>OY776108.1:8758430-10060218 GCA_963675205.1 Catocala nupta | reverse complement strand
CTTTAATAATCTATAAGCAAGAGCACGCGAAGATTTCCTATAATAAAGAAAGGTGTTTTTTCCTAAGCTTATTTTATGTCCCATTGAAGAGCAAGAGCCTTTCCCTTGAACTTCCAATCCACTCTGCTCCAAGATGTTCCGTGCCATTCCCTTCCGAAGACGTCTAAGTCATTTCAAATTAAACTTGTCCTAAATACGAACCCTCGATTTCTTAAAGACTAATTTTAAAGCAGACCTACACTAGTTAACAGATGATCAAACACATATCAGCGGCTCTCATTAATAATATCAGCTCTGTATTAAACTTTACCAATGTTGAGCACGGACCTCTTTTCAGTTTGAGAAGAGTTTGGCCACAATCCATCACGCTGGCCCAGTGCAGGTTAGCAGACTTCACATATCCTCGAGAACATTATGTAGAATTCTCAGACTAAACTCTCAGGAAAACATTGTGAGGAAATCTGCATGGTTTCCTCACCTTGTTTTCCTTAACCGTCAAAGCGAGCGATAATTAACTATTTAATACGCACATAACTTCGAAAAGTCAGAGATGCGCGCCTTGGGATCGAACATGAGACCTCTGCGTGGCAGTCCAATGGTTACCCACTAGGATATCGCTGCTTTTCATGAGACTATGTATGTAATTAATTAAATATAAACAACTGAAATCACCATATTTAATTATTGGACGAAACAGCTGTGAATACATGTTCCAACTATACGTGTTATGCGATCTTTACAATAGGTATATTATACGAAATTCAATAACCCAATCTACCGATTGTACAATTCACATTTTTAATATAATCATTTATGTACCAACAAAAATATAAATATACACGATGCCATGTTGTTCTAAAAGTATTGTTTACGTTTTGTGTTAAAAGGCTAAGGTAAAACATCATTCAGCCAATTCGTAGATTTAAAAAAGATTATTTTGTAATCTTTCTGATAAGTACTCTGATTATATAAAACTCATAGTATTACTTAGTAAACTTTAGCCTTAGAAATCACAATTTTCTACCCCATATTCCATTGGAACTCTGTTATTGACTTAGAGTTAGTCTTAAGAAAATTTGTAAAGTATCTTTGTAAAAAGCTGAAGAGTTTCTTTAAAATAAATAAATCAAATAAATTCACGTTTATGATAAGATTTTTAGTTATTATTATAATCGATCAATGCGATATTTTAGCGTAATCGTTTTGTTTATCGATTAGATATTTATTAAAAACAAACAATTTGATTTATAGTGCATCATTAACATACTTTAATTGAACGTACTTAAAAGACACTTCGCATTTTTAGCTCAAAATCATAATGGTTTAGCCTAAAATACGAGATAATAAGCGATATAAAGTAAGAATCTTAATTTCGGGTTTAGAAATCCTTAATTTGATTATTTGAGTTTCTTTATGTAATTAATATACTTACTTTAGTTTTATTTTCTATTTATGGTGGTTTTCTAGCTATACAATTAGATAAATTGTTTTATAAAGAAACAGTCAAGCGCGTAAAAATTCAGTAATTTCTTAATAATTAGACCTACATTTTTATATGATAAATAACCAGGTTATATCTGACTGAGGACTGATCGTTTTCGTTCTAAATATTACGAAAATGGGCTACAAAGAGACGTTTATCGATTTAGGTCACAAAGTAACCCTTATGAATGTCATAGTTAAACCAATGAAGGTTGGTATATCTATGAAATTATGTTTTTAATAGCTTGGTTCAAGACAAGTTAGGGCGTAGACATTTTCAGAGTTATTATTTTAGCAAAATAGATACACATTAGTTATCACTAAGAAAATGGATTTGATGTAGAGTCGCGCACGAAAACTCAACGGCATTATATAAAACCAATTAAATATTGTACTAAAACATTACTTTTAGATTATTATCTTATACTTGATCAGGTTTATGAATTTGAGACTTATGGGCGGATTGAAAATTTCTGACTTTTAGTTGAATACTGGCCACATAAAATCGTATATCAAGAATATAATAGAGTTTATCGAAAAAATACTTAATTATCTGTTCACTTTAATAAATTAACGCTATGTCAGTACCTATTACTCTATAAATAATAAATTAAGATTTAGTAATCGTTACCTATAAGAATTTATATTAGCAGTTTTTGTATTAAGTAGAATAAACTAACACATTTAAATGTAAAATTTCAGTTCGAGACATTCGCAAAGTTAACTTATGCGTCAATATCGTGAAAAATCAATAAAACTGAAATATCGTCACGAAATATTTCACAATGTAATAAAAATTGTCAACGTTCATAATGCTGTAAAACTCGCTAACTCGAACCGACCAAGGTTTACTAATAAAAATCTATAACTTGGCACAACACGTAATGCCACTACACAGCTGACACGTTGAATTTAACCAGTTTGAAGTTACGTTTTGATAAGCAATTGTAAATGACACGTAGAAAATATTCTACAATCGATATTAAAATTACTATTGTAATTAAAAACGTCATTTAAAGACAATAAAAAACAAATTAACACAAATAAAAAAAATCAAATCCATAGATTTCAAATATTTTTTTAACACAGATGTTGTATACGTCAAAATCGTCTGAAAAGAGTTTGGTTACACAAAAAGGTTACATACTTGGTACGTTTCATCTGGTTTGCCCGGGTAGGAGGCACTACGACGATAGTCCGGAGGCCGAGGCGGTGCGGGCGCCCTACGCCACGGGGCGAAGGCCGACGGCTGCGGGGGCTGTGGCGCGGGCCACCTGTATTGCGGAGCCCTTCGGAAGGGGGCCCTGTATTGTCTTTCATCGTCCGCGACGCTCGGGGCCCCCGGGTACTGCAACTCGCCCATTTATTTTATAACATAGGTCCGACCGAGGTGGCGGCCGGACTCGTACTAGGCCGATAACTTATCGGTCGATGCGAAGTGCGCGCGCATGCAGCGTTTAGTTTCTTGCCGCCTTGCCGCTGACACGACCCACGAAAAAAAATGCGCTTTATTTTTTTTACACTATCATCTTTGCGTTTAGTAACTTATAATTTTGTCGCATTGTCAGATGTTCGTAAATTTGTTGTTGATATTCCCTGGCGTTGTATTAATAATGTTATTTTAGTATATTATTAGCTTTTTTGTGATTTAGAATGAAATATACCTTATTTAAATGCTTACGGCATGCGTTTAAATATAAAACTATGTATTTCAACTCATGCCATTATTTTTTAATGCCATTAATTAGAAAATAATAGGAAATTAAACTCATTAATGTAATTTACAACTAAAATAACGGTGTAATCTTTAAAAAACGACGATGTAGCTTTGAAACTGTTATAATTCTACAACAAAAGTATGTTCATCTCTTTTGCTCTTGCTACAAATTGGATGTAAAAAAGAGATAGCGTTATTACTTCTAACGAAGTATAACAGAGATGTCTGCAGAAAGGCATTATTGCATTTTAAGTGAATTTATTAAAATATAAAATTAGTTCTGAACTATTTTATAGATAATAACACCCGCAAGTTTTATTTTGCTTTTTATTTTACATTGAGATATTTAAAAAAAATAACAGATTACTTCGTTAAAAAAACTAATGGATATACCAGCTTAGGGCAAATCGACGGGGTCACGAGTTTCATTCCCGGTTAAAGCAAATTGTTATTGATTTTTTCTATTGAATAAATCTAAGTAACAACTCTACGTTTCAAAAATAAACCATAGTTTTCATCTATAGCCCCGTGGAATCAATTTGCGGTTATACAAGCTTTGATCAGCAAAGTTTGTTTCAAAATTTTTCCATTAAAAAAATCGTAGTAACAGCTCAATGTTTCAAAATTGAGGCCGGTAGACGATAAAATAATATGTTGATAGTATTCTATCATATATCGAACCCTCATGCACAGCAATTATACCACTTATAAAACAAGTCCTCCGACGCGTCTTTTAATATAATATTTCTATCACATACACAACACCATCTAGCCCAAACTAAGCAGAGCTTGTACTGAGGGTACTAGACAATGGATCTTCTCCCTAGGCTTTATTATTCCCAAGTCACTTGGAGTCGGCTTTTCTGGTGTAACCGGATTTGACTGGATATAAGTTTTTACACGGAGCGGCTGCCACCTGACCTCCGCAAACCGAAGGCTAACGATACCCTAAGGCTAGACCAGTGTCAGGATATTATAGGGCACTGACTTTCCAATAACGACTGCCATAGATGTTCATGGCAGCCGGGACCGACGGCTTAACGTACTCTCCGAGGCACAAGCAGCAAGAGAAACAAGCGATAATTGTCAATCAATACGCACATAATTTCGAAAATTCATATAACTTCTGAAAGTCAGAGGTGCGCGACTTGGGTTCGAACCCGAGACCCTCTGCATTGCAGTCTGTTGGTCTACTCTACTCTGGTACTAGACAATGGATAAACATACATATATACTTATCTTGTATATACATACATATTATACATAAAACACCCAGAGCAAGACAAACACAACATGTCCATGCACATAAATGTTTGACTTATGCGGGAATCCAACCCGCGACCACAGGCGTGGCAGTCGGTTACACTAACCACTACGCCATCTGTTCACACACACTATCTGTTCGCGATAAACTCAAAAACTACTGAACGGATTTTCACGCGGTTTTCACCAATAGACAGAGTGATTCATGAGGAAGGTTTAGATGTATCATTTGTTAAGGTTTTGTACTACCCGTGCGAAGACGGGGCGGGTCGTTAGTATATTATACAATAGACTGCCAATATTACCTCACTGACGCATCGGTAGTGAATGTTACTGTTGTGCCTGAGGTCTCGGGTTCGAATCCCGGGTCGGGACAACAAAAAGTTATTGAGTTTTTCTGTTAAGAAGTCTTAATAGCAGCCCGAAGTTAGGTTTTTTTTTTATACAACTACGTTGGCAAACAAGCATACAGCCCACCTGATGGTAAGTGGTCACCGTAGCCTATGGACGCACGCAACACCAGAGGCATCACTTGCGCGTTGCCGACTTTAGGAAATGAAGTGGTAAAGAGAAGGAGCGGGAAAGTGGAAAGATGGTGATTAGGCCTCCGGCACTCTCACTCACCGAATGAAACACAACACAGATGGCGGTGTTAGACACCCTCGTGGCTCGGAAAGCACGTAAAGCCGTTGGTCCTGCGCCTGGTCTCTCTCCGGTCGTGTCGGTGACGTCACATCAGATCATGAGAGTAGGGAACAGAGAGTGCACTTGTGTTTACACACACTTGTGCACTATAATATCTCTGCGATGGCCAGTCTCCGTTAAGATTGGCTGTCGTAACCGAAATTCGGTCTGGAGGACATTATTAATATTATAACTGCCGTACATGAGGGTTGGATTCCCAAGTCATGCAGCGTTATTCATTTATCCGTCAAGAGTTTCTCTGTAAACTGTTACAGAGATGGATGGATGGAGTTTGCAACTGTGTCCGCCAGATAGCGATAGTCTCGCTCCCTATTACAAGTGACATAAAACATAAAAAGTAAAATGTAGATATAACTAGCTCGTACCCGTGACTTTGCTCGCTAACTGGCCTTTATTCTGGATGAAAGGTACGCTGTCCTTTTCTGTACCCCTGACAACGTGTATGTGAAATTTCATGATGATTGGTCGAGTAGTTAAGGCGTTTAAGCGTAACAAACGAACTCACATTCACATTTATAATATTACTAGCTTTTGCCCGCGACTGCGCTCGCGTAATAGTAGATTAGGTTATGTTAGTAACAGTCTTTATTTTAAATAAAAGTTGGCCTATGTTACTCTGTGATAATATAGCTTTCTAAAAGTGAAAGAATTTTTAGTAATTGGTTGAGGCGTTTTTGAGTTAAATCCTTGCGAACAAACAAAAATCAAAACTTTCCTCTTTAAGATATATGTATAGATATAGTTACTTATATAATTCAGCAGTGATATTACAAAACGTTTTACGTCAAACTTGTCTATGACGTCAGCTGATGTTATTTCCTATTGATATAATATTCTATAAAATATTGTTTACAACTGAAAGTTATTTCAATTTCAATCAGAATAATTATTGTATAACATTGTACGCGTTTGAAAATACGTCATTCTCATTATGTTATGAAAGTTTTAGCTATACATAGTCAATAGCCGCGATAGACTTGTGGGAATCAGTTGGACTGCGACGGAAATGTCTCGCGTTCGAACCCAAGAAAGATCTCTGACTTTTCGAAGTAATGTGCGTATTAAATAGTTATTTATCTGTTGCTTTAACGGTGAAGGAAAACATCGTGAAGCAAGCTGTCTGTGAGTTCTACAATAATGTTCTCAAAGATATGTGAAGTCTGTTGCCAGCGTGGGTGACTATGGCCTAACCCTTCTAACACTGTGAAGAGGCCCGTGTCCGGCAGTGAAACAGTTTAAACACGAATTTGTTTTTTTTTCAGTTTTATATACAGTGCTTATATTATTTATTTATTATTATTTGTCACAGCGGTGTGAAATAATGGGAAATGCTCTAGATATGTAATTTTGATGGTATTCTTTAAGGGCTTTTAAATATTAACTTTTATTTGTGTTTATTGAAAATTTCAATACGTCGAATACACTGATTTGTTGGCGTTATGGTATGGTGTATGAAACTGTTGCACATGAGGTCTTAAATTTTTTTTCTTTTTTTATGGCATTGGACGGCAGACGAGCTGACGGATCGCCTGATGGTAAGCGATTACCGCCGCCCATGGATTCTCGCAACCCCAAAGGAGCTACAAGTGCGTTGCCAGCCCTTTAAAAAGGAATGAAGGAGGGAAAGGACAAAGGAAAGGATAGGAAAAGGATTGGGGTAACTGGGCTTTCGGCTCTCTCACTCACCGATATGAAACGCAACAGTACGGGTACCGTTACTTCACGCCGGTATTCTGTGAGAGGGTAGTACTACCCCGGTCGATCTGGTCCATTCATGCTGAAACCAGCGAGGATCTACTACTATATGATAGATTCGATTACCGCGTTGGGTAAAATTTTATTGTTTATTTTCTGTCGATAATCTCTCAATAACAGACTAGTTATTAAGCCAGTTCATACCACTTTAGTTCTGACTTTAATAACAGATGGCGCTGCGTCAGAATACGGTATTTAATTGTAAGGTGTGGCCAAATTAATCTATACTAATAAAATAAAGATGAAGAGTTTGTATGAACGCGCTAATCTCAAGAACTACCAGTTTGAATTGCAAAATTATTTTAGTGTTGGATAGCACATTTATCGAGGAAGGCTATAAGCTATATAATATCACGCTACGACCAATAGGAGCGGAGCATCAATGAAAAATGTTGCAAGCTGGGAAAATTCTCTTATGTGAAGCAGACGAAGTTGCGCGGGTCAACTAGTATAATATAATAAAGCTGAAGAGTTTGTTTATTTTTTGTTTGAACACTCTAATCTCTGGAACTACTAGTCGTATTAAAAAATCCTTTTGACATTTGATAGCCCAATTCTTGAGGAAGATTATAAGCTATATAACATCACGCTACGACCCATGAGAGCAGAGCAGTAATTATAAACGTGAGCGAAACTGCGGGATACAGCTAATTATAAATAGCATGGTAAACAAGATATGAATAATATTTTAGTTAATCATACAAAATTAATAATAATACCTATAATATTCTGTCACATACACACAACACCATCTAGCCCAAACTAAGCAGAACTTGTACTATGGGTACTAGACAATGGATAAACATACATATGTATATGTATACTTTTTTTTTGTAAATACATATATACATTGAAATTAAACTACTATATACGGATTTTATCGCGTTGTTTATTTATCACTGTATTACAAAATTTTGAAAATATTACACTACTACTACTATTGATTTTATTTTACTAATTTATAAGCTAATAAAATTATTTAAACTATTAAATCTATTTATTTTTGGTTTACACTTTCCCCGACGTTTCGGTTGCTTTTCAGCAGCCATGGTCACGGGGAGACTAAGATGGTAGTTGTCTCAATGTTCCAGTGTAGTTATTTCAAAGTACCCGAACATAATTTAATCATGGGTGTTTCTATTTACGCAGAATGAGCTCAAAGTATCATGAAGTCTAGCTGTGGTTTGTTTCTTCTTAGGTTTGACTATTTGAAGTACTGGATCCCAAGCTGGTGGTACATTCCAACCATCTTCTCTATTGAAATTGGGATGTTTTTTTATTTCAATAGCCTCGCGAAGCATCCTTGGTAGGAATCGGTGTTCTTTAGCGAGAATCTGTGGTTTGTCAAATCTCAGTTAGTGGTTGGTCCCCTGGTGTACATGTTCACACACAGCAGACTTCAACGAGCGTTTGTGTTTTACGTCAGCTATGTGTTCTTTTATGCGGGTGCCTATGCTTCTCTTGGTTTGACCAATGTATGAGAGTCCGCAGTCACAATCTATTTTATAGACCCCTGCATCTTGTAAAGGTAATTGGCACTTGACGGATTATATATATATATATCTTATTTAAATAGTAGGAGTGTAATATTTTCAAAATTTTGTAATACACTGATAAATAAACAACGCGATAAAATCCGTATATAGTAGGTAGTTTAATTTCAATGAATAACATTCGCGTAAACAGAAGACAATATTACATATATACATATTATACATAGAAACACACAGACCAAGACAAACATCCATGTTCATGCACACAATGTTTGACTTGTGAGGAAATCGAACCCGCGACCTCAGGCGTGGCAGTCGGTTACACTAACCACTACGCCATCGAGGCCGACAATTATTTTTATATATATGGCTGGCAGCGCAAAAATCATAGCTTAAAATACCTTTAAAAGCGGTAATAACCGCAGGTTATTTAGTCTATACCAAAATTATAAAGAGAAAATATTTGTATTTTAGTTTGTGATTAATGAATTAACTCAAGAACTTTTAATATTTCTTTCACCATTAAAAAGCTGCTTTATCCAAAAGTAACATAGGATATATAACATTACGCTACGAGCCACGGGAGCGGAGCAATAGTATATATGTAGTTGAAATGGCGGGGGACAGCTCCCTAACTATATCCTAACTAATGTTATAAATGGCGGGGTACAGCTTCCTAACTATATCCTAACTAATGTTATAAATGGCGCGGGACAGCTTCCTAACTATATCCTAACTAATGTTATAAATGGCGAGGGACATCTTCCTAACTATATCCTAAATAATGTTATAAATGGCGGGGGACAGCTCCCTAACTATATCCTAACTTATGTTATAAATGGCGGGGTACAGCTTCCTAACTATATCCTAACTAATGTTATAAATGGCGCGGGACAGCTTCCTAACTATATCCTAACTAATGTTATAAATGGCGGGGTACAGCTTCCTAACTATATCCTAACTAATGTTATAAATGGCGCGGGACAGCTTCCTAACTATATCCTAACTAATGTTATAAATGGCGAGGGACATCTTCCTAACTATATCCTAAATAATGTTATAAATGGCGGGGGACATCTTCCTAACTATATCCTAACTAATGTTATAAATGGCGAGATACATCTTCCTAACTATATCCTAACTAATGTTATAAATGGCGGGGGACATCTTCCTAACTATATCCTAACTAATGTTATAAATAGCGGGGGACATCTTCCTAACTATATCCTAACTAATGTTATAAATGGCGGAGGACATCTTCCTAACTATATCCTAACTAATGTTATAAATGCGAGTGTGAGTTTGTTTGTTTGTTTGTTAAGCATTCACGCCTTAACTACACGACCGATCATCATGAAATTTCGAATACACATTGTCACCGGGACTCGAAACAATCATTTGCGAATCGCACAATTTTTTGTGTCCGTTTGGGTTTCGAACCCACTACACTAGTCGTGGTGGCAGTGACGAGGTAACCATGTAAACCTCTACGCCATTCGTGCATTAAAATTTACGTAGGGTTTATCTACAATTTAAATCTTTACATAAGTAAACTATTTACATATTTCACAAAATCTTGATCAAAATTTAAAATCCCCACGTTTCTGTAATAAATCAATTGGCAATACGCAATGCGGGGATTGGCGCGAAGCCTTCCGGTTTTATGGCGGCAAAATGTCCGCCATATTAAACTTTATAATGTCTATGGAAATATCAAAGTTCATTCTTGATATAACTTCAATTTAGAAACTTTGTAAAGACAAGAAAAATGGATTGTTGATCCTTTTTATTATATTTACATTTTACCCTCGACTTCGCTTGCGTACCTACAATGTATGTACCTGTAATGTCCTTTTCTGTTCCCCTGACAAGGTGTATGCGAAATTTCATGATGATCGGTCGAGTAGTTAGGCGTGAAAGCGTAACAAATTAATAAATTCACATTCGCACTTACAATAAGTATTAGTGAGGGTAGTCGATTTTCTTTCTCGTCTCTATTAATAAACAAACAACTCTTTATAAAATCATTCGGTTACTGCTTTGGTTAAGTAGTTATAGCCTAGGTCACGCCACGCAGAGGTCTCGAGTTCGATCCCAAGGTGCGTATGTCTGACTTTTCGAAGTTATGTGCGTATTAAATAGTTAATTATCGCTCGCTTTAACGGTGAAGGAAAACATCGTGAGAAAACCTGCATGTCTTAGATTTCTCAATAATGTTTTCAAAGATATGTGAAATCTGCCAACCCGCACTGAGCCAGCGTGGTGGACAATGGCCTAACCCTTCTCACAGTCAGAAGAGGCCCGTGCCCAGCAGTGGGACAGTTTAATACAGAGCTGATACAGCTTTCAGATTACATTTGTTCTTTAATAAAAAGAGAATTAAAAAAAGACAGAGATGAGTCTCTATGTATTGTCTCTGGTTACCATTACGCCATATTTGTTAACTATATTAATAATAATAATATTCTACCACATACACACAACACTATCTAGCCCGAACTAAGCAGAGCTTGTACTATGGGTACTAGACAATGGATAAACATACATATATACTTTTTTTTTGTAAATACATGCATATTATGCATAGAAACACCCAGACCAAGACAAACATCCATGTTCATGCACACAAATATTTGTCTTGTGCGGGAATCGAACCCGCGACCTCAGGCGTGGCAGTCGGTTACACTAACCACTACGCCATCGAGGCCGACAGCGCGGCGCCGGCGTAGTGGTTAGTGTTAACTAATAATAACAATAAAAGTTTACTTACATAATTAAATATATTTTACATTAACAGACATATATAAGACATTTTCGGCTTAATCTACTTATTATTATTATATTATGTCGGCCTCGATGGCGTAGTGGTTACTGTAACCGACTGCCACGCCCAAGGTCGCGAGTCCAATTCCCGCAGCACAAGTCAAACATTTGTGGGCATTTTTTTTTTTGCACGTCACAATGACCACACTTCTCCTGATGGTAAGCAGTCGTGTGGTCTAAGAGCAGTGGCCTCCACATCGTCCTCATAGCAGCCGAGGCGATGTTGAGGTCTCTACTTTGACGGCCTGAGAAAGTGCTTTTTCACGCCCCGCTTAAAGGACCCAGGCTTGAAGGGGAAGAAGGAAACACGTGCCTTGGCAAAGAATTCCATGCCTTGATCGTTCGGCAGAGGTATGAGGACCCAACCTTGTTGGTACGCACTCTAGTCGACTCCACCGTGTAAGGATGGCATCTGAGCACAGTACGCGTTGTTCTAGATATGAAAGGAGAGGGCGGGATAAGGTGGAATAACTCTTGTCTTGGTCTACGTGTTTCTATGTATAATGTGTAATGTATTTACAAAAAATAAATACATATATATATATGTTTATCCATTGTCTAGTAGGTACCCATAGTCAAGCTCTGCTTAGTTTGGGCATGTTGTGTATGTGATACAATATTATTATATTAGAATATTATATTATTATGCTGAAATATCAGTCTCTGAACTAGATATAAAAATATCTGTATTTTAGACATCAGCGCTCTTCGAAGTAAAGAGCATTACAATTATAAGCTCATTCAGATTAATTTCCAATCCAGAACGACCGATGCTCGGCTTAGATGTCACCCTTTCACAGATAGAGCTTAGTAGAACGCGTACCAAGAAGTTTGGCTCCTCATATCTCTGCCGAACTATTAAAACTTGAAATGTTCTGCCGAACCACGTGCTTCCATCTTCCTTAGACCACGTCCTTAACATAACGAAAGAAAAAGAAAATGTTTTATTTAAATCTCCATACATACATAATTTAAAAAAACAATAATAAATACAATTAAACAGAAAGCGGTACATGGAGATCAAATTAGGCAACTGCGTGAGCTATTGTTGCAGTATAGACTACAACGCCGGTATTCTCGCAGGCTTACTAACAATAATTTATTACAAACCAATGCATCCGAAAATAAAACATACAAAAATAACGAAAAAACAAAGGAACATTATAATGTGTTTCCGAACGACACTTATACTTGAGACAGCACTACGTCATGGTCATAATGAGATTCCTAGGCTGTCAAAGTAGTGACCTCAGCCCCACTTCAAGTGTGGAGGGCTCTGCTTGTGGTCTACACGGCTGCTTACCATCAGCCGGAGTAGTCATTATGAATGGCAATAATACATACATAGATTCACGCCTGTTCCCCAGAGGGGTAGGCAGAGACTACGGATTTCCATTTGCTACGATCCTGACACACTTCTCTGGCTTCATTCACTTTCATCACATTCCTCATACACGCTCGCCAGTTCAAGGTGCTCTTAACCTGGCCTTTGTCCAGAACGTCTCCGATCTGATCAAGAAACGTTCGCCTAGGTCTGCCTCTTGCGTCTGTTCCATTCACATTAGTGCATACTGACTAAAAGACAAATAATAAAATATGGACTATGGACAAAAATCCCATGAAATTTGAAGCTTGAGTGTTACTCTTTTATCAAAAGAGCAAAATAATAGAATAGTTCATTTGCAAAAAATGTAGGTAACACAAAAAAGGTGTTAAATACATTTATATGAATCCTTGTACATTTTGGCATTAAGGCGTGCAAATCTTAATGTTACAATACAATGATAAATAATCAACATATATTAATTACATACATACATACATAAATTCACGCCTGTTTCCCAGAGGGGTAGGCAGAGACTACGGATTTCCATTTGCTACGATCCTGACACACTTCTCTGGCTTCATTCACTTTCATAACATTCCTCATACACGCTCGCCGGTTTAAGGTGCTTTTAACCTAGCCTTTATCCAGAACGTCTCCGATCTGGTCAAGAAACGTTCGCCTAGGTCTTCCCCTTGCGACTGTTCCATTCACACTAACCTTATAAACTTTCATAGTCAGTCTGTTCTCGTCCATTCTTTCTACATGCCCAAACCAGCTTAACATACCCTTTTCTATTCTCGTCAATATATCCACTTTTATGCGGCATCTCTCTCTAATCACACTATTCCTTATTCTATCTTTCAGAGTCACACCACATATATTTCTCAGCGCTCTCATTTCTACAGCATTTATTCTGCTCTCATGCTTCTTTTGCCATACCCAACTTTCACTACCATGCATAAGTGTAGGTACTAATAGTCGTCTATGAACAGCCAAACGTGCCTTTTCGGATACATTTCGACTGTTCATAAAAGCGCGTAGAGCGCCATTATTGCCAGCAATCGTTCTTCTTTCAATATCTCCCTCATATATTAATTAATAATTATCAAATAGAATAATCATTAAGTCTGCTATCGAATAATAACATTTATCAATTAAAATATTTGTATAATGTTTCTTCAATATATAATGGCTGTTCTTTAATATTACTGGGTATTTTATTATATAAGTACAGTAATGGCCAAAACGATTATACTTTTCCCCACAAATTATTTTTGTATGATCCAGTTGACAATAAGTTTTGGTATTGAGATCTCATGCTGGTTGTCCTTTTCCTGGTATCATGTAGATGGAAATAAGTGTTTCTTTCTTTTAACAAATAATGATATCTCTAATATATACAAACATGGTAGAGTTAGTAACATGGGAAGTTTAAATATAGGTGGACAAGTGTCAGTTATTTTCATGTTAAACAAAAGAAAGAAAAGTCTTTGAAGCCAATCTTACAAAACATTCTTATTCATTCATATTCTTATTCCCGATTAAATATTTACTAATGATACCTGCTTGCCTTTACCCATGGGAAACCCAGAACGCATACAAGTATTCTATGTGTTAATCTAGGACAGAGGATCCCGGCCATAGTTCAGTCTATGGTCCGGAGTGAGAGGTCGTGGAACGCCGTCGCCTCCTTCTGCGAGGAAGTCATTTCCATCAAGGAGGCGGCGGAGCGGGAGAGGGAGCGTTTAAACCCTCTCCCCAACCGCAGAGCCGGGCGCCGGAGGGCGCGAGACGACCTCCAGCCACCCTGAGGTTTGACCTGGGGGTGGCGGGCTTTGTGGGCCTGCCCGCCATCCGTTCAGCACCAGGTCCGAGAGGCGGCGTGCGTGTTCCCACGTGCGCCTCTGTGTCGTGTCCGTCTCCCCCTTTAGGTGGAGACAGTAGGGCTTTTATTTTGAGAAGTGCCTATCTTGGGTAGGTCTTATTGTGTAGGGGCCTGCCGTTTCATACGGCGGGCCGTAACCTCGGCGGGGTCGCGACCGCATGCGAAAGCGATTCGCGCGGCCCCGTCGATAGTGGTTTTGTCGAGGAACACCGTGGTAGGTTTAGTCGGTATTCCGGGAGGTACTTTACTACTATTATTCCATCTTTCTTTTACCCCGGCGAGTCCGACATAATCCCTCCACCCATCCCCGCGGAGGGACATGCGTCATTGCATTCACCCAGGTAAAAAAAAAAAAAAAAAAAAAAGTACAGAGGATCCCAGACTTTTCTCTCATAGACTACTTTCAAAATTTAGCTGGTTCCGGTGGATCGCCTGCAACTACATTTCTACCATATGCCTTGACTCAAATAAAAAAAATTGATTAAATCTGTACGGATGACTTTTTTTTTTTTAATTCTCGGCACTGAACCTACCACGGCTGGCGGGCTCTGACAGTTTCTTATTTTCTTTTTTGGAAATTCTCTTCTTAATTTTATTAGCTTAAAAATTAGTAAAATTCAATAGTAGTAGTAGTAGTGTAACAGTTTCAAAATTATGTAATACAGTGTTAAATAAACAACGCGATAAAATCCGTATAAATGAGTTTAATTTCAACTGATATCCAGTCAAAACCGGTTAGACCAGAAAAGCCGACTCCAAGTAACTTAGAAATAATAAAGGCTAGGGGGAAGAAGAAACTATTTAGATTATTTGATAATATTTTATGTCTGCCAACCCGAATAGAAATGGGCCTGGTGGACTATGGCCTAACCTTTCTTACACTGAGAAAAAAGCCCGTGCCCAGCAGTGGGACAGTTGATTACAGGGCTGATATCATATTATACCTACTTATATAATATATTTATGTTTACTCATTTCCTGGCGTATCAGTGTTTTTCCAGCAGCCATGGTCACGAGAAGACTACAATATGTGTCAAATTAACCGTGAGTAAGTAAAACAACTCTAGAATATAGATCCCTAGCCTTAGTGATGTTTCTTAAAGCCTCAGCACTATGCTTGCAGACAAAATAGATGTTTTGTGGAGTGGTGAATTCTAAAGGTCGGAAATACTTAACGTTCTACATGGCATCATGCCAGAACGCTATCTGTTCCATTGCGGTTCAGTTCTTAGAGGCCAGTTGCAGAATATTTACTTTTATTTTTTTTATAAGTAAACCATTGAGAAAGGTATACATATAAAGACTCTTTTAAATTACTCTTCATGCCATGAGCTATCAGCGGTTACAGATAACCATTAAACGTTAACTATCGCTCATAGACAAGGATGTATTTTGGCAAAATATAGAACTTTATCAACGAAGACAACTCTTTAAATAAAACAACTCCCGTACTAGGAATATTCCTGTATCGCGCGGACACAAATAACATCCAGACTCGGAACAACCATTTGTGAATCGCAAAAATTTTTGTCTCACGTGGGCTCCGAACCTATTCACTCGGCACAGTGGCAATGGCGAGCCGATCACTTAAACCCTACGCCATCCATGTTCCGTGCAGTCTGTTACACCCTTAACAGGCCTTTGCCTAACTCAGTAGTTCCCAAAGTGGTCCAGGTCTAACCCCAGGGGTCCACGGGAGACTCGACGGGGGTCTACGTTGGCGTGACAAAAAAATGGGGGTTCATAATTCGTAAGCAGGGGTCCACGAAAATTATTTTGAGGAATACCACTCGCTGAAGACCCGAGAATTTCTAAAAAAGGTCAGCCCGCCTTCCGAAGTCTTTTCAGTCCCGGGAATTCCAAATAGCCCGTAGATTTAATCAATTTTTATTTATTATATATTAATTTTAGCCGATGAATATGGTGGATATGCAGCTGCAGGAAGTCCACCGGAACCAGCTACATTTTGAAAGTGGTCTATGAGAAAAAGTCTGGGAACCTCTGGCCTAACTCTTTAAATATATAGGTAAGCGTAAAAATATATGCGTCAACCTTTTTCTGTTGCAATAGTTATGGTGGGCAATCCGAGGGTGCGTGGCGGGCTCCTCTCTTCCCAATTATTTTATTACAATTATTACAGTTAGCGGGTTGCGCTGGTGCTGCTGCTGCATCAGTAGAGACGCTCAAACGGCGTAAATATCAAAACCTTATTGGTGAGTACATATTTGAGCCGTTTGGTGTCGAAACGCTGGGGCCATGGGGTCCAAGTGCTAGGTCTGTTTATAGAGACCTAACTAAGCGGCTCATCGACGCTTCGCGTGACCAGAGGGCTGGTATTAACTTTGCACAAAGAATAAGTATTGTCATTCAATGTGGCAATGCTGCCAGTCTTCTGGGCACGTTGCCAATTGACGACGATGCGGAGGAATATTATGACGCTTTTTGATTTTGCAGTTTTATTTTTGTCTTTAGTTTATATTTTTCTTGTAAATAATTTGTGTATATATTATGTTAATTATGTCATTGTTTAATTATTTTATTACAATGAATGTCTGCCAGAAAATCGGTAAAACTTCTATGCTTCTTTTTATGACGTGGTCTGAAGTTTGAACCAGGGACAACGTGATAGCAACCGCTAGAAGCAATATCAAATTCAATTAATAACATTATAACTTTAGATCTGTAAACAAATACACGTTTCATTCTAATAAAATAAAAATCTCATTAACAGATCGGACTGCGGTAGCGTCCACTAGGCCAGCGTGGTGGAGTAGGTACAGCCTAACATTTTCATGCTGAGAATTGTCCGCAGCAATGGGACAGCTTATGACCAGGATTGAAATTGCAATCTTCTCCTTAGCCTTTATTATTCCCAAGTCACTTGGGATCGGCTTTTCTAGTCTAACCGGATTTGACTGAATATAAGTTTTTAACACGGAGCGGCTGCCACCTGCCCTTAGCAACCCGAAGGCTAACGATAACCTAAGGCTAGACCAGTGTCAGGATATTATAGGGCACTGACTTCCCAATAACGACTGCCATAGATGTTCATGGCAGCCGGGACCGACGGCTTAACGTGCTCTCCGAGTCACGGAGCAGGCAATAATTGTCAATCAATACGCACATTTTTTTTTTTTTTTTTTGCTCGTCAAAATGACCACACTCCGCCTGATGGTAAGCAGTCCTGTGGTCTAAGAGCAGTGGCCTCCACATCGTCCTCATAGCAGCCGAGGCGATGTTGAGGTCTCTACTTTGACGGCCTGAGAAGGTGCTTTTTCACGCCCCGCTTAAAGGACCCAGGATTGAAGGAAGAAGGAAACACGTGCCTTGGCAGAGAATTCCATGCCTTGATCGTTCGGCAGAGGTATGAGGACCCAAACTTGTTGGTACGCACTCTAGTCGACTCCACCGTGTAAGGATGGCATCTGAGCCCAGCACGCGTTGTTCTGGATAGGAAAGGGGAGGGCGGGATAAGGTGGAATAACTCTTTAGAGCACTCCCCGTGGTATATTCTGTAGAAACATGCCAAAGAGGCAATATCCCTACGGAGTTGCAGAGGTTCCAGTGAACTCGTGACCTCTGGATCTCCGATGATACGGACAGCCCGCCGCTGTAACCTGTCAAGAGCGTTTAGCAAGTACTGCGCGGAGCCATCCCAAAGATGAGAAAAGTACTCCACGCAAGGGCGTACTTGTTCCTTATACAATAGGCACAGCTGCCCAGGCGCGAAGAACCGCCTCACCCTGTTCAGAACTCCGAGTTTTCGCGAAGCTTGCCTAATGACGCTCTCGGTGTAGGTTTTGGGATTAAGGGAGCGGCAAAGATCCATACCTAAGATGGAGAGGCTGACACGTATCACCAGTGGAGTGTTCTTCAGAGAAGGGAGGGGAAGGAACGGAGACTTTTTTGTTGAGAACGCGCATGCCTGTGTCTTCTTGGCGTTGAACTGGACCAAGTTCTTGGCACCCCATTCAGAGATGCGGTTCAAGGTTCAATTATATGAATTGTCAACATAATTTTGAAAAGTCATATAATTCCGAAAGTTAGAGGTGCGCGACGTGGGTTCGAACCCGAGGCCCTCTGCATTGCAGTCTGTTGTTCTCCCCACTGAGCTATCAATATTCTAACTAATATTATAAATGCAAACGTTAATTTGTTTGTAACCGTTCACGCCTTAACTACATGACAGATCATACAAATTGTCAAGAGTACAGGAAAGGACAAAGAGTACCTTTCATGCAGAAAACAAGTACTGTTCCCGAGGAAAAGACATCGATTGACAAAATCTACATCAACGCGAGCAAAGCTATGGGCAATACGTAGTTATAGTCACAGCGATAGTGAAACTGCTGTGCATGAGATTCAATTTACGGATCATGCGAGTATTATTTAACTTTCCTGGTTAGAAGTCCTCAGTAGCAGCTCGGTATATCAACAATACCCGGTAAGCGGTAATAGACTTGCCCCCTATTATGAGGGACCTCAAACATTAGTTACCAAAATGCGTGTGAAATTACATCTCTGCCAACCCCTTCGGGATATAAGCATGAAACTATGTAGATATAATATATTATCCCTATTTCTGACACGAAAATTAGACATCCATTCCGCTTATACGAATATACCAACAAACGAAACACATTTAAATAACAACTAAAACCTTTACCTACTTCATCAAAACTTAAGCCTATAAAAAGTAAAAATAAAATAAACAAAATTGTCTCTGGTTCCGCGAGTTCGCCACGGAGTATACTAGTCCGCATTATGCTCACTGCATGCGGCATACACTGACCTGTTTTTGAACTATCTGCAGTTCTGCCAGCAAAGGTACAAGGGCTTGGAGTTTTCGTAGCTTTTAATAGTCTTTTATTATTGCTTACAAAGTAATTACATATGATATGTTGCAGTTACTTGTGAAGTCATTAGGTTATTACTTATTAGGAATATTGTATTCATTCCTTTGCACAAGAACTCTTTTTTTTTAATGTCTTTATACATGGCTAATTTTTATCTATGTTTAAATGGTGGGCAATACTTTTCAATTTAATGACCGATTTTGGTATCAATTAATTAAACAATTCATAATTCACAATATTTTTTTACTATTTCAGTGGTCCCATGGCACTACTTATGCTAATTTTCGCATGCGATCGGAAGCTTCTAGGTTCAACACCCGAATCGGCCAAATTATTATCAGGTTTTTTTAGTCCGGAAATAGGAAATTCTCGGTAGTAGCACAGTGCCTGTGAATGTGGTTGGTAAACGATAAA
The DNA here is from genome assembly GCA_963675205.1 of Catocala nupta. NCBI lineage: Eukaryota > Metazoa > Arthropoda > Insecta > Lepidoptera > Erebidae > Catocala > Catocala nupta. Next base: position 10,040,498 of record OY776108.1, on the reverse strand, counting down.
TGACTCATCTACTATGCTACTACGTGAAACATAAAACATTGAACATAGCTCATATTATATGGAATATGGATGTCGATGTAGGCTCGGTTTCTATAACAAGCAACGAGTAGTTTTACCTACGAACAGTTGCATATTGACATATTTTTCATAGAATATGCATCAAAAACTATCTGTCCGAAGATAAAACGATACTTGATCGATCTCGTTACTAATGAAACATACAGATAAACGGTTGCAAACAGACTAAATTCATTTCTAATAAAGATGCAAAGATAATACAGTATTTGAATAGTACACATTTTTAGCTCTAAGTAGTATTTAATAAGCTTTATTTATTTATTCTTATTATTTTGATAAAGATACATATTTTAACAGTTGCTTGATATTGGAAACACCTCTACCTAGCCCTCTCAGAAATATAATTACCTACCGATAATTAATGGTATGAATCTAAATTTAAAATATGTAAATATTCAAATTTTGTTTTCCTGGTACGGAATTATTTAGTAAACAAATTTTGCAGGTAAAATTTGACCTATTTCCCAATGTTCAATTCACCTGGCATTTCGCATACTTGTATCCACTAACAAACGAAAATATAAAATACTTATTAATATCTCATACAAAACCAACAAGAAAAATTAGTAGTCTTTGTTACAAGCTTATGTTTATGTGATATTTAGATCAAATTTTGCAACTGAATTTTGAACCAGTTCTCGTAGCCAAAATAGGCTAAAATATTTATAGTATAGTGCAGTGGTTCTTAACGTTTTAATAAAGAAGGAACATATGACAAAATAAAATTGCTTGGGACCACTAATTGTTTGATCGTAATAAAAGTTATTATTGGGTTATTATCTATAAATAAAACACATATAATTATTTGAAATCAAAAATATTATAATTTTTGGAAACTTCAATTTTATGATAGCTTCGCGGCCCATTTCGTGTGAATTCAAGGATTGATTTAGAACCACTGCTATAGTATGTCAAAAACGATACATCTCGTCTAAAGATTCACTTAAATACATCCTTAATAATATTATAAATTTGAAAGTAATTGTCTGTCACAGCTAAACCACTCAACCAATTTAAATGAAATTTGGTACAGATATAGGTAAGTAGTTTAAAATCTGGGGAAGAACAAGGCTATTATTTATTAATGTAGGTGTGGGTACCTGGCTACACATCAAGTTAAACATCCTATGTACGCATAACTACGCTACATACAAAATAGAGAATTGTTGGAAAGGGACAGTGCATAGTGGTGTCGATATAATGGTAAGGATAGAGCGTCGCGTCCCGTTCAGCATGAATGATACAAAATAACAAAAATATAACGCACGCTCTCGCACGATTCGCAGCGTTCAACTTCTAATAGTTCAAAGTCCTAACAGTCTAGGTTGATGTGTCGCTGTGTGTACTACGCGGGCGGAGCCGCGCACAAATGCTAGTATATCTATAGTCCCACTTCTATGTATCCGAAGGCGTGAGCAGAAAGACATTACACATGCATGGAGAGCCAACTACCGTCTAACAGATAAAATTTCAGGCTCCGTAAAGCATACGATCTTTTTTTGACAAAAAACCGAGTAACACTTCGCTCGAATTGAAACTGAACTCTCGAACCTCCAGTCCTCAGTCGCATTCATTGCACCGCAGATAGTTAAAATATTCTTCTTGTACTAGGTAAATAATTAAAACTTAATATAATATGTGTTTAATGCATTTCAAGTACTTACCTTTACAATAGATAATAATAATACTATAAGTAGATACATATTTTTGCCATCCACATACTTCTACAAGTGAGAGTCAAACAAAACAACGTCAAACAAACAAAAAAAGTACATACATCTTTATATACCTATATAAATCTTCTGTGCGTGTGTTTGTAATTAAACTCCTCCTTAACGGCTAAACCGATTTTGATGTTTTTTTTTTGTATGTGTTCATGTGGATTCGAGAATGGTTTAGTTTTTTATTCGTGTTTACAGGACAATCTCTGTCGGGACCGGTAGTAGGTACCTATGTACCTATATTCTTTATTCTTCTCTCCTAATTTGCTGTGCCCGACAGTGTCCATAATGTCCTAATTTGTTTTATAAATCCATCTTTATTGTCCATCGTTATTTGTGGAATAAAATATTGAGTATTAAGTATAACTATCTGTCCCGGTTTCGCTCACCTTTATGATCGCTGCTCCACTCCCGTGGCTTGTAACGTGATGTTATATATAGCCTATGTAACTTCTGGACGAAGTAGCTTTCTATTCGTAAAATAATTTTTAAAATCGGTCCAGATGTTTTCAGTTTATTAACTATAAACAAAATGCATATAAAAGCACCTTAAACCGGCAAGCGTGTATGACGAATGTGATGAAAGTGAATGAAGCCAGGGAAGTGTGTCAGGATCGTAGCAAATGGAAATCCGTAGTCTCTGCCTACACCTCTGGGAAACAAGCGCGAATCTATGTATGTATATGTATGCATATAAGTATTTTTTCTTTAAATTTCTGTGTAGATGAAAATTCCTTTTTATTATTTCTCTGACTAATACTTTAAACATTAATAGCGTAATTATAATTATAATATCAGCCCTGTATTAAACTATCCCACTGTTGGGCACGGACCTCTTTTCAGAGTGAGAACGATTACGCCATATTCCACCACGCTAGGTCAGTGCCGGTTGGAAGGCTTTAAATATCTTCGAGAAAATTATGGAGAACTCTAAGACATGCAAGTTTCGTCACGATGTTTGCCTTCACTGTTAAAGCAAGCGATAATTAACTATTTAATACGCGCATAACTTCGTAAAGTCGGAGATGCGCGCCTTGGGGTCGAACTCGAGACGTCTACGTGGCAGTCCAACGGTTTTCTACTAAGATATCGCTACTGTTACTAATATTATAAATTCGAATATGCATTTGTACTAATATTATACATTCGAATATGAACTCTAAGACATGCAAGTTTCGTCACGATGTTTGCCTTCACTGTTAAAGCAAGCGATAATTAACTATTTAATACGCACATAACTTCGAATAGTCAGAGATGCACCTTGCAATTCAACTCTAGAAGTCAAGACCTCTGCGTGGCAGTCCAACTAAGCTATCATAATTGTCATAAAAAAAACATATTAGCAGTCATAAAATAGTTAATGCTTTCTTCCTAAACACGACCAATAGTATCGTTCAAAAAGAATTATGAAAAAACTAACGGATATCGTGAAAACATAAAAATTTAACGGAAAAGTACCTAACTATGACGTCAATTTCTTTCTCGTGACCTTTCAAACACGTTCTAGAATCCCATGCAGCTGACATAGTGCTTTAATCGTCTTTTACGTAACGATAACCTACTTAGCAAACTTAACTGGGTCGATTTTAAGGCTTAATATTATGTACAAGAGTTTAAAACATCATATACAATCGAAAAGATTGAACATAGCTACGTAGAACGTATAAGTATTGTGTTTCAGCGTTTCACTGCAGATATTCTGGAGGTGGGCGTGTAACGTTCACATAAATATAAAGTGTATATGTCTATACTGAAGTAAGGCACTATGTCAATGTAACCAGAAACAGCAATGCCATATAATAATTTGTAATAGCTACATACAGCTGACCGAGTGCGGGCAACAACGGTGGATTTGTTGTGCGGATATGTGAGCAGATGGCGATAGTGTAGCTGTTAGTTTGGACGGAGGATGATAGATGGCGTTAGCTCAGCTAGTGATTTGTGTAGTTGTTAGTAGATGGCATTACATCAAAATATAATTTAAAATGAACTATTTTACAAATTTTTATTGTATGTATAAAAAATATTGATATTAATATTTGCTTTACAAAATAGTTTACTACGTGTTAAATTATAGAAAACTCAGAATTATAGTAGGTATATTCCTTGATCTCGTTTCTGAACTGATAACATAATAATAAATCAAAATTTTTTCATACATGCAATAAAAATCTTTTCTACCGAGAGAACGAGATTGTCATTAATGACATTTATGAAATGTCACATTTTTAAAACGCCTAACGCTTGTGTTTACTTCTTGTCTGTAGACAAATATACTGAAAATAATTACAACATGACAGAATTAGCAACTTTAGCTACAATAAAGTGCAAACAGCAAGTTGTACGCGCAGTCCGGTTCAACGTAGACGGAGCGTATTGCCTTACTTGCGGCGCAGACAAGAAAATAAAACTATGGAACCCGCATCGCCAACTTTTGCTCAAAACTTATGGAGGACACGCTAACGAAGTATTAGACGCTGCCGGATCATGTGATAGTAGCCAAATTATATCTGCCAGTGCAGATAAATCAGTAATTTTATGGGATGTAACCACAGGACAGCCACTAAGACGATACCGCGGACACGCCAGTTCAGTAACATGCATAAAATTCAACGAAGAATCAACAATGGCTGTTTCCGGATCTATAGATAACACAGTCGCTTTTTGGGACGTCCTAAGCCGTAGACAAGAACCTGTACAAGTTTTAAAAGATGCAAAGGACACAATCACATCTATCCAAGTGACTGACCATGAAGTTTTAACAACATCAGTTGATTGTCATGTTAGATTGTATGATATTCGAATGGGAACCATGGTTTCTGACTATATAGGTCATATAGTTACTTATGGAAGTCTAACTAGAGATGGACAATGTTATATATTAAGTTGTGCTGATAGTACAATAAAATTATTTGACAAAGATTCCGGAGAAATCTTAAACACTTTTACCGGTCATGAAAGCAAAGATTACTTGCTAGAAAATGCTGTAAATGAGAAGGATAGCCATATTATCTCTGGTTCGGCTACTGGAGAGGTGTTTTATTATGATTTAATTAGCGCTACTTGTTCACAAAAGTTAGTACATAGTAAAAATAAGGCTGTTGTGTCTATAAGTCATCATCCTACTGAAAACAGTTTTATTTCAGCATGTGATGATGAAATAAAGCTATGGGGACTGCAAGTTATGGAACAATAAAAAAAAAACAGTTTCATTAGAGCAATGATTTTATTTTATTTATTATTATTTAAATCATAATGTGCTCTCATCATACTAAGTTTGCATGAAAAAAGTACACATCAAGAAGAGTGAGCTCACATATTTAGTAAAGAACTATAATGTACAATTTTCAATATGAGAGTGATAATACTATTTATAATACAGATGTCATGTTGGCATTGTATGTTGGATGACTGCATAATGTCCAGAAAGGTGGTATTTAAAGATTAGGGTGCATTTATGATTTAAATCTTTGAATTTGAGTACTGTGTTAGTGAAAAGCCACTTTTTAAAGAAGCAACATCTATAAAGTTATTGTTTATGAAAGCTTGATATTTAGATGTTGCTATTGCCCTTGCATCTTGTCCCTAACATAATAGTTGGATAACATAAAAGACTGTGAAATGAAACATTTTAAATATTTATGTAAATATTTGTACATTATTATTAATATAAGACACATTATATTCTTCTTTTATATTTTTATTTTATTTACATGTACAGTCAGCCACATAAGTAGTTAAACATTAAAATAATAATTTATGAATTAAAAATCCGAATGAGATTTCTGTGTTTCTTAACACTCAACTAGTAAACAGTAAACTATTCCTTCTATAAAAAACTAACATTTGGTATAATTTTGAAAGACGAAACTATTGCAGTTGTGTATTGAGTGTTGTGACTGACTGTACCAACATAGCCTACTTATTAAGTTATTATTAACAATATGAAACCTAACTTACCCAGTTGGTCTTGAACTTCCAGGATTCGATATCGGAGTCGAAAACGTAACTTAATAGCCTAGTAATCGTCCCATAAAAACAAAACATAGTCAAAGTTAAAATCATTTATTGATTTAAGTCACAAAGTAACACTTATGAACATAAAAAATCATCATCATAATATGAACTAAACAACGATAGCGAAGATGATTGCTGTGTATGGGGTCTGGTGCTGAAGATGCGGTTCCCGGGTCGGGTTTTGGGTTAAAAAAGGAAACGCGCTCGTAAGAGGACAATATGCTCGTCGCCTATTACATGGGCCCTAGAAGTTCTAAAAACATTATTGGCGATCTGTTGGTGTAGGTAATAAGTTCACCGCAGATTTTCTCATGGGGTAGGTTAGTAGATATGTACTTAACTATTGCTAGATGTCAATAGTAAACGAGACGTCAGGCAGGACCGGGCTTAAGCTTGGAGGTCCTAAGCAAAAACGAAGTGGAGACAACGTTTTGTTTTTAATTCATAGTAAAAAAACTGTCTCTCATATTAATTTTATTGAAATGCTGCAGTTCTCCTCTTAATCCGGTCCTGTGGGGCTCAGGTAGGTACTATGGTTCAAACTAGTTATTAATGCTTTCGATAAATTATCTTCTGAGGTAAGCTACAAATCATTGATATAAGACGATAGTTACCGTTCATCATATTTAAAAAAATATATCAAAGATAGAAATTAATAATAAGAATCATAAATTGATTCTTATTATTAATTTCAAACCTAACGAAATATTAAGTTAAATAATTTAAAAATATTTTTATTTTAATAAAGATATTGTATTGGTATTGAATTTTTGGAATTTCACAATCATTCGTTATTAGTCATTGCCGTCGAAAAAAATGGCGGATGTTTATATAGCTTAATATTGTAAAACTAGTTCTAATTCTAAAGAATTAAAGATACGAACCTTTGACTCAAAGACCAAGAAATCATACACGTTTCCAAACGAAACTAATTTTAAAAACGTACTATTTAAATGTCAGTGCGCGTCATTTTAATTGCGTTTCAAATACCATACACTTAGCTAACGCGCCATTAGTTCTATACTCGTCTCTTTCGTACTCGCTGTAAAACACTTATGAATAAACGGCATAGAATATGTAAATTCTGAAAATGTAAATATCTTACCAGTCTGGAACGCGACGCGAATTAATGTGAATTCCGCTCGCGAGCGAATACAAGCAAGACAATTAATATCTTACCATATTTTAATTATAAACTGTTGTGGAATCAAATGTAGACCTAAAAATGGGGGCTAAAGCACCTGAGAAGTTGAAACTGCGGAGACAGCCATGTAGCTGTGATATTTGCGGCAGGACATTCCTAAACGCGCAAGCGTTGTCATCTCATAAGAAATATATGCATAAACCGAAATCCGCTACCGCTAAGGAGAAAGAAGCTAAACTTACAAAGGTTATTAAGAAAACTCCTGTTACGCCGGAGCCGAAAAAAACCGTTCAAACGCCAACTATACAAGTGATTCCAAAAGCCCAGCAATCGCCGCCTAAAAAAGTTTCCTCGTCGAAAAAAATACAATTTAAGTGTCCCAGATGTGTGAAAGTGTTTAGTGTGTACTTCTCAGCGTACAGACATATACAGAAATATCACTGTATTGACAATAAAGATTTGCCTGTGTGAGTATCTTATAGACAACTAGCTGCCCGCCCGTTGATAGTAATATAATAATATGGCCTATCTCCATCTGGAATAATGTATCTTTCAAACAGTGAAAAAGATATTTTGCAAATAGTTATAATGGTTCCAGAGATTACCTTACACATACATATAAAGTTACAGGATACACTCCTAAATTAACACTCATTATAATATCAATATAGATATTAAGCGTTGTAATGCCTGTGCTGTAACATAAGTTAACATGAAATCATCAGGTTCTGGATATGTTTCTGTGTTTAGCAAAGTGTTAATCTGTTTCTCTGTACTGCCGTCATAAGGAAAAAGACTAAAAACCAAAAAAAAAAACTTTACAGCTAGTTAAGCTAGCCAACTACTGACAGATAAGTCTTTTTATCTGATTCCAAATATGTATGCAAAATCTAAATACCAAAAAAATACTTTTTTTACTTTCTTTTTCCTTACGATGGCACTGTGGCTATACAGAGTCTGGAACTATATTCATTCCTGTTATGTGAGACCTTAACTTAGCAAAATGTGGCTCTAATACACTTCTGCCTAATCCATTAGTGATATATACATATAAGCCTAATTATGTATGTATGTATGATCTTTTCAGACCACCAGACTCACCACGGTTAATCAAGCCAGTACGTACAGAACTATGTGTATTCTGCAATCAATGGTTAGAAATTGGAGGAGATGAGCACACATGCCAGGGTATCTTGGACCGTATATCGGAGTTTTACATGTGTTTGGGATGCCAACAAACATTTGATAATCTTGTGTTGTTTGAACATCATGTAAAAGGATTGCATGCAAATGGAGCGGAGTATTTCTTCTTCCCTACTGAGGATGGTAAGTTGATTTTTATTTAATACTAGCTGTTACCCACAACTTTGTCCGCATGGAATTTAACAAACAGGTTTTTTTGCCGAATCCTTATTTTTCTAAAATAAAGGTAGCCTAAGTTAATCCTAAAATCAGCTATATATATATATATAGCCAGTGATAGTCCCATTAAAATCGGTTCAGCTGTTACAGAGATTAGCCAGAATAAACAGATAGACAACAATTTTAAAATTTATTTGTTGTTATATATTATATACTTTTATATGCATTTAGTAAAAAGCTGTTATTTAGACATTACAAACACTTAAATTTTATTTGTTTGTATAGATTAGCGTCTTAAGCACATATGCACTGCTGAGGATTAATGTACCATAATTAAATACATTAAACACTGTGTATACTACCTATGCCCTCTTGATTAGCTAGCTGCCATGTGTTCTGTGGATTAAATACCAACCATTCTAACAATTTTTAAATTAGAAAGATCCACCATTGTAGGTGCTTTTAAACAAGGCTAATATTATTCTAAACTAGCGGACCCGCGCAACTTTGTCTGCTTCACATAAGAGAATTTTCTCCATTGTGCACCATTTTTATTGATACTATTGGACTTAGCGTGATGTTATATAGCCTATACCCTTCCTCGATAAATGGGCTATCCAACACTATAAGAATTTTTCAATTCAAACCAATAGTTCCTCATATTAACGCTAATCTGAGTAAGAACCGGATTGTGTTTAAAAATATCAAATCACTCAAATCATTGAACATGCGTTCAACCAAACAAAATTCTTCAGCATTTTAATATTAGTATATATTATTCTCTCTCTTCAGTCGTTTCCCTCATTGCTGAGGATCATGACTCCTTTTGACTCTGTCAACTAGCTGTCTCCATCGGTTAAGATCCGTTGCTTGATGTAAGGCAGCACTAAACATGATTGCCAGTTGTTTGGATATCTGGTCTGACCATCGCTGGAGACTTCGGCCTCTAGGTCTTTTTCCTTCCACTTTCCCCGTCACTATCAGGCGTTCCAAACTGTCGCCATTTCTTCGTGCAATGTGTCAAAAGTACTGGATTATACCTCGCAAACAGGTTGTAGATAGGCGCTGAGTATCCTCTATTTTCAGTTCTTTTAGGATGGAGACGTTTGTACGGTGGGCTTTCCATGGTATTCTCAACATACGGCACCAGCACCACATTTCAAAGGCGTCGATTCTGCCATACATCGAGCCTGTCCGCTGCCTTGATTGTCCACGTCTCAACGCTATAGAGGGCGATGGGAAAGACAAGTGTGCGAACGAGGTGTATCTTTGTTCGATTTGTAATGTTTCTGTCTCTCCAAACTTTGCTCAGTTCAGTCATTGCTGACCTAGCCATGCCACAACGTCGTCTTATCTCTGGCTCGCTGTTACCTTTGTTAGTGATCATCGAACCAAGGTACTGAAACTGATCCACGGTCTCGTATTCTTGCAGAAGATCAGTGCGTTGGATGGTTGGAAAACGGTGTCATCTGCGTACCGGGGATTGTATATTTTGACTCCGTTTATCTTAGTGCCACCTTCCTAGTTTTCCAATGTTTGGCGCATTATGTAATCTCCATATGTATTGGAGAGAATAGGAGAGACCACGCATCCCTGTCAAACGCCTTTGTGGAACTTAAACTGGCTCGATGTTACATCTCCTACAGTGACTGTACCATATCCTGATTCATACAGCTTGCGTATCAACGTTACGAGGTGGATGGGAACGCCTGTTTCAGAAAGCACTTGCCATAATTTTACGCACTTGACACAGTCGAAGGCCTTTTGATAATTCACGAAACACATGAAAGTTAGGGTGTTGTATTCGTAACACTTCTCCACGATGAGCCGAATGTTAAGTATTTGCTCTGGTCCCCACCCTTTGACAAAACCTGGTTGCTCTTGAGGTATTTGCCAGTCGAGGAAAGATCGCAATCTTGCGTTGATGATATGGAGGAGAATTTTGCTCGCATGTGATATTGTTCTATAGTTGTTACAGTTGCGTACCGATCCCTTTTTATGAAGAGGAAGGATGGATGAATGCACCCAGTTAGTAGGCCATTGCTTGGTATGCCATATCCCATTACAGATCTCGTGAAGGCGGACTACCCCATTTGGGCCTAGGCCTTTCAAGACTTCTCCTGTGATTAGACAGGCCTTGGTGCTAAATTCCTCTTTATTTTACGGATTGCGTCTTCAACTTCCGAACCGAAAGTTGATGAGGACATCTGAGCTGGCTGTTCCTGGCAGAGCTCTTCGCGATATTCTCTTCATCTTTCCGAGACTTCGGCTATGTCGTGTATCGGATTTCCATCCCTGTCATCTATTACCCACGATGAAGGTTTGAAATTGCGCGTTATTTGTTTAACCTTTTTGAAGAGGTCTGCAGTTTGGTACTTCTCTGCATAGCGTTCGATTTCAGTACAGACGTTCCCAAGATGTTGGTTTTTATCCCTCCTGCATTGTCTTTGAATTTGTTTGGTGTGCCGAGAGTATTCTTCCTCAAAATTTTCTCCACTCACGCCATTCTTCAGATCTTTACGCGTCTTAATATTTGACCAAACCTCGTCCGACATCCAATCCTTTCTGTTTTCAGGTATTTTGACCATAGAGTCTAGTGCATCGACTATTTTCGATTTATTCTCTTATTTGAATTGGTGTCACTGTTCATTTGGATCTGAGTCTGCAGTGTTTGGGGTATCTTCAGTAGTTCAGCTCCTGTTATCTTTTGAAAAATCTCGTACTCCTGTGGCGTTAGTCTGATTGAACGTTTCGTTTTCGTGCGACACAATTTTAGGCAATTTTGCAGATCCGCAACCAACATTTGATGATCGGAGCCACAATCTGCTCCCGGAAACGTCTTTGTGTTCGTTATAGACGACTTCCATCGACTTGCAACCGTGATGTAGTCTATTTGGTTGAGGTATCGATCTCCGGGGGACTTCCATCTGTACAGCCTTCGTTTGTGGTGTTGGTTATTGTCAAGTTATGGCTTACACAGAAATCTATAAACTTTTGGCCCCTTTCATTTCTAGTGCCGAGTCCATATTTCCATATAGTGTCACGGAGATGGTTATCGAGTTCCGTGTGCCCCACCTTCGCATTCCAGTCCCCTTGGACCAACATTATCTCGCGTTTAGAGATGCTATCCATCGTAGTTTGTAACCATAGAACTCATCAATATCTTCTTGTGATGACTGAGCTCTTGGTGCATAGATCTGGATGATATTAAGAGGAAGTGGGGTACAGTTTATACGGATGGACATTATTCGGTCGCTTATGGTGTTATATAGCCAGTGACGAATTGCGATACTTTGCGTGGTATTATTATTACTATGCCATTCTTGCATATCATCATATCATTACATCTCAGTGTCGTGACCTGTGAAAAACATTGTGTTCCCACAAGATGTTCTGAAATGACCTTTTCCTTTCATATGGGTCTCACATAGTCCCAATATGGTTAGCTGACACTCATCCATCTCTTTCAACTATCTCGAGTTTTTCCAGCTGCAGCAATCCTCTCACATTCCAAGTCTTCATTCGGTGTTTGGACCGTATAGCTAGTGTCTTGTTGTCTTCAGTTGCGTTTACTGCCTCATTAGCCTGCTGACACACTAAAGAGGAGTCTTCGGTCACATATTTGTCACCAACCGACCCGGTTATCGATGAGCGCCGGGGGTTAGCCGGGTCGCCCGACATACCAGTACTTCAATTACTGACTTTTATCATCATGGAGTTCTCTTGGGAGTATAATCGTAGTGGGTTTCCATAACCTTCTATGTCGGGTCTTTTTAGGGAGTATTTAGTCCCTAAGGTCTCCGTGGCCTAGGATATCGAGCAGGTTAGATCACCGCCGCCTGCTGCTCGGCGTTGGCGTGTTTTACGGCTGTCATTATCCTAGGTGAAGTTGAAACCAACCTGTTCATAGGCCAACTCTCCTCCTTTCGCAAACCGGGTTTGGTGCCGTCTATGGCTATATCTAAATATTAGTAACAAGGCAAAAACAAAACAGTTCAATACCTTTTTCTCCTCTGTTTGTCTATAGATTTTCTTTTTTTTTGTTTAGTTGCTACTGTCTAACTTCAGTGGTAGGTTAAATTATTGTTTTATATTTAAGAATTGAAAATCGATCTTAAATTAATTTTATCCACTGATTGTGCTGGAATTTAGTCATATACATGATTGAAATATTTAATCTATATCATTAGTTTTTAGTTAAAGACTATTTAAAAGTTTCTCTGTATATTGCAATTGCTGTGCATGAAGTCTCGGTTTCGTTTCTCGGGTCGGATACAGTTTTATTGGGATTTTTGTTAAGATATTCTTAGTAGTAGTTAGTAGTACCAAGTCTGGAACTGTGTTTCATAGATGGCAAGACGCATACACCCTATTACATAACACCTAAAAATATAGCTAGCGAAATATAGGTGAAATACATCTTTCGTTTCCTGTTTAACAATTCAGGCACCCACATACAGAAATATTGTTATTACCCTTAGCTTAGCTTTATATTATTCCACACCTTATTTACAAAACCAGCTCTTCAATTTAGTTTTCTAACAAACATAATTACTTTCGCATTATAATGTTAACTAGTAGATAATGCGACTGCAGAGCATAACCCTTTAATTTTTGGGTTAAAGAAAATTTCAATTTCAGCATGGCGTCTGAAAAGGTACCTACGGTGCACGTACTGTAACCGCTAGCCGCAAACAGACACACCCCTATTGCGTGGAACTTAAAACCATCTCAAAATGTTTAATTGACCTCTGCCTACCACTTCGAAGACATAGCCGTGTGATACATGTATAATGTTACTGTTTCTGTAGGCTAACTTTACGCTTCTATTTGTCGAGTCATGGAGCATGGGTCTGGAAATGTACCAAGTAGTGATAAACATACATTTTATGTGGAATATAAAACATAGACAGCAAATGTGGATAATGCATAAATGTATCTCATCCTTCCTCCATTTCGCTAGCTATGACTTTAAGCCTACCCCCTCAGGAATAAAGATGTTAAATTAAATGTGTATATAAAGAAATTAAAACATTACGCCATTAAATTTCCAGAATTCAGAACATGGAAACTGCAACTCGAAGATACCACCCAAATCAAGTATGTAACGCTCACAACTAAACAGAAATCAAAACAAACGTACCACTGTTCTCACCAGCCCGCTTTAAAAACTGAGAAAACACTACTCTGCCCATCATCATTATGTGTAACAGAATTTAAAAGTGGTTTTCAAGTTACTTACTTCAAAGAACACTTTGGCCACACATGTTCCGAAATGCCAACGACGAACTTCAAGAAGTATTTAATAAACCCTTTTATGAAGGATGCTGATGGTGTCAACAGTGTTGACAAGGATGACAATGTATACCAACAGTTTAAAAATATAATGAATTGTATATCCGTTAATGCTGCCAAAGTTGATATCGGTGTGTTGAACACTTTACTTGAGAAGGCATTGGAGATGACCGTTCTGTTGAACGGTTCAATACCGGATGAACAGGCAACTGTGGCCAAAAGCATGACAGATGAACAAATAAGTGATGTTTTAGCTGAAGTAAAAACATATCCCGGTAAACGTAAAGCAGATTCAATGAAAAAGGATGTGAAACGAGTGAAACCCACATTAGAAAACGATGAAAATACTAAGTTGGACAACTCATTGCCCGATATAGTGTCAAACAAGGTGGTCAGTAAGAAACCTGTGGAATCGTTACCGGTTACACCAATGCCTAGACCCTTGCTTCAATCACCATCATTCAACGATACATATAAAGACTTTGTGGATCAGAACTTTTCATCAAAATTGAATGAAGCCAGCACACCGAAGAAAAGTACTGTTAAGAAAAAGGTTGTTATGAAAACCAAAATCGGTCAATTTAAGGTAAGGCCCTCATTGTCCCCTAAACCAACCAAAAAGTCTCCCGTTAAAACCATAGAGTATACAATTAAACCAGATGTTCGATATGAAGTTAAAGAACAAGAGAATGACTGTAATATTCTTATTTTGAAAATATGATTTTGTATCTGTATATTAAAATAAATTTATTTTGAAATAAGTCTGGCATGGCACCTCATTTTATTAAAACATTACTATGGCAATAATTTATATATAGAAAATAGACCATTATGAGGATCTCAATTTTCTGTATCAAATATCTCAGTAGCAATGGAGTCCATATACAAATATTTTTACCGTTGTACTCGTGTAGAGATTTTGGTTTAGGTAGGCAAGCTGCCCAATCAACAGGGTCCTATAGAAATTTTGCCGGTTTGATTACCACATGGGACAAAATATGATCCACATATAGTATGTCTGAGTATGGGTGTTCTTTGTGTCCGTTGTTTGAATGTTTGTAAAGTCTCCTGGACGCAAGAAATATGCCAAGTGTATGTTGACATTTTATATAAATTTAAGAGTTCTACACATTTGGACCCTTGTCTCTTATTAAATACAAATGGCAATAAATAGATATAAGTGTCTATATTAGTGTTTTTAATCTGCTAAGTTGCCACGTAATAGAGGCGATCCTACCAAACACTTAATACTCTATGCTACTACTGAAACCTTTACATGAAAAACTAAATGCGGTTACTGAGAAATTTTTATCAAGAAACACTTTGTCTTTACCGGTAATCGAATTCGAGACCTGAACACAGCAATCGCATTCCAATACTGCGCCAGCACGGCTGAGGCAATGTGCTAAACATTTTATTTAATGACAATTATGATTTATTTTTACCATCAATGAGAATCATAGAGCATTTTATAAGGAGTAGGTCACTTCTTTTGTGATTAAACTGCAGCTATCCCATTGGCGAAGTACTTTTAATCTACAGAAGACAGAGAAGACTGCAATAATGGCGTAGTGGTTTAAGTGGTTGCCTTGCCCCTGCCACAACACACGGTGGGTACAAATCCCAAATGGTATATACAAAGATTTGTGTGATTCACTGATAGTTGTTCCGAGTCTGTGTTCTTTGTGTCCATTGTTTGAATGTCGAATGAAGGTCCACTGCGACAGGAATTATCCCGAAGACACTTGGTATAATTCTTGTTGACATTCCAAATTTCAATATTGAAAATGTTTCTTTAAGTATATTGCTTAATTAATTTAGCTCGAATCGCAATAATTATTTGTGGATTACAAGTTTTATCTCGTATGGAAATCGAATCCTTGGTGACCGCTTAACTGCAGCGCCATCCGTCTAAACTTTATATAAGTCAATGACTCTGTTAACTAATTTGGCATTAAATTGATCAAGGAATTAAAAAGATCTTCTAAATTGTTTCTCATTAAAATATTAAAGTATCTTGTTATTTTATGTTGCCATAAAAAGTTTCATGTTATTGCCGGAACAGGACGGCAAAAGAATTTTATTATTATATGTGACCAATCATAGTTAAAGAAATTTACTGATGACACCTATCAAACTAAAATAGTTCCCTCTCATGTCGGTCGGATCGCTCGTACATACACACTCACACAGCTCACACTACTGCAATCGGCAGAAAAGCCGTTAATTGTGTAACGTAATAACTAAACCAATAAATTTAAAATCCCCCACACAAATTTCATTTGATACTTACCCATATTGAAGTTGTGAAAAAAAAGTAATTCGTCATTTTGTAGTGGCGGCCATCTTGGATTTAAACACACACACACAAACATTCTTACGTAGTTAAGTCAGTCGTTTATTGTGTTGTATCACGAAATTACGTAATGTATTATATCTAATATTATAAATGCGAATGTGAGTTTTTTTGTTACGCTTTCACGCCTTAACTATCCGACAGATCATCATGAAATTTCGCGTACCTAAGTTGTCAGGGGTACAAAAACAAAAACAAAAAAGTTACTTACCCTAAGTACCTTTTTTACAGAAAGATAGTACTGTTTCCTAGTGATAGCCAGTTACTGAAATATTTTATTTACTCACTTAGGTTCACACCATATTTTATGTCAAATCTTTGGTAAAAAGCTTGTGTCCGTAAATTTCCAAGTCTATGGTAATAATATTAATTATATTTTCATTCAAAAATCTTTGTTGTATCATCCCACAAATGGGCGTAAAGTATAAAAATAATACAAAACGTCACCGTGAAAATAGTTTTAAATTGTGTACCTATAGCTTGCCAACGGACTTATATAAGTATTGAGTGTTATAATTATTTGTATTAGATATAAGTTGTAGCCATTAAACGCGATAAGAGAATAAAATAATTGTTAGATATCTAAATTGTAAAAATCTAGGCCTACCATTCTTAAGGGTTTATCACGATGATGTTAAATTAAAGAGAATTAGATAAATGTCAATTTACAATCTACCGTTAATAATATCAATAATGACAAATTTTAATAATATAAAATTTGTCATTAAAATTATTGAAATGCGCACCAAAATAGAAATTACACTAGTGTAAAATCTTGCTAGGGTACCTTAGGTATATTATGTACATAAATGAATAGTAGATATTTGTAGTTATTTAAGAAAATCTCTATGAATATGAACGCAAATATTTTTCGAAAGAATGGCACGCATTGAGGAGTTGCTATGGCAACCGTCAAACTTGGCGCTACACATAATTTGACATTACTTTTAGCGCCAAAATTACAAGATTGTTTTTTTTTTTAATTCGTAAGTTGAGGCTAACTTTGTTTACTTTTTATAAGTACATAACTTAAGGCCATTTTAGTATTAATTAGAAACCAAACGAAGACTTCTTGTGAATATTGCCTATATTTACTATTCTCTTATTGCATTTAATCTTGTAATTAAATAAACTGTACAATAAACATATTAAATAATTACGTTTTTTTATTTTACAATGGTGTTTTATTTTCCCATGAATATTATAATGAAATCAATGAAATAGGTTAGTAAGCACAACATTAGAGCATGTTTTAAAAATCTTGTGTGGCCCTCTGTGAATATAATCCATGGCATCCATCCTAACTTATACTGACGGACTCATAAACTGCATCACAGACTGCATCAATGTTCAAGGCGCCTTTGAAATAAACATTTTAACCAAGTATTCAAACTTTTTATACAAATTTAAATTGAAACATATAGTTTGGTTCGTTAACTTCATAACAGCGTAGTATCATATCCTTATGTGTATGTTTATATACTGGAAAGGACCATTCATTTTTTATGAACAAAAACTATAAATGTAACAAAAATTGGTTTTGGTTGGTTTATTGAAAAATTGCTTATACAATAAAAAAAAATTGAAGCACAAGTTTTATTTCTTTTAATAAGGTGTATTGTCTCCACGTGCCCTTATTACAGATTATTATCGGTGCCGCATAGATCTGACTAGGGTTAATAAATGGTCTTGCGGAATATTGTTCCATTCTTGTGAAATCGCTGTTCTTAGTGCTGCCACTGTTGTGAGCATAGGATTTCTCGCATATACGGCTTTTTTAAACTGTCTCAACCGTTCTCAATGGGACTAAGATCCGGGCTGCGTGCTGAGTACCAATTCATGGTACGTATCCCAACCTCTTCGCAATATTGTCGAACTTGTGCAGCGGCGTGGGGTCGGACATTATCTTGCATTAGAGTAAAATTTTCACCTATTAATCCCATCACCCATGTAAGGTACCACATGAGCTTCTAAAACCTCTGTTATATAGCGTTGTGCCGTCAAACCACCTCTTCTACCGTTTTAACGAACCATGTCGATAAATACAACAATAGTATGCGTTGATTGAAGCTCGGTTTAAGATGTAGCCAATCTTGTCAGTGACACCCCTTACATATGGCAGTATAGCAGGCTGGCGCTCGACTGTGGGTGGCTTTTCTCGGGGTCTGTGACAGCGGCGCGGCTGTTGGAGCTTGTTGTCTTGCAGTACTTGCTTGACATGTTGAAGCTCGGCGTCCAGGTGTTTCTTGTCACAGATCCCGTGGGCTCTCTGAAACAAAGACATTCCCACGGTAGCTAACTGTTTAGGATGGTGGTGAGGTTCACCGTTTAAGTACCTATTTGTATGGGTTTTTTTCCTATACAGAGTGTGCCTCAAAGTATGATCCTGGATTCCTGATGACAAGTACATCTAAGAACGCTAATGAATTATTTGCCTATAATTCCATAGTAAATTGGATGTTTTATTAACGGAATTAAGATGTTCTAGGAATACACTAACACTATCTGTTGATAATATTGTAAAAATATAATCTACAAACCTCTTATAAATCCTGGGTGTGATGGGGGCAGTCTGTAAAGCTCGAGCCTAGAAGTCCTCCATATATATATCGGCAATAACAGGCGATACGACATCGACTTGTATGTAGAATTTATTATCCTACAACAGATAGCCAGTTGTTAAGCAATGCTTAAATAGTTCTGCATATTCCTCAGGCATATTGTTCTCTATTAGCTTACAAACTTGTATATAATTGTATATTTACTTTATTCAGAAGTCATAATTATAGACTAAATAACATTACGCTATGAACTACAGCAGAGGAGCACTAGTCATAAGCGTAGGTGAAAACTTGGAGGACAGAGCTAAATTAGCGAGCAAAAAGGTGGGTGTACTGAACAGGGCGAGGCGGTACTTCACACCAGGTAAACGTCTTATGCTTTACAAAGCACAGGTCCGGCCGCACGTTGAGTACTGCTCACATCACTCGGCAGGGGCCCCTAAATACCAGCACGATCCATTTGACTCCCTAGAAAGACGGGCAGTTCGAATCGTTGATGATCCCAATCTCACGGATAGATTGGAGTCATTGGAGCAACGGAGAGACTTTGGGTCTCTCTGCGTGTTCTACCGACTCTTTCACGGCGAGGGCTCTGAAGAACTGTTTGGTTTTTTCTTTCTATCACCGTACCACTCGACAACGAAGCAAGGTTTATCCATATCACCTGGAAGCGTTCAAATCCAAGACGGTACGCTTTCAGCGATCATTTCTCCCACGTACGTGCAAGCTCTGGAATTAACTGCCTACTTCGGTGTTTCCCGAGCGCTATGATATGTCCTTCTTCAAACGAGGTTTAAAGAGAGTTCTTCTTTCACGGTAGGCAGCGGCTTTGCTGTGTCATGACATTGCGAAGTCTATGAGCAGCGGTTACCACATTTCATCAGGTGGACCACTTGCTCGTCTGCCAACAAAGGCAAGAAAAAAAAAATGCGGGGTACGGCTAGTTGCATATAATTATAATGGGATTGTGCACGTTTGCACGACACTATTTGAATAGATATTAACTTAACGAAAAATAAAGGTAATTAATAACAAAGGAATGTACTAATCTTAAAGGTTAGACGTTACGAGATAGAAATCTATGGTCAAATAATAATTGGAAAGAGCAACAATCAACTACCTACTGCAATAGAACATCTAAAATAGTAGAAACACGTGTGATAGCATATTTTGTGTAAGGAGTGCAAAGCATTGTAAGTTAAAGTATTCACGGATACCATGACACGGCAGAAAATTCTTTTCTGCCACCTTTTATTTTAAAATTTCATTAATACATTTATACAAGTAAATAAATTACTCGTCGTCTAAAAGTGAATCCTATACGATACTTAGTTATTCTAATTTTAATATGTAGGTAGGTACCTACCTAGCATTAAGAGGTAGGTACGCTTTTACTATAAGAGACAAGTTCGCTTTTGCCTCATTTTGATTTTAATGTGAGTCATTCATATTACTTAGTTCAAAAACAAAATGAACTTCTTCCATAAAATCGTGCAACGAAAACACTTCACAGCAAAACTCTAGTTCCTGAACGAATGTAGAATTATATAGGTACTACATGCTACCCACATAAATCATAATTCAAAGTTAATAAAATATAGTCTAGGTGACGTAAGGGAAGATCCCACAAATTTTCAATAAAATTCAAATATGCCGCTTTTCGTGACCCAAATGCGTAGCGCAAATGAGCTTTCAGACTTCGTACATGCGCAGTTGATGAAAATAATTACCTCAGAATACAAATCAATCGATAACCTACACGGTGAAGTCACTTGAGTAATTTATAATAATGGCGGAGTTAAAGATGGAAAAGTCTGAAATAAAAACAGTGATAAAATACCTCGTCAAAAAGAGGATGCTTTCGTTCGAGATAAAAGAAGAAATAAAGAATACTCTTAGGCCGTCGGCGCCATCGTCAGCCACCATAAGGAAATGGGTTAAATTCTTCAAATACCGAAGAGAACTAGAAATAAAAAATAAGAAAAGGTCAGCGCGATCGCATGTCAGATTTCAAAACAGAATCGATAAAATTCTCGAAATGGTTTTATTTGACAGCAGAATGAGCAGCCCCCATATTAGTGACGTCATGGGTATATCGGAAGCTGCAGTAAATAATATTCTGACAAATATATTACAAATGAGAAGACTGTTATCGAGATGGGTGCCACAACTTTTGTCACCGGAACAGGCGCTAACGCGAGCTTTAGCTGCAAAAAAGAATCTGGAAATTTATAGAAATAGTCCAGAAGAGTTTTTGGACAGATTTATTACAACTGATCAAACTTGGATATATTACAATATTGTCGATGAAACTCAAGAAGCAGAGAAGAAAAACGAGAAAGAAGGAGAAGAACAAGAAACAGTTTGTATATCCGAGCAAAAAGAAGTGACAGATAAGGCTGAATGTAATAACGACGAAGGTCCTCCTGAGAAAAAAGCCAAAACATCACCAGTGTTGCCAAGCGAAAAAGTGTTACTTACCATATTTTGGGATTCCAAAGGAATTATTTTAACCCATTTCCACCATGAAGAAATTACAGACGAATATTACGCTAATTTACTCGATTTATTATCTGAAACTATTGAAGACAAACGTCCAGAAATGATAGACAAACCAATGCTGTTCCAACAAACCTGCTCACATCCACAAAATTCTCCCATTGTTATGGCGAAATTGTTCGAGCTTGGGTATGACGTCATGGAACATCCGCCGCATTCCCCAGATTTGTCGCCGTCCGACTATTTCTTATTTCCATACATGAGGGCTTCTTTCCAAGCAACCAGTTTTCCCACCAAAGAGATATTGCTTGGTAAGGTACAGGAATTTTTGAATGAGTTACCAAGTGGGGCATTTAAGAAGGCTGTTTTTATATTGAGTAAGCGGTGGCGTATATGCATACATAAGAGAGGGGACTATGTTCCAGGTTATCTTAAATAATGTGCACGCGGCGCTAGTTTCTATGGGATATTTATTGAAGTTCTATTAAAGGCTGTTAGTTCTTTATTTCGCCGCGGGACATTTTAAATAGCTCAAACTTTATGTATTACACTTTATATTATAAATTAGATGTAAGTAATATTTTATGGAATAGTAATGTATCATAACCTATGATAATAAAGTGTTTCTATAATAATTGGACTTTAACTTTTCACATGTGTATTTCCTTATATACAACGCAGCGGTAGTGAATACGATGATGTACATGAGGTTTTGGGTTTCATTCCAGGTCGGACAAACTGTCATTGGGATTTTCTGCCAATTCTCTGTAGCAGCACAAGGTCTGGAACTGTGCCCAGTACATGGCAATAGGCTGTCCCCTATTACGCGGGTCCTATAATATGGCTGACAAAATGTGTGAACATTCTCATAAATGTAAACACGATCACAGAGGTTGCACTAAAGGACCACAATATATATCAAATTATAAATGCAAATATCAGTTTGTTTGTTACGCTCACGCCTTAACTAAGTGACCTATCATCATGCAATTTGCATACACTTGTCAAGGGTACAAAATAGGACTGTGTCCTACATTTCATCCAGAAAATAAGTAATGTATCCGAGGGATAGAAATTTATTGACAGAACTATATTAACGCGAGCGAAGTCGTGGGCAAAATCTAGTTAGGTTGTATTTGTAAATACGCAAAGGTATATTTGAACAAAAATACGCTATATAAAATTGCTGCACATGAAACATGATAAAACTTGCTATCTAAGTAATCGTATTTACCTACTCTGAAAATGAAAGGGATTAAATTGCCTTATTCGATCTGAATAACTAAGCGATGGACATCTATTATAGAAGTTATAAATAATTGCTTCCAAAATATTAAAATTGCATATTCCGTATGTAATTATAGCCAACCATAAGATCAGGTGAGATCGCGGTCAAACGGAAGCCTATTACAGATTTTTTTTAAACTTTGGTGTTTGGGCCAATATATCCTACTGCAACGGCGTATTTTAAACTTCGTAATACGAAACGTAATATAGAATGTCAACTTTAATTCGAAATCTTGAGATAACGGCGGTTGTATGTTTACGTTTCGAAATAATATTTTAAATACATATTGTTGTTTGGCCTCAAAGATATATAAAGAGTGAAATAAACTGGCAAAGATGCAGAGCTCAGCTAAGAACAGTAAGTAAAATATTGGGCGAATATAAAGCTTAAAAAGCAATATTTACTTTTTTCATAATTGTTCATTTTGAATGATATTACTTAGACCAGAAATGTTGTAATTCTACTTAAAATCTAGTATTTTTAATTATTATTAGTTACCTATTCGTTAGTCCAGATAAGTTGTATTTATCTTTGATAATATAGTATCCAAGATATATATAAATATAAATGGTAGATCTTACCTAAGTTAACTTGGTGTTAAATTACAGTTTCTTGTAAATTATGAGCAGGCGTGGCTCTTATTTCTAATAATATTATCCTTTTCGTCTTTATTTATACTTGAAGTGATCTGCTGTAGAATACAAAGCCATATTTATTGTTTATATTTATATTATAAATGTGAAAGTAATTTCTCTGTTTGTATTATTTGTCATGCCATGAAAGGTAAACTACTTTACCAATTTTGATGACATATAACATGAAGATAGAATTGAATAATAAATAAGGACATAAGTTACTGTTGCAATTGAATCAAACTAAGTTCTTTTTGCTCCATTCATAGGCCTGTCTTGCTTCTGACATAGGTTGTGCCTCTCTTTCTTAAACATGTTTCAAAGTACATTTTGGCGGTATATATAATTTCTAATATGCTGCACTGTAATTTCCATATCAGTGCACTTTCTCAATTGACAGTAAATTTTTTGTTTGCAGAATGAACATTGTCCATAGGCCATAGAGAGTAGTATTCATTTTTATATATGGTAAATGTGACAAACTTGTAAACTCTTCAGGATATCATTGTCAAAAACCATCAAAAAAGGATTTCCTTTTGCAGAACCTTGAATACTTTCAGTTTCACACATACATATGTTTTTAATTATTGTGAGATACTTGAAAACATAAGTAACACATTATGTATACCATTATTACAAGTATTTAGATATATATTTATTAAATTTCTTATTTATTTCTTTAATAGCCAATTCTCACACCAGAAATAATTAAAAAAATATTAGTATTTACAACCATTTATGGATCACACAAAGTTTTGTTCTGTGTGGGTTTTGACAACTTCGTCTGCTTCACATAAGAGAATATTCCCCGTTTTTGCAACATTTTAATATATGCTCTGCTCCTATCGGTCATAGCATGATGTTATATAGCCTATAGTCTTCCTCGGTAAATGGGCTATCCAACACTGAAAGAATTTTTCAATCCAACCAATAGTTCCTGAGATTAGCACATTCAACCAACTCTTCAGCTTTATAATACTAGTATAGATTTATTGCTACATTATAATAATTCTACTAAGGGTTTTTATATATCAATGTAATAATAATATTGTCTTCTGTTTACGCGAATGTTATTCATTGAAATTAAACTACTATATCCGAATTTAACGCATTGTTTATTTATCACTGTCTTACAAAATTTTAAATTCTTTAAGACAACTACCATCATAGTCTCCCCGTGACCATGGCTGCTGAAAAGCAACCGAAACGTCGGGGAAAGTGTAAACCAAAAATTAATAGATTTAATAGTTTAAATAATTTTATTAGCTTATAAATTGGTAAAATAAAATCAATAGTAATAGTAGTGTAATATTTTCAAAATGTTGTAATACAGTGATAAATAAACAACACGATAAAATCCGTATATAGTAGTTTAATTTCAATCAATGTAATAATATAATAAAAGTCTAAGTTTGTGAAGGTGTTTGTATGTTTATAACTCAAGCAGTCATAAACCGTTAAGCAGGTTTTGATGAAACTTAGCACACACATAGATGAAGTTCTATAAGACATAATATTTATGTTTACACGATTATATGTCACTAGTATACTAGTAGTATATTTGACGGCACAAATGGTGTAGTGATCGCCTCACCACTACCAGTGCGAGTGTTGTGAGTTAAATCCCCGCATGGAACTAAAATTAGTGTGATCCATAAATACTGATACTGAGTGTAGTTGTTCTTTTCGTCCATTGTATGAATGTTTGTAAAGTCCTTGCGATACAGGAATTAAAACAAGTGCAGGTTTGTCTTTTAAATATGTACATTTGCCAGGCGTCCGGCTAAAGCAGGACAGTCTGGCTTTTTGGTTGTGTGTGTAGCCAAATTATACGGTGTAGGGCCTGTCCGGCTTTTGTTAAGTTTTTTAAATTGGACCATTATGTTTTACATTTGACTTGTGTTGTTTTCCGTTTTGCCTGCCATTTCAATGTACTGTTCTTGTTATATCGCTACCGAGTGGGCTAAGCGAGCGGATTAAAACAGTCGTTCACTAGAAAATTGTCGTGCTAAAATAAAGATAGAAAGGAAAGGGTGCCTTTCTACTCGAATGCCCCCGGCTACACCGGCTAGTCTGGCTTTTCGGTTTTAATACCTGGCAACACAAAATATGTTTTATGCTATTACTAGTAAACATTAAAACTTTTTATTTCAGAATTATCAGACCTTCAAACGATTTTAACAAAGATGCCACTGGAAGTGTTCTGCGTGGCCGCTCTTCCAGAGTTTGGCGTGCGTTGGCGAGAGGTGTCCAAAGCTGTGCGGAACGCGAGATTGCCGATGCAGCCGGCGAGTGTAGCACGTGTGCTGTGCCGACATGTGTCCAAGGCACTCACTGCTGATGAAATTGAGGATATTGTTGCGAGACTTAGGCTTAAATGTAAGTATAGGGTCACGCGCAAGTGTTTTTGGTCGCGAAGTTTACATTCTTTTTATATATTACTAGCTGACCCGGAAAACGTTCTGCTAGCTACATTTTGATATTAACAAAGTTTTGCTTAATATGTCATTCCACGTATCCTTTAAAGCATGTCAGATATAATAAAATCAACTCATTATAGAACAATATTATAAAAGCGACAGCCTAGTGGGAGACCATTGAATTGCAATGCAGCGGTCTTGAATTCGATCTCAAGGCCTCGTCTGACTTAGTTAGAGTTATGTGCGTATGAAATAAGTTAGTTATTGCTCGCTTTAACGGTGAAGGAAAATGATAACAATAGCTACATGTCTGAGAGTTCTCCATAATGTTCTCGAAGATATGTGAAGTCTGCCAACCCGCACTGGGCCAGCGTGGTGGACTATGGGTTAACCCTTCTCATTCTGAGAAGAACACCATATCCATATTTAAAATATGAATTACTTCCTTATTTCACAACCAAGTTTGCTACTGTTCTTACAAAAGCTTTCTTCTGATTACTATTTGTTCTTGTGTGTAAAATAATTTATAAAATCAAACATGTCCCTTTCCTACTCTGTCATCATTACTTAATATTATAAATTCAAAAGTAAAGGACACAGACAGACAGGGTTCTGTCTGTGTCCTTTTCACGGCTAAACCACTGTCTGGTAGTGTACCTCAATCTTGGAGAGAAGCCAACGTGCAACCTATCCTTAAAAAAGGGGACCGGTCCGATCCATCAAACTACTGCCCAATAGCAGTCACCTCAGTGATATGCAAGGTGATGGAGCGAATTCTTAACAACCAGCTAATCCGCTACCTTGAATGTCACTTCATCATAAATGATCGCCAATATGGGTCGACCAAATCGGTCAACGGGTGATATTCTTGCTTATCTAATGCACATCTGGGGTGAGGCTATTGATAAGCAAGGCGCAGCTTTGGCAATCGGGCTGGACATTGCTAAAGCCTTTGATCGGGTCTGGCTCCGCGGTCTTCTCTCCAAGCTGCCGGCATATGGTCTTCCGAGCCGGCTAGTTCAATGGGTCTCCAGTTTTTTACACGAGCGTGTCCTAGTGTACGAATGCTCTTTACGTTTCGTAAGTGTAAATGCTGGTGTCCCACAAGGTTCCGTGCTCTCTTCCACTTTATTTCTTCTGCATATCAATGACATGCTACCTCTTCTTGGTGGCATTCATTGCTATGCAGGCGATAGCACGGTTGATGGTTGTTACCATCCACAACCACCTAGCAACCGGCAGGATACTGAGAGGAGGCGGGTAAAGCTTGTCACTGACCTCAACAGGGTGTTGGATGACATATCCGCTTAGGGTTCATCTAACTTGGTTGAGTTCGGTGCTAAGAAAACTCAGGTATGCGCGTTCAGCTCAAAAAAAACCCTATTCTCTCCACTTCCCACTCTTCGGGGCACCACGCTGCCACTGCAGGATAGTCTTAACATCCTAGGCATAGAAATCCGCCACGACCTTAACTCTAGGGAGTAGATTGAGAGTGTAATAACCACAACTGCACGCAAACTCGGGATTCTAAACAACGTGCGGCTCCTGAACAGCGGTATCTGCTGTACAAGGCCCAAGTCCGTAGCAGCATGGAGTATTGTTCGCACCTTTGGAATGGTTCCGCTAAGTATCTACTCGATGCCTTAGATAAACTGCAGCGTCATGCCGTACGTATAATCGACAGCCAGGAGGTTACGAAGGACATCGAACCGCTACAACATCGTAGAAACATGGCGTCCCTTAGCGTATTCTATCGCCTCTATGATGGCGAATGCTCCGAAGAGTTATTTGACTTCATCCCATCTTCCCCCTTCCTTTTGAGAACCACACGTGGCGGTCTTCGTAATCACCGATTGACGGTTAGCACAATCCCGTCTCGCACCAAAAGGTTTAGCAATTCCTTTTTATGCCATACCATACAACTTTGGAACAGTCTTCCGGCTCATGTGTAGGGAACACACACCTTCTATGACATTGGGTCCTTCAAACGTAGTGTGAAGAAGCATCTGGTCAGACCGGCTTGACACTGACGACGACTAGAAGACATCTATCTTCTCCTCGTCGTCACTGTCTCTGGACTGTAATTGGGCTTTCCACCAGGTCCGTTACAATAACTTTGCAGTGTAAAGATAAAAAAAAAAGATGGCTGTAATTTGGTACAAATATAGTTTAAAACCCAGGGAAGGATATAGGCTATATATACTTTATATTGATGTAGGTACCACGCGGGCGGAGCCACGCGCAAAAGCTAGTTATGAATATGATTAACTTATTATTATATTTTATGTTACAGTGATAGCCACTCAATCTCGCACCTGGCATGTGATCCGCCTCTCAGAGAGGACTACGGATGAACCAGTCACCAACACAATCAGAGCGTTACCCGGAAGACTTATGCAGATCCTCAGAAAGAATAAGAAGGGGATGAGACCAGAGGTATGTATGTATATTATAAGGCACATAACGCGCGGAACCGACGGCCGTTGAGGCAGAAAGGTTCTGAAATGGCGGCCACGCACCGGAACATGCAACAGGGGTAGGTCTCCCGTAAGGTGGTCCGACGACAGGGTAAGAAACGCGGGAAGCGGTTGTATGGGGGTGGCCCAAGACCGGTCTGTGTGGAAAACCTTTGAGGAGGCCTATGTCCAGCAGTAGACGTTTTTCGACTGAGATGACGTGAGATGAAGTGTCTAACTATGAAATTGCCATTGATGTCTAACATCTAATTTCGTGGCTTCTGTATAAAAAGCAATGGATTGACGTGTATGCGAAATTTCATGATGATCGGTCGAGTAGTTAGAGCGTGAAAGCGTAACAAACAAACTCACATTCACATGTAAAGAAGACACGTGTAAAAGGTTATTACTATACAGGCTGATTGGTAAAAGACTGGACATATTAAAGGAGGGTATTCAGTACTCGATTCTGGAACCGAATATCTAAAAATATAGATATTTAATTTTACCTAGTTAACCAATAAAAACTTGATGTAATGTTTACACTCTTGCTCATATACCAAAGCTAAACAAAACCTCCGGCCCCGACCCCACACTCTCCCGAATTTGCACCCACGCCCGTCATTTTCTTATCAAAGGTCATTAGCCTCGGTAGCGGCGCTCGACAGCTGTGTGCGACGCGCGCAGTGTCCACATTTTATGGATAGTTCATAAAAATTTTCATAAAGGTTTTCTTTCTAGGCTACACAGATTTTATATCTATTTTTTTATAATTTATGTCTGTCCATAAATTATCATTAAGTATGTACAATGTTTAACCAATCACATTGTATAATTTAACCGTGTATTTTCCTGTGTTTCAGATACAAACGGTCCTACTAGGCGACCTAATGTATATAAGTCTACAATTAGTATCGGACTACAAGGAGGGGTCAGTACTGTACGTGGCCACCCCCCTAGGAGAGCCAGTGGCCCTGGTGTCTAGTACCAGCATGGCTGGACTGCTAAAGGCATTTGTGGAAGGTACGTGGCATGTCTAGGGAGTCTTCCCGTGTTCATGGCTGCTGATAAACAACTGAAATGTCGGGGAAAGAGTAAACATCAAAACTGACAAAATAATATTTTTCTTTAATTTATTTTTAAATATACCCGCACTTGGACTAAATCCTGTGTCGCGAGGGACTTTACAAACATTCAAACAACGGACTCAAAGAACATCCAGACTCGGAACAATCAATTGTGGGTCACACAAAGTTTTGTCCCGTGTGGGATTCGAACCCCTGTTTTGCACTCGGCGTCGCGCTTTTTCGAGTTATATTCAAATATGGCGACAAACATGAGCCAAATTATGTTACTTTAACTTTTAAAAATGTTTAATATCTACCTTATTCATGTATGTATATGTATATTACTGCTGGAAAACTAGAGGGAAAAAATGAAAAATGGGCCACGTGGTATGGGTACGTTCCCTAAATAGTTTAAATAATTTATCACGTTTTCTGTCCAATGACTCCAAAGGAGTCACGTTTGTACCAAACTCATATGTCCATTCATTGGATTATGACACTGGTTGGAGTCATAATCCAAAAGCAAATTTGATGCTTTTTATTTCACTGGACGTATGAATAAGAATCAAAAAGATTCTCATCGACGTATGGTTCGATCAGCCCGTATCAGCATTTTTTATATTTTATTGTCAAGTTAGTACAAAATTGTAGGTGGACTTACGAATACATTTTTAACTTTTGTTCTTGGACAGGGAACGTGTTAAATAGCTTAAATAATAGTAAAGTTTAACAATAATAGTGTAATATTTTCTAAATCTATACTAATATGATAAAGTTGAAGAGTTTGTTTGTTTGTTTCCTTGAACGCGCTAATCTCAGGAACTACTAGTACGATTTGAAAAATTCTTTAAGTGTTGGATAGCCTATTTACCGAGGAAGGTTATAGGCTACATAACATCACGCTACGGCCCACGGGGCGGCGCAGTAATCATAAACGCGAGTGAAACCGCAGGCACATCTAGTTATGTAATAAAAGTGTTTAAATTCAATGCACGGATGGCGAAGTGGTTTAAGCGGTCGCTATTGCTGCTACGCAGAGTACACACGGCACGTCAACCTAGACCGTTTTGACTTTGAACTATTAGAAGTTGAACGCTGCGAATCGTGCGAGAGTGCGCGTTATATTTTTGTTATTTTGTATCATTCACGCTGAACGGGACGCGACGCTCTATCCTTAAAATCAACACTACTGTGCACTGTATGTAGCGTAGTAATGCGTACATAGGGTGTCTTAACTTGATGTGAAAGGGAAAACTACTGTCGTGCCGTTTACTAGGAAGAGGGATCTGACAGGGTTGGGAACTCTCTCCATGTATGGTACGCAACTACAATGGTCCATGGAGGTGAAGTATCTAGGCATGACCTTAGATAGCAAACTAACGTGGAACCCTCATGTAGACAAAGCCATAGAGAAGGCCCAGCGGGTCTTCGGCATGATTCGTTCAACTTATGGGAACACCTGGGACCTGAAGCCCAAGGTCATCAAGTGGCTATACACGATGATGATAAGACCCATGCTCACGTATGGAAGCATTGCCTGGTGGCCAAGAACTACACTAGCTACATGCAGGATCGCGCTGTCGAAAGTGCAGCGATTGGCCTGCATGGCTATAAAAGGGACGTTCCCGACTACGCCAACGGCAGCGCGGCGTTAGATTCTGCTGGATTTAACGCCGCTACACATTGTTGTGGAGTCAGAGACGATAAAGGCGCTACACAGACTATCTGTGCATGGGCTGTGGAGCGTCAACATAACTCGACACACAAAATTGGAGATTTCAAAGGATCTCAAAAGGATTATGAACATGGGATGCGACAAAATGCAACCATTGCACATATTCAAAAATAATTTTAAAATAAAGGTCTTCACGAGGGACGAATGGAGACAAGGTCTACAATTCCCTGACAACGGCTGTCTCATCTGGTACACTGATGGTTCCAAACTGGAAACAGGATCGGGCGCTGGTATTAATACCAATGACTGCAAGGTGAGCCAAAGCATGGGCAAATATGCAACGGTCTTCCAAGCGGAAACCTACGCTATAACTGCCTGTGCTTAGGAGAATATCAACAGTAATGTCACTGACAGGACTGTGTATATTCTCAGTCAAGCTGCTCTCAAGGCTCTGGACTCGTGTAGTGTGGACTCCAGACTGGTCCTGAACTGTGTTAAGTCCCTAAACAAACTTGGCAGAAAGAACACAGTCAGACTGGTGTGGGTTCCGGGGCATGCAGGGCAATGAGGAGGCTGATGAATTAGCCAGAAAGGGCTCGGAGCAACTGTTTGTGGGCCCCGAGCCATTCGTGGGACTCTCTGAGAGCACCGTCAAGGCAGCTTTGAATGCGTATGGTAATGATAAACACAGGCTAAAGTGGATGGCCCTTAGGGGTCTGGAACACTCCAAGAAATTCATTGCAAACAGAGTCACAGGCTTCACCCGGGAGTTCTGCGGGTATAACAAGAGCCAAATACGCCTACTCACACAGGAGCGTTCACTGGCCATTTTGGCACCAACGACTTCCTGTGCAGATTAAGATTGACACACAATTCGATTTGCAGAGCCTGTGGTGAACAGGACGAGTCCATATCGCACCCACTGTGTGAATACGACGCGTTGGCTGGATTGAGGATGGGTCTAATGGGGTTGGCATATCCAAACCCTGAGGACTTCAGGCTTCTCCCTCTGATGTGTACGCTGCGGCTGATGCAGTACATTCATAGGGAGATAGCTAAGGGATAAATCTTGGAGCGACACAAAAGATCCAAATGGGTCGAAGTGTCGCCGGTCTGTACTGACTGGCCCACACACACAAGATAGGATAAGATAACTTGATGTGTAGACGTGTGTACAACATGAGGGTGCGAACCCTAAATAGTTGTCTCGAGTCTAAGTTTTCTTTTTGTCCGTTATCTGAATGTTTGTAGAGGCCCCCGCGACACAGGAACTATTTCTAGTGTAAGTCATAAAAAGAAAAATTAAGAAACGCAAAACAGTATGTATGTCTTTAATAGCATATGGACTGAAATTTGATAGCCCCTGTAGCACAGCATGGGTGTCAGCCGCCCGGGGCGAAAGAAAATTTTGCCGTCTTCTAATTTAAGACTGCGCCGAGCGAAATCTGTCAAAAAGGGTGTCACAGTTAAGTTGATAAAATCAACACTTTTTGTTTAATACAAATATAAAATATACATTTACCATAACAATGAATGTGTTTACAATTACTCCGTGTAAAAAACTTAAAATAATTAATATTTTCGCCTATAAAATTACGTAAATTTGCACGAATATGCAAAAACGTAAGCTCGTGTTACGTGATTTTTAGATTATGACAGTAGAAATCTATCCCATTTTACAGCTTAAACGAAACATAAATAGTTATATTACAATTTGTCCGTCCCAAATATTAAAGTTATTGGTTGACAATAAAGATACATATTTATCAAAAAAGCACTTCAAATCCTCCATACAATTTTACTATGGCGGCCGCGCGCCGATTTTAATATCGAGCTCTGACATTCAGTCCAACCGCGTCTTACGCTCGGCGCAGTCTTAAGTATTTCAATTTAAAATACTATAATATACAGTCATTTTAAAGAACTTTTCGACCAGAACAGTCAACATTATTGTTTATTGTACATCTGTCTATGCCTCACGTTCGTAATGAAAGGGTTCAAATATTTACAAGATTATTATTTATTGTTTTTTTGTTATTTTGTTTATTATACAACTAAGGTGGCAAACAAGCTTACCCAAGCTGGCCCATCTGATGGTAAGTGGTCACCGTAGTCTATGGACGCCTGCAACACCAGAGGCATCACTTGCACGGTGCTGACCCTTTAGGAAAGGAAGTGGGAAGGTGAAGGAGTGGGAAAGGGGAAAGAGAGTGATTGGGTCTCTGGCTCTCTCACTCACTGAAAAATTAATAGGAATACTGATATTTCACGTCGATATTCCGTGGAAGGGTAGTCCTTCTCCGGTCGAGCCGGCCCATTCATGCTGATATCAGCGAGACTCTACTACTCTTAAAACTCTTTCTTGCTCTACTACTCTTTGTGAAGATTACCGCCCCGTAAATTTTGTCCCGTATGGATATCGAACCTAACAGCGGCAGTGGCGAGGCGACCACTTAAACGACTACGACATCATATTCTAGGACTCTGTATTCACTAAATCTTATCCCTATTTCAGGTGTCGGCTACAAAAAATACGAAAACGCCAATTTATACGGGCGTGACATCGAATCCCTACTCCGCATCAACGATGGATCCTGGAACGCTAACGCCGACCATCTAGTAGCCATCCCTGACTACGCTCCTGCACCTGTCATCACAAACTCAGGCATAGACTACACAAACAAACTCTATGACGAAAACTATGTAGACAACCTTCTTGGACCGGACCCACCATTGATAACAGATTTGAATATTAAAACAACTAAATATTTCTTTGACCGGTCTCGCTTGGACAAGCAGATTAATATGAGTGTGTCTATTAAAAGCGATGATTTGGCGAAGTCTTTAAAGTCTTGGGTTGTGAAAGGTGCTCTAGCGCCTACCAGTGACTTTTTTGAGATATTTAGAGAGATGAAGTCGAATAAGATTAGTTATAATAGAGAGGATTCTGATTGAGATGTAGATTTTGATTGTTGATGTTGAGTCAGCAGGATGTGTATATTTTATTTAATTATGAGATATTTTCGTTGGTTTAGTTATATAAACATACAACAGTTGCCCACTAGGCTATATACAGGGTGTCCCAGAAGTCGACGTCAAGCCGGAAGTTATAATATCATATCGTTGTCATAAGCGGACGTGTTTTAACGGAATTTTAAAACTATTTCAAAATCCTTGCAAATATCGTATATTTGTGCTGTATAAAATTTACATTAGTGGTTTTTTTTTATACTACTTAATTGGCAAACGAGCATACGGCCCACCTGATGGTAAGTGGTCACCAGGGTCGGTCAACTCTGTTTTACAAAATGTTGATTGGAGGGTTGTTAGACAGGGCAGAGATAACGATAGTGGAAGACAGGAATAGCGATATCATTATTCATTCCTGCCATAATGATACCACTGAAAAAAGTACACTTAAGTTTAAAAATGATTTTATTTTAATTTATTACAAATACAATGTAACAAACTCGGGAATAATTAAGGATTATATCTTTGATAATTAAAAAATAGACCAAAGTATCTTAATTGCAGTATAGAAAAGATAATTCAATATATAAATATTTACAATTAATTTCGTATAATGACAACACTACAAGAAAAATGTCTGCCACGGCTTGCGCACCGTTTATCTTGTAATTTCGGTTTATTTTCGATAAATAAACTAGTTTTGATTTACCCTGCATTAGAAATGTTAAGTCGACGAGCACCCTGTTCCTCCATTGTAGTGTTTTGGTGAAATCAAGTGTTATTTTGTGAGATATAGACTCAAGTTGTGAGAAAGTGACTCTTACATTGTTTTTGTTGTTTTTTGTTGTATTGTACAAATTTATTAAGGATATAGATTCATAGTAAGATTTGTATGTATTGCTCTATTCACAAATAAACCGTTTATAATAAAGTTATGTACATATTATATTGAACTTTCTAAACTGTGTTTTTCGATTAAGTTTTCTTTGAATATGTAAACGCTGATTTTATTAATAACTAGATTTCTATAGAATAACATAACATTTATCTAAATCGGCATACACATTAACTTAAAGGAACTCTTCGAAAAATACAGTGCTTCGAATTTTGAACCCGCGCTAATACAAACGACATTTACGATAGTTTTGTGCGGGCTGCAAATAGATGGCGCACGACGCTAAGGAAAAATTTTCTCACAAATTTTGTATGAAGTGGTCATTCTTCTCTCTGAGTATAAGTGTTCTGTGGTGGTCACCGTAGTCTATGGACGCCTGCAACACCAGAGGCATCACTTGCGCGTTGCCGACCCTTTATTAGGAAAGAAAATGGGAAGGAGAAGTAGTGGGAAGAGGGAAAGAGGATGATTGAGCCTCCGGTAATCTCACTCACCGAACGAAACACAACAGTACTGAATACTGCTATTTCTCGTCAATATTCTGTGAGAGAGTAAACAAAATAGTGCAAACACAGTGACTGTACATCAACAAATGACGGTGTTATTTTAAATATACTATCTAAAACATTCCAGTGAGTGTTTGTGTGCGAGTAAATGACTGAAAGACAATGCACAAGGTCAATGCCCCAAGCACGGCTTTAAAAACAAAACATATAAGCTAACCACAAAATTTACCAAGTATAAGTAAGCAGGCCCTTTACGTGCGCACAAGGATTGCGAAACAAGTGGCTCAAGTTCGATCCTGAGTAGAAGATCACTTTTTGTTGTGTTGTAGACGCCGGCCTGAACAATGTCGGCCTCGATGGTTAGTGTAACCGACTGCCACGCCATTCCCGCACAAGTCGAGCATTTGTGTGCATGAACATGGATGTTTGTCTTGGTCTGGGTGTTTATGTATGTACATATTTACAAAAAATGGTTTACATGTATGTATGTTTATCCATTGTGTTGTACCCATAGTACAAGCTCTGTTTAGTTTGGGCTAGATGATGTTGTGTGTATGTGATAGAATATTATTATTATTATATACATTCACATTTTGGATACAACATACCCAACAGTAAGTACATACCCTATACCCCTCCCTTCTCTGAAGAACACTCCACTGGTGATACGTGACAGCCTCTCCATCTTAGGTATGGATCTTTGCCGCTCCCTTAATCCCAAAACCTACATCGAGAGCGTCATTAAGCAAGCTTCGCGAAAACTCGGAGTTCTGAACAAGGTGAGCCGGTTCTTCGCACCTGGGCAGCTGTGCCTATTATATAAGGCACAAGTGCGCCCTTGCGTGGAGTAAGTACTGTTCTCATCTTTGGGATGGCTCCGCGCAGTACTTGCTAGACGCTCTTGACAGATTACAGCGGCGGGCTGTCCGTATCATCGGAGATCCAGAGGTCACGAGTTCGCTGGAACCTCTGCAACTCCGTAGGGATATTGCCTCATAGGCATGTTTCTACAGAATATACCACGGGGAGTGCTCTGAATAGTTATTTCACCTTATCCCGCCCTCCCCTTTCCTATCCAGAACAACGCGTGCTGGGCACCGATGCCATCCTTACACGGTAGAGTCGACTAGAGTGCGTATGTGGCCTACTCATACACATATATCAGTTATTATATTTATATACAACACATTATCTTTACATTTATTTACAACAATACATATATATTATATTACAATTGAAACAAAACATTAACACGAAAATTACAATCACATATCATCTTATTTATTTTTTATTATAAAATATTCATATCGTGCATTGGAAACGAACTCAGCTACCTGCCGTAACTAGTTTGGTTATGATTATGAACAATGCGCGTGCGCAGCCCGATGACCGCGCCGCCGCGCCAGTCGGCCCACGTGTCGTCCGCCTACCGAATGCTCACTCGTATTCTCGTATATTATAAACTTACGTGTTTTCGTTTTCTGTATACTATCGCTTTAACTACTTCTACTCCTTCATATCTACTTCTATGCTTATTGTATAGTGCTGTGTGGAACTTTCTCTTCTGTGAAACGTGTGTAAGCAATAAGCTTTACTTGTGCTGGTATATGGACTTAATTTATTTCATACCACTACACAACTATTACCACACCTACATCTACACGTACCAACAAGTTTAGGTCCTCATACCTCTGCCGAACGATCAAGGCATGGAATTCTCTGCCAAGGAACGTGTTTCCTTCTTCCTTCAATCCGCGGGGCATGAAAAAATACCTCCTCAGGCCGTCAAAGTAGTGACCTCAACATCGCCTCGGCTGCTATGAAGAAGATGTGGAGGCCACTGCTCTTAGACCACACGACTGCTTACCATCAGGCGGAGTGTGATCATTTTGACGAGAAAAATAAAAAAGTAAAAAATGTCTTTTTTGTCTAACTGATACCAAGAAGGACATAGGTATTCATTCATCCAGAATGTGAATGTGAAATATCATGATGATCGGTCGAGTAGTTAAGGCTTGAAACCGTAACAAACTTACATTCGCATTTATGATAATAGTTAGTATTTAAATACATCCATAGGTACTTTTTGGAATGAAAAAAAAACTATTACTATCTTATAATCATATGCCGGTTATAATCAATCGTAACTAATATTTTAAATGTGAATGTGAGTTGTTAGCTTTTACGGCTTCACTAATCGACTGATCATCATGAAATTTTTGTATACACGTTGTGAGGGGTACAGAAAAGGATATATGGTACCATTTATCCAGTAAAAAATGCTGTTACTAATCGAACCTAAGCTACATTTACGCTAGCGATGGCGCGGGCAATAGCTAGTTATTTTTACAGCCAGTGCCATCTCTCGGCACTGAGAGGAAGCGCCCGGCCCTCTAATAATTTATTACAGCGCCGTCTATTGATGTCTTACTGAACTACGTAGCTTGTCAGTACGCGAAGAGTGGAGAGATGGCTAGAAATTTCACGTACAGGGTAGGCGGGTGTAGGTGGAGACAGACTTTGCGAGGCATGCGTCGCGCACGACGCTTAACGAATGCCTCTGCTTGAGGCGTGGGTGTAAAAAAATATACCATTTTATTTATTTTGTCTATAAACGACATAAGTGACTGTTTTATACACTCAACATTTTTACTATAGGTATGCTGATGACTTAAATATATATAAAAGTATTAAGAAACCATCTGACTGCAATCTACTACAAGATGATCTAAACAGACTCGCTGACTATTATACAAAAAATAACCCATTTCTAAGCTTTTCTCCAAGTGCTTTACAATATCATTTACAAAAAATAAAAACTTGATATCTAATAAATACAACCTGAATCAAATAGAATTTACGAAAAATTCGATTGTGCGAGACCTTGGGGTACTACTGGACCAGAAGTTGCACCTTGATCAACATATTGATAACATAATAAATAATGCATACCGTTTGTATGGATTCGTAATGAGATCTACAACCGATCCGACCTGATCAGATCCCAGCTGGAATACGCTGTTGTTGTTTGGAATCCACTATACATGAAATACGTGGATAATCTTGAAATGGTCCAGCGCAAATTCCTGAAATCTACGCATTACCGCTGTTGTCAAAATTATGCTCTCCTTTATAACACGTTACTGAAAAAGTTTAACTTGATGAGCCTAAAGTCCAGACGTGTATTTTTGGAAACAATGTTTCTTTATGATGTATGCAATCATAGATGTGATTGTAGCGATATTCTAAATAAGTTATATTATTATGTACCAAGAACTGTTTTTAACCGCGTTGTGCGACCTCGCCCTTTATTTGCAATAGCTTCCTACAAAATGCTGGTATTCGCGCACCCTTACGGCGATTATGTAAAAATTATTATGAATATTTTGTAAAATTGGGTATATTTGCGATGCCCGTAACTAAATTCCGAAATGATATCATAGAAATTATTAAGGAAAATTTTTGATGACAATATATCCTTACTTTTTAATGAATAACTGTTTAATTATAATTTTATTTTGATGATTACCTTTCGTCTTAAACTTTATTCTCTCAGCTTAGTTAACATGTATAGTCATATAGTCATGTATAGTCGTAAAATTTATATATAAATATTACGTGGATAACGATGTGAGTGCACATTAAATTCTATGTAATTATTTAAACTGCTTAGATTAAGGATAATGTGTAACTGTTTGTTTGTCCCTAATAAATAAAATACATACGCCTCACATGTACGCAGCCTGTGCTACGCATAGGCTGCGTACATGTGAGGCGAGGCAGCGTGTGTCGGCTCATTGCGAGCAGTGCGTTTGAACGGTTGTGTGATTTTGGCGCGCAATAT
Source organism: Catocala nupta (assembly GCA_963675205.1). Lineage (NCBI taxonomy): Eukaryota > Metazoa > Arthropoda > Insecta > Lepidoptera > Erebidae > Catocala > Catocala nupta. The sequence continues at coordinate 10,001,712 of OY776108.1, read as the reverse complement.
GTATAAATTTTACGAAAAGCAACCGATTATTATGGGATCCAAAATATTGTAATTATTACAATAAAAACAAAAGAGAAGTCATTATGGCCTTTAATTTCGAATTAAGTAAATATGCCCGCCGTGCGGTTTGGATCGGTCCGATCATGCGCTGTACGGCCCGAGCAAACGCAGTTTCATTTTCTTAGTCGAGGCGTGCGTGGATATAGTACGCGGCCCATACTTCGTAAAGTGCATGCGCGACTACGTCCACAACTAATGTAATGCTCGCATTGAGGCGCTTTGATCTTTAAGTGTTTGCCGACATACGTTGGCTCGCCTTCGCACGTGCGTAGCACATGCCTCGCCACGAATATGAAGGCACCTTGCCAGGCATTCGTTGTGCGCCGTCCGCGGCACATGCCTTGCAAAGTCTGTCTCCACCTTATGGCGTATAAATGGAGCGCACGCGCACCGCCAAGTCAAACTGACTTTAGCGATCAAGTATTCATAGGAGCAAACAGAAGCGAAAATACCAGTGTTTGAAACAGTTAGAGTGTGCGTGTGTGTATGTTTGTAATTTAATTGTGTGTTAGAATAAAACGTGTTTTTGTTGGTAATATTGCTTAAATTCTTATCCCTCGAACCCAGTACGTAATAGTATTAATCAATATCGATTATCGAACTTAGATCTACTATCGATAGCGCGGCAACGATGGTGGCGCCACAATGTTTATGTAATGTATCGATTATTACCAATTTGTCGTTTTTGTGCTCACCAGAGGGCGCCACTGGCGTAAGGTTGAGTCAATCCTATCACAGCAGCTGCTGTCTAAAGCCACGTATTTGTCGATGATCATTGTCGGTTTCTATGGTAATAGTATTTTTTATTAGGGATAACAAACCGTTACACAATTTTCCTAATCTAGAGTATTAACATTAATGTATTTATGTGTAATTGTGTAGCTCACAAAATTTTCCTCGTTTTATCTATTTACATATTATTTGTGAACTGGAAAATTCGAGTAAATGCGACATGAAGTTCTACAGTATGGTGTTAATCCAAAACTTTCAAATTTTACATAATTATATAATGTTAGGTACTCTTTTATTATCTAAGTTAATGTTTGTAATATTGAACGCCTAAATTTGCTATGCGTTATAGTATATTGAAATCTATGAACAGAACATAAAACTACTGTTGAAGTGACTATAGAGAATGACGTGTAGACCTTACTATCTACTAACACCTCTAGCGGTGAATTCATAAAAAGACAGTTGGCCATAATCAGGACAAACATTACTAGCAAAATTAGTTATTTGATTATAATTAGTTATTATTAATCCGATTTATACTATCTGAAGTCCGATAGCACGCACGGCGCAATGATTTTACTAGTCGACTCCCATTAGCCATACGACAAGCGTTGTGGGTTTGATCTTCATACAAAAGAATGTCTGCGTGTATTTCAAATAGGCACCTAGTAGATCTGAGAGTACCTATTTGTCTGTCAATGTCAATGTATAATGACATAGACAAATAATTTATCATTTTATTACTAAACCTAAATTAATAATATAATGGCCAGTCCCACAACTAATAAGTAAAAGTTATCTGAAAGATAAATCGCATGCTGTCTTTCACTCTTGTTAGGTTATAGAACAGGGATGGCAAGACTTATAGATAAATGCTAAATTATACGCTAAAATGAACACTTTTTCTAATATACATTATTTTTATAACTAGCAATACGATGATCGGCCTGTAACTTTCAGTACCTATTTACATTTGTAATTCTTTATTGTATTTTCTCTGTAAGTGATTGTAAATCTTTCGAGAAAATAAATGTCTTGAACCGTGAATGAAACTACTTAATCCGGTTTTTATCGTAAAAAGTAGTTTAACTCCTAAAGTAGTTGTAAAGCCGTATAATTTCAAAATCCTTATCCTTACTTAATATTATAAATGCGAATGTGAGTTTGTTTGTAACGTTTTCACACCGATCAACAAGAAATTTTGCATACACTTTGTCGGGGTTAAAGAATAGGACATAGGGTACCTTTTATCCAGGAAAAAATACTGTTACAAACCTAACTTGACCTCACCTACATTTACGCGACCGAAACCGCGTGCAAAATCTAGTAAGTAATAATTACATACTACTTAATTACGTAATTATATTTTCAAATTCTAAATTCATAACTACAGTCTTGATGCTACATAGTGAGTAATTTAGAAAGTTTATACATGTACCTACTTTTTAGAATGAAAAGAAACTCTTACTATATTTTAATCATATGCCGGTTATGATCAATTACGTATTAAACCGATATCGATTATCGAACTTAGATCTACTCTGAGTGGCGTGGCAATAACTTTGGATCTACAATGGGCTATCGTATTTGTGCTCGCCAGTCGCCAGTGGGCGCCACTAGCGAGTACCGTCCTGTCAATCCTGTCACAGCTGCTGTCTTTTACACGTCGCGACTAAGTACACGTGCAATTCTAAATATTGTTACGTGCTTGGTTCGAGGGATAAGAATTGAAACAATATTACCGACTAAAACACGTTTTAGTCTAGCTAAATTTAAAACACCACACACACTATTCTACAATTTTCAACTGTAATTGCTTCAAAGTCTGTGGTATTTTCGCTTCGAGAACATGACCACTTAGAATTGTAAACTGACTTGGCGGTGCGCGTGCTCCGTCTTATATGTGATTAAAAGCATTTCTGGAATTTTCTAGAAGCGCCATACGCGGTATGTCCCACTAAACAGTACAAGAAAGTTCTAGCGCTCTCTCTATTCTTCGCGTACTGTCAAGCTACGTAGTTCAGTAAGACATCAATAGATGGCGCTGTTATAAATTATTAGAAGGCCGGGCGCTTCCCCACTGTGCTGAAAGATGGCACTGGATGTAACAATATCATTGTTTTGGCTTGTAAAGAGAGTCTAAGTTTTTCTTGAATATCTCCTATTTACAGACATCGATCTGTTACAATCGTAACTAATATTATAAATGCGAATGAGAGTTTGTTTATTTGTTTGGTACGCTTTCACGCCTTAACTATCTGACCGATTATCATGAAATTTCACACACACGCTATCCGGGAAACAGAAAAGGACATAGGGTACCTTTCATCCAGAAAAAAATACTGTTAATAATCTAACCTAACCTACAGCTACGCGGGCAAAATATAGAATTACTATAAAAAGGTCAGTAAATGAAACACAAAACATTAAATATTAATAAACATTTTATTTTTGGATCACAATCGTTCTGGTTTGAACCTTAGACGACACAGGCTTGGCCGAAACATTACTTATAACCACTGCGCTTATGGCGAACGTACAGAATACCATCTCGCATATAAAGGTGCACACAAACTTATAAAATTTACTAAACTACAAAGAAAATCATAGATGCGCTACTACGTTTAAATACGATCACCTTTCTGTACGTTAAGTTGTCATCCGACACACAATGTCAACATGACAGCTGAATTACAAATATAGTATTATCACTCTCATATTGAAAATTGTACACTATCGTTCTCTATCATGTGTATGTAATGTGTGAGCTCACTCTTCTTAGCGTGGACACTTTTGTGTAATGTAAATACGGTGAGGGCGCATCTTTGATTTGACGGGCTATGGGCACGGGTCTATCGGGTCTGAATACAGTAGGACCGAAGATTAAGTTTGATCTGACTATATTTTAGTAATATTTTAATTAATAGCGGTGTTGCTCTGAGATAAAATATTATCGATTATAGAAGACTAGTGACCCGCCCCGACTTTGCACGGGTAGTACAAAACCTTAACAAATTATACACCTAAACCTTCCTCATGAATCACTTTGTTGCACTGAAAACCGCATTAAAATCCGTTTAGTAGTTTTTGAGTTTATCGCGAACAGACAGATAAACGCGGCGGGGGCTTTGTCTTATAATATGTAATGATATTTCTGTACATTCGTCATAAGCGAAAATTACATTAAAAATTACAATCTGGCAAGACATTATACCTATTCATCAAAATTGTCTATCTAATAAAATTTGACTTAAAAGTTTGGTATTCATAGATTGAGCTTTAAAATGTATTAGATTTGTCAATGCGACTAAAACCCGATACCTATATCAAGAAACTGATGATTAAATATAAAAAAAACAACTTCCATACAACGAATAATTCAAGTGTGACTTTACGAATATTCAAACAACAGACACAGAGATCACCAAGACTCGGCACACCTATTTGTTGACTACACCATTTTTATCCCGTGCGGGGATCGAATCTACAACCCTCGGTGCGGCGGCAGTGGCTAGACGACCGCTTAGATCATTATGCCATCCGTGTGGTTACTTATTGACATATTCTATGAAAAATATGTCAAAATGTAACTGTTCGTAGCTAAAACGATTTGTTTCTTGATATAGGGAACTGGGACTTTGAGACAGGCCAACGAAGAAGTCATTTGGCGGACTTCAGTCCAATGTTTGCCCGCGACGGACTTAAGTGCGATGTTTGCTCGCGGCGGTCCCAAGTCCGATGTTTGCCCGCGGCGGACTTAAGTCGGACTCTTTGCATAAAATAACAATGTATACGGCTTTGAATGAGATAGACTCACGCCTATATTCTGCTGAAAGGTTAACATGAGGTTTATTACGCCCACATTTCACAATGTGTTTAGGTCTTTAAGATATAGGCGTAAGACTACATATGTATGTATTTAAAAATATGTTTGCCCGGCATCGAACAATACACATCGCAATGGCAGCCAGAAGATAATCACTAAATCACTGCGGAATACACTACACGAGTTCATAATTTTTACAGTGTACAAACTTCAAACATCGTGAACCAATTTGCCGTCCGCAGACAATTATTACACACCACCAAGACCGCCACGGACAAATAAGATCACAGCAAACAAACAACTCTGAAGCGCCGTAAGTTCTTAACGATTAAGTCCGCCGCTTGCAAAGAAGTCCGCTACGGACTGTACCTCTATGTGCGTTGGACCTTAAGGCTACGAACACGTAGTCAGCGGGCGCGGAGCGGCGCGTTTCAATGCATAGATATGTAACTGGCCTCGAAGGCGCGGCGCGGTGAGCGGCATACGAGCGGTGCGCGCCAGTCTAGCGGTGCCCGGTCGTCTGCATTAATGTAGTATTGTGCATTTTATTTTTTGCTTTTTAATGACCGACGTTTGTATCAAAAATATGTTGTCGTCGCTATCTAGATATTTTGTTCGCGAAGAACTTATTCCTTATAACACAACACTATGCCGCTCTATTGCCGTGCAATCTGCCCGCTGGCTTCAAGACCGGGTCTGCTTTGCTGCCCCGCTAACGCTGACTTCGAGACCGCGGCCTAACTTTATTAGTCAACTACAAAACATCCTTACGACTAAATCGACTACTAAAATCTGTTAGTCGATTCAATAAGCTTATCTAAATTGAATAGCGACTGTAAATCTGAAATCTACGACTCGAGAAGGACTGAAATGATTGCGAGAAATTATTCGTTCTAAAAACTGCCTTATACTGCATAGTGACCGATAAAATCCCAAGTTCGATACCTAGTTGCGGCGCTTCCCTTATAAGGAAATTCTCAATTCAACTTAGACTAACAATAATACCACACTGCCATCCGCTAACTAAAAAGACGCTAATATGCTTTCCATAACTTACCGTTTTTTAGTCAGTTGACGGCCAGTAAAAGTGTTTTACGTCCATATTTTGCTAGCTGTGTTTTACAATACTTTGCATGTAGTTGTCTATCGGACACATGCTGATATTTCATGCTTTTACTGAGAATTTCCTTTCAGTCATTCTTAACAAGGCTTACTTAGGATCTTTTGACGACAATCTGATCCCACGGAATCAACAAAGCAGCCAAAAACATATTCCAAGATATGTCTAATTTTTATTTTGTTTCTATCGTCCCTCCCCGGCTACGCACGGATTACCTTTACAAATTATACACCTAAACCTTCCTCATGAATCACTCTATCTATTGGTGAAAGCCGCATGAACATCCGTTCAGAAGTTTCCGAGTTTATCGCGAACAGACAGACGCGGTGGGGGACTTTATTTTTTATATGTAGTGATTAGTTCAGTTCATCTCGAGTATGAATAAAAAGCAGTTTGACTGGAATTTCCTAGAAATGGCATCGAATACCAACTACAGCGAAGCTATCTTACCAACTTGACTCAACAAGTCACTACAGTGCGTTCAATCAAATCCGTATGTCTGACGACGGCTTTACATCGAATTATATTTTAGGGCAAATAAGACTTATACCGAAATAAAATCCACGCCTTAATATACTTAATGTATGAACAGAATTTAGACTAGAATTACTTAGAACAAATCACCGAAGGAGCTTTAGAGTTATTTTATGTTTCTCTAAATTACTCTCAAAATAACTTGAGCTTTAAAATATCTGATGTTCACATTGAAGTTACACTAAAATGAACAGCTTTTGTCGTGGCCTGCGTAAACGAAATTAAAATCAAGAAAATTTCAAACCGTTTATATAACTCATGCCATTATTAGTATCATCTTAAATTCTTATAGAGGGAAAATTTGACTCGTGGGGCACAACCACGCCCAACTTAGCTGTAAAGTCGCAGTTTGCCAAGGTCACGGAGATCTTTACGGTTTGATTTTTCCGTCTTTTATATTTGCTATTATTGCTTAGCGAAATGCCTTAAATAATGTATGATTTACTGTATAAAGTTATTTAACTTTAATGTTTAACATTTATAAGTGATACAGCACTTTAGAAAAATCATATCCAAAAATACTCTAAAGTGATTTTGAGAGTATTTCACACAGATCACTCTCAAACTCCTCTAAATAAAATTAAAAATATTCTAATCAATATGCATGTCAAAACTCAAGATATAACACACACTTTGTGTCTAACTAAATGTAGATCAAATTATAACAATAAAGAAAACATAAAAATATTTATATTATAATATGCAAAATGCATGTTATTAATGTCACAAAACCTATAGATACGGATGGACTTAATACGACAAATTAAACAGTATCCATCGGTCGACAAAAATGACGTAATGCATCCCATGAAAACGTCTACCCGAAACTTCGAGACGAACAAAATATCATGAAGTTTCTTCTTTTAGAACTAAAGTCAGGTTCCTATATTTAAGAAACAAGTCGTTTAAGCTACGGACAATTCAATTTTGTTATATTTTCATAGAATATGTGTTAAAAACGAACTGTCCGTTGGTAAAATGATTCGTTTCTTGAATAAGATTTAGATAAATAGATACGAACGCGTATATCCGTCTGCAAACTGTATTCAGTCAACCATTTCATATTGTTTAACTAGTATTAATACAAGGCGAGAAAAGAAACACTCATATAATTATAGAGTATTCATGGGTGGTTAGGTTGTTATATTAAGAAACCAGTGGTTTTACCAACAGATGTCAAATCTTTACTGATCGTAGGTAAAACGATTTGTTTCTTAAAATAATTTGGAATATATTGACATCAAAGTAGGTGTCATACACATGTTACGAGTATGGATTTTCTCGCGTTGTATTAAGTCGAACATATGTATCTTAAGTTGTGTTAATGTTCTAATTGTATAACAAGCAGCATTGTATTAACAGTTATAGCCCCGCTGAGAGTATTGGACTATGATGTTGAGGTCTTAAACTCGATACTACCGTCTGCTATTGCGATCACATCACGTCTCTTTGAGAATATTAAGTAGAACTTACAGAGATTACCTTACACTTTTCTTTACCGTTAATGCAAGCGATAATTAACTACGTCAATATACGTCACATATCTTCAATAGCTCAGATGTGTGTTTCGTAAGATGGAGCTTAAAACCTCTTAGTGGCAGTCCAACGGTCTGTACACTTGGGTATTGCAGCTTCAGATGCTATTTGTTATAACAATCAGATAAAATATATAACAAAGAAAATTATTTACATCGAAATTAAACAAACAAAATTAAGGAACGAGATAAATATTCACAATTTCTTTTAATTAATAACTTCGCGATTCAAAGGTTGTAGGAGGTCATTTTGATTCATTATTCAAGATGGTAGCAGACAAGTTTTATCAGAATTGTGATAATAATTGCCGGCCTTTAAAATTGCTTCAGTGATTTTTACTTGTCATAATATAATCAAACTATAATTATATTATTCTTATAGATGCGTACCTAAATGTTTAGCCGACACTCCGTATAAAATACTTTAAAAAAATGTCCTCTCGTCAAAAGATATATTAGAAATATAAATTACTTTACGTTCTACAACATTTAGATCGCTCAAAAACAAATGCAAATCACGCTAAAACATATTATATTATTCTGCTGAGAGATCTCCCAGAATGTGAAGTAAATACAGTGATTTAAGAAGAACCTGCTTTTTGTAATTTTAATTAAAAATTGTGCGGTTGGAATTGCGGGTTCAGTCTAGTACTCATAAGTAGAACGGCCTGGTACTGGCCTGGCACCGATATAGTAATACAACCGGCCACGGGATGAAGCGAGAGAACGTCGATATAGGCGCCAGATGACAAGAAGCGTCAAAGTCAAATCTCGCCGGGGTAACTATAACATGTTGGACACACAATTTTTAATTATAACGATCATCACTTTCCATCCAATTATCCAATAATTAATAATATGTATGCGAATAAAAGACCAACTAAAACAAATCTAATTGCATGTAACAATTTAAAAGACACCTTATTTATCCAAGTGCGTTATTCACGCAAAATATAAAGTTACATTTAAAATACATACACAAAAACATTATCTAACCATATAAACTAACAGAACTTTAAAGTTACTATAGGAAAAATAATAAAAATAGTTTTCATTTTTAATTAATAGTATGGCAACACCCATATAATTGCACCAAAAAGATCCGATGACACATGTTTGGAGATCATTCAAGTCAAAAATTTGGCTACTTCCCATTTGGTAAACTTCCCATTTCGTAAACCTCAAACTGTACCTACTAAAAAGTTGCGTTTGGTAAACATTTCGTTACTTCATACATTTAATCCCATTTGGTAAACTTTGTTAGTATTGTTATTTTTGTACGGTACAGTCAGTGTCAAATTAGTATTAAATTAGAGATGTATATATTTTTAAATGCTTCAGTCTTGAGATAGTATCTCGACCATCAAAAAGAATGGCTGATCAAGAAGAAGTAAAAAAAACGTATTAAAGTCTGTAAAAATACCACGATGCTACTAAAAATACCACGTGCTTTTCCCGCAAAAGAAGCACCGAGCGGGTTCTCAGGTAGGGATTTATTGTCCTTACCATCGTTTTAAACAAAAGGTGTGAATGAGATAGACATAAGTAAGTATACGTAAATTATATCTATTACCGGGTTTAACTTATCAGTTCACTCGTTTTATGCATAGTGCAAGGTCGTTGCAATGTCGGGTGAGGGATCTTCTAGTGGTGCAGTGAATTTAAAAATTATTAATAGTACACGAGGCGGTGAAATTTTATTACGCGCTGGGCATCAATATTATAAACAGAAAAATAATAAGGACTCAAGTTGGTGGCGCTGTGTTAATAGAAAAGATGGATGTTCAGCAAGTGTAACTTTGAATTCAAATCGAAGCCATGTATTAAGAGAAAATGCTCACTGCAGTTCTTGTATTCCGAATTTTGAAAAAAATGAAGTGAAAGTAGCCATCGAAAAATGTAAACAAACTATATGTGAAGATCTGAAGCCGATTCCAGCTACATACAGGAAATGTACTAAAAAGCTGAAAGATAATGGTTATGAAATTATTAAAGAATTACCAAATTTTGACAAAGTTAAAAGCAGATTGTATAGACACAGAAATAGACAACTAGGAATCACAAAATCTCAGCACTCTAACTCTACAGAAATCGTGATTCCTGACCGTTTTAAAGACAATTTATTGTTTGATGAGATTGACGGTGAAAATAGAATGATTGTGTTTGGTTCAAAGAGTGCAATTGCACATTTAAATGACGTCCGTCACTACTTTGCGGACGGAACGTTCAAATGTTGTGCAAAGCCGTTTCTTCAACTATACGTTGTACACGGAGACATAGGAAGTACAGAAACTGGGACAAATATTGTACCATTTTTTTATGCAGTGTTGACAAACAAAGAAGAAACTACATATGAAAGACTGTTTTACAAACTAAAATTTCATTTACCAGAGTGGACAGCCGATATTATTACCTTGGATTTCGAAAAAGCTCCAATAAATGCAATTAAAAAGACATTTCCAAACATAATTGTTAAGGGGTGTTTTGTTCACTTTGGCAGAGCGCTATTAAGAAAGGCAAAATCTCTTGGCTTATTACAACATGAAGAATCTCACTATCACGTCAAACTATGTATGGCTCTGGCACATTTACCAAAAGAAGACATAAACGATGGATGGCTATACGTTATGAGTCAAAGGTAAATTAATTTTGCAGTATTGAAATGAACGCGTTTAGTTCTGGATATTTCTTCTACCGCCATTTTCTACAGTCATTTTTATGCGTTAGAAACTAGGTAATATATGGTTTTTCGTATCATAATCTTCAACGAATTAATTCTGTTACAGTTTTGAAGAAAAAGCTATAACTGAATTCAATGATTACTTTGTGGATCAGTGGTTGGAAAATGAAGATATGATGAATATTTGGTGCTGCTACGCACAAAGACACCGCACTACAAACCTCATGGAATCTTGGAATTGGAGTTTCAATAGTGAAATTGGAAAAAGGCCATCAATTCTTTTATTTTTCGAAACGATATCAGGCAATATTAAACATTATGAAAATCTTCTGAAAAGGTACATATTTTTGTTTCAATGACCTGTATTTTTAGGCGACACATATGATAAAAATTATACATTATTACTTTAATTAATCATAACAATTTTGTACAGCTTTTATAATAATGGAGAAAGTATATCAAAACGAAGAAAAAAATTTATCCAAAATGATATACGAATTAACAATATTCTCGGCGATTACAAAAGTGGAAAAATATCATTGGAAAATTGTTTGAACGAATTATCAAGAATTGCTTGTATCACTTTATAATTTATTTATTGATTTTTAACTTTGTAGTGTAGGTAGTAAATTTTTTATGTTAATATTCCAAATCTGTGATTATATTTTATAGTTGATTTTGTGTGTAATTTTTAATGTTAATGTACCAAATCTGTGATTATTATTTGTTTTTATATTTAAAAGTTGATTTTGCATGTATTTTTTATGTTATTGTACCAAATCTGTGATTATTATTGTTTTTATATTTTATAGTTGATTTAGTATGTATTTTTTTACGTTAACGTACCAAATCAGTGACTGTTTATTTTTATATTTTATAAGTAGTTGATTTCGTATGTATTTTTTTATGTTAATGTACATTAACATAAAAAGATAGTACCAAATCTGTGATTATTGTTTTTTTATATAAGTTGATTTCGCATCTAGATTGACTTATGTTATTAAAAAAATAAAACTTGTCATCGAAATAGTCAAATCGAACTGTGATTTTTCTTAAATTTTTTGAAAGTTATTTTTACACCCCACTTTTTATTTCTGTTTTTAAATATCAATATGTGTAAATGGCATACGTACACATAATCCGACTATTGTACCTGTGATTAAAAATATTTAACAAAATAAATGACAATGTTATCATTAGTTTCGTTTTTCTTTTTTTACTTGACTGTACCCATTTCATCTGAAAGTTTACCAAATGGGATATAACACAAAAAATTATTGAAATGTTTTCGAAATGGGACTAAATGTATGAAATGTATAATGTTTACCAAACGCAACTTTTTAGTAGGTACAGTTTGAGGTTTACGAAATGGGAAGTTTACCAAATGGGAAGTAGCCAAAAATTTATATATATATATATAAATATATAACAGTATTTTTTTATATATATAAAAGATTGCTTTTATACCGTTTTTGTATAACAGTGCTTATAGTATAAGACGTTAGAGTCATTTTAGCAACGCTGAATTATTTACATAAACCATAATTTGTAGATAAACAACATGCAGACGCGCTAGCTTGAAAGTGGGATGCTTTTTGGTTTTCTTGTCACGGTAGTTCTTCGGATTTGTATGACTGCTTACAATAATATAATAATATAACCAATTGACATAAACTGTCCCACTGCTGGGCACGGGCCGCTTCTCAGTATAAGAAGGGTTAGGCCATAGTCCACTACGCTGGCCCCAAGCGGCTTGGTAGACTCGGTTCACATATCTTGGAGAACATTATAGAGAACTCTCAGATATACAGGTTTTCGCACGATATGTTCCTTCACCGTTAAAGCAAGCGATATTAACTAATTAATACGCACATAACTTCGAAATCTGGAAGGTATGTGCGTGCTTTGGGTTCGAAACCGTGATCTCTGCGTGCATTCCAGCGGTCTCCCACTAGGCTGTCGCTGCTCCAAAATAATACATGTATATAAAATGGAAACTGATTAATAATGCAAAATATTGTCCATTTGTAAATCTACAGTATCTTTTATTTTCAAGGACTATACTAGATGTTAGAAAAAGAAAATACGCCTTGAATTGAAAACCACATCAAAATTGGCCGTATTTCATTAACAATATTTCCCTTTACTTAAAATCGTGGTTGTAATATGCCCTTTTTTATAATTGCCTATAAGACTCTTATACAAACTCGATAATATTATCAGCAATCTTTTAAATTATTTAGCACAAGCAGAATTCTAACAATTTATAATTAAAGTAAAATGCTTTAACGTAAGGAATTACCGTCGAGATTTTTATTAAATACAGGTTTCTTGTTGAGTGATGATTGAAACAAAATACATTCACATATTAAGACACGGTTTTTTAATGTTAAACTGAAATAAACTAAATTAAGAATTTAGGATGTTTTCTGGCTAAAGTGAATTGGTTGAGAGGCATTTTTTTGGTTTGAGTTTTAAAGAGCAATAGAAGAACATATGGTCTACTATCTACGTTTAATGTGACGTTATTTAAGACGCAAGCAGTGTAGAAGCAAATTAATGCTATATATGACGGTGCTAGTACGCTGACTTCCATGACACTCATGGAACGATGTTTTACTGTATGTTCTTTTATTTCGAACTAATTATACATTTTGTTTGCAATTATACTAAAACTGTGTCGCGATCTGGCATCGGTCTAGTATTACCACGCTTCTGAATTACGCTTTAAATGTTATTTAATTTTAAATTTTATATTATCCAACTCAAATAAATCCATAAAAAAAAAATATGTCTCATCTAATTGTCGTAATTTTACTGACATTTTTATAGTGAGTTAGTAGTTCTGAAGTGCTGAAATAAAATCATTATACTGTTCACAATTATTTTTCTTTCAATCATCACTCAACAATATCATATATATATTATATGTAAACATACATACATTCTAGGAACGATAAGTGGCAAAACTCTTTAATTCTGACTAGCTATAAACCTGCAAAGATCTCGACATTATTTTAACTACAAGAATCAGACAACAACGCCACAGATTACTTAAATATAGATGTACGAAATAATACAAGGCGGGGAATACACATTTACGGATAAACTATCACTAACCAACTGGCGGCGGCACGTCAATTACTGTATTCAGCCGACTTAATTATCGCTCTCATATACGGTTGTATTTTTATCATTTTAATAAAATTCTTACACAGATGCGTGCGTACATGCCTGGCAAATACCAATTATTGCTTACCACCGACTTGTTTCTCTCTAACTATCTCTAAATATGTATAGAATTAAGGGAAAAATACAACCGTGTGGTTGTTTTTAATAAATCGTTTTCTTTTGTAACTCGATAGAGATGAGAAAGGAGAGGGAATCTTGCGACTAGGCTGAGTAATCATGCTTAGCCGCGTTTCGAAGATTATTGAATTGAATTTATAGTACTGAATATTTAGTAATTCTTAAAGCAATTGTGTATTCACTGCTTGCATGGACTCGTCCATCTGTATCTATCTAATCTATGGCAGTACCAATTAAATCCAGCAACAATCGCTTCACGCGCGAACGCGACGCCATAAAGACGTCTTAAAAAATAAGAGAAAAAAACACGTCTGATTCCCATATCATCCTTATAACAAATAAAAAAAATAGCACCGCATTTACACAAAAAAAAAATACATCTTTTTACATTGCAACCCCCTTAATATTAACTCTTTAACTGGCAACATTGCTAGACAGAGAAATCCGTTTTATATTTAAAACTCTTATTTCTAATATAGAAGATGCTAGATACCTAAGAATTTTTATTTTATTCATTTATTTATTATTTTAGAAAAAAATTATGTTTTTTTTTCTTAGTTTCACTAAATAGAAATTTTGTACTTGTAAATGCCAAACTTACTTTTTTTGCATTCAACTTATTGGGGACATGGGTTCACTCGTTCATATAAATTCTTTTTTTGAGATTCATTAAATAAATAAAAGTAAATAACTTTTCAATTTAGAGCTCTTTATATCTCACATTTCTTTGAAACGTGATTTTTTATTGTATAACCTTTTTATAATTTACACAATTTTATTATTTAATTATAAAAACAATTTTTAATTTTCCGTTTTATTTCGATGTAAATTTATATGTCTGCAAATAAATATATCTCACCTGATGGTAAGGACCTTATTGGCTGGCAACACTAACATTGCAACTCTTCACGGGTTGCGGTGTTGCCAGCACAAGGGGTAATGATTTCTCGCATTTTTCTGCGAGAATATAATGTTTTGAATGTTTATATTTTACCATACTTTTTTTTAATTCCACGTTTACCCAGAAACCGAACACAATGAAAAAGCATTGTGTTTAAACACTAGAGTTCGAACGTTGACCAAAAAGTTTTAGAATTAAAGAACGATGCCAATGTTTTTAGTCTTAAAGACTTTACCTAAAACGCGAACAATAAGTGAATCCACGTCCCCGCCTTCAATATCTAACCTATGATCACATTTCGCCATACAATCACAGATATTTTCAACCCTGACAAACTTGGTACCACTGCTGAGATGGCACTAATTAGTGCCATTGTCACATTAGAACGTCTGTGTTGTCACTAAAAGTGCCATTAATTTTGGGATGTTATGTACATCCCAAAATTAATGGTACTTCTTATCTTTTATCAACTTTAATACTAAGATATCAATATCTCATTGCAATAAACTATTGTTAGAAATACACACAGCAGTTCATATAAGAAAAAATATACTGTATTGTTAATAAACATTTGGCGATTGAAAAAAGTAGCCATGAGTTTCTTACCTGCTTCTTCTCATGAAAGCTCTACTCCTCGTACAGGCTGTTTCAATGCTAAATTTTAATTCCCTTTATAGTAATATATTTCATATAGTTAATTGACATGTCCAAGAATTGCTAGCATATTTTTAAAGATTTTTACTGTGACTTTGATACTTCTGTGTGAGTCTCTAGATATCGATAATTTAGCATATATTTACCTTTTTTATTTTTTTAGGAGTATTATTTACTTTCAAGTATATAATAGATATATAATCAACAGCAGTGGTACCCAAACATTAACAATTACCTAACTTCAAAGTTACTAAGTGCACAAATATATTTTTGAGCTGACCACACACATTTAATAAGTGTTACCAGTTATTTAACTACACTCCTTTTTAGTAGGCTTTATAAAATTGATGTTAATCTTAATAACACGAGAAATAATAATTGAAATCATTTTTTGTTTTTGATTTATTATTGATTGTTTTAATTTCGTTTAACTTGCCAAATATATCTAATAAAAACGGTCAAGTGCGAGTCGGACTAGCATAAAAATAGTTCCGTACCATCGTATTCGCCATCTTGGTATTTTATTATCTGTTATTATAGCGGCAATAGAGTCACATTCTCTGAAAATTTCAGTTTTACCTATAACGGTTAATGCGATTCAGTCCGCTGACAGATATACAGACGGCAGATGCTTAGTAATAGGGTCCCGTTGACTCTCTTCTGGTAAAAACACTAAAAACTAAATTACAAGGTATGGAATTTTTCTTACACATTTTACCAGGGGTCCAAATAAGTTAGAAATGTGAAAACACATACTACTTTTTTGATCTATCTGACTGATCTAACCGCGCGACAGGCAAATAAATAGTTAATCATATTCTATGCACTTAGTAAATTTAAAGCTAAGCCAACATCACACAATCTCCTTTTTACTTCCAAACATTACTAATTTTTAATAAAAATTACCAAACTTTCAAAACTAGCAATTTTTATAAACTATTTCTTTTAAAAAACATTCTCATTAATAATTATTTTTTTAAAAATGTGACTGGTCGCCATTTCTTTTTTAGATAAATACCTTAGAAAGTACCTTCCCGTACCTAAAAAAGTACCCACCAGTTAAAGTACCATTTCGTAACTTAAAAAGTACCTTTTACTACGCTCAAAGTATCTTCCGGTACCCAAAAATTACCATTTTATAACTTAAAAAGTACCCTTCAGCACATGTAAAGTACCTTCCCGTACCTGAAAAACAACCACTTGGTATCTCCAAAAATCGCCTTCAATATGCTAAAAGTACCACTCAGTACACTGAGTACATCATAAAAGTAAAGTCAAGTACCCTAACAACATTGAAAACACATTTTTGCATCCGTTAAAGGGCATGATAGAATCAACTGGTACCAGTACTTCAAACCTTCAAGCAAGCGATTTTAAACGCCATTTTTTATTGATATAGAGTTTAATCACGCATACTCTTGCTAGATTACCAATGCGGCTATCGATTTTTCTCACCTGAGTACGCCACTAGCGAGTAAGGTCCTGTCATTGCTGTCTCAGCTGCTGTGAAAAGCCGTATTTGGCGGTGACACAATTATTACCGCCGAATACGGCTTTTAACAGTAAGTAGGGCTAGTATCCTAATGGATACATCCCTATTTTTCCTTATATCCAAATTTAAGATATTAATTATTCACTTATTTTACAACCAACTTTGATACTGTTTGATTAGATTACTTTTGATTGCCATTTGCTTTTGTTTGTAATGTACAAAATCAAACATAGGTAACTGACGTATTGTGGGTCTCTATGGTTCCTGTTAAAGTAACTATAGATTATGACGTCTAGACCTTACTATTGCCTAGTAGTGAATTCAAGGGATGCCGTTATTGGTTCCAGCCGCTTGAATGTTGAGAGTACTGTAAGCAATCGATTCCAGGTGTCCTTAAGAAGTTTAAATCATATCCATACACATAATATTAAAATTGACTTACCAATGGGTATTTCGAAAATAAAGTATTTTAATTACAGATATCCTAAATTGGTATAATTAAAAACAATCAGAAAAACTGTTACTAGCACTCAAGGTAATTAATTACACCAAATATTTTTTTTTCTGCATGAGTCAATTTACTAGTAACAATATAATTCCTAAAAACATGATTGATGCATGCGGTAAAACGAGACGAAAACAACGCTATCTCTTTCTAACACACACATCAACTTTAAAACATGTTAGAATACCCAACTGTTTTAATTTTGCCAATTGGAAAATGGCGGGAATTAGAGACAATTATTCTAATTCTGACATTTATAAAATGGCAGATGTGTATGTCAGTTTGTGTTTAACAAAATGGCGACCAAGGTCATGAGTTACCCATCTAAAATGCTTCGTTGTTGCGTGGACTTAATAGTTTCATCTTGGTTTATTATGTGTGACATTGTCATGTGACGCCTGAAAAAAAAAAGAAATGTCTATGGTTAAAACTACTACGAAATATTGTCTTTGGTTTTCGCGTATATTACATACGAGAAAACCAAAGACATCATAGTGACAATTATCGTGCTAGAAAGATACAAAATGAAAATATATTTAATTAATAAGGTCACAAAGTAACACATATGAACGTCAAGATTACACTAACTATACTATATTATGTATTATATATGAACGTCAAGCTTACCCTAACTAAACTGTATTATGTAACCTATGAACTATATAATGAATTTACATTTAACTGTTGCCACGTTTAGCAATGCTAGGTCGTAGAACTAACATGGACCACAAGACAACATCCTAATTCCTAACTAATATTATAAATGCGAATATGAGTTTGTTTGTTACACTTTTACGCCTTAACTACTCGATCGATCATCATGAAATTTCGCATACACTTTGTTAGGAGAACAGAAAAGGACAGAGGGACCTTTCATCCAGGTAAAAGTACCGTTACCGTTTAGCCGCGATAGCTCAGTGGGGTGGCCAACAGACTGCAATGCAGAGGGGCTCGGGTTCAAACCCACGTCGCGCACCTCTGACTTTCGGAAGTTATATGACTTTTCGAAATTATGTGCGTATTGATTGACAATTATCGCCTGCTCAGTGCCTCGGAGAACACGTTAAGCCGTCGGTACCGGCTGCCATGAACATCTATGGCTGTCGTTATTGGGGAAGTCGACACAAGAGATACCACTGGGTCGAAGTGTCGCCGGTCTGTACTGACTGGCCCCCACACAAGATAAGATAATCTAACCTACGCAAGGACCCGGACCAACCATTCGCAGAACTCATTGTCTCGTGTTGGATTCGAAACTACTATTCTTGGCGTATTGGCAATGAGGTCATCAATTAACACTATTATGCCATCCTTGCAGTCGTACATAAACTTTAGCCTATTTCTTGGAGGGTAGTCTAGAGAGTATTTCCATTTGTTAAGTAAGTATAACGAGATGGGTGTAAAAAACCCAGGATTCAACCTCTTCTTCTTTTCTTTTTTTCATCAGCTTTTTGTAATGTCCCACTGCTGAGCAAAAGCCTCTCCCTTGGACTTTCAAATCACTCTGTTGGTGGATATCCCCTAACCTTATGACCTTGTGACCCCTATATCTCGACCGAGGGATGACCCAAGGTGTCTGTACACCAAGTTACAAGATAATCGGTCCAGTGGTTCCAGAGCTATGCCTGTCACTAACAAACTGTCACTAACGGACAGACACACAGACCACATAGTGTTTTCATTAACCTCTTCGAAGAAGACTCAGAGGTTAATGATGTTGTTGTTATAGGTACACCCTCAGGGATGGAGCTCGTTGGGCAGGAATATTAGCCACGATGATAAATCTGAGGTACGCGTTGTAAATAAAATCTAGTATTAAATAAAAAAGAGAATTACCTGAGACCCCTCCCTCCTCTAAAAGACAGACTGCACATATTACAACTCTTCCATTCCAATCCCCCTTTCTCTTCTTTACTCTGTGCAGTAAGAGATTTATCTTCACTTTTCTCTTTCTCTTTCTCCGGCTCCTTCTGTTCTGTGCTGTCTGTCTTCTTTGCTTCTTTGGGAGGTTCAATAGGACGTTTCTCTGCTGCGATTTTTGGTTTTAAATCTTGGAACAAAAACATCCTTATTAGCCTACCTACTTAAAATTATAAATGCGAATGTGATGTCAACTAGTCGACCGATCATAATAAATTTTCGCATACACGTTGTCAAGGTGCAGGAAAAAAGGAACAGTAGGGTTTTACCTTTCATATAGATATAGTCTTTCCCCTGACAACGGGTATGCAAAATTTCGTGATGATCAGGTGTAACAAACAAACAAATTCACATTCGCAATTCTTTATATTTTCACTTTTTGAAGACACCCCACACTAGGAATAATTCCTGTGTTGCGGTGGACTTTACAAAAACAATGGTCACAAAGAATATCCACACTTGGAACAAGCATTTGTGGATCGCACAAAGTTTTGTCCCAGGTGGGATTCGAATTCACAACACTCGGCGCATTGGCAGTGACGAAGCGACCACTTAAACTAATATGTCATCGTTTTAGGATATCCTGTAAATCTATCTGTCTATAGATTTATATAAAAACAAATCCCTGTTTCCCTTGGTGACGCCATAACTTAAGAAAGACTTTACCGATTTCATTTAACTTATTTTTAGTCTTTTTATTATTTTGCAGAAGGTTTGTACGGAAAGAAAATTTTGAAAATTGTGAAAATGTGATATTTTCAGACAATCTAACGACTATTTTCTTCTTCAATTTAAGAGCCAAGCTCTTGTCGGTAGTCTCTTCCATAATGTTTTATCTTCAGCCAGCGCTTTTCTTTCACTTGATCCATGAACGTCCTCCTTGGTCTTCCTCTTCCCCTTTTGCCTATTAACGACTATTTTAACTTCTCGAATTTGACAGTTCGTCTAAGACAGGACAACTTCTGTCGGGTCAGCTAGTATACTGAGTGATAGGGACGTCGTACCAAAAAAATTGCAAGACATCGTTCTAAAGGTAGTTATCTCGACACAAACTTCGAATCATCATCATCGACTTTTCTGAAAAATAATCTAATGATTTTAACTCAGAATAATGGTCTTAATCTACTATTTCAGTTTTCGATACGCCGGACCCTTACACACAGTTCAATAGTAGTACAATAATAGTAACTATACAATTAAAAATTAAATTAAAATTAGAAAGAAAAAGAGAAATGCGATCTACGAACCATTCCGCAAATGAGCTGCACCAGCCTTCTTGAATTTCGTCAGAGAATTATTAAATATACTAACTGACCTGGCAAACGTTGTTCTGCCATATAAATTTGTTCGATAGGGGCATCCTAATCACTTAGACGTGTAAAATATACTTTATCTATTCTCATACCTGCCAAATATACATTAAAATTTCATAAAAATCTGTGGAACCGTTTCGGAGGAGTGCGACCACAACTAATGTGACACGAGATTTTTATATAATATGTAAATGTATGTCTTTCGAAGTCTGAGATGATGATGTATACTTTACCTCTAGTCAGTATAATGATGTTCGGGACCCCCATAACGTTGTCATCATTGTCTATGCTCTTCGCATCGACCTCAACGATGCGGCTGAGAGGTAGAGCTTCATCACTGGAGCCCTCAGAGTCACTGCGAGCCCGCGCAGTCTGTCGCTTCTTTACACGTTTTCTGAACCTGGAATTGTGGTTTAAAGTCAATTTGTATGAAGAAACCGAAAAATCTTCTTACTGTCCCAGAATAATGATACTGAGGACACACATACACACTTACTTACTCACTCACACATATACATATGAAGGGTACAGGGAAAGAAAGATCATTGTCAATTGAGGATAATCTTCTTTTTAAATACGAGAGTGGAGAATATGATCTTTTATGCATACAGCCATACTAACGTTTTTTGAGTCGCATGTGTACAATGACATTTTTTTACTGTTTTTGGTTTTATAACCAATCTGCTTAATGACTTTTGTACTAGATGGCATTGTTAACTCATAATCGGCAAAAATGGACAATGATCTTTCTATATACGAACGATAAATGAAATGGAATATGAACAACTATACAATATAAAAAACGTTGAAATATTATGCTCTTTATAATATAACTAGCTTTTACTCACGTAAAAGTATGTTAGACTATGTTTGTTACCCATTTAAATAAAATATAACCTATGTTACTCGGTGATAAATTTATAATATAGCTTTCCAAAGATGAATGAATTTTAATTTGGTTGATTAGTTTTTGAGTTAAATCCTTACAAACAAACGATAAATATATATTTTCTCTTTACTAGTAATATACTAGTCATTTGCAACTCAAATTGCTAGTAAACCGTAAAAAAACTCGAATAACAGACAATTCGCGCTCTAGGAAGGAATGCTGTGTCGAGGGGGACGTTACAAACATTAAAATGACCGAAACAAATAACACCCGAATAGGAACAACTAATTGTGGACCGCATAAATTTTTGTCCTGTGTAGGGATCGAACTCACAACATCGTCTTGGACGCGAAATACAAAGGACGCATTTATGTCGGGAACTATTACATATTTCCTCCACTGCTAGGTAAACCATCATCTGACCCAAAAAGCTATTGTGGCGTATTTATGTTATGTTGTTTATGTTTTATATAATTATTTATATAATGTCTATATGTGTCGGACATACAAACACTAATTGTTATTAGTGAATCGGCTAGCCGCGAGGCCGGTCTGTGAAGCGTTGTCCTGCTCCCGCGCACTCGTCGCGGCCAACGCCCATACGCATTCCACGGCGCTTCCTCGCGGCCAGTCGGTTCTTAGCTGCGGACGCGAATCACGTGCCTATATCTTCTTATAAGCTAATTTATGTTAATATAAGTTTCCGCTTCTCTCGCTGTATCCTATCATCTCTTAATTCTCATATTCTTACTCCTTCTGTCATCTATGAACTATAAACTATAAACTTGCTGTGCTTGTGAACTTTCCGTTAACTACCTACATATCAGAATAAAAACTGATTACGGTGAACTTTGTGTGATTTTATTCAACAACATCTACGAGTCAGCAGTAAGTACAAGCCTGCTCAACATACTTGCTACACTATCGTCCTATATCTTTGCTTTGCGACATGTTCAAGCTGTTCGAGAGACTGTTACTTGACTGGCTTACACCTGCCATCGAACACAAGCTAATCCCCGAACAAGCTGGGTTCAGACCTGGTACGTCTTGCATTAGCCAGGTGCTAAAACTAACCCAATTCATATAGGATGGCAATGAAAATAAGAAAGTCACCGGCGTGATTTTTGTTGATCTTGTCGCAGCGTACGATACTGTAAATTTCAAAATGCTCTTAGCTAAAGGTAGCAACCTAGTCGAAGACACAGGTTTTGTACGAATACTTGATGAACTACTTAAAAACCGTCGCTTCCAAGTACATCTGGGAGAAAACAAAAGTAGATGGCGCAAGCAAAGTAACGGGCTTTCCCAGGGAAGTGTCCTGGCACTCACCCTGTTCAACATCTACACGAAAGACCAACCGCGGCCCCCAAGTACAGAACGATTTCTATATGCGGACGATTTAGTTCTTGCAGCTCTAACTTCAAAGTTTGAAGAGGTTGAGGATATTTTATCAGCTGGATTTGATTCCCTTGGTGCCTACTACGAGGAAAACAGTCTGAAACCGAACCTATCGAAGACTGGAACATGTGTATTCCACATCCGTAACCAAGCCGAACCCTTAACATCACATGATAAGGAGCCCAGGTCCAGCATGCACTCACACCTAGATACCTGGGCGTCACACTTAATCGGGCTCTCACATACCAACGCCACTGCCATAAAACCAAAATGAAAGTGGCCACACGTAACAACTTACTACGTCGTCTCATCTCAACCCATGAGGAGGAGCGTCACCACATGTCCTTCGTACAACGGGAATAGCGCTCTGTTACTCAGCTGGCGAATTCGCTGGCTCCGTATGGCACCATAGTGCACACGCTGCAGCAGTGGACGTCGCCGTCAATAATAGTTGCGGGCTGCATAGAACTGACACCACTTAACACCTTATATCTACTGGCAGGTATAGCCCCACCAAGTGTTAGAAGGGATGTTATCTGCTCGCTAGAAAAATCTAAACAAGAAGCTGATTCTCGACATCCCCTACACGACTACAGGATGGCTCAGGCCCGACTCAGGAGCCGCAGGAGATTTCTTCGGTGTACGCAGCCTTTACAGGCTGATCCACCGAAAAAAAGGATAGAGCTCTGGAAATTCAGGCATGCACCACCGCCTGACCTCCTGGACCCCGAAGAAACTCTTCCACCGGGAAACGACCAACCCTGGCCAGTGTGGAAGTGTTTAAATAGACTGCGAGCGCAAGTGGGACGGTGTAAACATAATTTATGTAGATGGGGAATACTGGATCAGTCCCAAACTCACTGTGACTGTGGTGCACCCAGTCAAACAATGATGGACCTTCTGACCTGTCCAGCATGTATGTCCTACATCCTGCACAAGAGCCGACCTCAACATCGCCGCTAACGCCGCGATGTCGGTAGCCACTTTCTGGATCAAGACCATTAGACCGCAAAAGGGAACAAGAGCATTGACTCGAAAAGAAGAAGACATATATTTAGTCGCTGTGTAAACTTCACTTGCGAGATTGAGGATTGTATGGCGAGAAAGATTATAAGCGCATATTGCTTACAACACCATCTGTTTGTCGTCAAAACATCATTGTCTCTGTGGTGTCGCTACAAAACCTTTCACCTTTATTTTTACTAGATTTTGCTCGCGGCTTCGCTCGCGTAAAAGTATGTTAGGTTATGATAGTAACAGTACCTACTTCCTTTTTTTAAACATAATATGGCATATGTTACTCGGTGAATATATAGCTATCAAAAAGTGAAAGAAAAAAAAATCGGCTGAGTAGTTATAGAGTTAAATCATTACAAACAAAAAATCGAATCTTTCCTCTTTATAATCTATATAATTTTTTGTGTTTGTGGTCGCCCTCCTCCGAAACAGCTCGACCGATATTTATGATTTTTTATGTATATTTGGTAGGTAAGTTTAGGTCGTAAAGTATATTTCATACTTCAGGTCAGGTAGTATTAGTATAGATTTCTTTTAAAAAGAACCCTAAATACGGCTCACCGTTTTCTCGGCCTTTTATACACGGCGGCCGTCTTCTTGGTAAGTTCTTCATTGTTGTTAATATTGATGTACTTCTCACAAGTGGCAGTAGGCTTCTCCGCCTCCGTACTACTGGTGAGAGAGTCAGACTTGTCGCACGCGAACAAATCCGTCTCATTGCTCAGTTCATTGCTGTCTATCTGGTCACTAAAAAAGAAAACAGATCATTTGAATAATATGTATACCTTTACACAACATTTGTAACTGCCTCCGTGGCGCAGCGGTAGTGAATGCGACTGCTGTGAATGAGGACTCGGGTTCGAATCCAGGGTAGAGCCAACAAGAAGTTATTGGTTTTCTGTTAAGAATTCTCAATATCAGCCCGAAGTTAGGAAGTTGGAGTTTAGACTTCGCCATGCATTCGGAAAGCACGTAAAGCCGTTGGTCCAGCGCCTGATCTCTCTGGGGTTGTATCAGATTACCGTTCCATTAGATCATGACAGTTAGGGAACAGAGAGTGCACTTGTGTTTGCGCACACGCTTGTGCGCTATAATATCTCCTGCGTAATGGATAGTCTCCGTTTAGATTGGCCGCCATAACCGAAATTCGGTCTGGATGACATTATTATTATTTGTAACTATTGGTTTTGGAAATAAAATTATTATGTTTTAATTAGTTAGTTGAACGTCGTACCCACCTACAAAACAGTGTCAAAAATCATTATCTTTGATTTGAAAAAGATAATTCCTATCATCCGATCATTACCTATACATTGAAACAAATTATTTTATATTTCACCAAAAAAATTCTAACTGATATTATAAATGCGAATGTGTGTTAGTTTATTTGTTACGCTTTCACGCCTAGTCGACCGATCATCATGCAATTTCGCATACACGTTGTCAGGGGTACAGAAAAGGATAAAGGGCAGATTTAGAAAAAATATTGTAACCAAGAGATTTATTATTTTCTTTTTAGTGTTTTTGAAATAAGATTGTATTTTTATTAAAAAGTTATTTTTTTGATTCACCTATAGCATAAAAATCCAATATGGTGTAACTGTTATTTTAATGTATTCGCTGTTTAGCCTTGAATTATAACCACAATGTATTAAATGCATCGTCAACTTATAAGTAGGCAATTGGTCACACATGTAAGATAAAACTTTACATTATTACGTTGCAAAGTGGAAATGGTACAAAGCGGGCAGGCTTATATTAGGTTTCTAACTATTAAATTGCTGAATATGTCTTACTTCTAATGGTAGATTCAGTATAAAAAACAATGGATCTTTTGAAATAAATTTACATACATATATAGATTCACGCCTGTTTCCCAGAGGTGTAGGCATTAAAAAATCATTTATACTAGTTTTTGCGCGCGGCTCCGCCCGCGTGGTATCTACATCGATAAAAAGTAGTCTATAAAATTCATCTAAATCGGTTGAGTGGTTTAGCTGCGAAGAGGTGACAGACAGTTACTTTCGAATTAATAATTTTAAGTAAGGATCTCGAGAATAGACTAAATATATTATAAATAACATATATTATTAATAATAAATATCAATAACCTTTTATACAATTTCTAATTAAAGTTATATATAGGCCGTCAAAGTAGAGACCTCAACATGGCCTCGGCTACAATGAGGACGATGCTCTTAGACCACACGACTGCTTACCATCAGGCGGAGTGTGATCATTTTGACGAGCAAAAAAAAATATGTTGATTCAATTCATCATAATTATATGATGGTTGATGTTTTTTTAATTTAAGACAAATGTAGTGGCTTAAATACAAGCAACTATATCATCATCATCATCATCTCAGCCAAAAGCCGTGCACTGCTGGACATAAGCCTCAACCAAGGTTTTAGACAATTATATATATAAAAATTAATATAGAATAAAATTATTTTGCTTTTACACAATACCAGGGATGAAAGTACCAAGTAGATAGGGTTCAGAATTAGACCATAATGATATTGGACAAATTCATACATAAAATCAGCATTATGTTTAGTTAATTCTATTTAGCCCATATATGTACAAATAAATAAATTATTATATCTTACTAGCTGTTGCAAACATTGTTCTGCCATAGAAAATAGTTTTGGATAGAGACTATCCAGAGTATAGGGTACACCCTAATCGGAACGTAAAAATTGGTCCAGCCGTTTCGGAGAAGTGCGACCATAAACACCGTGATACGAGATTTTTATATATATAGTACTAGCTGACCAGCGCACTTCGTTTGCTTCACATAAGAGAATTTTCTCCATTTTTGAAACATGTTTTATTAATGCTCTGCTCCTATTGGTCGTAGTGTGATGTTATATAGCCTATAGCTTTCCTCGATAAATAGGCTATCCAACACATATTTTTTTTATTTGATCCAGTATTTTCCAAGGTTAGAGCGTTCAAACAAACAAACTCTTCAGCTTTATAATTTTAGCATAGATTACATGCTGTATGACTATACAGCTGCTTACCTCACAAAACATCAGGCGTGATAATAAGTATTCCACATTAAATGGTTGCATAGCAGATAAGAATCAAATTATTGTTCATATTATACAGTACTAAAGTCTGTTGATAAAGTACAATTTGAATATTTTAAGTTATGTGAGGAGGTTCACCTAGGAATCCCTATAGGGATAAAATAAATTCTATTTGTTTATCTAAGACTAGCGTTTGCCCGCGATATCGCTCACGTAAAAGTAGGTTAGGTTAGTAACAATACTTTAAAAATATATATTGTAGCTCATGTTACTTGGTGGTAATATAGCTTTCTAATGGGGAAAGAATTTTTTAAATCAGTCAAGTAGTTTAAATCCTTAGAAATTAACTATCTATGTGCCAAGTCTGTTTAAAAGATTCAATAAAGTAAGGGTACTAGTGTACAACCTGTAGTCTAAATTATGTATACATATCTACGAGATAACCAAAAATAATAAAAAGTTTGATCTACAGCATGAGCATATACCCTATAAATCCCATTAGCCAGGATGGCATGATAAGGAAACCTCAATGGCACTACATTGTTAACAGTTTATTCCCTAGCCATATTAAGTGATGATCCTTTTATACTAATACTTTAAGGCAATATGATATTAACATAATTATGTATTTAATGTCACACATATATTGCTGAATAGATCGGCAGATGAGTATTATATCTACATTTCATCATTATTAACAAATTGCCATTTATCAGGCATTGTTCTAGGATCAGTGTTGTTACTGACAATCTCCTAATGGAAAGGCCAAGAATGCTTTGCCAAACCTGTAAATGTAGCCCGAGTCTTCAATCAGGGTTGTTGCACTTCCTCTAATTTAAAATATTTTCAGCACTGGAGGTCTACTAACTTTCCGGGTAGCAACCAAATTGTATAAAAAGCAACACAAGGCTAAATTTGGAAAACTTACACAAAACCAACTACATTGACATTTTAAATCACGATTATGCATTGTTCCAACTCTATACAGTAATTAAATAAAGTTAAAAGCCAGTGATAAGCTAATAATGATTTGTGGTTGTTATTAAAAAGTATAATTAAGTCAAAACTTTTGTTACCTGTGGTCGGAGATATCACTCTGGCCAGCAGACTCCAGTTTCTTTATTTGAAATGTGATATTTATCCTCTTGTAAATTTCCTCGGTTATATTACGACATTTTTCATATTTTGGGTCTAGGCTTTGACCACCCATAGCCCAAACTTCTTTGTTGTTGTCCAAAGCAGACATTTTGTGTGATAATTTATACTTATAAGACTCCTATTGGATAACTAATGGCGTTTTCTTGTTCCGCAGCCCTTGTAGACGGTTTTCACGACGATAATTGAGCAACACAGCCATATTTGTGACGGCAAATTGGTAAAATGTAGTTGTGAAATGGTTGAAGTATTTCGCCTGTGAAATCTATTCGAATTGTGCTTGTATAACCACTTTTCCAACTTGTTTTAAACAAAGAAAGGTTCACAAAGGCTTAGACACACCTTAAATGCAGCTTTCAAGTGTTTTCTGAGCTAAAATCACGATGTAACACGAAGAAGTAGTTAGACATCAAACAAAGGACACTATTTCAACATTTTTACGACGCTATAAAGCCGTCACAAGCACAGATATTTGCAATTAAATTACTCTGGACACGAAATAAGCTCTAAGACTAGATAAAATTATGGTTGTTACTATCAAAGTAGTACTATAACACTAATTAAACAAATAACAATAAAAATAAAAACTAAGTTGCCTTCCGGCTGTTTTTTTTTAGATATCTTGACGTTTTTAATATAGTGTTGCTGCTTGTTTGATTAATTGCACATAATTTTAATATAATTTTTACCATAGACAAGCTTATTTTTATTTGGAACAATGAGATCATGAGCCCGTGTGGTAGAATTAAGAATTTTCAATTGGCAGCCCTGAAATAGCTCATTCCATGTCTTTCATTTATTCCATACTTCTATCTACTAAATTCTCAGTTCTTTTCGATCAATTAGTACTTTTTATATTTTCAGTGAATTTTATTCAAATTTTATTAGGTGATTTTGGTTTCAGAGTTATAACTCAATGTTTGTTAACTTTTATAGTCCTAGTGATCAGATGAATCATTTGGGTTAGATTTATAATCCGAACCCAAGACATTAATTTAAATGTAAAATATACTTCACTTATACAATTTCAAAACCAAATGGTCAAAGTTTTAGTAGGAGATTACAACAATCACAATATTATACGAATGGACATATTTTATATTACAGTTTCCATAATTTGAAATCTTCGAAGATATTTCTGAACGAAACGAATAAAAAATTACAAAGCCACCGTTTCCCGCCAATTTTCTGTCAAACAAACGCCATATTTATACTGTTACAGTGTTTCAGAAGATGCAATAACTTTACATTA
This sequence comes from Catocala nupta, assembly GCA_963675205.1. NCBI lineage: Eukaryota > Metazoa > Arthropoda > Insecta > Lepidoptera > Erebidae > Catocala > Catocala nupta. Next base: position 9,972,382 of record OY776108.1, on the reverse strand, counting down.
TAATTAGTTTATTTTACCTGTTCGTGTTATATCATCATGTTAGACAAAGTATCTATTAAGTTTTAATGTTGATAAGTGAACCAGGACTGGAGAATTGTTGATCAAAATGGCTCCGCGCAAAAGTGTTAAGAATAACATAGTTGCTAAACTTGTCACCGGCAAAACAGCTCCGTGTGCCTTTTGTAAACGTCAAGTGGACGATGAGCTTCTGTATGGAAAATTATACGCCATTGGAGACATACAATGTCATTACTTTTGTGTTGTAAGTACAAATTTATGTTCTACTGGTTATAACTTTTCAAGTCTTACTAAACCGGACTAAGTACATACATTATATTTTCTACTTGCCTATAACATGGCGCATACTGCCTCTGTGGCGCAGAACATTCAGACTGGGTGACAGATAAGGTAATATAGTATAGTTGCAGGTCTCAGTAGGACATAATTATAAATAAAAATATGCTCCATGACATTACAGCATATATAGGTACTTAAATAACCTCACGCCCGTATTGTTGAAGGGGTAGAGGTGAATTACACCCATATTTTGTCAGCTATGAATTTAGGTTGTAGGTAAAAGGTGGTGATCCTATTGCTATTTACCAGACATGGTTCAGACATCATACTAATACTATTAATAATAGAAAGATATATAGTAAATTAAACTTATCACAATTATGATGATGCAAAACAAGTAATTTAGGTTGTAAAATATTGCATTACATACATATAGTTCACACTATCAAGGTGCATACACACACACTCACACACAACCCACACACCCTTAAAGCATAGTTGCATTCACCATATAACCATCACACATTACTACACACATTACACCCGCCATGAGAATTGAAATTTTCTAATGAAATGGTGTACATAATTCCAAAGTTAATGTTGTCCTTCAAAATTCTTACATTACCTATTTTATGTTCATATTTTTGTAATACCTTAAGATTTGTCCTTTGCCAAAAACATCAATTCGTAGCCAATAAACAATCAGTTTTAAACGTTAAGGTTAATGTAAATTAAGGTTTAAAGTGGCGTCCACTTGGTGGCTCGTATCAGAGCTGCTGGTAAATAGAGGTACACATTGTAGCGGCTTGTATGTAAGTCACTGTCATAGGGCAGGTTAACTTACAACTTTTTGTCTCATATGGGTTTCAATCTATGGATGTTGCCAATATTCGCATACGTGTCCGCAATTGCACAGCTGCCGCACTGATTTGATCATCTACAATAACCAATGTGGATTTTCAAGTGGATCCAGATACAGTACACAATGCAATCAGAAAGAAAAAGAGTGGATCCATGAAAGGTGCGATGATTCTTCAAGTGAAGATGAGAATCAAAAAGCACCAGGAAACGGTAACGTAAAATGTTAGCTTTTTACCTCAAACAAAATGAAAGTCAATAAAAACCTATTTAAATGGTAAAGCATTCATTAAAGAATTGAAAATATTATCAACAATAGTAAGTAGATTTGTATTTGCATCACCAGCCAGTGGTTTTAGTACAGTTATTTAGTAGAGTGTGTGCAATTTCTGAACCCTTGAACCAGCAGGCGTGGTGATACAACATTTTATTAAATAAAATGCACAATTTTTTTATCCTTACATACAAAATATACTATATATCTTTCTATTATATTTTCTGCACCTATACACAGTTTCTTAAAATAATACTTAAGCTCTGCATCTATGAATGTAAAAAATTGCATCTGCCTCATCCCTGGTTAAAACCCATATCACTAACTGCAGTGATCATTTATGTATGGTGTACTGAAATTGCACACATAAAATTATTTATAGAAAGTTGCACTCACTGATTGTTAAACGATTAGCGAGGTTAAGCAACGTTGGGTGCGGTCAGTGTATAGATGGGTGACCGATTGAACAACTCTTGACAACAGGTTGGCCACTAACCACATGAAAAAGAAAGATAGAAAGAATTTAATATTCATAACACAATTTTGTTATAGCTATTATCCTCATGCCTCATGCAAAAAGGAAAGGATGAACATGGTTTGTTCGGGTTTCTATATGAAGATATTCTTATTGAAGTTGAGCGGTGTAAGAAACATGTAAGTAGCTTTGTAATATTTATAGATTTACTATACTTGTCATCTGTACTTTTAAGTATTATTTTGAGTTACCATATTATTCTACCACTCTGACTCAGTACAGGCAGACTTCACATATCATTATGGAGAAATCTCAGACATGCAGGTTTCCTCAATGCTTTCATCATGCATATAACTACGAAAAGTCGGAGACGCGCGCCTTGGGATCGAACTCAAAACCGTGGCAATACAACGGTTTCCTACTACCACATACATACATTTAGGATGAATGTGGTAATCAAATTATATATGCAAATAGTAAATTGTTAGTTTTAATCTACATTTAATCATAAATATCTATTACTCCGGAAATTCTTTTTCTGGATAAAAGGTACCCTGTCCTCACAACGTGTATGCGAAATTTCCTGATTATAGGGCGAGTAATTAAGGCCTCAATATCGACTGCCATGCCATGCTGCGATAGATGTTCATGGCAGCCGGGACCGACGGCTTAACGTGCTCTTCGAGGCACGGAGCAGGCGATAATTGTCAATCAATACGCACATAATTTCGAAAAGTCATATAACTTCCGAAAGTCGGAGGTGCGCGACGTGGTTTCGAAACCGAGACTCCGCATTGCAATCTGTTGGTCTCCCCACTGAGCTATCGCTGCTCTTAAATTTTCATTTATTTTTTTGATGTCTCAGTTTCATTGGATTGTTGTCTCAGTCAAGAATATTTGCTAGTTTGCTTACAGCCTGTATTATTTATTTATTCCAGAAATGTTCATACTGCAACCAAATGGGTGCCAACTTGGGTTGTTCCATCTCACAATGCCGCAAGCAATTCCACCTGCCTTGTGGCAAAGAGAAGAATTCTGTATCACTATTCTATGGAAACTATAAGTAAGTATATATTATCATACTAGTAGTTTTTGCCCGTGGCTTCGCTCGCAAATGTATAGGTTAGGTGCGATTAGTATTTTATCTGGATGAAAGGTACTCAATGTCATATTCTGTACCCCTGACAAGATGTATGCGAAATTTTATGATAATCGGTTGCGTAGTCACCAGTGGCGCCGTTCCGAATTAGGAGTTTCAATTCCCACACGGGACAAACATTTGTGTGATCCATTCCTGCTCATCCTGTTTGTGGTTATAAGCGTATATATATGTATTCTAATATGCAGATCAGTGACATTTTCACATTCATCATATTAGACAGCCTCTGCACAGAGGGGTGTTTGGAACACACAGTTTTTACTAGTGCAGGGGTCAGATAATGCTAAATTATGGTAGTTTAATTGGTGTCAATAAAGATTTATTATTATTATTATAATTGCTATACATAAGGCTTTGGATTTGATGCCCAAGTTGGGCAGTGTATTTCTGTCACGGAATATATACTGATTGGTAAAAGACTGGACATATTGAAGGAGGGTACTTAGTACTCGATTCTGGAACCGAATATTTAAAAAAATACCTACTTAAAATTTGACCTAGATATCCAAAAAAAACTTAATGTACGGACACTCTTGCGAGCGACGAGCCGATTGGCCGTGCGACCTTGGTAATTGCACGAAACGACTCGGTAGCCAAAACCTGCAGAGGTGATATTAGATACTTTTTATTATATAAATGCACAATTTTCATCAATTCCCCATCCGCAATTGCGCAGCTTCCGCAACGATTTGGACATCCGCACCTGCATCCGCATTTGCGGATGTAAGCCTTTAAATAGCCGTATCCGCATCCGCGGATGTCAAAAAATCTGCATCCGCAACATCCCTGGTACGGACCACACAAAATGTTGTCCTGTGTGAGGTTCGAAACCGTAACACTTGACGAGTGGTGCAGTCTAATTGTAAATCTATTCTAATTATTTTTCAGGAGTTTCTGTCAGATACATGCGCCAAGACAGACCATTCCAGAGTCAATACAAATAAAAGCAAAAGCAAGAAAAGCCAGAGACAATAAAGTAAAGAGAATGCAACAACAAGATTGCAACTTTAAAGACTTAAAGGAGCTTTCTTTAGTCAACAGTTGCGGTAAGCTTCATTAACACTACATATTATTATTTGCATTGGACCCGTGCCGAACAAATGCAGGTAATCGTGCTCCCCTCCAACGAGTTTTACGAATGTACAGCACATTTTTCTCAGATGTTGACATATTTAATTTATCTAAGCATAGCTTGAGAAACCAAATATTAAACGAGCTTCGCCATCTTAACATTTAATAGTTAACACAGAACAATTATTCTACTTTTTGTTATAAATAGTATATAAGATTATGTGATTCATTTGACATGTTCTTATCACAGCAATGTTATTGTTATATATATTTGTTACGAATCTGTGGAAACTGCTGTGTTATTGCATTTATTACTAACATAGAAAATGAATTATTTAAGTTTATGCAATACACAATACAAATTTAATACAAAAGTAAAATAAAAATTATAACATAAAGTTCCCCGGCGCATCTGCCTGTCTGTCGTACGCGATGAACTCAAAAACTACTGAACGGATTTTCATGCGGTTTTCACCAATAGACAGAGAGATGATTCACGAGGAAGGTTTAGGTGTATCATTTGTTAAGGTTACCTGAGCGTAGCCGGGGCGGGTCGCTAGTATTTTTTTTTTGCTCGCCCGTGTTGCCACACTGCCTGATGTTAAGCAGTCGTGTGGTCCAAGAGCAGTGGCCTCCACATCGTCCTCATAGCAGCCGAGGCGATGTTGAGGTCTCTACTTTGACGGCCTGAGAAGGTGCTTTTTCATGCCCCGCTTAAAGGACCCATAATTGACGGAAGAAGGAAACTCGTGCCTTGGCAGAGAATTCCATGCCTTGATCGTTCGGCAGAGGTATGAGGACCCAAAGTTATTGGTACGCGCTCTAGTAGACTCTACCGTATAAGGATGGCATCTGAGCCCAGCACGCGTTATTCTGGATAGGAATAGTATATTAGAACTAGCTTTTGCCCGCGGCTTCGCTCGCGTATAAGTAGGTTAGGTATTTAATTAAGTGATTTTTTTAAATAAAACATAGCCTATTTTACTCGGTGATAATATAGCTTTCTAATGGTTAACAAATTTTAAATCGGTTGAGTAGTTTCTGAGTTAAATCCTTGAAAACAAACAAAAAATCAAATCTTTTCTCTTTATAACATTAGTACAGATGATCTAGGATATCGGTAAGACAATGGCATAAATGTACCCCTTTCTTAATTAAAATAGCTGAACATTACGTCTCCGGTTCGATTCCTTGGTCAGGCCAGTGTTTTTTAATGTTTTGTTATCATGTTCTCCTGACACGTCTGACGTGCGAAATTTCTTGATGATCGGTCGAGTAGTTAGGGCGTGAAAGCGTAACAAACAATATCATATTCGCATTTATAATATTACTTAAATATCAGCCCTCCATTAAACTGTCCCACTGCTGGGCACGGTACTCTTCTCAGTATGAGAATGCTTCGGCCATAGTCCACCATGCTGGTCTTTTGGATATGTCGCATACTTAATATAACAGCGACTTAACTCGAAATTTGGGAGTATGGCAATTCGAACTCTAATCTTGTGACTATAAATTCTAATAATATATTCGTGTTAAATTATTGCAACAGAGTTCAAATTAGTTTGATCCAAAATACTCAGATAGGTCTCTGTTTTATTAAGAATGCGATGTGTATGTGTAAGATATGTACATTTGGATAAATAAATAAAATCTTTTAGAACATTATGTAGAACTCTCAGACATGCAGGTTTCCTTACAATGTTTTTGTATAGAACTCTAATAAGCAATGTAATGGTATGTTTCAGAGAGTGATGCGGAAGCACAGTCAGTGTGTGTAATATGCTACGAGCAAGTGGATGGGTACCCAACAAATAACACTTTCTGGCCTCCCTGCTGTGCGAGAGATGCCTGGTTCCATAGAACTTGTTTGCAGGTAACATATTCACATATATTATGGGTGTAAGGGACAGCGTACCGAAAACTGAAATAGTAGATTCAGACTATTATTTTGCGGCCTCGATAGCGTAGTGGGTAGTGTAATCGACTGCCACGACTGAGGTCGCGGGTTCGATTCCCGCACAAGTCAAACATTTTCTGTGCATGGACATGGATGGTTGTCTTGGTCTGGGTGTTTCTATGTATAATATGTACGTATTTACAAAAAAGAAGCACGTGTGTATGTTTATCCATTGTCTAGTACCCATAGTACACACGGCTATACATATACACAAGTTAGACACCCTATATACGCATAACTACGCTACATACAAAATAGAGAATTGTTGGAAAGGGACAGTGCATAGTGGTGTCGATATAATGGTAAGGATAGAGCGTCGCGTCCCGTTCAGCATGAATGATACAAAATAACAAAAATATAACGCACGCTCTCGCACGATTCGCAGCGTTCAACTTCTAATAGTTCAAAGTCCAAACAGTCTAGGTTGATGTGTCGCTGTGTGTACAAGCTCTGCTTAGTTTTGGCTAGATGGTGTTGTGTGTATGTGATAGAATACTTTTATTTGTTTTAATAATAAAACTAAAACAAGTTTTGTTAGGTGATATAGTAAGTGGCGGAAGCAGGTCCCCTGTTGTAATTTACAAAAATACTATATAGGTCCTGCGAGAATACCAGCATTGCAATTTCAACTGCAAGAATAGCTGACGCATGTACCTAATTAGGTCTCCATACTATATACCGTTCTGTATATTTATATTTTATTGTATTTCGATAAGAAGCTACAAATAAAAATATGTTTCATTCTTTTTGAGTTAAAATTCGTTGAAATTTTCTTCAGGAAATATTTGCAATTTTCTGGGATTTTGCATTCTAAACCATCCATTTTGCAATGTTATTATTTTTATTTATTTATTTATTTAGGACAACTTACAAAACATACACTAATACAGGGTTTACAAACTGTTTAAAAATATGTGCTGCGTGTTGTTTCACTTACAAGTTGCCACGGCATGATTTGGGACAGTTTCATACAAATTTATTTTATCAAACTAATGAACATAAAAACTAACACTAAACTTAATACTAACACAAACCCAAGGGAAAATAAATTATCATGATCCAAATTATGACACAAACCTCGTAATAATGTTAATCGAAATAAAATCTTAATCTTGGTGGTGGTACCTATAGAAAGAGGTCTTGCTAAAGTTTTCGGTACGCCGTCCCTTACATCCAGTATATATAGATTTTAATAGACGCATTTCCTTTAAGTGCCGTTTAAATTGTTTCAGCGAATGGCATTAAGTGCTGGCATGCATTATCTAAAGTGTCCGTTATGTAATGATAAAGAAAACTTCTATGAAGCCGTCATCAGCCAAGGATATTATGTACCTGATAGGTAAGTTTATTTACTTTCTTCTACACTAGGAATTTTTTGCAATTCATGAAATGAAAGAAAGAAATCTTTATTGCTTTACAGCTTTTAGGTGGGCACAATGTGTTTAAGAATAAAACAAATAATAATTACAAGAAAAGTAAAAAAAATACAAACAAAAACAGAGTATACTCTTCCTCCCTAGCCTTTATTATTCCCAAGTCACTTGGGGTCGGCTTTTCTAGTCTAACTGGATTTGACTGGATATCAGTTTTTACACGGAGCGGCTGCCACCTGACCTAGAGGCTAGACCAGTTTTAGGGAACTGACTTCCCAGTAACGACTGCCATAGATGTTCATGGCAGCCGGGACTGACGGCTGAACGTGCTCTCCGAGGTACGGAGCAGGCGATAATTGTCAAACAATACTCACATAATTTCGAAATGTCATATAACATCCGAAATTCAGAGGTGCGCGACGTGGGTTCGAACCCGAGACCCTCTGCATTGCAGTCTGTTGGTCTCCTCACTGAGCTATCGAGTTATGAGTATAGAATAAGAAACGTGTAGTGACACATGTGTCCCATAGCTGCAGCAATCAGGACCTCAGTTTAGCATTTGCCCAGTCCCAAGAACCAGGCACCGGTCTTCCACTGGAGCCTGTCATAGTATATACACAAATTATTTACTAGAAATATAAACTAAAAAGAAAATTGGACAACAAAATTAAAAAGCATCATAATATTTCTCCTCATCGTCGACAATTGGCATGTTGCCCAGAAGACTGGCGGCATTGACATTTTGAATGGCAATACTTATTCTTTGTGCAAAGAAAATACCAGCCCTCTGGTCACGCGAAGCAAGTTGATTATTATTATTTCATTAAATAGTTGTATTTCATTAAATAATAATAATACCAAGCCTGTATTGAACTGCTGGGCACGGGCCTCTTCTCAGTATGAGAAGAGTTAGGCCATAGTCCACAGTACACACAACATCTCTCTGGAAAACGTCATTGAGAGCCGATACAAACTAGTGTATGGAATTCAGACCTCTTTGATGAAAGTCTCGGATTGGGGCATTGGTCCGATTTAACCCCACAAACACTTCACAAATTGCAGTTGATCGTATGTCCTCGTTTTGAGCACATCACCATAACTGCCTCAGCCAATATTGTAATACTTGGTGTCGACAATAATAACAAATGTCGATAAAAGGTCTCCTATTTGCGCTATATACTGTGATATGACGCAAGCCTTTGATTATGTGGATCACGGTATATTGCTAACTAAACTGGAATTCTATGGTATACGCGGTAATATTTTAAGTTTAATTCAATCATATCTTTCCAATAGATTACAAATGACTAGCATTTCTAGAATAAATTCACGAACTAAGCACGAAGAAAAATATTATTCAGAATCGCGGTTAGTTAGGTATGGTGTACCTCAGGGCAGCGTTCTCGGTCCACTATTGTTTCTTCTTTACATAAATGACCTGCCTAAATGTACGAGCCATCCAATGTCCTTGTTTGCGGATGATAGTACCGTTTCAATTCAGTGTAGAGCAACTGACAAATATCAAGCCGATATAAATGATTGTCTGGCTTCAATTATTCGTTGGCTAGACAATAATAACTTAAAAATAAATTTAACAAAATCCCAAGTCATGCATTTCAATCAAAGACCCAAGCTGTATAATTCTATTAATGTCCGCTATGATAATCAATATATAAGTGAAGTAGTCTCGGCTAAATTTTTAGGCTTAGTCATTGATAGCCAGCTGAATTGGAAAGACCATGTAGCTGAGCTATGCAAAAAGGTTAGCAGTTCTGCTTACGCTCTCTACAAATTATCTTCAATTGTTAATACTGATGCTGTCCTTACTGCTTATCATGGTCTTGTGGCCTCAATATTACGATATGGTATAATTTTTTGGGGCAATTCCACAAACAGCATAATGGTTTTTAAAATCCAGAAGCGGTGCGTACGAGCCATGTATGGTCTGAAGTCATCAGATAGTTGTAAGACTTATTTTATCAGAAACAACATCCTGACACTTCCGTCTCTATACATACTGGAGGTAGCTTTGTTTGTCCATAAAAATCCTCAATTATTTCAGCGCATATCAGATGTTGTGAAGCGAAACAGGCGCAACAATAACAGATTATGTTTACATAGCGCAAAAACAAGTCTGATGGCCAAAAGCCTGTTATGTATAGCGCCAAAAATTTATAATAAAATACCATGTAACATAAAGCTGTATAATATAGAAATATTTAAAAATAAATTAAAAAAGATCTTGACGGAGAAGTGCTATTATAGTATTAATGATTTTTTGAATGACAATAATCTTAAATAAATGTAACTTTGATTTTTTAAATTTGTATTAACATTTACATTTTGACATTTAATTTATTTTGACTCTTACCCAATGACATTTTTAATTTATTTTTATAATTTATTTTAAGTTTTTCTTTTGACATACAAATGTATTTATCTAAATGTATTTTTAGTTAGTTAGCATAAGATTTTAACTTAATTGCTTACATTTTATTGATTTATTATCTAAATATGTAATTTGATAATTTAATGTTTTTAAAATTTTTTTTATACTCGACCCGTTCATACGCCTCCACAGGCAGATTTTGGTGGTACTAATTTAATAACCTTTTGTAATCATGTAATACCCAAAATGGATTGAATGAATAAATGATTTGATTTGATTTGATTTGATTTGATTCGACATACCGAGCGAAGACCAGTTCCGCGGCCATTTAGAGAGTAAGGGTAAATTAGCTTCTTTAGTAGCTTCGAAAAAGCTTGGCGTGCTTTACAGATCGAGACAGTATTTCACGCCGGCTCACCGCCTATTACTCGGCCTCGCATAGAATACTGTACTCATCGTTAGGCAGGGGCACCCCAGTACCAGCTTCTCCCTTTGGACCGCATTCAACGGAGAGCGACTCGAATCGTCGACTGCCAGGATGTTTCAAATCGGCTAGACCGCTTGGCACTGCGTAAAGGTGTGGCCTCGCTATGCATCTTCTATCGCTTTAATTATGGAATGCTCCGAATTGTTCGGACTGATCAATGCCGTCTCGCCTCACCATCGTCCTACGCGACAGCATTTCCATCCCCATCATTTGGATGGTTGGTAGCCCACAACTGTGTGTTTTCCCAGAAATTTTCTGCCTCGCACAACTAAACTGTGGAATGAGCTGACGCCTGCGGTATTTCCGGACCAATATGACCTTCCAACCTTCAAGAAAAGAGGGTACTCCTTTTAAAAGGCCGGCAACGCACTTGTAACTCCTCTGGTGTTGCGGATGTCCATGGGCGGCAGTAATCGCCTACCATCAGGCGATCCGTCTGCTCGTTTGCCTAGATTCCCATAAAAAAAATACTACACTAAGAAGGATAACATTTACTACACTGAGGAGGAATCCGTGCCCAGCAATGGGACTGTTTTTATACCGTACCGATATTATATATACATATATATACCTATACATTTTTTTTTTCAGAGATGCAGCGTGGGAACTTGAGCAGAATGCATTCGCGGAGATATATGAGCGACCGATAGATTGTTCTGCACCTGATTGCGCCTGCCCCATGGGAAGAAGCCATGACGCCGACACTGGGTAAGACTTAATAACTAATATTATAAATAATAATAATAATAATTAATATTATACAAGACCACATAACAGATGATCAGAAAATTACAAGCTGGAAACAAAAATCTTTACATGGAAAATACCCTCACCAGTTACAACAGGAATATATAGATAAAGAAGCATCAAACGCGTGGCTGTATAGAGGAAACATATATAAAGAAACAGAAGGATTTATGGTCGCAATCCAAGACCAAATCATAAAAACTAAGAACTATCAAAAATATATAATAAAAGACCCTACAGTAGTATCAGACAGGTGCAGGTTATGTAACACAAATCAAGAAACAATAGACCACATTACAGGAGGATACTTTTTAGCGAACAAACAATATACAGAAAGATACAATAATGTTGCAAAACAAATTCATTCACTCTTATCTATAAAATATAAACTAGAAGAAAAACAGAACCATATTATAAATATAAACCAAAAAACGTACTAAACAACGAAAACGCTAAACTTTACTGGGATCGAGACATTATAACAGACAAAACAACTACAAATAATAGACCAGACATCACCCTTAAACTCAAACAAGAAAAAATCACATACCTAATAGATATATCAATACCAAACTCTGAAAATATTAGAAAAATACACAGAGAAAATTTAAAAATATATACCATTAGCAGACGAAATAAGACAAATGTGGCATCAGCATACAGTTAAAATTATTCCAATTTATTTTTTTTATTTTATTTTTTATTATTTCTCCTCACAAAAAGTCACTTACAGCTAGTTACATTGTACATTCTTTATTATATTAATATGTGAGGAGCTGGTGTCTGTGATAGGCATGGAATGCCTGTGTTACAAATCACCAGGTCCCCACCCCTCGGACAATGGAAACATTTTAAACCAGAATGTTATACAATAAGAATTTAATTTATTAATTTAGGTAACTATATCTTAGGGAGTAATGAGAGAAAAAGGTATTTAAAAAATAATTTTAAAGGTAATGACTAAATATTTTTCTGAATGGAGAAGGCGCAACTAAAACTTAAAGACTTTGGCGACTAATTAATGGGTCCACACATTGATACCATACGCGTTGACTGGCCGTACAAGGTCACTTGCCGGCCTCACAAGTACAGATATCGGCCCGAGAGCCGGCCAGTGACTAAGACTGCCCACCGCTTGCGCATACGTTATAACGGTACACTGCGTTAGTCCGCGGTTTAGGCTCATAAGCGGAGCGTTTATTAACAAAAGATTGCGCCTTTTCCCGTTCAAAATTGAGTAAATTTATGTGTGCACTGTGGTTTTGTAAATGTATGTGTGGAGTGTAGTGGATGTGGTTGTATGGGAGAATGAATGTGTGTGTAGGAGTCAAAGAGTGTGTGAGTGAAGTGGGGTATTTAAGAGTATTAGTTTGTTTTAGTTAATTTAAAAACTATTTGAGACTCTTAGTATGAATGTGTGTGAAGAAGGTTTTCTGCGTGGGTATAGTTTAACTTCATTAATCTCTCTATAATCACAATTTTGCATTTCGTTTTAGGTAGGGAATAAATAGATAGGGCGCGATTTAGCTTGTTATATAAATTAGGTCCCTGGAAATTGAAAAACCGCTGAGCTAAGCTTGTATGGAATGAGGAAACAGGACTTTATCTTTCCGACGCTGATTCTGAAATTTTTCCGGTTTATAGGTAAGTAAGGTATGTTGTTATAATACTGTATAAAGGATATAAAGCTGTCTGATTCCAATCATAATTTCATCTACAGGACTCATTCCAAAGTCACTACATACATCACTAAAAGAATTAGGCTTACATAAAAATTCATATATAAAACTACAGAAATCTGTTATCATCGATACTTGCTCTATAATCCGGCGATTTCTAACATCCACTACTCAGACACCTACAACAATACTCAATGAACCGACCCACTTGGCATAAGCCCGTGACAGGTTTACACCCACCAGCACCAAAGCTGAGAATTGAAATATTTTATAACCCATAATAATAATAATAATAATTTATTTCTTAATTTACAAGACACAAGACATTACATGGTGAAGAATAGTGGTAGTGCGTGTAACAATGCATAGTAAGTCGCTGGTACCCGAACTAGGTAGAACCTGTATCTCAGGCACCAGACACCTAAAAGATTCGATCTAGCTTTAGTAATTAGTAATAGTATTAAAATATTTATTGAGTCCAAACATATGAATTTAAACATTGAAATCCCACCAAACTGCTTAATGCTATGTGCGGTAGCTGAGAAATGTCAATAAGTCAGTATGGGGTTCTTCAAAAAGGTCGTTAAAAGGTTTTTACAAGGTCGGCAACGCGCAAGTGATGCCTCTGGTATTGCAGGCGTCGATAGGCTACGGTAACCATTTACCATCAGGTGGGCCGTAAGCTTGTTTGCCACTTTAGTACATAGTATAAAAAAAACAAAAAACAAATGTATTAAGCGTGTGTGTTGTGTGTGTGTGTGTATGTGTGTGTGTGTGTGTGTGTGTGTGTGTGTGTGTGTGTGTGGGTGTGGGTGTGGGTGTGTGTGTGTGTGTGTGTGTGTGTGTGTGTGTGTGTGTGTGTGTGTGTGTATGTATTTCTGTATATGTTTGTACGCGTGCTGCAATTCTTATTTTATAATATTTAGTAGTGATTCCGATTCTTCATAATTCTGATTTTGGAGCCAGATCATCAATTTCATTTTACACTTCTTGTAGTTAAGAGGATAAATGTTCAGTGTTTTATTTATTTTATTATATAGGAAGACACCAAGGAAAGGGTAAAACCTTTGAGCAAACGAGGATTTAATGTTATGTAGGTTGAATGTTTTCTTAGCACAGTGTTAAGAATAAATAATTGCCTTACATTAAGGACTCGGCAGGACCTATAAAGTTCAGAAGATGGAAATCTGTATGGGCGGAATGTACTAACCTTCAGGACGGCTCGAACAGCTCTTTCTAATATAAGTATCCTTGATTTACATGATCCACCCTTTATTGTAATGCAATATAACAGCAGACTCTGACAAAGAGCGAAGTAAACAATGCGAATAGTCTTATAATCAGCAATTTCACGCAGATTTTTAAAGATATAAATTAGCTTACGTACACGGCTTGATAAAGTCACTATCTGATTCTCAAAATTTAGATTCTGATCAAGCAGGACATCCAAATACTTGACTCTTTTTGATCTTGTCAGTAACGGGCATTCACAGCTTGTTTCCGGTGCTAAAAAACATTCATGGGCAATACGATTTAAGTTAGCTGGTGGCTAACTAACATTTCCAATTGAAAAGGTAATGTATGAAGTTTTACCTATATTAAGGGACAAAATATTTATATTAAGCCATTTCATTACATTATTCATACCGTCTTGAACGTATTTAAATGTGTCTGTCCAAGAATCCGCATAAAAGCATAGTGCCGTATCATCTGCAAAGGATACTACCCTCCCATGGTCAAGCAGGAGCCTACTCAAATCATTGATGTATACTAAGAATAAGAATGGACTCAAGACACTGCCCTGGGGAATACCAAATGTCACTGCGACGTCGTGGCTTACATATTCACCAATCCTAACACACTGAGTTCGATCGTTCAAGTAGTCTGCCAGCAGACTTAACTAAGTACCTCGTATTCCCAAGCGCTCCAACTTGCGAATCAGGAGAGGGACAGAAACCGTGTCAAACGCCTTAGCCAGATCTAGGAAGATTGTGAGACATTTTTTTCCCTTATCAAGATAGGATGAGATATGGTCAGTTAATGAGTGGATGGCATCAGAGGTTGATAAACCAGGTCGAAAACCAAACTGATTATTTGACAGCAAATTATTATCTTCCAGGTATTTAACGAGTCTTGTGTTGACTATCCGTTCCATTATTTTAGATAGAGAAGTCAATATAGAGATTGGTCTATAGTTGTTGACACAGTGACCATCACCACTCTTCAAAATAGGTCGAATGAGCGCTTGTTTCAGAGCTCTTGGGAAGACTCCACTAGCAAGAGTTAGCCTACATATATGAGTGAGCGGTTGTATAATTAGTTGCTTGTGGCGCTTTAGGATCCCAGCTGATATTCCATCCCATCCTACAGCACAATTACTACGAAGCGACATAATCAATCGGTCAATTTCTTCTTCATCAGTATCCAGCATTACAAAGGTGTTTAACGAATTGGAGTGTGGAAGCATGTGGTTAAAATATTATTCGGAACAACATGGCCTTATTTTTTTCAGCTAGAACCCTTCCTGTAGAAGCAAAAAAGGTATTGACTTCATTAACGGATGACATGGGGGTAGATGAACTCGTCAATAGTTCAAGAGATGCGTCTAACGTTTTTTGAACCCAGTAAGGTCTTTGATTGCGGACCACAGTTTTTTACTAGAGGAGCTAGCTCGGTTCAGCATGTCCCTATCATATTCTCGCTTTAGTCTCCTTAGGAGATTGTGGCTTTGATATGGAGACTATCCCTGTTTGACATACATTTTAATAGACCAGGTGTTATCCAAGGTTTAATTACGCGCTTTCGCCTTGCGATCTTTACTATTTGACTGTTCGTGTCTATGGCATGCTTTAGGATGGAAATAAAATTGTCAGCAGCAATATTAGGGTCAGATGTGTTTAGGACAGGCCCAAAGTCGACAGATTGCAAGACATTGGTTGAGAGGGCGCTGTGCCTGAGTAAACATCGACTCCGTATATTTTAAATTCGTAAAAATAGTAAAAGAGAGTGAAATAAAGTAAACTAAGTTAATTCTTCTAACAAATAAAGTGACTCGTCAGTGTAAGCGTTATCCAAACGATTAAGGAACATTGAAGGGAAATATTTCGTACTTTTATGTTGAACAGTGATTTCGAATTGAGTTTTTAGAAAAGTGACGTGTTTTGACAGTGTTATTACAGCAAATTAGACAATAAACTATATAAAAACACTATAGTGAATATAAATATAAACTTACAAGTGAACAGTAAATCTATTCGTCGTATAATCAAAAATTTTCTCTTCACAAAGTCTGTTACAATTCGAAATCAATAGTGCATGATCACTGTGTTACTATTTTTTGATAAAAGCGACATCTAGCGACCGCACGGAACAACTGCAAGTTATCAAGCATAGTAACCGGCTAAAACATACGAAAAAGCTTAATCTTTATACAGCACTAATGACAGAGTCATCTCTTGGGTGATTGGATGTAGCTTCAACCTAATCATCACATATGAACAACCTTTTTAGACGTTAACCTAACTGTTACCGTAGTCCGGTGGGCCAACGAACGGTCTAAGACAGAGTGAGCATCGGGTTCGAATCCAACCGGGCACTCGGAAAAGGTTTTTGTGGAGTTATTTTAATAGTTTAGAAAAATGGAATATTCTGAGAACATTACATTTAGAAAACACGTACGTTCTAACTCATTGGACGATTCAATTACATCATTGTTTAACTCCACAGTGAGAAGCTTACCCGAGATGTCACTTGATAATGAAATAGTTCTAAAATTAAGCGAACAAATTAGTAGACTAACTGCCGATCTACAAAGTGCGAACCAAGAAATAGATAACCTTGTAAGCGAAAACTCGCAATTGAAATTGGACCTACAAAAATCAAACAAAATTATTGAAATTTATAAGAAAGTTACCTCAGACACAAGTCTATGTGTTACACCTCGAGCAGCGCAAAAATCAGGATTAAAAGCAAGTTTTAGTAATATGTCAAGTCCAATACGAAGGAACCCTGTAACTATAACTAATAACAAAGAAAATAAAGAAGACTCTGTTCTAATTAACAAGACGCCCGCAGTAATTCACAGTAGAGAAACAAAAAATAATAATTTTAGCGCCTCAATCCAGCCACAGTCTACAGCAGTTACAGCACATAAACAACAACGCAGTGTTATGAATAAGGGATTACAGAAAATCCATATTCTTAGCAGTAATAAAAGAAACAAGATATTACCGATCGCAGATACGACTTTTTCTGGGAATTACGAAATATGTCATTATTTAATGACAAATTGTGGCACTCAGCAAATGATGAATGATATAGGTATTAAGTTGCGACACTTAACCATGAGCGATTACTTTATTATTATGATAGGTGAAGAGGACTTTAGCACGTCCAGCAATTATGTCAGTATTGTATGTAACATAAGAGAGTCCTTAAAAAACCTAAACCATACTAATGTCATTATCTGCGTACCCACTTTTAAATACAGTCCTCATTCAAATATGTACAACTGGCGTGTGGAGAATTTTAATGATTTATTATATCATGACATTGCAGCTAATGAACATGCATACGTCATAGATTCTAATAAAAACCTTACATATGACTATAAAATGTTTACAAAACATAGCGGTGCAATAAACAATTATGGCATGAAGATTATATTTTGGGACATTTATAATTTTATACAACAATTACAATGTTGTGAAGCAGCCGCGATGGGACATGAGACGACTGATTACAATTTTCAAAACCACGACAGTCCAAGGTTTTTTCTCTAATAAATGCTTACATATAATGCACCAAAATATCGCTGGCCTCATTAATAAATCTGAATCTTTAATAGTATGCTTAGAAGAATTTTTGTTAAAGAAAATAAATATTGATGTAATTTGCGTAACTGAACACTTTATGATGTCCGGTTATGAAGATCTCCTAACTATACCTAATTACATACTGGCAGCATGTTTCGCTAGAGAAAACAGCAAAAGAGGTGGCGCATGCATCTTAGTGAAAAAAGGTCACCACTTTAGAGAAATAACAGAAGTAACAAAGTACTCTATCAGTAATATTTTTGAATGTTGCGCCGTGGAATTGATTCATAATAGAATTGTTATACTTTGCATTTATAGAGTCCCAAAGACAGGTAATCTAAATGTATTTTTTGACTGTTTAGAAAATGTTCTTAAATATATATGTAAACATTACAAGGGTAATATTGTAATTGCCGGTGATTTCAATATCGATATATTAAAAAATAATAACATTTCTTTGGAGTTAGAATGTATGCTACTTAATTTTAATCTTAAATTACAAATAAGACAACCTACAAGAATAAAAAGTAGGACATGCATAGATAACATCGCCTGTGATTTTGAAAATAAATGTAGTTCTAACGTGATTGAATTAGCACTTTCAGACCATACGTGTCAGATATTAAAGTGCCCTATAAAAAATACTTGTCTAATAGATTATTGGTACATACTGAGGCGTAATTATAAAAATGAACACTTAGAAAAATTTAAAGAATGCTTGCGAAATATATCATTTTCAGAAATTTACGAAACCGAAGATCCAAACGAAGCATACAATTTATTTATAGAAACGTTTTCTCTCTTTTATAAACTATGCTTTCCATTTAATAGAATAAAAATAAAAACTTCAAACAAACCCCAATGGGTTTCACGAGGCATCCGATCTTGTAGTAAGAAAAAACGTGAATTATTATGGCGGTACAGACTTAAACCAAATGACATAAATAAAAATAAATATAAAACTTATACAAAGACATTTAAAAAAATTATTAAATTGACTCAACGAACACAAAACTCACATAAAATCACATCGTCTTCTAATAAAAGTAAGGCAACATGGTCCATTATTAACCAATATAAATTAAATTTACCTAGAGACATACATTATATTAAAACCAATAACACTATTTTAAGTAATCCTCATGACATAGCAAAATCTTTCAACGATTTCTTCGTAGATAAAATTGTACCCATATCAGGATCTGGTATAAATGTAACCTCAAATATCAAACAGCATGGTAATTCTATGTTCATGGCACCATGTTCCTATTATGACGTTTTAAAAATAATAAAACATCTCAAGAACACAGGTAGCGTTGGTCATGACGGCATTTCAACCAAAGTAATAAAATATGTGGCGGAAGAAATTAGTCAACATCTCTGTCATATATTCAATCTATGTATGTCTCTTGGTATCTATCCCGATAAACTTAAGATAGCCATAGTAAAACCACTGTTAAAAAAAGGAAATAAAGAACTTTTAGAGTCTTACAGACCAATTGCATTACTTTCAGTATTTTCTAAAGTTTTTGAAAAATATCTTTACGAAAGAATTTACTTATATCTAGAACGCAAGAATATATTAGCTGACAATCAGAAAGGATTTCGTAGAAATAAAACAATCAATATGGCCATCTATGATTTTTTATATAAAGTTATGACTGACATGGATAGAAGGATACCTATTTGTGCTATATACTGTGACATGACTCAGGCTTTCGACTACGTAGATCATGAAATATTGCTTAGCAAAATCGAGGCCTATGGCATTCGTGGTAACGTGTTACATTTATTAAATTCTTATCTACGTAATAGAAAACAGTATACTGAGATAGTTAAGATTGATTTTAAGTCACATAATGAATTAATTTGTATGTCAAATCAACGCAACATTATATTTGGTGTACCACAAGGCAGTGTACTGGGCCCGTTGTTATTTCTTCTGTACATTAATGACATACCGAAAGCAACTAGTCATCCTATGTCTCTATTTGCTGACGATAGTACTGTAACCGTAGAATGTTTCAATAAGAACGATTACGAAAGAGACGTTAATAACACACTGAACTCAATTGTATCATGGCTAAATAATAATAATTTAAAAATAAATATTGGTAAAACGAAATTGATGCAATTTAGTCAACGTTTAATTGCTCCTAAACTAAATATAAATCACCAGAACAACAATGTTTGTTGTGTAAATACGGCAAAATTCCTGGGCATTACTATAGATCAAAAGTTAGACTGGAAAGCACATATTGACGTTCTTTGCAAGAAATTAAGTAAGTCTGTTTATTTATTATTTAAACTATCTCCTATTTTAAGCATTGAAGCACTGATCACAGCTTATTATGGCATAGTTGAATCAATTTTAAGATTCGGTGTCATCTTTTGGGGTGCCTCTACTAATAAAGAAGCCATATTTAAAATGCAAAAACGGTGCATCAGAGTAATGTTCGGATTACAGATCACAGACTCATGCCGACCTTATTTTATCACATACAAAATTTTACCTTTGCCATGTCTTTACATTTATGAGGTTGCTGTTTTTGTTAAGACTAACCCCAAATTGTTTCCAACATTAAAGGAAGGTAACAATCGCAATCGACGTGACAATACAAAATTATGTGTGAAAATGTCAAATACTGCCCTACTACATAAAAGTATATTTTGTATTGCTCCAAAAATATATAATAAAATACCAAAGGCTGTCCGAGATTTAAATGTCACTCTTTTCAAAAAGCGGTTGAAATGTTATCTAGTTGAGAAATGTTTTTACAGTATCTCGGATTTTCTCATTAATGATTTTAAAATATAAGTAATACCTCTTCTCATGCTTCCATAAGTGTCGTATAATTGTAATTGATTTTGTTTATGATAATGTATTTTATTTCATTTTGTATGTTATCTGACATGTTAAGAATATTGATAACCATTATTGATTATGCATTTAAATTAATTATCATGTATTTTACATTTTTATTATTGTACACCCTATGGGTATGTTGCAGTGAAACATGCTAAATCTTACGACCTATATCTATATTGTACCTGTGACAAACAATAAATTCTCATTTCATTTCATTTCATTTCATTTCATTTCATCTCATTTCATTTCGACATTCTGTAGAGTATCATGATTAATTTTAGTAACAGTGTGATTTATAAGCCTTTTGTTAATTGATGACATTTCCATTGACAGCAGGACATAGTAATGATCAGTGACTGTTGTAGGCATGACTAGCGTTACCGATGCGGCCTTAGATTTAATGAGTACATGATCAAGGCAATTGTTATTCCTAGTAGGTAAGCGATGAGCGGGGAGCAAACCGTGATAAGCTGCTAGTTCCAAGTACTCTGAACCGAAGTTTGTATCCGGATGTGTCTCGGCGATATCGATGTTGATATCCCCTATGACAATGATATTCGGTAAGGAACTTGCAGCATTTAGGACGGCATCAAAAGATTTTATAAAATTATTAGTATTCGTATATGATGGTGACCGGTAAATTGCGACAATAGCCATTTTATTCTTAGACTTTAAAACAAGACAGTTAGCGTCCAAAAATTGAGACTCGTCGATAACTATATTGACGTTGTCTTTGATGTATACAGCTACTCCTTCATTTTGATTACGATTGTTCTTTGTTGCATAGTGGTAATAACCGGGCGTGGATGGTGTTTGCGAACAAGAAGTTAGCCAGCATTCGGTAAGCACAATTACGTCAAATTCGAATTCAATGCGTGAAATAAGCGTTATAAAATTTGACATGTTACAGTTTAGGCTTCGAATATTTTGAGTGATGATATTGAATCGCCGATCAGGTTGGGTTATATAGCATATACAAGACTCAGGAGAACATACAACAGGTTCAGAGACAGCGAAATTGTCTAGTTCGGAAGTAATTTGGTTTGAGTTATCGAACATAGAATATTTAATACAAACAATCTGTTAAACCCCATTTAATAAGATAGGACATGACGGTCCCAAAAGGAGACCATAGAAAAGTTTGTCATGCGGGAAAAAATGTATATGTTTGTATAATGCATGTAACGCATCAGTGTTAAAATGTATTTTAAGATAGGGTTTAACCATTCCTATACGCGGTAAAAAGCAATAAGGCAATCTGTATAAATACACATATATGCGAATGAGACAGCGATTCACCTCTAATATAAGAGCCATTATCAGATATCCTATAGGTAATTTGTACAATAATATTGTTACGTGCTGGGTTCGACGGATAAGAATACAAAACAATATTACCGACTAAAACGTTTTATGCTATCACATAATTAAATTTAAAACACTACAAACACTATACTACACTTTTCCACTGTAACTGCTTCAAACTCCGTAGTATTTTCGCTTCCGTTCGCTTCGATGAACACTTGATCGCTTACGATAGTAAACTGACTCGGCAGTGCGCGTGCGCTCTATTTATACGCGGGTAAAGCGTTTCTGGAGTTTTCCAGAAAACGTCACACATGGCTCGCAACAGCGCGATGGTTCGAGAATGTGCCAGCGCTTTCTCCGCTGAACTCGTACCGACAAATACGTAGTTCCGTAAGATGTCAATAGATGGTGCTGTAATAAATTATTATTAGAGACCGCCGACTCTTCCCCACAGTGCGGCACTAGCCGTAACAATATCACTCTCATTTTCAAGTAGCTAACATGAAGAGTAGATATGAGCCATAACAATAGATTAATGTTGTACGTGCAGTTTTTGCGGTAGATATATTTTGATGTACAATGGTGTGTTTGTGTATAGTGTGGTAAAAAGCGTAAATAATAACATGCAGTAATCATAGAAAAAACAATTTGTAAACATGCAATTTGATTAACACAGCAATTATCATAACATTTTCCATAAATATATTGTTTTATTGCCAAATAATATATTCTTGTATTTAAAATAAAGGGATATAGTTGGAATGGTACGATAAGCAGAAAATTACATAGCAAAACGTTAATAATAATTCTATGCTGACTTCTATATTTTACTGAGACTGGACATTGTATATATAACAATAGATTTAGAACCTTCTTTCTGTCGAAGAAAAATTTTTCCATTTTGAAACCAACAAAACTGATATTTATGGCTTTTGCGAAACAACGTGCTTCATAGAATAATGTTCGCATGCTAGCTGACAAGTGTTCTGCTATGTATAATGGTTGGGGTTGACCCTTTAGTCCAATGAGCCCCGTATTCAGTTTATCAGTGATTGGACGTCCTCTGGTGTGTGACTGGACGTCAAAAATAAGATAATAGAAGCGGCTAGAGCCTTCAGACTCTAGCCGCTTCTATTATCTTATTTTTGAGGGGGACAGTTAAGAATTCAATAACAATAGGCCTATTTACTCCTTTCTTTCCTGGCAGACGATAGATGTCACGTAAATCAGATGACTTCATATCAGCTTGGATCGTTTTACAGGTGTCTAGTACAACAGATGTTAGGTCGTGCATTTTCTCATTGTCATTACAAGGTTTCTTAGTTCGATGGCAGCCGAACGACAACTGCGTTGAAGGTCATCCACCCTTTTTTCAAGATCTATGATGTGCACAAATTGATCGGTTCGTTCCTTTTCTAACTTTTCAATTAATAGTCTCATAGCTTCGTACTCCCTATTTATAAACTCAATAGATTTCTCTATGTCATTACTGCTCTTTTGAATTTGTTTATTTTGCTGTTTTACCTCTGTTAAGTCAGATGTTAGACGCTGCAAGATAGTATCCTGTTCCATTTACCATTCATTGAGCATGTTCATAATCCTATCTTCGAATGACTGCAAGGAACTCTCATCATCGGGGGAATTTTGTCTAAGGCGCTTATTTCTCGAACTTACATTAGTTAAAGCATGCCCCTCTTTTTGTGTTTGGTGTAAGTCGGGCGAAGACCTCACTCGTTGAACTTCAACGGCAGGAGTGGCTGGAGGTGTGCGTCGAGTTCTCGGCATTTTATACAAGTTTTAATTGTAATATGCGTACACTTAAAATCAATGTATGTAGGTATGTGGTAAACTATAAGCTACAAAGTTCTCAGTAATACTTAAAGCATACAGTACCAATATTGTCCAACGACGAACTCTTCGCGTGATAAACGTCTTAAGCGCCGTGGATAATGGGGCGCTTACGCGTTTCAATAGTTTGCTCGTACATGCACTGTATGACGGACACTTTTGATGTTTGTAATATGATTTAACTTCGATATTTCTTGTTTAACAACTTATTTAGAATAAACACTCCGGATTTATTATTAATATACGGCTACTATCACCGACTACCACAGAAAATTCGTTTGATAAAGTCTTTAACACCCGATATCAATTTAATTGGTTGGAGCTACCAATATACGGTCTTAACATGTATGTGTTTTACGGTCGAATCATAAATGCGAACGTATGTTTGTTTGTTACATTTACTTATTTATTTTACATTAAAAATAATGTATTATATAGGTGGTGTTGGGGGAAAAAATATAACGCACTCTCTTGCACAATTCGCAGCGTTCAACTTCTAATAGTTCAAAGTCCAAACAGTCTAGGTTGATGTGTCGCTGTGTGTACACATATATGTGTTTCCATAGTGAATATTTCTTAATCACTAATTACATAACTTTTTATAATAACACAATTCCGTGCGTCATCATTATTTATGTTGCAGCTAGATGTTAAATATAGACACAAGAATGACTTCGCCAATTACACTATTTAACATGAAATTTCGCAAACATGTTATTAATCTCTCGTGTGTCGTGTGAACACCAGGTGTTTATAACCACCAAAGCCTTCCTTTCACTTTTTTAATCAGACTCAACGGGTTATTAGAATAGAAAAGGACAGCGTACCTTTAACTAGGAAAAAAGGTACTGTTCCCGAGTGAACTCGCCACTGGCGAGGACAACTACTTAAATTACGAAAACTCATGGAACTACCATGAGATTTCGTACCATTTAAGTAGTCGTGGACTGAATCGGCGCTTTTAAATTTAAGCAATGGTAAATTAATGATATTCGTAAGTAATTTATTAAATAAACGTATACCGACTCCCGCAAATGTATTGTGAACTTTATGTAAACGATGATATGGGCCTACTAACTTATGCTTATTTCTAGTGTTTACGTTATGAGTATTACTATTCTTATTATATAAATGACTATTATGTTTAATAAACATAATGTTAGCAAATATATATTGTGACGCAACGGTAAGTATGCCTATTTCTTTAAATCGATCTTTCAGGGAAACTCGTGGTTCTAAATTATAAATGCTGCGTACTGCATGCTTTTAAAGAATAAAAATTGTCTCGATATCAGCTGCCTTGCCCCACAGTAATATACCGTTGGACATGACACTGTGAAAGTAACTGAAATATACTAGTCTCGCAGTATCTACATCAGTAAGCTGTCTTACTTTCCGAATTGCGTATGCGGCTAAGCTAAGTTTCCCTGCAAGACACGATGTTTAAACGCTCCACTGAAGGTTGTGAAATAATAGATTATAATACATATAAAGTAATTTAAATTGAAAGTATAACATTCGTGTAAATTTAAGACAATATTATGTACAGTGAGCTGCAAATATGCAAACCTTCCCATGTCAAAACTAAAATAGTGTCACGTGCTGGGTTCGAGGGATAAGAATTTAAACAATATTACCGACTAAAACACGCTTTATTCTAATACACACTACTTAAGCCCTTTCCCACTATAACTGCTTTAAACGCTGTTTTTCGCTTCCGTTCGCTGCGATGAGCTTGACCGTTTACGATTATAAACTGACTTGACAGTGTCCGTGTTACGTCTTATACACGCGATTCAAGCGTTTCTGGAATTTTATAGAAACGCCATACCCGGTATGTAACTGTACGTAGATTCGAGAAAGTTCCAGCGATCTCTCTACTCTTCGCGTACTAATAAGCTATGTAGTTCAGTAAGACATCAATAGATAGCGCTGTAATAAATTAGAAGGAACTGCCGAGTCTTCCCCACAGTGCCGCGAGATGGCACTGGGTGTAAAAATAGTATAAGCCGGTAATTGACGCCATTTCACGGAAATCGATACTGTTAAATAGTTTAGTTATATTGTAACAGATGACGGTGCACTACTATAAAATAGTAATGAAGTAGATTTCTTAATTACTTAATTTCGTTAAATTACCTCAAATTATTTTTGAATCTCTATTCAATGTGTTACATTACCTACTTATAAAATAGAAGTCGGTACCTAATACAGCCGTAATTTATAAATTTACTTTATTCATATTAATTCTAATTCGAGTGTTCACATGATTTTAGACCTCAAGGTATCCATGGAATATTGCAGGTGACTACATAACTGTATATATTATTATAGTGGTGATGTCCTAGCGGACATCACCGGTACACGTATCACGCGGTAGCCCGCGCTCAGGTGTTTACAAACTGCTCATTGTCCGTAGATACAAGGCTAACATAGGTCTTAATTCACCTTTAACAAGAATAGCTAAAACATATTGTTACAGCCAGTGCCATCTCTCGGCAGTTTGGGGAAGCGCCCGACTTTCCAATATTTATTACAGCGCCCTCTATTTGCGTCTTACTGAACTACGTAGCTTGACAATACGAGAAAGCGCTAGCACTTTTGTTTTCGTTGTTTTGAGGAACAACCCGCAGACAGCGCTTTTAGAAAATTCCAGAATAACTTTTAACCACATATAAAACAGTGCGAGCGCACCGCCAAGGCAGTTTACAATTGTAAGCGTTCAAGTTCATTGGAGCGAATGGAAGCGAAAATACCACAGAGTTTGAAGCAGTTAGAATGGAAAAGTGTTAAGTAGTAGCTAGAATAAAACGTGTTCTAGTCGGTAATATTGTTTAAATTCTTGTCCCTTGAAGCCGTAACAATATCATGTTCAGCGTCTGGTAGATTAGTATATCTTTGGTGACAACATGATTAAATTTAAAAAAAATATCTCTTTATATTTGAGTTCCAGGCTTTGGTAATTTTGAAAACATATTAATTTTTCATTTTTAATTTAACTTTTCTATTTCTTCCATCTGTTTAATTTTATATTTAGAGATTTTCATTTAATTTTTGTGGTGAAAGTTTTATTTTTGTTAGATGTTTGATATTTACTTGTAAGCGAATGAAAATCTCTAAATATAAAACAAGGCATGTCTGTATATTATTATTTAGATGTAAGAAATGTGTATCATCTGTTGGCGAACCAAATAATTAAATAAATTATTGTTACGTGCTGGGTTCGACGGATAAGAATATAAAACAATATTACCGACTAAAACACGTTTTATTCTAGCACACAATTAACTCTAATACACAACAAACACTATACTAGGTACACTTTTCCACTGTAACTGCTTCAAACTCCGTAGTATTTTCGCTTCCGTTCGCTTCGATGAACACTTGATCGCTTACGATTGTAAACTGACTCGGCGGTGCGCGTGCGCTCTTTTTATACGCGGGTAAAGTGCTTCTGGAGTTTTCCAGAAAACGTCACACACGGCATGCCAGCGCTCTCTCCACTGAACTCGTACCGACAAATACGTAGTTCCGTAAGATGTCAATAGATGGTGCTGTAATAAATTATTATTAGAAACCGCCGACTCTTCCCCACAGTGCCGACAGAGGGCATTAGTCGTAACATTATGTAAATAACTGTGTACAGTAATACTTCGACTTACGCTACCCCGACTTACGCGAACCCGGAATTACGCGGTTTTCAGATCTCGTTAATTCGTTTTTTATTTGAGCGTCAAACAACTCTCGATTTTCGGTTATAGACTAAGTGCCCCTACACTATTGACGATATGTTGGGGGGCAAATATCTATTTGTTACATTTTATGAAGCCTTTCACATCAAAATAACCTCAGATTCTGGATTTATAGATGGATTAGGAGAACAGTAGGATGCATTCCTCATGCCATGAGGAAGACTATATATAACACCCTGTTAAATGTCATCTTGATTACCTAATTGAAATCTGGGGATGTGCTGCGAAATCTAATATGAATGACTTACAAATCTCACAAAATAAAATAATAAAAGTTCTATTTAGATATGACTGGTTTACTGAGACACGAATATTATACTGTAATACAAAACTTTTTAACATAAAACAAATGTATACAAATAAAATGTGCATATTGGTGAGAAAGATAGTAACGGGTACACTAAAATCGGATATAAAACTTGAACAAAAAACATTTCATCATAATTTAAGAAACACAAAAAAAATTAAACTTCGTAGCCACAGAACTAACTTTGGCAAAAAAACCGTTACTTATGAAGGGGCACAATTATATAATAAACTTCCAAATGATGTCAAAGATACTAAATCACTTGCAGTGTTTAAATCAAAGTTAACTAGTTACATTTACGGACACATTTACTAAATTTGATCGCTGTTCAACTATATAATTATTAATTGTCTAAGCTCATTATAAGTGAACTATGTATTGTTCTTTATGAGTAATAAATTCGTTAAACCTAAACCTAAACCTATTTATAGGTATATGGATAATCTAAGGTTCTGTGATTGGCTGAATTAATATTTTTTTAGCTCCTGGTCGTAATTAAAAATAATTTATATAATATGCGAAATTATACACCGACTTAAGCGTTTATCGTTCAGTTCCACCTATCGCGTAAGTTCGGGGTATTATTGTATATTATAGTAGTGGTGATGTCCCCAGAGCGTGGAGCATCTCGCTGTGCGTGCTGTGCGGCAGCAGCGGCGAGCACGCGGCCTGCGCGCCCGCGCCCGCGGCGCTGCACGTGTGCGCCGTCTGTCGACCGCACGCGCCCCAGGACTTGGACTACCTCGCCTCTACCATCGAAGCCGGTAAATATGTATTCCGCCCTACTCTATATATATATGTGCGGCAGCAGCGGCGAGCACGCGGCCTGCGCGCCCGCGCCCGCGGCGCTGCACGTGTGCGCCGTCTGTCGACCGCACGCGCCCCAGGACTTGGACTACCTCGCCTCTACCATCGAAGCCGGTAAATATGTATTCCGCCCTACTCTATATATATATGTGCGGCAGCAGCGGCGAGCACGCGGCCTGCGCGCCCGCGCCCGCGGCGCTGCACGTGTGCGCCGTCTGTCGACCGCACGCGCCCCAGGACTTGGACTACCTCGCCTCTACCATCGAAGCCGGTAAATATGTATTCCGCCCTACTCTATATATATATGTGCGGCAGCAGCGGCGAGCACGCGGCCTGCGCGCCCGCGCCCGCGGCGCTGCACGTGTGCGCCGTCTGTCGACCGCACGCGCCCCAGGACTTGGACTACCTCGCCTCTACCATCGAAGCCGGTAAATATGTATTCCGCCCTACTCTATATATATATGTGCGGCAGCAGCGGCGAGCACGCGGCCTGCGCGCCCGCGCCCGCGGCGCTGCACGTGTGCGCCGTCTGTCGACCGCACGCGCCCCAGGACTTGGACTACCTCGCCTCTACCATCGAAGCCGGTAAATATGTATTCCGCCCTACTCTATATATATATGTGCGGCAGCAGCGGCGAGCACGCGGCCTGCGCGCCCGCGCCCGCGGCGCTGCACGTGTGCGCCGTCTGTCGACCGCACGCGCCCCAGGACTTGGACTACCTCGCCTCTACCATCGAAGCCGGTAAATATGTATTCCGCCCTACTCTATATATATATGTGCGGCAGCAGCGGCGAGCACGCGGCCTGCGCGCCCGCGCCCGCGGCGCTGCACGTGTGCGCCGTCTGTCGACCGCACGCGCCCCAGGACTTGGACTACCTCGCCTCTACCATCGAAGCCGGTAAATATGTATTCCGCCCTACTCTATATATATATGTGCGGCAGCAGCGGCGAGCACGCGGCCTGCGCGCCCGCGCCCGCGGCGCTGCACGTGTGCGCCGTCTGTCGACCGCACGCGCCCCAGGACTTGGACTACCTCGCCTCTACCATCGAAGCCGGTAAATATGTATTCCGCCCTACTCTATATATATATGTGCGGCAGCAGCGGCGAGCACGCGGCCTGCGCGCCCGCGCCCGCGGCGCTGCACGTGTGCGCCGTCTGTCGACCGCACGCGCCCCAGGACTTGGACTACCTCGCCTCTACCATCGAAGCCGGTAAATATGTATTCCGCCCTACTCTATATATATATGTGCGGCAGCAGCGGCGAGCACGCGGCCTGCGCGCCCGCGCCCGCGGCGCTGCACGTGTGCGCCGTCTGTCGACCGCACGCGCCCCAGGACTTGGACTACCTCGCCTCTACCATCGAAGCCGGTAAATATGTATTCCGCCCTACTCTATATATATACACTAAATAGTTTCATTGTAGAAATATTACCACTAATTAGAATTTGAGCCCAAAGAACCAACGATCGCGTTTGGATGGTCCGCTTTTCTTCGTAGCTTGCGAACGGATGCCCGTTGACCGTGGTTTTTTTCACTTCCTTGGTAAAGGGGAGTGAGTTATCTCTTGGAGAGGCCTCCTTCATGTGATGATCTCCAAGGTCCATCACTATGGACCGGTCATTGTGGTTTCCCGCCCGTGAGGGTGGCCAGCCGGGTGAGTCCATTGAGAGAGGCCCAGCTAGCCGCCTACAAGAGGGCAGTGGTTTGCTTTCTTCTAAGGGTAGGGGTGACGACGCCCCGCTCAAGGGAACTGCTATTAGCTTCCGAGCGGGGCGTTTCTGTCTCCTCCTATGTCAGGTGGATTTGAGCTGTGCAGTACTCCCGCCCTAACATCCGCCCGGCTAACCCGCTCATAAATCCCTCGATCGGCTCTACTTTAGGTCCTAGTGGATGGTCACGATCTTAAGTTATTTGGGCGCGTCAACCACTAAAGGCCTTTGGCCGAGCGGCGCGATGGCGTAAAAAGACCCATTCTCCTGCCCGAGATCGTCAAGGTGCGCCTGGATGACCCGGAACTCCTGTCATTCTTGGGCGTGAACTTGATACCCTTCCCAAAGGGGCGACCATCGATAGGGTAGCCGATCTTGCCAGCCAGCTCTTTGAATTGGTCCAGTTGTCCAGACAGTCCACGACGATGATTAGCTGCCGTCTTTGGCGGCAGGTGGTGTCGTCCCTTGCGCCAGCACCGATATCGATCTCATCGGCACAGCATTTGATGTTTGGGCAGCAGTTGAGTCCTCCTGCACGTCCATCTCCCCTTCTAGTGTCACTGCAGGGTAGGCTGGGCGTCCCGGCGTCGCGTGGCCGATAGGGGGGAACCTTCCCTTCGGCGAGCAGGAAGTCGTCCACGTTGGCTCGCTTGACCGGAGAACTAGTCCCTCCTTTCTCTTCCCGCGCCCTCTTCTTGGGGGTGGCTTCCCGGGAAGATTCCCGAGAGGTGAATTTCGGCCAACCGCAACGCCTCCACCTCCTGTGGGGTTGCGTCTTCTATCTTATTTCCACCTAGCTGGAGGTCGAACGTGGAGAAGTACATTCCCAGCCAGGACCTCAGTCCCCGCGAAAATACTCCATTAGCAATAAAAGACTGGCAAGCGCGGCGATGTTCGTCGCATTTGCGAGTTGCGACGCAGGGACTGCAGTTCCTCGGTCGTAAACTTCGCGGCTTCTTCCTCCGTGGTGTTGGGTTGATGGCGGTGCAGGTGATGAGGCGATTCCAAGACGGTACTCCGGTGGGAGTGCCATATTGAAGTCAGTCACCGTGATGTCAAGGTTGGGGCTTGGCGCTGGTGCCAGACCGACCTCTTCCACATGGCGAGGACACCAATACGCCGGCTCTCAAGTGTAGGAACTCCCTGCGCAGGACCTAAGTCCTGGGCGTAAATCGGCTATTTTATAAACATAATAAAATGTCGAATTTGCTTGGCGGAGCATTGTCGCGACATCCGCACTGTTCGACGGTATCGGCCGTCTCGAATACCCCTTGACGTTCGTCTCAGTTCTAAATATAACCATCGCTCCACCAAATGATTCCGCCCACGTGACTCGTCGATGTCACGACATTCTCCGCTCTCGCTCTAACAATGAAGTCCATCGAGTGTCTTATTTATCGCTAAATTATCGTAGCCGGCACCGACATATATTATTCCTTATTTTTTAATTTTACAAACATTCAAACAACGGGCACAAATTACACCCAGACTCGGAACAACCATTTGTGGTTTACACAAATTTTTGTCCCGTGTGGGATTCGAACCCACAACACTCGGTGCAGTGGCAGCGGTGAGGCGACCTCTTAAACCAATACCCCATCCGTGCAGTCAGTCACATTATGATATCTATACTAATACCAGCTGCCCCGGCAAAAGTTGTTTTGCGATAAAAAAAAGAATTTACCAAAGATTTAAAAACATGTTAGGGGTGGACAACCCTTATCACTAAGGGGTATGAAAAATAGATGTTGGCCGATTCTCAGACCTACTCAATATGCTCACAAAATTTCATGAGAATCGGTCAAGCCGTTTCGGAGGAGTACGGGAACGAACATTGTGACACGAGAATTTTATATATAAGACTAGCTGACCCGGCAAACGTTGTTTTGCCATTAAAAAATGTTTTAACCAAAAGATTAAAAAAATGTTAGGGGTGGACAACCCTTATCACTAAGGGGTATGAAAAATAGATGTTCGCCGATTCTCAGACCTACTCAATATGCTCACAAAATTTCATGAGAATCGGTCAAGCCGTTTCGGAGGAGTACGGGAACGAACATTGTGACACGAGAATTTTATATATAAGATTATAAAGCTGAAGAGTTCGTTTGTTTGGTTGAACGCGCTAATCTCAGGAACTACTGGTTCAAATTGAAAAAATATTTTAGTGTTGGATAGACCATTTATCGAGGAAGGCTACAGGCTATATAACATCACGCTATGACCAATACGAGCGGTGCATTCTTGAAAAATATAGTAAAATCGGGGATAATTATCTTATGTGAAGCAGACGAAGTTGCGTAAGTCAGCTAGTATTAAATAATATATATAATTATGTTTTGTTTATTACATTATTTGCAGTGATATCACAAGAGCAGGCTCAGAGCACGTCCCGTGTCCGTCGCGGGCCCGTCATGCCCAGTCGCATGTCTCTGCGCCGGACCAAGCGTCACGTTAACGGACAGACGTAAGTATTTCTTAACAAAACTTATTTTTTGCGAGATATCTCTCTCCTCTATTGTCCCTCTCTATTTCCTCTACCTCTTATCTCTATGTCGTATCGTCTCACACTCTTGGCCTTGCCCTCTCTCTCACTCGTACTATCTCTTTCTTTTTCTTACTCATGTTTTCGCGCGCTCTCACTCTCTCTCGTTCTCTTTAGGCAGCCTTCCTAAGCAACGCTGTCGACCGAGGACTGGCAGCATGGCCAAGTTGAATGATGAATTACAAATAATAAAATTACAAATAATTATTATTAAATATTTAAAAAAAAACAGGCTTAGTTAATGGTATCAGTCAGGAAACAATAAAAAGCATTTAAACAAAGGTAAAGAGCTAGAATAAATCTATACTAATATTATAAAGCTGAAGAGTTTGTCTGTTTGGTTGAACGCGCTAATCTCAGGAATTACTGGTTCGAATTGAAAAGTTCTTATGTATATATCAATGTTAGATAGCCCATTTATCGAGAGAGGCTACAAGCTACATAACATCACGCTACGACTAATAGGAGCGGAGCATCAATGAAAAATGTTGCAAAATAGGAAAAATTCTCTTATGTGAAGCAGACGAAGTTGCGCGGGTCAGCTAGTGCTCTTATATAGTTATTCCCTACTTCTTATTTTTGAATTTATATTTTTTCCTTTTTCAGGCCTTCATGTTCTACAACACACATTACGGCTGTAAATCCCGAAATTGAATCACAAAGTAAGTATTTCATATACCAACTTTTGCCCGCGGCTTCACTCGGCACCAGTACTTATTCTGGATGAAAGGTATCTTATGTCCTTTTCCGTACCCCTGACTACGTGTATGCGAAATTTCATGATCATCGGTCGAGTAGTTACGACGTGAAAAAAAAAACTCACATTCACATTTATAATATTAATCACTCACACCAGTAATAGAATCCGAATACGTAAATATATATGTATATTCTGTATGGCACCTGTTATCTATGATAAGATACCCGATAACATAAGATATGTCACTTTTAGCGATTTCAGAATACGAAATGTCGTTTGACAGGACTAAACTAAATTTTAGAGATTTTAGCTAAGATAAGAGAATTTTGTGACAACAGAATTGGCACCAATATAATCCTATTTAAAAACATCTACAGTAATTTCTCATTGAAAAGTGTTATTATGATATAAGATAATTTTTAGCCTGTTAATTATTAAGAGTTGAATATTATACAGGGTGTCCGATAATAAATGGATAACCTTGAAATGTCTTAATGTAAAACTGACGGCCGCTCAGAAAAAAAATATGAGAAGAAATCTATCCTAACCTAGGATAAAAATGTTTTAATTACCATATTTAACTTTCTTGTACACTACGACCATAAGTGAATGAATTCCATCGGTTTTTTGTTGTTTTATTATTAAACACTAATTATGCTAATAGATAGACAGTCAAAAGTATTTATATTTGTACTATTGCACTTTTTAATTTTTTTTTTTAATTTTTCTTATCGTTCATCAGTTCTACTATAAGACATTTCAAGGTTATTTATTAATTACCGGACACCCTGTATAAATTAAACTGACAATTAATATATTTATTACATACATTTTATGATATTTTTTGTAAATTTTAGTTGACATTGTAATTGTTGCATTGAAATCCTTAGTAATTGAAATTTATTTTGTAATTAACTACATTGACATATTTAATTCATAAATTTATTTGTGTTTATTGTGTATATAATTAGTAATTGGCCGCTATTCATTTTGCATGTTTTAATTCTTAATGTTATGCTACAGTGAATTTAATATGTTGTATTTTTTTAATAGCAGTGATTCAAAATTATTATTTTTGTATGTTTTCAAATTCAGGATCTGCCAAATTAATCTTAACCTATTTATTGTAAGCGTAATTGGCAGAACATAGTAGATCATTATTGTAAACATTATATATACCTATGTTTCACAATAAAGAATATTTGATTTGATTTGATTAGTTAGGACACTATTACCATGTGATAACGGGTTTGATTCCCGATAGATTGTATCGGGTAGACGTCAAGGCTAGCTATTGTGACCTTAAACTAGAACAAGCGACAAGGAAGCTTTAGACACCTCTGCCTACCCCATCAGATTTAAGGGACTATCCATCCCAATAATAAAAATAAACATGCACTCGACTAGTGCATTTGTAATGTCTATAAAATATATAATAAATTACCAGGTATCTAACAAACGAAAATAAATACAACAGCTTCATTAATAAACTCCTATAGGGCGGCCAAAAAGATTTTGAAAATCAACATCAAGCGGGCCAAAATTCAGGCTCGGCAAGAGCTGCTGGGGACTCTGGACCGTAATCCCTGGGGGCGTCCATATCTTATGGTCAGGGGCAAGCTTCGCCCCTGGGCGCCCCCCTTGTCCCAGAGTCTCCGGTTCGGTCTCATAGTTAGTAGAGGAGGTGGTGGCCGCTCTGTTTCCCTTACGGGCGGAGCACACTCCTCCGCCGATGGTTCCGCCTTCCATGGCGTCCAATGCCGACTTTGATGACGACGTGGTTCCCGAAGTGACCCAGGTAGAGTTGCGAGCGGCGGTGTCGAGACTTCGCTCGAAAAATACTGCCCAAGGGCCCGACGGCATTCTAGGTCTTGCATTGGCCCTGGTCCTCGAGGAGCTCGCGCCCCGACTCAGGGGACTCCTCAGTGATTGTTTGCAGCAGGGCCAGTTTCCACGCCAGTGGAAGGTGGGGTCTAAACTGGTCCTGATCAGGAAGGAAGGGCGCCCGGTGGACAGTCCGTCCGCCTACCGGCCCATTGTGTTGCTGGACGTGGTGGATAACTGTTCGAGTTTATTATCGCGGAGCGCCTCGTCCAGCATCTTTCTTCTGTGGGTCCGGACTTGGCGGAAAACCAGTATGGTTTCCGCCGCGGGCGCTCTACAATTGATGCTGTCCTTCATGTGAGGAGCCTGGGCGAGGTCGTCTTCGCGGTGTCTCTGGACATCGCGAATGCCTTCAATACCTTGCCCTAGAGTTGTACCCGGGAGGCACTCATTTTCCATCGAGTGCCGACCTACCTCCACGCATAGTCGGGGCATATTTATCAGAGAGGGTAGTTGTCTACTCGGGTCACGACGATTGGAGTCGGCGAGAGATGTCGTGCGGTGTTCCACAGAGATCGGTTCTGGATCCGCTCCTGTGGAACATTGGTTACGACTGGGTGCTGCGAGCCACAGAGATCGGTTCTGGATCCGCTCCTGTGGAACATTGGTTACGACTGGGTGCTGCGAGCCACAGAGATCGGTTCTGGATCCGCTCCTGTGGAACATTGTTTACGACTGGGTGCTGCGAGGTGCGCTCCTCCGTGGCGTCGGCGTCATTTGTTACGCCGACGACACACTTGTCACAGCGAGGGGTAAGTCACACCGGGCGGTGGCCATACTGGCGACCGCTGGGGTCGCACAAGTCGTTGGACGTATCCGGCGGTTGGGCCTCGAGGTGGCCCTCGGAAACGGCCACCTCCAGGGGCCCATATTATGGTAGGAGGGGTCCGCATCGGCGTCGAGCCAGCCCTGAAGTACTTGGGTCTCCTGCTCGACAGCCGATGGGACTTTACAGTCCATTTTCGTCGTTTGGTCCCCATTCTTCGAGGCGCTGCAGGTGCGCTCTCGCGCCTGCTGCCCAACCTTGGGGGGCCAAACACCTCCTGCCGGAGGCTCTACGAGGGAGTCGTGCGGTCCATGGCCCTATATGGGGCCCCAGTTTGGGCGGACAACCTGACGGCCCGTAACATCTCGGCGCTTCGTGCACTACAGCGCGCCATGGCCGTCACGTTGATTAGAGGTTACCGCACGATCTCGTTCGAGGCTACGAGCCTCCTCGCCAGATCGATGCCATGGGACCTGGAAGCGGCTCTCCTGGCGTCGCTATATCGTTGGCGCCAGGAAGTGCTAGCTGGTGGTGAAGGACCTCGGTCTTCCCGATATCAAGGCGGCAAGGTCCGAGCTCCGCCAAGTCCTAGTGGCGAATTGGAAGGAGCGACAAGCCACTTGTGCACGCCACAGTCGTGGCGGTAAGTCCCGTGTTTGAGGAGTGGCTGGAGAGGCGGCATGGCGCCTTCACCTTCCGGCTGACACAGGTAATGATTGGCCACGCTTGTTTTGGCCAGTTCCTGTGTCGTATACGCCGGCAAGAGATGCCCGGTTGTCACCACTGCGGCGACTGCCGCGACATTGTTGAGGACACGGCGCTGCACACTTTGGCGGTTTGCCCCGCCTGGGCATCGCAGCGCCGTGAGTTGATCGCGGCAGTCGGATCGGTTGCCCTCTCGCTCCCGGCCGTAGTTCAGTCTATGGTCCGGAGCGAGAGGTCGTGGAACGCCGTCGCCTCCTTTTGTGGGGAAGTGATTTCCAACAAGGAGGCGGCGGAGCGGGAGAGGAAGCGTTTAAACCCTCTCCCCAACCGCAGAGTCGGGCGCCGGAGGACGCGAGATGACCTCCAGCCACCCTGAGGTTTGACCTGGGGGTGGCGGGCTTTGTGGGCCTGCCCGCCATCCGTTCAGCACCAGGTCCGAGAGGCGGCGTGCGTGTTCCCACGCGCGCCTCTGTGTCGAGTCCGTCTTCCCTCTAGGCGGGAGACAGTAGGGTTTTATTTGAAGTAGTGCCTATTTTGGGTAGGTCTTTCGTGTAGTGGCCTGCCGTTTCATACGGCGGGCCGTAACCTCGGTGGGGTCGCGCCCGCATGCGAAAGCGATTCGCGCGGCCCCGTCGGTAGTGGTTGTGTCGAGGAACACCGTGGTAGGTTTAGTCGGTATTCCGGGAGGTACATTATCTTTTTTTAACATCTTTATTTTACCCCGGCGAGTCCGACATAATCCCTCCGCCCGCCCCCGCGGAGGGATATGCGTCATTGCATTCCCCCACGTAAAAAAAAAAAATTAATATTGTGCATAACTATTATTAGAATAAGAAAAAGTATGCCAAATAATTTTATGCGAATAAATAGGGAACTTTACGACAAATGTCAAGAGATTTTAGACTTTCTCGATTTGTACACATCCTAACCAATATTATAAATGCGAATGTGAGTTTGTTAAGTTTTCAGGCCTTAACTACTCAACCGATCATCATGAACTTTCGCATACTCATTGTCAGGGGAACAGAAAACAATAGTTTAATACAAGTTTAGTTACCCCACTAAAACGAGATAGGGTCCATAAACTCAATATTATTAAATTGTAAAATCTTAATCTCCCAGCATCAACTTTAAATATATCAACCGGCCGAGAAACCCTCAACCTAAAGCAACCGAGAAAACGTTCCAGAGACAACACATCTACCACCAAATCACCCATACAGTTACAATTCCCACCGAATAAGGCTGAAGTAGACCATAGATCACCATTAAAATCATCTAAATATGATTCCCCAACTAAAATATTGGAGGAAGGATTGAAGAATAAGTTTGGATTAAGCGAAGTCATTATCAAAGAAGATATGGTTGATGAATTGAGAAAGCGTTTCAAGAAACCTCAGCCGTTAAGTGTGAAAAGAAAAATTGTTAAGTAAGTATGATTAATATCAAAGTAATAATAATATAATATAATATCAGCCCTGTATTAAACTATCCCACTGCTGGGCACGGGCCTCTTCTCAGTGTGAGGTTAGGCTATAGTCCACCATGCTGGCCAAGTACGGGTTGGCAGACTTCACATATGTTCGAGAACATTATGTAGAACTCTCAGACATGCTTTTCTCAGGATGTTTTCCTTCCCTGTTAAAGCGAGCGATAATTATATACAAGACTGATATCGTTATATATAGATAAACTAGCGACCCGCCTCGGCTTCGGATGGGTAGTACAAATCTTAACAAATTATATACGTAAACCTTCCTCATGAATCTCTCTGTCTATTGGTGAAAACCGCATGACAATTTGTTTACTAGTTTATGAGCTTATCACGAACAGACAGACGCGGCGGGGACTTTGTTTTATAATATGTAGTGATGTGTCTGTTATACAACCCTGCCTACCTCGTTGGATATAAGCGTGTGACTATAATATGTACTCCGCTGGCTCAGCGACTCAACGTAGAGCTTGGCCTCTTACGTTAAAGTACGCCATTCCTTTTTATTTTGTGCCAAGTCAGACCAATCGAGCAAAGGAATAAATCTTGTGTCTCAGGAGCCTTTCAAACATTTTAAAAAAAGTACACAAAGGTCATATAGCCTCCGAACAACCATTTGTGGATCACATCCATTTTTGTCCCGTGTGGGGATCGAAGCCACAACATTCGGCAGTGTAATATAAATAATAATATGTAATTTGTATAATTTCAGTGACATTTTGAATGGTCTGTTCGATAACTTGTTGCTGGATACAAAACAGAAGGAGCCGATCAAACAATGGTGCTCACCTAAGAAACTTACTGACGAAGATGACGTTATTATGGTAAGTTATATCTATGTATAACTTTTCTTAGCCCTATATTCCTCTATTACCTCTGTCACATATAATAGAAGGTTCAAGAGAGAGATGTATTGAATCTTCTATTCTCTCTCCCTCTCTCTGTCAAACGTTCTACCTTCTCTCCCTGTTTCTCTTCGACCTACCCTCTCCCGGTTTTTTTTGACCTTCTTTCCTCTCTCCCCGTTTCTCTTCGACCTTCTACATTCTTTTCCTGTTTCTCTTCGACCTTCTACCCTCTCTCCCTGTTTCTCTTCGACCGTCTACCCTCTCTACCTGTTTCTGTTTGACCTTCTACCCTCTCTCCCTATTTCTCTTCGACCTTCTACCCTCTCTCCCTGTTTCCCTTCGACCGTCTACCCTTTCTCCCTGTTTCTGTTCGACCTTCTACCCTCTCTCCCTGTTTCTCTTCGACCTTCTACCCTCTCTCCTTATTTCTCTTTGACCTTCTACCCTCTCTCCTTATTTCTCTTTGACCTTTTATCCTCCCTATATATTTTGCATATCTTCAGAGAGATAGAGAGAGGGATCTCCCTATCTCTCTGAAGATATGCAAAATATCTACAGGGCGCAAAATGACCCTTTCTCGGAATGTCTCTTTTGTAAAATGTCCGTTTTGTTAAATGTCCTATATCCGTAAAAAACGGTCGAGTACATAACTCCAATTAAGGACACACATTACATAATATTTTGCTATAATTATTTTGGATATTAATTAATAACTATTTATAAAATGATTAAAAGAATATATATGTATGTTTATCCATTGTCTAGTACTCATAGTACAAGCTCTGCTTAGTTTGGACTAGATGGTGTCGTGTGTATGTGATAGAATATTATTATTATTAAAATTTAAATGTACCTAAACACTAAAAATAACAACACATTATACGAAATCTTGAATTGTAGTCCTTAGGAAACAGATATATTTTGCAAAAGGTATATATTCTGCGACTGAGGTATGTCATATAATAATATAATATTTTTTTTACTTACAGCTTGAAGAACCACTCGAAACGATAGACCTGACAACCAAAGACGATCAACCAATAACCGATACTCCGACAACCAGCGCGTTAGCCAACCAACAACCAACCACAACCACACCTATTAAAACTAAGACAATCGACATTGAAAAAGATTCAAGCTTAGAAATATCAGCCAAGGATGAAATAATAAATATAGACGTTATCAAAATGGATAACACCCAAAAAGAATTCTTAAACTCTATAGAAGATAAATACTCCAAAAAAAGCGCCTTCAAATTCAGCCCCTGTAACAAAGAGGAAATACACAAGAAGAACATAGATTTAGATGTCGAAACCTTCAAAAATCAATATTTAAACGAGGTCAGCTGTTCGAAAATTGAAGAAAAAACCGTTAAAATGCCGCAGAGAAAACGAAAAACCGATAAAGAGAAAATCGTTTTTCAATACGAGTCTAAGAAACGTAAATTGAAACGGAAAAGCATTTCAATTAAGAATAAAAATATTCAAGTCAAAATTAAATGGCGGAAAGAACAACTAAAGTTGCAATTCAATGATATCATGGCTAAAAAGAATAAAAAATACAGACAATATGTATTAAAATATTCGCCGGAAAAACCGTCGAACGCCGATAAACCAGAGACTAGTAAATCATCCTCTATGATCTCCAAACCGGATGTAGAAGTTACACCTATGAAACGGAAGTATATAAAACAGGAAAAGTCGCCGGATAATCTCGTTCAGACTTCCATTGATAAGTTTTTTAAGTTAAAAAGTCCGGATTTTGAAAAATAAGTATTTAGTTATATATAGTCAATAATATTATATACAGAAAAGACTCAGA
This sequence comes from Catocala nupta, assembly GCA_963675205.1. Taxonomy (NCBI): domain Eukaryota; kingdom Metazoa; phylum Arthropoda; class Insecta; order Lepidoptera; family Erebidae; genus Catocala; species Catocala nupta. The sequence goes on along the minus strand of OY776108.1, from coordinate 9,931,439 downwards.
AACGCCCCAATAGACTTCACGTATGGCGTAGCGGTTCAAGTGGTCTCCTCGCCACTGCCTCCGCGCCGAGTGTTGTGGGTTCGAATCCCGCACGGGACAAAACTTTGTGTGATCCACAAATGGTTGTTCCGAGGGTAGGTAGGTGTTCATCTTGTCCGTTGTTTAAATGTTTGTAAAGTCCGCTGCGACCCAGGAATTATTCCTAGTGCGGAGGAGTTGTCGTTTTCAAAATAATATGATAGCTGTCTCTTTCACGTAAGCTCTTGTTATCTATTGCGTTTTCCCCTATCCGGGCAGCGTACATTGAAAAGCTACTTCAGTACGTCTCCGCCGAACTGAATAAGCATTTCCTAACGATAAATACGCGTAAATGCTGCTTCAATACGTCTCAGAGGGTAATGTACTGCAGTAAGATCTCTAAGTTACTACGCATTTATACATCATCTGGTTAGGTACTTAACAAAAGGTAAACAATCTTGATGTGTCTTTTATCTAAAAACTCAGTTTAAAATAAAATGCTGCTAAATATCAATGTAAATACAACAATAACGATTACTAAATCAATTGAACCGTTAGTTTATAAGCAGTAGTTTATTTGTTTAATATGTGTTTGTGTAAGTCACATCAAGATTGTTTACCTTTAGTTAAGTACCTAAAATTGAGTATAGATGTACTAGAAACCCTCGTCCTTTTCGTCAAGCTCTCATGACGTATTGGCGTAGAATTTCTAGTACTTGAATCACAAAATTGTCATAGAAAAGCTAACGCGATACGCAATAGATATACGCAATGGATATAATACGCATAGATAGACTATGCAGATATTGCTCGCACGCAGTATCTTATTTCGTATTTTTTATCTCGCTCTGCGCGCGCCATATGCATAACAGGTGCGATTTGTTTATTTGCGAGTTGCAAAAAGATAACCTCAATTATTGATAAGACATGCTTTCCTCACGATGTTTTCCTTAATAGTTAAAGTGAGTGATAATTAACTATTTAATACGGCCTAAATATTGATACATGTAGTTGAATATTTGTTTACTATTTATTAACGCGGCTTCGCCCGTGATTTCCTTTAGAACATATACTGCAATAATAGCAAAGACATAGTCTTATCTTGGTGTCAAATTTCATCGAAATTTGTTCAACCGTTTTTATGTAATTGGGTTACAAACTCTCACATGTAATAATAATAGGATGAAGTAAAGATTTAAATCATAGATGTCACTACGAAGAGTGAGCTCACACATTACATATACATGATAGAGAACGATAGCGTACACTTCAATATGAGTGATCGTGATATTACTATATTTATAATTCAGATGTCATGTTGACATTGTGTGTCGGATGACAACTTAACGTACAGAAAGGTAACCGTATTAACCGATTCGTTGCGGCTCCTGTTTTCGTAAACTTCTAGCTATGCCGGCGAACAAATATTTTGTGACACGCCTGGCGTGCCAAGCGCCATAGAAGTTGATGACACACAAAGAGTGCCATCAGCCACGAGTAAAAAAAAATCTTTATGCTTTTTTTACTTGTTGAGACGTGATTCAGTTAGTTCACTTCAAACATCGGTCGTGAACGGAAGTATACGTTGCTTTAAGTGGTATTTTAAGCGGCTAACAAAGTGGTTTAAGCGAAATAGAGGTGAGTTATTTTTCATACGCAAATTGTAAACTTTTTGTACTATTTTCTTGATTTGTTATAGTTAGATTATAGAGGTCCGTCTATCAAGACCCTTTTTTTAGGCACGCGTAAAGGTATTCAGTTAAAATTTATATCAAATACCAGCATACGTATAGGAATAAATCTGAAAACTGTAAATATATATTTTGATAACAAGAAAAGTGAATTTACTATTACAAACTTGTTATTTATGGTTTGTTCAGTAAGCGTGTCTAAGGAACGAACGGCAAATTTAAGTTTGTCTTTTAAGCTAGTTTGCCTCTTAGAGCAATAATATTATATCTACAAATCTACAAGACAAACAATGGTAAAGCTTTTTTGGGCTCATACTCTTCCAAGCAATATCAAACCTTAAATATATGAACATAAGATACTCGGTGGGTGCATTTGTGTTCTTGTAAAACGGCCTAAAGCGGTGCGGCGTCATAGAATTACAAGAATTTTTGGAGAATATTAATTATTATTTAGATACTGAATAAATATTGTAATATAAACGAAACAAGCTGGTTGACTGATTTATTAAAATAATGTTTTTAAGAAATGTTATTACAAAAAAAAAATTGTTATTATTTCAGTAGTCAGAGTACTATCAGAAAACCGTTGTATGTTGGTAGCTGTGATGCAGGCTATGCCTAGTGCAGCTATCATCGTTTAATTTAATATGTGTAAACACTGGGCTGCATAATAAAGATTACTATTATTATTAAAAACATGTACAAATACACATAAACATAATGTAGTATTATATTTATATGTATTTGTATTAGTGAATACCAATATATTTAGTGTCAGTGAAACGAAGGTGATTTTTTTATTGACACTATTTAAACTCTAATAACCTAGTTAATAATATAAAAACTAAATAAGTATATTTAAAAACGTTAAATCCCAGATAATATTGTTCTTCTACAGGTTAAACTTGGTAAACGTATTGGTGAATTTCGAAGATTCAGAATTTCCGGTAATTTTAATTGCAATGTGAATGCAACAAAAAAGGTTGTCATTTCCTGACATTTTCTAAATGGCATAATATCCAGAAACAAAGGCTTTGTGCATAATCTACTGGGATAATAACGAAAGTTTTGTTCAGGACAACCGTTTAAATATCTGAATATGAGCACGCACAACGAATCATAACATGACATGAATCGGTTAAACGTAGTAGGACGCACCTATGATTTAAATTTTTTGGGTAATAGCAGTCTTAGTGGTGTCCTTGTCTATTTACTCAGTAAGAGACAGAGATTCTAGAGACTATTATAATTCTTGCGTATAAGAAAACATTATCTACCTACATTGTAATTGTACTGTTAGTTATATTTTTCGAAATAAATTGTATACAATTTGTGTCTTGTTGTTTTATTTGACTTTACAGAACACGAAAACTTATGGAAATGCACTGGCTTCGAAATAAGAAGTAAAAGTCACTCTTAATAAGATGTATGCGTGCTCGGATGGCATAGCGGTTTTAAGTGGTCGCCTCGCCGCTGCCAAATGTTGTGGGTTCGAATCCTACACGGGACAAAAAATTGTGTGATTCAAAAATAGTTGTCCCGTTCTGTGTTCATTGTTTGAATGTTTGTCAAGTCCCCCGCGAAACAGGAATTATTCCTAGGATGTCTTTATTTTTTTTGGAAATGGAAAAGTCTTATTAAAATTTCTTCATGGAATATGCCAAAATATTATATACAATATACAGTATATACTTACATCTATTGTGGCAGAACATGATTTTACTGTAACTTGTCAATTGTAAGTGGTGAACATCTGTTCCAAAACTTTCGAAGTAATTAACATATTTTGGCATATTATATTATGTAGATATGTAACGGAACTGTTCTGTATACATATTTTTAAGGTGACTAAGGTACCTACTGAGAAATAGAACAAAAATACTGGATGTAAGAGACAGCTTACTGAATACTGAAATAGCAGACCAGACCATTTTTTACGAGTTTAAATCAATCGAAAGATTTTCCTACAATTTTATAATTGCTAAATAAACTATTATTATTACTATTAATTCATAGTCGGAAACTTAATACCTATGAATTTGCCGCTTTGTATGAAGAAAATCGGTAACGTGGAATTCATTTCATCAATATTTTTACTCAATGTATAAATGTATTTTTGAAATAAACATTGCATTTTGTACAGATACGACGAAATTAGTAATAGAATATAAACGCCAATTTCATAATTAAGATAAAATATGTTATTATCTAATTACTTAAAAATTAAAGTATGTACATTTTTACAACAAAATCCGTACAAATACAAATTACTTTATTTGCATAAAACAGGTTTACATAGTTGGTACATAAATTAAAGTATAAGTGCGCTGATTTATAACCCAGAATAGGTGTGCAAATTTTGAGGTAAAATGAAATTCTATAAAAGCATGCCTTGTAACAAATTATAAGTTCAAGCAATACACCAGTAATAATTGTACTATTAATAAATTAATGTCACTGGTTTTATAATAATTTAAAATGAAAGAATGTCAAAGAAATAAAAATTAGGTCATGCTAAAAGTCAAAAAGAAAATAAAAATATCAATAGTTATTACAATACTAAATTAAATTATACATTGCAAATAAATGTGCTACATTTTGTCTGATAAATAGTCATAAACATTATAATAACATTTTTTAATAAGAAACTTTTTTAATTGCTTCTTGAATAAATTTAAATTTAGATCCTTAATGTTATTTGGTAACTTATTAAATATTTTTGGAGCCATGGCAAAAACACTTTTGTGCATCAGAGTGGTGTTTGTCTTGCATAAAGTATAAAGTTGTTTTATTTCAATGTATAACATTCGCGTAAACGTAAGACAATATTATTTTATTTTGATTATGTACTCAGAGCATATTAACAAGAATAAATTTAATCTTTTCAAATAAAAAGTAATGTCTAAAGAACGTATATTGATATTTATTTTCAAATAAATGTGGGTACCTATTTATTACAGTTATAACGAGAACTATTTATGTGGTTGAATATGGGTAGTAACCTATTCTACACGGTCGGGTTAACCGCCCAACCACCGTGACCTTGCTTGTGTCAACCAAACTGCATGTCCGTTCCCCAGTTTTTTGACGTTTTCAACCACGCGATCGGGTTGAAAACGTCAAAAAACTTCAGTTTTAACGTGAGCGGCGAACATTATTCGACCATCGAAGACATCGACATCGAAGGCACCTCTTTCAAATTAAATATATATTAATCTATAGATACGAGTCATACGAGTGAAAAATGAGAACGTTGTTTGCATTTCTTTCTATGCGGACTAGTCGGGAAAATTAAACTCAGAAGATGGCAACATTAATTATGAAACCATTGACTATACTGTATAGAATATATAGAAAATTGTCTATGGTCCATACGTAGATAGAGAAACCATAGATGGCGTCATATATTTTGTTTCATTCCCTCATACAAGGATGCATATATCAAATTTACACATGTAAGAAAAGGATGTGACTATTATATACCCGTCTCTATCTGCGTAGCCACTTTTTATTCTACTGGCATTAAATTTAGGGGCAAACAATACAGCTGTCAAACGTAGGAAAGCTAACATCGTAGACAGAGAAATCTATCTACGGCTAACATTTATTATTTATATGTTTATATCGTGGCATTATCAAGTTCTCGTGTATTATTTTGTATGTGAAGTTTTATTTTTATACTTATAATATGGTATCGTGTAGTGTATTAGGCTGTAAAAGCCGTAGTGAAAGAAAAATCGAAGGAATAACATTCCATGCGTAAGTATACACATTTCTTAATTATATGTTACAAATACATAATAAGTCAATTTAACTCATATAAATTAATTGATTTGCTGTCGGATGTTATGAACTTTTATTCTTGTTAATGAGTTATTTAATATTTTTTGTGTATTCGTAACCTCACAAAATTGACATTCATCTCGCCAGGTTATGATTTACAATTACCCCTATTTAATATTTTAATAAACACTTATTTTAATTAATGTTAAAATTTGTTTTTTAGTTTCCCTATTGATGCTGAAATAAATAGAAAATGGATTTTAGCTACCGGCAAAAAGAATTGGACGCCAACTAAATATTCACGACTTTGCTCAAGGCACTTCGAAAGTAATTTGTTAATTCGAAAAAGAAAAAGAACTGAATTATTGCGAGATGCAGTACCAACAATGAATGTATTCCAGGTATGATAATTACCATTGTAGTTTAACTTTACTGTAATAGAAAAATATAGTTAAACTTAGCGTAATTTTCTGAATTAGTATGTGCAAAAATATTTGTTTGAGAAATTTTGGGATGTTTTTGGGTTCGATTGGTCAATGTTATTAGGTTTTCTATTAAGAAATTCCCAGTTGCAAAACGGAGTCTGGCAACGTGCCTGATATGACAATAGGCTCGCCGCCTATAACAAAGGACAAACATAAATCTGGAGAAATACGGGTGCAGCAATACATCTCTGTATACTCCTTCGGGATTATACTTAATAGTGAAACTATAAACTATTTCTCCAACTGAAATAAAGTTTATTAACCTACAAGCTTATTAGTTAAAATGTGTGTATAATAGGTACTTACTTATATAATTTTATTATATATATTTTCATATTTACAATATAGTGATTATAGTCTATGAGTACCTGGCATTGTAATGGTAAATAAATTATACTTTTCAGCAAAAGACGTTAATGACACAAAACAAGGAGAACCAATGTGAGAGCCATGACATAGTAATGAAACAACCAAGCACATCTGCCAAGGTATAAAGATTTTACATACTTCTCTGAATATGCTATAATTAATTGAATTTAAGTTGTTGTCTAATGAACTTACGCACATAATATATTTGTATACTATGCATGTGGACTACCGGTCCACTAGCAATAAATCGGCAATCTTGGAAGTCAAGAGGGGAGTATTTTTGCCCAACAGTGGGATGATACAGGCTAACTGTAACTATGCATGTTGATGTTTACATATAGTGAATAGTCTACTGAAATATGTTTAAAAGAAGGTGTTATATAAATTTTAATAAAATATGCTGTAACAAATAGAATATGCATCTGCACCCTTACAAGCTTAGTTGAAATTAAAATATTTATTACATTCATTATTATCTACTGACTGAGTATAAAAAGAAACGGGCTATGTGTTATTGTGATCTATAAGCTATATCACTGCAAAGTTTCATTAAAATTCGCTTTGTAGTTTTTACGTGTAAGAGTAACAAATGTCTGTACATCCTCGTAAACTTTCGTGTTTATAATAGTAGTAGCATGACATAAATATTTAATACTTTCCAGGGAGAGACGTCAAGATCACAAAACATTGAAGGCCGACATGAGAGTCAAGATGCAGTCATGGAACAGCCAAGCACATTTGCTACGGTATGAGGAATTTGTCATACATTAGAATATATATGAAGAAGTTTATATGAATCGTCATCATCGTAGAGCTAGAGTATATATATATATAGATTTTTTTTCTTTTTAAGTAATTACTCTCGTACTAGGAATAAATCGTGTGTCGCGGAAATTATTTTTAATATTTTTTGTTTCAGCCTCTAGGTACGCCAAAAACTCTTACAAAAAGATTAAAAAGACAAAGAATATTATCGGATCAGAAATTGAAAACAATACGTGCTCTTCGGCAGAAAACAAGGCGTCTTGGAAAAAAAGTAGTGGATCTGGAAGGAATACTTGCTGAGTTAAGGGCCAGAACCCTACTTAACGAAGAGGATAGTAATTTACTTAAGTCGATTGATCCAGTAAGTCGTCATTTTCTGAGGAAAATGGTTAATGTCCCAGATTCGAAAAAATATTCACCATCAGTGCGTAAATTTGCTCTTTGTCTACAATTCATCAGCCCTCGAGCGTATAAATATGTTAGGGAGCATTTCAAAACATGTCTGCCACATCCCAAAACATTGTGTTCCTGGTATAAATGTGTGGACGGCAATCCTGGCTTCACAGCAGAATCGCTAGGATGTCTTAAAATGTTAGCAGAGCGAACACCTAGTAAAAAATTATATTTTGCATTAAGCATTGATGAAATGTCAATAAGACAACATATCCAATGGGATGGCGAAAAATGTATTGGGTTTGTTAACTATGGCGAATATTTTGATGGCCATGATGCAGCTATAGCTAAGGAAGCCTTAGTTTTTATGCTAACTGCGATCAATGGTTCATTTAAAATTCCAGTAGGATATTTTTTGATTGACGGGTGCACAGGCGAGCAGAAAGCTACTTTAGTCAAGAACTGCATTACTTTAGTTTTATCTTGTGGGGTATATATTTTATCACTTACATTTGATGGTTGTCCTGCAAATTTTTCAATGGTGAAAAATTTGGGGTGTAACATAAATGTTGATAAGATAAATCCTGAATTCGTAGTCAATGACCAAAAATTTTTATTTTCCCAGACCCCGCGCATATGCTTAAATTAGTAAGAAATACCCTGGGTGACAAAAAGCATTTGAAAAACGCTGACAGTGAAACAATTTCGTGGGATTTCATTGAAAAGCTTCAATGTTTACAAAGTAGTGAGGGTCTGCACATGGCAAATAAAATTAAAAAAAGTCACATTTATTATAAAACACAAATAATGAAAGTGAAGTTAGCAGCTCAAACGTTTAGTGACTCCGTAGCGCAGGCTATACTTTACTGTTCCCAAAAAATGTGCTTGTCTCAATTCCAGGGTTCAGAAGCGACGGTTGATTTTATAAAAAAGATTAATGATTTGTTTGACATATTAAATTCAAGAAATTTCAGTAATGGTCATGGATATAAAAAGCCACTTAATTACCGAAACTTTTCTGAAATAAATATGTTTTTAAATCAAATGAAAATTTATATTAAAGGATTAACCTTAGACGGACAACCAATATTAACATCCCCAAGAAAAGTAGGGTTTCTAGGATTTTTGATCTGCATATGCAGTATACAGAAACTTTATGAAAACACCGTTCTGAATAATCTTTTAGATTTCATTCCCGTGTATAAGTTAAGCCAAGACCATCTGGAATGTTTTTTTAGTGCAATCAGGGCTAAAGGGGGATACAATAATAACCCGACTGCCATCCAATTTAAATCTGCCTACAAGCGACTCGTTGTACACGGGGAAATTAAAAGTATTCAATTAGGCAATTGTATCCCTTTAGAAGAATTGACTATTCTTTCATATGCTGATCTTAGATATGAATATAAAATAAATCGTTATTTACCAAATTTTCGGTCTATCGATGAAATAGTAGTTTCAAGTGAGGTACACCAAATTGACAAGGATCATGATTATATAAAATCGGTAGATCCTACCGTCAAAATTTATCCATTTGCAAGTGATCATGATTATTTAGCTGATCCCACAACACTAACTATATACGCCAAAGAAATAATAAAATATATAACAGGCTTTGTTGTTAGAAAATTATTAAAAATAATTAAATGCGAAGATTGCTTAGTAGCGTTGTATGCTGCTGAAAAATACGACAGTTTTATTTTGAAAAAGGACAAAGGTGGTCTAATTTATGCATCTGCTGATGTTATAAAAGTGTGTAACATTTGTGAAAAGATATTCCGTTTGCGATGTGCAGACGGTTTAGAATTTTTGGGGGAAAAGCACATTTTGCCGAAATTAATTAATTCTTGCCTAGAAAACTGCCTCGAAACACAAATTTTCTCGAATGAACATTTTGCTGAGTCCTTATTTATAGACAATCACAGAATACTACTCCTAAAATCGATCGCGTTAAGATATTTTAAAATTAGAATATGTCATGAAACGACTAAAGTCAACGAACCCGCCAAGAAAATAAGAAATATTCACACAAAATTGGTTCTATTTAAAGGACAATAATTTATTTTGTCTCATATTACGTTGTAATTTTATCACCTGATTTATGATGTTATGCTAATAAGAATACTTGATTCGTATGTACTAGAATCTCATACTGAACTCTGAATAATAAAAGCTATGAATCTGCAGGCGTGTTTTATTCTCAATATCCTATGGTAAGTATCATTTTACCTTTTAGGTCTATCGCTATTTTACATTTTAGGTCTATTTAGGCGTGGTGTAGTATAAAGTATTTATTTCTTATCCTAATCTCGCCACTAACGCCAAGTACTGTGGTCAAATCCCATACGCTACAAGAATATTAGTAATCTGCCTACCTAAGAAATAATAAATGTTACAATGAAAATCCACAGATTTTCATTTACATACAATAAATACAATAAGTCTAACTACAATAATACGATAGCAAAAATATTAACCACTAGCTTTTCGCCGCGACTTCGTTCCCGTAGAATTACCCCGTTTTGACAAAAATTTCTTAACTTTTTTGAAGGTGTATCCTTCAAAAAAGTTTATTGTTTGTATTGGGAAAAAAATGGTGACGTATTCAAGCTCATTAAATAATCCGTAACTACTTTGATTGTTATCTATTGAGTCCCGTTTAGCGATTGTCATTGGTCGGCACCGAGCTCTGCACCAATCACATTGCTAAACGCCACTGGATATTCAATATTTTTAAAACGTAGCAAACTTCTCCTGAGGCCTCAGGTCATTTTACTTAGATGTAAGGCGTATAACTTACTAATAACTTGATGTAAATAAATTATCTTTTTACTACCAGTACCATTATAAAGTGAAACTTTAACTAGTATCCGAGCAATGCGTGGACAAAGATAGGTACTATCGACTCCAGCGACGGATGACCACTCCTAAGGTTAAAATCGCATAGCAGGCAATTTCATAAAATTTGATAAGCTTATTTGGAAATCATAATATTCATTATTATTAATAAATTTCCTAAATTTCCTACAATATCTCATACACACTTGTCACGAAATCACGCGATTCTTGTCAGTTCACAACGAACACGTAGTTAAGAGTCGATAACTATCTATTGTCAAGAAATTTACAGAAATTGATCTCCATTCTAATACGGTATTTTATTAGTAGGTACGTTAGTGAATTTTAAGTGTCCAATTTAGTTCTAGAACGAAATGAAAAAGAACTTCCCTTATTTTCAAGGAGATCTAATAAACTGGCAACATTGACAGAAAAAAGAGATAGTACTATACAGGCTACGCGATCCCCATGTCTATCTATAGCATGGGTTGGAATCTTCCCTACATTCATGAAAATCTTCACCGCTAGCTCCCTCTGTAAAATGTGCGCAAACTTAATTCATCTATGTTGCAAGTATAAAATATATAATGAATTTCCGTAGAATTTGTATTAATAGTGACCTTTGAATTCTACTAAAAATCGGCAAAAATTATATTAATTCTACAATTAACTGAGATCAGATAATTCTAGTAATAATTCTTTCCGTTAGAAAAGTGTGAAAATAAGCTTCAGACTTAATTTAAGTTTATGTATTTAATGAAATGGTACAGGTGTGGTAGAAATACGTTTTATGCAGTTGACATTTCAAAAAGATAATGGCGGTCGGCTTGTTTACATGCTCGTGCGCATTTACTTTTGTTTTCCGGTGTATTTGATTTGTTTTCCGTGATATTCGCGTTGAGTTGAGCTTTAGTTCCTCCGCGTATTTCAGGAATCCAAACACTTTCATCGGTCTTTCCACAGTTCATTAGGCAGATATGACAAATCATAATAGCAATATGAAATAAATACGTATTTTGTGATTTTGGCCATTTTTTTATTCTGTAATGTATTGTGAATGTGAGAAAATGATGAAAAATAAAGATTACTTGTTACTTTACAGCATAGTTTTATTTTGAAACTCAGTTATTTAAATAAAATTAAATTCAGAAGCACAATAATAAACATAAATAAGCGACATCTATTGTCATACTACCACTTTAACGCACAATTTGTAGGTAGCGGTACTATCGCTTAAAATATCGAAGTTGCCACTCTATTACCCAATATAAACATACTTCGCTATGGTCTATAGTCTATACCTCTTTAAAACTTAATCTAAACTCAAATAATCACTTCAAATTTCAATTCAATACCTACAAATGATTGTAGAATGTGTACATATGTATAGGTTTTCCGTAGTTTAATTATACTTTATACTCATTGTTGCACAGACTACTTAGAGATACTACGTATGGCTAGTTGCTACATATATTAATCTGTGGTGGTATACATATGTATAATAATTATATGTTCTGCATTAATATAATAAAATTATGCTGTAAAATACAATTATAGTTTGTAATACATAATCATAATCACAAATACAATAATTATAACATAAAAACCAATGTGAAACGCAAGTAAGTAGTGTGTGGTGTAACAACGGTAACAAATTATAACATGGCTTGACTAGAATAGGTCTAAATATGACGGGACGCTTATTGCCCGTTCTGAGATTCCATCGTACATTAAGGCTCCAGTACACAATGGCGTATGCTGGCCCACTTCAGGCGATCGCCACTGTATACAGGGGGTAATTGTATATAGTGGCGGACAAATGTCAATCGTGGCGCGCAATCGGGATGTCGGTTTTTTGGACACACTTCAAAGGAATCGTGGCGTGGTCTGTGGTGTTCACACAATCGCCCATTGTTTAGTTCGTCACCGAGCTAAGACCGGGATAGTGCACTTTTAAAATATATTCAAAATCACTAGATGACATACGAACAAAGTTATTAAATTACCCTGATGATTCTGCAACAAGGTCGCATAGCAGATTGTTCATGGTTTGCCTGAAAACGATAAAAATTACTCAGTTATGTACGTTAACATTCTATACGTATTTAAAATAAGGCCAAAACAACTTAGAAATACACCTAAGTAACATTAAAAATCTACGTACCTTGTCCTGTTACGATGAATGGTCAGCATCCACCATCGCCTTTTGAGTCATTATTTTTTTATTACTTTGTGGCGGTACACACTTTTGTAATACTTGTAAGCATTATATAAATAAATAGCTGTGGCCGTAATTACTTCCACGTCCATCGCAAGTGTTTCGCCAGGCAGCAATGAGCCATGCGCCATTGTGTGAACACCAAGTGGTCGTGGCCTACAGTTGTGCATTGCAAAGCATGGCCCATCACAGGCCATTGTGTACTGGGGCCTTTAGATTCCTGGCGACTGGATCTACTTTAACTTTGTAATTTTGTATGAAGCATGTTATTTTTTAGTATGTTACTTATTTAGCAAGGCTAGAAGCTTCGGGTTTGTCGGTAACATTGTGGTATAGGTAATCGTTGTTGTTCATAACTGTGACGTTCCTAAATTTCTAATTATGCCTAATTCAATATAGGTCACATATTCAATATATGTCACGAATTTTGAGGGTTTGATAAGACCGAGAAATTTGGCATCCGCTGACGGTCATTTCAAATATGTCTATAATATTATTACTTTAGACCTAAAATCTCAAAATTTCGTTGCAATCCAGTGTTGTGACGTTTCCCAAGTATAATTAGTACAATATAGCACACTTATTGCCCTAAGAAATTTAAATATACCTTTTCTATAAGATCATATTTTAAACGAGAGTTATCAGTAAGGATACACATTATGTCTACTAGTCGTTAGGAATGACACTTTAAATTATTTATTTTCTTTTAACCCGTAATTGCATAGAATATATTATTTGAGTATGGATTTAAAAATATAAAAATATGCAGCATTTAGAAAAGTGTTTTCATTATGTATAAAAATATAAAAAGAGTTGTATTTGCTTTTTTTTATATAAAAATTACATATTATTATGTAATGGATTTTTCCATCACTATGCACTTAAAGGTAATAATATACGTACAGGCAATGATACTAAGTAGTGTCGAACTTAGTAAAACAGTTATTATTTTTGTTTAGGCATAAATTTATGCAACATTTGGCACAGCTAATGATGGTGTATCCTGTACAATGTGGATACTTACAATGAAACGACACCAACATCTGGCCAGTGTCCTAGACCATCCATCCGTATATCCGATGGAGGGATTGGTTTGGATTGTGACATCTTTTTCTTAGCTTGCAACTCTTTCTCCAGGCTAGAAGAGCTAGGCCGACCTCTTTTATTTTCATTTGTGCCTGAGTTACATAAAACAAAGGCCAGCTTGTTTCTGAACTCACCTGAGTTAATGTTGTTCTTTGCAACATTTTCCTTTATTGCATTATTTTTATATATAATCCAGGAGTTTATTACAGCCAGATCAAGCAAATGAAAAAATATATGAATATACCATTCGCGAGATTTGACTCTTATATGATATCTACCCAGGAAACTATCTAACAAATCAACACAAACACATGAGTGTTGTACTCTGATATGGCCTTTAGACACGATATATCAACTGTTTCCTTATTCTTTTTATCAAACCTTTTGACAGTTGAAACAGGCTCTGCTCCTACGTAACTTGATAACATACTCACTATTTTATTGTCCTTCCATGCTATGCAAGATAAATCAATTCCCTCATATGATGCTGTTCTTTCTTCCTAAGTACCCCTAGGGGTATTTCTTTTCATCATCTCTTTTTTGTCTGGTAGTTTGTTGTTGGGAATTCTGTTTTGTTGAATTGTGCCAAGGCAATGTATTCCTTGCTTAGCCAAATAGATAACTAATGGCACAGTTGTATAGAAATTATCGAAAAAGATTATATGGTTGACCATCCGTGGAACATCTCTGGTTAAGCAAAGCACAACATTATTTGTAGGACCTAAGTCACGTTCACTTTCAGGCCTTGTTGTAAGGTCTTGGCCAGAATAAATTTCAAATTTGTAGGCAAATCCAAAAACACTAGATAAAACATACAACTTGAATCCCCACTTATTGGGTTTGTTTGCTAAATATTGTTTGAGATAATGACTAACTTTGGTCGCACACATTTGTTCATCAATTGATAGTCTTTGATGTTTTTTTATGCTAGAAAAGGTTTGATTCAGACTATCAAAATTGGTCTCACCTTAATAAACGGTCATGTTCTGGTTTGTTCATTGGTATAAATTTGTCATTATCATTGAAATGTATATACTTTTTGATCTTTTCAAATGTATTCACATATCTGTTTATAGGTCTGTTTTATAGTTTCAAATCCAAAACGTCTTGACCAGTACTTCCATGTGCTGGGAAAATGCTGAACAGACATGTAAAGTAGAATGCCTAAAAACTTTTTCAGGTCATATTGATACAAAATAAATCTATTTTCAGGATTTAGTTGAGTGGCATAGAGATTAGTTTCTGATATTATTTTGTTACAAAGTTCAGGTGTAATAAAGTGGTTGAAGCATTGATATGGCGTTTTAAGGGTTGTTATTTCAGCACCTAGATCAATGCTGCCTTCAAATTTAATGTTTGACTCAGAAAACTGAAGTGATCTCTTCTACCAAATCGTGTCCGTTTCGACTGCTCGGCCACTATGTCGTAGAAAAAAAAAACTTATGTCAGCATTTCGAAGGAATTTGTAAAAGATGAACAGTGAAAACCGCAAATTCGAAGAGTCAATAATCAGAAAGTTATGTGGGTTTAACCGTGGCCGCGCAGTCCGCATGAATTCAACTGCGCGGCCACCAGTTCTCTTAAACGGAGCGTTGTAAAAGTCTAATTCCTTTTGCTAATCACTGACAGGATTTCGAAGAAAATGTAGATCATAAAAATAATGCCCTACTGTCTGTAGTTCACGACCTACATCACTCCAAAGTTTGGCCGCGCAGTCCGCACAAAGCGAACCGCGCGGCCACCAGTTCTCTTAAACGGAGCGTTGTAAAAGTCTAAGTTTTTTTGCTAATCACTGATAGGATTTCGAAGAAAAAATACATTGTAAAAATATAGCTCTAAAGTTTGGACTTCTCGTTCCACAACACTCACGTAATGGCGAACCGCGCGGCCACGTGTTTCTTAAAGTGGAGCTTAAACGGAGCTTGGTACAGGTGTCTTTCTTTTTGCTAATCACTGATACGATTTCGAAGAATTTGTAAACATCATGAATGAAGTTCTAATGTTTGAAAATCGCGAGTTACAGAACTTATACCCTGTAACTAGAGTTAAAAGAAGGGTGACCATGATTTACGATGCGCTGACGAGATATTCCCATATAAGACGTTTTCATTGTCACGTATATTTCTATACTTTTTATCGTAACATGCAAATAGTTTTAGTCTTTTGGTTTGAAATTGAGTAGAGAAGCTAATTAAAAGGATATAAAGAAAAAAATGTCATCGATTGATTTATATTTCTATTTCTTAAGTAATAGATAAAACATAATATTACTATAAACTATAAATCACATAATTTAAAAATCACAATTCGTTTTCATATTTATAATTACAATTTAAAAAATAATTGCTTATTTTCGTTGTTGTAACGATTAAGATCATAACTATATAAGCTAAAAAAAGTAGCTTATTTAAAAACTACACTAGATATACGAGAGCAACATCATGTACCTATATAACATAAAATTATAACTTTGTAAGTAGATAAAGTTTTATTAAAGTATACTTTAAATCACCTAATTCAACAATCACAGTTCGTTTTCATATTGCAATCAGAATTTAAAAACAAAATCTGACTTACGATAACAACAACATTTCTAAAACTTAAAATTATACAACTTACACCTACCTACCAATCACAGTTTAATTTGTTATTGTACTTACAATTACAATTTAATCAAGAAATAACGACCTACGTTTTTGTATCGATTAACATCATAATATTTTTATTACAAACAAATCAGTCATACTATAATCGTTATAGCAAAACTTACTACGATAAAATCACAAAATATTCCTATACCATGTAAATCACAGTGAATTTCGATATAAGCCTACTATTATCTAACATTTAACAAGTCTCTATATAATAAAAATCTAATTTTAGCTCCACTTTAGAGCAAAATTCTCACCTATTATCATGTAACTTAACTACCAATAAGACCATAAGTTAAATTGTGCAGTGTTATGGGCTGCACTGAACTTTCATGAGTTTTGTTTCGGTTGTCGTCATAACATAACCATTGGTCGTCGATTAAGCAATGACACTTGTAATGACCGATATTGCCAACACATGGAAGAACATACTCTAACGCACCTATCAACTTGAATGTTTTACGTTCCGTTATTTTTATATAACGTGGTATTTCATTAAGTATAATGTTTTGAGTACCATTTAAATCAAATAAAATAATATTATTTAATTTGTATTCGTATTTAATGCTTTTGTTATTGCATTCTAAACAATGTTTTAATTCTAAATTATCGATAACGATGGCGTCTTCTAAGCTTCTGATACCAAACATGTTAATAATATCGAAATTGAGAGAAAGAAACACAATTAATCTTGTTACATTTTTCTCATTACAAAAAGGCGTAATACATTTTTTACTTCTTTCTGCACTAAACAAGAAATCAAAAAGTATATGCTCAAACACAAAAGCCATATTACAATTACATTCGTAATAATTGTTTTTTTTTTGGTAATAGAGTGAAACAATGTTTTCTCTTAGCTTATATGCTTCCTTTTCATTTTGATTTTGGGCTAATATATTAATAAAATCACGAATTAAACTATTTTCACAAGAGTTGAAGACTTCGCGAATATAATTGTTTGTTTGGTATCCATGTGCCAGCATAAAAAACACAGAATCAAACGCGCAGGTGTTTAAAACATTTTGTTTAGATTCGATTACATTTCCATTTTTTAAAAATAAGATTGAAGTAGATGTTATTTTATGAGTTTCATATCCCTCACCCTTCCAATTTTCGGTATACGAGGGCTCCTCAGCAAATATCGAGTCGGAAGTGAATGTCACGGCAGCATTTTTTATTCTTTTCTTTATGCTAATGCTTTTAACTCGCTTTAACTTTCGTTTTCGGGATTTAGAACTAATATTGTGTGGAATATCATTCAGACTCTTCAAACTAACTTTGGTTTCTCCTTGCAGAAAATTGTAATGAATATTCAAAAACTCATCAATATTATATTTGTGAGTACGAGTCTCAAATAACAAATGCTTTAGTGTTTTGAAGTAACTCTCTACTGAGGAGGATGTAGGCGACTTATTTTGTGTATCATACAAAGGACACATTACGTTACTCCACAATGGAAGCTTGATTAGCAATCTTCTCAAAGTTGATGTTAGGTGGGGCAGATAATATTTGTTGCGTGTTTCAGTCGGCGTCTGAAATAAGCTTTTTTGTTGCTCAACGATCTCATCAAACCAATACATTATATTATCTTCCTCAATTATTAAGGTATCGTGATAGAAAGTTTCTCTTTCACCGCCATATTCGGGGACCGGATCTTCCGTAGCGAATAATCTCTCCTTCATATTTTGCATTGCTAAGTCCCAAGCTTTATTAGTAGTGTTATAGTATTTGTAAGTGCATATTTTGACCATATTTGTAACTATCATTTTGACTTCATCAAAACTTTCAGATCTTTTTATCAATAAAATACATCGAATAAAAAACATTTTAATTGGAGTATCCACGTTTTGAAAACAAGGTAAATTGTAAACATTTTTAATAAAATGGCTGGTGTCTAACCTAAGAAAAACTTCTGGTAAGTTTACACTAAGTTTTCTCAACACTAAGAATGATTGTCTCAGATAGTTTTTCACTGTTATAGATGTTGTAAAAGCATCTACATTTGCAGCAATCAAAGCAGACGAGTCGTCAGTTACAACTTCGTTAGGAGCGGTATGTATTTCCTTATACCATCTTTTTAACCAGGATGATATGGAATCTGCAGTATGAGTGTCCGCTATCATTTGAAATATCGCTTGAGATTTTATCGTTTTTGAAGTTAGCATACAAACGTATAGAAAGAGTCGCTTAGTTAATGTTGATCCATCAGGAAGTTTTATTGGGTGAAAGAAAGATCCCGTGGCGTCTATAGTGATAGTTACTTCCTGTGGATTTTTTTCTAAAAAATCTTTGTAGTATTGATTTTGTTCTTCAGACCAATAATACATGTAAAAATTCGGGACAAGTTTTATTTCGCGAATCAAATTTTTAAAACTTGGCAACATTGACATCATAAGTAGGCTTAAAATGGGATTGGCATGCAAACGATTACTTTGTCTCTTCTCGTGCTTTATTTTCCGAAGAGCGTTCATTGTAGGAAGTATGGGAGGGATTGCATTATCTTTATACTTAATAACTTTTGAAGCTATTTCTTTATGAATTACTGTGGCAGATTTGTACTGTAATTTCTTTGCAAGTTGATTTCTTTTGTATGGTGACATCTTAGATTTCAGTTTTGGATTATGCGGAACTAAGTTATCTGTATTAAAAATTGTACATTTTATAGTTGCTGTTTTGTCTGTTAACTTTTCGCTACATATTTCTACAGTGCAGCTGCATTGTGTGCATTTCCCTTTTATTTTCACATTATCTTCTGAGTCAATTAATTTATTCTTGAAAGTCCACGTGCAAGGTCGTCTCGAGTACTGCCATATTTTTTCTTTGAGTAGATTGCTCCACTTGAACTTAGGCAATGTTTTGTATTTCTTGTGTGTCGATGTAGTTTTTAGATCTCGTCTTATATAACGAACAGAAATTGGTTCTACTTTTTTCCACTCATGCTCATCTAGTAAGAAAGAAAATTGATTTGTATGCTTATCATTAATTTCACTTTTTGTCGTTGAAGATGTCGTGCTCCGACACAATGGAGAAGATAAAGAACTTTCTGTCGTCGTACTTATATCAAAAACTTTATTGTAATTTCTCTTTAGCCACGAGTACAACGCAAGCGGTGACATATCGTGATTTATTTCTTCTGAGATAGTATGAAATATAGGATCATTATATTTAATTTTTGTGTTTATGCAGTCTGTGGAATATTTTATAAATATTTTTTTTAGCTTGTCTTCGTTGACTCTCAGTTTACGTCCTTTTCTACCCATCGTTCTGAAAAAAAATGCGATGTATTAGTGGTAAGAAGTGGTCCTCCGGCCAGCTACGGTAACAACGCGAGCTTTGACGCGAGTTTGCCGCTTTAGTGGAAGTCTGCCGCGGACGAACATTTCCTAGGAAGTTTTATATTTGGTATCTATTTGTTTATTCCTTTAATATAATATCGAATTCATATGAGTTTCAATCCTTTTGGCAATGTATTTCGAGGGCTTAGAATTGACCTACCGAATAGGTAAAACATTTTTTTATGATAATGGTTATAATGTTGCATTAAATTTAACATATTATCCACTGTATTCAACTTTCAATTTAACAATACCCACCTTAAACTGTAGGCATGCAATAAAGAATTGGGAATTACACGCATGTTCCAATACATTACATTTTATTAATGTTTTGAATAAGTACTTACCGCTTGATTGATAAAACTTCCTTGTGTGATAAAAGCAACAGTATTAAAGACAATTAGTATAGTCACAATACAATCCTATGAAATAACTATGAACTATCTAACACTGCACTGATAAACACGGGCGCACTCTGTAACAACCGAGACTGAATAAAAACACTATACAGAGTCAAGCTCCACGGGGCAGGGCGGGACCCCTCCCCGCTGATATTGTAGCCATTTTGGGAGTCGCTACAGACGCAACTGGGTAGGTGCTTACCTATACTCTCGAATGAAAACATACCAACGCAAGCGCACAGTGACTTTTTTAGGAAGTTATTTAAAACAGCTTACATCTTGGATATGAAACGCATGGACTACTGCAATAGGTAAACGTCATCATTATAAAATAATTAAGTTTTATAAATAAACACTTTAGGAAGATATTATATTTTTGGCATTCCTTTCATTCGCAGACAGGACAGATGTTTCATATAATTTAATAATTTAACTAATATTATAAACGTGAAAGGTTGTAATAATGTGTGTGTGTGTGTGTGTGTGTTTGTTGCTCTCACGCAACAACTACTGAACGGATTTTTCTGAAACTTTGCAGTAAAATAGCTTACATGTCAGAATAACACATGTGCTATAATTTATATAGATATAGTGTACATTTTTCAAAATATCACGATAAATAAAAAAATTAAAATGTAAAGTATGAAAAATCTGTCTTTTGCGAGCTAGCTTTTATTTTACCCTATACTTTTTTTTGAGGCATCCTACTTCCTACTAATATTATAAACGTGAAAGTTTGTAATAATGTGTGTGTGTGTTTGCGCAACTACTACTGAACAGGTTTATAAAAACGTTTAAATACGCGCGGGCGAAGTACTTCGAACGTTGTACATCACGTTAGAAACATCAAAAATAACAGCCCCTATTTAATGGATTTTATTATTATACATATAAACCTTCCTCTTCTATCACTATCTATTAAAAAAACCGCATTAAAATCTATACATAGGGATATAGGGAGGGACAGAAAAAGCGACTTTGTATATTGTGTAGTGATGATATATTTATACTATGATATTGAAATGGAAAAAAGCCTGGATTCACACACTATAAATCTTGGTCACCCTATTTTTTCCTTCGATTATAGGTTTTAAGTTCTGTAGGTCTTGTAGTTCTTAATTATAGGATTTATTTATACTGTCTACATATTCTTCGAAATGGTGTCAGTAATTAGCAAAAAGAATGGGACTTCTACTAAGCTCCGTGTAAGGTCTATTAAAAAAAACTCGTGGCCGCGCGGTTCGCTTTGTGCGGACTGCGCGGCCAAACTTTGGAGTGATGTAGGTCGTGAACTACAGACAGTAGGGCATTATTTTTATGATCTACATTTTCTTCGAAATCCTGTCAGTGATTAGCAAAAGGAATTAGACTTTTACAACGCTCCGTTTAAGAGAACTGGTGGCCGCGCAGTTGAATTCATGCGGACTGCGCGGCCACGGTTAAACCCACATAACTTTCTGATTATTGACTCTTCGAATTTGCGGTTTTCACTGTTCATCTTTTACAAATTCCTTCGAAATGCTGACATAAGTTTTTTTTTTCTACGACATAGTGGCCGAGCAGTCGAAACGGACACACCAAATCAGCTTCCTCTTATCTAAAACCCAAGTCGAGTCAGCAGAGGTTTCTCCTGCTTCTGATGTCACAGTTTCTTGGATGAGATGGAGATCATGAACATCATCTTGTTCTTCATGTAAAGTCGGATCATTTTCCAGATTATCACCATCCTCTAACTCTTGCAGCAGTTCATTTCTGTTGGTGTAAAATGTACTTTCGTAATTATCTTCCGTATCAGACATTTCCATGCCATCTTCTGAGAGATATCCTCCTTCCAGAGCAGATAAGTAGTAGTAGTAGTAAATCTAATAAACAATAAAATCTTTAAACAAAAAATTACCATTTGAGATAACTATAGACAATTTAATAGCAATTGAAAAGAGTATTATAATCATTCATCAAAATAATAATTATTTTTAGATTTATATAATCAGTAATACATATTTGGGGTAATCAGTAATAGGTATATATTATACTTGTATTTTTGTTTGTAATGAATAATTTAAAATACGACTGGAATTATTTTAAAAGTAAAAGTACTAGTTAAACCTACTTTATTTAGAAATAACATTGGATATATAACATCAAGTAACAATACACTGGTAGCAGTAATCAAACATGAATGACACCACAGGGAAAGTTAGTTGTGTATAAAAGTCAACACTCATGTTTGGAGTAATGCCTGTAATACAGATTGGGTATAAGTAGGGGTATTTAAGGTTCAATAGACAAATCAAATTATTACATATTAACATCACTGTGGTCACCAGTATCTACAAACAATAGATTTTTATATTGCGTTTGCTGCATAGTATAGTTTGTATTTTATAGTTACTTCAGTGTAAAAAAAATATTTAAGTTCAGCGTGGGTTTCAATTGTGGAGTAGATTTAGTAACTTGCGGTTTCTTCTGGCTTCTATTAATTATTATATGTCTCCTGTAATCGGTACATACAATCTCTGTGTCACAGTGAACTTTACAAATATTGAGGAAAAGGACACAATTAACTCTTGACCTATGTCAACTATTTGTTAATATATTACACAACTGTTCATCCAGGACAAAATCCATAGCAATTGGTGCACTGGCAGCTGCAAGCCATCCACATTGCCATGGTGGACTATAGCCAGACCCTTCTCACACTGGTTAGAGTCCCATGCCCAACATTGGGACAGTTTAATACAGGGCTGATATTATTATTATTATGTAAATACATAGATTTGCTAGCTACTTACTAGTTTTCCAAAGTATCTGACCTTTAACTTCGCCTTTGACGGTCCCAAGCCCGTATGAGAAAGAAGGAGGGTTGGCTGGGTAGACCTAACTAGCCTTAAAAGGTCAACGCCGAGTAACAGGCGGCGGTAAAAAACCTGATCCAGTCGACCTGTATGGTCGGCTGGAGACGTGAAGGTAGGAAATGACCTCACCACATAACTTTAAATAACATGTCTTAGTCTCTTGGATGGATGACTTGGGATGCCTTGTATTTGGAAACAAATTGAACGGAAATCGAATCTAACGAAACAGCAGTCTGAAGGAAGCTATCGCAAAGGTTCCATAACAACTACTAAATTTTAGATACCGAAAATATACATTGAAATGAAGACTCTTACCTGCCTTAACGAGACGTGCCAATCTCTAAGACTTAAATGGTAAAACGACTGCTTTGTGACTGATATCAAATAAGATGAAGTAGACTGAACTCGGTTCATCCTATTATCAAATAGAAAACGAACTTATAATGAAGAAGAAAGGAAGGCAGTCACCATCAGTGATTACTAGTACAAGTTTAAAGCTGTCTATCGCCTAATGTAGCTTTGCCAGTCATCAAGCCTTGCAAAGATACTGACTTAAAAGTTCCTATCATGATATTGCTCCACATAATAGAGAAGAAATAACATTCTGGAAACTCAGGCAATAAAACTTATTTTCGAGAAGAATGACTACCTACTTCAATTTGTTTTGTGATTCTTGAGCCGTAGCTATAAAAGGTCAGTGATGTCGATGTCTATTTGTAAGCAATCAAAAGTCAAAAACAGATTACAAAATAATTTGAAAGAGAACCCACCATGCACCCTCGAATTGCTCGCCCCAACCGTTGCGATAGAAAAGGTTGACAAATACCGAACTCGTCTCATAAGGGACAGCCGCGTCCTGAGGTCTAGGCGTACTCCTGCTTGCAGTATTCCGCCACGAACACAAAATATGCGTCGACATGTTTATTCTCAGTGCGAGCATCCTCAGGACAGTTTGGTGACGAATAAGAACCATATATACAGTTTCTTAAATGGTTTTGGTTTCCATTGCGTCGTCTACGTCGTCTTTTCACAGTTCTCGCAATATTCCTTTATGTCGTTTTGCCCGTTTCTCACTAGCTCATATTCTCTTGTTTACACACATCAATATTGGCTTTCAGACTTTTCATCCCCTGATGAAATGACCTGATGCTCTTGTTTAAAAATGTCGGCGTCTCCATTGTTGGTAATGAATAAAGTGATAAAATGAGATAGATAGTAGTTTTGGCGTCTGTCAGAGCGAGACAGATTGTCATTCGACTTTTAGGACACCGATGTTTGATGAGTCGTTCATAATAAAATAAAAATAATAAAATTTAGTACGCATCGTTTCATCGTTTACTGCGCATATCTCGTAATCGTGTAACTTTCGTACTATCGACTTTGGCTTGTGTTACCCCGGACTTGATACTCCATCCGTACTTGACGACTTCTTCAGGGGCTTCGATCGCATGACAATATATACATACCGAGTCTATCTCATTAATAGTAGTATTATCAATGACGAGAAAAGTAAGAATGAGTAATCAGAAGAATTTTTAGTATTAAGATTTGGTATAAACAGCTTCCACAAAATAGGAGCAGTAATTTGCTACCACTGTTTCTGAACAATGTTGCCTTGATATAGAGAATTTTGTTTAGTGTACATAAACTCAACTCAGCATATAGAAATTCATTATTTACTAATGTATTTATAAAAGGTTCATGAAATGGACACCGCTTGTAACATAAGAAAGATAGAAAAAATTTAAAAGAAATGCTATTACTCATACTGCATGAATTGTTACGTCATTTGTGTGTGTTTATATGAATATAAATATAATATATAAAGTATAACAGCAGTATATGTAAAAAATACGTTACATGAGTGATATGAATATGAATATAGTATTTATAGCATAACAATATTGTATATATATAAATCTGCATAATAAAAAAGTACAAAAAAATATGAGAGTTTACACAGTATACATTTTTATTTTCGACGGCAGACGTAAAGATGTTAGAGAGGTCATCTTGAGTACGTACTGGTACAGCAGCTTTACCTTCCCGTTGTTTGACGAATATATTTCCTTGAGTGCACCAGCAGAAGGAGTATCCGTTTTCCTTAGCCTTTGTTCGCGCCGCATGAAAAAGCAATCTGATCTCTTTGGTTAACCTCTCGTTATAAAATATTTTTTGCGATTGGCCTGGAACCTCAAGGTCAGCACTTGTAATGTTTCTTCTCGATCTAGAAGATTTTGATATCTGATCTCTTTTGCTACGGCGAAGGAGACGCATCACAACAGGCCTTGAGAACGCTGTGGTGCGCTCGGCAGATAAAGCGGATATTACTCGCGGCCCCACTCTAGTTACCCAGTCAACATCGCAATCATCCAAGCTGACGCCCACTTTTCGTGCGGCCAAAGAGCAATATGGTGCAGGTTTTCATTTGGATGTTCGGGAATTCCTGCCAATTCTATTCCATTTCTAAGATGGTATTGGGCCTGGTTATTTATTTCTTGCTGTAGATCTGATACCTTTGATTCCAGTAACTTTATTTCTCGGTCTTTGGTATTTTCTCGATCTTCCAATGTCTTGATACGAGCTTTATTGGCAGCTATATAGGATCCTAAATCTTCCAGCTTAGTGTGACAGCAAGTGAGTGAGATTGTTGTGTCTTCAAGCTGTTTCTTTAGGGAATGAATCTCTTGCGTAAGAAGACGCACTTCATCTACTAACTCCTTTACCTCAGAGCTCGTGGTGACGTCTATATTTATATCAGTCTTCTTTCTAATGGTGATATTATCATTACGTAAAGGGGTTGAACTATTATCGCCTCCCTTTTTTAGAAGTGCTCGCGATCCGGACATTTCCAGACCTTTTTCTTCTCGTTTGTTAACTTCGATGGATTGATACAGAGTGCACAATAGGTTTGTGCACATGTGACAGATGAGCAGGTTAAATAGTTTGTGTCGGCCAGTAGCATGAAAGTTTTTAGGCAACCATTACATTTCATTGTGATAAAATGTTTAATAAAACAAAAATATAATATATTATAATAGTACAAATAAAAATAAAATAAATATTTTAAAATGCGAAACGTCCAATCGTCAGTGGGGATCGATCTCAGGACCTTTACACCTCAGATCCGACGCCGTCTGCACAGGGCTATTTGCACAGTTAGTACAGATGTAAAATAAGGTAACTGCTTATAGAGCACACGCGGATGGTTTGAAATAGTTAGTTTAGTCTTTATGAACTCGTTGACCTTGCCTATTGTATGTCAATGTCATTTACCGGTAACAAAACACAGAAAAAATGAACTTTTGAACAGTTTTTTAATAATATTTCACGATTGTTTCTATGCACAGTCACAGTTTTTTCACTATTTGGTTCGTAGTCCGATTGTCCACCCACTGATATAAGTCACTTGCACTAAAATACGATTTTAATAACTTTTCTAAATAATTATTTAAAGAGAACTCAATAACGTGTCTGCTTGTAACAGCGCCCGAGCAATTGATCGATGATTAACCCTAGAACGACCAAACTACCTATTGTTAAAAAAAATATTCTTTTTTGTTAAATATACATAGAATATGCCTCAACTACACCCAAAAAAATAATAAAAATAATCTGTTTTTCTCAGTTTTTGAGAAAATATATGTCAAGTGTACTCAACATTATGAAACATTCAAGAATCTATACGTACAAACAGATGACAGAATATTCAACAGTGTCCTTTAATGTATAAACTACTTTTCAAATAAAACCAAATAATACGGAAATAAAAACGTTTATTTAGAAACATGGTAGTTATAGAAACAGTTCCTCTTACTAACTAGACACAGCCTTATTGAGCATTTACTACAATTTATATTTGTGTGCCCTGTTTTATAGTATTTGCACCTACCATAAGATACAAATATTGGTAAATGGCCTACGTTATCATACCTCACAGCATCAGGCGGTCGGGGTGCTGCTGGCGTTCTTATTATTGCCGATGGTGGTCTATTGACAATGTCAATATTGGCTTTAGGTGCTCTGTCTCTCTTTAATAATTCAGTATAAATATTTATACGGAATGACTTCAATGGCATGCATGTATTATTTGATAAGATCTTTTGGTCTCTACAACAATAGCCAAGCATTATTAATACATATATATAAAACTTGGAAAAAATTGCAATGTACCACCTTTAAGTTTTAAAAGTACTGCGATATATTGCAATCAACATGTCTGCTAAGTCGACTCCCCCCATGTGCATGTTGTATTGTTTGATTATTTGGGGACAGTCAATTTCTACTCTAGATTTCGATTCTTTAGAATATCGTTTAATTTTTTCTATGGGGTAAGAGTCCACAAAAGTACTGGCCAAAGTAACAGCCTTATTGTCATGCCATTTGACAACGGCTATTTTATTAGAAGCAAATAACTTGTTTGCTTGCGCATCTTCCTTTTTTTGACAGTTGCTTGTCGGTAGGCAACTTCTCTGCACATCCTCTTAGTCTATTGGCTTTAATCGTACCTAAGACAAATAATCCATATTCATTTCGCAAAAAATGTATCAACTCGAGTGAAGTAAAAAAGTTGTCGAAGTACAAAATAGAAGGCCTTGTATTAATTGTCTTCGAAAGAGCTAGGACCACTTTAGCGCCTAAACTCAGACTATTTTCATAATCAATGAATGATATGCCTCTGAACGTATCATCACCTGCATATGGTAGAAAATCGTACACCAATCCGGAAACTCCAGCTCTAACAAATATCTTAAAGCCCCATTTCTTTGGCTTTTTTGGTAAATATTGTCGACGGCTTCCAGCACGTGTACCCTTATAAGGGACCATCATTTCATCTATGCTATAGCGTCTTTCCTCTTCGAGCGTTAAACAGTTGTGGCGTATTTTATTTAACAGTGGCCGGTTCTTAAAATACCGATCATCGTTGTTCTCGTTGTTATCAGCAAAATGAAGATATTTTCTTATTTGCTCATATTTTTTGAGATAACATTCGCTATGGGAGGATATCTAAGGGCTGAACTGCAATAGTCTCTGTACGACGGCATTTGAACTACCCCCATTAAAATTGTTATAGCTAGAAAATCACAGATATCTTCTTTGCTCACGTTTATGCATTTGGAAAGGCAACACTGAACGGAATATAAATTTGTTTGTTCTATTATAAGATCAATAATATCTTCGGAAAAAAAGTAAAAAGTAATCAAGAGGGCATTTTGCGCCTGCTGGCGTCATGAATTGAAACTCTTCTATAGTAGCCGTATGGTAGAATTTGCCGAGCTTCCATTTAAAATCTAGCGATTTTCTAACATATTACTTAACTCGTTTTGTTGAGACTACGGTTTGACGGACAACTTAACGCTTGGAACGGGTATTTTGTTCCAGGGTCGATAGAAACGGTGAATTAAGCATCGGCAGTTCGGTGCTGATAGCTGATGGAAACATCTGATGAATTATGGGCGTCAAGGGAACTGTGTCTTCTTCATAGGGCAGTATAGGTGAATCAGGTATGATGAAAACACGTAAGTCAGATATAGTGTTTATTTCAATCAAGCGATAACAAAAGTGAGGCCGATTCGACTGTTACACTCCATTTTATACCAATATTTTAAGTGACACTGGTGACGTAACAATATGATCAAATAGTTGTCTATTACAACCAAAATATATCTTATTAGCATAAAGTATCGATATCGACTCAAGGTTAATTAAATAAACAAATAGACAATTAATTATATATCCTATCTTATATTATATTTATATCCTATGTATATGACGTGTTAGTGGAGTGAGCCGGTGCTTGTAACACTCGGCCATCCTGCATCGGTCGTGTCCCACGGCGATCTTGAAGGTTTTCAGGATGTTTGTGTCCCTGGAAAGGATAAGAAGAAACAGTAAATGTCCTTTGTATAAAAGTTGGCAGTACATTAAATTTGTTTCTGCAATAAGCCTCAGCTTCATATTTGTCTGTTTGAAGTTGATGGGTTAAAGTCACACAGATCTAGCCCAGATTGCTAGATATTATATTATTTTGTAGTCACACAGATCTATCTCAGAATGCTAGATATTATATTTAATTTTATATAGTCACACAGATCTAGCTAAGAATGCTAGATGTTATATTTAAAGTCACACAGATCTAGCCCAGATTGCTAGATATTATATTATTTTGTAGTCACACAGATCTAGCTCAGAATGCTAGATATTATATTTAATTTTATATAGTCACACAGATCTAGCTAAGAATGCTAGATGTTATATTTAAAGTCACACAGATCTAGCCCAGATTGCTAGATATTATATTATTTTGTAGTCACACAGATCTAGTTAAGATTACTATATACTTATATTTATAGGCACAGAGATCTAGGCTGCTAGATATTATATTGATATAGTCACACAGATCTAGCTAAGAATGCTAGATGTTATATTTAAAGTCACATAGATCTAGTTAAGATTACTATATACTTATATTTATAGGCACAGAGATATAGCTCATGTTGCTAGATATTATATTTATATAGTCACACAGATCTAGTTCAGATTACTAAATATTATATTTATAGGCACACAGATCTAGCTCAGATTGCTAGATGTTATATTTATATAGTCACACAGATTTAGTTCAGATTACTAGATATTATATAGTCACACAGATCTAGCTTAGATTACTAGATATTATATTTTAGATAAGTAATATATGTATATGTATTATCATGCATACAGGATCTGGCTTAAATAGTTTGTTAGATATCATATTTCGTTGTTCCAGTAGGTAAACTTTATTGTATACGTATCACGTTATTAAATTAGGTACATATTTATTAAAATTTATTTATTTAGAAGATTACATTTATCAACAATCAAATGATTCTGTTTTTAAATTATTCATTCTTAATACAATTGTCTTACTAAAGGTTTTTGTTCAACATACCTACATATTTATGTATTTCACACTCATTCTAATTTTTCTAATTCAACTCTCCAGTAAATCTATCAGATCATCTCGGTCTACTTCTTTATCGGAATCAGAGGAGCTATCGGAAACAGATGATTTATACGGGCGTAGGGCGTCACCAGGGACAACAGCACTAAACTTTTTATACCCTTTAATACCCTTGATACTGTTAATAGTGTAGCGATCAATGGAGTGATCAGATTTTGATATTTTATATGGTCCCGTGTAGAAACTACCTAGCTTTTTGGTGACACCTGTGGTATTATCACGAGATATTCCACCTTTCCATAACACTAAATCTCCTACATTATACTTTCTACAACTTTTATGTTTTTTATCGTAGCGATTTTTCATGACTGTCATGTACCTATCGATACGTATTTTAGCCTCCTGTCTTCGTTCATCTAACTCTTTAATCGAATTCGGGTGGTCACTATTAGTCGTGGAGTAAGCAGGCAAAAGCGTATTAATGTGAGCAAACATCAAATTAAATGGCGTATGTCCGGTAACTGCATGTGGGGTATTGTTAATACCCCACACGACGTCAGCTAATTTTTCGTCCCAGGTGCATTCGCTTTCTGTTGTAGTATTAAGTCCATTAATAATACTCCTATTTACTCTCTCGACTTGGCCGTTTGAGCGTGGGGAAGCAATCGCATTCAGGACATGTCTAAGTTGTTTTTGGATTACGAAATCTTTAAAATATCTACTTGTGAATGCCACTCCACGATCAGTTATTATCCTAGAGGGATTACCGAATACCGATAGTATTTCCCTAAGCTTTTTAATAGTTTCTATGGAGCTAACATTTCGCACCGGTCTAGTAAATACAAACTTTGTAAAGGCGTCAATGACTACGAGTATGTAAGTATTACCGCAGCGAGTTTTGAGAAAAGGTCCCAAATGATCGGCATGGATAGTGTGCATAGGTATTTGTGGCTTTTCTATGGGATGTAGTTCACCTTCTGGTTTACCGTAGTTACCCTTGGCAAAGGAACATTGCAGACAAGCATTTATATACTTCCTGATAAACTTAGTCATTCCTAAAAACCAGAATTGAGATTTGATTGCTTTTTCATACTTATCAAATCCTGGATGGCCAATTTCGTCATTATATTTCTGTAGTAAACTCCACTTCGACAGTTTGGGTATTACAAATCTATTACCATGAACTGTTTTGCGAAATAAGCAACCGTCTACTACATTGTAATTATTCAGGATGTCTCGATTTTGTGTTCCTTCTCTTAACTGTTTTATTATACTTTGAATATAGTCATCCTGTAGTTGTAGGGTTAAACGCCAATCATCACTATCTATGCTAAGGACAGAAGTCGCATCTATAGGGTTGCGACTTAGGGCATCAACATGTCGCATGCGGTCCCCAGAGCGATATTCGATATCTAGATCAAAATCTTGGATGGTGAGCCACCAACGGGCAATTCGCGGTATGAGGTCTTTTTTATTTAGGGTGCTACGTAAAGCTGCGCAGTCAGTAACAATCTTGACCGGAATACCAGTAAGGTATATTCGAAACCGTTTTAAAGATTCTACTACAGCCAAGGTTTCCAGCTCATAGCTGTGATAAAATTGTTCTTCATTGCTGGTTACACGACTAAAATAAGCTATCGGTTTCAAATTATCGTCTTTTTGGTACTGTAGTAGGATCCCTCCTAAACCTAGCTTACTGGCATCGGTATGCAGTTCAGTTTTAGCCCGGGGGTTATAAATAGCTAGTACTGGTCTCATGATTAATGCGGTTTTTAGGCTTTCGAAAGCTTGTTCTTGTTCTGAACCCCACATCCATTCTACCCCTTTTTTAGTCAAATAAGTTAGAGGGCGTGCTATCTCTGCAAAACTACGAACAAACTTACGAAAGTAGGATGCAAGACCGATGAATTGCCTAACCTCATGCACATTACGAGGACGCCTAAATTGTGACACGCTATCTATTTTTGCCTGCCCTGGACGCACGGAACCTGCAGTGACTTCATGTCCTAAGTAATTCACACTAGTTTGTAAGAAAGAACACTTCTGTAAATTGAGTTTTAAGTTAGCTTGTTGAAGAAGTTTGAAAACTTCTTCAAGCAGGTCTATACCTTCCTGTATAGTGACGGAAGGGATGGTGATATCATCAAGATAAATAGCCAATTTGTTATTGAGAGGCCCTAGAGCTTTCCGTATGAGACGAGAAAATACCGCAGGAGCATTGGCTATACCAAACGGCATTTTAAGGAATTCGTACTGTCCTGTTGATGTGATAAAAGCAGTTTTATGTATCGAGTCTTTTGACAATTTCACTTGGTAATAACTTTGTGTCAAATCTAGTGCAGTAAAGTACAGTTTTCCAGAAAGTCTATTGATCTGGTCATCGATATGTGGTAATGGATATCGATCCTTAACTGTTCGGCTATTAAGCGCGCGATAGTCAATACATAAACGGTAACCACCCTCCTTTTTTTTAACCAATATGACTGGACTAGCATACTCCGAGTCCGATTCCCTTACTATGCCCGCTGAAACAAGTTCATCTACCTTTTGCTCCACTATTTCGGATTCCTTATAAGACAGCCTATATGGTTTGCAATACACTGGTACATCAGTTGTTGTAGCAATGCGCATTTCTAGTAAGTTAGTACACCCAAGTTCGCTACTGTATTCGGCAAACGACTCACTATACTCGTCCAACAAATAAAGCAACTTATTACGATAAAATGCCCCAATATCACCCAATTTGACGTTTGAGAAATTAATTGTTTTTCTTTGTAACGAATTTATGTTTACGTCAGAGCATTGATTACTGGAGGTTATAAAAACTTCGGCCTGGTCATATACATCAGCTCGAGTAAGTAATCTTCCTACACCCCAACGTATACACGACTCACCCAAATTCGTTATTTGCAAACAATTATTGCCATCTTTTAAAATACATTGAGGCATAAAGTAAGACTCATTACCGAAATCAAAAATAATGGACCGGGTTATAAGTATACTATTTTTATGTATCTCGTCCGTAATATATGCATAAATAAGACATGTATCTCCTGGCTTTAATTCTAAATAATGAGATAAAAATAAAGGAACTTTCTCTATAAAATCATTGGCAGATAATTGAATATTCGTCAAGTCGTGGGCAGATTGAAAATATTGCCCATTGTTTGCTATTAACTTGACTATTTTAGAATTAGCAATAAGTGTCAGATCCGGACGACATATAATCGGTTGGCCTATTATCATGTTTAAGTCTTTCAAAGCTGTATTAGTAATTTCGGCGTCACTGTGAATAGATATGTCATCAATGCCCAAATTAAACTGTACTTTACCGAGTGAAGTGATTCGCGAGCCACCAAAACCTTTCATCAAAACATTTGAATGTAAAATCTTTAGTTTTAAGTGTTGAACAGTTTTTAACGTAATAATATTAACTTTACTTCCTGTATCTATATAAGCGAGTAATACTGCTCCATTAATAGTAATATACTTTTTATATGCATCTGATAAAATTTCAAATGTGGTAAATGTAACTTGTCGTACCTGAGCAACGTTGAGTTGAACTTGTGATGAGTGTCTATCTCGGGAGCCTGCACTACCTGTAGAACCGGCAGCATACCAGCACGCAGCAGAAGCATGACCCAGGCGTTGGCAGATCTGGCAGTGCGTGAGACGACACTCCCGCGCCTCATGGCCAGTCCTGCGGCATTTGAAGCATGTCTTCGGCATACTTGAACCTCGCTGCCAGGTAGATCTTTGCTCAGTGTTTTTCGCTTCGATCTTCTTATAGTTCTCAAGAGATGACAGGAAGCCATAGTATAATTCTTCTGGTGACTCACAGTTGTAAGCCTTTGCATTCGCTCGCAATTCGAGAGGGAGACCTCTAATCAGACAAGAAGTAGCAGCGTCACCCTCCAACCCACATTTCTTAAGAAGTGACATTTTGTCGTGGAAGTACCTTGTCATGGTTTCTTCATTCTTCTTGGTACGAGCAAGCATTTCCTCCAACCGATCGACGTAGTCTGTAGAACGTGGGAAGGCGCGCGTTAAAATTTCTTTCCACTCTGTCCACGTGGCTGCATAATCCTCTAAATCGTCATACCATTCGCGAGCGGAGCCGCGTAGATGAATTTGCATGACGAAAATGCGATCTCTTTCATCCCATGAATACATGTCACCGAGCTGGTCTATTTTGTTAAGCCAGCCCTTCACGTTCGTCGTTTTATTGCCTGGATCAAATTTCGGTATAACTTCAGCCTCCAGGTGGTTAATTCTTCGCTTTTTGGGTAGACTCGATTCGTTACAAGGTGAAAAAAAATCGTCACATTTTTCGGGTACTTCGTTGTCTGTCGATGTATCACTTTGTCTCCTTCTTTTTCCTAGCCCATGAAAATATGGCCCGAGCAGCTTGTCCTCCATCCCACTTCTGAGATGAAAACACGTAAGTCAGATATAGTGTTTATTTCAATCAAGCGATAACAAAAGTGAGGCCGATTCGACTGTTACACTCCATTTTATACCAATATTTTAAGTGACACTGGTGACGTAACAATATGATCAAATAGTTGTCTATTACAACCAAAATATATCTTATTAGCATAAAGTATCGATATCGACTCAAGGTTAATTAAATAAACAAATAGACAATTAATTATATATCCTATCTTATATTATATTTATATCCTATGTATATGACGTGTTAGTGGAGTGAGCCGGTGCTTGTAACACTATCAATGTTATGGTCGTCATCGTCCAGAATATTCAATCTCTCTAACCCTTTATAAGGCATAAGGATCTAAGGACGATAAAATAAAAGTAATTATGGTTTTACGTTACTTTTATTATAGTTTTTCAGAAAAGGATAAAAAAAAATTAAAATAATAAAAAAAACATGGTGGTAAGTATGTTCCCTCTGCCCGTCGGTGTTATGGGTACTAAGTTTGATTAAGGCAGATTGATGTGGTATTACTATTGCTGGTGAAACGCAGTAAAGCATGGTAATATGCAAAGAGGAACTGCACACTTTGAGCACATTATTTTAGACCGTTTATCCTTTTCTTTAGTGCTGCACATTCTACAGCGTTTATAGCTTGTCAATTCCACAGGCATATGCTCTCCGACGTTGGTATAGCGAATTTCTTCGGAAATAACATGCAAGGACTTTTGGCGGGTTTCTGATAGACACTTTTTTTTTTGTTTACGTAGTTTACCGGACCAGAACGGCGTTTTCTATTTGAGAATCCACTTATCAGGCCTCTAGCAACAGATACTCTGAATTCAAGATTGCTGAGTTTAATAACATTTTTATTTTGGCAATACAACAAGTATGCATTTGTTATACTTGTATCTAAAAGAAAGTAGAAGATGCGGAGCCACAATTTCTTACTCCGCCTGCCAACTGAGTAGGTACTTTTCATTTGGTCGAAACGATCTACTCCTCCCATTCTTTTTGTGTACTCCTTTATGGCTAAAGGGCAGTCAATAGCTTTCTTAGTACCATCTTTTTGAGTTCGTAAAACAGTAGTTTTGCCAGTTTTTGGATGAAATGCATTGCTCATCAAGAGAACATCTTTAGTGTCTTTCCACATCAGGCAAGATACGTTACCCTTGACTCTCCATTTGTACTGCCCTTTTTGCAGCTTGGGTTTGGATTTTATAAATCTGGGAAGATCTTTTCTGTGTCTCCTTACGGTTCCTGTGGCATAAATTCCATTCTCATAGAGATATTGCATTATGCTGTAGTCAAAAAAAAAATTATCAAAAGTCACAATTATGTGAAATTCCTCCAATGCCTTGTTTACCAGCTTCTCTGTCAACATCTTTACAACTTTGTATCCCAGACCTTCTTCAACGCCCGTTTCCGATTTACCTGTATAAATATAAAATTCATACAAGTAGCCAGTATTACTGTCGCACCGGCACCACACTTTGTAACCCCTTTTGATTGGTTTCAGTGGCATGTACTGCTTCATGGCAGACCGTCCCTTGAACAAAATCATCGATTCGTCAATACTTTGGGAAGAGGAGTCTTTAGCATTATTTTGACATGCGTGATTTATAAGGTCCAACAAAGGGCGTACTTTGTAAAGTTTATCGTAATTTTCATCTGACTTTTGTGGCTGCTGGGTGTTATCATTTAGATGGATACACTGTAATATTTTTTTGAACCGTTTTATAGTCATAATGTCTGCAATTTCGTCAACTCGGAATCCAGGGTCGGATGACCAATAAAGGTCAATCGAAGGCAGCCTATGATACCCCATTATTATGAGAATTCCTAAGAAAGCCTTCAGCTCTTTTTTATCTAACTGTGTCCATTTTTCATCACTACTCTGTTCAGCATATAAGTTTGTTTGATATATTATCAAATCATAGACTTCATCAGTAAAATATTTTTCAAACAAAGTCATGGGTCTAATACGGCTGCTAAACATATTCTCTGGTGCCATTGGAATTTCATCGTAAACGGTAGGATCCGGTCGAAAAGTGGTCCACTTTGTCTTTTTCCATGTATCCTCTTCGTCATCTGAATCTTCTGTTTCTGAGTCTGAAAGAGTATAATTTACTGGTGATTCTGGTCTAGTTCTTGAGGTCTGCTGTGTACCAGAGCAACTGGGTAAATCTTGGGCTGCTGATACGCGTCTTGGACGAAGACTTTCGACTGATGCATGGCGTAAGCTTACAACAGAAGGTTGCTGGGATAATGGGCTGCTAGGTGGATTGGGTGTAGATGGGAAAGGTTCATTAGGCTCATCTAAGTTTTCTAAGATTCTTTGAAGCTTTGCGGTACTTATTTGTATAGTCTCTTCATCAGATTCTAAATCATCATCTGACACTTCAGGATCTTCAGGTAAGCCATAAAGCTCGTTTAATTGATTGATAATATCCAAATCATTAAGAATTTTTCGATTCATTTTCAAACAAATCTATAACAAAAAACAAAGTTACATTTTGAGGCCGTAAGGTAAAGGGAATATATTTCCCACCACAACTAACCTTTATAATAAAGTTCTACATATTTATATGTTGAAAATATGTTTATATTGTAATTGAATGAACATTATTCTTTAGAAATAATAGCAACTCACCGTTTTTTATTCACAAAAATCGAAGATTTATAAAGATTTATCTTGCTGCACAAAACTACACCTGTTTTCACCTTTGACAACGTCATACGAAGAAAAAAAATATGGCGACCTGTCATCACCACCACCTATAAATATCGATTTGACATCAATAATAAATATTGCCATACGAAAATAATCACAAGTTAAAAACTTTTTGAATTATGTTGAGTAATATATGGTGGGAAAAATATTCCCGTTGCCTTATAAAGGGCTAAAGAGGAATCAACTGACCTTGGCTCTGAACTGATATCAGAGTCTTCATTTTGCGCACGTATAGTTTGAGGTTCCGTAATTAGCTCTTCATCTTCTGTATTATCACTACTCCCAGAAGGAGCGTGCGCTGGTGGTATTAGCGCCATGATACGCCTAGTCCGCTCCCATTGTAGTTTTATCTAAGAAAAGCAAAGTAAAGAAGCTTGCAAAACCCATTCCAACACCAAAAGCATAATAATGCAAATATGTTAACACGTGCTTTTAAAACAAAAATTATATGCAGCTTAGCATGTTAAAATTGAAAGCCCGATAATACAAACTTATCTAAATGATGAAGTTTAAAAAAATACAATTTATTTAGAAAATCACATTGTGTGCACACAGAAACACAATACTCCGTATGTCGGGCAATGTTAAATATACTTAACATAGTTACCAATTAGTACTTTGTTCAGAATTGGGCAATGTTAAGAATACTCAACACTGACAACTTCATCGTTATAACTTGTTAGTAAAAGCAGTTCAGTGTCAATTATGTACCATAAAACAAAGAATAAGTATATAGGATAATAATAAGTATCAGTTATTTGTGCAAACATTAAGAAAAACATATAAAACTTAAAATATTTACCGCACGTCCACGAGTTGCTCCTTTACCCGGCGCCATTTTGCCGCTAAGTGTCAAAATTATTGCATAATCTGTCACTTCAATTTTTTTTATTGTAGCGTTTCGTTTTTGCTCTGAGGTAAGTTAAAAATCACACCAATAAACACAGTACTTTTTTAAAATAATTTTTTATTTCGAATGTCGAGTATACTTCACGTTGCGAAGAAAAGGGTTAGAAACGATTTTTTGTCTTATGGGTTGTGCGGTATATACAAGGTGGCTATGACCGATGGGCATTAAAATGGACCGAGTATTCCATATTGGCTCAGTGTTAATTCAAAACGGTTAAAACTCGATAAAGATAAAAATAGACAAGAAATCACTTTTTTCAAACAAATTAAAATAATTTAATACGCAAACACCATTTATAAACATTTACACTAACCTGCGGTCACTTGCATAACAAAGCGACAACGGCGCATTCTGTTGTCTTTCATTTTGCCGATGGCGGGCGGCGGAGCCACAGATGTTTTAAGTGTGTAGTACGTAGATAATACAGTTTTACGGGCACAACACAATTTTTAGTTAAAGAGAACACAATATTTAGTGCATAATTATTACTAACTACACAAATCACCTCAAATCTTTAAATTTTCAATATGTCCACAATTCTCATTTACACACAACTGATATCGACGTAAGATATTATTTTGTAGTCTTACAATGAAGTTATTGTTCGCTACCAAGCTTTTTAATTTATTGAATGCTACAGTTATTCTATTTCTAAGTTCGTCTATTGTATTTACATCCGTGGCGTACACTTTATCTTTCATGTACCCCCACAAAAAGAAGTCCATATTCGTTAGGTCCAGAGATCGGAGGGGCCATTGTACGGGGCCGAATCTGCCCACCCATTTCTGCCAAAACATTTCTGTGAGTCGCGCCCTGGAAGACACCACTGAATGTGGAGGCGCGCCGTCTAGCTGGTACCACAGCCGCCGATATTCGGCTTGTATTAGTTCATCTACGTACTCACTAACGGGACCATTTAATATGTCCAAAAACTTTGTCGCGTTAAGGGTGCCGTCAATAAAAACAGAGGCGATGACATGATTTTTATGCATGCCCGTCCACACGTTCAGTGAAAAGTGGTATTGGTGTTCGGACTCCCGAAACATGTGTGGGTTTTCTTCACTCCAATATCTACGATTCTGTCTGTTCCAAATGCCGTTGCGCGTAAATGTACTCTCATCGGTCCATACAATATTGGATAAGAAGTTATCGTCGTTACTAACGTAATTTAACAGCCACTGACAATAACCTGCGAGTCTCGGGTCAATAAGGCTTGGACTTTTCTAAAGGACAATGGGCAAAAATGTATGGAACCTGGTACCCGCTCCAACAACTATAATTTTTATATGACCGGAAAGCTATTACATATATATACACTAGTATGTATGGCGCTTGTCTCGATTTGTTGCCCGTTCGGAGATAATCGACTTCGACCTTTTTTTCTTTTAGTTGTTACTGATGTCGAATTTACTGCATTACTAAATATCGCTTTTTACAGGAAAATCATCATCCAAACCACGATTGTCATCTGAGTCTACTAAAATGCTTATTTTACTAACTAAACTTAATCATAAATATCTGTTACAATAACATCGTTTAAAAACATTGCAGGAGCAAGGAAACCCTCACGTCTGGTATATCCCAAATACCAAATAATTGATATAATGTGTGCACAAGTGCCTACAGTACGTCTGCCCGTCAAACACGTGTAGTAGTGCTGTAAGATGACATCTTCTGCTGTGTGGTTACTATTTACCAGAATGTATGAGTAGTACACTCTTGATCTCACGTGACGTGACTGAATACGTCCACGTAGAAGCCACGCATTTTCATTGATCCCATAATCGGGTAAGTCTTCGAGGGCATTTTCTCTATATACTTCAATAATATAGAGTCCGTTTTGTAAATGCTGTGCGCAGTATGATTTTGCCAGCTTTAATTGATAAGTGCCCAGAGCTAGAATAATAGTCTGATCTTCTGTCATTTGCGGAAAAATTGTATCTCGCTCGCCTCTATTCTCTTAAAGTCCACCCTTCGACTATTTAGTCGATTTCTTTTTTCACGTAATTGTGCAGTAGATTAAGGGTATCTATTTTTTCAGTGATCCTGTCTAGGTAGGGTTCAGCGTAATTACTGTCTGTAATAGGTATGTGGTAGTGGTTTAAAAGCGCTGCAGCGATTTTGAAATCACAAAACATGTATGGTAGTGTTTTATTAAAATATTTCTGCTGCAAGAGCTTGA
This sequence comes from Catocala nupta, assembly GCA_963675205.1. Classification (NCBI taxonomy): domain Eukaryota; kingdom Metazoa; phylum Arthropoda; class Insecta; order Lepidoptera; family Erebidae; genus Catocala; species Catocala nupta. Next base: position 9,891,347 of record OY776108.1, on the reverse strand, counting down.
AATCGCGTTTGAATCTTCCATTCACCACTTCCACGACCCATCGGCATATTGTTACGGCCCGAGATTCATTCGCCTGTTCAACAGTCAGCTGTGTTTCATTTCTATCTTTTGTTGGTGGCACATAAGATTCGTATCTACACGCTTCAATGTCACCTAGGCTGTCTCTAAACCCTCTATCTAATATAAATGCATCATCTGTCTGCAGCAACCAATGTAGTGGATCTTTCTCATTATTCATGATGTCGCTCATTATATTGGCGTCGGTTTTTGTTGCAGCATAGGGGCCCTTGACATCTAAAATGTAGCCATCCGTGCATACTATTAAGAATGGCTTTAGTAAGTTCTGAAACTTGTGCATACTATAGGAATGCCGCTGGAATAAAAAGTTAGAACTTTTATTGATGTATATGTATGTGCCATCGCATATTAATTTTGCTTTATCGTTGTCGTTATTTCCGAACAAAGCTTTAGGATTTGTTAGGTTCCTTTGTAATATGTTATCTCTAGTAATGTGATCTATTCCCAAATGTAAGATCACGTATTCATTGCTGAGGTATTCGCGAACAATAGCTAGTTGCCGCTCTAGTTTTCTTCTTGATATTTGGAATAGTGTCGCAAGTCTTTCATTGGAAACTCCGGTTCGCAGTTTTGTTGATAAAAAAAACTAATTACAGTAGATTAAAATTGTTTATTGTTTTCGATAGTAAACAAAAGGGGAATTTATTTCTTAAAAATCACATCATCCATATGCAATCCTTCATTATTCTGGCATTGCTGCAATCTACAGCGAAAATTTTCGATAACAGCTTTACATGTTTCTGTTGAGATGTTTTGGATTTCTGTGCGAATAAAATCCTTTAATTCGTCAAGAGTTACTGGGTTGGTGTCGTAAACTTTAGCCTTAAGATATCCCCAAAGAAAAAAATCCATTGGGAATAGATCCGGGCTACGAGGCGGCCAGTTAATGTCCCCTCTTTTCGATATCACTTTTGGGCCAAAAATGTCTCGAGCTGCCCTTAACGAGTCATTACATGTATGACAAGTGGCTCCATCTTGCTGAAACCATGAGCGTTGAATAAAACTAACAAAATCCTGCAGCGCTGGAGCGAAAAAGTTTTGTAACATGGTGATATATCGCTCGGAATTCACCGTAACCGCACGTCCTCTTGAGTCTTCAAAAAAGTATGGACCAATAATGCCTCTTGCTGATAAAGCAGGCCATACTGTGACTTTGGGTGAATGCAGGGGTTTTTGATGCTTTAATTTCGGATTAGTGTCACTTCAATAACGACGATTTTGTCTATTAACATGCCCATTTAGGTGGCAGTGAGCCTCGTCTGAGAAAAAAATGTTTGTAAAGCTGGTGAACCGCTCTATTATTTCGTTTGCAAACTGCAACCTAGTGGCATGGTCCTGAGGCCTTAATTCCTGCAGCATTTGGATTTTATAGGGATGTAGACGTAAATCTTTCTTGAGAATGTGGTTTAATGATGTTCTTGGCACGTTAAGGACAGCAGACCGCTTTCGAGTTGAAAGTCCATGTTGCACAGTGATTCAGGTTTCATACAAAGGCGGTCATAAACACACAAATCCGTTATAAAAAGTATTTTATTATTTTACACGTTGGAATATATTTAGGTAAACGTAAATAATTAAAATTATAATATATTATATAAGTTTAAAAAATTCTTAACAACATTTAGGTGTAAAAATGTCTCGCAGTAATTTTATTTTAGACGATCGATGTATCTAAAACATTTTATATTGCGAATTTTAATAGTAAAACTGTAAATAATGGTTATTTGTATTAACAATAACCACAAAAGAATAAAATAAAATAGCAAAAATACATAAAATAAGTTTATTTTCTAAATACAAACAACCTACAAACTATACGAAATATTGGCAAAATTACCTTTAAATATATAACAAATCTAAAACAGCTTTTGACAATACACTCTTTTTTTTGACAGGTAACTTTCGTAGACCTGTTATGAAGAGATCTGAATGAAGAAGAAGCCTATTAATTAAATCAGTATTGGTCAAAATGCGACTCATTTTTCGCGTGTGATTTCTCCTAAATGATTTGATGTGTTTGTTAGTTGCTTCAGCTGCTTCTTCAGACAGCTCTCCGATTGACAATAAAGCGTGATCAATAACATTAGCACCATGAACTAGGACTTTGTGAACGGAAGCAGGCATGTTATACCACGGATACTCGGCAACTAATTGCCGAGCTGTCTCTAATGCGAACTCTTCGAAGTTCGTCTTATTAATGTTATATCCCGAATTCAAACATTGAAGTATGATCCAGCAACGATCTAGGAGATCTTTCTTGATCCCAGTAATTTCAGCTGAAATTTCTGAGTTCGAGAAAAACCGTCTGGCGGTATTACCATCTGTCAGAGTATTCTATGGGTCACTTGTAGGTAGTAATAGTAAATAATAGGCGAGACTGCTCTGCTAAAATTGTATTGCTCCAGACAGTTCGTTTTACAAATTTTGGTTAAAAAAAACAGCACAGTATGTTTGTAGTGACCCGCTCGAGCAGACTGGTGGCGCGCGGAAGCGGAGCGCGTTGCGGCCGCGCTGCCCTCGTCCCTCGCGCCCCGCGGGGGGGTGCACAGTGGGTAAAAACGCCGCATTGCACAGTGCAGCGTTAACAGCCTCCCACACCTTGATAGCTCAGCTATCAATCTTCATTTTGTTGCAGGTCCTCGTCATCAATATCTGGTATAACACAGAACTTATGAACTGCTCTCTTAATTGTTCCTCTTGCTGTGTAAACATCAGCGACTCTGCTGACACCATCTCGTCCTGGATACAGGGTTGTAATGCGGCCTAAACGCCAACACAATGGAGGGAGGTGATCTTCATTCAGAATGATCAAATCGCCTACTTTTGGCTCTCGCTGTGGTTTGCGCCACTTCGTCCTTTGTTGTAGTTCTGCCAGGTACTCTCGACGCCACCTCTCCCAAAATTGCTGCCGCAGCTGCTCTATTCTCTCGTATCTGTTGGGTCTCGTTTTATCAATGGTTAGAGACGGCACTGCTGTGAGTGGCCGCCCGATGAGGAAGTGTCCTGGGGTAAGGGGAAGGATATCTGATGGGTCTGATGAGAGAGGAGATAAGGGTCGAGAATTTAGGATAGCTTCTATTTGTATGAATAACGTTGATAGTTCTTCAAACGTTAAGGCAGCGTTGCCTGCTACTCTTTTTAGATGGTGTTTGGATGACTTTACCCCAGCTTCCCATATACCCCCAAAGTGAGGTGAATATGCAGGGCTGAATTTAAATCTAATGCCTTCAGTGCTGCCATACTCTGTCACAGCTTTGCGACTACATTTGAGAACTCGACCCAATTCATTGTTTGCCCCTACAAATGTTTTGCCATTGTCTGAATAAATTTCGTGAGGTTTACCTCTTCTTGCTACAAATCGTCGTAGGCACATTAGGAATGCTGCAGTGGTTAGATCACTTACAAGCTCTAAGTGGACAGCTTTAGTTGTAAGGCAAACAAATAAACAAAGGTAACATTTAGTTACTCGACTACCTCTGCCTTTTTTACTCGATATCATAAATGGACCAGCGAAATCTGTTCCACACGTATAAAAGGGAAAACTGGGATTTGTTCTAACATTTGGGCATTTGTTCTAACATTGATTTGTTCTAACATATCACATTATGGGCTGTACCGTTTTACCTCTGAAACGTATACACACAATACAGTTTCTTAATATACTACGAGCCAAGTTCCTGCCACCTATTGGCCAATATTCTTCCCTAATGGATGATAAAAGTAATTGTGTTCCAGCATGGAATAAACGTATATGCTCATTTCTCATCAGTAATTTAGTAAAATTATGTTTCGAATCGAGTAATATTGGGTGCCTTTTGTCAAAATTATAATTAGGGTTTCGTATACGACCACCCACTCTGAGAATGCCATCTGAATCTATAAACGGGTTAAGTGGCAATATTTTAGATTTATGATGGAGCTCTTTGCTCTTTTTAATTTTATCTATTTCACTAGAAAATGATTGCAGTTGGCAACATTTGATCAATGTTTTTAATGAATTGTTAAGCTCATCAGTGTTAACCCTATTCTTGGCAAAAAAAAAAAAATATTATTTTCAAATAATTTTCAAATATGATGTTAATTATGAATCTAGGATTTAGGGAAAAATATATAAAAAAATTGCACATAACCAGATAATGAGATCCTTTATGTATCTTTGAAGATACATTGCCAGCTTAGTAAAAAACTTTGACCTTACTTGTAAGTGTCTTTAAGGATACGTTGCCAGGTTTGAGGAAATAAAATGCGCAAAATTTTCTTAATAATATATGTATAAAATTTGCATGTAGTAACAAGTATAGTTATAAAACCAAAATCAACTTACAGATTTATTAAAATAAAAAGAAAAAAATAAGTTATCGAAACATTTGAAGTGTACTGTGTAGCTTAAAATTAAATAATTACTTATCGGTATGGAATTTTACAAAACAATTTCTTTCCGGCTTAAAACACAAGCGTAACGAGCACTTGGCACACATTACCGTAGTTTGGCCCTTGCCACAAAATTTACATCGCCCTTTCGACCCAAACATTGGAAAATGGCCGACCTTATCGTACCTTACATCCGGTGTAGGTCGTGGTGCTACAGGGGCCTGTATTATTTTTGACGGAGTTGGTCCAGAAACTTCACAGTTGTCGACCATATCTCCTCGGCCCTTTTTCAGGAGGCTCTGTGCTACTTGGTACCTGAACATTTTTAGAGGCATTGTCTTTCCCGCACTATGTCGTTTGTATAAAACCCCGCTATTATTTATGCAAATATCCAGGACTTGCGACACTAATGGCAAATACCATCGATGGCCTCTGAAGTCTGTTCTATACAGGGCGATCAACATGTCTGCTAAGTCTACGCCCCCCATATGGGCGTTATAATGTTTAATAATGTCCGGGCAGGGTACCGCTATTCTTCTTTTCGCAACTTTGTCATAACGTTGTATGGTACTAACAGGCTCAGCTGCCACATAACTACTAGCTGTGGTTACACATTTGTTGTCGTACCATTTGACGATACATAATTTATTTTTGTTACAGACAACTTGCGAATGAGAGCCTCTAGGTTTTTTTTTCAGGGCTTTGTCTGTAAGTAAATATATTTCCGCTCCTCGCAGTCTGTTAGACCTAATGGTACCTAAAGACAATATGCCCATTTCTTCTCGTAAATAATTTACCAACTCTAAACTTGTAAAAAAATTATCAAAATATACCACAGAACAAGCACGGTCTGGTATACTTTTACATAGAGCCAGAACTACCTTAGCACCAAGACCAAAACTAGACTCCTCAGGCGTTAGCGAATCATACCGGAAAGTATCTTCACCACCATATACTATAAAGTCGTACTCGAAACCAGATATGCCAGCTCGAACAAAAATTTTATAGCCCCATTTTTTTGGCTTGTTTTTAACATATTGTTTTCTATTGCCAGCTTTTTTACCCTTATATGGGACCATCATTTCATCAACACTAAATCTGGTTTCGTGTGGGACTTTCAAAAAGTTTTCACGTACTTTTTGTAACAAGGGCCTCACTTTAAAATAACGGTCACCATCGTCTAACAAATTATTATTAAAATGAATGTATCTCCTTATCAATTGAAATTTTTTAAGTGACATAATATCTGCAATGGGACTGTAGCGGAGCTCACGCGACCAATAATCTGTGTAAGCTGGTAAATCGACAATTCCAATAAGAAGGTTAATAGCTACGAAACATCTTATGTCTTCTTTAGTAAAATTTAGAGTTTTTCCTTTTTGTTGCACATAATACAGGTTAGATTGCTCGGTTATGTAATCAAAAATTTCGTCTGTAAAAAAATCTGTAAAATACTCGTAAGGAGTTTTGGCTATTTCAGGTTGCGGAAGATTTTTATCTGAGATCTGGGCGAAATGTTTGAATTTATTTTTAGTCCACTGAAAATTTAGAGGCTTTTGCAAAATACGTTGGGGTGTGACTATTCTTGCAGTCCTTCCGGATGTTGTAAGTCTTTTTGGTCGGCAGTTAGAGGCAATTAATGGAGATGGTGGCAAAGAAAGGGGTGAAGGAGAGCCATTTTGCGTCAATGAAAATGGTAGTCGAGCTGGAAGCGGCTGAGGAGAAGGCAGCACAGGCGAAGGCAGCAAAGGTGACTGAGTAACAGCGTCTTGTACGTCTACTATTTCTTCATCAGATAGCAAATTCAAGTTTTCTATAGAAGAAGGCAAAGACGGTGCAGGGGAAGAATCGGAGTCAGTCACATGGTTATGGACATGACTCAAGCCAATTGAAATCTGCTGAAGTTCATCTTCGGATTCAGATTCATCGTCGTCTGATTTTTTGCGTGATTTTGGTACTAGAGCACAAATTCTTTTTGCTCTGGAAAAAGATGGTTGCGTCCCTCCCTGAAAAAAAAGCTCTCTCTCACACTCATGCCAAGCATACAATGCCCTTTCCCCAAGACACAGATAAAAAATAATACTAATAAAATCTTAGTGCATTAGCAATGTATCCTATAAGATACGCTAACCTTGTAAAAAGAATCTTAGTACACCTAGCAACGTATCTTGTAGGATACATTCAATTTATTTGTAAGTTTGCGAAGCCAAGCGTAATTATTTCTCCTGTTTAATTAGTTTCCAGCATAAGTACAACCATATGAAATATTATAACACCAATTCCTCAAACAATTTTAAAAGAAAAACTATTAAAAATAATAAATTCTTACCTTCTTCCGCGGCATTGCACTCAACCGGTTCGCCATTTTGACAAGTTTTGAAAAAGTAGTTGACGTAAGCTGTCATTGTGTCACTAATGTGCGTTCAGAAACGTATACTTTAAAGAAAAATAAGTTAACGTTCCGTTTTACATGCATTATAAAAGAGGTGTATTTTTTTAAAAGATGATGTGTCTTACAAGACACGTTGTCAAGAAAAGGGTTAAGACATCCTGTTAATTTATTATAAGTTTTATTCTTACCATACTTGCAAATAAAATTGTTAATAAATCTATGGACATAGGCCATAATTCTTTTGAGTTTAGTAAAACTTGAATATCTAGAAAAGTCTAAGAAGTTCGTTTCTAAGCTAATATGTAGGGTTTTTAATTCTGGTAGTTCTATATTTGGAACACCTTGGTGTGGCCATTTGCTTGGTTCCTTTCCAAGGTACGAAGGTCCCTCCCACCACAGGGATGAGGACTGTAACTGCTGCGGAGTTACACCTCTGGAGCCAAGTCAGCCGGATTACAATCTGTAGGGACATGCCGCCATGAATAGTCAGATGTAATTTCATTTATTTCATTTACTCTGTTACGAACTAAAGGTTTCAGTTGTTTATATTGAATATTAAGCCAACCAAGTACTACTGTTGAATCTGTCCAAATAGTTTTACTAGTAATATTGCAACGAAGGGACTGTAAGACCTTTGCACACAATCTGGCTCCGAGCAAAGCACCACATAGTTCTAAACGTGGTATAGTAGTTGGTTTTAAGGGAGCTACTCGAGCTTTAGTACATAATAATTTAACTGTCACCTTATTATTAACATCAGTTGTGCGCAAATATACACAGGCACTATATGCATTTTGTGAGGCATCAACGAAACAGTGTAGCTCTATTGTTATATGCGAATCGCAAATAACATTTCTTTTTAATTGTAAACTAGATAGGCATGATAAGTTTTTTGTAAATGTCAGCCAAGAGTTTTGTATATCATTAGGTACTGGATCATCCCAGTCTATCTTAGCAATCCATAAACGCTGTAAAATTATTTTCGCAGTAATAATGCAAGCCCACAAAATACCTAAAGGGTCAAAAATTTTGCAAGTCATAGAGATTATTGTTCTCTTTGTTATCTTTATAGTAGGTTCTATATTTATTGGAAATTGAAATGTGTCCATTATAGGGGACCAATTGAGACCTAGAACACATGATTGCTTTGTAAGGTCTAATGTATCATTTAGTGTAGGTTCATCTGCAAATATTTGAGGGCAATTTGTGCGTATTTTGCGTAACGGGAAATGTGCTGAACCTATTATCTGTGTCACATTCTTATAAATATGCATCAGCTCTTCTTTAGTAGATGCTCCTGTGCTTAAATCATCATAATAGAAATCATTTTTAATTATATTAGAAATATCCTGATCCTTACATTCCTCTGCTAACTGAAGGAGACATCTTGTGCTTAGAAACGGCGCAGACGCTGTACCATAGGTCAGAGTGTTTAATTGTAAGACCTTTAGTGGCACAGATGAATCTTCCCGCCACAAAATTAATTGTAAATGACGTTGTGATTCCACAATGAAAATTTGTCTAAACATTTTCTCAATATCACCTGTTAACACGAATTTATGACTGCGAAAACGTAACATAATATTAAATAAGTCATTTTGCACGACTGGACCTATCATCTGGATATCATTTAGTGATTTTCCAGAGGATGTTTTCATTGAAGCATCAAAAACTACTCTAAGTTTAGTGGTTTCGCTTTTTTCTCTTAGTACTGCATGATGAGGCAAATAATTACCAAAATATGGTCGGTCTATTTCTTCCAAATGACCTAGGTTTGAATATTCCTTTATAAAATCACAATACTGCTTTTTAATATTAGGATTCTTATTTAACTTACTTTCTAAACTAAATAAACGCCTTTTGGCAATATTATATGAGTCACCTAGTGATTCTTCTGGTGATTCCTTGAGTGGCATTTTAACTATAAATCTACCACTTGGCAAACGTCTTGTATTTTCTACAAAACTGTTCTCACAAGCTTGTTCTTCAAAGGTGTATGATATTTTGTTTGAAGGCAATTCCTCAACCTCCCAAAACCTTTGTAATGATTCTTGAATATCATCCTGTTTATTACAATGTAATACGTTAATATTAGAGTGAGCATTTTTAGTATGCATTAACTTGTGTCCCTTCCTTATGGGACCTGACACTAACCAACCTAGTTTTGAATGTTGTAATACAGGTTGGTGTTTACCTAATCTTATTTGCTGGGTACCTATAATGTCCCAAAAAACGTCTGCACCCAACAAGATATCTATCTCGGATGGACAATGGAACCCGGGGTCTGCAAGATCCAAATCATCAGGCAATCCCAGGTCTAAAACATTAACATTTAGTGTTGGTAATATATTCGTAATTTGAGGTACTACTAAACACATAACTTGTAGATTAAATGAATTATCAAAACGTGAGGACAATTTTAAACAGCAACGCTCCTTAATGTCGCAATGTATATTATTAATGCCAGAGATTCTAATAGGCCCTGTACATTGAGTTTGTATACCCAACTTTATTTTAAGTCTTTCAGTCATGAAAGAAGATTGACTTCCAGTATCCAAGAGAGCCCGTGCAAGGTATATTGAATTATTCACAGGATTAACAATTTGTACAAGTGCTGTGCACAAAAGCACCTGTCCCTCAGTGACAGCAGACAATGTTATAGGAGGTGTACTTGTTCCAGACAAATCATTATTATTTGTATTTAAATTGGAGCTAATATTACGGGATCCTTCATCTTTATGCACTAAGCTATTATGTTTCTCATTGCAAAGCTTACAAGAACTTTTAAGAAAACATTTTTTGGCAGTATGTCCACTTCGCAGACAGTTAAGACATAATTTTAGCTTTAAAGCTGTATCTAACCTAACTTCAGGTGACATGTCTTTAAATTTAGTACATCTATACAAGGGATGATTGTCCTTACAAAGATCACATGTATTTTTTGAATAATTGCTACTCGAAGAACTCACAAAAGCTTTAGTATGACTTCTTTGCTCTTTGAATCCATTATGTGGCTTACTGTGATCATTCCTACTTTGATTTAATGTGGTTTCTATTACATTTGCCCTGTTGCGCAAGAAGTCATTAAATTGTTCTAAGGTAGGTAGTTCTGGTAATCCATTTTTGTATTCTTCCCATTTTCTACTAGTGGTGACATCCAGCTTTGTTGACACCATATATATAATCAATGCATACCATTGGTCTGTAGGCTGCCCTAAAGTATTCAACGCTCTTAAATTTTTTGAGACTAAATCTATGACATATCTCAATGCCTTGTGAGATTCCCTTGTTATTGATTCTACACTGAAAAGCGCTTTCATATGGTTGTTCATAAGTAGATTTTTATTATTATACCTTTGACATACTAAATCCCAAGCTACTTTGTAATTGCTGGATGTAAACTCTATGGATTTGATAACCACTAAAGCTCCTCCTTCCAAGGATGACCTTAGATAGTGAAATTTGTTTATATTTGGGATTGAATCGTTCAAATTTATCAAAGAATCAAACGTATCCCGATACTCTAACCATTTAATATAGTTGCCATCAAATGTAGGCAATTTTATAGTGGGCAACTTAACTGAATTAAAGTAATTATTAGTATTATTTGAACTACAGATTGAGCCTTCAGGTCGTTGTTGATCAGTTTTAAGAACATTGGCCGATTCAATTAACTCTTGAGCCAATGATATACATGAAAAGAACTGTTCCTCAATTAACTCTCTATCTTTTAATTGCTCATCCAAATCTAGACAATTTAATTCAATATTATTTTGTAAGACATCAAATGTACTCAGTAACGCTTGAAATTTTTCTATTTTCATAGTTATTTCTTTGGTTTGTAAGCTACTAAGCGGACTACTCTTTGAAATTTGATTTAAATAATCTTTAAATTTAGTAAGTTGACCTTTAATAGCACTACGTTTTCTTAGTAAAACTTTAAATTCTTGTTGTTGAACTTCAGACATTTGAAGTTTATTTAATTCACTTTCCATCTTAATAATTTTAAGTACTCAACTATTACAGTAAGTTATTTAAATCTATATTTTAATTAAAACCTATATGTAGGTAGGCAACAATGAATTGGGTAGGTAGGTAAGTCAATATAGTAACTCAAAAAAAAAACGCCAACTCACGGGACACTGAAGCTGTGACAGCACGTAGCATGCAGCACTCACCAGGCGCCTGCACTGCAACGCGTAGATAGGCAGGTAGGCTAGCAGTTCATCGAAAGCGAAGCTCAGTCCATGCCATGCACATTCACCACACCTGGAATAGTCGGCAAGCTTTGGTGAAATAACTGTTACTTTTAGGCTGCACTATGTATTTAGAAAGCTATCATTTATTTAAGTTATTACCTAGGTATAGAATAGAACCTAGGCAAGGTATCGACTCCCAGTTGCATAATTATGCAATATGTACAAAACACAATCTTCTTTATGTAAGTTAAGCGCTTAGGCGTAATATTTTGGTGCGAAGTGCTCCAATTTGATTTTAATGCTTATATTGAAGCGTTAGGTGAAACGTTTAGGCTCATACATACGCCATTTAAACCTTATAAATGATAGATGCTACGTGCGCGCCGTTCACTCACGCGCAATAATGGATTCGCCCATGTGCGGCAAACTTTTAAGATCGAGGTGCAATAATTAGAATTTAGTGCTTATATCGAAGCTAGACAAACATTTAGGCTCTTAGAAAAGCTATTTACCTATATTTTTTAATATAATTATATATAGAAGATGCAACATGCGCGATTCTCGCACGCGTTAAAATGGACTCGCCCACAACGTGTAGCGAGGAATAACGTAGTAGGTACATAGGTACCTATGTACGATTTTTATGCAAGCTGACCATAACCGTTCGAGCGAAACATACTAGGCTATCCACACAAATAGAAATAGGTAGATAGGTATCGTGGTATAGGTAGGAATATAGGAAACAGGCTTACTTCCGTCGGGCTAGACCTCTGGTGCAGGCGTTGAATTGCAGCTTGCGTAGTCCGAAGGCCCCGTGGGTGACTGAAGACAGCATACGCGCCAATCTTGTCTTTGATAAACCTTGTTCAGCTCAGCATACGCGCCACTACTTCCCTCGGGCTAGACCTCTGGTGCAGGCGTTGACTTGTAGCTTGCGTAGACCGAAGGCCCCGTGGGTGACTGAAGATCAGCATACGCGCCAATCTTGTCGTTGATAAGCCGTATTCAGCTCAGCTTAAGCGCCATGCGTGCATAAGTATTCCGTGCTCGGCGTCCACGTGTCGCCGTCGTTTCTCGAAGTTTCTTGTCCGTTATCGTTCTCGTTTGTAGGTTCGAAGATTGTCCTGTCACGGTCGCCAATAATGTCAGAGTATTCTATGGGTCACTTGTAGGTAGTAATAGTAAATAATAGGTGAGACTGCTCTGCTAGAATTGTATTGCTCCAGACAGTTCGTTTTACAAATTTTGGTTAAAAAAAACAGCACAGTATGTTTGTAGTGACCCGCTCGAGCAGACTGGTGGCGCGCGGAAGCGGAGCGCGTTGCGGCCGCGCTGCCCTCGTCCCTCGCGCCCCGCGGGGGGGTGCACAGTGGGTAAAAACGCCGCATTGCACAGTGCAGCGTTAACACCATCGTTTGAGGTCCCGCTTCCGCCACTTTTGGGCTTATCCACTATAAGACCTAATCTTTCTCTAAATTGAGTCTGAATATATGTTTTTTTTGCTGCAACAAGAATTTTGTCATTTTCAGATCTAGCTTGCCATTTTTTAACATCTAACTTGTATGCGACATGAACAAAATATTCAAAGAAGCGTATTAACGCGTGAAGAGGTGATAAACCAAATTCATATTTACTCTCATCGCCTTTCTTGTTTAAACATTTGTCAATTTGGTTCATTTCGATGGGCAAGGCATTACAAATATAACATTTAGACGAGGAAACACTGCTAAGTGCATTACACACTTTGCCATCTACCATAGTAAATTGCAAGCAATGAGTAACGCGTTATTCCTGATCTTCTTTTTTGAAAACAGTTTGCTGTAAGTTACTTATTTTCTCTTTAAAATATGCTTCTTCCTCAACTGATACTGCAGTCGATTCTTTCAAATATCGAAAGCGTACAGGCCTACAGTATCTAGTTGACGAAGGACGAGGATTTTCCCACAAAACTACGGTATTTTCTCCAGTATCTAATTTCAAAACAAGCTGAAGTGGCACATATGAAGTAAGAAACAAGCTACCGTCTTCAATAGTGGCGTCAGAAAAACACTGTTTATATTCAGAATGCCCTGTACTGCCATCGAAACCCCATTTCCCTATCAAAGCTATCTTATCCTGGGATTCTTTAGGTACCCTATCCAAAACAACCTTTTGAGACTTGAGAATCCGATTGGCTGTATGATCTAATAAACTTTGAAGTTCGACTTCGGCAGATGATTCGCTAACAGTTATATCTGGAGGATAACAGTGTTTTTTCGATTCCACAACAATTTGGTAAGATGGCAAAATGCTTTTTGAAAACTTATTGTTTATAAATTTCTTTACTAATAAATATTGATGTCGAGTTAAGTGAGCTTCGACAATGAGCGATAAAACTTCGTTAGCATCGATTTCAGGAAAAGTTAATAAACTATCATCGGAAGCACTAAGCAATGAATATACAAGAGAAGGATCTTGCTTAGACAAATTAGCTAATCTTCTCCTTTTTGTACGTTTACTGGTCTCGTCAAAGTTCATTTTCGGACGGCCAGACGATGAAGATGTTGATGCTTCAACTTCGTCAAAGTTCAGAGATACACGTACCTTAGTTCGCTCTACATCAGTATTTTCAATTTCATGCAGCCAATCTGAACACATTTCTAAGAATTTAGATTTAGTACGATTCGACTTGGCCCAGTAATGAGAAATTCGTTTACATACATTCGTAATTCTAAGGCTTAAAGGTTCTAGGTTAATGTTTTCGATGTAATCAGTAAGGCATGATGTTTCAGTCAAAGTGTTCAGGACATGCTGTGATTTTTCATTTGGTTTACCCACTTTAGAGTACCAAATGTTAAAAATTGACATCCTCGATACAGAACATTTGAAAAATGTACCTGAAACAATATAAAAACTGAACTTAAAAAAATGACTTTATTTTTATTCTATGGGCATACATACTTTAACAGCCCACTAACGTAAGAAGAGGCAGGAAGAGGCAGATGAAACTTATAGTCCTTTATAAGGATGTTCTCCTTATTCTAAAAAGATATGCTTCAAGGGCAGCAAAGTACAGCGAAAAGTTGTAGGTCCAAAAGATATAAATATACATCACATTTTTTAAAAAGAAAACTACCCTCAATAATAAAATGATACAAAATAATATGTGCATAAAAAAAAAAAAGTGGTTGATAATAAAAGTACATACCTTGCTCTTGAACATCCATACCTTCACAATACGTAAACACTTGATTTGAAATGGTGACACTCAAAAACAACGTGATTAAGTTTTAATGACTCACACGTAGCGTTAATTAGTATCGCGATGCGCTCACTTCCGCTGCACAAAAGTGAATGATACCTTGACCTAATTACGTTGGTATTTATAGTTTTTGGAAGTATGTGAACTAGCTAATGACTTAATGAGGTGATCTTACTGGAGTAAGACAATGAAATTTTTCAATTTATGGCCTAGGGCGGAATCACAGTGTGTTGGTCACGAACAGACGATTTTACTCGCTCCACGTTTTCGGGGTCCCTCGACGTTCTAGGCCGGCCAGATCGAGGTAAATCCATTGTTGAACCCGTCTTCTCAAACGTGAGATTTATTAATTAACACACCTGATGCAGCTTGATTTTGTGTCATATCTTGTAATGATCGCAAAACTTTCGTTGAGCTAAGGTCGCAGAATCGTTGTTTCGATAGTACTCGCGTACACAAAATGCGCGTTGACTACCGCTGAACGACGCCATGGTACTAAATTCCCATTGGCCGCTCTTGCAATGCGTAACCCCTCCACCCCCCTTCGCCGCCGCTGCTAGACGCGGCAACCGATTCAAATGTTAACGGACTTTTGGTCCAACCTGTATATGCCTAACGCAGTTCTTGGTTGCTTGCATCTTTTGCTAAGTGACGGAGTTTGCTCTAGTATGGCATCAAAGTCATCAGGTTTTCGTCCAGTCCAAAAGTGCATTTCTTCGTTACTCATAGCACCTCTCACTTCAAAATTAAGTCTCTGTCCAGTTTGCAAACCCGTTCTGAACATATCAAAGATGTCTCTAAACTGTTCTGCATTGAAGTTGTGACTAACATTGCAAAACTGGGGCAGCTCATCCCAGCCTTCAAGATGCCCCCCGCTCAGCCTTCAAGATGTTGTACACATACTCTAGCTCCATCGGGAATATATAGCTCGCGTTCACTAAAAATGTGAACTTTGATAGCCGTTGGTATGCGATGGCGGGTAGGGTTTTGGCAATTATTAAAAATGCAGTGTCTTGGAGTATTTGGAGCTCTGGTGTACTCAGGAACGTGAAGTTCTTGAACATTTCCAATATCGGGTTCTTGCACTTCTGGTATGGCAGGTTTTGGTATTCTAACGCTGTATTCTATTCTTTGCCAGCATCGATGGCATACACTTCGAGTGTTGTTGAACTCTACCTGTAAAAGAGAATATACTATGGACAGATAAATAAGGTTTTGTTGTATTGCGATTTTACCATTTTGATGGTTTTATGTGTGTGTGATATCTACCTATGTCTCTGATGTCTTTGGGATGATTAAATGAAAGAGTTCTGGTTAATCACCGAAATAGTTTGGTTTATTAAATTCACACCAACATTACAATTTACAAATGCCTAACATACAGACTGGCTAGCCATCGGTTTACATATTGTGCCTGGCGGGTGACGACTGATGTAGCTCGCATACATTATGAACTGCATTGTCTAATGTCAGCAAAACGCAGTGTACATGCATGTGTCGGTACGCGATCATTAAATGTAACTTCATATACGACCAGCATACGTCTAGAAATATCGTCAATAAGAATAGAAATGAACAGAGATGAACAGTGTAAGAATGAATAAAGGCAATTTTTAGCACAACATTAAAAGGTACGATCATTAAAGATAGTCCTCTTATCAGTTTGGCGGCTAATACTAAAAAATACTTTGTTTGGGTTCGTCTATTGTTTTGATTACTAGTAGTGGTTGTTATAATCTTAAAACAGGATTGGTAGAGTCTGTGCGGAAAGAGAACAGACTTTTGATTTGAGGGCGCAACAATACGTTCTTACCGTATTTCTTATGTTGACAACATTGTTAATTTATTATAGTGCGACTAAAAATCTTGATCTGTTGAGCCTGTTTTACTCAGACAGACAGAAGGGTTTTCAATCGTACGTACATAAGTTAAAAATTACTAAAGGGACTCGAACCCTCGACCTCGTAATGTAGAATTCACATTTTTGACCAATTTTTATAGGTAACTAAATAAATAGAAACAATTAATTATATGACAAATATATTTATTTATCTGAAAAATTATTTATATTTACAATAATAATGGCCACAATAATAATCCAATGCGCGGATAGCCACATCAGGCAGGTGTAAATTGAATCGCAGAGCAACTGCAGTTAAAGTTCATGTGATGTAGTGTAGAGGCCACTGCAGATTATTAATCAGAATCGGTATCAAAATCTGATTCCAAATATTCAATGCCAGACATGATGCTATTCTTGGCACCACTGGAAAGATCGAAGGAGTCATCTCCATCTGAACTTGATGTGCTTGAATCTCTGACATTAATTATAAATTCTTGCATAACATCTATCAGATGGTCTTTGTTCCCAATATTTTTCTTCAACATGTATCACATGGTCGCACTCTTTTCTCCAATGTTCTGCTGTAATATTTTCGAAGCATTCATTAATAATTGGCAAAAGTTCTTTTGCTGAAATATTTACATTCTTTGATGCTACTTGTCTTTTCACTAAACTCCATATCATTTCTATTGCACTCAGATCGCAGTGATACGGTGGTAACCTGACAACAGAATTACCATGCTCCTCAAGTATTTGATCTATTTCAAATATTGGTTCTTCTTTGTTCTTTTTTACTAAACGTAAAAGTTCATTTTCAAGCACATCATCAGGGTATTCTATGCCTTTTTCGTCCAACCATTTTTTCAAAGTATCTTTCCTGTCGTTGCTACTTGGAGGCTTATTCAGGCGTGTACTATGGTAAGATGCATTATCAAGCACAATGACAGATCGTTCTTTCAAATTAGGTAAAAGTTTTTCTTTTATGCATTTAGTAAAATTGTTTCTGTTCATGTCATGGTGGTAGTCTGCTGAAACACTTTTAGTTTTATAGGCAAGCAAACAATTTTCTATGAACCCTTCCCTGCTACCTGCATGGACAATAATATATCTTTCACCTAGAGAAATTGACTAACTAACTCCAGGCTCACCCGGACCTTGCCAACACTTATTCACTTCATGTGCAGTATGAATATATGTTTCGTCAATGTATACAACTGGTTTTCTAGATTCCCTGAAACGCTTCATTATTCTCAAATACTTAGCTCGCCAGATCACAATATCATGTCTCTCAATAAGAACTTTTCGTTTTGACTCGCATTTTCTATATTCGTAACCCAGTTCGTTTAACCCTAGCTCACTAAACATATTTTCGAGTTACAAAGTCACTAAACAGTAGTCATTTTGACTAACAAAATGAAACGATAATATTTTTCTTGAAATGACATTTATTAATTTAAAAAGTAAGTAATATGAGAGATATTATTAAGGTTTCTCAAAAACTATTAGACACATTAAAACATATCAATCTTGGCAGTCTGAGCAGACAGGAATGGTATGTTCGCCACAGATGGCCTTCCTGCAGGAGTGGCATGACACTTTGGTCATCCTGTGCTTCTGATATGGGCAAACTGCGCAAATTTTTCGTTTGTTTGGCTGTGCTTGAGAAGTACTAGCCGCAATATTTTCAATTTGCAGGATATCTTTGATACTGGCCCTGATATTCTTTTTCAAAGTTACAGTCTTGTACCGTTCCCGCAACCACGGCTCAATGAGATCGTCAGCCAATTTTTGCACGAATGCTCTGCGTTTCAGCGGTTTTTGTCGTTGCCGTACCATGTTAGATACATAAATGACATACGCATTAACCATGCATAAATTCAGCATATTATAAAATATGCACTGAGGCCATCTATTTGTTTTGCGATTGCAGCTCATGGCAGAACAAATCTGGTCAACAGTATCAACGGCTCCTTTAGTACTGTTGTAGAAATGTATTATTTCAGGCTTTTTCGTGCTGGAGTTAATGTCCGGCTGATCGTGTACTGTCGATAGAAGAAAAACCACTTTGTTGGACTTTGGTTTATAGGACACCAAGGTTTTCTCAGCATCGTAGCCAAACATTGAAGTGCCGATATTCCTTGTTTTTGTGTTTTTCATTTCCTTTGGTATCTCTCGTTTATTGCTGTGCAATGTGCCAACAATTGTTAGTTTGTAAGGAGATTTCAGTAGTTCTGAAGCAAGTGGCACGGAGGTGAACCAGTTGTCCATAGTTATGTTTCTGTTTGTCCCATAAACAGGTTCACAAAGTTTTTTTACAAAATGTGTAGCCAGAGTCGTGTTTTCGTTGCAAATTGTTCCTTTACCCAAATATGGCGTAGCATTATAAACATACTTTGAGTTAGAATCGGCGACCATTACAATCTTGATACCATATTTATTAGGCTTGTTCGGTATATAAATTCTAAATGGGCAGCGACCTCGGAACCCAACTAATTGTTCATCTATTGTCAGATAAGAACTGGGTTTGTACCATTTTTTACAATTTTCAATGAACTCTTCCCAGAGTTCTCTTATTGGCGCAAACTTATGTTTCTCTTCGTTCTTGTCTGGTAGCTCTATTGTCGAAACGACAGCATCTTAGCAGGAAGTCAAATCTCTCAGCACTCATACACGCCTTGAAAACGCTGCCGCTTCGTGTGGTGTCAAATAACATTCTCGTAGGCAAATGATTACTTTTTATAGCAGCTGAGTGCAGGAGAAGACCGAGCAAAGCTTTCATTTCATCAGCTGAGGTAAATGAATTAGTGTGAGATAATTCTTTGTACTTCTCCTTTTTCAAATCAATTTCAGCATTCGTGTGGATTACAACCTGGTCAATCATTTTATCAGAAATAAACAAATGAAATAATAGAATCGGATCTACGATATCTCTCGCTTCACTTACAGGTCCAGGTATGAAATGAATAATGTTTCGAGCTGATGTACGAGTACCTAAGCTACGTGGAGTGGTTGCCCATTTTTTCCGTATATGTAGGCTTTCCCTGGATGTATTATCGGGTTTTGAAGTAAAGACGCGGGTTGATGTGGCTGCGATCGCTCGGGAGAGTCATCATCAGAGTGAATAATCATATTTCTGTTTTGGTTACCTCTGACTATGTTTAGCTCCTCATCAGAAGAGATCAAAGATTCTTTATCACGTGCGTCGGTGTTTACGCAGAGGTCTTCCTCTAAGTTATCTTCTTGTTCAGACTCAGGAAGTTCACCAGGTAGTCGTGAGAGTTCTTGGTCATCATTATCACTGTCAGATTCATTCAAAAACTGCAGAATTTTGTCTTGATCCCGTATCAAATCCATCTAAAACAGAATAAACGGATTTACATAATATTCAAAATACATATTTTACTTATACAAACTAATAAAAAACATGGTTTTATATTATATTATAAAAGCAATAAAATCTCAGAAATCAATAAAAAATACTTTATTTATATAAAAAGTCAATAAATAAACAAAATTATTCAAAGCTTACCTTGACTCACTTTGCACGCGTAATCACTAAACATTAGTCCGTGAGACTAATAATTCGTCAAAACTCTGGAAATAAAATACGTGCGGACGCAATGCATGTGCACGGGTCACTTAAACACTGTATTACGGCCTGGGCACAGTTTCTGGCGGTGCGGGGCGCGGTGAGGCGAGAGGCGCGGCGGGCAGTGTGATTTGCGGTGGTATGCCACAGCTAGACTAGTAGCGACCACGGCGGCGTCAGTGGTGGACGTATTTAGGGAACGGCTAAACTATTAAAATGTCCCTGTCAAAAGTGGCACGGTATTGCCTCGAAACAAGTGCGTTCTTAGCTCAAGATATCATTCAGTCAAGAAAAGGAGCGCACCCAGTTAACCAAAAAAGGAGAGAATTTGGCGAATTTCATACTCTTTATTATGAATATAGGAACTATCCTGATAAATTTTTTGAATATACGAGGGCAAGCATAGAAACTTTTGATTATATACTCGGCCATATACATGAAGACTTGAAAGCTAAAGTTAATTTCAAGAAAAATGTTTCACCTCTAGAACAGCTGTTTCTAACTTTAAGGTAAATATGTAGATAAATAAAAATATTAATTTGTTCATCACTAAGTATTTATTTAAGTACCATAGACAAATTATTAATCAGAAATTTAGTTTCTAATTATAATTATATTTTTGGCATGTCATTTGGTCAATTATTAAGTTTTTAAGTTTTTGGTAAAATGTAAATATTTAATTATTTGTGCCGTAGTCAGAAGGCGGAGGTTGAGTGTAATAGTCCTGATAGCCTGGATATTGATTGAGACTAATTTCGTCTATCAAAGCTTGAGTGAATTTGTTTCTCAGTCTCATTTTCTGTAAAACGTTAAGCTTCTCCATTTCTGGTAATAGACTCATCAAAAAGTGATAGTCATCTGACCTGGGAATGTCTTTTTCTTTACCAACTGCTAAGTCAGCCTCCAATAACTTCAATTTTTTTCTCTCTATTTCTAAATACTCAGCACGGATTTCAGTGGTTTTCAATCGCTTTCGGGAGGAGTTTTGTGTTTCATTTTCTCTTGAGGTGGTAGCATTAGTCTGTACCTGAAGTCCTGATGATTGTGGAGTTGGCGGTTGCTGTGGCGGGGAGGTGGGGGTTGATGGCTCTGGTGAAACCGACGGCGGAGGCGGCGGTGATTCGAAGAGTGATGACGACAATTCTTCTGTTAGATCTTGAGTTGATGTATCTTCATCTATTAAGTTAAGTCTCTCCGAGGACCTGCGAGTGGAAGGTGCTGAGCACGCAGGTCGAGGAGACGCACACCAGGCGCATTGTCCTGGTGGACAGCGTGTCGGCTGCGGCCATAAAAGCAGGCGGCTTCTGTCTCCATGCTGGCATGGACAAAAGCACGTTCAAGATCCTTGAGGATCTGAACGTGCAGAAGGTGACAGTGGGTGCCAGCGTGGAGGAGGAGGCCCATGCGGTGACGGCACCACAGGTGGGGGACGGGGAGGAGCCCGTGAACCCAGTGGTGATTGAACCAGGTACGGCTCTCTACACGTCGTCGCCATGCGTGTCTCCGAAGACCGACGACATAATCGGACATATAGATTGTCTAGATCTGTCGTCGCCGGAGGCTGCGGGGGCGCTGATGGAGGAAGGGAGTGAGGGGGGCGGCCAGCAGTGCCTGCCACCGTAGACGCCACCATAGGCAGACCGAATGGCGGGACTAAGGTGCGTACAAATAAACCTTCATCACTGCATCGGGGCGATGGCCGTTCTGGCCCGCCACCTGCGGATGAAGGAATATGATATTGCCCTGATCCAGGAACCTTATGTTAAAGAGGGAAAGATCAGAGGTTTGGGTGGGACAGGAGGTGTAATTTATCATAACTGTTCCACTAATGATATAAGGACATGTGTGTATGTCAGAAATGGCATAAATGCAATGCCCTTATACAATTTTTGTTCTAGGGATCTTACGACAGTTAAGATAGATGTGCGAGGGAGCGGAGGGCGGGATACTGTAATCCTGACCTCTGCATACTTCGACTATACGGACAAGGAAACTGTATCTGGACAGATAAAGGACCTTGTTGAATATGGCAGCCGGGAGAACCTGGACATGATCCTGGGGTGCGATGCCAACGCACACCACACAGTCTGGGGGAGCACGGATGTGAATGTAAGAGGGGAAAAGCTACTGGAGTATGTGGTAAGTACCTCTTTACAAATTCTAAACAAGGGAAACAGGCCAACGTTCGTCAACTGTAGGCGAGCAGAGGTAATTGACATCACGTTAGCCACCAACAGGGCTAGCACTAAGATTGTCGAGTGGCATGTGTCTGATGAGATTACCTTGTCAGATCATAATTACATATGCTTTAAGTATAGGACGCTGGTTCCAGCTCCTATAGCACGTAGAAGGAATCCCAGAAATACGGACTGGAACTCCTTCAGGAGTGACCTCAGTATAGATTTGGAGGATTCTAAGGGTAAGCTTAATTCTATATTAGACATAGAGTTTATAGCAGACAAATTGGTCCAGACTGTAAATACGGCCTGGACAAGTAACTGCCCTGAAAGGGAAGTTAGGCCCAAGAGGGTACCGTGGTGGACGCCAGAGTTGGTCAAGCTGAGGCTTGAAGCCAGAAGAGCGTTTAACAGTGCTAGGACCAGCAGGGACTATAGCGGTTACGCTCGCTGTTTGACCAACTACAACAAAGCTGTGCGGAAAGCCAAACGGAAGGCTTGGAGAGCCCACTGTGAAAACATCAGTACTATTCCTGAAGGAATGAGACTCTCCAAAGCTATCTCGACTGTCAGAGCACACCCACTGACAACCATCAGAGATGGCAATGGGCAGCGAACAGGGTCCGGTAAGGAGACACTAGCAATGATGCTAAACACACACTTTCCGGACTGTAAGATAATAGAAAAGGAGCAGGAGGACCCGATTAGCCTGGTTGAACTAGGCTACCGTACAACCAAAGCAGATTGGGACACTGCAAGGAAGGTAGTGGATGAAGGGAAGGTCGGCTGGGCTCTAAATGGTTTTCAACCGTTCAAGTCACCTGGTCCAGACATGGTTTATCCCATTATCCTACAACAGGGAGCTGCACTCTTGGTTTCGCATTTGTGCAGACTATACAGAGCCTGCATAGCTTTTGGATACATTCCAAAGATATGGAGGCGAGTTAAAGTCATCTACATACCGAAGCCGGGCAAAGAAGACTACGAAGAAGCCAAGGCATACCGACCTATTAGCCTTGAGTCGTTCTTCTTGAAAGCCCTGGAGAAGTTAGTAGATAGACATATCAGGGAGGGAGCATTGAGAAAATTTCCCCTCCACGGGCTACAATGTGCCTACCAGTCGGGAAAATCCACTGAGACGGCACTGCATTTTGTGGTAAATAAGGCAGAACATGCATTAGATAACCGGGAAGTATGCATTGCTGCATTCCTGGATATTGAGGGAGCTTTCGATCGGACCACCTTTGATGCCATTAGTGTGGCATCAGCAAATCACGGCATAGAGCCAACCATTTGCAAGTGGATCGATTGTATGCTCAGAGGAAGAATTATTAGGTCTGAGTTGTTAGGGGATGAAATGACTGCAATGACCACCAAAGGCTGCCCTCAGGGTGGAGTACTCTCACCGCTCTTATGGTGCTTGGTGGTTAATTCACTCTTAGAACAACTCAACAAAGGTCCGTACTTAACGGTCGGATATGCGGATGACTTGGTGATACTTGTCAATGGAAAATTTCCGAGCACAGTATCCAGTCTCATGCAGAGGGCCCTGAGTATGGTAGAAAAATGGTGCAGTAGTAACCATTTATCGATCAACCCAGGGAAAACTACTGTCGTGCCGTTTACTAGGATGAGAGATCCGACTGGCTTGGGAACTCTATCCATGTATGGTACACAGCTACAATGGTCCACGGAGGTGAAGTATCTAGGCATGACCTTAGATAACAAGCTAACGTGGAAACCTCATGTAGACAAAGTCATAATGAAGGCCCAGCGGGTCTTCGGTATGATTCGTTCTACTTATGGGAAGACCTGGGGCCTGAAGCCCAAGGTCATCAAGTGGCTATACACGATGATGATAAGACCCATAATCACATATGGAAGCGTTGTCTGGTGGCCAAGAACCAAACTAGCAACATGCAGGAAAGCGCTGTCGAAGGTGCAGCGATTAACCTGCATGGCTATAACAGGGGCGTTCCCTACTACGCCAACGGCTGCGTTAGAGATCCTGCTGGACCTAACGCCGCTACACATTGTTGTGGAGTTAGAGGCGATGAAGGCGCTACATAGACTATCTATACATGGGCTGTGGAGCGTCAACATGCCAGTAACTCGACACACAAAACTGGAGATCTCGAAGGATCTTAAAGAGATTATGAGCATGGGATGTGACAAAATGCAACCAATGCACATATTCAAAAAGAATTTTAAAATAAAGGTCCCCACAAGGGACGAATGGAGACGAGGTCTACGATCCCCTGACAAGGGTTGTCTCATCTGGTACACCGATGGTTCCAAAATGGAAACAGGATCAGGCGCTGGTATTTATGCCAACGACTGCAAGGTGAACCAAAGCATGGGCAAATATGCAACGGTCTTCCAGGCGGAAACCTATGCTATAATTGCCTGTGCGCAGGAGAATATTAACAACAATGTCACTGACAAGATTGTTTATATACTCAGTGACAGTCAAGCTGCTCTTAAGGCTCTGAACTCCTGTAGGGTGGACTCAGCACTAGTCCTGAACTGTGTTAAAGCCCTTAACAAACTTGGCAGGAAAAACACAGTCAGGCTGGTGTGGGTTCCGGGGCATGCAGGGGTGCAGGGTAATGAGGAGGCTGATGTATTAGCCAAAAAGGGCTTGGAGCAACAATTTGTGGGCCCCGAGCCATTCGTAGGTCTCTCTGAGAGTACCGTCAAGGCAGCTTTCAATGCACATGGCAATGATAAACACAGGCTGGAGTGGATGGCCCTTAGGGGTCTGGAACACTCCAAGAAATTCATTGCAAACAGAGCCACGGGCTTTACCCGGAAGTTCTGCGGGTACAACAAGGGCCAAATACGCCTACTCACAGGAGCGTTTACTGGTCATTTTGGCACCAATGACTTCCTGTGCAGATTGAGATTGTCAAACAATTCGATCTGCAGAGCCTGTGGTGAACAGGACGAGTCCATATCACACCTACTGTGTGAATGTGACGCGTTGGCCGGACTAAGGATGGGTCTGATGGGATTGGCATATCCGAACCCTGAAGACTTCAGGCTTCTCCCTCTGAGGTGTACGCTGCGACTGATGCAGTACATTCATAGGGAGATAGCTCAAGGATAAACCTCGGGGCCGACACAAAAGATCCCACTGGGTCGAAGTGTCGCCGGTCTACAATGACTGGCCCCCGGATCAAGATAAGATAAGATAAGATAAGTCTCTCCCACGGTGGGCAAATATTCGTCTTTCAAAAATGATAATTGTTCAAAATACTTCCACTGAGACTGATAATCTGAACCTTCATCTCCAGACCTTAACATAGGTACTCTTTTGAGTTCTTTCCGGTAGCCGTCTTTTAGGTTCTTCCATTTTTTCCTTAAACTATCATCTGAAAATTAAAAGTAATTACCAATATTGGATTTTTATGGAATAACAGATTTTTTTTATTTGCGATAGTCCCATCATTAACTCATAACCTCATTACTAGTAATGCATAAAATATAAAGATGTATTATGGATGGACGGATGGATAGCTAGACGTAATATCACATTAAAATTTAGTATTATAATATTACCTACATTTAGTACATTTTTTGGAAAAGCTAGGTCATTAATAAGTGCTTTTTTATTTCAGGTTTCTTGGTCACGGTGGATCATTTAGGTCTCTGGCTCAATCTTACCGATTAGGACGAAGTACAGTTGCCAAAGTAATTTATCAAACTCTAGAAGCTATTTGGAAAAATTTGGCCCAAATACATATGCCGCAGCCAACCTGTGATAAGTTAAAAAGTGTAGCAAATTTATTTTTTTCAAGATGGCAATTTCCTAACTGTTTGGGTGCGATAGACGGCAAACATTTCCGCATAAAAAATCCACCCAATAGTGGAAGTGCATATTATAATTATAAACATTTTTTTTCATTAGTGCTACAAGGAGTGTCAAATGCAGACTACAAGTTTATTATTGTAGAAGTTGGCGGGAAAGGCAAACAAAGTGATGGAGGCACTTTTCATTTTTCACGATTAAATAGGTTATTAACAGAAAATAGATTCAACGTTCCACCGTCACAAAGATTACCTGGTTCAAATCTGAATTTGCCATACGTGTTAATTGGCGATGAGGCCTACCCTCTTAAAAATTATTTGATGCGCCCATATCCCTCCGGTGGTTTAAATACGGAAAAAAGAATTTTCAACAAAAGATTATCCCGGGCAAGAGTCACAATTGAGTGCGCATTTGGTATTCTAACAAATAAATTTCGTATTTTTACGAAAAGTATAGAGGCAGACAAAAAGCACGCAATATTGATTATAAAGGCTTCGTGCCTGTTACACAATATTATAAGAGAAAGAGATGGAGACAGAGATGAAGAATTTCAGCAGTTTTTTCCCAGTTTGAAGACTCAAATAGTCACAATAGCGTACGCAGGTCAAGACGGAATAATCGAGCTACAATTCAAGCATCTAGAATACGAGATCAATTCAAACTTTATTTCACTAACCCAACCCAAGAATAGGTAGGTAGGTATCTATGAAATCGTGAATGTCTATGATATTAAATTGCCGTATCTTGTTTAATTACTCGTAAAAAATAGGTAATAAATACTTACCGTTACTATCAGGAAATTGTTGTTTTATTTCGTCCCACAATTTTTTTACAACATGCCTATATTTATGATGTGGATGTTTTGACATCCATATTGCGGGTCTACTCAGTATTTCACTAATAAATTGTTCCACATTCATTATTTTAAGTTAAAAACGCGCGGTAGAAACAAAATTATTTGTTTCGGTCGTGCGATGCCTGAATGCGTCCACCGATGCCACCGCCCGCGCCGCTCTGAGCTGTGGCCGCCTCGATACTCGCTAGTACATTTGTTTCACTCGCACACTACGCAGCCCGTCGCCGCCGTGTACCGCGCGTCTCTCCCCGCGCCGCAGGTCGCGCCGCGCTGCGCGTCGCCGTTAGCTGTGGCATACTTCATAAGTTGTCTACCATTTGTTTTCGCCGCTCACCGCTTGCCGCGTCTCAAACCGCGCCGCAATCCACGCCGCTCTTGGCTGTGGC
Source organism: Catocala nupta (assembly GCA_963675205.1). Taxonomy (NCBI): domain Eukaryota; kingdom Metazoa; phylum Arthropoda; class Insecta; order Lepidoptera; family Erebidae; genus Catocala; species Catocala nupta. The sequence continues at coordinate 9,864,404 of OY776108.1, read as the reverse complement.
CAGGGGGTAAGGAGGGTATTAAGCGCGGTGAGGCGGGGGAATGCCAGGAACATGCCTAAACAGCGAATGCCTGGGGGCCGTGTCGCCTGTGAGACTAATGTTTAGTGAGCTAGGGTTAAAACACAACGGAGAGTAGTTATTCCACCGCAAAAGTTTATATCTACTTTTAACACACGATGAAGCTTCCTCAAAGTTGGTACCTCCTTCCTTACAGCGTAAAATTCACGAACTTTGTTACGTATCACACACTTATCAAAGTCATCAAGTAACACTTTTTTGGGTCGTCCTTTACGGTTTTTCCCAGGTGTGCAAAAAATAATGGAGTGTGGCGCACCTTTCTTTTTTTACGACATCTGAAAAAAAAAAAATAAGTACATCAGAAACAAATAATAAATGCAATACTTATAAACCGAAAGTATCAAGACTTGTTGTGCCTTCTACCAAAAAGGAACGAAATAAAACAAATAAATTATTGCTTTTTATATCAAATAATTTATAAACATTCTTAAGCATCAGAGGTCAAAGGTTACACAGAAAGTCTAGAAACTGGTAAAAACACTAATAAAGATCGTTGCATACCAGTCATAGCAGCCACACGTTTCGTGGCATTATTAACATCAATGAGCGTGTGTTTTGCCGCTTTCTCTTTCTGACAAAACTGAATAATGTTAAACAATAATTTCCTCGTGGAACTGTGTAGTTTTGCCTTTTTTCGATATAATTGTAAGAAAACACACGTTAAACAAAACTATTTCAGAGACAAATAACCTTCTACACTCCATTTGACATTTGACAGATGACTGCGTAGGGTTGCTAGGTACAAATCTTAATGTTAGTTCCAATTTTCACCACGCCCGTTCTCTTTCCACACAGACTATAATGCGTCAGATTCATTTGTTAATCTATGTACCTACACTAACGCGGCGGGCGAGACAATGTGATCAAGAATGGGTGAATTTAAGAACATACTGAACAACTTCCTTCCTGTAGTAAACCTTAAAATTGGTGGGTAAATACAATAATGTAACATAGTCTAATTTGGGCATATTGTTGTGAGCTGTGCAGTTGTCGACAAACATAATGATTTTTCGTTTATGGGCACTCATATCGGCGTTCACTTTTTTAACCAATCTGCAAATAATTCAGAAGTCATCTAGGCCTTTTTATTGTTTTGATAATTAACAGGCAACGTTTTAATACCCTTGAAGCATCTTGGGCTCTTAGATTTTCCAATTAACCCTTAAAAGCGCGATATTCTAAAATCTTTTAAAAAAATATATTTCTTCGTAGATAGGTTTTACTTTACAGGAAAAATAGTAAAAAAAAAGGATGGAATTTACTGTGCTTTTCTTTCAAAAATGTTAATGTTGTTTAGAAACAACATTGCGCATTCATAGGAATTGTGCTAATATGGATATGATAAAAACAAACTGTTTTAAAATACATTTATTTAGGGTTATTATGATACTTAAAAAAGCGATTACTTTTTTTGGTGTCACATAAAGAAACCTGACATTGGTGCCAATTCTGTTGTCACAAAATTCTCTTATCTTAGCTAAAAATCTCTAAAATTTAGTTTAGTCCTGTCAAACGACATTTCGTATTCTGAAATCGCTAAAAGTGACAGGACTAAAATAAATTTTAGAGATTTTTAGCTAAGATAAGAGAATTTTGTGACAACAGAATTGGCACCAATGTCAGGTTTCTTTATGTGACACCAAAAAAAGTAATCGCTTTTTTAAGTTTCGAATATTACGAATATTTCGAATACTTAGGAAATTATCCGATTTTCATGTATAATTGAAACAAAAGTTTTTTTTTATAATTTATATATTATATAATAAATAATCTACCACATACACACAACACCATCTAGCCCAAACTAAGCAGAGCTTGTTCTATGTGTACTAGACAATGGATGAACATACAAAATACTGTGTCCAAAAAATAAAGTGACATTTGAATTTAAACTGCGCGCGTCGAAGGATATGGAGATTTTTTTTTAGTTTGGTTATTCTGTCGGTGACATCTATGTTAAATTTACATGTCAAAATATTCATTAGTGTTTGAGATACGCGTCGTTTTGTGAGCTGCTAAAAGTGAGTTTTTCGTTTTTTGCGATGTCGAAATTTGTTGAGCAAAGAATTTGCATTAAATTTTGTTCGCGAAATCAATTTTCTGCTGCGGATACGTTGAGGATGGCGCAGAAAGCCTTTGGTGATGAGGCTATGTCTAAAAAAAATGTTTACAAGTGGTATAGTGAGTTCCAAGCCGGCCGTAAACGTGTCGAAGACGGAGCGCGTCCTGGGCGACCATCAACCTCAACCGACGAAGCTCACGTCCAACAAATCAAAGATTTGGTGTTGAAAAACCGTCGGTTAACGATTAGAGACCTTGCTGATGAGGTTGGCATATCGAAAGGCACGGTCAATACCATTTTAAAGGATGTTTTGGGCCTCAAGCACGTCAAATCTCGACTGGTACCGAAAACATTGATTTTTGTGGAAAAATGGCGTCGCGTTGTAGTTTGTGAAACGATGCTTTCTGACTATCAGGACAAGATGGAACGCATGATCACTGGAGACGAGACTTGGGTCTATGCTTACGACCCCGAAATAACCGATCAATCGAGCGAATATCGTGCCAAAGGGGAGCCGAAAGTCAAGGTCATGTTGACTTGTTTTCTTCGATTATCGTGGTGTTGTGCATTATGAATTCCTTCCGCCGGGCCAAACAGTAGACAAGGAATATTATTTGAACGTTATGCGTCGTTTGCGTAACGCTATCCGCCTAAAAAGGCCGGAATTGTGGAAAGACTTGGTTTTTACACCACGATAATGCACCATCCTATACTGCACTCGTAATTCGTGATCATTTCGCTAAAAACACAACCCATGTCGTTCCGCAACCACCGTATTCACCTAATCTGGCGCCGTGCGACTTCTGGCTGTTCAGCAAGCTCAAAAGACCGCTCCGGGGACACCATTTTGATACGATAGAGGAGATTCAAGCCGCAGCGAAGACGGAACTGAAGGCCATCCCGGAAAGTGACTACAATCAGTGTTTCGAAAATTGGAAAATCCGTTGGCATAAGTGCATAGCATCGGGAGGGGATTACTTTGAAGGGGATGAAATTGATTTGGAAGAATAAATAAAGAATTTTCAAAATAAATACAATGTCACCTTATTTTTTGGACACAGTAGTATATACTTTTTTTTTGTATATACGTACATATTATACATAGAAACATCCAGAACAAGACAAACATCCATGTTCATGAACAGAAATGTTTGACTTGTGCGGGAATTGAACCTGCGACCTCAGGCATGGCAGTCGGTTACACTAACCACTATCCTCATACTCACCATCGAGGCCGACAAGTTTAAAAAACGTATGTGTTTATTTTTCTTCCAAACGTAAATCAGTATTTTTTAATTTGTCAACATAAAACGCAATTATTAAAATTAGTACTTAACAAAAAATAAATCAACAATCTTAATCATACATCAGACATTACAATTATTTAAAATTACTTTTTCTCTGGTAATGGGACCTGAGAAAGGATATGCAGTCTAAGGTCTCATCAAAGTGTAGTTCGAAGGTGATTGCATGTTAATCTGCAAGACGGAAACACTCTCTCAGCCTCCACACTAGTCGGAGGGATCATCAAGAGGAAATTGTATAAGTGGACATTTTTGGGACCTCCAGCGTCATAACAGGCAATTTCTACCCGTACCGTAATCTCTTAAGTCTTCTTGCGGAGACATTGATATGGTTGGTGATATTTCTGGTGTGTTAATGAGCGTGGTATTGATTGCTGGCGGCGTATACCCTCCTCCTTATCGCGTTCTCGGCGTGGGTGCTCCGCTCCTCCTGGCGGCGTGCCTGCTCCTCCTGGCGGCGTGCCCGCTCCTGCATAAACGCCATCAGGGTCGCGAGGTCAAAATTCACCGGCGAGTGAGATGCACTAGATGGTTCCGCTGTAGCCGCGGAGTCACATGGTCCAACTGACGTCGGCGAGGAGGCGTCTCCAAAGTGCCTCTGGTCCACATCTTGCTGGCGCTGGTTTCTGGTACGCACCTCTTCCACTTTCTCCTTCGGTAGTACTGGCATATTCTTATCTCACTTCTGACACCAATTTGTTACGTGCTGGGTTCGAGGGATAAGAATGTAAAACAATATTACCGGCTAAAACGTTTTATTCTAGCATACTATTAAATTTAAAACACAACAAACACTATACTACACTTTTCCACTGTAACTGCTTCAAACTTCGTAGTATTTTCGCTTCCGTTCGCTTCGATGAATACTTGACCGCTTACAATTGTAAATTGCCTCGGCGAGCGCTGGCCTTCCCCTTTCATACGCGGTTAAAGCGTTTCCGGAGTTTTCTAGAAACATCATACACGGTACGTAATAGTACGAAGATTCGAGACTGTGCCAGCGTTCTCTCTACTCTTTTCGTACCGACGAAGTAGTTCCGTAAGACTTCAATAGATGGTGCTGTAATAAACTATACGACGGAACTGCCGAGTCTTCCCTACAATGCCGAGAGATGGCACTGGGTGTAACAATATATTTAGACGAGGGTATCGCGCTGGAACAAAAAAGGGACTGTGGTTCCTTTGTGCAGTTTACGGTATAAATGAAAAGGGACTGTAGTCCCTTTGTACAATCTATCGAGTAGTACACCACACATTCTGGTTTCATTTTGGGTAGCCCAGTTGAGTAGTCTACACTGTCTGATGGTATTATTTTGTCATCATGTTTTGTAGACAAGATTAAGACCCGTTTTTTAAGGGGACGTGTAAGCGACTATTTGTCCACGATTTAGCTTTTGGAATTTCGGCATCCCTTTTCTATTTGGTCTTATGGTGCCACATGCGAATGTGGCCCTTTCTTTTAAATATGTTGTTGTTTTTCTTCTATAACTTAAGCTTTTACTTAATTTATTGCTGCATTTTTGTGGTTTTGATTTTTTGACAATACCTTTTCCTTCTACAGCGTTATTTTTTTTTCCTTTATGTGTTGGTTTTCCAGTATTTGTTTGACTCTGAGATCTCTTCAATTTGTTAGTGGTATTTTTGGATCAATATCAGATACTCCATTTGAGCTCGAGATATCGCTATCCATGTAGTCACTGTCTTTACACTTTTTTCGGGTAAAACATTTAGTTTCTTCATTTTATTAATAGTTCTTGTATTTTGCAATCCATACCGCATTACTTTTAATAACCTCTCCGGCGCTCAACGTCAAAATGTCATTATACCGTTAAGCGCCCAGGCCAGATTCGGCGCGTGAATCTGAATCGGGGACAAGTGTTTAAACACATATTTCACTATTAAATATTAAGATTAGACTATTACATAGCTATATATTTGCTGTATCTATAAAATATATTTTTAAGATTTTATCTACATATGGAAATGTTATAATCAAATTAATCACAGAAATTTGAAAATATTGACAATGTTTTTATTAAAACAGTCCTAGAAAGCTAAATATAGCATTATAGGCTTAAGATTTATCTTATTATTTTAAATTCTACTTATTTTACTTCTATCAATAAAATACACAGCAAATATTCTCTATATTTATCGAAAAAATAAATTGAATAAAGGATCTCAGAAGCAATTAAGATGTTGCATCAGATGTGGGTTTGAATGTCTCTCAGACAAAATATATTAACTTATTGGATATACTTATATTTTGTAATTATTGTTCAATTCATAAATTAGTCAGAATATTGAAAATTGTATGTTAGGAATCCACAGATTTTCAAATATCTAGCAAAATAAAAAATATGTAAGCCTAAATTTAACGTCGCAAAAAGAGGCCGATGTCAGTAAAAATATGTAACTGTTCTGCAAAATAATATGCTTTTTAAATACTATATAGATTACCGAATCTAAATATACAAGTAATTTAAACATAATATATAATAAAAGAGTGAAAATTTACCGCAAACATTTCGAAAAATTCTAACGAACTTGAGAATGTTGGACAAAAAATGTATGGAGTCGCCATAGTCTAATATTTTATTTATAACCACTTTGATTGTGTTCCTGTAATAAATAAAAAATTACAACAAATCAAAGACATTTTTAAGAAAGTAAAATAGTATAATAATATAAAAAAGTATAAAATATAAAATCAATGTGTGCGACGATGGTACGGTGCAAAGCAGGTAAATGCACACAGAGTAGCGTTACAACCAGGACAATAGGTATGGGTGCGCTTTCGACAGACAACGCATACCCTACGCAATTTTTCTTTGCCCCGTCCAGGCAGTGCGTCATATTCCTTTGGAAGATGATTATAAAAATCTTCGGTAAAGTTAGGTACGCCTGGAGTTACCGAGGTAACAACGTTGAGGGTAGCCTGGTGTTTCCTTTTTAGGAGGCTATTTATCAATTCACACCTAAAATCTCGATGGGTGGAAAAGTAAGGCACAGCGTGTTTTCGTACGGGGGACTCTGAGTACAAAATAAAACTGTTTAAGACACTAACGTTTAGTAGTCGTTTAAACAGTTTTTATACCATATCTTGGTTCGTTTTCTTTCTAGGGGGTACATCGCCAACTTTTGATCTTTACGATCAACCCCGCCCATGCATATATTATAGTCTAACACGACTATAGGTTTCGTCTTGCCGTCAGCTATTGTTTGTACCGCGTTTCCGTGGTATGTGGATATCATGGCTACTTTATTTTGGTCCCGCCAGACCAGGATATCCACATCTCCACTCGTGCATCCGTGGATTTCACCTGGTATAAGATTAGTTTTTGTTAATGCGGCAATGTGTGGAGGTACAAACTGGCGGTTTGTACGTAATGTACCGACACAATCAAAACCCATCGTTTTCAAGACTCGTGCGAGGGCGGGGCTGTTGTAATAGTTGTCTATCCAAACAGAATGGCCTCGATTTTCCAGGCCCTGCAGTAGATGGAGAACTAAAGTTGGGATGATCCCTGATAAAGGATTAGGTGCATCGGAAGACTCTTTACGTCCCGAGTGTATTTCAAAGTGCCAAAGGTATCCCGTCTTAGTATCGCAAACCTCATATGTCTTGACCCCTACTGATGCTGCCTTATTCTTAATAAATTGGTTAATGGACAGCCACCTTTTCCACTGTGTGAGTGACTCATCCAGACAGATGTTTTGCTTCAGTCCATACAAGGACTGAAATTTATCATTGAGGTGGTCGGCTATGGGCTTTGTTTTATAAATTTTAGCTTCAGATGGGCTTAAGGCTATCCGAGCTATTACTTGAAAAATGCAAAAATTTATTTAATAATATGTATCTATTGTATGTGATGTATTTTGTAAAATTTGGTGTGTCGTAAATAGAACCATCACATTGCCAATATTCTTTAACATTGCTTTGAACACAATGACTCATAGCCATCAGTATTCCGAAGTATACTAGCAATTCATCAGCATCAGTAGGAGTCCAGCGTTGTAGCCTAGAATGAGGCCCCATATTCTCCTGGCATTTATTTAACTCTTGCTCGGCATACCTATTTGTCTCTACAGCAATTGTGTTTAATATTTTCGTGTCCCATATTGCTGTAAAGGCTTCCTCGGGACTTGGAGTAATTCTTGAGCCTTCTAACCCAGTAAAAATTTCACGCCTCTGTCTGGGTAGTGTTGGCGTCACAGGGAAGGCCGTCCAATTAAATAAAAAGCGATCGGGGCCAATTGGTGTGCTGAACTGGGCTGTGGACGATGTCGGCTGAGCCCAAGAAGAGGTTGTAGGTGCAGTTGGAGTAGGAGGAATCGTTGCCAACAACTCATATTAGTTCTTCAAATTGCCGCTATGTCCAATAGTTCTTGAATTATAAATTGGAAATAACTCATCATCGGATTCACTATCCTCTTCGCTACCTGTAAGGACAATTATTAATAATTCTGTTACATTTGTCATAATGGCTATCAATGCCTGTTGTCTTCAATATATTTTAAAATACGCTACTATATGACGATCCGATCAATTTCATCATCGGGTAAGGCGCGATTCCTATTATATGATTTGGAGAGATCTTTTTGGATAGAACAGGGCGTACTCGACCTGCTGCCACCACATTCCACAAATCTGGAGCAGAAACAACATATAAATTTATGTAGAAGCTTAGAACGTAGATCAGGATTTTACCAACTATTTCAATTAAAATACTTACTGCACAGGCGAGGGTACCGCCGACGCAAGTCTGGTAGACGTACTTGGTGAACTGAATATAAAATTAGTATTTGTAATTACAATTTAGTGGTTGCTTGCATTGATCGCGACTGTGACTGCGGATCACGAGGTCCCGGGCTCGATTCCCGGGTCGGGCAATGTGTTATTGGGTTTTTCTGTTAAGAAATTCTCAGTAGCAGCAAGCAAGCTCACCCTCTAAGACGTAACACGTCTTAGAGGGTGACACCTAAAATATAGTTGGCGAAATGTGGGTGTGTAATACACCTCTGCCTACCCCTTCGGAAACACAGGCGTGAAACTATGTTATGTTGCATTGATTTATTATAACTACAAAAAATACACACTATATCAATTCTGCTGGATCCAACCTACGCCTGGACTCAGTCCTTTGATTTTGGGCAGATATTAGTGCTGGACCCGCTATTGCCACATTACACGACTCTAGAGCAGAAATAGCGTGCAAATTTTATATAATTATAGAAGGTACAAAGACTAACCACAATCTTATCAGAACACTTACTGTAAAGGCGAGAGCACCGGGGATGACTGGACTTCCACTACATTGATATGTGATGACCTTAACAAGAAAAAAGTTAAAGTAAGTCTTCAGTACCTATTTAATGATTATAGCTGCATGGGGTAGATACTGGAAATATTAATACTTACACAGAAGCAACTGGTGTTGGCCAACGTCTTGGTTTTTTGGCGTGCATTGGTGTCTCCAGCATCTCACCAAATAACAGAGGATCACAAACTTCCTGAGACTGCCCGCGCTTCGCATTTGGCAAGATACTTTTATAAAAACTAAAAAAAGCAATATACAGGGTGTTTGGAGGTTGAGTAGCCATAGGAAAATGGTCGATAGGTGATGGTGTTGGCTACGTGTTGCGCCTACTTAAATAACATTTTGCCTTAAGTTTAATGAGTAATAATTTTTTTTCTATTTTTCTAGAAAATCTCCATTTTTTTGTATAAAAACTTTAATTATTTTTATAATAACCGCTGAAATGTTAAAAAAATTATGTCATTTGTTAGTGTAGTCTTACCTTATTCAGATTTAATCATAATTTCATACAAACTATTCAAAAATAAATAACAGTGAAGTATCAAACTTTCATAAATAAAAAAAAAAACATCCTTATGTCAACTTCACATGGTAAAATAAAAAAATCTTACGGTGTATGGCATTTACAAATATTTTTAAAAACTTCTCTAGTTAATTCTCTTTCGAACGGTATGTAACATGTATCATAACTAACCAGGTAACTCAACAAAAACCGGTTTGTCGTCACGAATGCATTAAAAGGGTGAAAACCTAAATTATTCAATTGAGCAGGTAAAATGTTTTGTTTTGGATGACGCAACGAAAAAGTGCAATAGGTTTAGCTGTTACACTTTTTTGTCTTCTATTGTATGTACTTTATTTTGGGGCAATTAAAACAAAAAAGTATTTTTTAAATCATTTATTACAAATCTTGTTCAAATTGATGTCCATTATTTCTGATACATGCGTAACATCTCTTTCTAATTTCCGTTGTGGTATGGCTTAACCTGATTTCTTGTTTCATTATCACAAATGCATTATCTATTTTTTCAATTAATTGCTCTATTGTTTCAATGGTTTCCGTATACACTAGAGCTTTAGCACGACCCCAGACATAAAAATCAAGCGGTGTTAAATCCGGCGACCTTGCAGGCCATGGGATGGGACCATTTCTGCCAATCCAAGCGTTGGGAAATGAATTGTCAAGGTGTTCCCGGACTGCTAATGTCCAGTGCGCTGGGCAGCCATCTTGTTGAAAAACAATGGGTTCTTGATTCTGAACATTTGGAACTCCATCCATGAGTTCGGGCAAATCATTTATTAAAAAATCTAAATAATTATTGCCATTCAAATTGTCTGGTAGATAATGTGGACCAATAAGTGTATTGCCAATTAGTCCTGCCCAAACGTTAACCGAAAACTTCCTTTGATGTGTCACCGCTCTTTTCTTTTTAGGGTTTTCATCCTTTGGGGCCCAATGATGCAAATTATGAAAGTTTACAATGCCTTCCCTTGAAAACTTTGATTCATCCGTCCACAGGATACTTTTTAAGAAGTCCCGGTTGTCAACATCCATGTGTAACAAGAGACGGCAAAACTGGACGCGTCTTTGATAATTGTTTTCTTCTAGACCTTGCACGGGAGTGTAATGAAAAGGATACTTTCCATTAGCGCGAAGAACAGACCACACTTTCCATGGGCTTAGATTTAGTGTTGCAGCTACAGTGCGGATACTTGTTGTGGGATCTTCATCAAAAGCTTCCAAAATGCGTTCGTCATCAGCAACGTTACGTTGTCTGGCAACTCCAGGTTCACGGCAATTTAGATTGCCAGTTTCCCTTAAGCGTCTAAATGTCGTTTCAAAAGTATGACGATTAGGTTGACGTCTATTGGGAAAACGCTCTTCATAAATTCTTTTTGCTTCTCGTCCATTTCCATCAGCTTTGCCGTAAGCCATCAACATATCAGCGTATTCCTCGTTAGTAAAAGCAGCCATTAAAAATAACAGTAACAACAAAACTTAACAACAACAAACGAAAACAAAAATAATGCGCAGAGCGGAGTTGTGAAGTACAACACGTGAAGTAGCAAAGAACGACAAGTGTCGACTAAATGCACCCGAGAGGGTGCGCAAAGGCCAAAGGGAGCATAATAGTCAACCGATGAAAGAGATAGCGCAATACTTTTAGCTGTGTTACAATGAGACAAAACATTTTACCTGCTCAATTGAATAGTTTAGGTTTTCACCTTTTTAATCCATTCGTGACGACAAACCGGTTTTTGTTGAGTTACCTGGTTAGTTATGATACATGTTACATACCGTTCGAAAGAGTATTAACTACAGAAGTTTTTAAAAACATTTGTAAATGCCATACACCGTAAGATTTTTTTATTTTACCATGTGAAGTTGACATAAGGATGTTTTTTTTTTTATTTATGAAAGTTTGATACTTCACTGTTATTTCTTTTTGAATAGTTTGTATGAAATTATGATTAAATCTGAATAAGGTAAGACTACACTAACAAATGACATAATTTTTTTAACATTTCAGTGGTTATTAAAAAAGTAATTAAAGGTTTTATACAAAAAAATGGAGATTTTCTAGAAAAATAGAAAAAAAATATTACTCATTAAACTTAAGGCAAAATGTTATTTAAGTAGGCGCAACACGTAGCCAACACCATCACCTATCGACCATTTTCCTATGGCTACTCACCCTCCGAACACCCTGTATATGGCACTGAAAATTAACGTTAACCGTGTGAGCATGCGTATGTAACAAGAAAGCCAAAAATAAAATTACGGATTTGAGAAGCATCATCCAAAGCCAAGCCACCTTTTGTTCCTCGAGCACCGCGTACTCCTGCCCTGCCCCGAGTACTACGTGTTCGTATGCGCCCAGTAGCATTGCCACCCCTCGTACGCACTCGTCCTGTACTTGGTCTACCACCTCTTGTGCGTACCCGCCCAACACCTAGCCCACGCCTTGTTTTCATCGATACTGTGATTTTAAAGAAAAACCAACATGCATTATAGCATAGCAATGACAATTGGAAAAGATTTGATCGTTGGGAGTTATCTATATAATTTTTTAATAATAATAATATAATTTGTTAATATACAGTGTGTCCCGTCATGAACTAGCGATATTGTAAGTACCGATAAAACAACTATTTTAATACACAAATAAATTACAAAATCAAGTTCAAACTACTTATCAGCTATGTGGCAGCCATTTTGTTTTTTTTATTTAAATATTTTCTACGTGGACACAGAAACCATCATATCTCTCAAAATTTAGGTCATACTGGAATAAAAATAGTCTTATTCGAAGGGCAATACTATTGTCTATCATTTACAACTTGATTGAAGAGTTGTCACTATCAAATCTTTGAAACAAACCAAATTCCATCTAAAATATTTGAAAAAACTGACACGAATAAACAAATCAATGTACATTATTGCAAAAATAGCCCCGATGACCCATTTTGTTTTTCTGCGAGATTGACAGGGTATAATCTAAGCTACGATACAACATTCAATTTACAGCTGTATGACTATTGGTTTAGAAGTTATTGTTGTTTAAACATAGCCTATGCGCAAGCACCATGGTCAGAATCCTAAACAGCAAAATCAATAAAACACAAAATTCTCATTAACATTTATTTGTGTAAAGGTTTTACATTACAATAACGCACATCACATTAATTGTTCAAAGTGGCCATCTCCGGCTTGTAGGCAAGCTACAGCTCTCTGTGCCACCTGGCCTGATGCGCGCCTAATCATGTCGAAATCAGCTCTGATTTCTTCGCCAACTACCATGATTTTCTCGACGAGTTGTTCTCTTGAGTTGGGAACTGCAGCGTACACCTTTTGCTTCATATGACCCCACACAAAATAATATAATGGTGTTAAATCGGGTGAGCGGGGTGGCCAAGCTACTACACCGCTGCGACCAATCCACGGCGAATGATTTGTATTTAAATAATTTCTTACTGCTAGAGAATAGTGGGCGGGTGCACCATTCAGCTGGACCCACATTTGTTGACGATATGCCAGAGGTAATTCCAAGAGACTATCAGCAAATTGGGTTTCCAGGAACTCCAGTAATCTAGCGCCGTTCAATGTAGGAGGCAATTCCAAGGGCCCAATCAAACGATCGTTGATTATGCCCGCCCATACATTCACCGAAAACTCATGTTGAAATTAACTTTGGCGCACTGCCTTTGGGTTCGCAGAGCTCCAGAGATGATCATTTCGGTGATTTGTGATGCCAGCTCTAGTGAATTTAGCCTCATCAGTCCACAGTATATTTTTCAGAAAATCAGGATCATGTCTTGTCCTTCTATTGAGCCACGAACAAAACACGGATCTGGATGTATAGTCTACTCCGATTATGTCTTGGACTCGGCGAAAGTGAAATGGGTGTAATCCCTCTCGTTTCAAAATTCTCCATACACTCGACTGAGATAGCTGTAGTTGTACAGCAATGCGTCTGACACTTAGAATGGGATCATTGGCTATCAGTCTAAGCACTTCCTCTTCATCTTCGGGCGTTATTATACGAGCGCGTTCATTAACAGACCTTTGGATTCCTCTTTCCGCTAACCTTGAGTGCATCTCGATAAAAGTTTGGCGGCTCAGGGTAGGCCGGTTAGGGTATCTCCGTCGATATTCTTGTACAGCTCGATATGCACTTCCATTGCAAAACCATACACGAAATGTATGTCGGCAATATCATGGGACGAATATTGACGATTTTCCATGTTAGTATCACACTGTTAACAATAATAATTAACAGTAATACAGAGCACGTAAACACTTAAACAGTAGAGCAGTATGTGAAAGTAGTGATCACAACGCAGGGCGAGGGACAACTAAACTAACTAATAATCCTTAAAACTATGGGATTTTTCCAAGTAAGGGATCTGTATTTTCCATCTCGCTTACTCACAATATTAGCGAGCAGTATTTCTGGCCTGCTCTCGCATGGAACGCAGTGAGCGCCAGATAAGATCTTTACAATGGGCTTTTGTGCTTGCGCATAGGCTATGTTCAAACAACAATAACTTCTAAACCAATAGTCATACAGCTGTAAATTGAATGTTGTATCGTAGCTTAGATTATACCCTGTCAATCTCGTAGAAAAACAAAATGGGTCATCGGGGCTATTTTTGCAATAATGTACATTGATTTGTTTATTCGTGTCAGTTTTTTCAAATATTTTAGATGGAATTTGGTTTTTTTCAAAGATTTGATAGTGACAACTCTTCGATCAAGTTGTAAATGATAGACAATAGTATTGCCCTTCGAATAAGACTATTTTTATTCCAGTATGACCTAAATTTTGAGAGATATGATGGTTTTTGTGTCCACGTAGAAAATATTTCAATAAAAAAAACAAAATGGCTGCCACATAGCTGATAAGTAGTTTGGACTTGATTTTGTAGTTTATTTGTGTATTAAAATAGTTGTTTTATCGGTACTTACAATATCGCTAGTTCATGACGGGACACACTGTATATACATGAAAGCTGACAAAAACGCACTGACTCACTGAAACAATATTTTATTGTGAATTCTCGTCATCTGAGTTAATATTACGGATGCCCATTTTTCTTGGAGTCCGTGACATTAACTCTAAATTTAAAGTGGTGGATAATCTGCTTGGGCTGCTGTCTAATGAAGAAGGGGAATTGGGCACAGTATCAGCAGTGGCAGTGTCTGGCGTACCCATATAATTTATATCCTGGTCCTGCTCCTCCGCCTCTTGCCTATCGGCTACTTCGCCGTCCTCTGCAACAAAATAAGCTTTATTTACCTATCATATTGACGATAAAATCAACATAATACATGAGTACACGTTATTTACCATCATAAATAAATTAAATAGCATATATGTATGTGGAATGTTTAACATAATACGTTACGTTACGTTTAAATGTAAAGTAATCAAAAAAATAATAGTTTAGTGTAACAAAATATTCACTTACCAATTTCAATTTCGGGGACTTGGATATTTACTGTATTAAAAATATAACAGTTATAGGTACAAAACCTAAGTAATTGTGTTACAACACTAATTTTTTTTTAAATTCTCACCATTTTCTTCCTCATATTCTGTTTCGTTCCGTGGCGGCACCAACTGAATATCATCTGAAAAATTTTTTATGTCTTATTTTGTAAAACAGTATATTAAACTAGACCTAATATTAGAAAAATCTTACCCAAAATAACTACTCTGCGTTCAGGTGATGGTCTACTGCAAAAAAATGAATGTATGTATTATTATTATAATAAATAAAGGTTGTAAATGATAAAGATCATAAAACTTTTTATTATTTCACGTCTTTTCGGTGGAGGCGCGTCCTCTTCGCGATGGTCGGCGTTGCGGCGGCTAACCCGGCCTCTGCGCCCTGAGCTCGTACCTTCACCCAGGAAGAGTTCGTTATGAGACCTATATTAATAATGATGTATTAGGAAACAACAGACAATAGAAAAATGAATTACAATGTCATATAAGTACTTACGACATATTGTTCTTCTAAATATTTCTGAAAATAATATCACCAATTAGTCAATAATGAATAAATGTAGTACACAATTTTAATATATTAGTTAGTTCGTAACAGCTTTTATTTTATAACTAAACTAGATAAACCTTTGGTCTGACCATATATTCCTTATTAACGAACATATTATATTAGTATACATATATTAGTACATAATATATTTTTGGTCAGACCAAACGTATAAAATATACTAGCTATGCTCCGCTCACGTGTAATATAAAGTATAGTTTATGTATTAAATTCAGGTTACAAACTATTTGTATACCAAATTTCATTCAAATCCGTTTGGCCGTTTTTGTGAGATCAATTAACAAACACGCGGATACACAAACATCAAAACTTTGATATTTATAATATTAGTAGGATTTTCATTAAAAATATGTTGAAAAATTGTCGACTCCACGTTTTCTTAGTTCAGTTGCAAATATGCCAATTGCCGCCATTTTGAAAACGAAACTCGGAGCGCCAGGCCGCCGTAGCACGGTTTATTGCGGCATCATCGCACTATTTCGTCTCTTGGAATAATTTAAAGTACTGATTAATATTTTTCGAATCATAGAACAATAGTTTATAACATTTTGCGTCAGTTAAAGTCTAGTTTAAATAAAAAAGACATTTGTATTAAGCCAACTAAAATTACAAAATGTAACGGTTCAATTCAAATAAGAACAAAGGGTCAGGAAAATGTTGTTAAAACGAGGTTCAATAGCTAAAATATAATTAAAACCTTATATCTATATATTGTTAATAACATTAGCTACTTACCAAACTCTTTATTCTCTTAAGGGCCGATATTTCAATCACCAGGTAAACAGACGGATAACTACTCCACTAATATCTTTATTTGACTGTTTATTGCTCTGTTAAAGGGTCCTGGATTTTTCAATAGTAATTTATTGCCTGGGTAGCTAT
The DNA here is from genome assembly GCA_963675205.1 of Catocala nupta. Taxonomy (NCBI): domain Eukaryota; kingdom Metazoa; phylum Arthropoda; class Insecta; order Lepidoptera; family Erebidae; genus Catocala; species Catocala nupta. The sequence continues at coordinate 9,848,175 of OY776108.1, read as the reverse complement.
TCGATCGAATATGTACCCTAAGCGTCACTAACTTCAGAGAAGTGAAACAAATATATCGGATACTCGAACGTTAGAAAAGGACAGAATATTTCATTCTGTCAAACGAGTGTCATTGCTGTCACTCGTCGTATTCCCGCGTCTGTGTGTTATTTGACCGTGGTATTATTGAATTTTGTAAATTTCTAGTGCACGAAGTACATACGTTTTTGTATCGTTCTTGTATTTGTTATTGTATTATTATAATGGGGGCCTCGATGGCGTAGTGGTTAGTGTAACCGACTGCCACGCCTGAGGTCGCGGGTTCGATTCCCGCACAAGACAAATATTTGTGTGCATGAACATGGATGTTTATCTTGGTCTGGGTGTTTCTATGTATAATTTGTATGTATTTACAACAAAAAAAAGTATATATGTATGTTTATCCATTGTCTAGTACCCATAGTACAAGCTCTGCTTAGTTTGGACTAGATAGTGTTGTGTGTATGTGGTAGAATATTATTATATTATATTATTAATTAGATATATTGTGTCATATTAGAACGTTTAAAAAAAAAAAAAAAAAAAAAAAAAAAAAAAAAAATATATATATATTATATTGTTATTGTTGCAATGGAATCCAAAAAAAGAGAGCGGTCATCAAATTTTAATAATAACGAGGTTCAATTATTAGTGAATTTGGTAGAGAAGTACAAATTTATTATAGAAAATAAAAAGACTGATGAATTAACAAACAAGAATAAGGAATCAGCATGGATAAAAATAGAAAGTGCCTTTAACTCATGTGGAGTCACAGCAAATACTCGATCCTGGAAAACATTGAAACTTAAATATGAAGGATTAAAGAAAGAAAACAACAAAGACAAGAGATGTATAAATCTGGAGGAGGGCCTTCCACTGCCCCTGAATTAAATTATGGTAAAGAGAAGTTGTTGAGCATTTGTTCCAATATAAAAGGGCTTGATGCTCGTCACGATAGTGATACCATATCACGTAAGTACTGTTTAAAAAACGAGAATCAACATATGATTTCAATGTCTTGTTAATGTTTTAAAAAACTAACATGCTTATTATATTTTTAGAGCCTGTATTTAACGAGAATTTTGTGTTTGTGAATACAACTAATGTAACTGACAACATAGAAAACCAGAACACCATCGAGAAAACTGTCCAAGATATTATTAAATTACCGGGTATAAATCATACTAGACATAAATTTACAAATTGTTTCTTTCTCACTCTATAAGAAAATAAAATAATTTACTAATTAATTATCTATTGTAATTTAATTTGAGCATTGATGTATTATAGATATGGATGAGTCAATAATCATTGAAATAAATGAAGAAGAAGAAGGATCTCAAAAAGGTATCTGCTGCAATATTGTTACAATCACTTAGTATTTAGGCCTGCTGTAATTATGTTAGGTATCAAATTATTTGTTATTCAAGCCAGCAATCTTAGGTAGGTAGAGCACCAAGGGTTACCACTCATCGTAGATTACCATCTCTTTGTATCCAACTGTCATATACCTCTGTATCTATAGTATTTATAATTAATGGGTTGGCATTTTTACATTTTGTTGCTATTTACATGAGATAAATCATGTACTTTATTGTCACATGTGTAATGTACTTAATTATTATGTATACTCTACATAATAATTATATTTTTGGATTGTAGAATTATGAATGCCATACATCAAATATTTATAATACATACATGTATATATTTTTATGCTTTCAGAAAACAAATGGGACAGATGGCATCCAAAGGCACTAAAATCAAGGGTGTCAAATGTCTTAAGAGCAGACACGGTCACTAAAGGTACTGTTACGGCAAAATTAGACCAACTTAGCTCAGCTCGATTGAAACTGGTTGAGTTTCAAATGGATTGTATTAAAAAAGAGCATCAGTTTGTGGAAGAAGAACACAAACTGAAGATGTTACATCATGCAAACGATGAGAAAAGGAAGCAAGAACTTCATGAATTGCTTATAGATAAAATCCGTCGAGCACCTGTTGTAAATGGCATGATATAGTTATAGTTAATATTAATGCACAGTAGTGATTAAATTGTATAGAAGTTAATTTGTGTTAAAATGTGATGATGACATGATTGCCCAAAGAACCAGTATAGCTTTTAATTATAAAGTCACAAATTTATTATGCCAAAAACAACAGTATTTTAATAATAAACATTTGGACTACATATTACCAGTCTTATTTGTTTTATTATAGCATACTGCTATTATAAAATATTGTATAATAATATTGTGTTTATCCTATATTTGAGACCTTCTCAAATAAAATGTTCATAACAAAGAGCTAGAATTATAAGTTAATTAAAATACCATTTTTTTTTTAAAATGATATACAAAGACTTGTTTCAGTTGCATTAATTTTTTTGGTTGTCTCAATAGACTGCTGTTTTTAAGTTAAATTATTCTGAAACTAAACAATTGAAATATTCTACCATAAAATCTCTGGCTAGGTGCCTTCTATCAACAATGGGCTCAACTATAGGCTGAGAAAATCTGGTTGTGATGGTAATTGTATATCTGGATCTACTGGTGGTTCACCTTCCTTTTTCAATATTGCCAAGTTGTGTAGTACAGCTCAAGCTACAATAACGTCTTGAGTTAGTGGCAGTTTACACCTTAAACCAATGCTCAAAACTGGGAATCTTCTCTTCCATACACCAAAACATCTCTCTATTACATTTCTTGTTCTTATTTGTGATTCATTGTATAAACTCTGTGCTCTTGAATTAGTTTCTTGAAATGGAGTTAATAAATAATTGCTAACTTCATATCCACTATCTCCAAGTATAATTGCATTACCCAAAACATCCGTTTGTAAATGGTATTTTGCGGATGAATTTGCAAATACTGTGCAATCATGGGTGGAGCCTGGCTAACGTGCAACGATGTCTTGAAAGATTAATTCTGCTGAACGTTCAATGAGAAAAACCCTTTTCTATTCCGGTATTCTTCAGCTGTGTTTCCACCGGGTGACTGAATGCGAATATGTGTGCAATCTATGGCAGATATCACTCTAGGAAATCTAGCTATTTTATAAAACTCTTCCTGAGTACTTTGTATTTCGTCTTGGCTTCTAGGTAATTTTATGAATGTAGGCCTCAAAGATGCAATAGCATAAGTAGTTCTTTTTTATTATACGACATATTGTTGAATTATGAATGCCACCAAAATCACCAACTGTTATATAAAAGCTTCCAGTGGCGAAAAATCTTAAGGTAATTAAAAGTTGTAGCATGGGCGGGATACACTGGTTTCTGAAAGAAATGCAAGTGTATTTTATAGTAAAGTGTGTAGTTTAAACAATTTTGTAGTAAGGTTAGGAAAGATACCATTGTAGGTCTTAATTTAGTAGGTAGGTATAGTTAATTTACCTTTCCGTCTTGCATTTTATTTTATCATCAATCAAGGCAAGCAAATATTGCACTGATTCTTTAGTAAGTCGAAATCGCCGATGAAACTCTATTGAATCCCACATATTATAGTGATCGGCTCTCGATCTAACAATTCTAGCTTTTCTTACAGATGGATTTATATATTCATAAAAAATGGCCTCCTCTGCGATTGCAAGGTCGTCAATATCGACGAAATTATCCATTTTTGAATATTTATATTAAATAACACGGGAGAAGTAACCTAAACGAAACGTCTACGTCAAATAAACGGTCGAATAAGCCGTTATCTGCCCGTTGAACGGGCCGATAACTTTATTCCTCAGGTAAGCGAGTTATTAGCCGAATAAAGCCTATCCGACTATTGAAAAATTCAAAGTTTCGCTTTTCATCGAATAAACACTATCTGTCTGTTTATCTGAGCATTGAAAAATCGGCCCTAAATAACACAAACACTTAAACAAAAACTTTGCGATAAAATCACTCGCGGAGTAGTTGAAAGTTGTGAACACTTTAGAATGTTGGTAATCATTTCTGTACGAATGAGTGACAGAAACCTGCATGTGTTTATACTCTATTTGAATCTTGTTTTTATCAACTTCAAAATCGTATATACTAAAGCAGTACAGATATAGTTCAAGGTATTTTATAACGATATTTTTAGGAACGGGTACGCGTAACCGTAGAACGGTGGCCGGACGCTTAACTAGGTTATGTAGATCCACCGTTGAACGGTAGCGAAACGCTATAGAGGATAATGATAAAATTAATTCATCAATAGCTTCTTTTTCTTCCGTACTAAATTCGTGCCTTGTGTTATTTCCTGGTAATCTGTTGAGTACTTTTTCTTTATTCGAGGGATAATTCCCGCTTTCGTAAATCCGGCTAAAATGTTTATTTTTATATTTGGTTCCATTTTTTGCAACATTTTTTTTAGTAATTTAGAAAATACATTCTTTGGTATTGTGGGTAGTACTCGGCCTTCAGTTTGTTCCCATGTGAATAGGATATCACGCCACGCTATCTTCATAGGCCTAAAAAAGGCTACATCGAGTGGCTGTGTCAAATGGGTTGAGTTTGGTGGAAGAAATACAAAGTGTACATTGTGTTCTTAAAATTTTCTGATGATATCTAATGACAGGAGTAGAGTATTATTAGGCATTCTACTCCACCTTCCGTTTTTACGGCTCACTCCGTTCGCTTCCGTCTCTCCCGGTGGAGTAGTATGCCCAATAATACTTCTACTTCTGGAGTGAAAAATTATTACCTTACATCACGATACGATTACGTCATGGAAAATTATTACCTAACTCGTTGCGATGCATCATATGTGGGCCATCAAATTGTGGAAAACGAATTTAATAATAGGTCTTCTCATTCATAAGAACGGGGTGAAACGGGTCAGAATGTTTATGTTTATTCGAAAACTTTACAACAATCAAATTATTATTTTTTTACAAAAAGTGTTGCAACAAGTACTTGGCATTTCATTTAAAAAATACCATGAAAATGAGGAAGTACTGAGTGTTCAAAATGCTAAACCAAATTCAATTATTACATTTGATGATGTTGCTTGTAAAAGTCAGAATAATATGCGTGATTATTTTGCAATGGGAAGACACAAAAACATCGATTGTTTTTATTTAAATCAAACATATAGTAAAATTCCTAAACAGTTGGTAAGAGATAACGCGAACCTAACCGTGCTTTTTAAACAGGATGAAATTAATGTGAGACATGTTTATGAAGAACATGTCAAAACTGACATGACGTGGTCTAAATTTCGTGAAATGTGTTCAAAAATATGGCGCAAACCTTTCAGTTACGTTGTAATTAATAAGTATTGTCCCAAAAACAAAGTATGTTATAGAGATTCGCTTCACACTTTTGTTGTCTTTGATTAAGAACGCATATCGGTATATAAGGCAGTCACCTGCTCAATATTAATAATCCAGAGCGATCACTTAATCAATAAAGATCACTATATTAATATGGAAAAATCATTGAAAAGACAAATTGTAAATGCAGCAGAAGCTGTAAAGAAAAAGGTGCGAAGAATGAAAGATCTTGAGATGGATAATAAACAAGCATTAGAATCTGTTTTCAAACCTGTAACAGAACCCCTCCGATATATTGCTAGTACTAGTAAGAAAGTTCCTTTTTTGAGTGCTACTGAAGATGAAGATAATGTTGTCACCAATTTGCAGACAGATAGATGTGAAAGTGATGACGGTGAAAATAAATCAATTTCTCTTAATAGCAACTCGTCTTATGAATCCGTTGTTGATGCCAAAGAAGGTTGTGATACATCATCTCGGTCAGTACCCTCAGAAGCTTTGAGAGATGTTCCTTACGATGTAAGAGTAGAGTGCGGTAAACTCGTGCTAGGTTCTGCTCACATAACAATAAATGATCAATATATCACCGTCGCTGGACGTAAATACCGAAGTACGCCTGGTTTAAAACAATTGTTGCTAAAAAAAGACAGATTTAAGCTTAGTTACAGACAGTGATATGCAACATTATAAATCGATGTTGATTGATACAAATGTACATCGTCGAGACTACCAACCAAATAAACCTATAAAAAGTAATAAGGGTCAAAAATATTTGTAAGTTACTAAACCTCTCTTCAAACTGCGAAATACACTTAAAGAAAACCAATCAAAGAGAAAAGGTCTACACTTGATAAAGAAATGAAAAAAAGATGTCGATTATGTGTATTGGGATGATCCAAATGAATTAGTGGAACGGTTGAAATTACTAATCGTATCTCGGGATGCGAGTAACACTGGATTAGACTATGAAATAATATCTATTGTTGAAGAATTACAGGAAATTGGGATTATAAATAATGAAATTTCATTCGTATAAAGTTAATTTCACTTTCAACCTCTATATACTATACAGTAGACTTTAAATATGAATGTAGATAAATTCGGTCACTATCTATATTCATAAAAGAATGCGTTTATCAGAATTGTTTGAGTTTAATGAAAAAAATTCAGTGTTGCTGACTGTATGGTGACTGGGGTGATTGGTGTTGTTGACTTTATGGTGATTGGAGTGATTGGTGTTGCTGACTGTATGGTGGCTGGGGTGATTGGTGTTGCTGACTACATGGTGACTGGGGGACGACTGATGAGGTTGATGTGGTAAATTATTTGTTTGGAGGAATGATTGAGGTAATCCTGCAGCCGGTTCATTAAGTCTATCCACCATGCATGCCTTGAAAACAATGTTATGAATATCATTTATCAAAATTTCCTTTACTGAAGGATTTTGAATTTTCTTAATTTACTAGCTATTAATTTTCCAAAAAAATCATATTCGTCATTGTAAGAGATATTTTTAACATAGTTAAATGCTTCATTCATTTGTTGCCTGGCAGTGTTTATTTCAGAAGATAAATCATATCCTGCTCTTTTTGCTTTTTGATTATTTACATCACCGGCCATATTTATACTTTCTTCAGCTGCTACAGAAGTTATACCTTGTTCATCTTCTTCATTAACCGGTTGAAAAATAAATATTTCAGATGCCTACAAATGAACAAGAGTGGTTGGAAAAAGAAAGCGAGTTCCATAACGTGTTTCCACATTGTGTAGCAGCTATGGACGGCAAGCATGTAGTTATATTGGCACCGCATCACAGTGGAAGTGAATTTTACAATTACAAACATACATACAGCATTGTACTGTTAGCATTAGTTGATAAAAAATATAAATTCATATTTGCAGACGTTGGATGTCAGGGAATAATCAGTGATGGGGGTGTATTTCAGAATAGTTTATTATTCCGGAATAGTTTATTATTCCGGAAATTAAGCAGAGATGATCTTAATTTACCAACTCCTTCGCCACTACCTGGTTGCGGCGATGCAATGCCATATGTATATGTAGCTGATAATGCATTCACACTTCATACAAATATAATGAAACCATACCCAGGTGAAGTACCAGTACCCAGTACAGGGAGCGGGACCCCGTGCGTGTGCTAGCGTATAACTGGTTCTGAGAGCTGTCCGACCAGGATGGTTGAAGCAGACCGAGAGCGCAGTGAACACTCCTTTCGCACACGCCGGTGGTCGTGTTTTATAGGCGCCGGCCGGCAGAGCTCGGGGGCGCACGGTGGGGCAGCCGCTTGCGGGGAGGCCACGCCCAGTATGACGTGTAGATGGTACCACGGCTCAAGCGCTTGGGTGTTGTGATTTTCGTTACAGTCTCCCCCTCTGGATCTGAAGTCGTCCCGACGATGATCCAGCAAGTGGAGGCGTGTTCTTGGGTTTTCCGCATTTCCCCGCTTGTCCTGTGTCACTGCCAAGCTCCAGGGTTTGCTTTCGTGGTCGTCCTCTCGTCCGCAGGGGCTGTACAGGAGCTGGTAGCATGGATGACTCCAAATTCACAATAGCTTTTCCACCATGAAGCTTATTGCGACTCAAGTGGATGATTCCTTTGATGCGAACAATTGGGACGTTCGTATAGAGAGGCTATTACTCTGTGGACATAGCTCACCGTTTTCTCGATGGACATTTATTTAAGCATCTCGCATTATGAAGTCCGTGAAGCTTGGAGAGTACCCATCGAACAGTCAAGGCTTTTTCTTGCTTGGTGGTGTGGAAGTTAGATCAATCAGCGCCAGTTTGTAGTCTGTGACCGCTTGTTGATCTTTTGTTGGAGTTGCTGCTTCATCCGTGACCATTTTCGCTGGAGGAGAGGTCGATGGAGGCGTAGGTATGGCGTTGGACACGCTAGCAGCATCCTCACTGTCTGTCACTGTCATCGCGCTGAGTGGACTTGGCAAAATCATCATTTTTTTATAATAATAATATTCTACCAAATACACACAACACTATCTAGTCCAAACTAAGCAGAGCTTGTACTGTGGGTACTAGACAATGGATAAACATACATATATACTTTTTTTTTTTGTAAATACATACATATTATACATAGAAACACCCAGACCAAGACAAACATCCATGTTCATGCACACAAATATTTGTCTTGTGCGGGAATCGAACCCGCGACCTCAGGCGTGGCAGTCGGTTACACTAACCACTACGCCATCGAGGCCGACTAAATATTATATTATATTATATATTATATTATAATTGTACAGCCACTAGCCCTTCCGGCAGATTTACCTGCGCGGCAGATCTGCCGGTCCGGCGTAGTGGGAACGCTGCCTAACTTATCTATAAAGAGTGATCCTACTTACGATACTTACGATAAACTATTTTAACAACTAATTACAATTTATTATTAGAATTTATAATTAACTATTTACACAATTACAACAATTATTGTCTAAACCTATTATTATCTATTAATTTAAACAAAATATATGTGCTAGACAGACTGAAAGTGTTTGAAGTTGGTGCCAAGTACTAAAATATCAAAAACAATACTTATACTCATATAATTGTGGCGACTCCGCACAGACGTAGAAGTTCCGCCTACATTTAACAGATAACGATACAATCACGTCGGGGTCACCACTATAGTGTTCGTGCTACACAATGCACTATAATCGAAGGGCAAGTTATTCAGAGATGAAGAAAAAAGATTTTAGCACTTGAAAGTCACAGATATATTTTCACAAGCATAGAAGGAGAAAGTACATAAGGAGAAGCACAGTCTTAGCAGTAAAGCATTAGAAATAAAACAGATGCACTTCACTGGGGTAAAATGAAAAAATGAAAACATGAATTGGCGATATAATATCTCTTTTTTCTTTATGCTTCCCTGGTATTTGTACCCTTGAGCGTTGCTAAGGGTGGTAATTGTATTTTTTGTATTATACATTCTGTTTATGTTTCTCTGGTGTTTGTGCACTAAAGCGTAGTAATGAAAAAGGGAACGAATGTATTTTTTATGACGTAGTTTATTGAATACAACATGTAATATACTACATAATGAAAAAAAGTCTGAGGTCGAAGGTTTTGGTTCTTTGGAGTCTTTGTTTCGTTGACTCCGAAAATACCAATGTTTTGGCGATTGATGTGCTGTCTTAAGTCGATACCCGAAATTTCTGTTAAATTGAATGGCAATCCCTTGAGGCGTTGTGCATGATAGTCGTGTTGCTTCCCCTTCATCAAAAGCCTTGTTTTCACATAGGTAAAGCACAAGGTTTTGCTTTACTCGGATAAATTTTGTACGTCTTGTAGTATCGTTGAGTCGCTTTTGTTGAAGAAAGGTGTTCTGTTCGTTCCCAATGTCATTGTTTGTGATTGAACGCTGAGTAGGGCCTTCTTCATTATGTTCTCCATCTGAAGATAGGCTTTCATTGGATAGAGAAGTGCTCCAATCCAGTTGTCCGTGAATTGTTCTTCGTTCTGTGCTTTGCTCTCGAAGTAGATTATTTGGCCTTTCGGCACTTAAAGTGTTATCGTTGTTTTGCCAAGTGTCAATACCCAATGAATGAGCGACGCACATTGCCATTTTTTATCACTTGTTGAGAGAATTTGTTTAAGTGTAATACGATCAGGGCCGGTAGTAATATACTGAAGAAGGCACTGCACACATGCAATCGCACTACATTTGTGCTCTTTTGCTCTAATAGTTTTTCCAAACTTCGAATTATGCCCCCAGGTTTTTGCGGTGGATATGTAAATGATGTGATAATGGTCTCTTCTTGTGCCTGTAAGTTTAGTGATGACTTGCCAAGGAGATGATTGATATCTTGGGTGGTTGCGTTGTCCTTGGTTCATTGAGCAATCCAGTGTATTGTTTCTGCCGGGCTCATTTTGGGGGGGAAACCTAAATGCGGGCAATCGATCGATCGCGCGAAGCGCATGATCATGCTAACTAGCCGTTCGGCCAGTTCTTAGAATTTTCTCCGACGTAATATTAAAATGTTTGATAGGGTCGTGTGTTGTCTATTTATAGAGTGTGGTGTGTGTGTGAATGAGTTGGCGATATAATATCTATTTTTTCTTTATGCTTCCCTGGTATTTGTGCCCTTGAGCGTTGCTAAGGGTGGTAATTGTATTTTTTGTATTATACATTCTGTTTATGTTTCTCTGGTGTTTGTGCGCTAAAGCGTAGTAATGACAATGAAAAAGGGAACGAATGTATTTTTTATGACGTAGTTTATTGAATACAACATAATGTAAAAAAAGCTGAGGTCGAAGGTTTTGGTTCTTTGGAGTCTTTGTTTTGTTGACTCCGAAAATACCAATGTTTTGGCGATTGATAGTGCTGTCTTAAGTCGATACCCGAAATTTCTGTTAAATTGAATGGCAATCCCTTGAGGCGTTGTGCATGATAGTCGTGTTGCTTCCCCTTCATCAAAAGCCTTGTTTTCACATAGGTAAAGCACAAGGTTTTGCTTTACTCGGATAAATTTTGTACGTCTTGTAGTATCGTTGAGTCGCTTTTGTTGAAGAAAGGTGTTCTGTTCGTTCCCAATGTCATTGTTTGTGATTGAACGCTGAGTAGGGCCTTCTTCATTATGTTCTCCATCTGAAGATAGGCTTTCATTGGATAGAGAAGTGCTCCAATCCAGTTGTCCGTGAATTGTTCTTCGTTCTGTGCTTTGCTCTCGAAGTAGATTATTTCGCCTTTCGGCACTTAAAGTGTTATCGTTGTTTTGCCAAGTGTCAATACCCAATGAATGAGCGACGCACATTGCCATTTTTTATCACTTGTTGAGAGAATTTGTTTAAGTGTAATACGATCAGGGCCGGTAGTAATATACTGAAGAAGGCACTGCACACATGCAATCGCACTACATTTGTGCTCTTTTGCTCTAATAGTTTTTCCAAACTTCGAATGATGCCCCCAGGTTTTTGCGGTGGATATGTAAATGATGTGATAATGGTCGCTTATTGTGCCTGTATGGTTAGTGATGACTTTCCAAGGAGATGATTGATATCTTGGGTGGTTGCGTTGTCCTTGGTCCATTGAGCAATCCAGTGTATTGTTTCTGCCGGGCTCATTTTGGGGGGGCAACCCAAATGCGGGCAATCGATCGATCGCGCGAAGCGCATGATCATGCTAACTGGCCGTTCGGCCAGTTCTTAGAATTTTCTCCGGCGTAATATTAAAATGTTTGATAGGGTCGTGTGTTGTCTATTTATAGAGTGTGGTGTGTGTGTGAATGAGTTGGCGATATAATATCTATTTTTTCTTTATGCTTCCCTGGTATTTGTGCCCTTGAGCGTTGCTAAGGGTGGTAATTGTGTTTTTTGTATTATACATTCTGTTTATGTTTCTCTGGTGTTTGTGCGCTAAAGCGTAGTAATGACAAAGGGAACGAATGTATTTTTATGACGTAGTTTATTTAATACAACATAATGTAAAAAAAGCTGAGGTCGAAGGTTTTGGTTCTTTGGAGTCTTTGTTTTGTTGACTCCGAAAATACCAATGTTTTGGCGATTGATAGTGCTGTCTTAAGTCGATACCCGAAATTTCTGTTAAATTGAATGGCAATCCCTTGAGGCGTTGTGCATGATAGTCGTGTTGCTTCCCCTTCATCAAAAGCCTTGTTTTCACATAGGTAAAGCACAAGGTTTTGCTTTACTCGGATAAATTTTGTACGTCTTGTAGTATCGTTGAGTCGGTTTTGTTGAAGAAAGGTGTTCTGTTCATTTCCAATGTCATTGTTTGTGATCGAACGCTGAGTAGGGCCATGTTCATTATGTTCTCCATCTGAAGATTTATTTATTTATTTATTTATTTATTTATTTAAAACACACATAAATGCTATCTTTACAGGTACTTAACCTAATGCAATAGCCTATGTAATTCTATATTAAAAAACAAACAAAAACAAAAATGGTAACTAATCTAAACAAATTGCACAGTAAGCAGCTTGTGTGAATTCATTCAGCGTACACGAAAAGAGATCAATTTTGTGAGCCAACGTGTTGAGCGCCCGCAGCGCACGCGTGAGCGGCGCGCGCTGCAGCAGGCAGGTGCGTGCGCGTGGCACCACCAGCAGCTCCGGCCGCCGCCGCCGTCCCACGTACTCGTCCGGGACGTATAGCCTGAGCACCTCCAACACGTTCGGATTGTGTATTTTGCCTCGCATTACTTTGAATACGTAGACGCTGAGAGCGACCTCCCTTCTCACTTCTAGCCGATAATACCCTACCATACCCAGAACAAATAGAGTAGGGTAAAGGAGTGGATAGCCCGGGTATATCCCATATTGCTTCGAATACACGAATCTAACAAATTTGTTCTGGATACGTTCCAGCATCAGCCTGTACTTCTCCTCGTGTGGTGACCATATTACGGCATTGCATTCCAGGTGACTCTTCACGAGAGCCTCGTAAAGGGCTTTCAAAGCGCCTATGTTTGTGAAGCTGTTCGCTTGGCGTAATATTAGTCCCAGATTCCGGTAAGCTTTCTTGCACACTTTAGTGACCTGCTGCCGAAACTGTAGATCAGCAGTGAAGTGTACGCCTAAATCCCGTATCTCTGTCACCCGTCGTACCGGCGTCCCGTCCATAAGGTATTGGTAATGGCGCGGGGTTCGCGCACGAGTGAAGGACATTACGGAACACTTGGTCACATTAAAATAAAGTCTATTTTTAAAGCTCCAACTTACTATACTATCAATATCCTGCTGTAGTATGGCGTGGTCTGCGTTATGTTCAATTTTATGAACCAGTTTAAGGTCATCCGCGAAAAGTAAAGGCGTAGACTTGCTGGCTACCTTCGGCAAGTCGTTGACTGTCAAAATGAACAAAAGAGGCCCTAAATTGCTCCCCTGACTCACCCCAGATCTTGTCGGGTAGGGATCCGAAAGATGTCCACCACAGTCGACATATTGACATCTATCCCGGAAATAACAGGTGAAGAATTTTAATGTGTGGGGGGTGCACCCCATACCGGCCAGCTTGGCCAGTAATATGTCAAGGTCCACTGTGTCGAACGCCCTTCGGAAATCAAAGTAAGCGACGTCCACCTGCAGTCCAGCATCTACAATGGGTACCAGACGTGTCATCAGATCCAGCAGGTTCCCAGTCGTCCCCCGCCCAGGCCGGAACCCATGCTGAGCGTCAGACAACTGAGCGCTCACCTGCGGATAAAGACAACCGTGGATGGCCGCCTCGAATACCTTCGCCGGAGTACTCAAAATCGCTACAGGTCTATAGTCAGTGTGCTCCGAGCCTCCACTGCTTTTCGGTACTGGCACCACACGAGTGAGTTTCCAGTGTTCCGGGAACGTCGCAGTCTCAATACAAATGTTAAATAAATGAAGCAACGGCTCAACTAACACTGCCCTGCAGTCCCTAAACAAAAACGCTGGTATCCCGTCGGGCCCCGCCGAGCGCTTGGACGGACAGCGTGCGAGCGCGCGGCGCACGTCGTCGGCGCGGAGACGCTCAAGATGAACGCGTGCACCCGGCGCCTCCGACGCGCACCCCGCGTCAGCGCTGGCCGCCTCCACGCTCAGCGTGGCCGGCGCCCGGTTGTACACAGACTCGAAGTACCGGGCGAACTCTCCCGCACACTCGAACTCTGACAGTACTTTACCGTCCTTTATTATTTTGCGATTGGACGTGTTGCCGGCTTTGGATCTAATGAAATTCCAAAATGCTCGCGGTTCTTTCGCTAGGTGACTCTGGACGCGGTTCCGGTACTCGTCGTGAGCTCGGGCGGTCTCGAGTTTAACCCTCGCCCTGCACCGAGAAAACGCTTCATAGTCCTCCCTCGCCCTACTAGATTTGTACCTTTTATGTAGCGAATATTTAAGCCGTATGTCCCTAATGATCGCACTCGTATACCATACCGGGTATACGTACCTATTGCTCCTCAAACTGGTATTTTTTAGGGGAACACACATACTGAAGACCTCATATATTTTATTATAAAATAAACTTAATGTAACGTCCGGCTCCGTACAACAGTATAAATCGGTCCAATCGATTTCACTCAATGATTGATATAAAATATTAAAATCAGTTTTATTAAAATTCCATTTTTCGCGGCATATCGATTGCGCATACGGGTGTCGCACGTTCGGCTCAGAAGTATAGAGGGGCGCGGAGGGGTCGCGGGGCGCAGGGCGGGCGGCGAGCGCGAGGCGCACGTGCAGCGCGGGGTGGTACGCATCGACGGGCTGCAGCGCCTCGTCCGCAGCGCACACGCTCACGCCATCGCCGCGTGCGCCCAGCACGAGGTCCAGCTGTCTACCACTACAGTTCGGTATCTCGTTACACTGAACGAATTCACAGAATGCCATAAAATATTCAAAATAATTAACAATATTACTATTACAGGAATACAAATTAAAATCACCTAAAACTACTAATTTATTTTTAAACTTAACACATATGCTTTCCAATATTTTAAACAAGACCATAAACTCATTCTCGTCAGTCTGCGGAGGAATATATACTGTACAACACGTAAATAAAAATCGTTTCCCTCTATACACACTCGCGCACACAAGTTCAAATTTGTGATCGTCTACGTTGACGTTACCTGGAATCGCCACTCGCCGTAGGTCAAATCGCGGTGTGGCCACTAAAAATGCTCCCCCTTGTTTGCGTCCGTCGGCGCGATCGCATCGCAATATTTGATATCCCGGCACGACAAACTCCGAATCTTTTATAGATGCATTGAGACCGGATTCTGTGATTGCAAACAAATCACATCCTGAAGATTCCAGTAATGACAAAAATTGTGAAGTTTTTGTTCGAATTCCTCTCACATTCTGGTATAATATATTAAAGTTCAAATAATTATGTTTATGTTTGGTTTGGATTGGTTGGTCGACGAAACCAATTAATCCATTCACATATTTCTACATTTATTGGCCACAATTTCGGGTCGCAAAGCTTGTCAAAGTCAGTTACAGTGACGCCAATCTTAAATGATGCATAATCCCGCTCAACCTTAGGCCTTAGCTTTACAATAGAAATTTCCGACCCGCTGCCTAGTATGCCTAAAATATGCTCTTTTAATATATCTTCCGTTGTAGTTTTGTCTAATCTCCAAATATGCATATACTTCTTCCGTTCAACCGCTTTTAATAAAACAACTGACGAATTGCCACCTTTTATTATCGGGTTACTTCTCTTTTTTTTTGTAACTTCTATCCATTGGCTATTGCTCTGTCTTTCCTCCTGAAACGCTGGTCTCCTGGCCACCGACGCGTAGTTGTTATCAGGTCCCGGCCGCGACGGCGCGCGCCCAGGCGCGAGCGTCAACGCTGCGACGTGCTCTGGCGGCCCGCGCGCCGGCGGCGCCGGCGGCACGGGCGCAGCCGCGGCCGGCGCCCGAGCGCTGTTCGCGATGTTGTTGCCTGATGGTGCATCTACGCTTGTAGCTGCTGGTGTAACCATGTCACATTTTTGTTGAGTATGGCCGACGATATCCCTGTTTTCTTTAACAATCTGTTTCTCACTATTAATTGTTGCAATCTGTTTCTCGTAAGAACTACATTTTTCTTTGGCTTCCTTTAATTCTTGCCTTAGCTTGCTATTTTCTAAAGTAATCATATTAACGATAGTTTGTATTTCTTTCATAAGTCTCGTTTCAAAATCACATAACTTTGTTGTAATTATGCTATTGACTTTTTCCGTCATCTGTGCAATATTGTCGGGCTCCTTCGAGGTCGATGTCCCTTTGGGCGTTGGAGTTTCATCAGCTGAGCGTACTCGACGGGTTACATTGGAACACGAGTTACACTTGAAAGTACGTTTCAATTGTGTTTGCCCCTCCTTAAATGCAACCGTTGTAATGTTCACACATTTGTAATGCTAATTCTCCTTACAGCTATTACATTTAATAACCTCCCCCGAATTTATTTTCAAATCACAAATTATGCAGTTCATTTTGAATCACAAACCGACAGTCAGGTGCTAGAGCGAGACAGTAAGATGTGCGTCCGTAGACGAGCGACAGAGCGCGGTGCGCGGCTGCCAGCTAGCGTTTTCGCGTCACCCGCAAATGTTATTATTGTTACTACACTTGGTAATCCACAACTTAAATTGTTTGAATTTGACCGTAATACACAAATTTAGCACTGTACTTCATATTCACTGTACTTATTGATGTCCGAAGTCCAGTTTAGAGACATTTATGACACTTAACAGTCCAAATAACATATTTTAAACAATAAATCTCGGGAATCACTACACGCACGTCACAAGTCGGCCCGCCGTCTAGGATAGGTTAAGATAGGTCTAAGATAGGTTTTCATTGGATAGAGAAGTGCTCCAATCCAGTTGTCCGTGAATTGTTCTTCGTTCTGTGCTTTGCTCTCGAAGTAGATTATTTCGCCTTTGCGCACTTGAAGTGTTATCGTTGTTTTGCCGAGTGTCAATACCCAATGAATGACCGACGCACATTGCCATTTTTTATCACTTGTTGTGAGAATTTGTTTAAGTGTAATACGATCAGGGCCGGTAGTAATATACTGAAGAAGGCACTGCACACATGCAATCGCACTACATTTGTGCTCTTTTGCTCTAATAGTTTTTCCAAACTTCGAATTATGCTCCCAGGTTTTTGCGGTGGATATGTAAATGATGTGATAATGGTCTCTTCTTTTGCCTGTTAGTTTAGTGATAACTTTCCAAGGAGATGATTGATATCTTGAGTGGTTGCGTTGTCCTTGGTCCATTGAGCAATCCAGTGTATTGTTTCTGCCGGCCTCATTTTGGGGGGGCAACCCAAATGCGGGCAATCGATCGATCGCGCGAAGCGCATGATCAAGGTAACTGGCCGTTCGGCCAGTTCTTAGAATTTTCTCCGGCGTAATATTAAAATGTTTGATAGGGTCGTGTGTTGTCTATTTATAGAGTGTGGTGTGTGTGTGAATGAGTTGGCGATATAATATCTATTTTTTCTTTATGCTTCCCTGGTATTTGTACCCTTGAGCGTTGCTAAGGGTGGTAATTGTATTTTTTGTATTATACATTCTGTTTATGTTTCTCTGGTGTTTGTGCGCTAAAGCGTAGTAATGAAAAAGGGAACGAATGTATTTTGTATGACGTAGTTTATTGAATACAACATGTAATATACTACATAATGAAAAAAAGTCTGAGGTCGAAGGTTTTGGTTCATTGGAGTCTTTGTTTTGTTGACTCCGAAAATACCAATGTTTTGGCGATTGATAGTGCTGTCTTAAGTCGATACCCGAAATTTCTGTTAAATTGAATGGCAATCCCTTGAGGCGTTGTGCATGATAGTCGTGTTGCTTCCCCTTCATCAAAAGCCTTGTTTTCACATAGGTAAAGCACAAGGTTTTGCTTTACTCGGATAAATTTTGTACGTCTTGTAGTATCGTTGAGTCGCTTTTGTTGAAGAAAAGTGTTCTGTTCGTTCCCAATGTCATTGTTTGTGATTGAACGCTGAGTAGGGCCTTCTTCATTATGTTCTCCATCTGAAGATAGGCTTTCATTGGATAGAGAAGTGCTCCAATCCAGTTGTCCGTGGATTGTTCTTCGTTCTGTGCTTTGCTCTCGAAGTAGATTATTTCGCCTTTCGGCACTTAAAGTGTTATCGTTGTTTTGCCAAGTGTCAATACCCAATGAATGAGCGACGCACATTGCCATTTTTTATCACTTGTTGAGAGAATTTGTTTAAGTGTAATACGATCAGGGCCGGTAGTAATATACTGAAGAAGGCACTGCACACATGCAATCGCACTACATTTGTGCTCTTTTGCTCTAATAGTTTTTCCAAACTTCGAATGATGCCCCCAGGTTTTTGCGGTGGATATGTAAATGATGTGATAATGGTCGCTTATTGTGCCTGTATGGTTAGTGATGACTTTCCAAGGAGATGATTGATATCTTGGGTGGTTGCGTTGTCCTTGGTCCATTGAGCAATCCAGTGTATTGTTTCTGCCGGGCTCATTTTGGGGGGGCAACCCAAATGCGGGCAATCGATCGATCGCGCGAAGCGCATGATCATGCTAACTGGCCGTTCGGCCAGTTCTTAGTATTTTCTCCGGCGTAATATTAAAATGTTTGATAGGGTCGTGTGTTGTCTATTTATAGAGGGTGGTGTGTGTGTGAATGAGTTGGCGATATAATATCTATTTTTCTTAATGCTTCCCTGGTATTTGTGCCCTTGAGCGTTGCTAAGGGTGGTAATTGTATTTTTTGTATTATACATTCTGTTTATGTTTCTCTGGTGTTTGTGCGCTAAAGCGTAGTAATGACAATGAAAAAGGGAACGAATGTATTTTTTATGACGTAGTTTATTTAATACAACATAATGTAAAAAAAGCTGAGGTCGAAGGTTTTGGTTCATTGGAGTCTTTGTTTTGTTGACTCCGAAAATACCAATGTTTTGGCGATTGACAGTGCTGTCTTAAGTCGATACCCGAAATTTCTGTTAAATTGAATGGCAATCCCTTGAGGCGTTGTGCATAATAGTCGTGTTGCTTTCCATTCATCAAAAGCCTTGTTTTCACATAGGTAAAGCACAAGGTTTTGCTTTACTCGGATAAATTTTGTACGTCTTGTAGTATCGTTGAGTCGGTTTTGTTGAAGAAAGGTGTTCTGTTCATTTCCAATGTCATTGTTTGTGATCGAACGCTGAGTAGGGCCATGTTCATTATGTTCTCCATCTGAAGATAGGTTTTCATTGGATAGAGAAGTGCTCCAATCCAGTTGTCCGTGAATTGTTCTTCGTTCTGTGCTTTGCTCTCGAAGTAGATTATTTCGCCTTTGCGCACTTGAAGTGTTATCGTTGTTTTGCCGAGTGTCAATACCCAATGAATGAGCGACGCACATTGCCATTTTTTATCACTTGTTGAGAGAATTTGTTTAAGTGTAATACGATCAGGGCCGGTAGTAATATACTGAAGAAGGCACTGCACACATGCAATCGCACTACATTTGTGCTCTTTTGCTCTAATAGTTTTTCTAAACTTCGAATTATGCTCCCAGGTTTTTGCGGTGGATATGTAAATGATGTGAAAATAGTCTCTTCTTCTGCCTGTTAGTTTAGTGATAACTTTCCAAGGAGATGATTGATATCTTGAGTGGTTGCGTTGTCCTTGGTCCATTGAGCAATCTAGTGTAGGTATTGTTTCTGCCGGCCTCATTTTGGGGGGGAAACCCAAATGCGGGCAATCGATCGATCGCGCGAAGCGCATGATCATGCTAACTGGCCGTTCGGCCAGTTCTTAGAATTTTCTCCGGCGTAATATTATAATGTTTGATAGGGTCGTGTGTTGTCTATTTATAGAGTGTGGTGTGTGTGTGAATGAGTTGGCGATATAATATCTATTTTTTTCTTTATGCTTCCCTGGTATTTGTGCCCTTGAGCGTTGCTAAGGGTGGTAATTGTGTTTTTTGTATTATACATTCTGTTTATGTTTCTCTGGTGTTTGTGCGCTAAAGCGTAGTAATGACAAAGGGAACGAATGTATTTTAATGACGTAGTTTATTTAATACAACATAATGTAAAAAAAGCTGAGGTCGAAGGTTTTGGTTCTTTGGAGTCTTTGTTTTGTTGACTCCGAAAATACCAATGTTTTGGCGATTGACAGTGCTGTCTTAAGTCGATACCCGAAATTTTTGTTAAATTGAATGGCAATCCCTTGAGGCGTTGTGCATGATAGTCGTGTTGCTTCCCCTTCATCAAAAGCCTTGTTTTCACATAGGTAAAGCACAAGGTTTTGCTTTACTCGGATAAATTTTGTACGTCTTGTAGTATCGTTGAGTCGCTTTTGTTGAAGAAAGGTGTTCTGTTCGTTCCCAATGTCATTGTTTGTGATTGAACGCTGAGTAGGGCCTTCTTCATTATGTTCTCCATCTGAAGATATGCTTTCATTGGATAGAGAAGTGCTCCAATCCAGTTGTCCGTGAATTGTTCTTCGTTCTGTGCTTTGCTCTCGAAGTAGATTATTTCGCCTTTCGGCACTTGAAGTGTTATCGTTGTTTTGCCAAGTGTCAATACCCAATGAATGAGCGACGCACATTGCCATTTTTTATCACTTGTTGAGAGAATTTGTTTAAGTGTAATACGATCAGGGCCGGTAGTAATATACTGAAGAAGGCACTGCACACATGCAATCGCACTACATTTGTGCTCTTTTGCTCTAATAGTTTTTCCAAACTTCGAATGATGCCCCCAGGTTTTTGCGGTGGATATGTAAATGATGTGATAATGGTCGCTTATTGTGCCTGTTAGTTTAGTGATGACTTTCCAAGGAGATGATTGATATCTTGGGTGGTTGCGTTGTCCTTGGTCCATTGAGCAATCCAGTGTATTGTTTCTGCCGGGCTCATTTTGGGGGGGCAACCCAAATGCGGGCAATCGATCGATCGCGCGAAGCGCATGATCATGCTAACTGGCCGTTCGGCCAGTTCTTAGTATTTTCTCCGGCGTAATATTAAAATGTTTCATAGGGTCGTGTGTTGTCTATTTATAGAGGGTGGTGTGTGTGTGAATGAGTTGGCGATATAATATCTATTTTTCTTTATGCTTCCCTGGTATTTGTGCCCTTGAGCGTTGCTAAGGGTGGTAATTGTATTTTTTGTATTATACATTCTGTTTATGTTTCTCTGGTGTTTGTGCGCTAAAGCGTAGTAATGACAATGAAAAAGGGAACGAATGTATTTTTTATGACGTAGTTTATTTAATACAACATAATGTAAAAAAAGCTGAGGTCGAAGGTTTTGGTTCATTGGAGCCTTTGTTTTGTTGACTCCGAAAATACCAATGTTTTGGCGATTGACAGTGCTGTCTTAAGTCTGAAGTGGCTAGGCCGGTAATCTAGACCACTTGCGTGAGTTAATGAAGTGAGACTCAGATTTGAAATAAAATATATTTTATTTCAATAGTTAATGTTACACAAATGCTTAGTTCTACTACAAGTTTGGAAAGACCTCGAATACAGTAAAGTCGTTGCTTATATAGTATGAGATAACAGTGAAGCTTCGTGGGGGTGGAAGCTTAGTGGCGATTAACAAAGTAATTTATTATAATAGAATGTTGAGGTCCCTAAGTGACAGGATGTCCTTATCTTTATTTTGTTGAGATTCATTGATGACAAAGTAATTATGTGCTGACTAATTTATGATAACAGAATGTTTGTGATCCTAAGTGACAGGATGTTCTTATCTTTATTTTGTTGAGATATGTCGATGACAAGGTAATTTATGTGCTGACTTATTCTATGATAACAGTATCACGCGGTTGCTTGACGACGGGGTGTCCTTATCTCCATCTTGTTGAGTTATTACGGTATCTGGTGTTGTGCTTGAAGGGTCGTGATATTTACAGCTCCCTCCCAATCTCGAGTATATTCGTCTGGCTTGACGGATTACGCAGGTGATGATGAAGATAGATATCACGCTAGCAAGTAAATAGAGTTTTATGCTAAGCTGAGACGCTTGAGTCGTAATATGTTGGTGCTTTCGTAGTGTTTCTATTTGTTTGGTTACGTCATCTTCGTTTGTAGTCATCGAAATGGGGTAGTCGTTGATTGGTTCTGTTTTAAGTCCTTGATAGATTTTGATTGCAGTTTTTTCTTCTCGTGTGAAGCAATCGGTGTTATCCTCAATGTAGGATCCTATTAGGACCATCTTTCTTCTGTTGCACCTATCATTGATTGTGGTTTCTTCGAGATTCCATCTATAGTAAAAGTTGTCTTTGATCCTTCTGGAATAAACTATAGGGCAGAATATTAATATTTCTTCACAGGTACTCTGCTGACGCAGGATGCTGTTTCGAACGCATTCTTTGGGTAATCGAGTGTTACAGATGCTCTGTTTGCAATTAGTCGCTTCGTACACTTGGTCATCTCTTGCAAGATATTGGCCAGGCATAAGGTTAGGGATAGTACAATGAGTTTTATTCTTATTTATTATAGGGATAATTTGTTCTAAATTATAGGTATCTCGGGATATGATTGGTATGGGTAATTGAAAGATCATTATATTTGATTGTAATGTCACATGTGGCTTGATTTGGGCTTCTAACTTGAGTACATTTCTTAGTATGTTTATTTCTTTAGGTATTTTATCTATACTTTCTGTTAAATGTACTTGGTCTATAATTGAAGGGTGTAGTATATCGTGTTGGGCGAATACATAGGCTTCGTTGAGATTGTTACAAATATCGGTTAAGCTTTGATAACTAAATAATAATTCAGACGTAACACCATATTGTATATTATTTTGCCGATATTTTTGTGTCAGATCATTTATGTGAGATGAGAGATTACTAATCTTTTTATTCAAGCCTTTTAGCACATCAGTGGTTAAGCTGAATTTATTTTCTATATTTATTAAGTCGTTGTTATCAAGATTACCTGAGATTGCTTTTATTATAGAGCCTAGTCCGTCGATCAATCCTCTTTTGTTCCTAACGGGTGTTTGGATATGGGATATACAATTATAAAGGTTATTTTCTAGAAATTCTAACCTATGTTTTTCTATTTTAGTTCCTATAGCTAGGGGATATAGTGTTCTTATCTTATAGTATTCATTATATAAAGGTTGGAGATTTATTGGATGGATCAGGGTCCATTCGTCTTCTTGTATCCATGCCTTGTCTTTTGGAATTGTTACGATTCTTCCACTGAGTTGGATGATCTTACACCAGCATCTGGAAGGCGTATTTGGCTTATATGAATTTGGCGATCCTTATGCGCATGAAAATATATTATTTTGTTTCTAGGTTGTATTTGTTTTATAAGGTAGGGTCCTAGGAAAGTGTTTTTATTCTTACTCCTATCGTGTCGTTTCTTATAGAATCGCATACCTATTTGTAGTTCGGGTAAGGTAGGGGTTCTCATTTTATTTCCTTGTAGGAAGGATTTATCCTTAGACTTTTGTATTTTATTTTTTACTTGGTTACATATGGTGCAGTTTTTTAGGTATTTTGGAGTTTCCTGCTTAATGTTTTCTATGTAGTATTCTTTTGAGATTTCTTTGATTAGTGCGGGGTTGGCTATATGTCGGTGGAGAAATTCGTGAGTTTGCCGAATGACTCTAAGTATTTCTTCGGGATCTGTTATTTCTTTACGTATTCCTGTAAACCATATTATTTCGATGTTTGCGTTAAAGTTTTTTCGATATATTTCGGATAGTTGGTTACAAAAAGGTTTATCGTTACATATTAATGCGTATCTTTTTTGTCCACAGTGTTCAATAATGAACTTTTTAAATTCGTCTGGGTTTTCTAAGTTAACCGTATAGTCGTATGCCTTGTTAGGTTTTTGTAATATTGTTACCTGGTATGCGGCTTTAGAAATAAAGATTCTATTCATACGTCGCGGCGGATGTTGGGTTTTTATGGCGAAGCCTGTATCAGAATCATCGTGGTTACTGTGTACCGTGGCGCAGTCTGATTGGACATCATTCATTAAGTTTAATTCTATACGTGATAGTGCGTCTGCTACGTGATTAGTTGCTCCCTTTCTATGCTTTATTTCATAGTCGTACTCTTGTAATTTTAGTCTCCATCGGGTGAGTTTAGCGTTAGGTTCTTTAAGTTTAGATATCCATACGAGTGGTTGATGGTCGGTTTCTAATATAAATCTTCGTCCATATATGTAGGGGCGAAATTGTGTTAGTGCGTATAGTATTCCTAATAATTCCCGTTCGGTAGTGTTATATTTTTGTTCAGTTTCATTTAATGTTCGAGAAGCGTATGCTATCGGGTGGTTATCCTGTGATATAACAGCTCCTAATGCGATTTCACTAGCATCTGTGGTGATAGTGAATTGTTTATCAAAGTCCGGGTACGATAGGACTGGCGGGTTGATAATGAGTTGCTTGGAACGTTCGAATGCTTGTTTAAATTTCTCGTCGTGTATTATCTTATTGGATTTTTTTGTGCATTCCGTTATGGGTTTGACTATTTTTGAAAGATTAGGTATGAATTTACGATAGTATGACATTAGACCGAGAAAGGATTTGATTTCTTTCACTGTCTTTGGAAGCGGAAAGTTTTTAATCGCTTTTAACTTTTCAGGGCATGGTTGTAGACCGTTGCTAGTCAATATATGTCCTAAGAATTTTACGGAGGTTTGGAAGAATTTACATTTATCTCTATTTACTCGGAGTTTGTATTGTTTTAACGTGTCGAATACTTCTTGTAGTCTCTTGTGATGTTCCTTTTTGTTTGGGGCAAAAACGATTACGTCATCGAGATACACAAGACAGTGCCCTTGTTCTAGGTGGGGTCGCAATACATTATTCATTATTCGTTGAAAGGTTGCTGGTGCGGTTTTAAGACCAAACGGCATACGGGTATATTCGTAGTGTCCGTCAGGTGTAGAAAACGCTGTTAAAGGAATTGAATCGGGGTGCATTTTAATTTGATGGTAGCCCGCTGTTAGGTCCATGGTAGAAAAGTACTTGGAACCGTTCAATTTAGAGAAGATGTCTTCTATATTAGGCAAAGGGAATTTATCGTCTCGCGTTTGTTCGTTTAGTTTTCGATAGTCTATTACTAAACGCCATTTCTTTGATTGACCTTGGTCTGTATGTTTTTCTACTAGGTGTACAGGGCTTGACCATGGTGAGTCTGAAGGTTTTATGATACCGTTTTGCAACATTTCTTTTATTTGTTTAGATACTTCTTTTCTTTGGATTTCGGGGAGTCTATATGCTCGTTGATATATAGGCTCTTCGCGTGTTAAAGTGATTTTATGTTGGACTATATTAAATGAGGTGCTAGATGCGTTTTCTGCGAATAATTCTTGATTACTACTGATTATTTCTTCTAGTGTTAATTGTGTTTCAGTGTAAAATAGTGGTATTAGTCGTTCAGGAGTTGTTAATTGGTTTTCTCCTGGATTAATAGATATTTTTAAATCAGACATGGCATTCCATCCTAAAAGGTAGTCATATTTATTGGAAAAGTTAAACATATAAAATTCTATGGGTTGGCTAAAGTTTCCAAATATTCGTCTCATAGGTGGGACAATGATTTTGCCTACGTGATGCGTAGTGTGATGCGAGGTTTGTACGGCAAATGGTTCGTCTATATATTGTGCAAGTCCTTGATCTATATATTCTTTAGCGAGATGCGGTCGAATAAAGGATCTCGTACTTCCTGTGTCGAGTAGCATTTTCTCATTAAATTCCGGTATAGTAATGTAAGGTAATTGTGGAGTTTTACCGTGGTGGTAGTGTATTATGTGGGTGTTTCCTGAATAGGGGTTGAGGGAAAATCCTCATTTATTTCGCTTTCTTCTTGTTTACTATCATAATGACTTTGAAAGTACAGCTCTTCACACTGACGCATGTATTCGTCGTAATTTGATGTGTTTGGCTGATCGTAATGTTCTTGTTGTTCTTCCTCGATATTAAACATTGTGTCACGTATTGGTTTTATCCAAGGTCTAGCGCTTGCGGTGCGCATAGTAACGTCTTCGTTTTGTTTTTGCTGAGCGTTTATCGGTTGTTGCGAGTTATTATTAAATTGTCTTTGTCTCGTAGTGAATGGTGATGGTGGATACGTGTGTCGATTTGGGTTATTATTATTATTTGGTATCCAACGTGGAACAAAGGGTACAAAAGGTTGTTTGTGTTGATTAGATGGTTGCCTAAAATTATTATAGACGGGTTTAGATTGCGTTGGTAAAGGATAACTTGGTTTCTGTGTATATGTGGGATGTTTATCATTTTTATTTTTTATTATTTGATATCCTTCCCTGTCGAGTCGTCTAGCTTTCTCGCATGTTAGTTCGTACGGCTCTAATTTACAAATGTCCATATACGTGGATGGCATATATTTAAGTAGCGTTAGCTTTGCTATGGGCTCAAGAAATATCTTGGCTCCAGAGACAATAGTTTCTCCTTCGCAGATTAATTCGTTAATTTCGTGAATGAAAGGTATAAGTCTATTTTGGTTAGGTTGTACGTTTTGTATTTCTATGACTATATCTTCTATTTTTATTTCCCATCTCCCGAAACGTTGCAACAAGAGAGTTTTAATACTGGACCACGTGAAGTCATGGGTGCCTCGATAGACCGCATTCGCTGCGTCTCCGGCTAATCTTGACAACACTAAATTAATTTTAATGGTCTCATCACATATTGTTGACGTTATAAATCTTTCACAAGCCCTAATAAAACCATTTAGATCTCGTTCACTACCGTCACCTTTAAATATTGGGATTGGAATGTGTCGGGTTTCTATGGTATTAAAATTAGTGCCAGATTGATTTGGGATACTCATTATGGATGATTTAATGAGGGGCTTTCCTGATGGGGTACAGGCCAGTTTGTATCTTGTAGTTGAATTGCAAGTGTACTCACGTGCTGATGCAAGTTAACATCAGTATCTTCGTCCAATTCATCGGGTATCTTCGGAGTCGAGTGTAGTCGTACGTCCTCTTGATCTCGATGAGCTTCGTGCTGCTACGTACAGTTCAGGGTCTTCGTGCGGCGGAGTACTCTGGTTTGTCGTTGTGCAGGCGAAGTCTTGTCATCAACTTCTTTTGTAGGTTTCGAAGGCAGATTTGATACTTTAAATACAGGAGTTTAGAGTTCAAAATTGCCCACCACTTGGGCGCCAGTTAATGAAGTGAGACTCAGATTTGAAATAAAATATATTTTATTTCAATAGTTAATGTTACACAAATGCTTAGTTCTACTACAAGTTTGGAAAGACCTCGAATACAGTAAAGTCGTTGCTTATATAGTATGAGATAACAGTGAAGCTTCGTGGGGGTGGAAGCTTAGTGGCGATTAACAAAGTAATTTATTATAATAGAATGTTGAGGTCCCTAAGTGACAGGATGTCCTTATCTTTATTTTGTTGAGATTCATTGATGACAAAGTAATTATGTGCTGACTAATTTATGATAACAGAATGTTTGTGATCCTAAGTGACAGGATGTTCTTATCTTTATTTTGTTGAGATATGTCGATGACAAGGTAATTTATGTGCTGACTTATTCTATGATAACAGTATCACGCGGTTGCTTGACGACGGGGTGTCCTTATCTCCATCTTGTTGAGTTATTACGGTATCTGGTGTTGTGCTTGTAGGGTCGTGATATTTACACGTGTGAGGGTTACTTGGAGTATCGAGGACTGGAGTACGGCAGAAATACGTTAACAATATATATATATATATTTATTTACAGTTCAACAATTTAAAGCGGAATGAATACAGTGTAATCGGGCGTCGGTATTTATACCTAAAACTAATTAATAATAATTAAATTAGAAAACGGTCGCTCCTGGCAGTTTATTATAAAACGGACGGTCTTGACCATTAGACGGAGCTTAGAACAATAGCCGCGCGGCGGCCATGTTGCGCGCGCGCCGATAAACAATGGACGTCGGCAGCCATCTTGTGGTAGGCGCGGCTTAAATTCTTCGCCGGTGGTCTGACGTCACGATCACCTGATCGAGTGGCGTGATTTCACGCGGCACAATTTATAGGCGCAAGTGATTTTCGTGTTAGCGGATTTCATTCCTACACCGCTCCCCCGGGAAGACCGTGACTACGGGCGAAAATAATCAGGGAATCTGACCGTCCTGCCACTCCTTGTCTTCCTAACAGTGCCTTGGTCTTGGTTATGGTTCTGTGTCTGCGCTTGTGATTGGCCAGGATCCTGGTGCTCTCGTGCCATATGGGCTGGTTTAAGGCGGTCTATCGTGACTCTCTGCTGCTTGCCTTGAACATCTATGTCGAAGGTCTTTTCGTCACGACGCAGAACTTTGTAGGGACCTAGGTATGGAGCTTGCAGTGGTCTTCGCATTGGACCTTGGCGTAAGAACACGTGAGTAGCAGTCTTCAGGTCTTTGGGTACGTAAAATGGTCTGCTTGTGCTGGTGTGTCACGATGTTGGCTGTGGAGTCAGCTTTGTCATGTGAGCTCGAAGTCTACTGACTAAACTGCTGGTGTCTACTGGATCTTGAGGAGCAGCAGTAAAGAACTGTCCAGGTAAGCGTAATGGCTCGCCATAGACCAGTTCTGCAGCAGATGACTGTAGATCCTGCTTCCATGCGCTGCGGATGCCAAGCAATACCCATGGCAGAGCTTCTGACCAGCTTGTTGTCGCATGGCAGGTGATAGCGGCTTTCAGCTGTCGATGTAATCTTTCGACCAGGCCGTTAGCTGCAGGGTGATAAGCGGTGGTCATGTGGTGTGTGGCGCCAATTAGTGCGGCTAGTTCCTTGAACAAGTGCGAATCGAATTGCCGTCCGCGATCAGTGGTAATATGTTCAGGGCAACCAAACCGTGCGATCCATCCTATAGTGAGGGCAGTGACACAGGTTTCTGCAGTTATATCCTGTAGTGGGTACGCCTCAGGCCAACGTGTTGCTCGGTCGACGATTGTGTGGCAGTACTTATAAGTGCAGGACACTGGTAAAGGTCCAATCAAGTCCAGATGAATGTTCCGAAAGCGCGCTGATGGTAGTTGAAAGGCTTGTAAAGGTGCTGATGTATGGCGCGTCACCTTGCTTCTCTGGCATGCTTCGCATTCTTTAGCCCATCGTCGGCAGTCCCGTCGTACGCCAGGCCAAACAAATCTCTGCGTTACTAATTTAACACTAGCTTTTGCCCTAGGGTGGCTCAGGTTGTGAAGTGCTAAAAATACTTGCTTGCGGAATGCTTTAGTAACGAATGGCCTTGGAGTTTCGGTTACATCACAGTAGATCTCAATACTGGATTCAGGTAACTTGACTTTGTTAAGTCTTAGCGAAGATCCGTTGTTCAAAAAATCGTGAAGCTCGCCGTCAGTTTCCTGTTCTTTGGCAAGAGCCGCGTAGTTCAAAGGTAGCGTAAGCTCGTTAATACGCGAAAGAGTGTCTGCGACTATGTTCTGTTCGCCTTTGATGTACCTTATATCTGTCGTGAACTGGCTGATATAATCAAGGTATCGGAATTGTCGCGGGGAACAGTTTTCGCGGTTTGTTGCGAACGCGAAAGTCAACGGCTTATGGTCCGTTACAATGAAGAAAACTCGAGCTTCTACCATGAACTTGAAGTAACGTATAGCCTCATAAATTGCTAATAGTTCTCGATCGTAAGGACTATACTTCTTCTGCGAAGTGCTGAGTTTCTTGGAAAAGAACGCCAGAGGTTGCCATTCGTGACCATTGTATTGTTGCAATACTGCTCCAATCGCAGTATCTGAAGCATCTGTCTGGATTGATAAGTCAGCCTTTGGATCTGGATGTACTAGCAGCGTTGCTTCTGACAAACTCTTCTTGCTATTCTCGAATGCTTTTAACTGCTCTGGTGTGAGGTTCACAGGGTGAGAACCTTT
Organism: Catocala nupta; assembly: GCA_963675205.1. Classification (NCBI taxonomy): domain Eukaryota; kingdom Metazoa; phylum Arthropoda; class Insecta; order Lepidoptera; family Erebidae; genus Catocala; species Catocala nupta. The sequence goes on along the minus strand of OY776108.1, from coordinate 9,818,576 downwards.
GATCTTGGGACCAGCAAGTAGATTATTGAGGGGCGCTTGTATATCTGCTGCGGCTGGTACAAAGCGACGATAAAAGTTCAGCATGCCCAAAAAGCGTCTCAGTTCTTTTATCGTTTTGGGAAGAGGGAAGTCTCGTATTGCCTGGACCTTGCAGTCCAAAGGTTGTATGCCTGCTGCAGAAACTTTGTATCCTAGGAATCTTACTTCTGATTTCCCGAATACACACTTGTTTGTGTTTATCAGGACGCCGTATTCTGATAGTCTTTGGAACAGTTGCTTCAAATGTTCTTGGTGTTGTTTTTCGTCTTTACTGCTGACCAATATATCATCTAGATATCCATAGCAGAAGTCTAAATCTCTCAGAACTTCGTCGATGAAGCGCTGGAACGTCTGGGCTGCGTTTCGTAAACCAAATGCCATGAAGGGGAACTCGTATAGTCCGAATGGCGTTGTGATCGCAGTCTTTGGTATGTCCTCTGCAAACACGGGTATTTGGTTGTAGGCCTTCACTAAATCGATGGTGGAGAAGATGGAGGAACCTGTCAGCTGTTGCGTGAAGTCCTGTAAGTGCCTGACAGGATAGTGATCAGGAATCTTGCGAGCATTCAGCATCCTGTAGTCCCCACAGGGACGCCAACCGTCATTCTTCTTTCGTACTAAATGAAGCGGTGACGACCATGGGCTATCCGATATGCGTGCTGTTCCATGTTGCAGCATGTCCTCAAATTCCATCTTAGCGATCTTCAGGCGTTCTGGGTCTAAGCGGCGTGGACGATTGGATACTGGTGAGCCTGGGGTAGTATGGATGTGATGTACTGTTGAATGCTTGGTGGTGTTGGGTTTGCCAGCTGGTCGCGTTACATCTGGATACTCCCTTAGTAGACGATGGTATACGGAGTCGTCCCGGGTGGTGCGAATTGAAGAGATCGCTTCTGCAGAAGTGTTGCATAGTGCAGCAACTGTAAGGTCTGTTATGCCATCAATCAGACGTTGGTTGCGACAGTCAACTATCAGGTTGTAGTAACCAAGAAAGTCGACGCCGATGATAGGCTTACTGACGTTGTTGGGGAATATCGAAAATTGGAAATAAAAAAAATGCGGCTGGTGACGAGTTAAGAAGTTGACGATTTAATGGCGACCGAAAGAAAAAACAATATATGACGGGTACACAATTTGCCGGTCGCAGTGCCTCGCGTTGTTAAATGCTACGACGTGACAGTTTGCTCACTTAAAATGACTAGGCGTTTTAACATGCCCCCGGGGCGTTGAAAGTCGTGCTTTCAACCAGACTCCGACACCGAAGATACTGGCAATGGGCATATCCTATTGAAGGCTCTCCGGATCGTTCCAGTGGCTGTCTTGATGTCAGCGACGCGAGCAATCCCATCAGTTCCGGGATGAACGGCGATGACTTTTCCCAATCTCCATTTAAGAGGCGGAAGATTCTCCTCCTTGACTACCACCAAGGAACCCAGTTTCAATCCATCCTTGCAAGAACGCCACTTTGTTCGTTGTTGCAACTCCGCAACGTATTCCTTACTCCATCTTGTCCAGAAGTGTTGACGGAGTTGCTCAATCCGTTTATAACGAGATAGATGGTTAGTAGAATGGTCTTCATAACGAGGCTGAGGTAATGAAGTAAGCGGCCGGCCGACAAGAAAGTGCCCTGGTGTCAGAGGCGTGCAATCCGCGGGATCCGATGACAACGGCGTGAGTGGTCGAGAATTTAAGATAGCTTCGATTTGAGCTAGAGTGGTACTAAGTTCCTCGAAAGTCAATTTACAATGGCCCAACACTCGCTGTAAATGATATTTGACGGATTTGACGCCCGCCTCCCAGAGACCGCCAAAATGAGGAGTATACGCAGGTATAAAATGAAATTTGATACTATCATTTGCCAAATTTTCACTTAAGGAATCACAACTAGATTTTAAGAACGCTGAGAGGTCATTATACGCACCAACAAATGTAGTACCGTTGTCAGAGTAGATGTTAATGGGTTTTCCCCTACGAGCTATGAATCGGTATAATGCTAATAAATAATTATGGCTAGTCAAGTCACCCACAAGCTCAAGATGAACAGCCTTGGTGGTAAAGCAAATGAAAATTGCAATGTACACTTTTACGAGTCTACATCCGCGACCTTGACGACTAGCTGACATAATAGGGCCGGCGTAATCAACTCCCGTGGTTTCAAAGGGATAGCCTGGAAGAAGGCGCTGCCGCGGCAAGTTACCCATCAATGGAGTAACAACCTTACCCTTCATGCGATGACAAAGAATGCATCTATGATAACAGGTCTTCGCTAGGTTTCGACCTCCTATTGGCCAATAGGATTCTCTTAATGAGGCTAATAATAGCTGAGGTCCCGCATGCATTAACCTTTTGTGCTCATACTTAAATAACAATTTTGTAAATTCGTGATTGGACTGTAGTAATATAGGGTGCTGCTTATTATATGAAAAATCCGAATTGCCGAGGCGTCCTCCTACACGCATTAAATTATCGGTGTCTAGGTACACATTAAATTTTAACAGCGCGCTCTTTTTCGGTAATATTTGTTTATTTAAAAGTAATTTATGTTCTAGAAAGGATTCACGCTGACTATGATAAATCAAAACGTTTAATGCTTGTCTTAAATCTTCATCAGATAAGAATTTATACGATGGTGGCGGTTTTCGACACAACTTAATAAACCTTAAGACATAAGCCATCGACCGTACAAGTCGTAAATAATTAGAAAAACGTTTAAAATCTATAAAATAATCTTCACGATTGTCAGCAATAACATTTAATGATACATTAGGCCTAAGTTCAGGCAATGAATCTAACTCAGATGATTTCAATTGAGAAGGCCAAGTATGGGAAGCATGTTGGAGAAAGTCTGGTCCCGACCACCACAGATCTAAGCTCTGCAAATTACTAATATCAACACCCCGAGATATGAGGTCTGCTGGGTTTTTATTAGTTGGGACGTGTCTCCAGGTACACACATTGGCCTGATCTAAAATTTCGGAAACGCGGTTGCGTGCAAATAGTTGAAGTTTAGATGGCAGCATCTGCAGCCATCCCAAGACTATGGTCGAATCGGTCCAACAAACGACACGATTAAACTTCAACCTAAGTGATTTTAACACCTTCTCACATAGGCGAGCTCCTATCACGGCTCCACACAACTCCAACCTCGGAATTGTAGTGGGTTTAATTGGAGCTTCTCTACTCTTAGCAGTCAGTAACCGTACTATCCATTCACCATTATCATTGGTGCTGCGAACATAAGCGCACGCACCATATGCACGCTCCGACGCATCAGTGAATATGTGGAGTTCCAACTCCTTGTACGAATGACACAAGATAATTCGCGGAACACGAAAATCATTCAAAAGAGGCAAAGCCTCGACAATGGACTGCCATTGTAAACTAATTTGAGAAGTCAACGGCTCGTCCCATGATAATTCATCTAACCACAATCTTTGTAGTAACATTTTCATAGTGATTACAACGGGAGACAAAAGCCCTAACGGATCAAAAATCCTTGCAATTACAGACAGTATATCACGTTTCGTGTTACTGTTGCTGTCACGTGAGTCTAATATAGAACCTAAAGAATAAACTAACTCATCTGAATTTGCATACCAACCGAGACCTAGCAGTTTGTCAGGCTTATCACAACCTATATTCAAGTTAAGCGCTGACTGAGTAACTTCTGACAATAGTTGAGGTTCATTTGACTTCCACTTACGTAGTGGCATGCCAGCCGATGCAAGTACCTTAGTGACTTCCTGACAAGTAAATCTAACCTCGTCCAAATCATCTCCACCTGAAAGAAGGTCATCAGCATAAAAGTCGTGCTTGATGACTTCAGCGACCTTATCGTTCTCGCAATCAAGGCCTAATTGATTGAGACACCGGAAAGCTAAAAATGGCGCACTAGCCGTACCATAAGTAACGGTGTTTAATTTATAGTACTTGACAGGGTTTGAAACGTCACTGCGCCAGAGAACTTGCTGCAGATGCCTATCAGACGGATGAACGCCTATCTGTCGATACATCTTCTCAACGTCTGCTGAAAAGACATACTTATGTTGTCTGAACCGGAGAAGAATCGACACCAGGTCATCCTGTATAGTAGGACCCACCATCTGCAAGTCATTAAAGGAAACACCAGACGAAGTTGGGCAGCTCGCATTGAAAACTACGCGTAGTTTAGTAGTGCTGCTACTTTCACGTAATATCCCGTGATGGGGTATGAAACAGCCAAAAGGATACGGGTTAGACGATTTAAATTCAGTCATATGCCCTAGTGACTCATATTCAGACATGAATTCGTGATACATTTTACTAAAATCTGGCTTAGTCTTTAGCCTACGTTCTAACGACTTTAAACAATGAGTAGCCTTATTAATCGAATCTCCGAGAAGAGAGGGGCTTTGTTTTAGCGGAATACGAACACAACAGCGACCATCCTGCAGCCGTGTCGTATTTTTGACAAAATGCTCCTCACATAACTTCTTTTCTAGAGAATAGTGAGAGGACTTTGTACTTATCTCTTCTAGCTGCCAGAAACGAGTTAAGTCAGCTCGGATTTTATCTATCTCATCTGTAGATGCAGAACTAATCTTAGTAAAATTACACGTAATGTTACTAGAGAGCAACGTGACGTAAATATGATCAATAGGACCGGAGACTATCCAGCCTAACTTAGTCTCACACAATATGGGCTTGCCTTTACCCAGCTTTAATCTTTGCGACCCTAACAAGTCCCAGAAAACATCGGCACCTATTAAAATGTCTATGTCAGTGGGTTTGTAAAAGCTAGGGTCAGCTAAACAAATATAAGGCGGAATATTTAAGGTCGATGTATTTATTTCACGACAAGGCACATCACTAGTTATTGATGGTAAGACAAAACAATGTAGTTCAATACTGAAACAATTATTTAATGACGTCATATTTATATGACACGTTTTACCTACGTGGGAGATCACGTTATTAATGCCAAATATCGACCTATCTACGTGCCTAGTATCCAAACCTAACTGTTGACACAATCGTTCCGTCACAAAGGACGACGTACTACCGTTATCAAGAACAGCACGAACAACATGTTCACGCCCGGTAGAATCATGTATTTTCACTAAAGCGGTCGACAGTAGCACATCATTATTAATATTGCCACCAGAAGAGGTGACGTTGGCTGACAACGCAACATCATTCGTCTCAGTCATATTAGAAGTCGAAGATGACTGTGGCGTTGAATCAGATAAATTATTCGTGTGATTATTACGAGTATTCGCAATGTTTTTAAATTCAGCTACATGAATTAGCGTATTATGTTTACGCTTGCATAGTTTACAGCCTGGCTTTTTGCAATGGTTTGCGAAATGACCCGAACGAAAACAATTATAACACACTTTATAATTTGGCAGTAACTTAATTCGGGCTTCATTACTTAAGGCAAGAAACTGTGAACAATCACCTAAGTTATGGTCACCTTTGCACTTGGGACAGACCTTGGGACCAACTTCGGTACTAGAATTATTACCTGAATGGTTGACAACCATAGATTTCAGTTTAGGCTGCGATTTATTACTCGCCGGAGAATAATTATTACGAGATAACTCTAAAGTTTCAATTAAATCCGCACGACTACGCAAGAACTGAAGGAATGTGTCGAATGTTATGTTATTATGCTTGTCTATGCGGCCTTTGCACTCTTCCCACTCACGGAAGGTCTTACCATCTAACTTGCGAGTGACGATATATATTAAGAGAGTGTCCCAGTACTTCACAGGCTCACCTAACGATTCCAATGCTCGCAGGTTTTTATTCAACTGATCTATTAAACCCTTTAAAGTGACAGAGGATTCCTTAGTAATTGCCTCAATATTAAAAATAGCCGTAACATGGTTGTGAACTAACAATCTTTTATTATCAAAACGTTCACATAATACCTTCCACGCTACAGAGTAATTAGTGGCTGAAAACTCAATGGCTTGTATAACTAAAGCAGCGGATCCTTCCAAAGACGTTCTAAGGTAGTGGAATTTATTAATCTCATCGATATCGTCATTGCAATGAATGAGACTCGTAAAGGTGTCGTGAAACTCCAGCCAGTTATTGTAGGATCCATTAAACCGGGGCAACTGAATTGTAGGCATCTTAACCGGCTTATAATTACTAGCTCGAGAACTTTTTACACTATTGACGGATTCATTATCCTTATGAAATTTACTATTTATATCTTGAGCCCTAGACAAAGCTTTATAGTACAGAGACTCAAACTCAGAACGTTCATTAAACTGTGCGTTCATATCATCGACAATACACTCTAATCGCAACTGTACCTCATCGTATTGTTGGTATAATGACTCAATCTTGCCTATACGTAGTTGTAGTTCAGTGACATCACAACTTGACAATGATTTCTCATTAAGCGCGTCCAGGTAATTAATAAAACAAGTCAATCGACCTTTGAAGCTTCCTCGCTTTTTTATTAACTCCTTTTCCTCGGTCATACTGGGAGCTGGGCGACGTAAACCTGGAATTTATACAATAGAAAGAGTGAACAAACGATAATATAATACTAAGGCACCTATGCGTTATACGAATCTATCAATTAATGCACAAAATCCTGACAATATAATTACAACTTCTATTTTAAGCAGATACCTACACAATAACAACTTATATTTAAATAACATTTTCAATTTTAATTTTATACAACTCAATTATAATCAGATAACAATAACTAACTCAGAACAAGTATAATTCACTAATAACTACAGTAATTAAACGTAATTTGCAGTAAACAATTTAATTTTAACAATATCTAACACACAAATTATTTCGTAAAAAATACCTACCTATGCATAATCACATAACGTGAGTAGTTAATTAGCTTTGCAGTTACAATGAATTGAAATAATATAATATGTGATAATATTACTATACTGTTATAAGTATATTTTTCACTAAATTGCTGCTAACTTTAAGAAATACTATTCACAATGCAAACAGTGTGTATTATAGCACGTTAGAAAACGTAACTATTTACACATAAATTAATAGGTAATTAATAACACTAACCTGATAAAATCCTTGATTACGTTATATACTACCTGCTCGAGTGTTGGGTAACGATATTACAATTAAATATATGATTTACTGTTGTACTTGATTCACAGACCACATTGCCGGTATACACACTCAAATCCAATAAAATTGTTCTTCTTGTAATTTCCGTTAATCCTCATTAATAATTTCTTCAATCATTGATAATTATTCAATCCGGCTCGAAGGACCAATATGTTGGGAAATATCGAAAATTGGAAATAAAAAAAATGCGGCTGGTGACGAGTTAAGAAGTTGACGATTTAATGGCGACCGAAAGAAAAAACAATATATGACGGGTACACAATTTGCCGGTCGCAGTGCCTCGCGTTGTTAAATGCTACGACGTGACAGTTTGCTCACTTAAAATGACTAGGCGTTTTAACAGACGTCAGCTATGATGAAGCGCCAAGTAAAAGCGCGTCGAAGTCCGAAGTCTAACGTGAGAGGTAAATCGCCATAAGTTGATATAACTGTCCCATTAGCCGCAAACAGCTCATATCGAGTTTTGATACGTGGCTCCCGAACAGCGGATCGCGGAAAGACGCACAGGTCTGAACCCGTATCTACTAGATATTGCACCTTCGTTTTGCGGTCCGTAATGAACAGGCGGCTCGTTATTGCTAGGCAGTCATTTACCGCCACTACTGGCTGCCGGGGAAGTTTTCCTGCTTCTTGTAGGTACAGGGTTGGGTGCATCTTCTCGCTCGTTCGCCAAACCGGTCGTGATAGAAGCAGAAGGAATTGTTGCTTGGCCGAGATCGTGACCTGGAGCGATACCAGGGATTCCTTCTATTGTTTGTGCGTGATCGTGATCGTGGGCGCCTGTTCAGTTCCGCGCTCATGGTCTCCAGTTTTCTACTGAGTTCTTCTACCTTCTGAGTTAAAGCTTCGATAGCGATGTTCGTGGATGCTGCTGGTGTTGCCGTACTTGCTACCTGTCTTGGTACCTGGCTCGTCACCTGCATGGTTGCTGGTACAACATCATTGACCCGGTCTGCAAGCTCGGCTAAGTCTTCTAACGTCATCTTTGCCTGTTGGGCAGCGATGCATGTCTGTAGGTGGGTAGGTAGACGGCTCGTCCAGATAGTTCTGATAAAGTCAGATGGAACGTTTACGCCTGCTAGCAGTTGCAGGTGCCGAAGGAATTGCGTGGGCTTCCTGTCACCCATCTCCTCATGCATCAGATGCTGCTTGATCTTCCGCTCCTGTGAAGCCGATAGCCTCCGTATAAGCTCAGCCTTCACCGTTTCATATTTGTTAGTTGCTGGCGGGGTGACCACCAAATCACGTATTTCTGATGCGTGCTGCGGTTCCAGCTGTGCCAACACGTAGTAAAATTTGGTGGCATCTGCGCTGATGTTTGCCAGAATAAATTGTCCCTCAAGCTGAGCAAACCACAGCTCAGGGTCATCTGGGTTGAATTTTGGCGTCTTCACTCCAACACGGGAGGATTCCCCTAGGAGCACGTCTTTGTCGGCTTGAGCTTGCATATTCCACAATTACTTCCCCTGGATACAGCTTAGATCGTCGAAAGGTCACCAGTGAAGTGGCTAGGCTGGTAATCTAGACCACTTGCGTGTGAGGGTTACGTGGAGTATCGAGGACTGGAGTACGGCAGAAATACGTTAACAATATATATATATTTATTTACAGTTCAACAATTTAAAGCGGAATGAATACAGTGTAATCGGGCGTCGGTATTTACACCTAAAACTAATTAATAATAATTAAATTAGAAAACGGTCGCTCCTGGCAGTTTATTATAAAACGGACGGTCTTGACCATTAGGCGGAGCTTAAAACAATAGCCGCGCGGCGGCCATGTTGCGCGCGCGCCGATAAACAATGGACGTCGGCAGCCATCTTGTGGTAGGCGCGGCTTAAATTCTTCGCCGGTGGTCTGACGTCACGATCACCTGATCGAGTGGCGTGATTTCACGCGGCACAATTTATAGGCGCAAGTGATTTTCGTGTTAGCGGATTTCATCCCTACAAGTCGATACCCGAAATTTCTGTTAAATTGAATGGCAATCCCTTGAGGCGTCGTGCATAATAGTCGTGTTGCTTTCCCTTCATCAAAAGCCTTGTTTTCACATAGGTAAAGCACAAGGTTTTGCTTTACTCGGATAAATTTTGTACGTCTTGTAGTATCGTTGAGTCGGTTTTGTTGAAGAAAGGTGTTCTGTTCATTCCCAATGTTATTGTTTGTGATTGAACGCTGAGCAGGACCTTGTTCATTATGTTCTCCATCTGAAGATAGGCTTTCATTGGATAGAGAAGTGCTCCAATCCAGTTGTCCGTGAATTGTTCTTCGTTCTGTGCTTTGCTCTCGAAGTAGATTATTTCAATTTAACATTTTAATGACGTAGTTTATTTAATACAACATAATGTAAAAAAAGCTGAGGTCGAAGGTTTTGGTTCTTTGGAGTCTTTGTTTTGTTGACTCCGAAAATACCAATGTTTTGGCGATTGACAGTGCTGTCTTAAGTCGATACCCGAAATTTCTGTTAAATTGAATGGCAATCCCTTGAGCGTTGCTAAGGGTGGTAATTGTGTTTTTTTTATTATACATTCTGTTTATGTTTCTCTGGTGTTTGTGCGCTAAAGCGTAGTAATGACAAAGGGAACGAATGTATTTTAATGACGTAGTTTATTTAATACAACATAATGTAAAAAAAGCTGAGGTCGAAGGTTTTGGTTCTTTGGAGTCTTTGTTTTGTTGACTCCGAAAATACCAATGTTTTGGCGATTGACAGTGCTGTCTTAAGTCGATACCCGAAATTTCTGTTAAATTGAATGGCAATCCCTTGAGGCGTTGTGCATAATAGTCGTGTTGCTTTCCCTTCATCAAAAGCCTTGTTTTCACATAGGTAAAGCACAAGGTTTTGCTTTACTCGGATAAATTTTGTACGTCTTGTAGTATCGTTGAGTCGGTTTTGTTGAAGAAAGGTGTTCTGTTCATTCCCAATGTTATTGTTTGTGATTGAACGCTGAGCAGGACCTTGTTCATTATGTTCTCCATCTGAAGATAGGCTTTCATTGGATAGAGAAGTGCTCCAATCCAGTTGTCCGTGAATTGTTCTTCGTTCTGTGCTTTGCTCTCGAAGTAGATTATTTCGCCTTTGCGCACTTGAAGTGTTATCGTTGTTTTGCCGAGTGTCAATACCCAATGAATGAGCGACGCACATTGCCATTTTTTATCACTTGTTGAGAGAATTTGTTTAAGTGTAATACGATCAGGGCCGGTAGTAATATACTGAAGAAGGCACTGCACACATGCAATCGCACTACATTTGTGCTCTTTTGCTCTAATAGTTTTTCTAAACTTCGAATTATGCTCCCAGGTTTTTGCGGTGGATATGTAAATGATGTGAAAATAGTCTCTTCTTCTGCCTGTTAGTTTAGTGATAACTTTCCAAGGAGATGATTGATATCTTGAGTGGTTGCGTTGTCCTTGGTCCATTGAGCAATCTAGTGTACCTATTGTTTCTGCCGGCCTCATTTTGGGGGGGAAACCCAAATGCGGGCAATCGATCGATCGCGCGAAGCGCATGATCATGCTAACTGGCCGTTCGGCCAGTTCTTAGAATTTTCTCCGGCGTAAAATTAAAATGTTTGATAGGGTCGTGTGTTGTCTATTTATAGAGTGTGGTGTGTGTGTGAATGAGTTGGCGATATAATATCAATTTTTTTCTTTATGCTTCCCTGGTATTTGTGCCCTTGAGCGTTGCTAAGGGTGGCAATTGTATTTTTGTATTATACATTCTGTTTATGTTTCTCTGGTGTTTGTGCGCTAAAGCGTAGTAATGACAAAGGGAACAAATGTATTTTTATGACGTAGTTTATTTAATACAACATGTTATATACTACATAATGAAAAAAAGTCTGAGGTCGAAGGTTTTGGTTCTTTGGAGTCTTTGTTTTGTTGACTCCGAAAATACCAATGTTTTGGCGATTGATAGTGCTGTCTTAAGTCGATACCCGAAATTTCTGTTAAATTGAATGGCAATCCCTTGAGGCGTTGTGCATAATAGACGTGTTGCTTTCCCTTCATCAAAAGCCTTGTTTTCACATAGGTAAAGCACAAGGTTTTGCTTTACTCGGATAAATTTTGTACGTCTTGTAGTATCGTTGAGTCGGTTTTGTTGAAGAAAGGTGTTCTGTTCATTTCCAATGTCATTGTTTGTGATCGAACGCTGAGTAGGGCCATGTTCATTATGTTCTCCATCTGAAGATAGGTTTTCATTGGATAGAGAAGTGCTCCAATCCAGTTGTCCGTGAATTGTTCTTCGTTCTGTGCTTTGCTCTCGAAGTAGATTATTTCGCCTTTGCGCACTTGAAGTGTTATCGTTGTTTTGCCGAGTGTCAATACCCAATGAATGAGCGACGCACATTGCCATTTTTTATCACTTGTTGAGAGAATTTGTTTAAGTGTAATACGATCAGGGCCGGTAGTAATATACTGAAGAAGGCGCTGCACACATGCAATCGCACTACATTTGTGCTCTTTTGCTCTAATAGTTTTTCCAAACTTCGAATTATGCTCCCAGGTTTTTGCGGTGGATATGTAAATGATGTGATAATAGTCTCTTCTTCTGCCTGTTAGTTTAGTGATAACTTTCCAAGGAGATAATTGATATCTTGAGTGGTTGCGTTGTCCTTGGTCCATTGAGCAATCCAGTGTATTGTTTCTGCCGGGCTCATTTTGGGGGGGAAACCCAAATGCGGGCAATCGATCGATCGCGCGAAGCGCATGATCATGCTAACTGGCCGTTCGGCCAGTTCTTAGAATTTTCTCCGGCGTAATATTATAATGTTTGATAGGGTCGTGTGTTGTCTATTTATAGAGTGTGGTGTGTGTGTGAATGAGTTGGCGATATAATATCTATTTTTTTCTTTATGCTTCCCTGGTATTTGTGCCCTTGAGCGTTGCTAAGGATGGCAATTGTATTTTTTGTATTATACATTCTGTTTATGTTTCTCTGGTGTTTGTGCGCTAAAGCGTAGTAATGACAAAGGGAAGGAATATATTTTTTATGACGTAGTTTATTTAATACAACATGTAATAAACTATATAATAAAAAAAGTCTGAGGTCGAAGGTTTTGGTTCTTTGGAGTCTTTGTTTTGTTGACTCCGAAAATACCAATGTTTTGGCGATTGATAGTGCTGTCTTAACCCTAGAATCATAAACATATGTAGGAGTAACACTATTAATAAACATTCGTCTCACAGACGAACATATTCAGGTATGATTATTTATGATTTTGTTAATGAAAGAAAACAAATAAATAATTGTATTGTTTAACTCCTTTATTCAGTTATTTAAAACTTCCGTGATAAAACAAAAATATATTTATTCTGAACATTCCAGACACATCATGCCACGGTGGTCCATACACATGAACTTTTTACAATGGCTACATTGGAACCTCGTCATTCGACGCTTTTTGTAATCACAGAAGCTACAAATCTTTTTTTGGGTACCACTTGGACCAGGCGTATCGCTGGTAGGCGTTTCATTCAAAACTTCGGCTATCTTCCTTTTTAGGCATCGCCTCAAAGTTGGCATTTCGCGACGCTTACGTAACCACGGTTCGGTCATTTTCTCTGAAACATCTTACATGAAACATCGTCTGCTTGCTGGTTTTTACCTTGTTTTACAATATTGTGTACATAAACAACATACGAATTTATGATTGCCATATTGAGCATGCCATAGAAGTAGCACAGTGGCCATCTCTGCGTCTTTCGGCTACAAGTCATACTGCTACACATTTGATCAAATGTATCCACGGCGCCTTTAGTCGAATTGTAGAACTCAATGATGTCTGGTTTACCAGAAGGTGCAACAGTACCATTGCCATGAGTGGTAGAAAGCAAGAGAACGTTCTTGTTATTTTTAGGTTTATAAGATACCATAGTGCTATCTCTATCATAACAGAACATAGACGAACCTATTGGCCTTTCTTTGATATCAAGCATTGCAGGTGGTATTTAACGTTTGTTTGCTCGAAGGGTTCCGACTATTGTAAGTTTATATGGTTCTTTTAGTAAATGATGAGCCAATGGGATAGACGTGAACCAATTGTCCATGGTTACATTACGCTTACTACCCCACAAAGTTTCAGATAAAGTCTTGACATAGTAAGATCCGAGTGAATCACCATTTGTTTCAATTTTTCCAACATACGGCATTGCATTTATCATATATTTAGTTTTAGCATCGCATAGCATCAGGATTTTTAGGCCATATTTATTAGGTTTTGACGGAATGTACATTCTAAAGTGACAACGCCCTCTAAAACCTAATAATTGTTCATCTATTGTAACATAAGTTCCAGCTTTATAGCTGTTCCTGCACGTCTAAATGAAAACTTCCCACAGGTATCTGATAGGCGCAAATTTATCTTGTGCTTTACGTTCATCTCTTGTTGACTTATCGTCAAATCTCAAACAGTTCAACAAAAAATCAAATTTGTCCCGCGACATTACCGATATGTATCGGGTTCCACTAAATGTAGGATCAAATAGTTCCAAGCTCGTGAGATGATTGTCTTTTTTCGCAGCTGACAGCATAAGCAATCCTAACAAAGCAGTCAATTCTTCTTCACATGTTGATGAAATTTTTGCTGTTTTCTCTTTATATTTTGAACTTCTCAATACAATTTCCTCGTTTGTGTGTCCAACTATATTACGTATCATATCAGCCGTTATAAAAATAGAAAAGCAATCAATTGGTTCCGTCATATCCTTTGCGTTATTTGTTGGTCCCTGAATCACATGTACGATATTTCTAGCCTGAGTTCTTGTATTCGCAGATTGAAAAGGAATTGAAGACCATTTATGGCCATTTTTACCTCTAAGATTGTGGGCAGATGGAATAACTATACGTTGTGATGGAGTGGAGCTACCTGATGTACCTGGGTTTTCTTCAGTTTCCGAATCAGAAGATAAGATGACGCCGCTTCGGCGCTGCTGTCGTAAACCAATCGGTTGTTCATCATCTCGAGTCTCATTGCCCTCGGAATCTGTTGGGATCTCTTTTTCAATATCGACGTGGTCCTCGATGTCACTTAAGCCTGCATCTCCTCGCTGAGTCGAGGTACAATCATCATCGTCAGAATCGGATAAACAATTTAAATAATGCTCTATTTGCCGGTCTTGAGCGTCCATTTCTAAAATAAAATAAAATGATTTGTAGAAAAAATGCGGATGTTTACATGTGAATACACACGATGTAACTAAATAAAATGTACTTGAATAATATTACTAATTAAAAATATTATCACAAACTTACCGTGTACTTCATCAAACTAGAAATCTTCAAAAATCGTGTTTCAAAAATTATAACCGTACTCGTCAATCGTGTATCTATTCATAAATATTCGTTTCTCAGACGAATAAAACTGTGTAACTGCTCAAGGACACGTCACTGCGAGTAAAATGCACTCGCGACACTAATGGTTGCATGGCTTAGGAAGGTACTTGAAAGGTCAGCTTTCTATCTCTTTCATTCTAAAGATTAGAATCATTTTTACGTTTTGCGCGGTCTATGAGACGAATGTTTATGAATCTAGGGTTAAGTCGATACCCGAAGTTTCTGTTAAATTGAATGGCAATCCCTTGAGGCGTTGTGCATAATAGTCGTGTTGCTTCCCCTTCATCAAAAGCCTTGTTTTCACATAGGTAAAGCACAAGGTTTTGCTTTACTCGGATAAATTTTGTACGTCTTGTATGTAGTATCGTTGAGTCGGTTTTGTTGAAGAAAGGTGTTCTGTTCATTCCCAATGTCATTGTTTGTGATTGAACGCTGAGTAGGACCTTGTTCATTATGTTCTCCATCTGAAGATAGGCTTTCATTGGATAGAGAAGTGCTCCAATCCAGTTGTCCGTGAATTGTTCTTCGTTCTGTGCTTTGCTCTCGAAGTAGATTATTTCGCCTTTCGGCACTTGAAGTATTATCGTTGTTTTGCCGAGTGTCAATACCCAATGAATGAGCGACGCACATTGCCATTTTTTATCACTTGTTGAGAGAATTTGTTTAAGTGTAATACGATCAGGGCCGGTAGTAATATACTGAAGAAGGCACTGCACACATGCAATCGCACTACATTTGTGCTCTTTTGCTCTAATAGTTTTTCCAAACTTCGAATGATGCCCCGAGGTTTTTGCGGTGGATATGTAAATGATGTGATAATGGTCGCTTATTGTGCCTGTATGGTTAGTGATGACTTTCCAAGGAGATGATTGATATCTTGGGTGGTTGCGTTGTCCTTGGTCCATTGAGCAATCCAGTGTATTGTTTCTGCCGGGCTCATTTTGAGGGAGAAATCCAAATGCGGGCAATCGATCGATCGCGCGAAGCGTATGATCATGCTAACTGCCCTTGAGCGTTGCTAAGGGTAGTAATTGTATTTTTTGTATTATACATTCTGTTTATGTTTCTCTGGTGTTTGTGCGCTAAAGCGTAGTAATGACAAAGGGAACGAATGTATTTTTTATGACGTAGTTTATTTAATACAACATGTAATATACTACATAATAAAAAAAAGTCTGAGGTCGAAGGTTTTGGTTCTTTGGAGTCTTTGTTTTGTTGACTCCGAAAATACCAATGTTTTGGCGATTGATGTGCTGTCTTAACACATATAATGCCTCGTCAGCCACATATGGCTGACATTTTCCAAACCGATTGAGCCATGTCAGCCATATGTGGCTGACGGCATAGGCTTGTTTTCAACATGCTATTTTTCGGCGTCAGCCACGTATTTCATGTTAAACTGTATGTGGTATGGCTGACAAGGCCTGGTAAATTATAACTATAGTGATGACTGATAGTGAGAATTATTAAATTTTTAATTGGAAGAGTCGAAAACAAAAGTGTTTACGAGAAAATAATCAGGCTTTTTACAAATAAAGGTTACAGGTAAATATTTATATTGCTTTTATTTATATTAAAATTAGCATTGGCGACATAACAAATCATATCGTACATCAATTAGCATGTTCAAACACGTACTCAAATATATCTATGATCTAAATTGAAACAATTGATACAATAGTGTGGCTCATTCGGGCAATCTTGGCAGTATGTTACCACCCTTTTGGTTTTGTTTCTAGCATGAACTCTGCCGAATTGTGCACAGTTTTCTTTATAACACCTAGCACAATATTTACGACAGGCAGAGGCCTTTCCTTGTCTTTTCTTCAATTCATGCTTTAATCTCCTAGGTCTAACAGAGGCACTAGTTTCCGCCACTCCTGTGTTCACGAGATAGTCAACCAACGAAGTTCTAAATTGGACGACAGTGAGATTCTTCTTAGTTGTTAATTTATATAAAATATATGAATTAACAATCGCCGTATTCAGCAATAGCTCCATCGCCAATCTCTTGGGCCATTTCGTTGTTTTGCGAAGAGGGGTTGTGTAAGAGGACATTTGGTCCGATAAATCAACTGCTGATTTTGCATGATTATAATCTACCACAATCTTTGGTTTTATTTTTTCTTTTCCTTTATTAGTTATTCTTCTGAAACTTACAGAGTGCTTAGTAGACAGCAACAGCACATCTCGCTTATCTCTCCACTTCATAATCGTCACTCCGTCGTCACTTTCTTGAGCTGAGAATTCTCCTGGCTTCAGCTTTGTTTGAACAACTGTTTGAGGTAATCCTCGTCTATTTTTTCTAAGTGTGCCTATAAGGTGAGTTTGTCCTGCTAGTAGCTTTCGTGCCAGATCCAAACTAGTATACCAATTATCTGTACAAATAGTATGTCCTTTATTTAGATAATCCTCACATAAAGCAAGTACGACATTGGTCGGTGTAGTGTTTACATTGTCATGGGTTTTGCCAGCATAAACTTGCACTTTTACAGTGTACCCTGGGTTTGAACACAGTTAAAAAGCTTTATGCCATATTTATGCCGCTTATTTTTATTATACTGTCTAAAAATAACTCTGCCACGAAATGGGATCAGACTTTCATCAACACACATTTCTTCATTAGGTGTGTAATAACGTTTAAAATTAGTATTCAGCATGTCTAATAAATGTCTTACTTTGAACAATCGGTCGTCCTTATTGTGATTCAATTCATTATTAGCGAAGTGAAACATCCTCAATATGAGTTCAAATCGATTTCGGCTCATGATAGACTTTACAAATTGTTGTTCAAAACATTTGTTAGTGCTCCAGTACAAGGATAGTTGGGGTAGTTTCACTAACCCCATCCAAATCAAAATGCCAAAGAAGCGCTTCATTTCATAGCAATCTGTAGGGATCCATTTCTGCATTCGGTACGATTTTGTTGCACTTTTGTTCAAGGTTTGTAGAGCAAAGCGATTTGTTTCTTCAGCTATGTACTCGAAAATATTATCAGGTACAAGCAATGCATAAAATTCTACTGGTCTCGCTGAGCTCATACTGGATCGTAATGAAAATGGCATAAGCCCCGGACATTCAGTATATGGAATAATGCTTGGTTGCTTACCCAAAGGATCGGACCATAATTCTGTATTTCGTGGGGTCGGCAATATAGGAATCTGATCATCTTCACTTTCAGATAAAATCACCCATCGATGATGTTTTTTTGTCCGTGGGATTGATATTGTATCTTCGACTTCATGTACTTGTGGAGCATCACTATTTGGTAATGTGTTACATTCTTGAAAAAGGTCGGATATATCTAATTGCGACAGTTCGTAGTCCAAATCGTCATCAAAATCGTCCATGTTTTGTTGCAAAATCACAAAGCAGTAACGTAAAATTTGCTAAATTATCAACTGAACAACAATTTTTATTGGATATGTAAATGATGTGATAATGGTCGCTTATTATGCCTGTATGGTTAGTGATGACTTTCCAAGGAGATGATTGATATCTTGGGTGGTTGCGTTGTCCTTGGTCCATTGAGCAATCCAGTGTATTGTTTCTGCCGGGCTCATTTTGGGGGGGAAATCCAAATGCGGGCAATCGATCGATCGCGCGAAGCGTATGATCATGCTAACTAGCCGTTCGGCCAGTTCTTAGAATTTTCTCCGGCGTAATATTAAAATGTTTGATAGGGTCGTGTGTTGTCTATTTATAGAGTGTGGTGTGTGTGTGAATAAGTTGGCGATATAATATCTATTTTTCTTTATGCTTCCCTGGTATTTGTGCCCTTGAGCGTTGCTAAGGGTGGTAATTGTATTTTTTGTATTATACATTCTGTTTATGTTTCTCTGGTGTTTGTGCGCTAAAGCGTAATAATGACAAAGGGAAGGAATATATTTTTTATGACGTAGTTTATTTAATACAACATGTAATAAACTATAGCCACGTGCAAAAGTATTAGGCACCCTATAATAATGCCAGTTTTAGGGTGATTCCAGCATAGGGAATGTAAAGAAAACAACACATATGATTAATAAGATTTATTTTTATAAAATAATTAATATTTTGTCGGTCCACCTTTGGATTTAATGACAGCAGCCACTCTTTTTGGCATTGACTCTACCAACTTAACCCTTTATAAGGCATAAGGATCTAAGGACGATAAAATAAAAGTAATTATGGTTTTACGTTACTTATATTATAGTTTTTCAGAAAAGGATAAAAAAAAATTAAAATAATAAAAAAAACATGGTGGTAAGTATGTTCCCTCTGCCCGTCGGTGTTATGGGTACTAAGTTTGATTAAGGCAGATTGATGTGGTATTACTATTGCTGGTGAAACGCAGTAAAGCATGGTAATATGCAAAGAGGAACTGCACACTTTGAGCACATTATTTTAGACCGTTTATCCTTTTCTTTAGTGCTGCACATTCTACAGCGTTTATAGCTTGTCAATTCCACAGGCATATGCTCTCCGACGTTGGTATAGCGAATTTCTTCGGAAATAACATGCAAGGACTTTTGGCGGGTTTCTGATAGACACTTTTTTTTTTGTTTACGTAGTTTACCGGACCAGAACGGCGTTTTCTATTTGAGAATCCACTTATCAGGCCTCTAGCAACAGATACTCTAAATTCAAGATTGCTGAGTTTAATAACATTTTTATTTTGGCAATACAACAAGTATGCATTTGTTATACTTGTATCTAAAAGAAAGTAGAAGATGCGGAGCCACCATTTCTTACTCCGCCTGCCAACATAGTAGGTACTTTTCATTTGGTCGAAACGATCTACTCCTCCCATTCTTTTTGTGTACTCCTTTATGGCTAAAGGGCAGTCAATAGCTTTCTTAGTACCATCTTTTTGAGTTCGTAAAACAGTAGTTTTGCCAGTTTTTGGATGAAATGCATTGCTCATCAAGAGAACATCTTTAGTGTCTTTCCACATCAGGCAAGATACGTTACCCTTGACTCTCCATTTGTACTGCCCTTTTTGCAGCTTGGGTTTGGATTTTATAAATCTGGGAAAATCTTTTCTGTGTCTCCTTACGGTTCCTGTGGCATAAATTCCATTCTCATAGAGATATTGCATTATGCACAGAAATATTGCACAGAAAAAAATATCAAAAGTCACAATTATGTGAAATTCCTCCAATGCCTTGTTTACCAGCTTCTCTGTCAACATCTTTACAACTTTGTATCCCAGACCTTCTTCAACGCCCGTTTCCGATTTACCTGTATAAATATAAAATTCATACAAGTAGCCAGTATTACTGTCGCACCGGCACCACACTTTGTAACCCCTTTTGATTGGTTTCAGTGGCATGTACTGCTTCATGGCAGACCGTCCCTTGAACAAAATCATCGATTCGTCAATACTTTGGGAAGAGGAGTCTTTAGCATTATTTTGACATGCGTGATTTATAAGGTCCAACAAAGGGCGTATTTTGTAAAGTTTATCGTAATTTTCATCTGGCTTTTGTGGCTGCTGGGTGTTATCATTTAGATGGATACACTGTAATATTTTTTTGAACCGTTTTATAGTCATAATGTCTGCAATTTCGTCAACTCGGAATCCAGGGCGGATGACCAATAAAGGTCAATCGAAGGCAGCCTATGATACCCCATTATTATGAGAATTCCTAAGAAAGCCTTCAGCTCTTTTTTATCTAACTGTGTCCATTTTTCATCACTACTCTGTTCAGCATATAAGTTTGTTTGATATATTATCAAATCATAGACTTCATCAGTAAAATATTTTTCAAACAAAGTCACGGGTCTAATACGGCTGCTAAACATATTCTCTGGTGCCATTGGAATTTCATCGTAAACGGTAGGATCCGGTCGAAAAGTGGTCCACTTTGTCTTTTTCCATGTATCCTCTTCGTCATCTGAATCTTCTGTTTCTGAGTCTGAATGAGTATAATTTACTGGTGATTCTGGTCTAGTTCTTGAGGTCTGCTGTGTACCAGAGCAACTGGGTAAATCTTGGGCTGCTGATACGCGTCTTGGACGAAGACTTTCGACTGATGCATGGCGTAAGCTTACAACAGAAGGTTGCTGGGATAATGGGCTGCTAGGTGGATTGGGTGTAGATGGGAAAGGTACATTAGGCTCATCTAAGTTTTCTAAGATTCTTTGAAGCTTTGCGGTACTTATTTGTATAGTCTCTTCATCAGATTCTAAATCATCATCTGACACTTCAGGATCTTCAGGTAAGCCATAAAGCTCGTTTAATTGATTGATAATATCCAAATCATTAAGAATTTTTCGATTCATTTTCAAACAAATCTATAACAAAAAACAAAGTTACATTTTGAGGCCGTAAGGTAAAGGGAATATATTTCCCACCACAACTAACCTTTATAATAAAGTTCTGCATATTTATATGTTGAAAATATGTTTATATTGTAATTGAATGAACATTATTCTTTAGAAATAATAGCAACTCACCGTTTTTTATTCACAAAAATCGAAGATTTATAAAGATTTATCTTGCTGCACAAAACTACACCTGTTTTCACCTTTGACAACGTCATACGAAGAAAAAAAAATATGGCGACCTGTCATCACCACCACCTATAAATATCGATTTGACATCAATAATAAATATTGCCATACGAAAATAATCACAAGTTAATAACTTTTTGAATTATGTTGAGTAATATATGGTGGGAAAAATATTCCCGTTGCCTTATAAAGGATTAAAACATTCCTCTTGGGATATCTTTTGCCACTCGTGCTTTAACGCGGCGAGTAGTGTTTCCTTGTTGCTTATCGAGTGTCTACGGATATTTTTTTTCAAAATAGACCAAATGTGTTCAATAGGATTGAGGTCCGGTGATTGTGGCGGCCAGTCCAAAAGATCTATGCCGTTTTGAGCCATCCATGCCATAGTGTGTGCTGACTTGTGACAAGTGGCGTTGTCCTGCTGGAATTTTACGCCGTCGGTGTTTGTATCGCCAAAAATCTGTGTAACAGACGGTGCTAGAGCTGTTTCCAGAACTTCTGTGTATTTGGTGCTATTCATTCGCCCCTCACACAACACCATTTCGCCCACTCCATCGGCAGCCATGCAACCCCAGATCATTATTGAGCCTCCACCGTGTTTAACAGTGGGCACTACACAATCTGGGTTGTACTCTTCGCCCACCCTTCGCCTGACGTAAGTAACACCGGGTGTTCTAAACACCTATGGAACAAGCAAAAAAATAACTTAATTCAATGTAACCTTTAGGGCTTACTTTAAGTTAAATGTAGATATAATTAGAGAGTACAATGAGAGAAGGTATAACAAATACACTTTTATTGCGTTAGATTACAATTAAAAGAGACAATCTTTACTTATATAACTATAGTCAGGGCGTGGTTCGCTAAAGACTTGCTTCGTGGTCCTTGTACAATCAGGACACTTAGCTGAAGGTGTGAAGCCGGGCCGCAAGGAGAACGTCCAGGACGCGATCGGGCTTATATACCGCTACCGCCGGGCAGGAGGGGAAGGGGGGCGCTAGCCACCACTCCGACTCACGCGCAGCCGTCAAGGTCGCGCGGTCCGCGTCACATCAAGATTGCATATTTCCCTCGCAGGACGTGATTTCAAAGACGGCTATGTGTTTTGGTGTAATACATAAATTAAATAACAATACCTCAAAGTTAGATTCGTCTGACCACAGTACGTTGGACCAATCCTCCACTGTCCTATCTCTATGTCTGAGGGCCCACTGCAACCGATTTTTCTTGTTGTGCTCCGATAGCCACGGCTTCTTTCTTGCCTTGCAATCTTTTAATCCAGCTGCAATAAGCCTTCTTCTCACAGTACACGCGCTCACTGATCTGCTTTTTGCTTCAGATAAAGCTGCAGCGAGCTCTAAAGCAGTTTTTTTACGGTCCTGTAAAGACTGCCTAATTAACAATCGGTCTTCACGATCTGTAGTTATTTTTCTTCTGCCTGTTCTTGGCCTATTCTCATGAGTACCGGTCTCTTTGAAGCGATTTAGTGCATATTGCACTGCACAACGCGAGCACTTCACTTCTCGGGCTATTTTCACTTGAGACATGCCTCGTTCATGTAAAATTTTAATTTTTAGGCGCTGTTCTGCACTAAGTTCTGCTTTTTTAGGCATTATTAACTCGATGAATATTAGTCTTCAGGAATATGGTAACAACATTTGCGTACGATATGTGTCTGTTCACTGCAAGCACTGATAACACACTAAAAGAGTAAACTTTAAAATTGCAAATTTGTAAAAACATCGTTTTAAACTGCACCTGGGTGTCATAAATATTTGTTATTGTTTTATTTTTGTTTCAAAATGCCGCCGATGCAATAGTAAGACCATAAAACCCTTATCCGAGCGCTCATTGTTGAGATAGAGACAAACAATAGGGGTGCCTAATACTTTTGCACGTGGCTGTATATAATAAAAAAAGTCTGAGGTCGAAGGTTTTGGTTCTTTGGAGTCTTTGTTTTGTTGACTCCGAAAATACCAATGTTTTGGCGATTGATAGTGCTGTCTTAAGTCGATACCCGAAGTTTCTGTTAAATTGAATGGCAATCCCTTGAGGGGTTGTGCATAATAGTCGTGTTGCTTCCCCTTCATCAAAAGCCTTGTTTTCACATAGGTAAAGCACAAGGTTTTGCTTTACTCGGATAAATTTTGTACGTCTTGTAGTATCGTTGAGTCGGTTTTGTTGAAGAAAGGTGTTCTGTTCATTCCCAATGTCATTGTTTGTGATTGAACGCTAAGTAGGGCCTTGTTCATAATGTTCTCCATCTGAAGATAGGCTTTCATTGGATAGAGAAGTGCTCCAATCCAGTTGTCCGTGAATTGTTCTTCGTTCTGTGCTTTGCTCTCGAAGCAGATTATTTCGCCTTTCGCCTCCAAGTATTATCGTTGTTTTGCCGAGTGTCAATACCCAATGAATGAGCGACGCACATTGCCATTTTTTATCACTTGTTGAGAGAATTTGTTTAAGTGTAATACGATCAGGGCCGGTAGTAATATACTGAAGAAGGCACTGCACACATGCAATCGCATTACATTTGTGCTCTTTTGCTCTAATAGTTTTTCCAAACTTCGAATGATGCCCCCAGGTTTTTGCGGTGGATATGTAAATGATGTGATAATGGTCGCTTATTGTGCCTGTATGGTTAGTGATGACTTTCCAAGGAGATGATTGATATCTTGGGTGGTTGCGTTGTCCTTGGTCCATTGAGCAATCCAGTGTATTGTTTCTGCCGGGCTCATTTTGGGGGGGAAATCCAAATGCGGGCAATCGATCGATCGCGCGAAGCGTATGATCATGCTAACTAGCCGTTCGGCCATCTCTTAGAATTTTCTCCGGCGTAATATTAAAATGTTTGATAGGGTCGTGTGTTGTCTATTTATAGAGTGTGGTGTGTGTGTGAATGAGTTGGCGATATAATATCTATTTTTTTCTTTATGCTTCCCTGGTATTTGTGCTCTTGAGCGTTGCTAAGGGTGGCAATTGTATTTTTTTTATTATACATTCTGTTTATGTTTCTCTGGTGTTTGTGCGCTAAAGCGTAGTAATGACAAAGGGAAGGAATATATTTTTTATGACGTAGTTTATTTAATACAACATGTAATAACCTATATAATAAAAAAAGTCTGAGGTCGAAGGTTTTGGTTCTTTGGAGTCTTTGTTTTGTTGACTCCGAAAATACCAATGTTTTGGCGATTGATGTGCTGTCTTAAGTCGATACCCGAAATTCCTGTTAAATTGAATGGCAATCCCTTGAGGCGTTGTGCATAATAGTCGTGTTGCTTCCCCTTCATCAAAAGCCTTGTTTTCACATAGGTAAAGCACAAGGTTTTGCTTTACTCGGATAAATTTTGTACGTCTTGTAGTATCGTTGAGTCGGTTTTGTTGAAGAAAGGTGTTCTGTTCATTCCCAATGTCATTGTTTGTGATTGAACGCTGAGTAGGGCCTTGTTCATTATGTTCTCCATCTGAAGATAGGCTTTCGTTGGATAGAGAAGTGCTCCAATCCAGTTGTCCGTGAATTGTTCTTCGTTCTGTGCTTTGCTCTCGAAGTAGATTATTTCGCTTTTCGGCACTTGAAGTATTATCGTTGTTTTGCCGAGTGTCAATACCCAATGAATGAGCGACGCACATTGCCATTTTTTATCACTTGTTGAGAGAATTTGTTTAAGTGTAATACGATCAGGGCCGGTAGTAATATACTGAAGAAGGCACTGCACACATGCAATCGCACTACATTTGTGCTCTTTTGCTCTAATAGTTTTTCCAAACTTCGAAGGATAATATATAATATTCTACCACATACACACAACACCATCTAGCCCAAACTAAGCAGAGCTTGTACTATGGGTACTAGACAATGGATAAACATACATACATATATACTTTTTTTTTGTAAATACATACATATTATACATAGGAACACCCAAACCAAGACAAACATCCATGTTCATGCACACAAATGTTTGACTTGTGCGGGAATCGAACCCGCGACCTCAGGTCGCTTATTGTGCCTGTATGTTTAGTGATGACTTTCCAAGGAGATGATTGATATCTTGGGTGGTTGCGTTGTCCTTGGTCCATTGAGCAATCCAGTGTATTGTTTCTGCCGGGCTCATTTTGGGGGGGAAATCCAAATGCGGGCAATCGATCGATCGTGCGAAGCGTATGATCATGCTAACTGGCCGTAAAGATAAAGATAAAGATAAAGATAGTTTATTCTGCAAATATGGGTACAGTAGTTAGGTGACACTTAAAGTATGGATAAGTTTAGCCATATTTAACCAATTGGCATGCAAATATTACATTACATTAACAATTATAATTATGAACAATCGTATACATTGAACATTATCAGAGACAAATATTTAATTGCAAAAAATAATAACTCATACTAAATTACATATATCTAAAATAAAAAAAGAAATAATAACAAAAATACAAATGTCAAATATAAATACAATATAATTAATTACGATGTCAACTAAAATCAACTTCTGATAAAAAATCTGTAATATTATAATATGCTCTGCCAGCTAAGAATTTTCTTACAACATTTTTGAATAAAGTAGTATTAAGCTGTTTCCAACATTTTGGTAATTTGTTAAATATAGTCGGGGCCATACAATAGACACTTTTGCGCATAAGTGCCGTTTTAGAATGGTGGAGACACATCCTACTATTATCGCGTCTGTTTCGTGGCACTACGTCTGCGAGGCGCTCAAAACGATTGGGATTTGTCTTCACAAACATGCCGACAAGCAGGATGCATTATCCGTATAAACATTATATGGTAACCATTTGGTCGGATTAAAAGTTGAAGGTTCATACACGGAACTAAAATGGGAGGAAAATAAATTGCAATATCTGCAGCATCACTGGATGATGCTTCCCAAAGGTTGCGTTACTCTTTCTGTTTGTTATAAATGTCCAAAAATGCTTTATGTTTTTAGGGATGTTATCTTAAACTGAATTCATAGTTACGGTAACATTTACTACACTCTTTGTTAAATAAAGTACGATAAGTAGAGAATTGCAGGTAGTCAGATTGATTGCGGTACTTCTTCCACTTGATCCATGCCTGTTCTTTCGATTTAATATACGGATGAGAGAAGGAGGAAACCACACAGGGAAATTAGATCGCTTAACCCGAGTTAGCGGTACGTATAATCTGATAATTACATACAAAATCCCATAGAAGATGCTAACTACTATTCGCAATTTAGGCATGAGAAGAATTAATGAAATACAATATTTATATCTGCATGAACTAGGCTTTGCTTCAGGTGGTGTGGACGGACAACGGATCAACGGATTGACGACACTTGGCACACAGGTCGGCCATGTCACGTCACATGTTATCATGATAAAATCGATTTTGCCTCTTGATCGCAAAATAAAAAATACTTTATTCATTTTGGTTATAAAGTAACACTTATGTACGTCAAATTAGCTAGTAAATTTAATAAAGATACAATTGCCCCTTGATCACAAAATAAAAATACTTATTCATTTAGGTCACAAAGTAACACTTATGAATGTACTTTATTAAATTAAAACGTCAAATTAGCTAAATTTACTGAAGTTACACTTAAGTTCACATAGAATCAGGCAAGAAACTCATGGCTACTCTTTTTAATGGAGAAATCAATTGTTTACAATACGAGATGTTGATGTTTCTTGTAAATCTAGTATTTTGACCTAACAGCTAATAAATAAATACTAATTACCTAAAATTCGTCAATAATAAACCCACCCACGCAAACACAACACACCACAAACCATACAAAACCGAAAATATATTAAAAAGAAATAGAAGAATGAAAAATAATGAAAATCTAAATAAAATCTACAGATTCGGCTTTGTATGGTAGTCGACCCAACATGCAACGCAAAGGGGGACGTCGCACGTTCTACACACCGTAGTGGTAGAACATCGTATCCCCCTTTGCGTGCAGCATGCACATCGGCGTCGCTTGTGGTGTGTTGTGTTTTGAATTGATGAATCCGTAACTATGGGAAAGTGGTCGTGCTGCGCATCCCGTATCAGCCGGATTGGCACCGAAACGCTACCTGCTGCTGGTCTCAGTCTCGGTACCTGTACCGGCCGATACGTAGCCAAGAGAGCTTCCGACACCTTGTATCGGAAGTCTCTGTGGCTGAGAGAACGAAGTTGAGCATGTTTAGTGTATACAATAAAAGTATTCAGGAGTCTTCTGAATACTTTTATGTACCACTTGTTCCCACGCTTCCTTTCGAACATAAACATGCTCAACTTCTGGTCCTTCAGGTCGACCCCTCCATGTTACGGTTATAATCATCAATTAACGCCGGTTTGCGGATAGCAACTCCAGCTCGTCGGCCCCCGACTCGCTCTGCATTGTGGAACGTGGAAAGGGCCGTCACCAGTTTGACGTCCTTCCACGCTATCATAGTGATATCACCACAATGAAGAGCAATTTGGTCTCCACGTGGCATCCGACTTTCATTGGCAGCTTTGATCGCCGGAGGAACGTTAATCCGCCGACGATTCATAGTGCCAATGACGTCGGTATGCCGGTGTTTGAGATATCTGGTTAAAGACACTTGGTTGTACGAGTTGTCCTTAACCAGCATATGGCCGACGTCCAAGTAACCATCCATGAGTTCGAGTACCACCTTAGCAGTGGGATTTTCGAACCCATTGATGGCTCCCTGGGTCATGCTGAAGTTTTTAGCTGCGTAGGAGCAAGCTTTGCAGCATGTATCCTGACTCAGCTTCGCAGAGCTCGAACGACTTGATGCCGAATCGGGCCGCCTTTGTCCGGATGAATTGCACCCAGGAAAGGCGACCCTTCCAGAGCAGCAACGATTCGTCCAGGCTCAGCGACTGCTGAGGAGTATACATGCTACAAACCTTGCGGTTACAGTGCTCCACAACCGGCGCTATTTTGGCGATCTTACGATCGTAATATCTCCCGTGGAGGGTGTCATTATTGACGAAGTGGCAAGAGGCAAAAACGATTTCTGCTCATAATTTCACGGAATTGTGGCATGCCCAAAACCCCTGTGGTTTAATATTCATCAATGCTCACATAGTTAAGGAGAGCAAACAATCTGTACATTTCCTCCACAATGGTAACCTCCCAATCTTCAAAATTGGGCGTGATACCATCTGTTTCAGATAATTTACAGATTGTTTCCTATGCATACTCGTTGGTTTCCTTAACTATATGAGCGATTATTTCTTCATCCCACACCACCTGAAATAAACCTAGTGGGTCGGTTGCAGTCACCTGCGAGCCCGGAGTGTTCAAATACACTTCTCGTTGGCTGGAAAACGTGCAAAAGTCTGCCGACCAAGTAAATGTATTTGAACCCACCGGGTTCGACCCGCCCGCCGCTGCTTCCGGCTGATGCTCTGCCTCCAGGCTGGCTGGCTGGTCTTTCACCTGGCCCGCCCCGCCGTCAGCACCTCGTCGTCTGTGCTCCGGTCCGGAGCATATGCCAATGCGTCTAGTTGCCGCTCGTCGCGAAACACTAGGTGTTCACGCAATTGGCGGCTAACTAGACGCATGTTGGCAAGCCTTGCGCCGCTCGCCCAGTCTGTTTCCCTGTCCGAATCTGTGTCTTCAGATTCGCTGCCAGAATCCGGATGGGCAAGCAGTTCCTCTATGGCTGTGAAATCGAGGGAGTGGCGCGGGCGCTTCCGAGGCGGCTTACGAAGCGGAACATCAGCCGGCGTAGCGACGGACGGCGGCGTAGCGACGGACGGCGTATCGGGCGGTGGCCATACCTAGAATTGATTTAAAATTTAAATTTATTTATTTTTATTGTTTTGCTTTGGCTTGTGCGGAAATCGAACCCGCGACCTCAAGCATGGCAGTCGGTTACACTAACCACTACACTATCGAGGCCGACATATAATACTTGTCATATCCAACTATCATGTTTAGACAGGTACCGAAAATTGTAGTGGGAAAACCACAAAAATAAAATTTGTACGTAAAGGTTTACCTGAAGGCCAGACGCCGTCTCCTCCAGCATGAGGCTGCCTGGGTCCTTGAGCCTTGACGTGCCGGCAGGTGACCGCACCTTTGGCAGGCCAGCCGTTCTATAGTAAAATAAGATTATTGTTACTCAATCCGACCCTCAGCCAGATATGTATCATAGCGGCATTCATAAGTAAAGTACCCTACTTATTCATAAGTAAAGTACCCTTATGTGACTATTGTTATATTTTTATTGAATTAAGTTTCCACTGATGATATTGTTGGGAGAATAAATTAATCTTTAAAACAGGATATGGTCAGATTTAGCTTAGCCATAATATCATGAAATACAACTATTTCATGAAATGGTCTGCCAAATCATGAAGTGATAAATTTTATGATTTGGCCACAACATAGACACTGTGATATTATAAGTACAGCATAATATATGATTTAAATCTTTGACATAGCATATATAAAAGGAAAAATCATGTCTATGTAACGAACGAATACAGCTATATAACAAATAGAACTGGATAATAAAACCCAAGTCAGTGATAGTAATTCAATTATACAAACATGTTATGCACCATTATAAATAAATAATTACCTAGATTGACTGGCCTTCTTCTTCTGGCTTTCCTGCCGTTCAAATAAATCTGAGCCTGTCTGTAATCAACATATGTAGGTACAACTTTAGAGTTCTACAGGTTTGGATTTTATATGAACATAGATCGATTCTGAAACATTTCTCCGACATTCGCTTCGCCGTTGATCGGTTCACCGACAGAACGATTCACTTTTAATTTTTTCTCCGACAGAACTTTTCAATGACGAACGATTCGCCGACAGAACGATTCACTTTTGAAAATTACATCGACAGAACCTTTCACCGGCGAGCGATTCGCCGACACAACGACACGTCAATACATGTATCGTACATGTTATGGTTATACATACGTTTTGTAAGGGGAACTGAAATATATTTGCAAATGAAAATAATTTTTATTATTAACAAATAGCTAACCAACATGATTAAAACCAAAACAAAAACATAACAAATCAACTATGATTAACAAAAACAATTATAAACTTCATAGGATACTTATTTTGTATTACATAAATGAGAAATATGAGCCCAGCCACTTAAGTAGGTTTTTATGTCCATATCATCCTTTTCTGACAAATGCTGAGTAATCCTCTCTTGATATTTTGATATTTTTCTCTTAAGCGTTGGCTCCGACGAATTAATGAGTTCGATAGTGCATTCTGTGTGCTTTTGTTCCTTCTGGAACTCTACTATTGTTTTGAAAATGTTCCATTTTCGCCGGCCTAATAAGGTATTCCACCTATTGTGCCACGACTCCAGCGCATTTTGTGATAATGGTACATGTGAAAGTTGGCTGTCGTGTACTGACCACATCCTTGGAGGAAATATTGGCGGACTTCGCTTTACTGTAATTTTGGAGCTAATGGATTTTTTAATTATCGCTGATCCACTGAAATAATATTTTTCAAACCATCGCATCACTCTCTTAGCTTCATCAGGTATAATTTCGTTATTTATTATATCAAGTGCATCGGGAATTTCTATTGGCTCTAAAAATGCCAGTGCAGCAATATGTCTCATTTTGTGGGCAAATACTGGATCGCTGTTGTATTGTTTCGCGAGACCAGCCGATTGAATGTGACGCCATATGCTTTGGTTCAAATGAAAAAAACAAAGTTTATTTAAGCAGTCCGGGAACACCATTTTTATAGCTTTCATTGCTGCGCGTTCAAAATCGGTGAGGATTATTTGGGGGCACAAATCGATATTCAAGGTATTTAGTGTGTGTCGTTTTAATATTTCTAAAAATATTTCATAACATTTTAGTTTTATGTGAAAGTAAACCATAAATTAAAGGAAGTACTTTATGCGTACCGTCCGGGATTCCGACTATTGCATGTATAGAATATATTTGTCGAAACGGGGTGGGGCAACAGTTAAATGTTCCATCCATCAGCCAATAATTTGCTTCACTTAAAAGACTGCAATTCTCATTTGTGCCAAATACGATTACGGATTCTTCATTATGAGTGTAGTGACCGATAAGGAAGTTGACATCTTTGTTAATTTTGGTTAATTCATCGGGAATCACAACAGCATGTATATCTTTGGGAATACTTGGTAAATTCTTATTCCTTACCCGATGAACCATCATTCTCATGGCATCCTTAGTCGGCATGTAAGGAGCACTAATACTTGGTACATCTTGAATACACCGTTGAACAATTTGTGAGGGTGCATCCATTGAATGGTGGGCTTTTTGTTTGATGTTAGCTTTTACAGTTAATTCAATATGCTTATCGGGATCCGGCAAATGAACATGTTTAAAATTTTTCGTAATAACAATATGAGAATTATTCGTAGACACTGTTGAAGTGATAGCAACATTGCACCGGGTAGAATCTTTTCTCGTACACCGCCAGTAGAACTTCGTATTTCGTATTCTATTTAGATGATATGAATATCCTTCGTGAATCAATATATCTTTACCGCGTTTTGACTTTAACATTACACAATCACTCATTTTTTAACAACAAATCTAAACCTTTTCATTAACACGTTGGAAATTAATTCCGGGCAGACATAACAACGTAATGAGGGACGTTGACAGGTAAAAAACTGAAGACTACCCTCATTTTCATATTTAATTGTTTTCGTTTAGAAATTAATATCAAGTATGTATGTCTATCATTACCTCAATAATACTAGCCTGCATTGTGCATTTAATTTAGAATTATATGCAATTAAATGATAAGCTAGCCGGAAATTATAAAATCCTTCGGAATGACTATGAGTGCAAAGTTTAATTTTATGTATTAGTATTATATTGTATTATTGATTGTATTTTGTGTGTATTTGTGTGTTTCTTTAAAACAATAAACGGAAACAGGTCTACATGTCGAATACCTATGTTTTATACCCAGAGGCAGATGAACAGTTGTGTCGGCGAATCGCTCGCCGGTGAAAGGTTCTGTCGATGTAATTTTCAAAAGTGAATCGTTCTGTCGGCGAATCGTTCGTCATTGAAAAGTTCTGTCGGAGAAAAAATGAAAAGTGAATCGTTCTGTCGGTGAACCGATCAACGGCGAAGCAATTGTCGGAGAAATGTTTCAGAATCACATAGATCATGAATGCAGTAACACATCTCTAAATATTAACAATAGGTACATGCTTTTAATTTAGTAAAATAACAGACCGGCTAATACGTTGTAATCAAGTTAGCAAGTACCTATATATATTTAGGCATTTACACAGCTTACATTATAAGATATATCAAAATAATATATTGAAGAATTGTTGATATAAAAAGCCCATAAAATTCTTATTTATATTATCAAAATTATAAGCCATACCAGCAATGTGATTATATTGTCTTGTTACTTGTGATACTAAGAAGATACATTATTATGCAGGTTGTTAATTGTAAGTTCATATTATATAGTGTAAGATTACAGGTGCCTATTTCCACAATAACATACCGTGGGACATGACACTGTGAAAGTAACTGAAATGTCTTCATCATCATTCATGTCTTGCTGTATCTACAGTGAGTTTCTTGCAGGTTTCTTCTCATAGGCTCTAACCCTTTGCCTGAACCCAGCAACTTACCTAAATGTAGCTTCAGTAACTTAATAAACTCACTAACCTATATATTTTGTCATTCATAACTGTTACTTTGTGACCTAAATGAATAAATGATTTTTGACTTCGACTACATACATCAGTAAGCTGTCTTTATGCGACTGAGCTAATTTTCTCAGCAAGACACGTTATTCGAGCGCCCGACTGAACTTAAACACTACGCTTCTAGCGATTGCCGTCACAGAAATCAGTTTGGTGTATGTCTGATAATGACCTATGTATGCCTGGTCCTATGGTGCCTACCTATATGTATGCCTGGTCATCATCAGACCCTCAGCTAGTCATGTATCATAGCGTCATTCATAAGTTAACTTTTCTACTCAAACACTACGTTTCTACCGATTGCCATCACCGAGATCCGATGGGTGCATACCTGGTCATCATGAGACCCTCAGACATGTGTAAAATTATCATGCAGAAGCAATATTTTACCCAAACACGACTCACTAGTGGGTATGGGCGGCAACCTCCCACTAATTATAATACATCTCGGTACAAGGTTATAAAAAGTATGATCATCAGTATTCTTTTTAGAATATTAGGTCAGATAGAAAGCAAATATAAACGACCTGTATACAATTTCGATTATTAGTAGGAAAACGTTAAAAGTTTAAAATCACGCACACATGCAGCATACAATTATTTTTATTTGTGTGAGTGTAAACGGGGGCTTTCGAAGTTTTGCCATTGAATTACAAGATTTTGTGAATATATTTTATAAAAATATCATTGAAAACGGATTCCTTATAAAAAATACAATTAGAATATGTGCAGTTTATATAATTTTCCTCTAAATTATTAAAAATATCTTAAAAAACAAAAATGTTTCAACGGTCTACGAGGTCCGACCTCAACTTTAATTGCATGTTTTACGTAAATAAAATGGCAAATCTTCTATTACAATACAACAATTAGGTAATTTAGATAATAAAACACAAATTACTTACGGTTTTATGGTAAAATCCCGCTTTAAAACTTAATAATTTATATTATGAACAACACTCACCAATGGTAACTTTTCGTCGCGGCGGCCGCAAAAGTGACGCACAATATGACGCCACATTTAAAAATTATAATATTATTCGATTGGCAAGCTTGTTAGTTCGATAACGAAGTTCGTTACGCGTACATTGATATATAATACATCACTTTGAATACAGGCCATTTAGTACAAAAACAAAAAAATTTCGAGTGCGACCATCATATTTTTTGCTGACCCCATATAGCGTCAGCGGGGTTTGACAAGTACAAATCCGCCAACCCTATATGGGGCGTCCGGGGTTTGAGAGGAAGTAACAGTTTATTGTAATTTTAATTATTTCATCTAATTAATTACATTTTCGAAATGTCCTCTATTTGCTTGCAGGCAAGCCAAAGCTCGTAAACTAACACTCTGTGTTGACCTCCGCACCTGACCGGCATCCAACTTGATTTCTGTAGCTGCCTCGTGGATCCGCTGAACTAATTGTTCGTGACTTTAGATTTCCAATTCATACACTTTTTGTTTCAATTATCCCCAAAAATAAAAGTCTAGTGGGGTCAAATCTTGGGGGCCAAGCTACAGGACCGCCTCTACTAATCCATCGCGGATAATTTGTTGTAAGTAGTCGCGCACCATTCGTGCGAAATGAGCAGGTGCACCGTCTAATTGCAACCACTGTCCCCTTCGTGTAGCCACTGGGATGTCTTCGAGTAAACCCAGTAAGGAATCTCGAAGGAAACTCAAAAATGTCTCTTGCGTCAGCATATTTGGTAATTCAAAAAGGCCGACAATTTGATCGTCGATGATACCTGCCCACATGTTAACAGAAAACTGCGTTTGAAATGCAGTTATTCGAACTGCGTGCGGATTTTCTGTTGCCCAAACATGCATGTTTCAATTATT
The DNA here is from genome assembly GCA_963675205.1 of Catocala nupta. Taxonomy (NCBI): domain Eukaryota; kingdom Metazoa; phylum Arthropoda; class Insecta; order Lepidoptera; family Erebidae; genus Catocala; species Catocala nupta. Next base: position 9,784,041 of record OY776108.1, on the reverse strand, counting down.
TTTTTTATTTTTTTTTATTTATCAAAGGTTAGTTACATTTTATCTTATGACTAGTGAACTCGCCAAACGTATTCGTTTAACGGCGAGAAGCGCTCTTAAATTAATTACCCACCAAGATAGGATACATAATTATCAAAATTATCTGATATATAAAATGTGCAAAATATACATGCGAGTAAGTTTATAAAATCTATGTTAAATGTGTTACTTTACTGCTCGACACAGTCATCGAGCAAAGAATCTTTAATTCTTTTTTTTAACAAGTATATGCTTAATTTAGGGTTTTGTCTTAATATATCGAAACTATTAAATACTAGTGGTACTATATACTTATTTGTTCTCTCTCCATAATAATTTATTATTTTTGGTTTAACTAGATTATCATCTCTTACTCTTTTAGTATTATATCTATTTGTAACAAACACTTTGTACTGGTCACTATAATAATATTCCAAACCTATTAAATACTTTATTTGTTTATGTATTGGTAATATCTTACAGATGCTAAATAACTTTTCATAATCTTTCTTACACATATCCTTCTCCTTCTTTGTTACAATATATTTAAGCAGTCTTATTTGTAATGTTTTTATATCATTTAAATAAGTAGTAAATGTTCTACCATACACAATAAGTCCGTAGTTTATTAATGCGTGAGCAAGTGCGTAATATACTATTAATAGTGTGTGCTTATTTACTACTCTATTTAATTGATAGAACTTTCCTAAGACAGACCTTAACCTATTACAAATATCAGATACATGTATTCTCCAGTTGAAATGCTTATCTATATTCAGACCTAAATATTTAAATTGTTCTACATACTCTAGCGATACACAAGTACAATCAGCCTTATTATTATGCAAACAATCATATGAATGTCCTTTTATTGCTTTATCCGACACATTTACAAATTTCGCCAGTCTATTGTAAGGCGAGTATATATGCGTGCATTTTGTTTTTTTCAAATTTAGAATTATGCCATTATCATGGGCCCATTTTGTGATGTTTTCAAAATCTTCTTGAACGGAGTTTTGTACTTCTATGATGTCTTTCGAAGCGTAGACTAGACACATATCATCTGCATACATATATACTCGGCACTTACTTACAACATTAGACACGCTGTTGACATGCATGACATACCCTACAGGTCCAAAAACTGAGCCGGTCGGCACCCCCAGACTCACCACCGCCTCTTCACCTGACACACCGTTAATTACTGTGCAGATTTTCCGATTAGATAAATATGTTTTAAACCAACTATTCATAGGACCGCGTATTCCGCATTCATCCATTGACTGTAAAAGTATACTATGATCGAGGGTATCGAAGGCTTTTTTATAATCAATAAATAAAGCTATAATTTGTTTTCCACAATCTAGGCTCTCATTAATATAATCGGAGAAAGACGTCAGAGCTGACACGGTACTCCTACCCTTCCTGAACCCGTGCTGTGTGTCTGAGAGCACGTTATGGCATTCTAGGAACTTACTTATTTTTCCAACAATAATTTTTTCTACGATTTTATCTATGACTGACAATATGGCTATAGGTCTATAGTTTACATATTCTAGGTGACTTCCAGATTTATAAATTGGACGAATCATTGCATATTTTAATTGATCAGGATATATATTTTTAGATATACACATATTAATAAAGTTGGCCATTACTGGACTAATTTCTTTCCGTAAGTATTTAATGTCTTTAACTCGTATTTTATCCAAGCCTGGTGCTTTTTCACAAGACAATATGTTGATAGTTTTCTCAACTTCCGTGGAACACACTTTTACGTACCTAAAGCTTACATCACATGGTTTCACATAGTTCTCCCTTTGCAAAAAGTTAGTGTTACATATATGCTTAATATATAAAATCTCCTGAGTAAAAGTTTTTGTAAAGTTTGTACATATTTGCTCAATACTCTCAACTTTGCCTAAATATTTTAATATAGTACCATCCAAACTATTTTTATTTTTACCTATCCAAGAGTTTGTTTTCCCAAATTTTTCTAAGATTTCCATCACATTTTTAATTTCTGATTGTCTATAGTTATTTTTAGCATTAATTATTAATTTGTTCACTTTATTTCTGAATGTAGTATATTCCAAACGCTTATTCATACTGCTTGGTTCTCCTTTCCATACCCTAAACAAATAATTTCTACGCAATAACATTGAATACAAACTATTGTCTATCCACGGTTGTCTTCTTCTTTTATTATATAATTTTACTTCTATAGTACTGTCCTTATAAAACTGATCAAACACTGCACATAAAGTTATAAATAATATTAAAGGACATGTTATATTAAGTAGCTGTTTCCAATCATATGAATCAAACTTTTGTTTAATAATTCTATCGCAAATAATTTTTCGCGTACTATTATTACCTGTGGCACTGTTGTCACCGGCGCGGCCGCATGCGCTATCCCTGTCTCGCAGCTCGAGCGATATTCCAACGGCGTGATGGTCCGAAATGTGCGTCTCCAGTACATACGCTGCCGCATTGTTATCTCTGCGTCCCGCTCGCACCCACACGTGGTCCAAGCATGTTGTCTCTGTTTGCCCGTTCACTATCGCTTCGCGAGTAGCTTCTGTTCGCGGAATTGCACACTGGAGGCCGTATCCACACAGGGTGTTTTCATATTTCGTCGTTATCGGGTTTACCGTATTGTTTAGGGTATTTATGTTTGTGTCACCTATCACTATAATATTTTCGGATTTAGGGATTGATTTTATGATGGTCTCTAGTTCATGTATGAACAATAATTTATTTTTCTGTGGCGGTCGATATACTGCGATAATATGGGTGATATTTCTTTTTCCAAAACTCAGTTCACCATGTAGCATTTCTAGAGAATCTCTGATATTTCCACGAACATCAAAGCATAGTCCATCTTTGGCATATATTAATATACCTCCTCCTTTCTTTGTTTCCCTTGATAGTAAATATTCATTGTATCCATTTATTTGGTAAAAGCATAGTTCTTCCTTCTTAATGTTTGTTTCACTTAAAATTAATATATCTGTTTGGTTCTTGTTTCCTTCTAACAGTACTAATAGCTCATTAAAATGACTCCGTATTGATCGAATATTATATATTATATATTATTGGTATATCCTTTCTTCTTCATCAGATCTTCAGTTAACGTTGTTATATCGTAAAATCTTCTGTATTTAATAGTATCAAATATTATATTATTATTATCTGTAAAATCGAATGTTGATGTTTAAAAGCAAGTAGTGTGTACGCGCCGCACTAGTTGCGCGTGTTTATGGAATGTTATTGGAATCATCGAACTTATCTAAATCTTTTTCTGACTTTATGTTAAATATTCTTTTTTCCTCATTGTTCTTTTTAACCAATATATTGCCGTTTTGAATCCATATATATTGAAAGCCCTTTGGTTTCAATTTATTTTTTACAATCCATAATAATTGGCGTTTAAACTTCGGCAGAGCTTCGTTTATATATATTTGTTTGTCGTTTCCGTTGTGGTATACTTTATTATTAGTAATTTTGCTGACCTTTTTCGCCGCAAGCCATCTGTTCCGGCTAGTTTTCGAACGAAGAGTGACTAGCACGGTCTTGGGTCTCGAGTCCTCAGAATTTTGTTGACCCACCCTCGTAGCGTCTTCGATATCGTCTGGATTTAAGCTGAGCTGCTGGGCCAAGTTCTGAACTACTCCTATTACATTCTCATTCCTTTGTTCTTCTAGTCCGTGCACTTCAATATATCTTTCTTTTTCTTTCACCTCCAATTCTTGCACTCTTTCTTCCAAAGCTTTGTTGTATTTTTCTAGGTATACATTTTTTTGTTCTAGGTTCTTAATTTTTTTCTCTGATTCTTGTTTATAATCTACGAGCTTTTGGTACATTTCCGCATAGAATTCCACATTCGTAGTAAGATCTTCTAGTTTCTTTTCGACGTTGTAAAGTACCTCCATTTTTTTGTTTATTTCCAGTAATATTTTTTCACACGATGTATCCATGGGGCTCATGTTTATCATTGGCGTTTGGTCTGACTGGACAGGGCTACTCCACTTGTCTTGGCAGTCATCACACGTCGCAGTTTGTAAGAACTGCTTGTTGTTTTGCACACATTTTTTGTGATTAACAGTTCCGCATGTACCTTTACACTTTAGCACATCGTCTTTCGTCACTGACACGAAGAGTTTGCATTTTTTGCACTGCACCATTTTGAATAAAGAGAAAGTATCTATTGTAGGTTTAAAAATATTTTAATCGCACGAGTGTTTACAAGCGTCCGTTCGCAGAGCGCGCGCGCACGGAAGTGTGGAATTTGTTATGCCTGCTCTAGTGAAGGTAGCTTCATCCGTCCTTAAACCTTTTGCAAAAGTTCTGGATTGTGTCTCTGTTTCCTAAGTATCCAAGAACAGAAAATTGATCGTGCTCTACCGTCGAGGGGCAGTAAATGTTGAGCGCGACGAAAGTGATACGGATGCAATCCGTCCTTCTTCAATATTCTCCATACTGTGACTCGTGGGATACCCAAACGAATTGATAGTAGGCGTACACTAGTAGTAGGGTCTCTGGTAATCATATCCAACACAGCTTCTTCAGCGTTGACATTAAACAATGTACCTGATTCGCGACGTCTTTGCTGTACCCCGTTTTCGGTGAAGAGACGATGGACAGCAATAAAGGATCGATATCCAAGGACTGGTCTGCTTGTATACCTGAGGCGGTATTCTGCCCCAACAGCTCTAGAATTTCCGTCACAAAAACATATCGGCAATGTGGGAAGGTGGTAAATCACTTAGTCTCATAGTAATATATATAATATATAATAATTCACAGTACAAATAACTATTCGTAGCAGCACAAACAATAAATGCGTAGTTTCACGAGCACAGAGATCGGTCAACTAAAGATATTTTACTAAAAAGTACGGGTAACCCATCGGGGTTTGCGTTCAACCGGTTTTTACCTGCGATAAGGGGACGTTATTGTTTATGCTATTTTTTGCTATTGAAAAAGAGCACTTTTGCAGGCCTTTCAACATTTAAACTGTTAGAGATACAAAAACACAATGTTTGAAGATTATTTAAGAAATGTCCTGTAGAGTAATAATATGAAGTAAAATAACCTAAGTCAGGGGAAGATTTTTAGAATTTTGACGGGTTAAATTAAAAAATATGTTTTAATGCGAAAATTCTGGGTTATACTTACTTTATTTGAGTCATTGGATGCAAATTACTTCTAAATTGCTTCAATTCTGTTAGTTAGAGTATGTAGCTATTATATCAAATCAAAAAAGACAAGGTCAGTCGATGTTTGTCGCAGCTATCGTCCAAATAGGATAAAGGTGAGAATTTCAAAAAATAAAAAGTAAAATTCGATTAAAAATAGTATTCAACTTAGATCCCCTCCCCCCCTTTTAACGTTTTTCCTCGATAATTTTACGTATATATTTATATTTTTTCGGCCGGTCACTTATCGGTGGAATACATTGTATATGTAAATATGTATGGAGTATAAAGTATCGAATTTTATTTTCTTTTGTTTTGTTTTGTAAAGTATCAGATTTCGTTTACTTCTTCTTTTTTTCATTGTTTTAAACATTATTTTTACTATTCGTTTTGTGATTTTATTTAATTTATGTGTTTAATCTAAGTAAGTTTGTACGGCTACTTACATATACCTTGTAAGGCGGGATGTTAGAGAGATAAATGAGAACACCATATGTTAAGACAGTACTGAATATATTGTAATAAACACATCTCATACATAGGATACAATAGGCATGTAATAAAGTAAGGTAACATACAAACTACACCTCCTTCCCAAGAAAAAGAAAAGAAATATATGAAAGAAATATTTTTAATTTTTCACTATTTGCAATACAAGTTAGTTATACATTTGCATAGTAATAAGAGAGTAAATGCTTTCTATAATAGAATATAAAACATAGTTTTACATTTAAGTATTATACAAATACAAGTAATATTTATCTGCCACAGTCAAACAATTTAAAAAAATTATATCATACATTTGGCGTAAACAGTTTTGTGCCATTTTTGTGTACTATATCTAATTTACCGTTTTTATTTATTTGTACATTTGGAGACATATCCTTGACAACTGTGTACGGTCCTGAGTAAATGCTATCAATTTTATTACAATTTTCATTTTTAATAAAATTAAATCATTTAAAAATAATTTATTCACTTAGGTCACAAAGTAACACTTTGTGACCTAAGTGATTTGGTTTGTACACTATGGGATTAACACATTTATCATAAAAACATTTTGATTAGATTATCCCTTGTCTCCTTTTGAGATAACTGTAATCGATACTTTAATTCACTTGGGTAATTTTCATGGTTATATAAGGGTTTCTACTACGTTCTTATTTAAATTACTAGGAAGCGAACAGATTTTGCCAAAGACTAATTCATATGGTGTAAATTTCGTTTCAGAGTGCATAGAAGTGTTATAGAAAAAACACTAATATGGAAGCCATTGGCTCCATGCTTCTGGGTGGTTATCAGTTTGTATGCGTAAAAATGAGCTTAAATGTTAATGGGAATTTTCGAGCGCGCCAATGCTTTGATGGTGGTAAGCTGTGGAACTTAGATGATTAATTTTGAAAAGTTTACAAACCTGTTCAAATACTGAAGACATAAACTCAGATCCTCTGTCCGTCGCTATTTCTCGTGGTAGCCCATAGTGAAGTATAAAACTATTGACTAAAGCCTGAGCTACATCTTCTGACTTTTTTGAGATTAAAGGATGAGCCACAATATACTTACACCCATATTCTAACACCCATATTCTAAGACGTTTCCTCAAACGTTCCTCGACTCCACTCAACCTCACTCGAGGAAATCAGTATTCACAGTTGCAAAAAATCTCCTCCACTCGGCGTCCCTCGACATCTTTTCTCACTCGAGGTCAGGAAACAACTGTCAAACTCAAGGTACGTCGCGACCAACCTTAAGGAATACTCGAGGAAGATCTATGCCATTGTTACCTTTTCACCTACGCTTATAAATACGACTGATAATTCTTTTTGAAGATTTATAAAGCGTTTTGTAATGGATTTTCAACGATTTTTGAATTATTTATATGATAATCCGTACGATTATCCTGAAAGGCGTTATTTGCGAGACGCAGAAAACCCTATTGAAGTTTACGACAACGTCGAGTTCCAAAGACGCTATCGTTTTAGAAAAGAAACTGTATTAAATATGTTGTTGGCGCTTGTGTTTAACAGCAGAGTTACGTGCAGTAACAGAGGACTACCCATTCCACCTTTAATTCAGCTATTAACTGCATTGAGATTTTATGCAACTGGGAATTTTCAAGTAAGTATACCTTGTCAATAAACTTTTATAAAAATATTGTATTTATTCAAATAAGTTTCTATTAAAATGTTTCCTCTTTCTTTTGCAGATTGTGTGTGGGGATTTGCACAAAATTTGTCAATCAATGACTTCCAAAATTGTGGCTAAAACATCAGAAATTATTGCTCTTAAAATAACACAATTTATAAAGTTTCCTACTTTGAGTGAGCAGACAGAAGTCAAACAATTGTTCTGCCGGGTAGCAGGATTTCCAGGTGTATTAGGCTGCATAGATTGTACACATATTCCCATAAAGAATCCTGATAGACGACGTGGCGAAGTATTTCGTAATCACAAAGGTTGGTTTTCCATTAATGTCCAATTAGTTTGTGGACCTAACATGGAAATTTACGACATAGTAGCACGCTGGCCAGGATCGGTACACGACTCTCGTATATTTATAAATAGCAGATGTTCAATGAGATTTGAAACTGGAGAACTCTCAGGCATATTAATAGGGGACTGTGGATATGCGCAAACCTCATATATGTTTACACCAGTTACTAATCCACAAACTCAGTCAGAAATACGGTATAATAGAGCTCACATAAGTACCAGAAATGTTATAGAAAGGTTAAATGGAGTTTGGAAGCGCCGGTTTGCTTGCTTAAGTAGAAAGCTGCAAAATAATTTAGTTAATACTTGCAACATAATTGTCGCCTGTGCAGTCCTCCATAACATTTCTGTTATAACCCGGGAAGATGACATAGCAGAGCCTAATGAAAATTTAGAAGAGGTACCAGTACCACATGCCAGCGATAATGAAAGAGGTAGTTTGATAAGAACGGCGTTTATAAGAAGGCATTTTTAACAAGTTTTGGATTTTTCATAAGTTCAATGGGTACATATATTAGTTTTAATTTAAATATGTATTTAGTTTACAATTATAATAAAACTGTGAATTGCATCTTTTGTGTTTTTGTTGCCAATCTGTGTATGTGAAAATCCATACTAATATGTATTATAAATGTGAAAGTAACTCTGTCTGTCTGTTACATTCACGGCTAAACCGCTAAACCAATTTTGATGAAATTGGGTATGGAGTTAGCTGAAACCTCAAGGAAGGACATAGGCTATTTTTTCAAATCCATCGCCCGAGTTATTTTTCAAGTCCATCCTATAGGGGATGAAAGTTTGTATGTAAGTTTAATCAAAATTCATGCGGGCAGATCCGCGCGTTCAACTAGTAAATTATATTTTAACTTTATACAGTTCATCAACAGCCTGTCAGGCCAGTGTTAGCTTCCTTAGTTGCCTTTTAAGACACCCTTGAGACGAAATGAGGTGATTACATTTGTATTCTAATCAGTCATGGTAACATAAAATGTTATATATTTGTGTAGTTATCAATACAGAAATATTACTGACAAGGGCAGGAATGTGGCTGTGTTGACAAATGAGTTTGTAATAATAGAGCAAACAAAAATTTTAATCGGGTCATTGAAATAAATAATACAGTATAATTCAAAACATTCAATCTGTTTAACATATTTTAGATCTAATTCTGCTTCCTCTCTTTTGGATTGGTTGCAACGGAGAAGCTCTTCTGCTGCTTTTACAAGCCACTGCTTTTCTTGGAGCATTATCTTATGCAATTCTTCTTTCCGTTCTTGAGCACGTTCATAATTATTTTTCCTCATTTTAAATTCTTCGCTAATGACTTTAGCTCTAAAATTTTTACCTAGATTAAAGATTAAATTAAAGCTAATACTTGAAAGTGTAGGTTATTTTTTATGGAAATTATAATGAATTCCATATTAAGTTATATTTGTACATCCAGATATGATAAAAGTCTTAAAACATGTTAAATTTTATAAGAATATGTACTGTCAATGTACACATCTCCCTAATTTTCCACTGATTAGGATTGGTTTTTAAGTTACACATAATATTATTTTCATGGTAGGTAATTTCTGTGACATTATTTTTATTTCCTGTTACATGGGACGGGTGGCATACACATACATATAACACACCCTAGCCTAAACCACAGAGTTTTTACAGTATTATTTAAATATATGCTATGATTATTTGAATAGCTGTTACCTGGTGTTTGTTGTCCACCTACACTGTAATCAGTGTGACGAGATCCAGATCGGCCACGGATATCTATAAATTATATGATACAAGTTATTTTATGTACATCACCTATACAATGTCATTATACTATAAAAATTATGAAGATGAAATTATACCTTTGTAAGTAAATAAATATAAATTTATTAATACATAACAAGTGTTATTCAATTACCTCTTTCAATTTCTGGTTCAGGTTCTGGGACAGTTTCTACAATATTATGTGTCTGTAGACTAGGGTTATCTTCAGGCACAGGCAGCACAGCAGTTTCCAATGGAAGAGGATATTTTTGATGAGAAGCCGTCTCCCAATTGTGTATCTCTAAAAATAAAATATAAAAATGTATTGACTTGTTTACTTTGAATTTGTTGTGATTGCATTAAATGTAATTTCAGAAATGTACCTAGTTTGATTTCGGGAGCGACGAAATGGCTTTTTAAAAACTAAAAATAAAAGTAACTAAAATGGGAATCGAATTAAGAGTTTATTAATACGACCCGAGCTTTACAGATGCTATGTAAGACTGCCTTCTTCTACTTATTCTAATGCATCGACACCGGATGACATCGTAGGCGGTGCCCGTTCTCGAACATTCGAACATCACGCCACGTCTAGCTGATAAGGAAGTGCAGCGTACGGGATACTGCACCTGCACTGACTTATTGCAGCATAAGGTTATAGGGAATATAACTCCTCCCCCCTTAGATCGAAGTTAGCGAAAAAGAGGTATATTTTTCGAGAACTTCGTGAACCTATAAAATATAATAATAGTTACAAAAGATAAATGATAAGTACAGAAATTATAAGATCTAAAATAATATCAAGGGCCAAGATGTCTAACACATACTACTTTACCTAATTTACCTCAAAATAATGAATATACTTAAGTTACTAATAAGATAGGGCCCTGGTTATTTGTATTTTCCTCCAACTCAGTCAGTTCGTTGGGGACGATTTTCTTGGTACACATTATTTTTATTACATCTAAGTACTTATATGTAACTATGGCTATTAATAATAAAACGACGATCGCGTACAGTACGAAAAGAGCGACACTAACACTATATCTTTCGGTTTCACTTGTTTCACTTTTTACACTATTGACACTGCTTTTCAGAATGTAATTTAGATGGCGTATGTCGTCTAAGTCTATTCCTTTCAGATCTACAGGTTCCATTACTGTGGCGGCGGCGTCGGCATATCCTTGCGGTAACTTAGGTAAATTGATAATCGGTACTGACATATATTCCGTCGGCAGTGAGTAAGATCGTCGTCCTTGTATATGGGCATTTTCTATATAAACGTCACACTGTTCATCTACAGTTAATATATAAGTGCCTCGAATGCACTCCTTCGTATTGTCATTGCCACATGTTTGTGAAATAACTTGGTAATGTTTTGAATAAACTATCCACTTATCTGGACCAATCCTTTGGATTTTTAGGTATTCTGCGTTTACTTTACGTGGGAAACAGCGTGACAAGTTGGAATGGTATTTCAATAATTGTTCAATACAAGTTTCCTCAGCGTACTGGACGATATTATTTTCAGAGCAAAGGTATTCTTTAGCTGTTATTTCTCGGCATGGTTGGTCAATCGGACGATATCTTGTCCCTTCTACTAATAGGTAAGGAAACTCAGGAATAATAACAAGGGTTTGGTTAAAGGAATCATCAGCCATAGGAAGGGAATACAATTTATAATAACTATATGTAACATTATCAGTTAGTGGTACTTCAATGATAAAAGTGATTTCATCACTTTTAAGGTAAGTTTTTACACACAAAGATTCTTCAATATTAATAAGGTTTTGATTGTTCACAGAATACATTAAATTATCATGTTTACTAATCTGTTCTAACAAGTTCAATAATTCATTGGAATTTATTACGGCCTTATGTAGGACAGACAATTTACTAAAAGCCAAGGCCGTTTCTAACTCACCAATTTTTATATAGATAGTTCTAAAGTTTACAATAAACTGGTAAAGTAATCCAAATACATAGGTCATATAAATTGAATGATTATTACTTGTATTAAGATTATTCACAAGGCCTTCAATTAATTTAATGCGTGCGTTCATTTTACTGGTATTTTCATTAATTATTTCTGTAGAGTTTAGGAAATGATCCAACATTTCAGATATCACAGTGAATTTATTTGATATTGCCTGCTCTTTTGTTTTAATGTTATCGATGAGTTGGTCATATCTAATCGCATCTGCGTGGTCAAGGTTACCTGTTATAATTTTAATAAATGATCCTAAAGGATTTATAAGGCCACGTTTAAATCTTTTGGAAGGTATTAACTGCTGTAATTTTTCTACAGTTTCATTACGAATATACTCTACTTGTGTTTTAAGATTCATAAATTCATCCATAAAAGACCTATTAGGGTGTAGCATTTGACTAAACTCAGAATATTTTTGAATATTGAAAGTCAAATCTGTAATTATGCCTTGTAGTTTAATAATTTTTACTATAGACCATTTATCATGTTGTACAAAAGCTTGACCTAATTTTACGGGGAGAATACCATGATTTTGGTTACTCTCTACTGCTTGAAGGGACAGGTTTGGGAGAGCCCAATTGATTCTTGTCCAGCTCAGCAGGACTATACACCACCTGTGGAGGACGTTTTACATTTTTAACAGGCACTTTTGTATCTCTATTTTTAAGATTTATTGGTACAATATTGCGCTCTATCTGTCTTGTGACAACAGCTTTTTGGAACTTTGGTTTATCTTTAGATTGTCTTTTATTAACAGCTTTAGCAAAAATCGGCTGTCCTACTGTTAATTTTGGTTGTGCCTCTCCAACCCGCTTGGCTATAATGTTTTCTTTTTGACCATTTAATTTTTTTGAAATAAATCTATAAACAGCTTTAGTTCTTTTCTTATGGTCCTTAATTAGTTGCTGTGTGTATGCTTTATCAAATTCGGAGTCAAATGTAGAATTTAATTCGGTGTGACCAAATGCGACTTCAAAAGGTGTTAAATCTGTGCTACTATGGATCGTATTATTATAAGCCATAACAGCGTATGTCATCACAGACGCTGCGTCTGTGAATTTCCTTTCGTATTTGGCTAACCTGTACACTTCTATTATTGTGGAGTGAAAACGTTCTATTAACCCCATAGAATTTGGGTTGTTTGGTGTAGTGATATGCAGTTTTATTTTATGTAAATCTGTAAGTTCCTTTAGTAATTCGTTGTTAAATTCAGTACCCGGGTCAGAAATGATTTTCTGTGGTAAACCGTAGAAAGAAAAGTATTTCAATAATGCCCTAACTACTTCAGGCGTTGAGCGGGACGGGATTTCTATAGCTTGGCCTAATTTACTGAATGCATCGATAAGCGTTAAGTAGTGTTTAGATTCTATACTGAATATGTCAATAGAAATTTCTTGGAAAGGTGCCTTCTGGGTTTGTGTAAGTTGTAATACTGGTCTAATGGGATTTCTGTCATATTTAGCGCATTTGCAATGTTCACACGCATTAATAATAGCGGTAACAATCTCATTTAAATTTTGCCAATGATAATTACGACGAATTCGTTTTATAGTTTCTGAAATTCCGCGATGGCAAGTTTTGCCCTCGTGTAATTTAATAACGATAGCTTTTGTTCTTGTTCATTTTCTACATAGACTACTCGCTCGGTGCATTCATAAAAGTTTACCATACCTTTCTTAAATAAGGAAATTATAACATTACTAAAATGCTTTCTATGTTCCGGGTTTTCGAAATAAATGAAGTATTTAGTTTTTGGTTTAATATATTTCTTTAGAAAATCTTTGATAAGCTCATGGTTGTCAACGGGCAAAAATACTTCTAATACCTTTTGATTATCCCTAGATAAATCTCTGACTTGGGTATCATTTCGGAACCAGCTAAAAACAAGTATTTGGTTCGGTTTTGTATCTATTGCCTCATGTAGAATAGGAATTCCGTGGGATTCCAAATCTTTAGCTGAATGGATTGTTTGTGTAGATGCAGATTCAGACGGTATGGGATATTCAGGTGTTTGTTCAACTACTACTGTCTCGGTGTCTGAAATAGTCATCGGGCTTGCTGTAGCTGTTCTTTCAGAGTCAGATATAGAAATGGTCCTAGAGTCATCAGTACTTCATTGTTGTGTGCTGTCAGTAATTTGTTTGGTAACATCGTCTAAATAGCTTTGAAGTCTTTTCTCTTTCTCATCTACATTAACAATCATTGAACTGTCGTCGGGTTCGTTCGTTCCTAGAGCATTAAGCTTAATACGAGACAACGCATCTGCGTTTAAGTTTTGTTTGCCATTTTTATATATAACATTGAAATCGTACTCTTGTAAGCGCAATCGCCAACGCGTTAACTTGCTATTTGGTTCCTTGAGTTGGTATAGCCAGACTAGAGGTCTATGGTCAGTATATATGTCGAATTTATGTCCATACAAGTAAGGTCGGAAGTGTTTTGTTGCCCATACGATAGCTAACAACTCACGTTCAATGGTACTATATCTTTTTTCGGTATCTGTCAAGGTTCGGCTAGCATAGGCTATGGGTTTGTCACTACCTACAGGGCCTTGTGACAATACCGCGCCAATTGCGACTTCAGAGGCGTCGGTTGTTAGTACAAATGGTCTTGTCATGTCTGGGTACTGTAATATGGGGGCGTTAACTAATAATTCTTTACACTTTTGAAAAGCCTCTGTGTATTTTTGATCGATAATAACTTTCCTACCTTTCTTTAAGCAAACCGTTTAATTTCCGTATGTGTTTGTGGAATGGGGTACTTAAGAACTGCTTGTATTTTGTCATTGTTGGGTTTTAGTCCGTTCTTAGTCAAAGTGTGTCCCAAGTACTGCACTTCCTTACGTAAAAATTCGGACTTGTCTAATTGCACTTTCAGATTCGTTTGGCGTAGTCTGTCGAAGACAGATCGTAGTCTTTTTATATGTTCTACAATTCCTGATCCATAAATAATTATATCATCTAGATAGACTAGACAGTGAATACCCTGTAGGCCTCTTAAAACATTATCCATTGTCTTTTGGAAGGTCGCTGGAGCTGTTTTGAGGCCAAATGGCATGCGGAGAAATTCAAAATGCCCATTCTGCGTAGAAAACGCTGTTTTCTCACAGTCAGCATTCTCAATTTGGTGATAGCCAGAAGCCAAATCGAGTGTGGTGAAATAATTGCTTTTATCAAGTTTGTCAAACAAGTCAGATATGTTAGGAAGTGGGTACTTGTCATCAATAGTAATGTCATTGAGTCGGCGATAGTCTATGACCATTCTATATTTGACCTGGCCTGAAGCGTCTGCCTTTTTGGGTACTAAATGTACGGGGGCACTCCAAGGCGAGTGTGACTCTCGAATGACGTTGTCTTTTAAAAGCTTTTCTACCTGACGTTTGATTTCCTCAGCTTGGGCTGGAGGTTGTCTATAGGGCTTAACATAAATTGGATCTTCATTAACGGTACGTATGTGATGTTTAACATGGTTAGTAAAGGTTAGGGGTAACTCTTCGCAGTAAAATATGTCTTTGTACTCGTGACATAAGTTATTAATTAAATCACTTTCCTCTTGATTTAGGTGGTCTAGTCGTAACTTCTTTAAGTTATCTGTAAGCAGTGAATCAATCTCAACATCCGTCAAATCAGTCGTATTATTGACTAAACACTGTTCATTGGTAAATTTAGAAACTTTAAAAGGTGCTGTGATAGTCAACTTTGCCTCAAGGTCAGTAGCATTTTGTATAACAGTTGAGGCAAAGTAATTTTCACATTTAACTATTGCAGCTGGCATTCGAATGCCATCATGAAACTGTTTATAATTTAAAATAGCAAAACCATCTTTCTGGTTTACAGGTAAACTTACTCTATGTTCCGTACGGGGGTCTAATTTAAATTCAAGGTCTGTATTATAAATTATGGGAATATTAATATCATTTGTTTTAAAAATCCTATCCTTGAAACTTATATCAGCTCTGAGTCGAGACATTAGGTCCATTCCTATCAAACCATCATACCTATCGTCAACGTCATAGATGTAAAACTTATGATAACCATATTCGTTGAAAATTGAAAAAAGTGGAATGTTAGCAACTTCAAAATGTTTAGTAGTAGCATGAGTGCTTGTCACTGTAAATGGTTCATAGAATACTGAATCGGCAAAATATTCATTAACTTTTCTAGGACTTATGAAAGACCTGGTACTGCCCGTATCTAGCATAAATTTTCCATTTATGTCAGGAATATATATATAAGGATGTCTTAAATTAGCATCATAGTTAAGTTCTATCATTTCAGGGTAATTTGCTGCGTATCCATCTGAAAATTTTGTACGTCATCTAAATCATTGCTATTTTCAGGTAAGTACGGTATATCCGCATTCGCGTCAGGGGTCTGATCTATACAACCATCGCTAGTGTACATATTTGTATAATCATAATCGCGTTGCGTCGACATATTATACATATATTCATTAAAACCGTCGTCATAAACATATTGTTCGTTACCAGTATATAGTTCGTTTACAGGTAAACCTTGTGTAGGCTTAACCGGTGCTGGGGCGGTTCTCATTGATACATCACGGTCATTAACAAAAGGCTTGGGTGGACGATAGCCTAAAGGTTGCGAGGGTCTTTCGCCGAATTGCGCAAATGAGGGCCTATATCCAAACTGTTGTGGTTGTTTACCATCAAGCATTGTCGGCCTATTCCCCGGTAAGGCTGGGGGTCGATATCCGAATTGATTCGGGGGTCTAAACCCAAATTGTGTTGAAGGTCGGTATCCAATTTGAGCTAACTGAGGTCTAAAACCTATGTGTTGATTAGGCATATTTGGGCGAATAACATTTTGATTTTGTATGCCAAACTTAAATTGACTTTGGTTTGGCTGAGGTCTGAAATTATTATTATATTGCAAGGGTGGCTGTGTTAGAGCTGGTTTCGGATTGGCTGAATTAAAAGCTGATGATGATCGGTGTTGTAACATTTTACTTCGTAAATTATACTGTTCCTGAAAGTTAACTTCTTCAAGGACATATTTTAGAGCATCCTCCAAAGTGTTTGGGTTTTTAATTCGAACAATCCGTACCATATGTTCTGGTAAATTGTACATAAAAACGTTAAGAGAAGTATTGTTATAAATAACTCGCTTAGCCTCTCTCAAAGTTACACTGCTGTTCTGATTAACTTTGGATATAAGTATAGCACGAATATCTTGTATACGGCTACAAAATTCTAAATAAGATTCATTCTGTTTAATTTTTAGGGTTTCTAACTCAATAGCAACGCACTCTTCACTTCTAGGATCGCCAAAATGTTGGACCAATAACGATTTTAATTCATTATATGTCTCAAAGTCACCTCTTTCACTAATAAGGGCTGCTGCCTTACCTTTTAATTTACTTATAATGGTTTGCATTAAAAATTCATTTCGTTCTGAGGTTCCTTGATATCTACCAATAACATATTCGCACTTTCGCAAAAATAAACTAAGTAAATTTGTTTCACCGCCAAACTCAGGAATTAATCTTAACACATCACGCGGTATTAATAATTCCGGCAATTGCATAGATAACGGCGTATCGGTGCGAACAGACGCAGCTGCCGCGCTTGCCGTGGGCACAGGGATATGGCCTTGATTCATTTTAAAATTTAACACACACACAAAAATATCATATTAAAAATCAAACAATATAAATCCTTAGGTAACTAATTAAATCATATGAAAAATGTTATTCCATATAATTTGGAATAATATAAGCAAACGTAACGACTTTATTCACTTAATATTCTTTTAAGAAATTATTTAAGTACGACAACTTATTACGAAATTTTATCGTGTATAATTATTTTTCATACGATTTAGTTTTAGATTTTATAAAACTATTATTCATATGCTGAAATACACAATGTTAAAATTATATTAACAAAATTTGTGTAGGGAATTTGGGAAGGAAGTAGGTTACTCACAGTCCAACCACCTTATACATCTCTACTGACCTGCGTTATGTTACGCGTAATCAAAACTTATTTATTTGGTTCGTGGATTGCCGTATGTAAAGCGCGTCACTGATTTTAAGCACTGCCTCTACGTAAAGTCTGTAACCAGTCGCGAAGTACGTTATAACACTTTTCACAGTTTTCAAACGCGACTTTCCGCGAAGGCTAACAGCGGCAATCCTACCGGCTGCACCAGTTTGATTTCGGGAGCGACGAAATGGCTTTTTAAAAACTAAAAATAAAAGTAACTAAAATGGGAATCGAATTAAGAGTTTATTAATACGACCCGAGCTTTACAGATGCTATGTAAGACTGCCTTCTTCTACTTATTCTAATGCATCGACACCGGATGACACCGTAGGCGGTGGACGTTCTCGAACATTCGAACATCACGCCACGTCTAGCTGATAAGGAAGTGCAGTGTACGGGATACTGCACCTGCACTGACTTATTGCAGCATAAGGTTATAGGGAATATAACTACCTTGAGAGGTGTCTGTTGGTAAATTGTCACTGTCAATAACACATCGTATTTCCACATCAGTATGTTCAAGCAAAGCCTCATCAATAAGCATAGGATCCTCCTTTGAAGGTCCTGGTTTGGGATGGAAAGATCCTCAACCTGTTCTCATACGCTCTTTTTTCTCTTGAGATAGAAGAACTTTTTTACGAGTCTTCAGATTGTCCCAACATTTCTTTAATTGTGCTTCTGTCCTCTGAAATTTGGAAATGAAGTATTTTAACAATTCTAGTTTTCCACTTACAGCAAAACTGCTTTTGTCTTATTAATAATTATTGTATTTAACTATTAATTATTAAATAAGATAAAAGTAGTTATATTCTAGTGTTCAAAATACTATGCCAAATAAAATACCACGAAATCACGGAATTCGTATTTTAAGCGTGGTATTTACAATATTATGATTTAAAAGTGAATTATATGGACAATGATATATTAATTTCTTACTTTAATATTTGTTTCAATTGAGTTGTACTCCTCCCCTAAGCGTCCCCAAGCCACTTTTTTATACCAGTATTACCGGCGGTTATGACGCCGAATTTAATTATATTTTATGATTAATTCTTGGGGACACAACTTCTCCGCCTCACTGAATATTTGTCTTTCAGACATATTATGTGTGGAACAAATAAAGCTAAAGGATAAAACTTGGATCACAACACAACAAACAAATGAAACATAAACAGCTCGGAATGACGCGATGCGACACAGATAAGGTTAAAAAACAAACATCTGTCAATTTTGAGGTGATCATAGACAAAAACATTAAAAAGTATGATAAATCTATGATTTTGTGACGTATGTAATGACGTTTTACCTCGACTCAACCTCGTTGGAGGATCCTCAATTAAATTTAATCCTAAGAATACCGATTTCGAGGATTCCTTGAGGTGATCCTTAAGGTATCCTCGGTTGAGTCGAGGTTGAGGAAGTTTTGAGGTAACTTCTTAGAATATGGGTGTAAGGACCTTAATGTTAACGTATTTAAACGTAATTTAAGAAATCTTTTAATGCATAAATGCTACTATAATATTAATGATTTCCTATGTGATAATGTTATATATTTTTTTTTGATTTGTTGTAATAATCGTTTATTGGGGTCTAATTTAATTTGACGTTCTTAATTATTGACTTCTTATCTATTACTATTCTATTATTGGAAATTACTTATTAATTAATTTTTTTTTTTATATTTATTGTACGGTTTTGAACTGACCTATTTATAATATATCTCACTTCATTGTTAAGAGACGCTTAATTGACATGTTGTTGTTAAACATAATCTAAAGCGAAGGGTCTCGCTTTATCAGGATGGCCGAGCTGTTAGCAATTATAGGTAGAATATAATTATTTTATAGAAATAATTAGTTCAGTTTAGCGATGTAGAAGCATTAGATAGATAGATAGATAGATAAAATGTTTATTCAATTAATTAAATACAGGTGTTTCTTAATCTTGCGCTCCTCCGTGGCGTCGGCGTAATTTGTTACGCCGACGACACGCTTGTCACGGCGAGGAGTAAGTCGCACCGGGCGGCGGCCATACTGGCGACCGCTGGGGTCGCACAAGTCGTTGGTCGTATCCGGCGGTTGGGCCTCGAGGTGGCCCTGTCCAAGTCCGAGGCCGTTTGTTTTTACGGCCCTCGGAAACGGCCACCTCCAGGGGCCCATATCATGGTGGGAGGGGTCCGCATCGGCGTCGAGCCGACCCTAAAATACTTGGGTCTCTTGCTCGACAGCCGGTGGGACTTTACAGCCCACTTTCGTCGTTTGGCCCCCATTCTTCGGGGCGCTGCAGGTGCGCTCGCGCGCCTGCTGCCCAACCTCGGGGGACCAAACACCTCCTGCCGGAGGCTCTACGAGGGGGTCGTGCGGTCCATGGCCCTATATGGGGCCCCAGTTTGGGCAGACAACCTGGCGGCCCGAAACATTTCGGCGCTACGTGCACCACAGCGCGTCATGGCCGTCAGGTTGATTAGAGGATACCGCACGATCTCGTACGAGGCTGCGAGCCTCCTCGCCGGATCGATGCCATGGGACCTGGAAGCGGCGCTCCTGGCGTCACTCTATCGTTGGCGCCAGGAGGCGCTAGCTCGGGGCGAAGGACCGGGTCTTGCCGCAATCAAGGCGGCGAGGTCCGAGCTCCGCCAGGTCCTAGTGGCCAATTGGAAGGAACGACTTGTGCACCCCAGTGCCGGGCACGCCACGATCGTGGCGGTAAGTCCCGTGTTTGAGGAGTGGCTGGAGAGGCGGCATGGCGCCCTCACCTTCCGGCTGACACAGGTACTGACTGGCCACGGTTGTTTTGGCCAGTTCCTGTGTCGTATACGCCGGCAAGAGACGCCCGGTTGTCACCACTGCGGTGACTGCCGCGACGTTGTAGAGGACACGGCGCTGCACACTTTGGCGGTTTGCCCCGCCTGGGCATCGCAGCGCCGTGAGCTGATCGCGGCAGTCGGATCGATTGCCCTCTCGCTCCCGGCCCTAGTTCAGTCTATGGTCCGGAGTGAGAGGTCGTGGAACGCCGTCGCCTCCTTTTGCGAGGAAGTAATCTCCATCAAGGAGGCGGCGGAGCGGGAGAGGGAGCGTTTGAACCCTCTCCCCAACCGCAGAGCCGGGCGCCGGAGGGAGCGCGATGACCTCCAGCCACCCTGAGGTTTGACCTGGGGGTGGCGGGCTTTGTGGGCCTGCCCGCCATCCGTTCAGCACCAGGTCCGAGAGGCGGCGTGCGTGTTCCCACGCGCGCCTCTGTGTCGAGTCCGTCTCCCCCCTAGGGGGGAGACAGTAGGGAATTTTTGAGCGTGAGTCCTTTGGGTAGGTCTCTTCGGGTAGTGGCCTGCGTTTCACACGGCGGGCCGTAACCTCGGCGGGGTCGCGACCGCATGCGAAAGTGATTCGCGCGGCCCCGTCGATAGTGGTTTTGTCGAGGAACACCGTGGTAGGTTTAGTCGGTATTCCGGGAGGTACTTTACTATTATTCCATCTTTCTTTTACCCCGGCGAGTCCGACATAATCCCTCCGCCCGCCCCCGCGGAGGGATATGCGTCATAGCATTCCCCCACGTAAAAAAAAAAAAAAAAAAAAAAAAAAAAAAAAAAAAAAAAAGGTGTTCTTAATCTAAAAGTGCGCCAAACTGTAAAAACAGTTTGTTGGCGCTATGCGCTCATACATGCATCATATTAGCTTATCTACTAGGTGTCTAACAGTACTAACTTACAATTAAATTTTACTTTATTTTTATTACAGTACTCGATCACACTATAAAAAACATATATAATAATACTACTACTCTTTAATCTTATTCAGATACATAATCTTTAATTTTGTTTTGAAAGTCGCTTTACTAATTTTACAGTACTCGAAATTTATTTCATTTAATATTTTTGGTGTTATATACTTAAGTGTCCTCTCACCGTAATAATTACACACTCTTGGTTGTACATATTTAGTTCTAATGTCTTTCCTCAATGACTTGTACACATTGTTGTCATGTTTGTAGTCATTACGTACAATTAAATTGGTCTATGGCTATCAAATAATTTACTTTCTCGTTTGCTGGGAGCACCTTGCATATCTTGTAAAGTATGTCATAATTATTTTTACATTTCAGTTTTGTGTCCCTGCTTACAAGCATTTTTAAAAACCTAATTTGCAACACTTTTATTCGGTTTATATAGGTAGCAAAGGTTCTTCCATACACACTAAGTCCATAAGATATTAATGATTCGACCATAGTATGATAAATAACAAACATTGTAGACTTATTTACAACATTGTCAAGCTGAAATAATTTACCAAGTATTATTCTCAGTTTATCACATAAATTATCTATGTTATCACATAGATAATTTATGTTCCTTCCAACTAAAACTAATATCTATTGTTAAGACAAGATATTTAAATTTTTGTACATTTTCTATTTGACTACAACTACATTTGGACTTATTTACATGTAGGCATTCGTAGGTATGTCCTATAATGTTTATGGATTTACATTGCATAGGCATATAGGGGGAACGCACGTGCATTAATTTGGTTTTGTTAACATTTAATATTAATCCATTATCGTGTGACCACTTTAAGATGTTTTCATAATCTTGTTACATTTTAATACTAATTTCATTTAGGTCTTTATGCGCGTATATCAGACAAGTATCGTCGGCGTACATATATATTCTACAGTGTTGTACTACATTGCTAATACTATTAACATGTAAAATGTAGCCCAACGGTCCGTATACCGAACCGGTGGGCACGCCTGACGTCACCTGCGCTTCCCCTCCGGCCACTCCATTCACAACCGTATACAGCGTTCTATCACTAAGATAACTTTTAAAGAAATTCAACACCGGACCTCGAATACCACACTCCTGCATATATTGCAGTAACACCTCATGTTTCAGAGTGTCGAATGCTTTTTTAAAATCAATAAATAAAATACCTACATGTTTTTTCTCATTTAAATATCCATTAATATCATCTGAAAAACACGCCAGTGCAGTTGCAGTGCTTCTTCCGCGCCTAAAGCCATGTTGTGAGGCTGAAATTATACTATTTTCCTCAAGGAAATCACTCATCTGCGTTACTATTACCTTTTCCACTATTTTATTTATTATTGACAGTATAGCAATTGGCCTGTAATTAGCGTAATCTAAGTGGCTACCTTGCTTGTATATCGGTCTTATAATAGCACGTTTTAGTGCACTTGGGTATTTCCCAGATGACAAAGACATATTTACAAAATTTGCCAGCGACTGGCTTATTTTATGCTTAATAATTTTTAGATCTCTGATTCGAATTTTATCTGTGCCAGGTGCCTTTTTTATACTAATCACATCAATTATTTTCTCTATTTTGCTAGCCGATATTTTTTTAAATCAAAATGACATGTTTGTTTTCTTAACGTAGTTCTCGCGGTTGAAAAAAGTTTTATCACAATTGTGCCTTAAATTTGCAATTTCATTTGTAAATGTTTTGGCAAAGTTTGTACATATGTTTTCAGTGGTTTCAATCTTACCCAAATGTTTTAAAATAACCTTATCTATACTATTATTTGTTCTACCCAACCAGCTATTGATATGAAACCATATCTTTCTATAATCTTTTCTACACTCTTCTATACATTTTTTCCTATACATATTTTTAGCATTGTAAATACACTTATTAGTTTTATTACGAAATTTAGTATATTCAGTTTTATAAATCATACAACTAGGCGAGGATTTCCATTTACGAAACAACTCATCCCGATGGTTTATCATTAACTCTAAACTTTTAGTCACCCACGGTTGACTTTGTCTTTTGTCACGGATTTTAGTTTTAGTTTTACACTGCATATATATTTCACCAAACACAATACATAGTCTTTCATATAGCTGCAATGGACACTTTATTTCTTGTAATTCACTCCAGTCAACGCTATCTAACTTTTGTTGCACTAATTTATTATGTAAAGCACATACCTGCTCACACTGTTTACCTATCGCGTTATCAGTAATGCCGACGCTCACGCCTACCAGATAGTGGTCTGACAACTTGCAGGTAAGCATGTGTGCTACGGGCGGCGCGCGCTCAGTCGCAGCTGCGGCTCGCGCGCAGCGCACCCATACATGGTCGATGCACGACGTTACCATCCGGCCGGCAAGTACCTCCTCTCGCGTCGACTCCGTGATAGCACACTCCAGACCCCGAGCGCACATAGCGTTATTGTATTCTACAGTTACTGTTGATGCATATGAGTTGCCAGATATATTTATGTTTGTGTCGCCCAACATTACTATTCCTTCCTGTGGTAGTATAGTTTTAATTAAATTGTCGATTTCTTCTACAAAACGTCGCGCATTAGTGCTTGGCGGCCGATAAACCGCGATAATGTGTATACTTTCATTATTGCACAGTTTTAACTTCCCGTATAAAATTTCTGATGCATGACCATTTATTGCCGTGGCTGTAAAATTTAATGTATTTTTTATATAAATTAGTACCCCTCCTCCTTTCCTTGTTTCTCTCGTGTTTGTGTATGTATCATTACCTTCTATATTGTACAACGACACCTCTTCTTCGTTAATATTTATTTCTGTCAATACAATTATATGAATATTATATTGGCATTGTTGAAGCAAGACTGTAAACTCATTGAAGTTTTTACGTAACGATCTTATGTTTAAGTGTATTATTTTTAATTGTGTATTATGTATGATATATTGACTCCATGATGTTATATCTTCGTATCTATAATATTCTATTCCATTTGTTATACTGGACAGTGTATCTGTGATTGTGTGGAATTTTTGTAAAGGTTTTATTATGTTTATGTACTCGCACCGGACAATTCCGGGTTTAGTTATTTAGAGTATTGTGTTGTTGTTCCCCGCGTTGCGGGGGGGTTGTATACTGATGTAGTAATTGTTCTATGTCTCTTTCATTTAATATGGAGTATATTTTCCTCTCTTCATCCTCCACGGGAAAAAAGTATTCAAAATTTCTTTTAATCGATAAATAAAGTGCTTTAGGCGATATTTGTCGTTGAAGTTCACTAGACATTTTTGAAAATATTGCACTACAGGGTGAAGGTAAATCATGAATTGATGGAAAATGTTGTTTGTATTTACAAAACACTTTTTTCTGTTCGTTTAAATCAACAACATTTTTTTCCGCGTTTCATAGTGATTAATTCTATATGATCGCGATGAAAATTATATTAATGAAAATAAAGTTATGCGTATTGTAAACTATGAAGCTCGTATGATGAATCAGGAAACAGTGCAAATTGCAAATGTGCATTTACGAAGCTAATTGCGGACGGTTGCTATATAGTAACTTATTAATATAATAATTATTCGTGTGCATTTAATTCGTAATTAATAAATATCCGTAAAACATAAATGTATAAATAACTATATCAATATATCATGATAATTATCGTGTTTCCTTATACACAAGACACGGTTGTTTTATTTTTCTCCAAGTGATCAAGTGTGTGTTTTTTTTACTTGAGTATTTTTTAGGTACAATTTTTTGGTATAATTATATTTTATGAGTAATGCGTAAATAATAAAATATTATAGAACACCCGCCATCTTGATGTCAATATGGCGGGTGTACCTTAATTTCGAAATAATTTCGTTCTGAAGGAGGTACAGATTTTTTAGAGCTAGGTACAAAATAGTATGTTTTAGGTACATTTGTTTGGTAGTTGGTATAATTTAATTTGCTATGGTACACCCACCATTTTTACATTACGTAATGGACGCAAATATAGAGGTAATAACTTTAACGCATTATTAACTTTAATGATTTATAATTTAATAATTATCCCTAAAATATATATAAATATGTAGTGAGATCAATAATTCATAATAATAAACAAAAGTTAACGACACATAGTTGTTTTATTTCTCAGGAAGTATCCAACATATCAAGTGTTTTTTTTTACTTGGGGTACTCTTTAGGTACAATTTTTTGGTGTAATTATATTTTATGAGTAATGGTTAAATAATAAAATATTATAGAACCCCGCTATCTTGATGTCAATATGGCGGGTGTACCTTAATATCGAAATAATTTAGTTCTGAAAGAGGTACATTTTTTTTAAACCTAGGTACTAAATGGTACATTTTAGGTACATTTTTTGGTTAATAGGTTGATTCGATTAGTTAAGGTACACCCGCCATTTTGACTCTCACTGTATCTACTAAGGGATTTGATGCAATCTCACATTGCAATAATCCGAGATTGCAACAATATATTAAAATA
This sequence comes from Catocala nupta, assembly GCA_963675205.1. Lineage (NCBI taxonomy): Eukaryota > Metazoa > Arthropoda > Insecta > Lepidoptera > Erebidae > Catocala > Catocala nupta. Next base: position 9,758,328 of record OY776108.1, on the reverse strand, counting down.
AAAAAACACATATTTGTGATAGTTTTATTAATCACCTTCTTCATTAGGATTATCATAATATAATTATACAGTATCCAGAAATTGTGCAAGAGGCAATTGCTTACTCTGGTACCGTGCCCAACCAAGATACCATATTATGCTCATGATGTAGGCACAGCAACCAACCGTTCATTTGCCAATGATACAGGTGCAATAATATTGGATTATAGCATCCCTGCCACATAGAGCGCTGTCAGGAAGGTGGAAAGCATTTATTAAAGCGGCAGCCACTTCGAAGAGTACCAACACATTCCTTGACGCACTATTAAAAAAATCTTGGCGAAATAGCTTAAAATCTCGCTTAAATCTCCCATTGACTACTTCTACAACACATCTACATATCGTAACTGTTCTTGATTTATTAACTGCGAGGGTTGATAGTTGAGATTCACCCTGTTGCATATAATACAATATATTATTATTATTGAATACATTCACTTGCGCAAAAATACGAAAATCGAATGACATTAATGACATGAAACAACCATGACAATTGACAGACGTTGACATTGACATTTGCCGTTTACTATTCCGATCAATGAAATAAATAATCAATAAAATCGATTATTTAATTCTTACAATGATTATTTCTATTTTACTATTATTATTGATACTCCTGATTATTATTTTACATTGATTTTAGTACCTAAAAATAAACATACTAATATAATGGCGTATTATTTAATTATTCGTAATATTTCAATCATTATCGATTTCCACTAAATCGATCATATTCTTAGAGTACGCTCTATTCATCTAATGCCAAAGTTAGTGACGTAAAATGTAATAAGAGTTCTAACGGTTTACAAGGCTCGTTTAAAATAAAAAAATAGATTTCTAATTATTTTCTACACTTGGCCATTGGTATTAAGGCTAATATTTAAATGGGTTAATTAAGCAAAATAGACAATTTTTTTGGTACATATCTGATTCGTGTAACGGTAGGCCCAGAAACGGGTTTCTCCTTTAAGTGAGGTCTTAGTATATTTGACATAACAAGAGACTTAAATGAATACATAAATGTATTTGCATCAGGATTGGTATTCCTATAATTCATGGCTCTTATACGACAAAGGAAATTCTCCAAGGGATCTTGATTCAAATATCTGGGATAAAAGAATTCCACCCCATATGTGCTGAATAATAATTTGGCTAATCCTAGAAAACTCTGTAGCGTTATTATCGATTCTTCTAGGGATGACACCCGGACATGTCTAGGTTTTCCACCCTGTATTGCTATTTAGCTATTGGTGTCAATATATTTAATCTTTCAATTTCTCAATAGAGTCTTGTCAAAATTTTAAGTGTGGTGATGTTGGTTTTACTGCACATCTCAATTTGCCCCGGGTTGAGTAACCTGGTGATCCATTAACACTGTCAAAAAGTTGATAAAAAAATGTCACCACTGCAGCTGTAGTTTTCATAGTCGCCAATGGATTATTCAGCCGCTCATCTGAAACCAATTTACAACTACTCTGAGTACACATACAGTTTTATTATTATACAGTTAATATAATATTTCCATGCATGCCCTATGCTGTATATGTTTAATATAATAACTATAGAATATTATATGATATTATTATTATTATACTAATAATAATATGATATATTATTCTACCACATACACACAACACCATCTAGTCTCAAATTAAGAAAAGTTTGTACTAGACAATGGATAAACATACAAATATACTTTTTTTTTGTAAATACATACATATTATATGTATATACATAGAAACACCCAGACCAAGACAAACATCCATGTTCACGCACACAAATGTTTGACTTGAGCAGGAATCTTCTTTTGCTTCCATCACAATATTAAATATTTGTCGCTGAATCTTAAGTTGTAGTTTTTCTAGCAGCGTTTGCGTAGTCAACAGCATGCTATTAAAAACTTTTCTAAGGCAGTCTCTGTTTTAGCAGCAGAAGAAAGCAATATTTGTCTCTTTAATGTGTCCCTTTCTGCAGATTTTTCTTGCCTTCTTTGTTTTGTTTCCAACAATGTGACCAAGGTTGCCTTTTTCTGAGGAGGATTTATATCGTCGTATGAATGTTCAACCACGCCGTCATTAGACTCATCATTTTGAATCGTTGAATCTCTTAATGAATGCTCTTCGATTATTACATTTGTTGATCTTGGACGGTTTTGCATTGAGGGTAACAAGAACTCCATATGTTTTTCATATTTCCATGTATGTATATATTGATGTAGCTGCTTTTAGTTACAGTACAGTTACAGTTACAGTTCTTGACAATGACCAACCCTTAATTTTTTCCAAAGAGCTCGGGAAATTTAATATGTTAAAGCATGTATTAATCATAATACAGTAAAAGTACTTGATGACGTTATTACTATTGCCTGTGGTTTAATAAATACATATACAGGACTCTTTAATTAAATAATTAGCTGTACGCTAATACAGTGTGATGTATATCTTTATGTACGTACATTATCATGTAATTTTATTGAAAAATTAAGCTACAAGGTTAATTTGTATATTTTATTTACCTATAACTAAATAATACTTTGGTACAATAATGGGTACACATTACCTTTCCATGCAGACACTAAAACTTGAATAAGATCTGAAACATATTTATGATCAAATTTAACACTCATTATATTTACACTTTTATTTATACTATAGTTGCAATCAGCAACACAGAAATAGCCTTTGTGAAGACCTGACAAATACATTTGTATCTGAATCTGCCCATAATACTACTTGGTTGGTTTCCCATTTCGTGCATAATTTTTATAAGACTGCACTTTTTGGACATTGAATTTCTACAACGTTGTCTTCACAGATCCCATCTCGCTCCTCGGCGACGCTCCGGCACTACATAGGGCGTCGGACCGACTCAATGGCTGGCGGACGGGAGATCCCCGTTCTCCCGCCCGCAGCCTTCATTATGGTGGCATAAGGCGCGCGTAAGCGCGCCTGCGCCGCCCGGTTCGCCGGCGATGGCGCGGATCCGCACTATCGCTCCACGCATCCGGATCTGTCACCCTGCCATATTTCAATTCGTGCCAAAGGCAACTTTGATGCTGGTTTCTTGTGTCTTTCTCAACTTTTTGACATCTGCATCAGTCAATGTCAGTTCTTGCAAAAAAGTGTCACAGGATTTTTCCTTGTATTTTAGCACCAATTTGTACATGAAGAATTTGTCTGTCATATCACTGACATAATCATTTTCATATTTTATCAGTTCACAGTTGTGAAGTTTCCTTTTTTTGCCGTCCTGAATAAATTTTCAACTAATCCAGTATTAGATGGCAAGTTAGGCTTACCATTGGATAAATCTTTTATTGTTATATATTTTATAGTAGTTCCAACCTTGGATAACCAGTAGCATTCAGTGGATGTAACGGATGTTTCTTTAATTCTGCGATGGACCCACATAAGAAATGCTATGGCATGTTTGCAGCTTCCTTGTGATGCAACACAGTCATGGCATTCTACGTATTTTTTATTACATTATTCGTAGAATTGCCCCAAAAGATAATACCAAATGTCAATAAGGATTCCGCGAGACCATGGTAGGCAGTTAATATAGCATTACAGCTTACGATAGGTGAGAGATTATAAAGGGCATATGCCGTGCTACTAATTTTTTACAAAGCCCTTCAATATGAGCCTTCCAATTTTACTGCTTGTCAATAATTACCAATCCAAGAAATCGAGATATATCTGTTACTGAGATAACATTATCCCCATATGCTAGCCTAATGTTAGATGAATTTTGTGCTCTTTGGTTGAAATGCATAATATTGGTCTTTTTTAGATTAATCTTTAAATTATTGTTTTCTAGCCATATGTTAATAGATTTAAATGTTTTGTTAATGTCAAATTCGTACCTGTCATTATTATTACAAGCTATTGTTACGGTAGTGTCATCAGCAAACAGCGACATTGATATATGTCTATCTATTTAAAATGTGGATTTTGTTAAGCGTTTAATTGACAACCTTTTTATTTTGTTGTAGTTACCCAGAAAAAAATTAAATATATTCCTCAGTCAGAAGTCGAAACTCAATGCGACGACGACGACGACGTGTTTTATGAGAATTCACAAACTTATGACGATTGGGAACCAGAAGTGAATAAGGATAGTGAAACTATAAAAAAAATAACGATGTTGATTTGAAATTAACAAAAGCTAATTTCACGAGCACCGAAAAGACCCTGGAAGAAATAGATGAGCGGATTCCAACAATTATTGATTTAATAATTTATCTTTATTTCAGACCAGACTGATCCATACATTTTTACAAATGAAAAGAAAAGAAAAGCGTTAGTAGGGTTAGTAGTACACACGGAAGTAAAATAAAAATAAGGTGTTAGTAATGTGTTAGTAAACAAAATAGGTATGTCACATAATAAATAATTAAAAACTATTTCCTATTTCTAAGCAGGTGTACACCTGCCCAGTAGACAGTAAACGGACTGTCTATCTTGCACGCTAACGTTCTGAGGACAGCGTTGGTGCTACCACGGACCCTGCTCATCATCGAGGCAGTTCTTTTCCTGATGATGGAGAAGAAATCATCAATGACAGCATCCGCAAACATTGCCGAAGCACTGCAGTACCTGGGTTTCCTCAACACTGCCCTCAGAGCGTCATTGTACTGAACCCTCAGGGCATTGTAAGCCCGCCGCGTAAAGTTGATCCACAGACTGCACGTGTAAAAGGATTGGCAGTAGGCTCTGAATAGTAACAGTTTCACATCTGTGGTACAACGTGCAAATCTGCGGGCCAACATATTGCAGCGGACTGCCAACGCCCTCCTTTCCCTCTCCAGGTCCTCATCATCCTGTAGCCGATCTGTCAGCATGTGACCCAAATATTTTACTTTAGGCACCCTCTCTAGTGCCGACCCACCGATCTTAATTGGCGGCACGTTTGATGGAGCCTTGTTCCCTGCTTTGCACAGCATGAGAACACTTTTACTAGCATTATATTTGAGTCCATGTGACAGGGCATACGATTCACAAATGCTCAGAAGTCTTCTGAGCGCACTTACTGACGGGCTCAACAGAACCATGTCATCCGCATAACTAATATTGTTAATCATTCTGCCGTCTACTGAACATCCGACCATGGTTCCGCTGAGCCTGCCAATCAGCTGGTTAACAAACAGGTTAAACAAACTCGGGGAGGTCAACCCGCCTTGCCTTACACCACATTTCAGATTGTATTCCTGACTATGCGAGTTTCCCCATCTGACAGCATTCTTTTGATTACTGTACCAATACTTGAGGAGAGATACCTGCTCCCTCGCCACAGTGGTCTCCTCAAGCAGTTTATGCCAAAGAATATCATAAGACACCAGGTCGAAGGCCCTCGACAGATCAAGAAAACACGCATATACTGGTGTTTTTCTGTCGGTATAGTACCTCACAGTTTGTTTAACACACATAATTGCCATTTCCGTTGAGAGGTTAGGTCTGAAGCCAAACTGCAAGTCATGTAACTGAAGGTGTTCGCTCAGCTGTACGTTTATGAGACTGTCAAGGACCTTCGCCATGGTTGTGGCCAGTGATATCGGGCGGTAATTATGCTTGTCAGATGGGTCCCCGGTTTTGTTTTTTATTACTGGAATTACAACCGTTTTCATCATATCATCCGGAATAAAAGAATGACCGATACAAAAATTAAACAGCATGCTCAGGACTCTGGGCAGATGTACACCTGCATAACGCAGATGTTCTATACTTATACCGTCATGACCTGGTGATTTTCCACGCTTCATTTTTTTTATGACCTTCCTCACGTCTGATGGCATAATTTGACTGTATTTCTCGCCAGGTCTGACGTCTGGTTTACTTAAGTTACTAAAGTCACAGGGCATTGGTTCAACAGTAAACAGATCTTTAAAAACATTCGCAATATTTTGATCCCCAACTGCACTGTCGACGCTCACAGGAACACTCGGCCTAGGATTCAAGTGCCCCGTATTTTTCCAAAAACTGCTAAAATCTTTAGCCTTATGCTTTGCCGCCAGTATATCCATTTTTATTTGCTCGGTATTATCCTGGCACCATTTCAGTTTTTTTTAAAACTCTTTTCGTGTTTCACACATACTCAGATACTGTGGTCCCGCACGCGGCTTCCCTTGTATAACCCAGTTACTGAAACTAAGCCGAGCCTTCCTATGAGATTCACCTACATGCTTGTTCCACCCTATAATACACATCTTTTTATTCATTTTTCTAGCACTTCGAGTTTTTTTCGAGGCATCACTCAAGACAGACTTAATGTTAGCGTACATTGTATTAACTACGCGCCTATGATCTACATTGTCACACATAAAGTCACAGCAGTCCCGCAATTCCACTGGAAAATCTATATTACGTAGTGCCCCGTTGCATAGCTCCCTATATTTACAAATTCGTTCCTCGTTTCTTATCCCCCATAATATTCTGTTATCTATCTCTTTGTTTACAATAGTTTTACTCGGTACTCTCTTAAGATTACACGTGATTTCCAATGGAAAGTGGTCTGACCATGACACTTCATACAACACTTTAATACTTTCAATTGTTTGAAATGCCATTGACGTAGCCAGGCAATGATCTAACCATCTTACAGTTCCGTGAGCCTCACTTAAATAAGTATACGTGTTCAGACAACTAGGTAATAAATCTACGTCAGCGCATGACCAACTTTGTTCATCACAAAAATTCAGCATTTCATTAAAAAACAATTCCTTCGGATGTGCATTGAAGTCACCCATAATAAATACTGTATCTACATTATAATCGTCAATTACCGCATTCATTTCCGAGAGACACGCGGTAAATTCAGATAGGTTATCCTGACAGTCCGTAGGCATATACACTGAGAACACTAACATTGATTGACACTGACTCACGCATTTAATTGCCGTAATGCGCACATTATTACACTTAATAATCTCGACACTACTAAACGCACTCTTTCGCCATAGAAGGGCCACCCCACCATACGGCCTCCCCCGCAACACTCCTTCCCCTGTGTCTACCGCTGAGACGCCCACCGCCGCAAAATCACAATGAATGTCGTTGAGATAGGACAGATCGTGAGGTAGCAGCCACGTCTCCTGCAGTGCAACTATATCTGCAGTGTCACACAGTTTGTTTACATAATCCACTGACCTACAATTGAAACTCAATAGTTTAAACAATCTATTTTTCGCAACCATCTTGACGTTTTACTGCCTGCTCCTTTCCCTTGACTGAATACTCTTTTCGAGCCTTAAATATTATATATCTCCTAAAAAATATTCCATTCGGCCAGAAATCATCTTTCCCAAATAAGTCTAACCTACTTCTAGGAATATAGATCTTGTAGGAGTCATACTCCTTCGAGTATTTCATGGGTACTTTTTCTGGTGCCACTACAATGCTAGTTTTCGCCATGATATAATCTTCGATATCTTTTTCCGTTGTGTCCTTTGAAACATTGTATATAAACAATGGAATTTTTACGTCAGCTGCTCTAAATTTAGACGATGAATCTACCGCACCACATCCTTGTTTCCCTTTAATTCTCGACCCACGACGCTTTTTCACTGTAATCCATTCCCCTTTATCGCCTTCATTTTCCATTCTTTGTCCGTCCACTCTTATCTCCTTTGAGTTAGGATCCAGCGTGCTCACATTACGCGCGCTGCTAACTGTAGTATGCAGTCCGCACCCCACCACTTGCGCCAGCTGCTTATACAGCGACGGCGCCTCACTGGACGGCAACACGTTCGAAACCGCAGTTGACATACCATTGGCCTCCACGCGCTCACCTGGTGAGTCAGATGACGCACGTTGCCTGAGCGAGAGAGATGTAGATCTCGCTTTGCTTGCGTAAGAGGGAGACAGTATAGTTGACGATTCTCTGGACAACTCTTTTACCTGCGCCTGAGCTATAGGTGACTCAAGTTCGGTCACTGACCTCTGTGTACAATGCATGAAGCCCATCGGTCCGCTGTTACAATTAAAACTATCCTGCATGCAATAACCACCCCTCTTCGTATTAACATTAGGCTCAATATTGTTTGTCTTATTCTTTCCTACCTTCAAACTGTCAATCTCGAGCTTAAGTAGTTTTAAATCATCAACTGTCGCATATTGAACATTCGAATAACACTTCTCCTTTATCCCACGCAGTTCTTTCTGGATCAAAACAATGTCCTTCAGTAATCTAGTCACATCAATGTGGTCGAAAGTTACCGGCGGTAGCTTCTGAAGATCTCGGGCAACGAAAACGGGTATTTCTTCCGGGTCGGTTTCCTTCAGAAGGGTTATAATATCGTATAAGTTCTTGTTTATTTTGCGCTCACCCTTTCGCAACACACTACGCTGCGCAACCGACTCAAAAAGCAGCGATTTTGCTTCCTTACAATCTTCCTCCGAAAAGGCAGATGCACATACCGTGACGAGGCTTTCTTCATCCATTACATCCATTTTATTTTGAATGAATGAGAGCACTTCATTAACAACTAGATTGCAGTTATTGCACTTTAACACCTTAGAGGTCATTTTCGATATAGGACAATGCCCTCCGCGCGCACGAATACACACACCCGAACGCGACCGCGATCAGCTGTTGACTGGTTGCAAATATTTTGGACAATTCGTGTCCAACGAATTGCTACGATTTAGTATAAATGAAAGATATGCAATTATGCAAATTATTATAGAAATTCTGAAATAATCATTTACCAACATTATAGTAGGTAATGTGTGAGGTTAGAGCTGATGAATAAGAGTAAAATGAAACCAGGTTTAGTGTTTATATAGATTTATTAATATTTTAGTTACGTACAACGTGAGTTTTCATTATGTCTTACATAATGAAAACTCACGTTGTACGTAACGCCTGATTATTGTGAGAGAAAAATTTCTAAATAAAAAAAAGTAATCGTTTTAATGTGTTTCCATTTTTCATTGAGCCTTGACACTTATAGCTACACATGTCTACCGCGAAACATTACTCACAAAACCATATAACATTTTTAATATTTATGGTATTCCCGGAAACATGGGGCGAGACACAATCCTGGGAATCCTGGGCAATCAGGACACCCATACAGAACTTGGTTTCTTTGTTTTTTTGTAGCATATTCTACACCGTTTTCGACTAACCCTTCCGCCATGCCTTGGGAGTAGTATTGGCAAATGTATTCTTTCATTCGGAGATCGAACATTTGGCAATAAATTTTCTAATATACCCTTTCTAAAATCATAAAGTTCTATAGTTGAATTGTTAATTTTTCGATATAACAAGAAAGCGTTCACTAAGCATATTTGGATGATATGTATAATATTTTTTTATACCAGCGCATCGTTTTGTGTTCGCATGAGTAATAACTTAAGAGTTGATCGTGCCTGTCAATTGCTCGCATATATTTGTTATACTCTACTTGCGGCGCAGGCTTATATTTTACACTGCGTATGCCGCGACTAGTAGTCTTTTTATAATTACTTTCATGTTCAGAGCTCAAAAACAAGATTTCTCGTTTATCCAACCATTTGGTAACAACAATATTTTTTCTATTGTGCATTATACAAGATTCCCCGGCTTTTAATTTATTGTGTATTAAATTAGGATTGCCAGCGCGTTTTGCCCGAAGAGTCCCTGTTACATATGTGTTTTTATTTAATAACTCCTCTGCTAATCCCACACTCGTATAAAAGTTATCAACATATAGTGAATGTCCCTTATTAATATACTTTTCCAACAATAACATTACCACTTTTATTCACGTGGTTTCTGCCACCCACCAATTGATCCCCAGAACCAGCATAAAGGTGTACTTTTTGTACAATCCCATGCATGTCAGCTAATATATATAATTTAATGCCATAACGGTGTCTTTTCCCTTTTAGATATTGGCGGAAGGACAGACGACCTTTCCATAATATTAAAGATTCATCAATCGTGATGTTTTTTGCCGGGTAATAAATGGAACACATTGATTGGTTAAATAAATCAATCAAAGGTTTTATTTTAAAAATGCTTTCGGGTCTTTCGTCGGTTTGGACGTTTAGGGCCCTTAAAATTAAATTAAATCTGTCTTTTGACATAAATAAATGTGGGCTAAGCCGCATTAAGTAATTTGTTGACCAATAATCAGCCATTCTGTTTAATTTAACGGTACCCATAAACAATATTATGCCGATAAACACTTTTAGTTCAGGTATTGTTAAATCTTTCCATTTAGCAAACCTAGCGCGAGAGGTATTTACTTCGTTTTTTAATTTGTTGCCACGCTTATTTGTACACTCTACAATTAAATTACATAAATGTACATTAAGAAATAGAAAGAAAACATCGATATAATTTTTACCATACATGTTATGAGGTGGTAAAAGGCCTGGTGTACCCGTAAAAGGAATCTTAATCATACTGGTAGGATTACCATGATACCAGGTATTCGGGGCTTCAGGCGTGTTCTCGTGCGTCTGTGTTGGCAATTCTTTGTCTTAGTCGCCTGTGTCGGCTTCTAGGTTTTCATTGACCCATTCGTCAATGATGTCGTCCATATTGTCTGCTAAAATCCCGTAGAGATCAGCGTCACTTATTTCAACATTTTAACCTGACATATCTTGTAAATCAATATTTTGGGGAGACATTATGCCAGACAACTCCGCAAACATGACATCCCAGTTTGACGACCCAGGTTGAGGAGATGGTGGACTCGCAGCCATTTCCGTTAGGAACTGAAAAATAAATACCAGAATAAGCTACTAGGGGTGCACCAAAATTCACCTAAATTTTCAACTCCGATAATTAGAACAGCGCAAAAGCTTCTTCCTTAAATTTTTCATCCTAACAATCACAATTTCTAACTAAGTAGGTACTCTATTTTTAATGTAATATAAAATGTACATAATAAATATTTCTAATGTAATATATAATTTTCCGAATCATTCAACTTCATAATGTCGCAGTAAATGACTATTATACTATGGGTGACAGTGGCGGCTGTACTTTAAGTGCACTCGTGCGCTGAACCACTAATTCAAAAGATTAAAAAATTACAAAATATTATTTCGTCTTTATTTTTATATAACCATAATAATAAACATAAAATAACATAAATAAATAATAAACATTTTTAAACATACAAATACAAAATATTTATCTATTAAATATTTCCAATTACGACGAAACAATTTAAGCGCTTTGCTACATTATTATGACTCATTTCTCGTAAACAGTAAAATCCCCGTGCGATTTGACGAGCGCATGAATACCGCCAATATGCAACTTGTATGACACGAGCTAATAACGCCTGACGTGTGAAACAAAAGATAGTTCATAGAAATGTACCGCGGAATGAGTCTGTTCTCGTGCGGCGCTCCTGCGATCCGAAGATTACCGAGAACCGCCGATGTTTGACGAAATTTGCCGGCCGGGGCCAGCTCATTGGCGATGCGGTCAACGTTATCACTATGACTATGACTGTAATAGCGTTTCGCTTACTGTTTGTTTATTGAACTTATTACTTTTTCGTTTTATTCTATACCTACTGTGTGTACAGTGTGAGGTGTGAGTGAAAATGGGCATAAACCTTGATTATAAACATTTCAAAAGAAAGTTAATATGAAAAATAATACATTCTATGTAAAGAGTAGTTTTTTGCAATTTTTCACGAAAAATAGGTACAAATAAATAGGTAAAATGTATAAATTATGGGTTTCTGGGGAGCATAACGTCAATTATTATAAATATAAGACCAAAAACTTACCTTTAATTCACGGCACGTAGCGAAATTAGTGAAAGGCAATCTCAAATCTCGGAGTTCAGGTAAACAGGATACAGTCGTCATAAATATAAAATCAAAGAGTCCAAGCCACAACACAAGCACACAAGCCAATGTCGTCAAAAATGTAAAATCACGGAGTCCAAGTGCACAAGTGAATGTCGTCGATAATATAAGCAGTAAGATCACGTCTGTATAGAGCAAGGGTAGCAAGACAGAAGGGCGGGATGAAAAAATTATGCGCCGGCGCAAACAATTATGTACGGTGCGTAGTTTTAAACAATAATCAACCGTATACGCATACGGAACTTCGTTGGCGAAGGGCCGGCTAACAGCGCAAAAAGTGGGTAAAACCCATTGTTTGTTAAGTCGCCGATCCGCCCCGCACTCTTTGTAACTCCATCATGTTTTGAGGCAAAAATGAACCTTATGACAAAAGCATTTGATTCTTTGAGAAACATTCCAGAAAGTTGGCTGTTAGAATTATCCAGTGATTAACTTTGCAATAATCAATAATAAAATGTGACAACAACAACGACAACTTGGTTTACAACCCCTGAAGTCTGCTAATTTACGAAATTGTGAAGTGTAGACTCCAATAAATATAAAAATTAGTTATTATCTGTGGCACAATATCTCTTGTCTATGTCAAATGTCTATTGCGGATATAAAATTAAAAAAGAGTACAACGTGATTATTTTCTCCACCGAGTTTTATTAAATTATAACATCACAAACATTCTGCAAGCCCATAACTCATCAATGGGCCCAGAATACGCCACTGCATAAATTACGGCGATAGCAAACATCTTGTGAGAGATTTTCGCTAGCTGTGTTGGCCGTGTTGAGATTTTGAGACGCCATCGGACGCCATTGTTTTATTTATTTATTTAACTTTAGACACGCCAACAGTATATATATATACAACATTACACATAATACAGTTCCTTAACACTAGTTCTTATACATACACTAATATAGGCATGTACATTATGCACCAAGATGTTGACTATACATTTATGTCAAAAGCTGGAGTTGTACACATCTTATACACTAAACAAAACGAAATTAAAATATAAAGAAAATGAGAAAAAAACAATAATAATTAAAAAAATATATTAATAAGATTTAAGTGCGAAGGATTTCAGTATTTTTTTCTTGAAATTCTTAAGGGAATCGTGAAAAATATCCAACTGGTCTATATTATCATGCTGCGTATTATATTCACTGCATGCACGAACCATTGGTGTATTAAGACCAAGATTAGTTCGTATAGATGGTCGGCAGAAGGATCTAGTTATGGGATGGCGTGGTGGTTTACTAGGAATAGATAACTGAATACGGTTCAATATATCACTGCTATCGATGTCATTATTAAGCACTTTATGCAGAAAGAGCACATCGTGTAGCTTGCGTCGATTGGATAAAGAGGACATCCTGAAATATTCCAGGCGTTGGACATAACTACATCTATGTGTGATGCCTTGCGAGATATAAGCCAGGTGTCGTGTGAATGCGCGTTGGACACTTTCTATTCGCTGGGAATTCACAGCATAAAAGGGGCTCCAGATTATGCACCCGTATTCTAAGTGACTGCGAACCAGTGCTTTGAACAACGTAATCCGTGTTTGTGCATGCCTAAAACCCCTTGTGTTGCGCTTCAGGAAATCAAGCATTTTGGCCGCTTTTCCTACTATCGCGTCAATATGATATGTAAAACGAAGCTCCCTGTCGATTACCACACCAAGATCTTTAATTTTAGAGACTGTTTGCAATTCGGTTGTTCCTATTCTGTACTTAGATTCTGTAGGTTGTCTTTTTTTGGAGAATCTGAGATGATAACATTTGTCCACATTAAGACGCATGAGGTTAATCGTGCACCATTCCACTATTCGAGTCAAATCATCTTGAACGAGATCGTTATCAGTTTGTGAGTTAAGAGGCCTGTAGAGCTTCAAGTCATCTGCGAATAGTAGACATTTGCAGTTCTGTATGATGGACACTATATCATTTACGAATATGGAGAACAGGATAGGCCTTAAATGCGATCCCTGTGGCACTCCAGAGACCGCATAGTAAGAATATGAGTTATAGCCGTTGACAGAAACTATTTGAAGTCTTTTTGCTAAATATGACCGAAACCAGTGAAGTAGGGAGCCATTAACGTCAAAATGGTTTAATTTTTGTATAAGGATTTTATGGTTCACTTTATCGAATATTTTATTTTATTTTATTATAATTGTTTTGTTGTTGAATTCGCCGGTCGTCGTAAGAGTGGATGAAAATGGATCTGTCACAACCGCAATCGATTTCTGGAATATAGTTGAATGGAAGTGCGACATGGTGCACCTGGAAATTTCGGATGAGGGTTATTCTAAAGGCCCCAAAGGCCTATTTGAGATCGTAGATGGTTCAATACCTAAACCCGGCAAAGATAAACCGGCGGAGTACCAGGATTGGATTTCAAAAGATAGTAAGGCGCAAGGTTGGGTTGTTTTCCATATTGAACAAAGTATAATGACACATCTACTTACTAGCACTACGTCTGCCGAGATGTGGACAAAATTAAATAATATCTACGAAAAAAAATCGTCAACATCCTTGCACCTTGAGTAGCACCGTATATAGTAATTTAATTTCAATGATTTTCATAATTAAAGTAAATGAATAGAGTACCAATTACACTAAACTACCAATTACTTTATATAAAATCAACCTCCAAGCAAACTTCTCAACACAAAATAATAAACGCGCGCGCGAAAGTCTGCAAAACGAAAACATAACTTCACAGATTAAGTAGAGATGCTACGCATCAGATGGCAATCTTCATAGATAAAAAAATTGCCTTAAGGCCGATCCACACTCACACACGAACCACGGCGCGAATCGCGGATAAGATTGCCAATAGTCTACACTCGCAGGTTCGCGCCGGGCTTCACAGTATAGTTCGCGCTCTTGACGAGTATGCACGTCAAATTTTGTAGTTTATTTGTAAGTAGTAGGTATGGACAGTGAAACCACTACGGGTGCTTTACTACTTTGCGCTTTGGCAATTTATAGTTACGCCTTAAAGAAAAAAGGAACAATTCAAAAGAAGCACAGAAAACGGAGATGGTGGATTACCACCATTCACCGAAACAGAACCAGGTGAGTACCATACCAACTTATTTTGAGATCAGGGGGATATATATTTATTATGTACGTAGTACCTACTACAAGATGGGTAAAATAGATATATTTCACTTTTAATTATGTAAAATTACACTTTTAATAACTTTGTCTTTTGTTACAGTGTAACTATGGAGAACCTTTTGAATGAACTAGTTGCAGAACCTTCAGATGAATTCAAAAAGTTTTCTCGGATGTCATTAAATGATTTTGAATATTTGCTTAGTCGAATTTCAAGACGAACTTCAAAGCAAGACACCCAATTACGAAAAGCTATCTCTGCCCGGATACGTCTTGCTATAACACTGAGATACTTAGCAACAAGAGATAACTGTGGAAGCCTTCATTTTTTGTTCAAAGTTTCACCACAAATAATATCAGAAATTGTACCAGAAGTTTGTCATGCCCTATGTGAAGTGTTGGAGAATGAAATAAAAGTAAGTATATAATATGCATACATAGAACAAAATCTTAAATCTAGAATATAATTTTGCAAAATCGACCAAATATTTCATACACTTGTCTTCAGGACATTTATTTTAAAGCAATAAAAACCAAATTCTAATATCAGTAAGTATTAAACTTAAATCAAAAGCTGTGTGAACTATATCTATATTTTGATTAGATGTTTTAGCATCTTGGTTCTCTGGTATATGAAGAACAGGATAATCTGGTGTACGAACAAGCTGGTGGGATCGAATGATGATATTAGAAGCTGGGGCTGATACTACTTGTCTGTTTTGGTAATGAGTATTTTGATTCGCCCGTCCGTAATGCAATGGAGGCTCTGAATGCGTAGATGATGATGTGCCCGGTCTTGGTTCAAATTGAGGTGGCGTTGGAGACATCACAGGGTCATCATATTGGTATTGTAAATACATGCCGTCAATGTCGTGCATCAATTGCAATTTATTCTTTTCAGATAATTTTCGCAACTTATTTGCTAATAATTTTCCGTATAAATCGCAATCATCCTCTTGCTGAACAGGCTGTGATAGAATCCTTTTTCTTCCTTATGGATTCCGGTTCTGCATACTATAATTATATAAAACCTACAGTATAGTATTACTGGCATTAGTTGACAGTCAATACAATTTCATATTTGCTGACATTGGTTGCCAAGGTAGAATAAGTGACGGAGGAGTTTTTACAAACAGTATTTTATGGAACAAGATGTGCACAAACAGCTTAAATTTACTAACACCGCAATCTTTACATCTTTAAATACTGTATAATGTTTTATGTATTTTTGTAATTTATTAGGAGTTGCCTAATGAATTACAAAAATACATAAAATTAAAATTGTTTGGGATCACCACGGGAAGGCCGAAAATATAACAAAATTATTTTTAATCAGGAATTCTATTTTTGAAAAGTCCCCTATTTCATTTACCTGTAGAAAGGATCAAGTTGTTATTACCAGATTACGTATTGGTCATACAAATATGACACATATTCATTTAATCACCAAAGCTGACAGAAACAAATGCAAGTGTGGATTTGATTTGTCCGTATTACATCTTTTAGTAGAATGCTCAATATTTATTAAAGAGAAATGCTTAAATAACCTACCAACCAGTTTAAAAGACTGCTTAAATGGAGATGGATGTATGCGAACTTAATGTTTTCTACAAATGATTAATGTTTACAATCTAGTGTAATGTATGTTGTTAACTGTAGTCGCTAATGACCGTTGATGTTGTGAAAATTATCAAAGTATCAAAACACGTTAAAATGTTTTAGAACATTTATTAATATTATACAAGGTGTCTATGACCGATGGGCATTAAAATGGACAGAGTATTCCATATGGGCTCAGTGTTAATTCAAAACGGTTAAAAACTCGATAAAGATAAAAATAGAAAATCACTTTTTCCAAACAAATTAAAACAATTTAATACGCAAACACCATTTATAAACATTTACACTAACCTGCGGTCACTTGCATAACAAAACGGCAACGTCGCACTCTGTTGTCTTTCATTTCGCCGATGGCGGGCGGCGAAGCTACATAATTATTACTAACTACACAAATCACCTCAAATCTTTAAATTTTCAATATGTCCACCATGCTCATTTACACACAACTGATATCGACGTAAGATATTATTTTGTAGTCTTACAATGAAGTTATTGTCCGCTACCAAGCTTTTTAATTTATTGAATGCTACAATTATTCTATTTCTAAGTTCGTCTATTGTATTTACATACGTGGCGTACACTTCACCTTTCACGTACCCCCACAAAAAGAAGTCCATAGGCGTTAGGTCCGGAGATCGGAGGGGCCATCGTACGGGGCCGAATCTGCCCAAACATTTCTGTGAGTCGCGCCCTGGAAGACACCACTGAATGTGGAGGCGCGCCGTCTAGCTGGTACCACAACCGCCGATATTCGGCTACGGACAGTTCATCTACGTACTCACTAACGGGACCATTTAATATGTCCAAAAACTTTGTCGCGTTAAGGGTGCCGTCAATAAAAATAGGGTCGATGACATGATTTTTATGCATGCCCGCCCACACGTTCAATGAAAAGCGGTATTGATGTTCGGACTCCCGAAACATGTGTGGGTTTTCTTCACTCCAATATCTACGATTCTGTCTGTTCTAAATGCCGTTGCGCGTAAATGTACTCTCATCGGTCCACACAATATTGGATAAGAAGTTATCGTCGATACTAACGTAATTTAACAGCCACTGACAATAACTATTCCTAACCGGCAAGTCTCGGCTCAATAAGGCTTGGACTTTAATAAATTTGTAAGGTTTGCGCCTATTACGTTTTAAAACCGTATGCACGGTGCCACGACTTACTCTGAATTGTTGCGCGGCTCTATGAAGGCTTGTAGGGTTACGGGCGAAATGCTCCAAGATTTGTTCTTGCAGCTCGTGCAGCGGGTATCCGCTGTGCAGCTACTCCCTCTTGATGCGGCACTATGGGTGTATTTTCCCGTGTCCTTTGTACTGCCTTTACTATAGTGCGGGCATTGCTGGAATATGTACGACTGTCTCCATACCTTTCTCTGTATGTTCGCAGCGCTAGGGCGGCATTTCCGTGACATTCACCGTATATCAATATCATGTCAGTGTATTCGGACGACGTGTACGTGACGCGAGGCATTTTATTGCAATCAGCTTGTCTAATCAAGTAATCACAATAAAAACAAAAAACAAACAGTGTGTCACAAAGTTAAAAAAGCCAAACACAAACACTATTTAATCCAAAGATCCGAGCGGCTTGGGCGCTGCGCTGTCGCAAACTAAAAAAGTTCTTTTAATTTTTGGACATTTTAACTCGTTAGGATCCGGTAATTCCCGGACCCAAACAATAGGTACGATGGTCTTTCCAAATGTGGACGCCAGCCGTCGGGCTAATGACCGAGGCCCAATCGCTTTCAAGTGTGCATAGTGATCTATTTTCTTTTCTTTTACTCTTATTGAATAAGAGCGGGACGTTTATTATGATTTGTTCACTCTCTTCATAAAAGTGCAAGAGCGGCAACATTTTACGTATACGTATGCTTAGACTCTCGGTCAGCTGTTAGGGCAGATACAACCCGTTGCCATTTAGCAAAAACTAAAAGTCTATCCTGTGGCTAAACTACTGCTACTATTGAAATTTGGTGTAGAGATTGTATGTGGTACATACTATATGTAGTTAGAAATAAAGCCTCACTGTTTAATCCATCCTGTATAAAGAAATGTCATACAAAGAAGGAATTCAGACATGAGTCTTTATTCACGATACTACAATATGTAAAAATGAACATATGTCATTTATTTTCATTCAAAATACATTGAATGCACGTCTGACGTAGTGGTTAAGGTTTGCTACTAACATTACGTTGCGTGTCGTGGGTTCGATTCCCACACAGGACAATTATTGGTGTGATCCTCAAATAATTGTTCCACGTCTGGGTAAGTGTGTGCGTTAATTATACGTTTCTAAAGTCCCCAGCGACACAGGGATCGATCTCTAATGAGGGAATGGTCTTTTTAAAAAACAAACAAAAACAAAACATTTTTGAAATGTAAAGCGTTTAATAACTGCTTTTTATACTACATACAACAAATAATAAAGTTTATATTTAAACATAAAATAGGAACTTAATATTCATGTAACAAAAACACTGTTCTTCCAATAAAGAGATATCAAAATAAGCATAAATTCTTCAAAAACTTAAATTTAATTAAGATGAAAATAAATTCTTCATAATGGTAAAATATAGTAACATAAATTCCAAAAACAACATTTTAAGTAAATAGTTCTCATCATAAATTTTATAACCCCTCGTAAAATTGTCGGTAATAGTTTGGAATTATATTTTTCTCAATTAAATCTACTAAAACTTTTTTCTTATTTTCTGAGATACCATTCCTTTTTTTATATGCACATTGCAATTTGTAATTTTCGTCCAAGGATTTTGATGTTCGGCTATTTTTATGTTCGGCTTTCACATATTTAAATTCATTATTCGCGTAAGAAGTTTTATAGAGCTCTTTGTGGCTAGCATCTACTTTTAAAACCTTTATATCCGCCATTTTCACACTCTCATTATCAGAGTTTTTACTAAACAAATTACCTACATCGGAGGCTAGCGACTTTAAATCATAGAAAACCCTATAATCTATTTCTATGACTTTGAAAGGAGATCCTTCTTTTTCGCAGTGCGTATAATAGAAATGTACCGATCCGATGTATAGATAGGACCAGATTTCAAAATCATGTTAAGAGACTTTTTAGAATTTCACAGTTTAAGTAGTTCCTCTTGAAAAAGTTGCGGTATCTTTCCTCCATTAATCTGACAAATTCCACAAAACTCTCTGGTGGTATGGTTAATAAAGTTTTGGTGCCATCTTTGCAATAATCTTTATAACGGGTAAATGTTGTGCCCTGTGAAAAGTTTTGTGCATTGTCTTCTCCTTTTGTATAAGCCATAAGCTCGTTAAATTCCTTGTGGCAATCTAAGCATTTCCTCAACAAATATCCACTGACGTAAAATAACGCGTTTCTTTCCGGTATGTCAAGTGTGTTATAATCCGTATTTGATATTAAATTAACTTTGACACAACTTTCATTTTCTTTTCTGTTAGATACCCTTGTCGAAGTGGTATCTGGATTACCTGCCTGCTCATTGGCTAAGGGAGTATATAATTTTTCACCATCGAGTAAACATTTTGTTAAATCTTCTGTGCAGTCAGTTACCACCTTTAGGCGAAAAAGTAAAAAAAAAATATTTATGAAAAATATTTTCCTGAATGCTGAAACCAGCTGCCAGGATGTTGGTTCCGTAGAATTTCCATTCTTTGTCCTAATGTGACCAAAAAAGTTTTCTTAGCAGTCTTGATTCAATTGTCTGGTCAGTACATAAGAGAATGCTTCAATTCTTAAATCCTCAAACAACATTAATAAAGACTAAGGTTATTTGGAAACCTTCAATGAACTTTACTTTAGATGTAACATTTTGGTCATTACTTGGGTCAATTAATTTCAACGACGCAAAGAAAATTCAACATGTTATTAATAAAAGCAATCTGGTATTCTTCGCCACAAAATGCGTTTTGATATTGCTTGCTTCCATAACGAGATGAAAAAAATCAAACAAATCATTCATAATTTCATTCATTTTAATTGTGCCTTCTGCAGAATTTTCTATTATGCCAAAATCCCTGTATGTAGATAAGCCGGCTGCAACTGTAGTACTAAGAACTTGCACAGCGTACTTTAGCTTCATCTTCTCAAAATTTGTGGGTTTAATATGACTATCTGTAAGCTTCGGGGCAAGTCTTAGTCGTTTCAACTTATCCATCTCATAAAACTGAAGTATGTGAGGCCATTTGGCCACATTGTTTTAAAAATTAAATTCATAGTTAATCAACTTATTTCGCACTAATTTGATTAAGTGAGGTGGATCAAATATATAATATATGTATCTTTCTGTCACCAACGAACAAAAAAGGGACTTTCTGCAGATACCGATCTTTTTGTGGCGCTGTTCAAAAAATCAGAACCCATATCTGACACTAAACTTCGGATATGGAAACCAATTGAAAAAAGTTCTAGGATTAGTTTATCAATCCAATCTGTTACGCTTGGGTAATTTTTACATGCAGCTAATAATGCAAAACCTACAGACTGCTTATAATTTTCAAATAAGCCATGGATCATTGCTACTAAAGCGTACTTCGCGGGCTCAGGAGATTGCACACCGTTAACTTCATGGAAACCATATATTCTGTCTTCTTTAATATTGTAAAATAAATTCGCTTTAAGACTCATAGCATCAACGACAAGTGTACAGTTTCTATCCATATTACTCATATACTGTACTTTGGTATTAAGAACATCCATGAGATGGCCATGAACTTTTGTAGTTACAGGCATATACATTTTCGTTAGTGTTTGTTTATTTGGTAAACATAAAGTGTCTTTTAACAGACTATATGCCTGTGGACTTACGTGGTATAAATTCAAACAGAAAATTTTGTAGTCCCAATTATACCTGCTCCCATGTCCCTGAGTTTTAATTTTGGCCTGTTGTTTAACAACACGCGCAAAGTTTGGGGTCAAAAATTTGTCACATAGCTTAAGAAACGTGTTGGCTTCAGATTGTGTACTCGTCACAGTCATAGAACAACGACGTATCTGATATTTAGCAACTTTACAGGAGAGCACTTCTAAGTTTCGAAACTAAGTTTCTTGTTATATTGTGATATTTTGAAAACGACTCTATCAATTTTCTTCAAAATTTTGTATGTTACCATACATATAGACCTTTATAACATGACATACACAATATATTTCTAATATGGCCACAATTCCTAAAAAGTCACATGCGTCGCTTTTCTCTGGACCCTAAGATGACGTATGATCAAATACGACGTTATTATTCGGACCATTTTTACTAAATATGTGACGTATAGTAGTTACCGTCGATTTATCAGGGATAATGTATTAAAATTTACTGACGGATTGTCAATTACCGATTTGAAATTAAAAACAATACTAATTTTGTCAAGTTTTATTTATTACAATAGTACACATACAAATAGTAGTATCATAAATTAAAATTTTTATGTCAAAAAATTAACAGTATATCTTTACAAAAAAAAATCACGGCAGAGCTATGTCTCCAATTTAATTATTTAGATAAACTTTAAAATGTTTGCTAAATCCTATAGAATATAATATAAAGGTAACTAATATTGTCTTATGTTTACGCGAATGTTATACATTGAAATTAAACACTTTGTACGGATTTTATCGCGTTGTTTATTTTACTTTAAACACTGTTATTACATAATTTTGAAAACTCTAACACTACTATTATTGAATTTTACTACTATTTAAGCTATATATTTTTTCTCAATTTTCTGCAATCAAGTCTTCTTCGTAGTTATCCGCGCTTTGTAAGACGTCATCCCATACCTTTTGCATTTTTGGATGGCTTAATATTGCTTCTGCTTCAGGTGGTAGTGGCGACGAATATCGTTCTGTTATAAATAATATATAAAATTAAATTATTTTTTTGGGTTACTGGCATAATATTAACATTCGTATTTGGGCAAATGAGTAGGGAATCGTTGTGTAATCATATATAAAAAGACGTATTTTATCATTTATCCAATGAGAAACGGTGGTTTTATACATCAGACTGACTACTTTCCGACGAATAACGTCAGTAGTTCACATCCGCCTGTCATCTGTCCGTAAAAAAAAGATGGTTTATACCATACGCCTACGAAAGGTGCATAGAAAAGTATCGCATTGTTTCCTCCGTCACTTAAAAAAATTATTATAATACGAGGTGAGGTAATCACGATCAAAAGTAGTAGCATTATTTTAAAAGTAATTATAAATAAATGCTAAGACAAAAAAATATTCTCAATGTCCCGAAAACAACGACGAATTTGATAAATCGTCGTTCATACTTTAATGTGAGATTGAAACATTAGATAAACATTATAATATACATAACTATACTTAAATACAGAACAATTTTAACTAATATATACAAACTTACCTAATACAGTATCCATTTTGTCCACTTGAGAAGTATGCTCATTATATTTATTGTTTTCTACTAAAGCCAATATTTGTTTTGTTCTATTTGATGCCATATTTTAAGTTAATTCACGGGAACACATACACAAAAACCACTACTACACATACTAGTAACGAGTAAATAATGAATAATATAAACAACAGCACAATTGCATCCAAAATCAGTCGCGAATAATTTACGAGTGGCATGCGTAACCCTTCCTAGAACATAGACAGGAATGACAATTCGTCGTACGCGCAAGGGTGTGCGGGGGGCAGGGATCAGTGACGTACACCGGCGTAATGTACCACTCGTCGTTGTTTTACGATAAATTATTAAAACCGTAAGTATTCAACTCTGTATCTTGGCTGTTTATCGTAATTTTGAAAAATGTTTATATTTTACGATACAGTACAATATTTTAAGTAAGCCAATGCAATAAAAAAAAAATCTTATAAAGTCAAAACCGTCTATGTTCTATGACTGCGACGTACTGTTTGTTATTTTTAGCCTCTTTCGGCATTTTTGAACTTCACTTAAAAGTTTTATTTTTCGAGGAGTATCGTTTGAAAGGTGTAATGGAGTTTGTACTTGAGCATTCGTTTGAAAATCATAATCACATTGTACTTTTGCATTGGCTGTTTTAACAATTGCTTGAATTCCTTTATTCGCAATATTATTCGGTAATGGTAGGAGTAGTTGTGGAATTGAATTTCTTTTTATCAACTTTCGTTTGAATTTTTTATAATTGAGTTGGGACTAAAATGCGCTTCACACACACGAGCACGAGAGCAACTTGAATCTATTAAATCTTCTCTATGAATCAATCGCAACCACTCAGTTCGCCTGAAATAAAATAAAACTTATCTTAAAAAAATTACCGTAACTTAAAAAAACTGGACATACGAATTAATATTAAAGTGGATGGGGCGACTGAGAGGGCTATTCCAAACTCGCAGTATAGCCCGCATAGTAAAACAAAACAATAAACATACTATTACAATACAAAAAGTTTACAGAACAAAGACTAGAATTTTACATTTGATAATTTTCTTTATCGAAAATCCCTAATAACTTCTAAACTGATTATCCTATTTACACAATTTCTTTTGCCCTATCTGTTTTAGACCTAAACCTATCAAATGACACTAAAAACAACACAATATCTACACAAACAAAAATCATGTTTTCAAAGTACGTAATATTTGGTGGCGTGAACATACCTTACAAAAATGTTGTTACTTCGTTTATACTGATTCAAAATAGGAAACTATTATATAAATCGAGCTTAGATAGCCACCTTACAACATATTCTTCGCGGGTCGGGGCGCTTACCTACCTACCTAAATGTTCTGTGTTACGTTAAAACGAATCATCGAAATACAAGCAAATACCTACTTACCTTTCTGAAACAACTGGTAGCTTAAAAAACGACAATTCACCGTTTAATGTTGAATTTAAACAACCGTCCGCCTCGATGGCGTAGTGGTTAGTGTAACCGAGTGCCACGCCTGAGGTCGCGGGTTCGATTCCCGCACAAGACAAATATTTGTGTGCATGAACATGGATGTTTGTCTTGGTCTGGGTGTTTCTATGTATAATATGTATGTATTTACAACAAAAAAAAGTATATATGTATGTTTATCCATTGTCTAGTATCCATAGTACAAGCTCTGCTTAGTTTGGGCTAGATAGTGTTGTGTGTATGTGGTAGAATATTATTATATTATTATAACAGTTATAGTACCTTTTATTTTGTTGCTCCATTTTTGCACAAAAAAGTTTACAGACACGACGTCATGCGGATGGCACTCGCGCTCGTACTGTTCCCAACGGCTCCGAGATATCGTGCCCTTGAGCGGTGTCTATGTGTGCGTTGCTGAGCGCGCTTTCTATGTAGATTGATTTCTGTACCTATTTATTTTTTGGCTGAACAGTGCTTCTATTCCGAACCTCGCACTGATCAGTGCTCAATATACAGCAGGTTACTTTTGGGAAAAAATTATTATTCGGTACTTTTGTGTACACTATAATATCATTAAAGTTAAATAAAAAACTTAGTTATATCAGATTAATTTATTTAATTTTATACACATAGGTTCGATAATACAAAAATAAATCGAAGTATTTACGTAGTTGGTGGTTGAAATAAAAAACTTTGTTAAATCTGATTCATATACTTATTTATGTTTATACAGAGACACAAAATCAGGAAATTTTATATATAAAAGTAAATAAAAATGAAGTGTCTGTTTGTAATACCAAATAATGGCTTTTTACTAAACGCATATGAAAGTATATTTTATACGATCCTGTAAACACGTAATATACGTAACTATCGTATATACATTGATAAGAATACAAATACAAAATTATTAAAATATTTGACTGTTTGTTAATAAAATATTAATATAGCAAGCCGGACGGGTCGACCTGAATTTTTTTTATCAATAATTATTAAAAAATGTGACATCAAATTATACATAAAAATAGCCTTGACAATCGGCGACAGTCGATGCCAGACAATCAAAGAAATATGTTTTTTATAATAATTAAGTGTTGGTACATAGTGCAAGTGATCATATAATAAAATGAATATATAAGTGAGAAATAATACCCTAATTTAGAAGTACCATAAATGCATTTATAGTACTTCTAAATGATGGTAAACAGTATAACATTGCATAACACAAAAAACTTTGCACTACCTACAAAAAACGCTCGTCATTGTGCCTTTTTTGGCAGCTAGGCATCTCACGCATCGGGCCCGCTTAAATTTATTTTGCCGACTCGACGTCCATTCGGTTTCGACCTCGCTTTGCTCGGGATTATGGTCTAATAGTTTATTTAATCGAGCAAAGGAGACGTCATTTGGCACGTGCGTCCGCGGCACCGATGATGTCCCACATTTTTCTATCAACTGATCTGCCAATTTATAACGGAACTGCCGATGCGTGAGATGACTGTTTTGGCCAATGTTGGAGCGATATATTATGTATGAATTTAAAATACTTATATTTAATAACCTCCTAAATACCTTTATGTACCGCTTCATGCCACGTTTCCTCTCCAGAAGATAGCTGAAAAATGTTTGGTCCTTCAGATCAACACCGCCCATAAACTTATTATAATCCTCAACTACAAGAGGCTTTAAAAGTGGTTGTCCTGCTCGGCGTTCTTCTACAATATCATTATTGTGATAGGTAGATACTGTGGTGACCAATTTGACGTCTTTCCAGGCTGTCACAGAGATATCACCACAGAGTCTTCCTAATACCGTCCCGCGAGCCGTCCTCCGCTCAATCAAGTTTTGTATATCGGCGGGAGTATTTAGCCTCCGCCGATTAAGAGTACCCACTACATCTGTAGCCTTCCTCTTTAGGTAACGGCACAACTGAACAGAATTATAATAGTTGTCCATAAACAACGTGTATCCTTTGCCTACATACTCGCCTAATAACATTAAAACAATTTTGGCAGTACAGCTAGTAAAGCCTTCAACCGGTTGTGAGGAAATTTAACCTTTTCCTGTGTAAATTATAAGATTTAGAACATCGCCGCTTACAGCCTCGCAGAGCCCATAACTCTTGATGCCGAATCGTGCTACCTTGGTGCGGATACACGGTATCCAGCTTAATCTTCCTTTCCCAAGCAGCAACGATTCGTCAATCGAAAGTTCTCTGCGAGGGCTGTAAACGGCTTTAAATTTTTTATTTAAATATTCCAGCAGGGGATATACTTTTGCAAGTTTTCGTTCGGCCCCGCGATCCAGAATAGCGTAGTTATCACGAAAGCGCAAGAACTGCATCAATATTATGAAGCGGTTCTTGCTCATGATTTCTCGAAATCCTGGCATACCCAGGATTCCGGTAGACCAATATTCATCAATTTATCTGCGGACACATATACCCATTAATATTATTATACCAATTAATCGTTAAAGTTCCGAACCGGATGTCTCCACCCAGTCATTTAAACGTGAATTGGCGGAGATGCCCGTTTCGGACACTGGCAGAGGAACAATGTTCTGCCAGGCATATAAATTAGTTTGGTCTCTTATCATCTCTAGAAGAGGTTGGTCCCATAATTGGATAAATATACCTAATGGAGATGTGTCTCCAATTTTGGGGCCAACCTCTTCTACAAATGGTTACTTTCTACCAGTAAAGGACGTGTAGTCCGCGGTCCGATTGCAGTTCCCCATACTTTGAGCCTCAGAGTCTTCATCCTCCGAGTCTTGAAGAATGTTTAAAAGCTGATCAGCAGTCAACTCCTCCTCGTCCTCCTCGTTCCCAGAGTCGACGGCCAAGGCTTCGGCCAATGGGGCGTCAAATGTTTCGTTGTGCATCTATAAAGAATACCACCCCCCGCAAAAGCATAAATTCACAACATGCAGACCGAGTGTTAGTAAAAGCGCAATCAATTTAAGATTCCTATCAAGTTAATGCATAACCATCAATCAAATCATAATGCACAAAATAACATATTTAAAATAGACCACAAAATCGTGCATAACATTCATACATAGACCGGCGATGCAATATAATAATAAAGCTGAGGTATATGTACAACCCGTACTTAAGACAAACAGATTAAAATTTAAAATAATAATAAGAAACCAAAAATGTATAAAATGTCACATTTTCTTACGTTTTGATCAGCCTCATCACCGAATAGGCATCGTGGCGTAATCCGCGGCGCTTCAAGATATTCGATGCCTTCTGCCACTTCTACATTGCGTGGCCGCCATGGCTACAATAAAATTTTTGATTAATGTTTATAAGGTGAATTGCAAATGAATATTTACAATCGAAATCAAACTTGGCGGGCGCAGGGATTTTTAGGCGTGAAAATGTAATAGACAGATAGACCGACAGAGTTAATTACGCATATACAATACTAGTTTTTGCCCGCGGCTCCGCACGTGGATGTAAAGTACCCTATAACCGTCTTGGTACTCCTTCCAATGTATATGTTACGGCTAAAGGTGGGTGTGAACATAAACTTAAGATTAGCCGGCTAAACTTAGGTTTATCTTCGAGGAGGTGTTAATGTTAGTTTCTTCTATCTTTAGCCGGCTAAACTTAAGTGTAACTGCAGGCCCTTTGCTAAAAAAGTAGAAGGAAATGGAAAAGGAAACAATGTAATAATGTTTACTATTTTGACACGAAAACTTTTATTAAAAAATAATCACTCTCATTACACATACTTTTATGTACCTATGTAGGTATTCAAAATTACAATTATTACAATTACAAAATATGAATTACTTAAAACAATATCTACCAAATCATTAAAATAAAATAATAAGGAACCATTTGTTCATTACAGATACTTCTGTAGGTATTTAAAATTACAAAATAAAACTTCTTCAGTGTTAATTACTTAAAACAATATGTAGTCACAATTGTAAAATAATATGGAGCTATTTGTTGCAACATGACAAACTAGAATGGCACTTCCAATTACAAAGAACATTATTTATTCGGCGGCGGCATTTGCGTGTACCACATTTTGTCTTGCAATGACATCTTTGAAAGCCTTGTCCACCTGATGTTGACTGTTCATTAGCAAGCTGGCGAATAGGCATTTTCACTGACGACACTTTTTCCAATTCTACGAATTTTTGTTCACAAACTGTAAACTGATTTCGTGAAAAAAACTGTTCGATTATACCGTTTTCGTTGCCCAATTTATAAAGTCCGTCTTCATTTTTATCTAAGACTGTCAATAAAATGTTCCTAAAATCGCCTCGGCCTCGGTCTACTTCCAGTACCTTTACTCTTACTGTATCGCCTATATGACATTCTGGAACCTTTGCAGCGGAATTTTATTTCATTTTAATGGCTTGATACTCTACATTTAATTTCGCTTCTGAACGATTATGTTCAATATCTGCTTCTTTTGAACAAAGAGCGCATGTCATGTCGTCAATTAAAATGCCATGTTCTTCACAAAGGGTGCAAGTATTTTCTGAGGTATGAAGTTTGGAAGTCTGTTGTTCATCGTTCAACTCATTTTCTTTAAGGTTATCTATCACTTCTGGTAGGTCTTCTTCCGTTGTAAGTTGGTTTGTTACTTCATGAGGCAAAGACGATGACTTTAAACCCACTTTTATTTCACTTCCAAACATCGCTATTCAGCCTAGAATTTTTCTTTAACTGTACAAATTTAAGACCCTCCGACCATTTTGAGGATTTTTCATCACTCATCCACGTCATCAAGATGTTTTGAATATCTTGGTTGGCACGTTCAGCACTGCCTTGCGATTGGCTATGTCGAGGTTTGTCGTGTACCATCTTCAAGCCTGACCACTTATTGCATAATTCTGCTATAACGCTGTTCGCAAACTCGCGCCCATTATCAGATTGTAGAATTAATGGTGCGCCAAATATGCAAAATATGTTAAGAAGCACGTTTGACACTTCCACTGCCGTTTTTGTACGTAGAGGGCGAATTTAAACAAATTTAGTTAAATGATCCTGGTAAAACTAAAATAAATTTAAATTCACCATCTGGACTGCTCTGCATGTCAATTAAATCAACTTGACACCTCTTGTTCATTTCGGATGATATTATTGGTATGATGACTATTCCTATTTTGTTAGTTTTTAATTTCATTTGACAGGATTCACATAAACTTAAATACAATAATATTCCTTCTTGTGTCACATTATTGTACATTTTTTTTATTCATTTAAAATGCGATTCCGCCCACCATGACCCGTATCAATGTGAATGGTATGCAACACATCAAAGAGGTCTGAATTTTTCACATAATACAAGATACTATTGCCTTGTCCTGCCACTGGTGCTATATGTTTTCTACGCCGCCAATAGTGCAAATATCAAATCTTTTTAAACGTCGATACTGCAATGTTGAACACTTAGCGGCGAGTTTTGCTGACCTGACTTCTTGAATTACATTATCGTACTGTTCGTCACTCAAATAAAAACTATTATCAGTTCGTTTTGATGTTAGTAACTCACGAAACTTATTGTCAAACTTCGTTTTAAGCGTTTCGAGATTGTGCGACGCCGACATTGCAAATACGTGCGATCAACCGCAAAGAAAAATGACGCAATACTAAACAAAACATTTCCACGTGTGCGCGCATTGTCTGCCCACCGCCCCCTCAAGCCCTCCGCCGGCCCGGCGCGTCCATCGAATACATTTTTAGCCGTTTCGTTTCGGTTAATGTGCACATTAACCAGCTAAAGATGGAATATCACGACGCAAACTAACATGATATCGAACTTTAGCTGCTTCTCGAAGATATACCTAAGTTTAGCCGGCTAATCTTAAGTTTATGTTCACACCCACCTTTAGCCGTAACATATATACAAAATTTCATGATGATTGGTCGAGTAGTTTAGGCGTGAAAGCGTAACAAACAAATAAACACACTTTCGTATTTATAATATTAAGTATGGATTAGTATCGATAAATACTTATATAAATTCTCCCGGAGTTGGTTTGCTCCAAAAGTATCTCCTCGTTCGCCAGAACCAGGGACCCCTCAGGAGTTCTTTGTACCTGCATACCTCTTATAATCTGGCTTCTAGGGCCTGCGTTAGTTGTGGTTGGTGAATCCATAGTAGATAACTAGAAACAATTCAAAGTTGTAATATTCTGTAATTTATTATATATTAGGCAATAGTATATTAGGCTTATAAACAAGGTCAAACTAAATACTTATTTACGTAGCACGCAAAAAATGCCCATAAAATTGTCTGACTTGCGCCCGAAAGCAGACTGTGCGTGAGACTAACTCTCTAAAATGTCGGCAATTTTAATAAAGGTGGCGGCATGTTTTAAGTTGCACCGCCGAATCGGTACCAAACGAGGCCGCCGACAGACTGGCACAAGTTACAAAGCGGCGGTATCCTTTGAGGTCGGTTTACTTTGAAGACGTCGCTTTGTAGGTATCAGTATCAAAGGCGCCGAATTCATGTTAGTCCAAATTTAAAATAAATAAATTCCAAAATTACCTACGTATCGTATCTATATATCTATATTTCGTATATTCATTATAATATAGATTATAGGTAACCTTTATTTGTTAGTACTTTTAGTCTATCTTCAGCACTCGTCAAATGTCGTTTGTACACACGATACATAAGGACCAAAAAATAACATGCTTTGTAAAAGTAATGGCGACTGCCTATACGTGCGATATGCGCTCACCGAACAAAAATTTAAGTTTTTACTAAATTAGGACCGTTTAGATATAAAATTGTATCGCAATTTATACTCTCAATAAAATTGTAATTATAATTATAATAATACCACAACGAAAATGTAAGAGTAAATGTATGAAATTCTTCAAAATAATAGTGCATTACAACGGTTACTTTGCACCATAACTTTTTGACGAAAAATTATTCCAATTTAGACACGATTGATATATTTGTACGTATCGATTCCTTACCACTATAAAATATTATCCAAAAATGAACACAATTTTTGCAGCACTAAAAACTTCGATGCTCCTTTGCTGGTGTTCAAATTTGAAATGGTCGTTAGAAATATTCTATGAGCTTCACTCATTGAGTGAAATTTTCCAGAATTCGTTCATTTAATATGGATCAATAAACAAAGCAATTTAGACTTTATCTACCAGTATTTTATTAAATAGTTTGGGATGAGGGCAGGAGGATGATATATTTTATTACCAAAATCGAAAAAATCCTGCGCGGGTGACCTGAGCATAGCCTTGCATTGGAGGCAATTTATTCGAATCTATCCTAGAGATATCTGTACCTTTTAAAATTTTATTAATTGTATTGCACCAATTGAATATTGTTAATGTTAAGGTATAATCCAGAAAATATTCATGCATATTATGTGTTTAACAAGCTAGGAAATCTATTGAATATTTGGATTTTATGATATTCTTGATTTCTTTTAAAATGTTATTTTTATAGGGTTGTTTTTCCAAATATGCAATGATTTCCTTTGTGATGTAATGGAAAAGTCCAACAGATTGTTCCGAAGGATAGGTCAGTTTGTGATTATTCACAATGGATTTATATATTCTATATATATTCTCTAATAGATATCCACTTGTGAATCGTGTGTGTCTCATTTGTCGTTAAAATCGATTCACAAGTGGAGCAT
Organism: Catocala nupta; assembly: GCA_963675205.1. Taxonomy (NCBI): domain Eukaryota; kingdom Metazoa; phylum Arthropoda; class Insecta; order Lepidoptera; family Erebidae; genus Catocala; species Catocala nupta. The sequence continues at coordinate 9,726,204 of OY776108.1, read as the reverse complement.
TTAATATTTTTATAATAACCCACCCTGCTGTATAAGCTTGTGAGTGCACATTTAATCTTTCCATGTTTGCTTCCAAACGGAAAATTTCTGGATTAAATCCCTGGGTAACAGAGGATTCAGCTGATGACATGAGTATCAAGTCATCCTCAAAAGCATTATCTGCATTCAATTCTCATTGAGTGCTTTCCGTGCCAAATAATGACTGTAACTTAAGTAACTGTTCAGCTGAATCCTCTTCACAATTGAAACTCTCAGAGTGAAATTTTAAACCTAGTTATTAACAATGATCTAAAGGTTCAATCTAGTTCGGGCAAACAACAACAAATGTATTTTATATATTAATTAGTCATTTATTATAAATTATTGTACCTATTATTTAAATAAATAATATAAAAAAAAAAAGAACAGGTTTATTATATCTGTATTTATACGCCCGCACTTGACCAAAAAAGTTCTCCCAGGGATCGGAATTAAAGTATAGCAGGCGTATATTTTTATATTTTTGTTAACAAAATACTGCCACAGTCTGATATAACTTCTTAGGGTTATTATCCAATTTTTTTGAGAAAGCACATAATAATATATCTCTTTACCTTTATCATAATACCGCATGCTCTGTAATTTTATTATGGCTTATTTCCAAAATTCATGATGTGGTGAAGTTTTTGTCACCGCAGTCCGTAATGATTTGCCTTGGTTTTTTTATCTGGCTGGACATGCACCATTGACAAAATCGAATAAATCATCGAACCACTTCTGCTGTGTTCTTTAATGTGGGGCTCAATGTTGTCCCATCAGAGTAGTTAGCTGCAAATAATCAGAATATACTATAATTGCAGTTTATAAAATTTTATTACTACTATAGTACTAAAATTTCAACAGAGTCCCGTGTACAATTTTTCACCTAAAACCCAATATAACATAAAATTTACAATATTCCAAAACAAAATTTAATAACTATGTTATCTAGAATGAAATTTAATAGACTTATATGAATGTGAATAAATTTTTGTCTCTATATATTTAGTATGTAACGTAAATGCTCCTATTACCGCCAGTTTTAGCTGTCTTAGAATTCACTTTAAAGAAATAGATATAAGCTGTTATGTTAGACAAGATGTTATAATTTATAATTAATCTCAACGAAGTATTCTTTGCAATTCAGTACTTAAATTCAATATTCAATAACACAATAGTTACTAAATAATTATTTAATCCAAAAGAGGAGTTGATTCTATTACCGATCCATAGAATGTGGCAAGATTCTATTACCGATTTTTCTACTTCTTTTAACGACCGCTACGAAGTTGTCACTTCTATACTATTAAATAAAATAAAAAATCGGTTTTGAGGTATTTATTATATAATAACAATAGTTATGGGATCAACATTATTACAATATGAACATAATTATTTATTGCAACGCTTAGAGCACTTATTTTTTTGTTATTTTAATTAATAAAAAATATAATCAGTCTTAGAAAACAGTCTTTAAATAATGAAATGCTTACTTTTTAATTACCTACATACTAATTAGATATTATAAATCAGTAACAAAAATATTTTTATCTGTAATACAATCACAAAATACCTTTATAATAGGTATCACAGGTACACATTTATAATTCGCTCAATACAGAAGCCGACCCCAAGATGCTTGGGATTAATAAGGCTAGGAGAAGAGAGAAGAGAGAGAGACAGTAATCAACGTTTGTAAGTCCAAATAAAGTAGTTATAAAAAATATTATCAGAGTCAGAGTCAGATGCAAAAATAATATATCGTTTATACGAAACAGTTTTTGGTACATGTAACTCATCAATATCAGAATATGATGATGTATTTGGAAGAACTCTAGCTGATGTTGAAGCATGACCTGAATGTATTGGATTTTTAGTTTTCACCTTGTAATTATTTTGTCGTGGGATTAATACTGAGTCAGATTCAGATTCTGAACTTGACGTCGTATTACGACGTATATCCAACGCTTTTGATTTATTATGTTTTCTCACACTTGTTGGTTTAGACACAGCTCCCACATTTTTCCTTTCTTTTGCCTTCCTAAGATCTGCTTGTTTCTTTTCTCTTTCTATTTTATTTCTTTGTAATTTTTCTTTCCGTATTTTTTTCTTTTCTTCTTCCTGTGCTTTTTTCTCTTCTAATTTTTTCTGGTATTCCATGAACTCATCTGATATTGCAACAGTTGAGGTAATTTTTTTGAAAACTCTTTTATTTGATTTAGTGTCAACCTTAGGAAAGAATAGAGCATTTTTAAAAGGAGTTGTAAGATTGAGCTCTTTTGGTATAAACCTTGAATGACTAGAATTTTTGGATTGACTTACATGGGGTTTCATTATTAACTGCAGTGAACAATGTGTCGTCACTATGACTTTTATATAGTTGATTTTTTCCGGACACTGAAGGCATAGGTTCATCACTAAAGTTTTTATTGTATTGCTTAGGAGTTGATGTCCTTGCATTGTGATCTTCACTGTTTAACTCTCTGACGCAATTAGTTGAAGTAGTAATTATTTTGGGGTGTATCTCATTAACATATTCCAAAAGATTCGATTCAGGCTGAGTGCTCAATAAAGATACCGTATCTGATTCTTTAGATATAATTGGAGATAGCAATTCGTCCATGGGAAACATTAAAACATTATTAGAAACGGTATCAAAACGGTTTGGAATAAGACATCCACTTGCACTGACTTCATAACTCAACGTCTCTTCTTCACCAATATTGTTGACAAGCGTGGTATCACCCAATTCTAAATTGTTATCGAAAGTTTGTTGTAAAAGTGTATTGTCTATAGGATTAATATCCCTCCAAAACTCAAATATTTTTTTGTAAGTCACATCGCCATTCCATACCGATCCCGATTTTTTGAACATTAGGAGAACTTCAGGTGATAAGCGACGTTCAAACTGCTGTTTAAAGTTTTCTGTATCGTCGACAGATTTCTCATTGCCTGTAACAGTACTCGAACCATGACTACTAATATCATCTGCATTGTCTCCACTTTCTTCACTTGTTGCATTAGCGTTATTTGTCAAAAATTTATCATAATTTACATTATCAGGCCCAAAGGGATATAATGCACAACATTGTAATCCATTCTTAATTGTTTGTGATACAAGAGTCTTTTTTAAGCAAATATCCACTTGAGGTGCAAAATCTATTCGTCTTAATTTTGCAAAGTTGTTTTGAACTCTAAAATCATGAACAATGGTTCTCCAAGTTCCTTTCACAGGTCTGAATACAGCAACGTCTAAGGGTTGAAGAACATGTTTATTCAATTATTCTCTTTTCTTTGCAAAAAACTGTCAGAGGGAGTGATATATGAGAAGTGTTGACCGTCGAGAAAAATGCTACAGGAAATTGTATGTTATGCTGAATAAGCCAGGGATGAAAGCAATTGGCAACATAATCATAAAATGCGGTCATATTCATCCATCCTGACTGGTACTGGATGGTACAGTTGGAACAATGTTTTTTGGTAAACGCTTGTATGGATATAAGACCATGGGAGGTGCTATTGCAGCATCTGCAGACACATTTACTAGCACTGTTAAACACTCCTTTTCGTCATTGGCCACTCTACTATATACTTTCTTGCTGCCTCTTCGGACAAGAACCTGTTTTCCTTTGGGACACAAAAAGAATCCGGTCTCATCACAATTAAAAATCCGACTAGGATCTTCCAAAACATCAAGAAGGTTATTTTGTTCAAAATAACTATGTACTCGATTGAACCATGCTCTTACAGCTTCCTCTGTAATGTGTGTACGGCTTGTAGGCAAATTCTGAGTAATTCGCCTTGAAATGGTAGGATGTCTCGCCATAAACTTAAGAAACCATCCTTTTCCGGGAACACCATCTTTAAAAGGATTAGAGCGATTTAAGTTTTCCACCGATTTTGCTACTGTTTCCAACAATTGGTCCTTAGTTACGGGAAAACCTGACTTCCCGAGATAGAAAATCCAGTCTACCAGTCTTTTTTCTTCCTCCTTCGTTAAAACAGTTTGTTTTCCACAATGTTCATTTATATATTTATTATTTCTCTTGTCACGCAGAGTTGTCCTCGGTATGCCATAGGTTTTTGAAGCTTCGTATATGCTGGTCCCTTCATTTATAGCTAGAAGCGCAGCTTCTAGTTGAGCAGAGGCGTACTGCTTGCGCTTCTGCGGCTCCATGATTTTATAAAAGAACACAATCTTTAAAAAGATATAGAATTTAATTCTTCGAAAGAAGCTTTAAAAAGTTACATGGCCCTCATTCCGTCCCGCCATTTTTATTTGATTTGAAAACATATGAAATATAGCCAATGCCATGAAGCCGTGAATGAAACTGGATAACAAATATTATTTTACATTAATAATGTTTCCTGTGACAAAATCTCTCAAAACGTCACGTATGCAAGAAATAAGCCAATTTGTACAAAAATATACATTTTGTTTTTGTGTACCATAATATTACCAAAAATATCGTCACAGCTGTGAGTCGGTAATAGAATCAAGTATGAAGGTTACAATATTCTATTAGCGACCAATAAAATTAATAATAAACAGATAAAATATCCGCTTTATGGAATACTGTTAAATTTGATCTCATTGCTATATTATTTCTTTTAATGTCAGTTAGTCTTTAATTCAGATAATAAAGGTTATTTACAGTATAATATCACCATAATAATAGGGATATTGTCTAACGTTGAATCGAGTTTTACACAAAAACTTTAAGAAATAGCTTTGTCGTTAATAGATCTAACGAAGTAAAATAATTTTAATAATTGAACAAGAAAAATTAAATCAAATGAGGTAGTTTATAATAGATATTATTTTAAAATACTAAATGTTCTCAAAATTTAACAACGCCATGGGTCGTTATTAGAATCAAGTTTTGAAATTTGGATTCTATTACCGCCTTAAATTAAAACATGATTTTATAACACAAAAACCAATAAAAAGTATTATATTAAGAGTTAGTTTAGAAAACGAATATATACGTTACAGTTGTAATGTGATAGTAAGAAGACAAATCCATTTTTAGTGTGTTATTTTCCTTAAGTAATGTTTAGGTGTACTTACGTGGCTGGAGACGCGGCACTATGAAACGTGCGTCCGCTTCGGGCGCGTCCCACTCACTGTCAAATTATTTCTGTCACTGGCTATTTAAACACACAAACTTTACTCTTTTTGTTGTCCAACAAAAATACGTAACTAATTTTTAAGGTATGACTTTTCTGGGACCCTATATTATGTCTAATATGAGTGATTTAAAAATTAGATCGTTAATAGAGTACACATTTTAGGGGGTCGTTAATAGGAGCTTTTACGTTAATAAGTTGTTGTATATAGTATACAATGCAAGATGTTAACAACATATTGATAAAATAGTTAGTACCTTCATCTTCTTAATTTTTTTAGGAATAACGTATTCGTCGTTTAATTTATGTAGTAATCGCATTTAGGCGTTTTGCAATCAGTTTTATAAACTTCTACTATGTCACTCCATTTGCATAATTTGTTGTCAAATTTTATATGTTTATTCAGGAAATTGTTACATAGAATTACAATTTAATTTACCTTTAAGAAGTTGAGGTGGGTCATATACCACACACTCAGCCTATGCTTATTAATGATTATTACATCATCTAAAACAAAATAAATCAATTATTTAAACGAAATTATGTAACAAGATTAACTGGATACATTTCAATGATATTATTTCCATTCAAATGTTTTGACAACACATACCAATACATACCAATGACATCATCAGCAACGATTTGAGCTCTTTTAGATTCCTCCAAGAGGCTTTTGAGTGCTGCTTGGAATGCAGTGCTTTGATCAGAGACCAATGCAACAGGTATTAAATCAGTCTGAATGACTGCTTCAATTATTTTATTAATCATTATTTTCAAAGGAATGGCTGCAGTTGCCCTTTACAAAAATAAAAGGCAACCGGTTGTTGCCACTTGCATACTGCTCCACGCAGCATAAATACCAGCGCATGATCTGCGAAATCGCTGCATTTATTTTGTAATGCCACAAATCCCTTTTTGTAGTCCATATTTTTATTATATGATAATCCTGATTCTAGGGCTACTTCATCAAATAAGATGGAGCAATATCTGCGATTTTCGTCCCACGTATGAACCTATAAAAAGAAAAATATTTGTATGTTAAGAGTTCCAATATTAAACATTTACAGTGACTCTCAATAGTTTTAACATAAAGAGAAAACAGTTTACCTCTCGTTTTATTGCTGCGAAAATATGAGCATTGATTCCGGCTTCAATATTTACCTCTCAAATAAATTTGTTCAGAGTATAATATAAATTTTAATAAATATGTTTTGTAGAAATCTGTAGCACTTTGTACTCTGCTTCATAATAGAGAGTGAAATCAATTTCTCCTCTCTTGTAAAGCGTCTTCCTTTTTGCTTTTTCTCAGATTGTTTGATCTGCATCCACAAAATTTTTCTTACCATAGGTGTCATCTTTTTTGTTAAATGTCGGAAAGATTTTTCTTTCGAAAACGATATAGCCATAGTAGCTCTTTTGGAAAACTCTAACAGTTTTCTGGACTTTCTGTATTCAATGTACAATATTCTACAATTTGGTGTCAAATTAGTAGTATTATGAACTAATCGTTTCCGAGATCTATGTTGCCTTGGAGTTGTTATGACTGGATATTTAACAACTGCAACAAAAACATTGATCTTTATACATATTTGTTTGTTGTACTTATTTCTCAGTTATAAACCATAAGGGCTTTCATCTATTAGTAACATTGGCAGATTATTTTGTTTCCTAATAAATACTATAACATGAAAATAGTATAGATTTTATAAAATTGTAATGCTGATACAGATTTTTCAAATTTAAAAACAACCTAAGTCACTATATTATCAAAATCTAAATACCTAAAAATATTGTGTTACAAAAAAAAATCTACACTAATATTATAAAGAGAAAAGATGTGTATTTTTGTATTTTTGTATGCAACAAATAAACTCAAAAGCTACTGGACCGATTTAAAAAAATCTTTTACCATTAGAAAGCTACGTTATCACTGATTAACATAGGCTATATATATTACTAGAAAAAAATAGAGATCCTTAGAAATCTCTACTAATACCAACCCAAGGTGTAAAAAAATTGCCAAAAAATGTCATTCATCGCATGCGCTGCGGAAAGTATTGATGATAAAACAAAAAATGTTCTAATATTATAGAACATATCAATATCTACAAAAAACTTCGCGAGACCATATGTCCAACTGTTGTAGTTATGTCACTATAACTACTTTTACATTTTAAAAGTTGATAGAAATGCCGGTCAAAATCAGACGATGTTATCACCACCATTTTAATAATTCTTATCCAAATTAATTATTTCGTATTCAAGACTGTTTTAATACATGTTGACTAATTTTTGAATTATAGAAATCGGACATTCCATTCAAAAGATATTACGAAATAAAAAATGTCAATATAAACAAAAAATACACGCCACCCGCGCCGCCGGTGTGGCTCCACGCAGCGCAGTGAGCTACGCGCCGAGAGAGGGGGCACCGAAGTGCGGGGCAGGGGCGTGCACATCTATGAAATAGGTAGCTCCCTACGCAGTGAACGCCAGCAACATTGATTATTTTGCTTTTTTTTCATAGCAAATTTTTATGTTCCAGTTATAAGTTCTTTTCAGAACTACTTATAAATTATTTTATTCTATCTATTTGTTTAATTTTATACTATTCTCATACTTTTTTATAGTATAAGAATAAATTATATAATGTACCTTATAACACAACTTTGTTAAAGAAAAATGTTTTAGGTATGGCTACAGTAATTTATAATAAAATACCCGATGCTCTAAAGGATGAGAGAATATATATTTTTAAAAAGAAACTCACAGAACTTTTAATTACAAAATGTTATTATACACTTACAGACTTTCTCGAGGACGATCAAATACAATAATTACCTTTTTTTTCTTTTCTTTGACTTTGTTTAAATAATTAATAATTTATTATTGTAATGTTTCTATTATCACAGGTACTTTCTAACATATTATATTAGAAAATACCTGGCCCTTTGGGAGGCTTACACGGAGACATGGGTCCAACGTGAAGAGGGCCCTTCGAGAGTTTTAATCAAAAGTGTGATGGAACACCTACAGCGGCACCAGCCGCAGCAGGCGTAGGACTATTGCTACGTATAGATTCTAATATATGGGCTATAGGTATGGGTGTTTGGTGGACCGGTATATTGCTAACTATATAACTACTTACTATGAAAAACGGCGTCTGCCCTGAATACTCTAATAGCATCAATGCAATGGGCAGACGGTGACTCGCCAACTCACTAGATGGGCCCCCTGATAAGCCACTATAGGCATACAAGCCAGCAGCAGAGGGCAACACCGGTGCGAGTTGCTAGAGGTGTCGAGCGGTGCGGCGCCGGTTTTTCCATCACGGTTCTCGTGACAACGGAGACCCGGAGCGGGTTTCCCCGTAGTTATGCCCTAGAAAATGACACTTCCACCCCCAAGCATATAGCTCTAGCGGCCCCCCTCTGACCGGCCAACCAAGGCAAGCCAGAGTTAAGAGTCCTACGGGCGCTCTTGAAGTTCCACCCCAGCCAACCAGTAATTATTGTAATCATTATTATCATTAGACATTGATATTAATTTTATTTTCTTCTTTGTTCTCTCCTGACACTTTTATATTATGACATTATTTTAAATTATTAATTATGACATGAATTATTTGTACCATTTAGTTAATTTGCAATCTAATAAAATCTATTAATGTATAAAATTTGCATGCTTACTGAAGGCAGAATGTAGCAGATCACTAATGTATGTAACATCTAATGTATGTAATATTGTCTTCTGTTTACGCGAATGTTATTCATTCCTACGTGTGTCAAGATATCAGCCAAGAAAGACATACGAGGAAGCGCTAAGATCTTAAAACAGGCAAGTCAAAAGTTATTAATACAAGTTATCAGAGAACATCGCGCTGACTTACGCAGCATAAATAGGAACGTTGAGATTTTGTCTAATGAAATACAGAGATTAATAACTCCATTTGATTTTAAACAATGCATCAATGCTATAAATCACAGAGAAAGATCAAAATATAATGCGTGTAAAACAAACAAAATTCAAAAATATGAAAAATGATTATCGAAATCAAATGCCAACAGCAAGAAACGAAACGTCAATGCACGGACCAATGACACGCCGCCGTCATCTCAAAGACAAGCAGTTATTAATCTGTCAAAACAAACTTTAGACAAAACAACCGAAAAAGTATTGAGTAGAGGTTTAAATTATGCTATAACAACGGCTAGGATACCGTATGAGGCCATTATTTGCAACGTCGAGGACTGCCTAGTCAAGAATAACATAAAAAAGGAAGATTTGGAGGCTATACGTCAGGACATTTCATCAGTCTTGCGTCGAAATAAAGTGCCCAGACCGAATCTTCCCAAAGATGAATTCGTCGCATTGAAGAACTTGCGGGCTAGACCAGATATTACAGTACTCCGTGCAGATAAAGGAAACGCTACGGTCATAATGGATACGTCAGATTATAAAAATAAAATTGAAAATTTACTTTCGGATGAATCAACATATAAACAGGTTAAAACAGACCCTACAAACAAAATATTGAACAAAACCAAAGACATCATACATAAATACTCCGAAAGACTAGATCTAGACGTTAAACAATTAATACCAGCTTGCGTAAAACCTCCAAAGCTGTATGGGTTACCAAAAATACACAAAGAAAACGCTCCCCTACGTCCTATTGTGAGTCAGATCGACACACCAACTTACAGACTGGCTCAGCACGTAGCGAAGATACTCTCACCACTCAGAGGCAACTCGAGAGCATATGTAAAGGATTCATACCATTTTGTGAGTGAGATTAAACACCTATGTCTCACTAACAATGAAACAATGGTTAGTTTTGATGTACAGTCATTATTTACATGCATACCTGTACATGACTGTATTGAAATAACTAAAAGGAAGCTAATAGAGTACAATATGCCTGAGGAATATGCAGAACTACTTAAGCATTGCTTAACAACTGGCTATCTGTTGTGGGACAATAAATTCTACATACAAGTAGATGGTGTGGCAATGGGCTCCCCTGTATCACCTGTTGTTGCCGACATATATATGGAGGACTTTGAGGCTCGAGCTTTACAGACTGCCCCCATCACACCCAGGATTTATAAGAGGTTTGTAGATGATACTTTTACAATATTACCAACAGATAGTGTTAGTGTATTCCTAGAACATCTTAATTCCATTAATAACAACATCCAATTTACTATGGAATTAGAGGCAAATAATTCATTAGCATTCTTAGATGTACTTGTCATCAGGAATCTTGATCATACTTTGAGCCACACTGTGTATAGGAAAAAGACCCATACAAATAAGTACTTGAACGGTGAATCTCACCACCATCCTAAACAGTTAGCTACCGTGGGAATGTCTTTGTTTCAGAGAGCCCACGGGATCTGTGACAAGAAACACCTGGACGCCGAGCTTCAACATGTCAAGCAAGTACTGCAAGACAACAAGCTCCAACAGCCGCGCCGCTGTCACAGATCCCGAGAAAAGCCAGCCACAGTCGAGCGCCAGCCTGCTATACTGCCTTATGTAAGGGGTGTCACTGACAAGATTGGCTACATCTTGAAGCGAGCTTCAATCAACACATACTTCAAGCCGCCAACGAAGATAAGTCAATTTTTACCATCCGTCAAGTGCCAATTACCTTTACAAGATGCAGGGGTCTATAAAATAGATTGTGACTGCGGACTCTCATACATTGGTCAAACCAAGAGAAGCATAGGCACCCGCATAAAAGAACACATAGCTGACGTTAAACACAAACGCTCGTTGAAGTCTGCTGTGTGTGAACATGTACAACAGGTGACCAACCACTACCTGAGATTTGACAAACCACAGATTCTCGCTAAAGAACACCGATTCCTACCAAGGATGCTTCGCGAGGCTATTGAGATCAAAAAACATCCAAATTTCAATAGAGAAGATGGTTGGAATGAACCACCAGCTTGGGATCCAGTACTTCAAATAGTCAAACCCAAGAAGAAACAAACCACAGCTAGACTTCATGATACTTTGAGCTCATTCTGCGTAAATAGAAACACCAATAACTAAATTATGTTCGGGTACTTTGAAATAACTACACTGGAACATTGAGACAACTACCATCTTAGTCTCCCCGTGACCATGGCTGCTGAAAAGCAACCGAAACGCCGGGGAAAGTGTAAACTTAAAAACAAATAGATTTGATAGTTTTAATAATTTAATTAGCTTAAAATTAGTAAAGTTTAATAGTATAGTATAGTAGTGTAACAGTTTCTAAATTATGTAATAGAGTGTTAAATAAACAACGCGATAAAATCCGTATATAGTAGTTTAATTTCAATCTAATGTATGTACCTATATTCAATGCAAATAAATGGATATTATATTTATTATTATTATTCTTTTCAGAACTACCTCTTTAAACCTTTTCTGAGTTATTTTCTAATCTTAGTTTATTCTTATTTTCTCTGATTTGAGAGATAACCTCCCAAAGAGTATGCCTAGGAGATTAACAAAGCTACGACGTGAGTAAAAAATTACACACTCCAAAAAATGAAATACATAAAACAACAAAAACTATAAATAAAATGTAAAAATATAAAAAACAAGAAAAAATAGGTTTATAGTAAAAATGTGAAACGTGTAACGTAAAAAATAAAATTCTAATTGACTTCAATGCAAATTTGTTTAAGTCTTTAACGTGCCGAGGAAACGGGCAAAGGCGCAACAATAAAAATACATAGATATTGTTAAAGTGGTTAGAATTGTCAAGATTTGACAAAACATATTAAAAATTCTTAAAAAAATATGGTGTCCAATATATGGACGGCACCCACCTAGGGTAAATGAAAAGATGCAAAGCAAAGTTGTTTATTAAATTTATGCCTAATTGTGTTCTAAACATTAGATTCTTCATTGGCGCATGAACCCTGGGATTGCTTTTATGTAGGATAATAATATGTGCATTTGTAATTGCCGCATCAATGAGAAAATAAAATATTCGGAGCCACTAGCGCCGGCTTTTTCTGGCAATATACCCTATTGTATAAGTTTTTTTTTTTTTTCTTGGGGGTATGACGGACTCGCCGGGGTAAAAAAGAGATGTTCAAAAAGATAATGTACCTTCTGGAATACCGACTAAACCTACAACGGTGTTCCTCAACAAAACCACTATCGACGAGGCCGCGCGAATCGCTGTCGCATGCGGTCGCGACCCCGCCGAGGTTACGGCCCGCCGTGTGAAACGGCAGGCCACTACACAAGAGACCTACCCAAAGGACTCACTCGAAAATTGCCCTACTGTCTCCCCCCTAGAGGGGAGACGGACTCGACACAGAGGCGCGCGTGGAAACACGCACGCCGCCTCTCGGACCTGGTGCTGAACGGATGGCGGGCAGGCCCACAACGCCCGCCACCCCCAGGTCAAACCTCAGGGTGGCTGGAGGTCATCTCGCGCCCTCCGGCGCCCGGCTCTGCGGTTGGGGAGAGGGTTTAAACGCTTCCTCTCCCGCTCCGCCGCCTCCTTGATGGAAATCACTTCCTCGCACAAGAAGGCGACGGCTTTCCACGACCTCTCACTCCGGACCATAGACTGAACTACGGCCAGCATACCTATAAGTTAAATTATCTAAGAGTATCCCAAAATTTTTAAAATTTGTCCACCCTTGCGAAGCCGGGGCGGACCGCTAGTAGTAAAATAATAGGAACAAATTATATTTTACTAAATGATGGTAATGGTTCCTCAACATCGGAAAGTAAAATATTTATGCTATTTAATCATATCTAGTTAAATTACTTGATGTGGATAAAGAGAAAATGTGCATGAATTGCAAAAAAGAAACATAATTCGGAAATTATACATACAGATCTGCACCTGTTACAATCCTGGCAAATCTCTTGTGCTTCACTTTTTTGTGTGGGCAAATTAGTAGAAAAATAATATTACATATATGCAAATTTTATTCATCCACATATTGTGATCAATTATGTTTCATAAGATACTAATAACCTTGTTGTTTGACATACTATAATCACTAACATGGTTATGACTTAAGTTCAGGTTAATGTTATATTTTAAAGTCAATATTTTTCTTTTCTTACCAGTAGTTATTGATGTGACAGTCTTTTGCGAGTGTGAGTGAGCAGCTTCAATATTTGTTTCTGAAACTAAAATCAAAATGTGATTATGGCCCAAGAAGTAACTTATAGACAATGACAATATTAAGTCCAAGTTTTGTTGGCTACAGAAGATGTCCATGTGGTAACGGATTAAGGAACAGAGTGTCACCACTACATTTTATCCCATGGGTGTTGTAAGAGGCAAATAAGGGATATAGACCATGCAAATATTATCATTACAAAGAGAGGAAAAACTTGAAATAAAATCCTATACCAACCCATCTGGCCAGTGTGGTATAGTAGGCCAAAGCCTCCCAATTGGGAGAGGCCTATGTCCAGCAGTAGACTATGAAAGGCTGATTGATTGATAGTGATACACATATGCTGTGATGTATATGTATAATGTAAATGACTTCAAAACTTACCAGTGATATTCTTATCGCCTTTGCAATAATTATGGTCATAATGTTGTATTTTGAAATAAACATGGTCAATATTAGGGTTGTAGTTTTCTGAAATCAAAGCATATATATTGTACTTAGAAAAATATGGCAATAATTAAACTTATAAAGTTGCAACAACTCATTGTATAATAAAGGTATACAAATTACTATCAATTTGTTTATTCAAATATGTCTAATATAATTATTATGTGATGGATTTATACAGCTAACAATTTTACATTATGTTCATATTATAATTTAATATTTAGTTACACAATTTATGAAAGAAATAGTGTTGTGGCTTCATCCACAATAGTCACTAGCTATTACTTAAACTTATTCAAAATAATTGTAAATACTAATAAATAATAGAAATACCTGTTACAGATCGCGCAATCTATGATGGCCGGACTGAACATAGCGTCTCCGAATTGTTGCGCTTGTACAGTCGCTAAGAAAACAGTTACAAAAAAATATAAACATACCTCACGTAGGTTGAATGTGGTCAGATACTCTTGAATTTTAAAAGTCAAATAGATAAGTATTACGATTTTTAAATATATTTGTGTATTAATCACTGTCAGAATATTGTATTATTGATATGCCTTCCATTATACAACTCTGTCCTCCTAAGTTACCAGAAGTGCTCGGTATGTTTTCTTGTGCAATATCCATTTCGCTCTCACTATCGGTTGCGCTTTCCGAATCCGAGCTGTCGCCAGTCCCAATCCTGATTATGAAGCGTTCCGTCAGTTCATCGATAACAGGTTCACTGTTCCTGTACAAGTCTTCCACTTCCTTCACTTTTCGACACAAAGCTGACCATTCTTGCTGCCCCATCATCTCACATTTTTCTTTTATCAGTTTCATGACGTTATTTATGTTAAAATCAACATTTTTGCCGCCACGTAACCCTTAATAGCAGTTCATGCCATCTCAATTGGGTTCAAATTCGGATGGTAAGGGGGTACCCTAATACGGTGTGATTATTTTTATGAAATAATTTTTCAATGGCGTATTTTTTATGTGCATCTTTATTCTGATTTATTAAATTGTAAAGCCTAGGCTTGAGCATTGATGCATCAAAATGTACGCCCTTCTGTTCCAACCATAACACCATGTCAGCTTTCTTGGCATTTGACGTGGGTGCGGGGTCTAATAATTTGTTATGATACGGCGCATTATTTAAAACTACCACGGAGTTCGGTTGCAAATTAGGTATTAACTGCGTACGAACCCATTTTTCATAATTGATAAAATTCATGTCGTCGTAGTAGTCCCCCTAAGAAGGGCGTTCGGTATAAATCCATCTTTCGTACCAGCATTAACAATGATGATTCGCTGACCACTTGCTACCGGCCGGTTTAAGCCCAGGTTAGATCCATCTGACCATGCTTTAGGGTTGACATGGGTGGAATGAACATATGACTCGTCCATATAGACAATAGGTCGGCCTTCATCTCTAAACTGTTGGATTTTCTCTAAATATGTTATTCTCTTCAGGCGAATGTTTGAGTTTTCGATTAAAACTTTTTTATTTGTTTCGGTTTTGCGCCACTTAAAACCTAATTGCTTAATTATTGTTCTTAAGCTTGTGGCACCACCTTGAAAATTTAGGTCTGTGTTTATTTTAGCTAAAAGTTTGGGTAATGTAGGCATTTCCTTTGTTGTTGCATGGAAGTTGTGAATACATCTTTTAATGACCCTTTTGTCAAAATTATCAAGCCCAGTTATAGGCTTTCCTTTATTTCTTTTCTTTCCAGGCGTAAGGAACACAGTTAACATACCATCGTACTTATTGCCCTCAGTCAACATTCGACGCACTGTCCATTCCGATACGTCAATTGCATTAGCCACTCTAAGGTGAATTGCATTAAGGTTTTGAACACCTCTCTCTCTCTCCTTTTTCATAAACTGAGCAACCTTATAAAAAATATCTCTCTCCTGCCAGTTTAAAACTCGACGCGGTGGCATGTTTATAAAAAAACTTAACAAGAAAACAGTAGCCTAACGAACTTAACCTAACAATAACAACAAGAAAATAACAGTCAATAACATAAACTATAACAAATAACATGAACCGTAACAAGTAACACAAAATTTAACAATAGCAATTAACTTTTCTTATCAAATGTACGCACGACAAAGATAGAATCTCAACAAACATACGAGTGACAGAGATAAAAAAAATACGGCGATCATGACGGTTACTAGTGCTTGACCCATTTACATTACATCCAAAAATTGGAAATAAAATCGATCGATTCAATCTTATGAAAAAAATGTTATATTTTTAACAATTATGAAAAAATCATCGTAATGAAATGTTTGGTTGCTATAATGGAAAATTATTGAAAGGTTCCCTTTATAAAATAGCTGTCATTCAGTGAAATTGAAACTATTTCGTACTAAAATTGATTTAAAATTGGTTTAGTAGTTTATTTATTTTGTGAATCATTGTGTAGATTTAAATGATTCTCATACAGACATTAGACCAATGAAGTTACTATCACATTGGTATTAATATATGTATATACATTAAAATCACTATCATATATTTTCTTATATTGTAATAAGATTGATCAACTAAATCTTTCATAAACATCTTGCTGCTCAGTATTGAGGAGATATAAATATTTGTTCGGTGTATTTCTTTTAAATTAAAAATCTAAATGGATATTTTGGTAGACTGAAAGTGAGCGTAATCACAGCCGAATCACTAGCTAAACTGATTGCGTCCCGCACCCGCGCCCTGTCACCAAAGAGACCTAAAATTGTACAACTGCGACGCCACTCGTGCAATGTTCAGACCGGTCATCATACAGTCCGCGATCTGTACCATTATTTTATTTTGTCTATAATTGATTGTGTACAACCACTGATATACATTTCAGTTGTAAATCCAGATTTGATTTCATATGTGTCAGAACAAATCTCACTTACCGGTATCTAAGTTAGACACATTGGGCAGTCCACTAGCAATATCGTTAGCAGTGAATAACGTGGGATAAGCTCCCATGCGAAGACGAGATTTTGTCGTGATAAATCGCTTCTCGAAATGTTTCTCGCAAACATACATTTCCGTCTACTATCACAACCCACAACATAACACCTGTTATACATATTGCAATGCAATATCACGGTTTAAGCTTGAGAGGATGAGTTACGGAAATAAATCAACGCAAAACTTCACTCGATCAAAACAAAAACAGTAATGGCCACAGAACATTATTACTCCTAAGTCCTACCCACAGAGTACTTTTTAAATAGGGGAATAGAGACCTAACGTCTTCATGATTTTTTAAGGCATGGTGCACCAGCGACGTCTATGTTTCTCGGATGGCAACTTTATCATAGTGTATATATGCATAGACAAACTTCAATATAGGTATCACCCTATCCTCCCTTCTATACTTATTTTTATTTACATTCATTTTAGTTATTCAGGATGTATAGACTGGTAGACTTTATAAGCAGTTTAACTTTATTAAATACATACATGAATTGCAAAATGAAACAAAAGTCATAAAATACAATATATTTTATTTACGCGGTCTTTTCAAATGCTTTTTATAATAACATTTGGCCATTACTTGGTATTTGTCAGTGTCATCTATTTTTCTTGCATTCCACTTAATATTTTATTTAATGTTTTACAATAATTAAATATGAAAAATCTTATTGATATATTTATAAAATATTCCTTTAATTTGCCTTTATGATTATCACATTTTAAGGAATCAAAATCTAATAGAATAATCAATAATGTTTTTATATATTCCGCAATATTAATTTTTTCTAAATTGTATTTTAATTCTCTTGTTATTATATCTTGGCATGCAGGAAAACAAGTGATCATCGACGAATTAGGCCTGCAAAGCCAGCGTTGATTGGAATATTCGCGGTATTTTATATATTCTACCTTATCTTTGTTTATTAAGTCTTCTTTGCATTTGGAGCAATTCTTAAATATATTTTTGGATTTATTTACAATATATCCGCTTACATATTCCAGTGGTGCCATTATTTTTGGATAATTTTTTCTGACAATGATGTTACGGATTTTACGGTTTTGGATAATTTTTTTCTGACGTGATTGTTATATTTAATATTTTATTGTCTATTTCAGTTGAGTTGCTAACTTCGCAGTCCTTATTACCAATAAATTTTATTAAAGAATCACAATAGTCTTTCTGGCAATTGGCACCTGGGGCATGAACGCTGGCAATATTAGTCACTAATAATGCTGGATAGGCTGACTGAAACGCATCAGGAATTGGATTTACATTGCGGTACCCATGGGACCAGATTGCGCCAAAGTAATTTTCTAAAGGGTCCTGCAGGCTTACTCTTGATTTCAATTCCGATCTATCGACATTGGAATTGTGACATTTCGTACTCTTGAGTTTCACACTAGCGCCAAATTGTTATCAAATTGGGTGTCCATTTTGGGAACTAACTGGAATCGGGATTGGGCTTGGCGTGCTATAAACGCTACTCTTGACTTTATATTGACAGCTGTGTATTGCGCCAGTATTGCGTTGGGATTCTTTGTTTATTGTGATTTTTCCAATAGCGAAGGTATAACTTTTTTGAAATTGATTTGTGTTTTTAGTGATTTTTAGTAAATAATAAATTTATAATATGGCACAATTAGCAGTTATATACAGTATTTCACATAATTCCCATAAAAACAATTAAAACAAGAGACGAGATGAGCGTCGGATGATGCGTTATACGGGCAAAGCGTTTTCTATGAATGAAGACGAATTTTAAGCAAATTATAGAGTGAATAAGTATTTGTTTGAGGAAGTTTACGAAAACATTAAGCCCTTTATGCTAACTCCTTTGTCCTTTCTGCTTTGCTTTGAGTAGTCTTAAGCAAACTTTTAGCTGTCTGGGTTTTGCTCCAAGAATTCCATCAAACCTTCAAATTGGGCGTAACTAAGACGATTTGTCACTGTATTTGAAATTGGAAACTTTTATTACGTACAAGTTAAAGTTGTTTTGATGTATTTTTCGTTTCTGCTGCAAAATTTAAATTTTTGAAAAATATATTATTAATCTCTATTAAATTATTCAGTGGTAAGTATATAAATTAAGTAGGTTATGTGTATTAGCAGGCGTTTAAACAATAAAAACAGTTGCAGAAAGGAGACAAAACAAAGTTTTCAATCGCAGAGCACTCTAATGCTTGGCATTATGAGTCGTGCAATATAAGTAATTATATAAAACATAGACCAAGAAAATAACTACATTGACAAAACAAAAATATTTCACTTATTAATTGTATATTTAAATATGATTGTATATTTACTTACTACTTGTATAAAACTTGAATATTAATTAAATTAACGGACAATCAACTGTTGTTACTGAATAGGAACCACACGCGAACAATATCTTTAAGTTAATGTTCTAAACAAACCTGCATTTCGAATTCACTTCTAATTTCTAAAACCACTTGACTTTATTTTTGAAATTGGAGAACTTTTACGACGTCTTTTTTTTTAAGTATAGGCAACGACTCTGCCTCATACAGCCAAAGTCGTATTTAATTTTATGATTTTAATCATGTTCTTACGCCCAAATGAATTTAATACGTCACAATTAAACAATTAATCAACTATTTATATCATATTTATTTATTAACCTTGTTATTTATAGGATAAAGCCTTTTAAAGCCCTATTACTAGTTTATCGCAATGAGCTGAACAACACTATTGCGGGGCGAAACATAGCTAACGTCACGTGTAACAAAATAATAGCGGAGCAATCCCAATTTCAATCCAATGTTGACAGTATTGGTTTCAAGAGTACCGAATCACGTGACTGCAGAATTAACATTGGAAACGTATTGGCTTGAGATTGGAATTGGAATCAGTTTGAAGAGTAAGCCCTCTGGTTTAGGTGCCGCTTCCAAATTGATGTAAAGTTATATTCATTTTTTAGTTTTTTTACTAAAGTTTATATACCCTTCCAACGTCCATACCCAATTCTTTAAGGTTGGTACAGTTTCCCTCTGTGATAAAGCATTTGTACAAAATTTAATTGTTTTTAATATTTTCCTAAATTCACTCCATTTTTTATGGTGAATTGAATTGGGAGATATTGCAAATCTTTTTTTATTAGAGTAGCTTCCATTCACCGAGTCGGAGTCGAACAGCTCATCGACAAAGAGCAAGAAATCTGTAGTATCTTTGAACTCTTCTGGTAATATTCTTTAATCTGAAAGATTTAAAAAATGTGTGTTAAATGATAAATAGGAAATGGAATGTCTAAAATAATTTTGTACCTTTTTCATCTGTATGTATGTAAGTTCAGTCAAAGCTCCTTCTAAATCCTACTAATATTATAAATGTGAGAGCTTGTAAGGTTGTGAATTTGTGAGGATGTTTGTTACTCTTTCACGCTCAAACGGCTGGACCAATTTTGATGAAATTTGGAATTAAGGTAGCTAACACCCTGGAATAGCACATGGGCTTTTTATCCCGGAAAAAATATAAAACGACTTATCCCGGAAAAACTTATTCACGAAGGGCGAAGCCGCGGGCAATATCTAGTTAGTAATAAAGTTAGGAGTAATTTATATAATTAACTATATTATTTATTAACTACAAAGGAAAAGCTACAAACTAGAAATGATATTACAGCTATATATATACCATGTTAAAACAACTTGTCTCCAATCACTCAGATGGAAAACAACTTGCTTTTATTGTACGTGATGAAAAACAGAATTAAAGATCTCGCACCCACTCATCTTTAGAATTAATTTGTGTACCCACTCAACTATACAAGGATGAAATATATATTTAACAAAAAATATATACATATGTTAAAGGAATAATTCATCTTTACAAGAAATGAAAAGCTTGCAATTTTATAGAAATACATTAGAGCATAACAGTACTAGTTGCATTCAATATTTGAGTTTATTTAAAACTACAATGGTCTCCAATATAAATTAAAAATGAGTCTGTTTCATTTAAAAAAGATTATTTGTGAATGTAAAGATGAGATTTTCAAAGATGAGTGGGTGCAATTATATTGTAAAATAATTATCTATAGCTGCTAAATATTCCATATTTGATGCCACTGTCTGACTAAACACCTGAGCGCATGTTTCACCTTCATTTTACTGATTTTTCTTTTATCTACATGATTTTCTGTTAATTTTGGCACCAGTCGGATACCTCTATATGCTGGATTTTCTACCATAAACATTTCTATATGCTCCCATTTAGCAGTTTTACAGACGCCATTTAATTCAAATTTTAAGTTTTTTGTAAGAAGATTATTTTGCAAACCTTTCAATAAATATGGTGGATCGTAAAGTGGGACAAGTTCTTGACCATTTATGACGATAACATTATCTTTAGGAATTCCATCTCTTAGCAAATAATCCCTCCTAGTTTCATTAAAGGGAATTTTTATGGCACTTGTATTATTGGATCCCTGATCACAAACAGTAGCCACACTATAAATCCAGCCTCCTGCAGCTCCTTAACAATTATTTTAATTTGGCTTGCCAGTTCTGGGCCTGAAGTTGCACTTGATGAGAATGTAAAAGCCACTGGCTGTTTATAATTTTTAATTAGGCCACGTACCATAAACACTTGGGCGTGGTCTGCGAAAATTGGGCGTGCTTCTGACATAGTTTCTACAAAGCCAATTACTGTGTCTTTTCTTTGGTTATATGTGAAACTTGGTTTTAAAGACATTTCATCAAAAAGAAGTACACAAAGTCGTTCTTCAATCGTCATTTTTTCTATTCTCGACTTCAATTGAGCAAACACATTTATTCACCCCTGGACCAATATTAGTTTGGCTCAAAAGGATTCCTAAAGTTTGTGGCGAAGGAAGTATAAACATTTTTCTTAAGAACCTGTATTCTTTTGGACTTTGTTTCATTTTTGCCAAAGACACAAGCTTTTCTTGTTCTGAAAATCTTCGCCCCTTATCTTTCTTCTTGCTTTCCCTAAATTGCATTAAGGTAATAAGCTTCCTTGTGCTAGGCATATTTTCAAGTGCCTTTATCAAACTATCATTTGAAAATAACTTCTTAGCACTCTTCAACGATGCAGCTTGTTTTTTGGCTTTGTTTTATACTTCGACAATTTTGCCTAGAATTACGCGAAGAATTTTAAAGGGAATATTATATTGTTTTAGCCTTAGCCGAGTGTCTCACCACTTCTAACGAGTCGACAATTTGTAAATCGGAATCTACACGTGCTAATGGTGTCAAGCTACCATCCATTACGAACCCGTGCTTTGACGGTTCATATGAACATTGGTTGGAATTCCGTGATACATTTTCATCCTTAGTTCACGATTGCAAAACCATTACACATATTCAAAAGTTTCTTTATTTAAAATCGTCATTAAAATATAACGCTATATCTGTAATAGATTCCCTAGAGTTTTCTGCAGACAATTATAGCGTCGCTTGGGAATTATTAATGAATCGTTATGATAATACAGCACTATTAATACACAATCATGTAAAATCCATTTTTTCCATGCCGACGTTAACCAAAGAATCTCCAACACAATTACGTAAGTTAATAGATACAATTTTACGGAACTTACGTCCATTAAAACTTTTAGGCGAACCCACCGAACACTGGGATATGCTTATCATTTATATAATCGTGACTAAATTAGATCCCACTTCGGAACGAGAATGGGAACAATACAAACGCACACTATTGATAACCGATAGGAATTCTACAAATTCGTTTAAATTAGACGATCTAATTGAATTTTTGAAAGGTAGGGCAGATATTCTAGAAACCTTAATTGTATCACACAGTAAATCGGGATTAGGAACTACATATGACAGCAAAAGACAGTCACACACACACATAGAATCAAAGGTTCATTGCAACTTAATATCTAAAGTGAACAAGACGCAAAAAAAAACACACACGTACTTATAAAGCGTGCTTAATGTGCAACGCACAACACCCATTATATTCCTGTCAAAAATTTCTAGATCTTTCTGCACAAAATAGGTTAAATTTTATAAATAATAAACAGCTATGTGTGAATTGTATGCACCCTGGTCACGCCGTCGACACTTGCGCATTTGGTCCGTGCAGAAAATGCGACAAGAAACACAATTCCTTAGTATGCGACGTCATGAAAGAAAATGAATCTACTAGTCACCAAACCACCAATGTCGACGACGCACACGTTCATTCATTCCAAGCTCAATCCATACACGCAAACATAGACAATAATACTCAGATAAACAAATCTACTTTATTATCAACAGCGATAATAGAAATCTGCGGCCACTCGGGTGTTTATTATCAAGCGCGCGCGGTACTCGACAGTGGTAGTGAATTAGTGAACGTTCCTTCATTTCTCAAATTAAATTTGCAAATCATACAGTCCACTCAACAAATTCATGGCGTGGGTAATTCGATAACACAATGTACGCAATCCTGTGTCGTCGATCTAAAATCTCGCGTTGGTAATTACACTATACGCATTCAGTGTTTAATTTTACCAAAATTAACATCCAACCTACCATTTCTATCGATAAGTAGAAATAGTTTTTATATACCCGATAATGTTATTCTTGCAGACCCGATGTTTTATGATAGTCAGCCGATAGACTTGTTAATAGGCGCGGATCTGTTCTGGGAATTGTCAAAATCTGGGCAAATGTATAGTGAATTTATAAATGAATATATCAACTTAGGACATATGAGTCTTATACATACTTACGGTAAACCGCATTATTTTTTACCACACCACGGTGTGTTTAGAGAACACTCCATTACCACGAAATTACGTGTAGTGTTCGACGCTAGCATAGCTACCAGTTCAGGGATGTCACTTAATGACTTGCAGATGGTCGGTCCACCCATTCAAGGCGATTTAATAGCAATTTTATTAAGATTCCGCGAAAATAAATATGTAGCTTGCGCGGATGTAGAAAAAATGTACCGCCAAGTGTTGATCGAAGAGGATGAACGTGATCTGCAACTAATTTTTGGCGTGATGAGCCATCGGAGCCCTTGAAGGTGTATCAGTAACGTATAGTACTGCATCAGCTCCGTTTTTGAGTTGTAGGTTTTTAAAACAGTTAACTCATGAATGTGAACTTCCCTATGTTAAGCAAACAATTAATGAAAGCTTTTACGTTGATGATTTAATTTGCGGCGCAAATAGTATTTCTAAATTAAATCAGATTTGCAATGATACCGCGAATGTGCTAAAGTCGACTCATTTTATTTTGCGTAAGTGGATTTATAACTTTGAATGTGTCAACCCTAACGACAAGACTAATGATAATACCAAACAACTCGTTCTGGGCGATAACATTCATAACAAAACATTAGGTATCGGTTGTTTAGGGTTTCTTGTGGAGCATAAATAAAAGGTCGGGATGTCACTATGATGTTATATTATTTCGTCACGCTATTTGGCACACACAAATACACAAAGACTTAATGCCGAAAATACATATAAGTACAAGGTCTTTAAGTCTATAATTGTTTACAATAATCAACGTTTATAATAGTCCGAACACGTATTACAATTTCTGTAGCTTCAAACAGACTGCTCGGTAATAAATTGAATCGTGGGAAAACGATGTAAGTGACGCGTTACGCATACATAGCCAGAGACATACAATGCACTTAATTATGTATGTGTGTCCCCACAGGTTGGAATAATAAGTCCGATGAATTAATGTTTTATTCACAAATCAACAGTGATCCGAACGTAGTCGTTTCTAAACGTGTTATCTTAGCGGGTGCATCTCAACGTTACGATCCGTTAGGATTAATCAGTCCCGTAATTACCGTAGCAAAGACATTGTTACAAAAATGTTGGCTTTTGAAGTTAGGATGGGACGAACCGGTTCCATATGACGTCGCACAAGTCTGGGAATAATTAATTACCTCTCTTTTGTCTCTGAATAGTTTACGTGGACCGCGTCATGTTATGTGTACGGATCCTATACGTGTAGAATTTCATGTCTTCACGGACGCATCTCAGACGGCGTACGGGGCATGTGCTTATATCCGTACTATATGTAGTGATTCACAAGTTATTACGCGTTTATTATGTTCTAAAGGTAAAGTAGCTACGTTAAGACCTATTACCGTACCTAGGTTCGAGTTGTGTGGCGCAGTTGTAGGCGCGAAATTGTTTACTAAGGTGACTGAATCGTTGCGTTGTCAAATAAATAAAGTCGTGTTCTGGTCAGACTCGACGATTGTTTTGGGTTGGTTAGGTATGCCAACTAGTTTACTAAAACCATTTGTTCAAAATAGAACTTCTGAAATACACAATTTAACGAAAGAACATCCGTGGCGACATGTATCTGCTAAACTCAATCCAGCTGATCTTATCACACGGGGCTTAAGTTTTAATGCGCTACAGTCGTCACATTTGTGGTGGGAAGGCCCACAGGTTTTACAAGATTTTAATAATATTGTCTTATGTTTACGCGAATGTTATACATTGAAATTAAACACTTTATACGGATTTTGTCGCGTTGTTTATTTTACTTTATAACACTGTTATTACATAATTTTGAAAAACTCTAACTCTACTATTATTGAACTTTACTACTATTTAAGCTATATATTTTTAATTAAAACTATTTATATTTGAGTTTACACTTTGCCCCGACGTTTCGGTTGCTTTACAGCAGCCATGTTCACGGGGAGACTAAGATGATAGTTGAAGATTTTAATTTTGAATTATCTAATTTGTCTAACAGTGTTTATTGTAATGATGAACTACCAGAATTAAAGTCAACAGTCGCATGTAATGTCGCCAATCAAACGACAGATAGTATTATATTTCTATTTTCTACATTTTCTCAATATGTAAGAATGCCAGGGTTTCCTTTTATACGATGCGGTGTAGATAACGCGGGACCGTTATACATATTGAACCGTAAAGGCAGGGGATCTAGGTTACAAAAGTAATACATTTGTCTATTTATATGTTTTGTTTCGCGCGCTGTTAATATTGAACTTGTAACCGACCTGTCGTCTGACGCTTATCAATTAGCGCTTAAACGATTCATTTCACGTAAAGGAAAACCTATCGAAATATACTCTGATAATGGGAAAAACTTTGTTGGAGCAAAGAATGATTTCACTCAATTTTTAAATAGTTGTTCAACCGAGATTAAAGAGTATGCTACTTCTCAAAGTATAAATTTTAAAATGATCCC
Source organism: Catocala nupta (assembly GCA_963675205.1). Taxonomy (NCBI): domain Eukaryota; kingdom Metazoa; phylum Arthropoda; class Insecta; order Lepidoptera; family Erebidae; genus Catocala; species Catocala nupta. The sequence goes on along the minus strand of OY776108.1, from coordinate 9,700,293 downwards.
TTCTTATGCTAGTCATTTTGGAGGCTTATGGGAGGCGGGTGTAAAAAGCTGTAAGCATCATTTGCGACGGGTGGTTGGCAATGCACACTTAGCTTTCGAGGAAATGAGCACAGTATTAACACAGATTGAAGCGGTACTGAACTTCCGTCCTTTGATCCCTCTTTCCACTGATCCATACGACTTTCTCCCCATTACCCTCGCACATTTTTTGGTTGGTCGCCCGCTGACGGCACCTGCACCCGTGGACTTTCAGGATGTTTCAGCCAGCCGCCTTACAAGATACCAAAGAGTCGAACAGCTGCGGCACCACTTTTGGAGCCGTTGGTCCAAAGAATATATTTCCGAGCTGCAAACCAGAAGTAAATGGCATCAACACAAAGGCGACCTTCGAGAAGATATGTTGGTCCTGATTAAGGACGACAATTTACCACCTTTGCGATGGAGCTTAGGAAGAATAATCAGAAAGTACCCAGGCAAGGATGGCATATCACGAGTCGCAGATATACGCAAAGCAGATGGCATTGTTAGACGGGCATTCTCAAAAATTTGCCCGCTGCCTTTAAATGAAGAATAATTAACACAAGCTGCCGGGAGATGAACGAGTCCCTTCAAGGGTTGGAACCTGCGGATTTTAAGGCCGGGAGCATGTTGCCGCGCTTAACGTATGCGTGGTATACAAGGTGGGGATTGGCTAAGCGCGTGCGCCGGAGACCAATGAGCAGACGGCGTGTGCGGCGGCAGCGCCATCAATATTTCATATTTAAAACACACTATCCGACATTTTTCTATGGGCTGCACGCATAAAGCTCTGTAACCGATTATTCGCAATAAACCATAGTTGAACTATAAAAATATACGCATCATTCCATTCTCCACGCCCTCGTCGATATCCTGCGCAACATATTTTATTACTTAACCGATTCATTGCGGCTCCCGGTTTCACAAACTTTTAGCCGTGGCGGCGAACAAATATTTCCTGGCAAGCCTGTCGTGTCAACCGCCACAGAAGTTGATGACACACCTAGTGTGCCATCAGCCACGTGTAAAAAATATATATACTTTTTATGCTTTTTGCGCATGTGTAGACCTGATTAGGTTTAGTTGACATCAAAAGTTGATAGTAAACGGTCGTTTAAGTGGTGTAATGTGGCTAAATATGTTTTTTTCTACGCGGTTTCCTTGAAATGGCGGGTAAGTGACTTTTTTATGCAGATGTTACAAACCTTTTGTCTTATTTTTTTGTTTTCTCTCTTTTAATTATGTTGATACATTGAAATCACCCTGAAAATCTTTAGTTTTTATTAAACTCTCTTCTATGGGAAATGTGGTTCTGGTTAAATAAATGTCACCTACTTACATATATACTTACGTTTATATTTTGTCGTGTGGTTTATGAACCTACGATGTTACCCGTCAGTTTTTTTAACGTTGTCATACATTATTTACATATAATTTCACAGTATACAAACACCTTGACCGAAATATCATACTTATCACTAAGTTAGGCTTCACAAAATTAATAATATAATTATGTGTATTAATTTATATAGTGCGCGCCAAAGATAAAGTCCCGGAGTGAACGTGCGCAGAGAATGAAAATACATATTATATCAACGGAACATGTTCGTACCATTATCGATGTCTGCCCACGACTACGCCGCGACTTTATCTTAGGCGCGCACTATAGAGGCACGTTTTTCTTATTTTAGATTCAAATAAAAAACGCAGGTACGTTCCGGAGACGACCGATTTTGATGACGACCTGACTCAATGTCCGGAGAACAATGACATTTTCGTTTCCGAAATGTGTTCACAACCCTTGGATTACCAACATGAAGATCTAACAAAGTTTAAGGACAGCAGTAATTGCACAGAAAATAAGACGAACATGCTACCTACACCTAGCGGTATAGATGTGCACGAGTGTAACTATTTCGGCCAATTGGTTTCAAATGAGTTACTAAGATTTGACACTAAAAAAGATACAAAATTATGCAGAAAATTTTAGAGGTTTTGCATAGTGAAAAATGAAGACTAAAAATTTATTGAACTGTGATTATTCTAATCACTAAGCGAATTTGATTGAACTATGATAATTCTAATTATTAAGTGAATTTTATTGAATTGTGATAATTCTAATTATGTAAGTGAATTTGATTGAACTGTGATACCTAATTCTAATTAAGTTGATTTGTAAGACCGGCATCACATATTATGGGAGCCAACTGCTATTAGGAAACTGTACCCAATTTTCGAGTACAAATTCGAGAAATTTCAAGAATAAGGTTAGGATTGATTCTAAAATAACATAGACATTTTTGTCACACTTCGCGCCCAACACTACATTGGGGAAAAAGTGCGAAGCCGCAAAAATTGTGCGATCAGCTCCACACTTCACGTTTGCGGACCTTTTGCGGCTTTGCGCGTGAAGTGTAGAGCGGGCTTTATGAGCGGACATAGCGAAACGGCTGCAATGAATAAAGTGAATAAAACAAAGTAGAAGTTAAATCATTTTTATTTCAACCAAGATGATTTCCTCTATTCAAATCATAAATTAATATCTATTGCCTTCTCTGTGTGAGAAGAGGCCCGTGCCCTGCAGTGGGGCAGTAATGGGCTGGCTGGCTGGTATTATTATTATTATTTTTCTACATATTCAAGGACTTAGATTAGGTATGATAAATGAGGATCAGATGTTAGCAATCACATATTGTCAAATTTTCATTTATTTATTTATTCATTCGATCTTACAAGCTAACAGATGTGACACCCAAAACACTTACAAGATAACTCGTTCAAAAATTAAGTTAAAAGTATAACTAAACATGCTCGTCATATATACATATTTATAAAATATCAAAATGTCATAGATTATAAATAATAATAACAATAAATTAATAAATTACAATAATTAATTAAAAAATATAAAAAATGAAATGTCAAATGTCAGCCCTATAAATTATAATATGTCATTTAGAATTATTCGAAATTTATTATATAAATGTTCTAATCCATCGGCAAAAAGGTCCAGTTCGTAGTGCTGAGCAAGTATGTCTCCAATAATGCGGAGTGCGCGATTGGTAGGCGCGTGTCGCCCGCGCTCAGTGCGCGCGGTGGGTGGCTCCAGCAACCGTGGGCGGCGGCGCGGCGCTACCTGACCCTTCGAGTCCCTTGATATGTTCACGGGGACCAAAATACGGACTCGCTCTAGTATTCGGGGACTATCGATTTTATTACGAATTATTGACAGGTATTGTGTAACTTGAGACTTCATGTTTGTTATAGAATACAGTATTGTTTACAATGTTGACTTTTACTTAATTAAATATCCGATTGTTTAAATCAACCATAGATACAAATAAAATAAGTCTAATTTCAATATTTATGAAACTCGCGGAAACATGTTGTTAGGCATAGCCCTGGAAATTCGGGACAGTCGGGACATCCAAATAACACGGCAACTCTTTTTTTTGTTTTATTATAGCATACATACTCTACACCTTTTTCTCATTGTTTTGCCGTCCCTTTTCGGTAGATTAGCTGGCAGGTGAATTTTCTCATGTGACAAAGTTCGAGAAAGTTCTATTGTATACGGCATTGGCAATAATTACTCAATTATATTTTTCCTAAACTGATAAATAACATTTTTAAATAAATGAAACGTCTACTAAATACTTATTTAATGATGTATTTATGGTATTTATTCAAAAACACGATTTTCCCAATTACTGGCACACTTTGGCCAATTATCTACATGCCTAGTCCCATTTATTGGCATTTTAGATTGTTCAATAAATAAAGGAAAGTTGTATATAGACAACAAGGATAAAGTAAAAAAGGCTAGTAAATAGGTAATCCCATTTATTTATGTGGTTACTTAGACATACAGAAATGAAAACGATATAATCAGTGCAACCTCCTTAGCAATTATTTTGTTCATATAAAAAAGTATCAAAATCAACATTCAGTTAAAATTTTAGGAAATTCAACAATTAGGTTTAAAATAATACTATCTCTTATCACTACACAATAACTTAAACGTAGTAAGATCAATAGTAGTAACTGGGTACGAAATACTGGTAAATACTGGTACGAAATTGATCTTAGTGAGAGCTACTGATGGATTATTTCGCCTCCACTCCAAAACAGTTTTCTGCCACCCAGATTTGAATGGCTTAAATGCTGATACATCAGCTGGCTGTAGTAATCTGGTACAGTTGGGGTATAAAGCAATCAGGACAATTTCCAACTTCTTGCATAGCTCACTAACGGCATATGTTAAATGGGTCTTGTGACCGTCGACAAACAATATTATGGTGAATTGAGTTCCTTTTTTGATCAAGTGAGTGTGTAGTACACTCTCGATGTAATCGTGAAAGACTTCGGCCTTCATCCACCCGTTGTCACTTTCGCGTCTCTGACTGTCCTAATTGTAAACCTAAACCCAGTAATACTACTCCAAAAAACTAATTAGCAAGGATTGGGAAGATAATAGTCACTGTAAATGTTGTGTTATTATTGGTGGTCAAAAAACTGTAAATTCAATAAAAAAGAGTGGTCTAATTGGTTAACTTATATTTCTAAATTCTTTAGTTGTTACCACTTATCCTCAATCCGTGACTCTAATATTGAATTCACTCCTTATATTTCTCTTAATGTAAATGGCAAAAGCGCCGTTGGTCTTTTGGACTCTGGTTCCGGTGTGACAATTCTTGGAAACAATTCTCATAAACATTTTTTAAGCAATAGCCATATTGTAGACAATTCTAAAAAAATTAAATTGATTACCGCGAGCGGAGAGGAATTATATACATTAGGTTCGGTTTCTGTACCAATAGAATTCCAAAATAATTTAGTAAACTTGGTGGTACATATTGTACCAGATATAAAAAATTCTTTAATACTTGGTATGGATTTTTGGAGAAGTTTTGGTCTGTTTCCTAATCATTTAGAATCGATTTTATTTCTTAATAAGTCTGATGCGCACGTCGCTGAACTACAGACGAATGTCGGTTCTCACCTCGTCTCTTATGGTCTTCTAACAGACAACCAGACAGCTACCGCTGACAAAATTATCTCAAAATTCACCGATATTTCTTATCAGTCGCGGGGTCTCGGTTGCACAAACATTATTACACATTTCATAGATACAGGCGATTGTTCTCCTATTCGGCAGAGGTTTTATCGTATGTCTCCTAATAAACAACGTATTTTAATTAATCATCTCGATGAAATGCTCGCGGAAGACGTGGTAGAACGTTCTGAAAGCCCTTGGTCGAATCCCGTTATTCTGACCCCTAAAAAGAATGGTGAATTACGTTTTTGTTTAGACAGCCGTAAGTTAAATTCTATTACAAAAAAAGATGCTTATAATTTACCCTATATTGCGGAAATTCTAGATAATTTAAGAGACGCTAAATACCTAACTAGTTTGGATTTATCTAAATCTTTTTGGCAGACCTTGATCAGAAAGGAAGATCGTTGTAAAACAGCTTTTTATATTCCTACACGAGGTACATATCAGTTTAAAAGAATGCCATTTGGTCTTACTAATGCACCTGCTACTCAACAGCGATTGGTAGATACTTTGTTTTCCGGTCCCGAGTTTGAAAACAAAGTATTTTGTTTTGTCGACGATATTATTTGTATATCGTCATCCTTTGAAAATCATATTTCTCTTCTTTTACGCATTCTCGAAAGATTAAAAAGTGCTAACTTAACTATTAATCTCGAAAAATGTAAATTCTTTAGAGATAAATTGAAATATCTGGGCTATGTTGTTGACTCTAAGGGGTTACATCTGGATCCCGATAAAGTAAACTCAATGAAAAATTACCCTACTCCTTCTAATAGGAAAGATGTTCGTCGTTTCTTAGGCGCTGCTTCTTGGTACAGACGTTTTATTCCGAACTTTAGCTCAATCGCTGCACCCTTAAACAAATTAACTAGCCAAGGTAAAACTTCTACTCCTTTTTTTTGGTCTCATGAGGCTGATTTGGCCTTTAGTAAGTTAAAGGATTGTCTGGTGTCTTCTTCTGTTCTTTCTTGCCCAGATTACACTGAGCCCTTTGAAATACATACTGATGCCAGTAACTTCGGTATCGGTGCTGTTCTTTGTCAAGTCCTGAACGGACAAGAGAGAGTTATAGCCTATTATAGTAAGTCGCTCACTAGCCAGAAAAAAAATTATAGTGCTACTGAGCGCGAAGCTTTAGCCGTGTTATCTGCTATAGAGCATTGGCGTTGTTATGTGGAGAACGGTAAAAAATTTACAGTTTACACCGACCATGCCGCTCTCAAGTGGTTTTTAAAGCTAAATAACCCTACAGGTCGTTTGGCGAGATGGAGTGTTCACTTATCATGCTACAATTTCGAGGTCAAACATCGTCGGGGTTCTGAGAACGTTGTACCTGATTTACTTTCACGTTCTATACCTATATCCTACATAACTAATGTTACTAATGAACTTACTAATGGTTCTTCAGGGTGTCCAGTTACTGATGACTCCTGGTATCTAAACATTTTTAATGGTTGTGTTGATTCACCGACATTATTTGTCGATTATCAAGTAATAAACAATAAATTATATCGCTTTAAAAAAACTCTTAATCCCCTAACTAGGGATTTTCAATGGAAAGAAGTTGTTCCGTTGGAACAGAGGTCTACCATTATATCTAATAATCATGCTTCACCCACAGCTGGTCATTTTGGCGTCTTTAAGACTTATAAACGCTTAGCACTTAATTACTATTGGCCTGGCATGTATTCTGACGTGGTCAAGTTCGTGAATCTGTGCGATTCCTGCATCGCTCATAAACATCAAAATCATGCCACCTTGGGTCACATGGGCCAACCTAAGTCTTGTCAGAAACCCTTTCAGGTGATTAGTATTGACTTAATAGGTCCATTACCACCTAGTAGGAGACAAAATTCTTTTATATTTGTGGTCAGTTGTTGTTTCTCTAAATATTGTTTGCTCTTCTATCTCCTCGGCCCTTTTTCAGGAGGCTCTGTGCTACTTGGTACCTGAACATTTTTAGAGGCATTGTCTTTCCCGCACTATGTCGTTTGTATAAAACCCAGCTATTATTTATGCAAATATCCAGGACTTGCGACACTAATGGCAAATACCATCGATGGCCTCTGAAGTCTGTTCTATACAGGGCGATCAACATGTCTGCTAAGTCTACGCCCCCCATATGGGCGTTATAATGTTTAATAATGTCCGGGCAGGGTACCGCTATTCTTCTTTTCGCAACTTTGTCATAACGTTGTATGGTACTAACAGGCTCAGCTGCCACATAACTACTAGCTGTGGTTACACATTTGTTGTCGTACCATTTGACGATACATAATTTATTTTTGTTACAGACAACTTGCGAATGAGAGCCTCTAGGTTTTTTTTTCAGGGCTTTGTCTGTAAGTAAATATTTTTCCGTTCCTCGCAGTCTGTTAGACCTAATGGTACCTAAAGAAAATATGCCCATTTCTTCTCGTAAATAATTTACCAACTCTAAACTTGTAAAAAAATTATCAAAATATACCACAGAACAAGCACGGTCTGGTATACTTTTACATAGAGCCAGAACTACCTTAGCACCAAGACCAAAACTAGACTCCTCAGGCGTTAGCGAATCATACCGGAAAGTATCTTCACCACCATATACTATAAAGTCGTACACGAAACCAGATATGCCAGCTCGAACAAAAATTTTATAGCCCCATTTTGTTGGCTTGTTTTTAACATATTGTTTTCTATTGCCAGCTTTTTTACCCTTATAGGGACCATCATTTCATCAACACTAAATCTGGTTTCGTGTGGGACTTTCAAAAAGTTTTCACGTACTTTTTGTAACAAGGGCCTCACTTTAAAATAACGGTCACCATCGTCTAACAAATTATTATTAAAATGAATGTATCTCCTTATCAATTGAAATTTTTTAAGTGACATAATATCTGCAATCGGACTGTAGCGGAGCTCACGCGACCAATAATCTGTGTAAGCTGGTAAATTGACAATGCCCATAAGAAGGTTAATAGCTACGAAACATCTTATGTCTTCTTTAGTAAAATTTAGAGTTTTTCCTTTTTGTTGCACATAATACAGGTTAGATTGCTCGGTTATGTAATCAAAAATTTCGTCTGTAAAAAAATCTGTAAAATACTCGTAAAGAGTTTTGGCTATTTCAGGTTGCGGAAGATTTTTATCTGAGATCTGGGCGAAATGTTTGAATTTATTTTTAGTCCACTGAAAATTTAGAGGCTTTAGCAAAATACGTTGGGGTGTGACTATTCTTGCAGTCCTTCCGGATGTTGTAAGTCTTCTTGGTTGGCAGTTAGAGACAATTAATGGAGATGGTGGCAAAGAAAGGGGTGAAGGAGAGCCATTTTGCGTCAATGAAAATGGTAGTCGAGCTGGAAGCGGCTGAGGAGAAGGCAGCACAGACGAAGGCAGCAAAGGTGACTGAGTAACAGCGTCTTGTACGTCTACTATTTCTTCATCAGATAGCAAATTCAAGTTTTCTATAGAAGAAGGCAAAGACGGTGCAGGGGAAGAATTGGAGTCAGTCACATGGTTATGGACATGACTCAAGCCAATTGAAATCTGCTGAAGTTCATCTTCGGATTCAGATTCATCGTCGTCTGATTTTTTGCGTGATTTTGGTACTAGAGCACAAATTCTTTTTGCTCTGGAAAAAGATGGTTGCGTCCCTCCCTGAAGAAAAAGCTCTCTCTCACACTCATTCCAAGCATACAATGCCCTTTCCCCAAGACACAGATAAAAAATAATACTAATAAAATCTTAGTGCATTAGCAATGTATCCTATAAGATACGCTAACCTTGTAAAAAGAATCTTAGTACACCTAGCAACGTATCTTGTAGGATACATTCAATTTATTTGTAAGTTTGCGAAGCCAAGCGTAATTATTTCTCCTGTTTAATTAGATTCCAGCATAAGTACAACCATATGAAATATTATAACACCAATTCCTCATACAATTTTAAAAGAAAAACTATTAAAAATAATAAATTCTTACCTTCTTCCGCGGAATTGCACTCAACCGGTTCGCCATTTTGACAAGTTTTGAAAAAGTAGTTGACGTAAGCTGTCATTGTTCAAGTTCTTTATTTTGTGTCCATAGGTTTTACAAGGTGTTATGTTATAAAATACAGTAACCATCTATGTCCCGCCGAAAGGCATACAAAATTTTAATTGCAACAAATATTGCAATAATAAATCAATAGTAAATATTATAAAATTACACATTAAAAATTAAAATAGTCAATATGTTACTAAAATTAATAATAATAAATTAGAGCTTATCGTTAATAAACTCATTTACTGAGTAATAAGCTTTATCTTTCAACATGTTGGCTAGTTTATGTTTGTATTCGTTAAATGTTTTACTATTTTTTAAGTCCTTTGGTAATTTATTATATAGTTTAGGTGCCATTGCGTATATACTTCTATGTAAAAACTTTGTTTTACTTGGCAACATGTGTAATTTATCAGTACGACGTTGACTCTCTATAGACTTATACAGTTTTAGATTATTTTTTACAAAGACGCATACTTCGTAGATATATAACGAGGGCAAAGTCAAAAGTTTCAATTTTTGAAAATGTGGTTTACACGTGTCCGTTCGTTTTAGTTTGCAGATGGCTCGTATGCATTTTTTTTGGGCAATAAATGCATCGTCATTATTTACGGCATTGCCCCAGAATATAACACCATATCTTAAGGTCGAAGTGACATAACCGTGATATGCCGCTAGTAGTGCAGTTTGATTCGCGATTTTACCTAGTAAATATAGTGCATAGGAAAACTTATTGAGCTTACTACAGACATGTTCAATATGTGTTTGCCATGACATGTTGCTGTCGAGATTCAATCCCAAAAACTTCGTTACATCGGTTCTATCTACTGTTTTTGCCTTGTAATTTATACGTGCAAATGAGCGGAGTTTCTGTCGTAATTGAAAGTCCATCACTGTAGTTTTTAATATATTGATTTTTAAATTATTCGCACTTAGCCAGTCAATTATTGAAATCAAGCTATTATTTATGTCTTTTTCAATTTCCTTGATGCATTCTTTGTTAAATACTACTGTGCTGTCATCCGCGAACAAATACATATGGTGCTCAGTCGCACTCGGGAAATCATTAATGTAGCAGAGGAATAGCAGAGGTCCTAGGACGCTCCCTTGCGGCACGCCGTAAGTAATTATCCTTGCATTAGAATAATAGGCTACTTCCGTTTTTGTTTTAAGGTTTAACCGGTTAATTTGAGTTATTTGTTTCCTGCCTCTTAAGTATGACTGTAACAAATCCAACACATTCCCTCGAATGCCATAATGATATAATTTTTTTAACAATAATTTGTGGTCTACGTAATCAAAAGCCTTGGTCATGTCCATGTATAGAGACATGACCGGTTTTCTGTTATCAAGACTATGATGTATTTTATCAAGACTATGATGTATTTTTTCTAAGAAATTATATATGGCCATATTTATAGTTCTGTTTTTTCTGAAACCCATTTGTTCTTCGCAATAAATTTTTTTTTTTCAAAATAGTTATTTATTTATTTATTTATTTATTTATTTCATGCACAAAACAAGTTACAATTTTTTACGTAAACATATAAAGCTTATAACTAACTTAGATCTAAATTGTAACTCAGCAATATGTGCATACACAAAAACATGATAGTTTCACGTGACTATTAATAAATTTCGGCATGAGTTACTGTGTACATACAAGATTAATAAAACAGAGGGAAAACAATATAAGTATATATGTGTATTTTAAAATATTAAGTGTCGGTCATACTAAATTCAGGCAGTTTGAATATTATACCTTCTGAGAAGGTTGTGGTTTTGAATGGAGGATATCTTTGACAATTTTTATATATGATAGAAATCTAGAATTAAAAATATCTAAATGTAAATTATTTGTCGCCAGTTCGTTATATTGACGTGCCATCCTTACTAGGGGGTTGAAACAGGAAATATTGTTTTTGTAAATTTTTAATGCAAAGAGATTAACATTATTTGATCTACGCTCACTATATCTGGTATTCAATGATATATTAGAAAGCAATACAGGGGAGTCAATAATTGAATGCATTATTTTATACAAGTAAACGAAGTCAAAGTACTTGCGGCGTATTTCCAGTGACTGGATTTTAAATTTTAACAATCTCTGGTCATAGTCAGGGCATGTGCGAACCATTTGCCGCCGATAACACAAAACTCTTAGGCACTTCCTTTGAACCCGTTCTATATCGCCGATATGAACTTTATAGTATGGAGACCAAACTGGGGAACCATATTCCAAAATGCTACGTACTAGAGCAAAGTAAGGATAAAGTACGCTACGAGGTTTTTTAAAGCCTTTAGTGGATCTTAGAACAAAACCAAGCACTTTGTTAGCCTTTGTAATAATATATTCATAATGAGGTCTAAAAGAGAGCCCGTCGTCGAACAATATACCCAAGTCTTTGGCGACTGTGGATCTTTTCAGGACCTGTCCATTGATTGTATAATCGTTTATTATTTTGTTGCGTTTATTAGAAAATGATATGATGAAACATTTACTAACATTCAAGTACATTTTATTTGCATTGCACCAGTCCGAAACAGTATGCAAGTCCTTCTGCAATTGTAAACAATCATTAAGCGACATTATCCTCGTAAATATTTTTAAGTCGTCGGCGTACAAAAGGCATTGACAAGACAGGCGCTCGACCAGATCATTCATGAATAAGACAAAAAACAGGGGACCCAAATGAGACCCTTGCGGGACGCCCGAAGATACTACCACTGGTAAAGAGAGATATCCTTTTAAAGCTACTAGTTGACTTCGGTTACTAAGGTAAGAAGATATCCAACGAAGTAGATTGCCTTGAATGCCATAGTTTCCAAGTTTCCTACAAAGCAGAATATGGCTCACTTTGTCGAACGCTTTAGAAAAATCGGTGTAAATAGTGTCTATTTGACCACCCACTGCAAATCCCTTACAAAGATAATTCTTGTATTCCAAGAGATTAGTGACTGTGGATCTGGTTTTGACGAAACCATGCTGTTTTTCTGATATAATGGGCTTAACGTGATTATACAGATAATTATACACTAGTGACTCAAATAATTTGGCAAAACAAGATAGTATGCTTATTGGTCTATAGTTTTCGCATCGTGATTTGTCGCCATTCTTGAATATAGGAGTAATATAGGCTACTTTCCAACGTTGTGGAAAAATACCGTTACATAGTGATTTATTAAATATAATACAAAGAGGACGTGATAACTGTTTAGCACATGACTTAATAAAAGAAGGAGGAAGGAGATCGGGGCCTGCACCCTTGCTTATGTCTAATTGTTGCACTTTGTGTAAAACATCTTTATTTGTAAATGAGATGGAAGACAATACGGTACCTACATAAGAGTTGGCGATGTTAAAATCAGAATCATTATCCGATGATGAGGATGGATTTGTCAAACAGTTGGATGGGTCAAAAACAGATCCAAAATAAGCAGAAAATAGTTCGCAAATACCCTGGCCTCCCGATGAGAAAGAAGAATCACCCATTGACATTACTCGTGGCATGGAAGTTTGGTTGCCCTTTCTATTATTAACAAATCTCCAAAACGATTTAATATTCTTATTGATAGAGTCTTCCATAGAAGATAAATATTGTTTGTAACACTCATTAGCTAGTCTATGACATCTAGAGCGAAGTAAAGAGAAGGTATCGTAGTCACGAGGATTATTATACTTTTTAAATAGCTTGTGGTATTTTTTCTTTTCTTGGTTACATCTGATTAAGCTTTTACTGTACCAACATGGGTAAGTTTGACTTTTAAGCTTTTTCATGGGTGTGTGTTTATTTATTATGTCGAACAGCCTTTTATAGAAAATGTCAGTACATACGTCAACATCATCCGAAGACAAGAGTTCATGCCAAGGTATCGAGTCTAATTCGGTCTTAATGCGGTCTAAATTACATTTGGAAAACAATAATACTTGGCGAGTACATTTAGCAAGTCCTTTTGCTTTATAGGGCAATATAACGTTATAAATTATTTAAACAAGTATATACATATTTTTCTAATATTTTTGAAAAAACAGGTATTAATGCCACTGGCCTGTAGTTATTAATATTTGTTTTGTCTCCTTTTTTATGTAATGGCTTGATAACAGATAATTTTAGTTTTTCTGGATAGGTGCCCGTTTGTATGCAACTGTTTGTTATTTCAGATAATATTGGCGCTATAATATGACCTACTGCCTTGATCACACTGGTGTTAATGTCGTCGTATCCTGTACTATTGGTATTTTTTAGGTTATTTATTATTGTTAATATATCACTTGGTATGCATGGTTTCATGAATATGTTAATATTGTAATTAGTAGTCAAATTATTATTGTTAACTTGGGCTTGGTCAATAAAGTAATCATTAAATTGTTGTGCTATGGATTTAGGATTAGTCACACATTCTCCATTAACATGTATTACGTTTATATTTTCTTTAGGTATGTTATGCCTTATCGTGTTGATCACTTTCCAGGTTGCTTTGGATTTGTTACTGCTTGTATGAATAAAATGACTATTTTGTACTTTGTGCGTTAGTCTGATTATTTGTTTGTATCTATTAGTATAATTTTTTAATTTTGATTTTATATCTTTGTCTCGTGATAACCTATATTTCCAAAGCATTTCGCGCCTTTTTTTGCTACATAATTTGATACCCTGTGACAGCCATTTTGGTCTCGTAATCGTTGATATTTTGAATTTTACTATCGGAAAGCAAAGGTCGTAAAACAACTTGAACAGGCTAAAAAATGAATCAAACATTTCATTAGCATCATTAGTTTTGTTGAAGGCTTCTGAAAAACTTAAGCTGCCGATGTGTTTCTTAAAAGTAGCAAGATTATCTCTACAGTAGTCGCGCTTATGGGCATACCAATGTTTTATTAGACAAGTTTTTTGCACTGGAAATTTCATTAGTTGTGCTGTGTGATCCGATACGCCTAGTTCTAGCACCTCACCTTTGACACTTCGTAAGTTGTGGAAAATATTATCTAGGCACGTACCACTGCTAGGACGAGTAGGTTCATTTATTACCCATTTTAAGTTAAATTCTGTTAGAAGTCTCTTTAGTGTGGTGGAGTGTTTAGTCTTTTTTAACAGATCAATGTTGTAATCACCGCAAATTATTATCTTATGTTCATTTTTAATCAGAATATTTAATATATCGGTTAATTTATCAAAAAACATATTAATTTTAGTTTGGTTTGGAATTCTATAGACGCATAATATAATAATCTTATGATCCGTCATTTCAATAGCACAGCATTCAAAAATATTGGTATGGTTGAAATGTTTTACTGAATCTAATACTGTGAAATTTATGTCGTTCTGAACTAATATACAAGTACCACCATTACGGTTGTTTCTAGCAAAAAATGCACCCAGAGTATAATTCGGGATATTAAGAAAATCGACATCGCTAGCCATCATGTTGTGTTCCGTGAAACATAAAATATTTACTCGTTTTCCTTTATTCGCGAGAGTATCCAGACATTCTGTTAATATATCAGATTTTGCCAACAGACCATTTATATTTTGATGCATTATATACAAGTTATTATACACGAAAAAAATCTTGATTTGGATGTTCGTTTAGATTTTTCTGATTGATATTTTGCTGGTTCCTTATTACGTTTTCGACGGTAAAATTTTCGCAATGTTCATATTCATTTTCCATAGTATTGGCGCTATCGATCTGTTGAATCTTAGTGTTGATGCATTTCAATATATTAGCTACTCCGTTTTTCTTAATCTTTCCTGTTTTATTTGAAAACATGTCGTAAGTCAAATTATTGTTTGAGTCTAATACATTTGCATAACTGTAACTCCAAGCATCCATGGCCAACAGATTGTTAAATATCTCGATTCGGCAATTGTATATATTAGCTCCACATATATACGTTGGTAAAGCAATAATTACGTTTGTGTGATTCACTTTCTGTAAACATTGTCGTATTTCATATATCAATGAATTGTACTGTCGAGATTGTCTAAAATCTGATTCTCCTATGATAATAATGCAGTAGTCCTTTTTTGTAAAATCTTTCAGTTTTAAACTCAATCCGGACAAAAGTTGGTTTATTCCTGCACCAGTTTTTTGTAGTGGCAGTATGCAAAAGTATCACAAAGTGTAGTTTCTTCTATGGCATATAATATGTTGTTGCTATTAGCGCTCAAGAAGCATAATCTATTTTTAGGACTTTTCTGAATTGGTATTTTATTTGTTTCATCATCCGCTTTCAAAATCTTTGAGTTTGTGGCTATTATTTTGGTTGTATTTTCTATTACTGTGTCGTGCGCAACTGTTGCAGTACTTCGTTCACACTGTGTTTCCAAATCCATAAAGCTAGAATTTATAGTTTCTTGCCTGTCGGTTTTAATTAGAGGTGCTCGTTTTTTCTGGGATGGTTGATTTTTGTGTTTTTTTGCGCTTGACATGATTGGGGATCCTCCACATATACTTTTTAGATTGTTTATTACGCGCTCTTGATTTTTAATTGTGGCCGCTAGACATGTATTTTCATTCAGTAGTTTTTCAATTTCGTTATCAGCACTCCTGAGTTGGTTTTGTAACTGTTCTGTTAATTGTCTCAGTTCCTCTGTTTCATTACGCTCTGAGGTTAAGTCTGGGAGACTCATTGTGCGTAAGTCTGACATAGTTGATGAGTATGATTCCTGGGACTGATTTAAGAAAGTGTTTGAAGATATCTTTTTTCTTATTGTAACGTTCTCGAAGGACATTGTAAATTATGTACTTTATATCTTACAATACACGAAGATGTAAATTAAGTATAAATTCGAACGTGATTAATTGTATATTTTATTTTTCATTAATTGCTCAACTTATCACTATAGTCTATTTTTTAATTTTAATCGGACAAATTATGAGTTCTTTTTCACTGTAGTATCTCCTCCAATTTGTACTGATTTAAATTTCATGCACTGGCAACATTTTTTTATTGTGTCATCACTCATCAATGTCAGTAAATGTCAAATTCAGTTTTCCTACTCACTGATAGATGGCGTTATTATTGATATACGTATCAATTTTTGTTTTTGTGTCATAGCAACACTGACATTTATGTCTAGAGTTTTAGCTACTAGATACTAGAGGCGCTAATTGCGGTCCAAAGTTTTCAAATAAAATATTTTGTATCAACGGTTTAAAAACCTTAATATTCTTAAAATAATTCTTGTTAGAGTATAATACACCAACACTGAGTTTATTTAATGTTTGTTTTCATTTAAATTACATTATTTCACTGTCCCAATAAGTCTATTATTATTTTTAAGATAGTTTAATTTGAATAAGTCACTGAGTATTTTATCACTGTTTATAAGTGTTAGTAGTTAATAGAACTTGTCGCAAACAATATATCTACAGTAGTTCATTGTCCACATTAGATTTCACTGTTATTAATCACAATTTTAGTGCTATTTGTGTTTATTTATTAAATTATATTCACAGACGATGTTTACCTTGCAAGTGTTTTTGACACACCTTGTGTCACTAATGTGCGTTCAGAAACGTATACTTTAAAGAAAAATAAGTTAACGTTCCGTTTTACATGCATTATAAAAGAGGTGTATTTTTTTAAAAGATGATGTGTCTTACAAGACACGTTGTCAAGAAAAGGGTTAAACCAGTGGCCAATTTCAGCTGCTTCTGTCGGCAATATTTTATTTTGGATGATTTCGAAGGCTTCGGATATCTCAGCGGGCTCAAGAAAAGCGAGGGCAACTAAGTGTCTGATTTTGTGCGCAAATGTGAAATCTTCAGCATATCGCCTTGCGAGACCCTCTGACTGGACATGACGCCAAATACTTTGGGTCAAATGAAATAAGCATAGCCTGTGGGCGCAGTCTGGAAACTGTCGTTTGACTGCATTGATCACTGCTACTTCAAAATGTATTGATCGCATATCTTTTCAAAATCTCCAAAAATATGAAATGACAGCTTTCAGTCTTATGTGACATTAGTGCGTATACCATAGGTAGAAATTTATTTGTGCCTCCTGCAGTTCCCACTAAAACATGAATAGAAAAAATTTGACAGAACGGAGTTGGACAACTCGAAAATGTCCCGTCCATGATCCAGCATTGTGCATTATTCATACGCTTAACATTAGCTTTAGTACCAAAAATGACAACACTTTCATTGTTACATGTATATTGATCAAGCAAAAATTGCTTTCCATTACTTTTAGCGAGATATTGTGGTACATGAAATTCGTTGATTGTTTGCGGTATCTTAGGAAGTCCTTTATTTCTAACACGCTGCACAATCATTCGGCAAGCTGATTTATTGGGCAATTGAGGCGCACTTGTGGTAGCTACGTCTTTTAAACAACGATTTACAATTTGTGACGGACTGCCCTTAGATTCCTTCGCACTAGTTCTTAATTTGTTTTTAAAATTCATATCAATAATTTTTCAGGCTCTGGTAAATGTGCATGATCACAATTTTGACTAACAAATGTATGTTCATAACAATCAAATAAAGTTATTACACTTACACCACAACCACTTGTTTGTTTTCTTGTACACCGCCAATAATACTTGTTATCATATTTTTTATTTAAGTGATAAGAATATCCATTCACTACTAGCACATGTCCTCCGCGTTTAGATATAACTAAATTGCACGTATTCATTTTTAATTAAACAAAACACGAGCGAGAAACATTTCATGTAACGAGGTCTGTCGTCACAAATTTCGCAACTACCCACAAAAAATAAATAAATACTACCATAGATATTTGTTGTTTTGTTACATGTAACTATTGCAAGTTTATTCGATACTCGTTAAACTCAGTACCATTGTCAATGAGTGCATTATGCGTCATTTAGGGACTTATCTTTAATACGGAAGCTCCCGGTATTGATTTATTCATCTATGCTGATAAAATTAAACATGGGGCTCGAGTATTGTTTAGCTGCATTGCACATAATTATAAAATAGAATAGCTAGCGTAAACTGAATGCTATCGGCGAAAGATTCGTTCGTTTAACCAATCGTCGTTGAAGAGTGTTTTCGGTGAACCGTTACATCGGCGAAGGATTCATTCGGACTACCAACCGTCGATAAATAATATTTTCGGCGTAACGTTTCATCGGCCAATTATTTTTTCGTTCAACTAACCGTCGGAGTAATTTGTTATCGGAAAACCGTCCTTTCGGTGAGCGGTATTTCGGAATACCATACGTAGCTCTTTTTTCTGCATGACCGTGGTTCTCGCTAAAGTTTTTCATAAGTCCTTTATATGTTGGATTATTGTCATACAGCATTTTTATATGATCCCACTTAGCAGTTTTTCTTGACCGTCTATTACATATTTTAAATTTTTGGTTAGTAGATTATTGCGTAACCCTTTTAATAGATGTGGGACGTTATACAATGGAACCACACGTTTTCCATCTACCTCAAATATATTATCCTTTAAAATATCATTTTTTCTTAGGTATTTCATTCGAGTTTCTTCAATTAAATGATTAATTGCACTTGTATTTGAGGTGCCTTGATCACACACTGTTGCCAAAACATGAAAGCCTATGCTGTTCAATTTTTGTACTAATTCCTTTATAAGTCCAGCTAGTACTACTTTTGGAGTGCTTCCAGCAGAAAATGAATAGTATATAGGTTGCTTGTAATTCTTAACAATGCCTCTTATCATGAATACAAGGACATGATCAGCAATTTTTCTTATTTGTTCTCCTTTGTAATTCACAAGCCCAGATATTTTGTCCTTTTTAGTGCTATAATCAAAGTGAGGGCTAAGAGCCATTTCATCAAATATTAAGGTACATAATTTTTCATCAGTTTTCATACCATCTGCTCTTTTGGCTAATTGTTTAAATATATTTTCATTATATCCAGGTTTTAAGCCGGCATTGGATACCAATCTGCTCAATGTTATAGCAGATGGCAAAACAAAAATTTTCAGGGTCCCATCTTGTACAATGACAGTGCCATAATTTTTTCTCTTTTTGTGAACCGTCTGCCCATTTTTGGCTTACTTATTTCACGAAACTGCATGACAGTGAAAATAGCAGCTAAAGTTTTAAACTTTTTTTAGCAGATTGAAAATTAGTATTAGTGAACAGCTGTTTAGCTTTTTTTAGCCACTGTATATAAGAGTCTTTATCACTTTGCAATTTTTTTATTTGTTTGACTAGCTGTTGCTCATTAACTGAAGATTGTTTCTTGAAAATGCCTGAAACAAAATGCAATAATTTAAAAAGTAAAAATACATTATGTATATTACCTATAATGCTTTATGGGTCCAGATATTATCGAACTTACGATGTTTAACAGATAATGTAGTTTTCGGTTGTATTTGATCACCATCCATCACATTGTCACATATATGCCTTTGTTTACCTGTTAAATAGATAAGGTTATTATAAAACTACATAAAAAAAATTCAAGGTATGTAACTGTTATTGCATAATTACTATAAGTAACTGATTGTCTATGTAGTGAAGGACTAAATATACATAATTTCATCACTCCATTTTATTCTGATAATGTGAAAATAATCCAAACTCAAATAAATGGCGCAATGTTTTCCTTTGAACTAACATAAACATGAGTCAGTTGGCAAAAGCAAAACAATAATGAAACTTTGAGATAAAAAGGTTATGTATCAAAAAATTCAATTATTGTATGACTAACAAAGTACAATTTCAGAGATTATGAAATTCAAACATACCTGATGTTGAAGGTATAGCAGGAGGCAAATTAGCCACTTGGTTGGTAATATCCATAAGGGATGTTTTTTGTACAGTGAAATGACCTGTAAACATAATAACATTCAATGATTCCATACTTCAGGAAAATGATACTATTAATCTAATAGTAATTAAGTTGTTAAGTAACATAGTCTCACAATTTCTCAATGCCCCCAATAATAAAACAAATTATAGGCAGAATTCCTTCTTTATAAGATATGCTAAACACTTAAACTGGCTGTGTACCCTGAACTAGATCTCAACATAATATATAAAAAAAAATACAAGTCATGGTTTAATAATGGATCTCTCACTATGTGAAATTGTTTTGTTTTTAGTTTGTTCTTTTTTTTCTTTTCCTATATTACACTTGCATGTTAACATACAAGTGTAATATAGGAAAAGACATACACATAATACAGAGTAACTAACAATATACATATTGTTAATGGTGTTAGTTACTCTGATTAAGATGACAAAAAGTGTGCTTGCTAATTCAATGATCATCATTTCGTCCTGGTTGAATCTACATTAATTGTGCTTAGTGTTTGTTTAGAGTTATCACTAAAACACATATTAAACACAAACATACCTGATGTTGAAGGCATGCTAGGAGGCAAATTCGTAACTGGTTCAGAGATGTGCCTAAGGATTTTTCTTTTAACAGAGAAACTCCCTGCAAGCAGAAATTTATTCCATTTTTAAACTATCATCATCATGACCATCATCAGACTCTATCAGTGCACTGCCGGACATAGGCCTCTTCCAATGCACTGAACATAGCCTGCAACTACTCTCATCCAAAAAAAGTAGTATAGTAGTCATCTAAAACTATATTTTAGACAAAATATGTTTATAATTATTACAGTGCTCTAAAAATTGTAAAGTATTAATAATAACATTTAATAGGAAAATACAGAAAAACACAATCATCAGAAATAATAATTATGTATGTTAAAATTGTAAAAACTGGCGATTTAAAGAGAGTGGCTGTGAGTTTCTTGCGCAAGGTATCTTCTCATTTGGCTCAACCCCTTGCCGGAACCTTGCTAACTTAAATGTAGATTCAGTAACTTAGTAATCTAACTAACCCATTTTACTTGACGTTCATAAGTGTTACATTGTGACCTAAATGAATAAATGACTTTAATTTTTTTATTTTGACAGCCGTAAAGCCCATGATACCGGTGCTGGACAGGGCTATCTTAAATTACCAAATTAAATCCTAGTCAGAATTTCTTCTTGAAGCTTAGTATCACATTCTTCAAGTAACTCTTTAAACAGTAGGTATATAAAAACAGCTAATATATTAGTTTTATGAACTTACTTGACAAATTCAATGTGGGTACAGCATTGTGACTGAGCATTTTACTCCTGGTGTGAAATTTATTTTCAAAATGTAAGTGACACACTCTGCGGTACTTATAGATGTATTCATCATCTCTGACTAAAATGTCACCTCCAATATTGTAAGTCCAGGTCCTAAAACGATCAGCATCTTTGATTGGATTAGGAAATTTGTGAAGAATTTCAGTATCCAAGCCTGAAAATAAATATAAATCATAATTCATAACTATAATAATGCACATATTATAACAGAAAGCTTTAGGAGAAGAAAGAAACAGATATACATGTTATTATACTTTTCAGTTATGAGCACAATATTCATACTAAACCTTGTATTTTGGTCTATAGGCAGAGTATGCCTAAGTTCATTTCAGTTCAATTTCAATTTTTATCATGTAAGTATTTAAAGTTTTAAAAAGAATATCAGGAATATCAGACTAGATTGTATTACGTATCGCATCAACTGTTTGTGTTTAACTCTGTAGATTTGACTATTATTCTCAAGTTTCTTGAACTTGCATGTAACAAATCCATTTGTAAACTCCATAGCTCAGAGACATAATAATCATATTGAAAATAAAAGACAACAACATTAAAATACTAAATGTATTTTTAGATTCTTATACTTACCACAGCCAGGCACACAGCATTTCTTTTCTGCTGCCATAATAACAAATCGAAGTCAGTAACACGTAGCAAGGGCAAAAAATATATAGCGGAGTTATCGGAATCCAAAACGAAGCAGAAGTCAATGAGATATATTTAACAGAGCCACCAAAATCCAAGAAAGAAAGCCGGGTCGTCAGAATAAATAAAAGACATCAAGAAAAACCGCAAACACCGAGATGAGCACGCGCAGAAAATAACGGAAATTGATTTTCAATGTTATGACAAATTATGACATTGACAGCGATTTCTGATACGTTTCATTCCAATGATTATGTTACGTAGATAATACGCTAAATTACAAATTACACAATTCCTAACGCATGCTATTGAATAGGAATGCAATAATAATAATTTATTTATTTGCATAAACACAATTAACACTTATATAGGTAAACATAAATACATATTCACTTGTTTACACAATATATAATTTAGTTGACAAATATGTTTATGTTTGTCGTAACTGGTACCTTGCTAAGTTATAGAATAACTTGTATTAAAAGTACCAGTCCCAACCCATACAATATTTGATGTGTTACTAGCGTTATATAAGCGTTCGATTACATACAAATTAGCAAAAATGAAACTAAAACAAAGTAACAAAAAAATAAAAAAATATATATCAAGCAAGCGACAGTACTATAGCGGCAGCCCTTAAGTGCTGTGCAGTGTGTGTGTGTGTGTATGTGTGTGTATGTGTGTGTGTGTGTGTGTGTGTGTGTGTGTGTGTGTGTGTGTGTGTGTGTGTGTGTGTGTGTGTGTGTGTGTGTGTGTGTGTGTGTGTTTGAGTGAGTATGTCAGAGAAGGAGTTGCTCTGTGTCACTATAGTTAAGTTGCAGTAAATATGTGGTAATTAATTTTTTAAGGGAGTTTGTGTGCAAAGGATAAATATTGTGTGTTTTGTTAAGTTTATTGTATAGACGAGGTCCTTGAAAGCAAATAAATCTTTTGGTGAAAGAGAAGTTGCATTTGAATGGTCGGCAAATTATGTCCTTCCGTCTCCTAGTAATTATTTCATAAGGAGTGTCATGGTGTTGTGAAACTACAGTGTTTAGAACAAATAGCTGCCTCACGGTGAGGACTTTGCAACACTTGTATAGGTCTTCTGTAGGATAGAGTAACGGACGGAAGGTAGATACCTTTAATACTGCTCTTTGGGCTCTTTCCAACTTAAGGATATTACTTTTGGGAACCCCACCCCAAGAAGTAACGCAATATGCTAACAACGATTGACAGAGAGCGTAGTAAATAGTTTTTATTACATCGAATTCAGCGATATGGCGGAGAGTTTTAAATACAAAAATCATTTTCCTGATCCTAGAAGTAAGTAGGTCTATGTGGGCTGTGAAGGTTAAGTTGCTGTCGAGAGTGACCCCAAGATATTTAATTGTTTGCAAGCGTTCAAGATTGGGGCAGCGGCAAGAAACAGTATTGGGAGATGGGCAAGAGTGTGCTTTCAAAACGAAAGAGTTAGAAGGTTGAGTGGACTGTTTTAATGAAAACGTGAGAATTTTTGTTTTCTCCTTATTGAGGGTGAGTAAGTGGGTATTCAGCCAATTCAGTACGGTATCTAGTCCTGACTGTGCAGCCTTGAAAGTGTCATGCCAGGTGTCACCCGTAAAGGTAAGGACGGTATCATCTGCAAAGGCAGTCACTTTACCATTTGGAAGTTTTAGATTACACAACTGATTGACATATATGAGAAAGAGAGTTGGCCCAGTCACACTACCCTGAGGAACACCAAAAGAGACAGGAAGTGCATCACTAAGGTAATTATCCACTTTAACGCATTGAGTTCTATTTTTTAGGTAGTCGATAAAAATGCGGAGCGGTAAGTCACGAACACCCAACTCCTCAAGTTTTTTGATAAGGTTGGGAATAGAGACTGCGTCGAAGGCGTTTTTTAAGTCTAGAAATATAGACAGTACTTTCCTCTTTTTGTCCAAGTTCTTTACTATGTGAGTAGTTACATCTAAAACTGCATTGTTGGTAGATCTGTTACGTCTAAAGCCGTATTGGTTAGGTGATAGAAGCATTTTATCTTCTAGGTATTTAACCAGCCTTTTATTTATAATGCGTTCTAGAATCTTTGAGATTGAGGGTAGTACCGCTATAGGACGATAATTTTTGACACTATCTCTAATCCCTCCCTTGTGTATGGGGTGTATAATCGCCTTTTTAAGAGAGTCAGGAAATATGCCCATGTCAAGGCAAAGTTGAAATAGAAACGTAAGAGGAGGCACAAGTAACCGTTTATATCGTTTCAGGAAGTAAGTTGATATGTTGTCCCATCCAACAGCAGAATTTGTTTTGAGTGACATAATTACGGATTCCACCTCGTTCTCATCAGTACCGAGCATAACAAAAGACCGAGAAAAGGGAGAATTAATTCCCTTTAGTTGTGTCGGATTTTGTTGCTGTGTAAATTTGGCAGCTAGATTTTTGCCTACATTGGCAAAGTAGCTATTTACAAGGTTGACTGACAGCTGGGGAACCATAGAAGATGAGTGTAAGTCTGTAGCAGGTGCTGTCGTATTACCAGTGTGAGTCGCTCTCTTAACAACTTGCCAAATATTTTTGTTATCACCAGCAGCTTCTATTAGTTCAGCTCTTTCATACTCTCGTTTGAGCTTTCTTAGGACTTTTGTGCAGAAGTTTCGGTACCGCGAGTAGGTTTTTTTTAGAATCTCGTTATTAGGTGACAATTTTAATTTCTTATGCATAGCATCTCTGTTACGCATACACCGGAGCATGCCGATGGTCATCCAAGGCTTTAGTAACCGTTTATGATTTGGAAGCTTGATTATGCTTGTGTGCGATCGTATAGTATTAGTTATAAGGTCAGTTATAAACCTAGTAGCTTTATTCGCATCGGTATATTCGTAAATTGGCGCCAGGTCTAGGAGGTCCATTGTAGAATCTAGAGCTTGATAATTAATCTTGGTCACAGTGTTTACGCCAATATTATGGGTTTCTTTTTGCTTTAGACAGAGAAGGACAGAATTATGATCTGTTATAGTAGATTCAATTACAATAGTAAGAGCTAGTAAATTTGATTTGAGCATTACATGGTCGAGACAAGTACGCTCACGAGTTGGAATGGTATGCGCAGGAAGTAGACCATGAAATGCTACGAGATTGAGATATTCAGAGATATGGTTAGGAAGAGATGGGCTGCTAATGTCGAGATTAATGTCTCCAATGATAACAATGTTCCTTATTGGAGCGAGTTCTAACAGAAGTGCATTAAGCGATTTCAAGAAATTGGCGATGTCTAAAAAAGAGGGTGAGCGATAAATACATACGAAAGCTTTATCACTGGCAACCTTTAACACTAGGCAACTTGCATCCATAAAGTGCGGTTCGACAACTGAGTAGTTACTGAGATTTTTAACATAGATAACAACCCCATCGTTCTTGTTTACATGTTGTGTTGTCTGATAACGGCAGTAACTGTTTATAACAGGTAAAATATTGTTATATTTTAGCCAGCACTCTGTTAATACAATAATATCACACTCAGTATTAATTCGACACAGTAATGTCAGGAAAGAATCAAAGTTAGCATTTATAGATCGGATGTTCTGGGTTATTATTTTGAGCTGTGTATTACAGTCAGTTATATAGGAGGTACATTCTTCAGGTATACAGCTAAGTGAACTAGAAACAGAGAGTTGGTCAATATTATTATTAATTTCAAGTATATTATCCACTATTAAAAATAAATTTATGTCTTATCAATTGGGGTATTAGTAAAAATTTATTTACTATTATTTTGGGTATCTTGGTAATATTATACTGTACTATTTTATGAACAAAAACAGACATAAAAATGCAGGAACAATTCTTACCGTTATCAATTAAATGACAATATGAACCATCATTAAACGATAGAAACATGTAAAACAATATAATATGTAAGTGTAAAAATGATTGTGTATGTGTGGTGTAATTGTGTATGATATGTTGTTTACTTTTTATTAAAGTTTTGTAATGATTGATCGCCGGGCTTTGCAATATAAGAATACTAACGTAAAGATAAATGGTTATAAAAATGTAAGGTAGGATATTTTTATGATAATATAGCATGCATTCAAAATAAATAACTAGTCAATTTTCTTTAGACAATTCGTCGATTTGAGCTTCATTTTTAATATAGATTGCTTGGGCACCGTCCGTTTTTCGAATGAGAACTTTGCCGTCATTAATCCAACAATATTTTATTTTATTATCTTTCTTTAACTGGCGTGCATGATAAAAGAGTTTTCTCGCATTTACGGTAAGATGTTCCGTTAGATATATTGGGTTCGAATCACCATTTACCCCCGCATGACTCATATTTAGTTTGTTTATTGTGTTGGACTTGTTGAGGTCCTTGACGGCACTGATAAGCGTATTCTTTATAAATAAGTGTGACAACTGTATGATAATCGGACTATTTGATGCTTTTTTAGGATCTTTTCTGTTAGGCAGGCGGTAGATGTCATGTATGTCCGACTGTTGAATAGGTACATTTAGAGATTTAGAAATGTTGGTAATGTAACTCAGTAGATCCAATTTGCTTTCCTTAGATTGTTTGGGTATATTTCTTAGTTCTATTGTAGTTATTTTAGATACACGTTGCAAATCCTCGAGCTTTTCCTGAAGGCTTACAATAATTTTGTGATTACTCTGAGATTCCTGTTCTAAAATCTTTATTTTTGTGCGAAACTCGTCATGCTGGTGCGAAATAGCTTCAAAACTTCGTTCACTGCTAGCCAAAGAAGTGTCAATTTTGCTCTGTAGTGATGCAAACATTTGTCTTATTTCCTCTCGGAACTCTTCGAAGTCATCACGTGTTACACTCTCATGGCGCCGCTTTTGACGCGTAGAAACAAATAAAGATGGTGGCGGCGTTCTATCTCTTAGACTGTTAATGTCGGTATCCGAACCGCACTTGTTAGGTGAGCGAATCATAGTACCAGGCAGTTAGCAAGCGTAGGATCTTTAACTAATTAGTGGTTCGTAACCGGAGTGGTCCTGTGTGCGTGAGTGCAGTAGTGTGCTGTGTCCGCGACACGGGCCCGGCATCGGCACTCGGAGAACTATAGCTTAGGAGTGCCTGTAGTAGTGTGCGTGCGTGTAGCTGGGTACTCACGTCGTCACTCGGTGTGCCCACTAGGTGCCGGCGCGCAGGTAACTTTTATAGCGCTTTGATGTTATAGGCGCCTAGTACCGAAGCAATTGATTTAATTAATTTATTTTCGGAATATTTAATATATTAAATTTAAAAATAATTCGAAACACTGGACACGTCTTAACGCTGTGGCGATCCAAAGGGGAGGGGGCAATGTTTGAATATAATGTTTAATTACTTAATTAAATTAAGGCATAATAGCTTATTAAATCTTTAAGACTCATACAATTCGAATACTAAATAAGACCAAAACTACAAAGACAGTGGAACGGAACGTATTAAAGAAAATTTATCCATAGAAAGAAAAACGCTTTATACATAAAACGCATTAATATTTAAAAATGTAGAAAATGTTGTTCTACTTCTAAAATAAAAATATGCTACAGCTAGATATAGTATTAGGTTTTTTATTATATTAAATTTAGTACAACGCCATCTTTCGACTAAAGTTTGAACTATTTTTACGCTCATGATTTTGTTCTAGTGGTAAAATATACTAAAAGGTACCTAGGACCCAAAGACCCTGCCTATTACCTACAAATTAGAACACAATGTATAATACATATATATTACAAACTGTAATTGTATTTCACAACATAATTTTATTATATTAAGAAGCAATACATATACATATTAAGGTCGCGCATTTTATCTTGGCCGGATTGAAGTTCGTCACAAGTGGCTGCGCAGCAGTGTGACCATCTTGAAATTATCGATACTGCCATAGTTTGGTTTAAAACCTGCCAAATCCTGCCAAAGACTCGAGTAAAAAATGCCAGATAATTGCCAAGTTTATTTAGGGCCGATTTTTCAATGCTCAGATAAACAGACAGATAGTGTTTATTCGATGAATAGCGAAACTTTGAATTTTTCAATAGTCGGATAGGCTTTATTCGGCTAATAACTCGCTTACCTGAGGAATAAAGTTATCGGCCCGTTCAACGGGCAGATAACGGCTTAATCGACCGTTTATTTGACGTAGACGTTTCGTTTAGAGGTTACTTCTCCCGTGTTATTTAATATAAATATTCAAAAATGGATAATTTCGTCGATATTGACGACCTTGCAATCGCAGAGGAGGCCATTTTTTATGAATATATAAATCCATCTGTAAGGAAAGCTAGAATTGTTAGATCGAGAGCCGATCACTATAATATGTGGGATTCAATAGAGTTCCATCGGCGATTTCGACTTACTAAAGAATCAGTGCAATATTTGCTTGCCTTGATTGATGATAAAATAAAATGCAAAACGGAAAGGTAAATTAACTATACCTACCTACTAAATTAAGACCTACAATGGTACCTATCTTTCCTAACCTTACTACAAAATTGTTTAAACTACAAACTTTACTACAAAATACACTTGCATTTCTTTCAGAAACCAGTGTATCCCGCCCATGCTACAACTTTTAATTACCTTAAGATTTTTCGCCACTGGAAGCTTTTATATAACAGTTGGTGATTTTGGTGGCATTCATAATTCAACAATATGTCGTATAATAAAAAAAACTACTTATGCTATTGCATCTTTGAGGCCTACATTCATAAAATTACCTAGAAGCCAAGATGAAATACAAAGTACTCAGGAAGAGTTTTATAAAATAGCTAGATTTCCTAGAGTGATATCTGCTATAGATTGCACACATATTCGCATTCAGTCACCCGGTGGAAACACAGCTGAAGAATACCGGAATAGAAAAGGGTTTTTCTCATTGAATGTTCAAGCAATGTGTTCAGCAGAATTAATCTTTCAAGACATTGTTGCACGTTGGCCAGGCTCCACTCATGATTGCACAGTATTTGCAAATTCTGCCGCAAAATACCATTTACAAACGGATGTTTTGGGTAATGCAATTATACTTGGAGATAGTGGATATGAACTTAGCAATTATTTATTAACTCCATTTCAAGAAACTAATTCAAGAGCACAGAGTTTATACAATGAATCACAAATAAGAACAAGAAATGTAATAGAGAGATGTTTTGGTGTATGGAAGAGAAGATTCCCAGTTTTGAGCATTGGTTTAAGGTGTAAACTGCCACTTACTCAAGACGTTATTGTAGCTTGTGCTGTACTACACAACTTGGCAATATTGAAAAAGGAAGGTGAACCACCAGTAGATCCAGATATACAATTACCATCACAACCAGATTTTTCTCAGCCTATAGTTGAGCCCATTGTTGATAGAAGGCACCTAGCCAGATATTTTATGGTAGAATATTTCAATTGTTTAGTTTCAGAATAATTTAACTTAAAAACAGCAGTCTATTGATAACAAAATAAATTAATGCAACTGAAACAAGTCTTTGTATATCATTTTCAAAAAAAATATGGTGTTTTCAATTAACTTATAATTCTAGCTCTTTGTTATAAACATTTTATTTGAGAAGGTCTCAAATATAGGATAAACACAATATTTTATAATAGCAGTATGCTATAATAAAACAAATAAGACTGGTAATATGTAGTTCAAATGTTTATTATTAAAATACTGTTGTTTTTGGCATAATAAATTTGTGACTTTATAATTAAAAGCTATACTGGTTCTTTAGGCAATCATCATCACATGTTAACACAAATTAACTTCTATACAATTTAATCACTACTGTGCATTAATATTAACTATACCTATATCATGCCATTTACAACAGGTGCTCGACGGATTTTATCTATAAGCAATTCATGAAGTTCTTGCTTCCTTTTCTCATCGTTTGCATAATGTAACATCTTCAGTTTGTGTTCTTCTTCCACAAACTGATGCTCTTTTTTAGTACAATCCATTTGAAACTCAACCAGTTTCAATCGAGTTGAGCTAAGTTGGTCTAATTTTGCCGTAACGGTACCTTTGGTGACCGTGTCTGCTCTTAAGACATTTGACACCCTTGATTTTAGTGCCTTTGGATGCCATCTGTCCCATTTGTTTTCTGAAAGCATAAAAATAAATACATGTATGTATTATAAATATTTGATGTATGGCATTCATAATTCTACAATCCAAGAATATAATTATTATGTAGAGTATACATAATAATTAAGTACATTACACATGTGATAATAAAGTACATGATTTATCTCATGTAAATAGCAACAAAATGTAAAAATGCCAACCATTAATTATAAATACTATAGATACAGAGGTATATGACAGTTGGATACAAAGAGATGGTAATCTACCATGGGTGGTAACCCTTGGTGCTCTACCTACCTGATTAAGATTAAGTTTGCTGGCTTGAATAACAAATAATTAATTACCTAACATAATTACAGCAGGCCTAAATACTAAGTGATTGTAGTAATATTGCAGCAGATACCTTTTTGAGATTCTTCTTCTTCTTCATTTATTTCAATGATTATTGACTCATCCATATCTATAATACATCAATGCTCAAATTAAATTACAATAGATAGTTAATTAGTAAATTCTTTTATTTTCTTATAGAGTGAGAAAGAAACAATTTGTAAATTTATGTCTAGCATGATTTATACCTGGTAATTTAATATTATCTTGGTCAGTTTTTTCAATGGTGTTCTGGTTTTCTATGTTGTCAGTTACATTAGTTGTATTCACAAACACAAAATTCTCGTTCAATACAGGCTCTAAAAATATAATAAGCATGTTAGTTTTTTAAAACATTAACAAGACATTGAAATCATATGTTTATTCTCGTTTCTTAAACAGTACTTACGTGATATGGTATCACTATCGTGACGAGCATCAAGCCCTTTTATATTGGAACAAATGCTCAACAACTTCTCTTCAACATAATTTAATTCAGGGGCAGTGGAAGGCCCTCCTCCGGTTTTATACATGTCCTGTCTTTGTATAGAGGATTTCTTGCGAGTATTTTTCTTTAATCCTTCATATTTAAGTTTCAATGTTTTCCAAGATCGAGTATTTGCTGTGACTCCACATGAGTTAAAGGCACTTTCTATTTTTATCCATGCTGATTCTTTATCCTTGTTTGTTATGGCATCAGTCTTTTTATTTTCTATAATAAATTTGTACTTCTCTACCAAATTCACTAATAATTGAACCTCGTTATTATTAAAATTTGAGGCCCGCTCTCTTTTTTTGGATTCCATTGCAACAATAACAAATATGATATATTATAATAATACAATAACAAATACAAAGAATGGTACAAAAACGTATGTACTTCGTGCACTAGAAATTTACAAAATTCAATAATACCACGGTCAAATAACACAGACGCGGGAATACGACGAGTGACAGCAATGACACTCGTTTGACAGAATGAAATATTCTGTCCTTTTCTAACGTTCGAGTATCCGATATATTTGTTTCACTTCCCTGAAGTTAGTGACGCTTAGGGTACACTATTCGATCGAATAGCTACCCAGGCAATAAATTACTATTGAAAAATCCAGGACTCTTTAACAGAGCAATAAACAGTCGAATAAAGATATTAGTGGAGTAGTTATCCGTCTGTTTATCTGGTGATTGAAAAATCGGCCCTTAGTGTCGTAATAGTAGTAATAAAAAAATAAAAAATACCGTGTTTTACATATTATTATCATATTTTTATTATTAATTAGGTTAAATGTAAATTAAACATTGCAATTCGCCTCATATTCTTCATTTTCTTTCTCTTTATACATGGCTTTATTCATACGATTTAACATTTCTTTGGTTGGTTTGAATGCAAAGCAATCGCCATACTCTCCAATGCCTTGTTTAACGTGCAACACAGATGCTATGTGTTTGTTTATAAATCTGTTTCGTGTTTTCGGCTTAATTAAATTAACTTGCGAGAATATTCTTTCACATGCAGTGTTAGACATTGGTAAGCATAGCAATCCCTTTGCGAAATTACCAATATTTATATATTTGAAGTTTCCATTACTATTTCGCATTTTTCCAATAGCACCCCAAAAATGATCTACGCTTAGAGCAGGATTCGAACTACTGCTACCACCAGATTCTAACAAGTCACTTACTTCTTTGTCAAGTTTTAACTGTCGGTACTCATTATCAATTTCCTGAATTTGTTTTTCATCGGCAAGATTAGGAATTTTTCTGTAATATTTGCTATAGTAGTACATTTACAACGTGTTGAGGACACAAGAACTGTAACTCTTTGAACAGTGTATTTAATGGTAAGCGTGTTTTTAATTGACTTGAAAGTTCAATCAGAAATGATTGCATATTTTCGAGGAATTTTTGTATTGCACTATTTAAAGTGATGTCTCTTAAAAGGCGAGTAATTTCCCTGCTGACATTAACACCTAAGTATATATCTTTACGAGGTAAAAAGTTAACTGTAAATCTACGATCTAAACTAAGAGGGTCGGTGTTCTTAATGTAATTACTCTCCATGTAGCAACTTAATAAAGACATGAATATTTCCGAAACATCCTTTAAAACCATGTGTACATTTGCGTAGTCTCCTTGAAATATAACATTTAATTTGTTAACTATTGGCAAAAGATAATCTAGTTGAAGAAGAGAAATATAGTTTTAGAACACTGGCATTAAATTTTTCATATAAAAATTGGGAGGAAATGTTTTTGTCTAGCAAATATTGGCTTTGAAAATAAATTTTAAGTGCATCCCACTGCTCAAGAATCCTGTTAACGCATGCGTGTAATGACAACCAACGTATGTCGTAGTGCTGTAATACTTTATGTTTTTCTGCACTTATAAACTCTTGAAACTCTGATAACTCCCTTTGTCTTTTGCTACTGTGAGCAAAGTATCCATAAACTTCTTTAACAACTTGATTCACGGCCCTTGGTAATGTGTCTTTACTTGCGTGACTAACTGACAGCGCTGTAGAATGGCAAACACACTTGATAAATAAGCAATGTGGATTGACATCCCTAATTTTAGCAATAATTCCACCATGCTCACCAAACATGACATTCGTGGTATCAGCACCAAAACCAATGGCATCTTTAATATTTAGATTTACATTGTCTAATGCCTTTGAAAGAGCGTCAAACAAGTTTTGTGCGGATTCTCCTTCTAAATCAACCATGGTCAAAAATTTTGTTTTCAATGCAGAAGATTTTTCAGAGTAGTACTTGTTTACGATGACAAGCATTTTATTTGACGAAATATCTGTACTTTCGTCTATTATTAAGGAATAAACTGGTGCACGAGTTCTAAGATTCGGACATGATCTCAAATCTGCGTGCATTTCCTTCTCCAATTCAGGTTTAAGGACATTGTATTTTATTGCAGCTGCTTTTGTTCTTTTACATGAGAAGGGTTTTGCCACCTCTGGGTTACTAAAACATTTGGGAATAATTTCACTCAAATGATACATTACGCGAAATGGCAAATTATGTTCTAATAAAAAAGAACACACGTTAAGTTCTGCATTTTTCACTTCTTTTTCCAAGGGTGAGTTCTTGAAATATTGTTGCACCTGAAACAATACAGTGAATTTATTTTAAAATGCCAAATACATTCTAAGAGGCGGTACATACACTTACTATGCATGTATTACGGTTCATGAGACACAGCCCGCTGACAGACACAGATGGATGGACGGACAGCGGAGGCTTAGTAATAGGGCCCCGTTGGCACCTTTAGTTACGGAACCCTAAAAAGTATGGTAAAATAATAATAAATATATTAAGTACAGTTTATTATTCCGAGGTTAACTTACCGATGATTGACCACTATAGCCACTCATACATTTTTTATGTTTACTAGTAGCGGCATGCTCCTTTAAAGTGGACAGTCGTGTTGTTAATTTGCAGTTGCAGGCTTTACAAAAGGCCACGTCCGGGTCATCTTTAGCCTTGGAAATCCACGACGAAAGTAATGGATCTTGCTCCCACTCTGCTCTATACGGTCTTTCGTATCTGCGTTTCATCTTCCAGATACCTACTACAAATATCACCAAAATAACTATCGATCGCCGTAAAACAGAACCGAAACTAAAGTAACTACGTCTACGACTGATTGAATGAAATAACAATCATAAACTCACGTATAGAGAATACTCGTTTTACGGTTATCAACTGTATAACTACTAATGTTAATGTTCTTAGTTGAATAAGATACAAACATAACACGTGAAGTACAGGGGAATCCCTTACACAGACTACATCCAATATCTCTTACGATCTGTTTTGAGGGTTGCTATTTTCGACAATTTGAGTTGTCAGTATGGAAAATTTATTTTCTACATTACAATACTGCCAAAACCTGCCAATTTTATAAAACGTTAATTAAACATGCCGGAGGCTAAAATAGGAGGCCAATCCTGCCAAAAAGGCAGGAAGCTGCCACATATGGTCACACTGCTGCGCAGTGCAGTTTTTTGGAACTAATTGGTGACAAGGTGCGGGGTGCGGGGATGGTAACACTAGCTAGTGACTGACCAATGCATACTCGATGCGTAACAATAATACCATAAATACTGGAAAATCGATTTAATTCATTACGATTTAATATATTAAATAATGTTGTATATTATAAATATCAGATTTAGATTATGATTTATTTTGTTATAGTCTATTTTTAAGTTGAACAGTTAAATAAATACTATGATATTCATTGTTTTAATATAGTACAAAATGAAATACTTTAAATATTAACATATATTATTATGTTTTAAGAGATCTATTAAAGGTTACAACATATTAACAATTTACTTTGCTCGCCTTACTTCATCTATTATTATTACGTAACATCGATATCTTTGTATTCATTGAAATTTTAATCACACATGGTTTTACGTTATTTTGTATTATATAAAAAAGTTATTTAAAAACTAAAAACCTTTTATATAACTTTTTATTTCCAGCTTCGGATGAGTGGCATAGACAATCGGATTAGTGCCATAGACAATCTTAAGAAATTAGAAGTTGCGAAAAATAAGTGGTACATCCCTATAATTGCACGGCCATAATGCTTAAGGATTCGCTTTTTCAGTCACTCGTCAGCACTTTGTGGTTGTTCGTGTAACTATCTCGCTCTTCCGTACGGTCGTGTACTCAAGTTGATATTGTTTTCGTTTGTTGTTATTTTTGTTATTTAGTTTCGTTGTTAAGTTTCGTTGTTAAGTTTTGTTGTTAAATTTTGTTGTTGACTTTTGTTATTGACTTTTTTTGGTATTAATAATAAGCAAATAGTTCCTTTGTCTCTGCCTACCTCCGCAAGATAATAAGCTTAAATATAATCATTTAACTATTTTCTTAGGGACTGTACATGCGCGAACGTACCTCTACCTTGTAGCTAACTTCAATCCGGCCAAGATAAAATGCGCGACCTTATACTTAGGTATATGTATTGCTTCTTAATATAATAAAATTATGTTGTGAAATACAATTACAGTTTGTAATATATAGTCATAATCATAAATACAATGATTATAACATAACAACCAATGTGAAACGCAAGTAAGTAAGTAGTGTGTGGTGTAACAACGGTAACAAATTATAACATGGCTTGGCTAGATATGACTAAATATGACGGGACGCTTGTTGCCCGTTCTGTGATTCCATCGTACATTGGATTCCTGGCAACTGGGTCTACTTTAACTTTGTATGAAGCTTGTTATCTTTTAGTTTGTTACTTATTTAGCAAGTTTCTAAAAGCTTCGGGTTTGTCGGTAACATTGTGGTATAGGTAATCGTTGTTGTTGATAACTGTGACGTTCCTAAATTTCTAATTATGCCTAATGAGGCAGGAATTGAATTGAATGCAATATAGGTATATTC
This sequence comes from Catocala nupta, assembly GCA_963675205.1. Lineage (NCBI taxonomy): Eukaryota > Metazoa > Arthropoda > Insecta > Lepidoptera > Erebidae > Catocala > Catocala nupta. Next base: position 9,664,575 of record OY776108.1, on the reverse strand, counting down.
TGGTATATTCTGCTGACGGTCATTCCAAATATGTCTAATATTAGGCATTACTTTATACCTATAATCTGCAAATTTTCTTAGCAATCCAGTGTTGTGACATGTTTCCCAAGTATAATTAGTGCAATATGGCACACTTATTGTCCTAAGAAATTTAAATTTACCTTTTCTATGAGATCATATTTTAAACATGAGAGTTATCAGTAAGGAAACACATTATGTCTACTAGTCGTTCAAAATGATACTTTCTTTTATAAATTTAACTACTTATGTCAAATCTTACACTTCATGCACACACTATTAGGTGTTACAGTTTTCAATTCACATATTAATGTATAGATAGTATCAGTTTGCATCCTCTACTTTGAAAAGGTAAACACTTTCCCAAGTATGTAATTGGATATGTATGTATTAGGGATGATATACCTAATACTTTTGATTCTATATTTTAGTCTTGTGGCATGAGATTGCATGGGTTAATGTGGCCTCATAGAGCCATGTGTTATTGGTTTTTCTGTAATGTTATTCTCAATAGCAGCATAATAATATTCTGTTAAGTAATTGTCAGTAGTAACATAGGTTATGTTTGAGCTATTATATGTGTTAGGCTACTATTAAATGTTAACACACTAATTAGCTGGAAATCACATACAGTAGTACTAGTAAAAAAGTATTGTGTCTGGGCCATGGGACCAGAGCTGGCTAACAGATTAACCTCTTGGTAAATGAACAATCCATCCTTGCAGCTCTGACACAACACTTGTGTTATTGCTTTAGATATGTGACTAATTGATAAGTTAAAACAGTGGCAATGAGTTTACTTTCGTAGGTTCTATACTCTTGCATTACTGAATATGAAAACAGGTATATGCAAATTTACATTAACCTATCTAGAATAGCAGCGGTACACCTGTGCCCAGCCTCAAAAGGTTTCCAGTGATATTTGGCATTCCAATTATTAACAGGTTAATAATTGTCACATTGATGTTTAAAAGTCACCTTTGTGACTGTGAATAAACATATTTTGATTCTGATGTTGGAATAAGGTGCAGAGTATGGATGTTTATTAGTGCCAATAACCAATAGCCTGACATGTCTTCTGAGGAATGGTCAGAAGTGAGGATTGAACTAGATTAAAAGTATGCAGCATTTATACTATTATAATAGAAGCATAAGTTAATCTAGTATGTTGTGATATAGTTGGTTGGTTGTGTACTCTGCATAGTAAGATGAAATAATACAGTGGTTCATAAGTCCTTAACCTGTCAAGTCTTAGGACGCCAGACCTAACTAAAAACATATTGCCTCTATCTAGTCACCGGCGTCCCCTTTGAATCAAGAGGTTAAACCGTAATCTTCCTGTAAGCAAAATGTAAAATTAATAATTAGTAATAATAGCAATTTAAATTGTAGTATTAAAGTCTTATTATTGTAAAAGTTTGTAGATGTTTAGTTGTGCCTATTTAACTATGTGCTAAACCGTTAAATAGCTTTTCTAATATTCCTGTGTCATCCATATGGAGGAATTAATAATTAAATCTAATAAACAATAAAATCTTAAGATAAAAAGTTACCATTTGAGATAACTATAGACATAATATTGTCTTCTGTTTACGCGAATGTTATTCATTGAAATTAAACTACTATATACGATCCAATCAATAGTAGTAGTAGTGTAATATTTTCAAAATTTTGTAATACAGTGATAAATAAACAACGCAATAAAATCCGTATATCGCTCATTTGGTGCAACAATGACGTAATTACACTTTTAGAAATTTTACAGGAGATCCAATCAAAGTTTTCTATTAAACGTGTGGCATTTTGAAGGGACTTATTACAATCGTTGTGATTTTGAAATTAAGTTCAATATGTGTAGTTTCTATTTTAGTCCTAACCTACTCGGTACATTGTGCATAACCTAGATTATAGACTGAAATAAAAGAAGGTATCTGTAAATACGTCACTGTTGCTTCAGAATTAAATATAAAAAATAGGGCATTTGTGACAAAATAAACTAAATAATTGAATTAATCGACGTAAACATTTATTAATGAATGTTTAATAACATAAACTTAAGAAACACAACCATGTAGGTATATTCCTATGTTCACTAGTTACTTAAGATTAAAAGTGGAAACATCTTAATACTTAACTATAATCACAACTTGTAAGTCGTAATGGCACAAAATCACAGATTATTTACCTACCTAATTTTAAATATGCGCCAGTAAGCTCTTACGCCTGGCGGATATTACACTTGTGAAAAATACTTAAACAATAGAAAAAATCCTTTAGAAAATACTTTCATAAAAAGCAGAGTAATACCGAGGAATAATGTTTTTTTGTAATAATTCTTTTAAATCATTTTTCTTGTTTGCAGAAATTTCTCTTTTCGAAGTATACGCTGGAACCACATTGATATCTTCTACAGCCTTAGTTATTCGCTGACTAGTAGATCTTTGTTTCTTTTTTTTTATTTCAGCTTCACTCCAGTTATCGTCGAATTTGAGTTTGTATTTGTATACTGCATCATTGTCTTTTCTAAATTCTATTGCTTTGAGATCTGAGGTTTTTATGGTGTTCCCATCCACATCTTTGACAGTGTTAAGTTCGATTTCGTCAGATAATTTTTTCAAATCATAAAAATCATCGAAATTCAGTTCTTCAACATTAAATTTGTTACCTTTTTTCTTTGCAGATCTTATTATTTGTACATACTGATCCGGAACGTAAATAGCACCCGACTTTTTAGCTCTTTTTATTGCCTTTTCAATTATGGAGTGGGCTGTATCTCCCTCGTTTTGGGTATGTCCCCTTATTAAAAATTTGTGTGTGATTTTATTGACTGGTAGAGTTTTGACTGCATACAAGTACATGGAAAATATAAATCTGAAAAAGAAACACTGTAAATATTAGACACGACACAAAATGAAAAAAAACAGTTCTTAGTGAATGAAACGAACCTATTTTTTTGCTGCCCGCCACAATTGTCACTATAAAATGTGATATTACAACCAGGGTGACTAGTGGCTACACGTTGCAGGTATTTAAGGATACAGGAACCAATCTCAACTGCTCCTCTACCACCCATAGCCTCATGCCAAAAGTAACAATAGGTTTGTTCGTCTTTTACATCTGACACCTATAAAACAAGACGGTTATCAAACTATTGACAAATAAGGAGCATAAAAGAATAATTTAAGTCATAATAGGTACATACTGTAAAGTTTAAGCAGTTCAATTTTGATTTATAGTAAAAAGAAGAGGACTCGCCAACTGGCACTGGCATAACTGCCTGAAGATCATAAATTGCAACTATTTCATTGCTATCTATGTTCTTACATATTTCTATATCAGTTTTCTTTTCCATCCGACTAAGTACTTTCTGCCGGCAATGTTCTGTGTATTCAGTCTCTAGATTTTCTTTTTCCTCTCCAACAGCATTTTTATATTGTTCACAGACATCGCACTGGTCTTTCTTTGGCACAAAAAATGAAATATTAAATTCCGTATTAAATATGCGAAAGTAGGAATCGTAAGTTGCAGCCTCTTTGTTTTCAGATTCCCTTAATCTCTTATAATCGCGATGCAAATCAGCTATTGTTAGGCCGCCATCAATATATTCTCTTGTGGTGTTGGCACGTAGATAGTGGCTCTCAATTCTACTAATTGAATTTATATGAATCCGAACAGACTCTTGTATCTCAGAACTAGTCTTTCTATGATTCTCATGGTTGCCGCGCTTGTCAATTGGTGCTACGCCGTTAGATTCATTACTAGTCTTGGCCTCGATTACGGTACGTAAAGTACGTTCAGAAATCCCCAACGTATTTAATAAAAATAATTTGCATACCCTGAAACTCCTACCATTAGACATCAAGGAACAATAAGTATTAGGTTTTCTGTTCTTTTCTACACCAGTTTTTAAACGACGTTGTGTCAATTGTAGCACAGTAATAGTCGAATTCAAAAAATCACGCTGTCTTTGAAGAGAGGATAAGTCCCAATACATTTTGAAAATATCATGTCGTTGCTCCTCTGGGATGTGTTCTGAACATTTATATTTGCATTTGTTAGTGCAAGGGGGTTTTATCTCTTTTGCAGGAATGATCTTGCCCGTCCGAGAAGTATACTGCTGACCTGAATTCTTCAACTGAGCACGTTTATTTTTCTTCCAGGCCGCTGGATTTCTTAACCTTTTTTTTGTTTTATTATTAGGTGATTCTGGATTTTGATCTATGTCTGTACAGTTTCGAATACTATTGTTAGGGGAAATGTCTTCCAGTGGATATCGACAATCGCTATCGTTTACAGTACTGGGATTGTTGTCTTGGTTTGAAATAAAAGGTTGATTCTGCGACAAAATTGAAACACTTTGTGTAGAAGTGTTCGTAGACGATGAAGAGCTCGATGATGAGGAAGAGCTCGATGATGAGGAAGAGCTTGAAGAAGACGAAGAACTCGATGATAATGAGCTTCTTCGTCTACTACCTATTACTGGACATATGCGTTTAACTTTTACAGGACGGTATTCTTCTCCACTGTCATCTGTAGAAAAATCTACATCATCTTGTGTATGCATTTCCAATACATCATCATGAGTCAATGACTTTGTTTTTGTTTTTAGTGTTAGATCAGAATCCATAGGTTGGTTAAAACAAGTTGGTGAATCTATTGGAGCTTGAAAGTTTGATGCATGTATGTCTAAGACAGACAAATCATTTCGTGGCATATAATTTTCGCAACGTTGTACTTTACTTTTTGGCATAAATGTATCTTTATCATTAGCTGCAATAAAAATAAATATATTTAATAAATAATAATAATAATATTCTACCACATACACCCAACATCATCTAGCCCAAACTAAGCAGAGCTTGTACTATGGGTACCTACTAGACAATGGATAAACATACATAATACTTTTTTTTGTAAATACATACATATTATACATAAAAACACCCAGACTAAGACAAATATCTATGTCCATGCACACAAATGTTGGACTTGAGCGGGAATCGAACCCGCGATCTCAGGCGTGGCAGTCGGTTACACTAACCACTACGCACACTACGTCAAATCACAACCGAAAGTACTTGTAGGTCTATTTCATAGGCCGTTATTTACTTTTAATAGGTGGATGAGGTAGGAACATTTTATTGTGATTTATTAAATAAGAATTAACTTATATATTTACCATGTTTAGATCGCATACTGACTTCTGAAGCATTCGTTTTTGCAAATGGGGGTACTTTTTCTTCCATTTTACAATAATTCACCAATCGTCTTGCACGGTTATCCATAATTAATAATATTCTTAACTGAAAGTTTGAAATAATTTGGTCCTAGGCTTATTAGGCTTATTGGATATTATAGGCATATTCTTTAATACATTAAACTATTTACAAGTCATAATTATGATCACTAATTAAAATTATAATTATTTACAATACACGTAAAAGTACTAGAGTAATAATGACAAAGTTACGTAATTCCGTCAAAAAATACTTTGTTTGCTGCAATAATGACGTAATTACACAATTCTGACATCTTTTTAACAGCTTAATAATTTATCTGGCGAAAAAACGACGTAATTACTCAATTTTGTCATTGAACTATGAAAAAACACCATATTTGGAGCTACAACGACATATTTACAAAATTTCGTCGTTGTTTCACCAAAAAGTAACTTTACTTAGACAAACATTGACGTAATTACGCAATTTTGTCATTGTTTCACCAAGAACTTACTAATTTTTGTAGCAACAACGCCACGATTTCTCAATTACGGCATTGTTGCACCAAAAATTATCGGATTAAATGTCATAAATACCTTTACGTCGTTGTAGCTCCCAAACACAACCACACTCAGCGGGGCGCCCCGCGCAACTGGCCATCCAGACGTTGTAGCAACAGAAATGACGTCCTTTTACTCAATTCTACAATGACATTCGCGCCATCTTGCGGCTAATAACCACAAATCCAATTCTGTCGATGTTTCTCCCGATGTAAATAGTCTTGCCGCACATTTTGACATTGTTAACTTGTTTTTAAAAAATAGTGTAATTACGTCATTGTTGCACCAAATGAGCGATATAGTAGTTTAATTTCAATGAATAACTATAGACAATTTAATGGCAATTGAACAGAGTATTATAATCATTCATCAAAATAATAATAATTTTTAGATTTATATAATCAGTAATACATATTTGGGGTAATCAGTAATAGGTATGTATTATAAAGAGATATTTGTATTTTTGAATGATTTCAAAAACTAGTGGAATTATTTTAAAAGTAAAAGTACTAGTTAAACCTACTTTATCTAGAAATAACATTGGATGTATAACATCAAGTAGCAATCCACTGGTAGCAGTAATCAAACATGAATGAAACCACAGGGAAAGCTAGTTATGTATAAAAGTCAACACTCATGTTCGGAGTAATGCCTGTAATACAGATTGGGTATAAGTAGGGGTATTCAAGGTTCAATAGACAAATCAAATAATTATATATTAACATCACTGTGGTCACCAGTGTCTACAAACAATAGATTTTATATTGCGTTTGCTGCATAGTATAGTTTGTATTTTATAGTCACTTCAGTGTAAAAAAATATATTTAACCTCTCAAAACCCAGATGCCCCATATAGGTTTAAATTGTGGAGTAGATTTAGTAACTTGCGATTTCTTCTGGCTTCTATTAATCATTATATGTTTCCTGTAATCGGTACATACAATCTCTGTGTTACAGTGAACTTTACAAATATTGAGAAAAAGGACACAATTAATTCTCGACCTATGTCAACTATTTGTTAATATATTACACAACTGTTCATCCAGGACCAAATCCATAGCAATTGGTACACTGACTGCTGCAAGCCATCCAAATTGCCATGGTGGACTATGGCTTGACCCTTCTCACATTGATAAGAGGCCCATGCCCAACATTGGGACAGTTTAATACAGGACTGATATTATTATTATTATGTAAATACATACACTATGTATATACGTATATGAGATGTATATATATATATATATATATATATATATATATATATATATATATATAGATGTATATATATAAAATAAACTTAGTAATGTTTTTATTAAAAGTACTAGGATATTGAGAAAATACCTTAAGTTAAATAAATTAATTAAAAAGTTAAATATTAATCTTAATAAGTTAAACAAGGTTAGGAAGGTGACACGGCATAACAGTGAATTGGTCCGGTTGTCACCACTGCGGCGACTGCCGCGGCGTTGTAGAGGACACGGCGCTGCACACTTTGGCGGTTTGCCCCGCCTGGGCATCGCAGCGCCGTGATTTGATCGTGAGAGTCAAAATGGCGGGTGTACCTTAACTAATCGAATTAACCTATTTACCAAAAAAATGTACCTTAAATGTACCATTTAGTACCTAGGTTAAAAAAAATTGTACCTCTTTCAGAACTAAATTATTTCGAAATTGAGGTACACCCGCCATATTGACATCAAGATAGCGGGGTTCTATAATATTTTATTATTTAACCATTACTCATAAAATATAATTACACCAAAAAATTGTACCTAAAAGTACCCCAAGTAAAAAAACACACTTGATATGTTGGATACTTCCTGAGAAATAAAACAGCTATGTCTCGTTAACTTTTGTTTATTATTATGAATTATTGATCGCAGTACATATTTATATACATTTTAGGGATAATTATTCAATTATAAATCATGAATTTTAATAACGCTTCAAAGTTATTAAGTACCTCTTTATTTTCGTCCATACATAATGCAATTAGCGATAAGTGAATTTGGAGTTTTGGTTATAAAATTATTAAGATCATCAAAACATTTCCATTCAGCATTACGACGACAATGAGCCCGATAGTGACCAATATTGTGGATGTCTGTAACATCGCCGCCGGACGGTAAAAACTCAATTAATTCAAGAACTTCGTATTTTGTATTATTTAATGTTATTTCCATAGGTATGTCTTTAAGACAAGTTACATCTGTTTGATTCAGCTCAAAAGTTATTGTATTACTTAGTTCGTATTTTAATGTTCGTATGCCGTTGCAGTCATTACTGCAATATTATTTTCTTCACATAACAGACTCTGCCGATTGATTGAGCATTGATATATTTGGCATGTTAAAATTAAGTGGGAGAACAGCAATTTTTCTTTGTACTTTGTTAATGCCACATTCAATATTCGTACATGATTCTTGTACAGAGGCACTGTAAATTGCGTCGATCAAAATATTCTCAAAAATATAAGCTATATTGCATTCGCAAGAGATGAAAACTTTATGATTAATATCAGTTTTTTTAAAATATGACTAAAGAAGGTATGCGCGGTACTTGTATAAATCTGTTCTGGTAGTTTTGACATCAATCATTTTTTTTATGAACTGACAAAATTCATTTTGATGATTGAGTACATGAGTATTTAAATAAAACCCTTCAACAAACCCTACTGCAATTACTTGTGCAACCGAGTCGAATGCGCAAGTATTCGATACGTGTAAATCCTTCATGACAGTTCGTAGTCTTGTTCCATTTAACAATAGTGGCACAGGTTTATGCATTTTCACTTTTTTTTTCTTCGTGGCCTTTCGAGCGTCATGTTTGCCCTTCCAATTTTCAGAAAACGATGGAGTTTTAGAAAAAATTGAGTGTTGGGAAATCATCTTCTGTTTTATTTACCTTTGCTTTCGAATTTTTTCTTCTTTTCAAGTCACCCTTCTCTGTAGTTTCTACTTTACCTATAGCTTCTTTTAATTCCCCATCTATAAAATCTGCATGTTTGACGATAAATTGGTCCAATCTCAATCTATTGGATTTCACGTCAATATGACATAAGTATATCTTTAGTGTTTTAAAATAACTTTCCACGTTGGATGAAGACGCAGTTTGGTTTTCTGAATTATATATTGGAATCATTACATTTGACCACAACGGTAGTTGCTGTACTAACCGGGTTAGTGTTGGTATAAAAGTAGGCATGTAAAATAAGTTTACGTGTGATAAGGAGTCACTGTCATCATCTGTTAATGTAACTAACAAATTTTCGCGATCTAATCTGTCCTGATACCATTTGGAAAATGTAAGTTCTTCTTTAACGTCTTTAACTTTTTCCAATATAAGTTGTTCTGGCTAACTATAATGTTCCAAATCTTTATAATCTGGAAGATTCATGGTATTACCGAATATTTTTAACCTTGTTTTAGCTTCATCACATGGAGATCCAATACTTTCGTATTTATTGAGAGCTACGTTTATTATATCTAAAATTGTTTGTTTTGCAGTTCCGTAGTCATTTAGATTTTTAAGATAAAAAATACACTTACAATAAAACGCTTTAGTTCTTTGGTCCACGTTCCGAAAACAGTTAAGGTTGTATATCGTTTTTACAAAGTGGCTTGTGTCGATGCGAACATATAAGGCGTCGGGTGATGTCTCATCAGCGTCAAGTTTCCTGAACGATTCTACAAGATAATCATTAGTACACTTATGTTCAGTAAAAGCTTTGATTGTGGCTCCTATTAGCGCTGAAGATTGGTCCAAAATCACTTCGTTAGGAATTGATTTCTGATTTTTCCAAGTTTTTAACCAGTTTAATATAGTATCCATCGTCTGAGAACTAGAAATCATTTGAGCAACCGGAACACTTCTTTTATTTTCTTCGCTGTACATTATAGCAACGTACAGCAAAGAGTAATTTTTCACAATTAAGTCAGTTTCTTTAAAAATGCTACCAGTTGCGTCGATGCTCAGTATAACTCTATGGTTTTTACGATATTGATTATAGTATAATTCTTGTGACGTAGACCAATAGTAAATATAAAAATCGGGATGAATCGTTATGTGTTTAATAAAATCGGTATAGGGTTTTACGTTTTGAGCCATGTACAATAAAGCCAAAATTGGATCTTTTTTTTTTTTTCTTTATTTTAGGAGCTTAGTCAGAAATGACTATGCCGCTCCATATTGGATCTTTATGGTAATACTCACTAAGATTACTTTCATGCTTTATCTGTCGTAAAGTTCCATGTGAAGGTAGATGGGGGTGGCTGTGGATCCCCAACTTCCATTGCGTAACTTATAATTTTTTTATGAACAGTTATCGGAGACTCATGTTTCATTTCTTCCATCAATTCTTTACGCTTTATGGGTGACAATTTGATTTTTTTTCTTATATTATGTTTAATATTTTTATCAAAATCTGTAATTAAACTTTTGCAATAAGCAATATTTTCTGTAGGATATGTAATCACTATTTTTATTTTAGCATTGCATTCTTTACATTCACCGAGAAAAGTCACTCTTTCATTGCATTTAACATAATAAGTTTTAAAGTACCAACTGCAAGGAGATTTCGTTTTTTCCCAATTTTTTTCCCTTAACAAGTCTGCCCACTCATATTTAGGTAATATCCACTTTTTTTGTTTAACTGGATTATTGGCTCTCATACGAACAGAGCATTTTGAGATTGACCGAATTCTCCTCCATTGATATAAATCAAGTGAAAAATTAAAAGATTTACCTTCTTCAGTACATGTAGTTTTATCCACGACGTAAAAATTTTCTTCGTTATTTTCTTCCTCAATCTCTTTATCTGTATCAACATCTTTCGTAATTAATATATCTGCGTCTTCTGTTTTATTCTCTGAACCTACATAATTTTTATCTTCACTGTTTTCATCCTCCACGGGAAAAAAGTATTCAAAATTTCTTTTAATCGATAAATAAAGTGCTTTAGGCGATATTTGTCGTTGAAGTTCACTAGACATTTTTGAAAATATTGCACTACAGGGTGAAGGTAAATCATGAATTGATGGAAAATGTTGTTTGTATTTACAAAACACTTTTTTCTGTTCGTTTAAATCAACAAAATTTTTTTCCGCGTTTCATAGTGATTAATTCTATATGATCGCGATGAAAATTATATTAATGAAAATAAAGTTATGCGTATTGTAAACTATCAAGCTCGTATGATGAATCAGGAAACAGAGTGCAAATTGCAAATTGTTTATCAACTACCCGCAACATACTTTATCATGAATGTGCATTCACGAAGCTAATTGCGGACGGTTGCTATATAGTAACTTATTAATATAATAATTATTCGTGTGCATTTAATTCGTAATTAATAAATATCCGTAAAACATAAATGTATAAATAACTATATCAATATATCATGATAATTATCGTGTTTCCTTATACACAAGACACGGTTGTTTTATTTCTCTCCAAGTGATCAAGTGTGTGTTTTTTTTACTTGAGTATTTTTTAGGCACAATTTTTTGGTATAATTATATTTTATGAGTAATGCGTAAATAATAAAATATTATAGAACACCCGCCATCTTGATGTCAATATGGCGGGTGTACCTTAATTTCGAAATAATTTCGTTCTGAAGGAGGTACAGATTTTTTAGAGCTAGGTACAAAATAGTATGTTTTAGGTACATTTGTTTGGTAGTTGGTATAATTTAATTTGCTATGGTACACCCGCCATTTTTGCATTACGTAATGGACGCAAATATAGAGGTAATAACTTTAACGCATTATTAACTTTAATGATTTATAATTTAATAATTATCCCTAAAATATATATAAATATGTACTGAGATCAATAATTCATAATAATAAACAAAAGTTAACGAGACATAGTTGTTTTATTTCTCAGGAAGTATCCAAAATATCAAGTGTGTTTTTTTACTTGGGGTACTTTTGAGGTACAATTTTTTGGTGTAATTATATTTTATGAGTAATGGTTAAATAATAAAATATTATAGAACCTCGCTATCTTGATGTCAATATGGCGGGTGTACCTTAATATCGAAATAATTTAGTTCTGAAAGAGGTACAATTTTTTTAAACCTAGGTAGTAAATGGTACATTTTAGGTACATTTTTTTGGTAAATAGGTTGATTCGATTAGTTAAGGTACACCCGCCATTTTGACTCTCACATTTGATCGCGGCAGTCGGATCGGTTGCCCTCTCGCTCCCGGCCGTAGTTCAGTCTATGGTCCGTAGTGAGATCGTGGACCGCCGTCGCCTCCTTTTGCGAGGAAGTGATTTCCATCAAGGAGGTGGCGGAGCGGGAGAGGGAGCGTTTAAACCCTCTCCCCAACCGCAGAGCCGGGCGCCGGAGGGCGCGAGATGACCTCCAGCCACCCTGAGGTTTGACCTGAGGGTGGCGGGCTTTGTGGGTCTGCCTGCCACCCCTTCAGCACCAGGTCCGAGAGGCGGCGTGCGTGTTCCCACGCGCGCCTCTGTGTCGAGTCCGTCTTCCCTCTAGGGGGGAGACAGTAGGTTATTTATAGAAGTGAGTCCTTTGGGTAGGTCTCTTTGCGTAGTGGCCTGCCGTTTCATATGGCGGGCCGTAACCTCGGCGGGGTCGCGACAGCATGCGAAAGCGATTCGCGCGGTCCCGTCGATAGTGGTTTTGTCGAGGAACACCGTGGTAGGTTTAGTCGGTATTCCGGGAGGTACATTATCTCCTTTCCATCTTTCTTTTACCCCGGTGAGTCCGACATAATCCCTCCGCCCGCCCCCGTGGAGGGATATGCGTCATTGCATTCCCCCATGTAAAAAAAAAAAATGTTTGACACAATTTCACGAAAAAAATGATACATTCATTTATATAATATTCTAATAAATAAAATTCTATACCACCAGTAGAATGCGTGGTTAAAAGGAATTACACGATTTCAAAATCACCCTTTATACAGGGTGTCCTGTAATTAATGGATAACCTTGAAATGTCTTATAGTAGAGCTGCAGGCCCGTCAGAAAAAATGGAAAAGAAGTAATAAAAAAAAATACAGTGTGTCTTTATAAAGTGCACATATTAAAAAGGGTGAAAATATAAACAATTTTATCAACGGAAAAAATGTTAGAAAAATTTAAAAAATAATTAAATTTTTTATGTAGGTACTTTTAAATTTTTTTACTCTTGTCTTGGTACCCCATGTAATCAAACTGTTACTACTTTTAAACTAAATGTGATATTAAAACAAAACAAAATTAATAATGATTTCTAATAATAAGCCGAGCTAATAAAGCCATAATTTATTGAAAAATAAACCTCATAAATTAATTATTAATGATTTTTTGAAGAACGTTTACCATTTTTCTACCAATTTTTGCAATAAATGTAAAATTTATCAAAAATATGTCCCCTTTACCCTACTTTTTTCTTATTTTATGTTATTCTACATCGTATTAGCTAGTTTTTGGTAAAAATGCCATGGTTGTAGCTAAAACACAACATTTGCTATCAGAGGCTAAGAAAGAGGCTCACCGGGTGTGTTATTAATTGGAAAGGATAAATTACTTTCTTATGAAGGCTATGTGATTCATAAAACAAATAAGCGTAGATTAGGTTAATCAAAATCATTTATTATTTCACATGAAACTTAAAACCAATGCATTAATTGGTCGAAATGTCCGCCACGCTGTTGTAAACACAAAAACGCGCGAAGGGAAATTTGTTGTGTGGCCCTTCTTATCATTTCGGGATCATTGCGAATACCATTACCGCAGTTTATTATGCGATCTTTTAAATCAGCCTCGGTTGCGATAGGGGTTTTATAAAGTGGTTGCTTCATTGTCCCCCACAAAAAGTAATCAAGGGGCGTCATGTCAGACGAACGTGCAGGCCACCCTACGGGCCCTGCTCGGCCGATCCACCGGTTAGGGTAATTTTCATTAAGGAATGCTCGGACATTTCCAGCGTAATGGGCAGGACATCCATCCATTTGTACATACATGTGTCGACGTGTCATCAACGGCACATCCTCCAGGAATTCATGAAGTTGCTGCAAGAGCTCTAAATAGCTTTGGCCGGTCAACGTTCGTGGCAATATCACCGGGCCAATTAAATGGTCATCAATAAGGGCTGCCCAAACGTTTACTGTAAATTTCACTTGAAATGTTGATGGGCGTTTCAATTTTGGGTTGTCGCCTTTTGGGCATCACATATGTAGATTTCGGCAATTAGTGATGCCATCTCTTGTAAAACTTGCTTCGTCCATCCATAGTATCTTTGTTGGAAAATCTGGATTTTCTCGTATCTTCCTCTGGATCCAAGTCGTCATTACGCACCTTGGCCTCCAATCTACATCTTCATGCAGATGCTGTACCCTCTGATTATGATAAGGATGCCCCTCTCGTCTTAAGATGCGCCACGCCGTTTTTTGTGAAATTCAGATGCGCCACGCCGTTTTTTGTGAAATTCCGTGACGCATAGCCAAACGTCTAGTGCTAGTAATTGGATTAGCATACAAATCACTTAGCACTGCTTCTTCGACAGCGGCGTCAATTATAACTCCCGGTTTGCGGTGATCTCTATTGGCTCCGACTCCGGTAATGGACAACCTTCGGTGGACTTCTTGGAAGTGGGAATGCAGCTATGTAAACTGCACGTGCACCGCGGGCACTTCCTCTTGCCATTCCATAATAATAATGAATGTCAGCAATGTGTGCCGTGAAATCACTTATGCGCGGCATTTCGTAAGAAAACAAACACGTAGCACGAAGAAAACGAAAACAACTCGGTAAGCGATCGAAAGTACAAGTAGCATCGGCGAATAGTTCGGAGTGATTGACTCTCTCTATCCTAATTTCCTTTGTTCTTTGGGCCCCGTATCCCCGTACCTCAACCCGCTCTCATCTACAACAATAACACACAAAAAAGGGTCTCTACCTGGCAATGAATGGAAGCAATTAACAGCGCAGCTGTGCGAAGGTCGATGTTTTAAAATACTGATAGTGGATGTTGTACTTGGCTTACAAGCGTGATTTTTTTACTATTGAAAAGCTAATACGATGTAGAATAACATAAAATAATAAAAAAGTGGGGTTAAGGAGACATTTTGTTGATAAATTTTACATTTGCAAAAATTGGTAGAAAAATGGTAAATTTTCTTCAAAAAATCATTAATAATTAATTTATGAGGTTTATTTTTCAAAAAATTATGGCTTTATTAGCTCTGCCTATTATTCGAGATTATTATTAATTTTATTTTGTTTTAATATCACATTTAGTTTAAAAGTAGTAACACTTTGTTTGCATGGGGTACCAAGAAGAGAGTAAAAAAAATTAAGGCCATAATAAATGAATTTTTTTTTTTAGATTTTTTTAAACATTGTTTCCGTGGATAAAATTGTTTATATTTTCACCCTTTTTAATATATGCATTTTATAAAGACTCGCACTGTATATAAATATACCGCGTGACTTTTTTTACCGTCTTGATAATAATATGGTGTGTTGTGTAAGTGGAATAGAATCTATAGACGATAGTATTTGTGTTCTAGCATTTTGATTACGAAATTGCCGAAAATCTAAAAGAATCCATAAAAGATATACACCCTACATGGCGCGTAGCGCGCAGCTGGCCACAAGGCCACGCGTTTTTTTCATAATTAAGTCGCCGCTGGCCCAAAACAGGTAGGTATCACGCATGCATGAAAAGTGTGAGCGAAATAGCGTAACTACTTAGGTACCTACGCATTTCTATTGTAACGGCTTTATTAACTTCGAATTCTCATTTTAGAGATTATTTCGACCTTCCCTTCATACTTTTAAGGGCTAAGGACCTTCTAACATGCTGTAGTTGTTGTTACATGTTAAACTAATCATTAGTCATGATTTCTGTATGAATAAAATAGTAGGCATGTAGGTACGAGTATTACGCTTAAACTACAACATACTAGGCGTATTTAAAAGATTGAAATCAACTTATTTACAAATTACACTGATTACACAATTACAAATAATTAAAATGTACCTTTTAGCGATATTGCAGTAATTGTTCGAAGTGTCCACCGTTTCTCTCTAAGCACAAACTAGCACGTCTTTGTAAATTGTTTTTTAAACTAAGAAGGGTGTCTCTATCACTTTTTAAAATATCAAAAGCGTCTATTATTTGCACCTGCCACTGAACTCAGTGTCTAGATACTCGCGCACTGATCTTTTGTAATGTGCTGGGCAGCCATCGTGCTGGAAGTACATTCCTTGTAAATAACTTACAGGAACGTCCTCTAACATTGTGTCGATGACTGAACGTATAATTTGTAGATACGTTATTCCCGTCAAGCGACCTTCGACCCATATTGGACCAATGATTTGGTCATTAATGATTGCAGCCCATACGTTTACACTAAATCTAATTTGGTGTGAATGTTCCTTGATTTTATGAGGGTTTCGAAAACTCCACCAGTGCTCGTTATGTACATTTTAAATCCCGACGCGTGTAAACATAGATTCATCACTCCACAAGATGTTGCTGTGAGTATGTCCTTGCAGCCAACGACAAAACTCCATGCGTGGTCCAGGGTCCGGCGCATGCAACGCTTGCAGGTGATCGAAGTGGTATGGATGCATACTTAACGAATTTAGCAGCTTCCACACCGCATATTGGCTTACACCAAATCTTCGAGCGGCTTGTAGAGTGCTTCTTCTTGGGTTACGTTCGAAATATTCTAATATTGCGTTTTCCGTACGATTGGATAACGGTGGCCGGCCTCTGCCTCTAGCGTGGCTTGGAATACGGAACTGTCCATGGTCGAGCAACCTTTGATAAGTATTTAATATTAAAGTAGTTCTATGAATTTGTGGATTCGGAATATCCTGTCGACGAAGAGATTGCAGATGTTGTGATTCTGCATACATTCGCCTTGCACCATCTAAGCTTTCACCAGACAGAATGTAACACCTCACCATTGCTAAATACTCCACGTTATTGTATTCGTACATGTTTATGATTTACGATATCACACAGCGACCGACGCGGCGATAAGCTCGGCAACTTAAACAATGCGAATAGATCACGCGACGTCACAGTGTACCTAATCGGATGTGACTGAGGATAAGGCGGCGGGCGACCGGGAGAGGGTGGGTGGGAGCGGGTGCGAGTGCCTTTGAAGATAGTTTTTGTTATTTGTAACGAAATCATTCATAATTTGTAGCGCGTTATTAGGGTGAATATGTTTACGATTTTAATTTTTTCATTTTTTATTCGAATTACTTTTTTAAATGTTTTAATATGAAAAATAGATTATAAATAAGGAGTGTACAATTGTAGAATAATTTCAGACTACGTTAGTAAAAAAAAAAAAACTATGCCTGAGGCTTCTACTAAGTGCATATATAATATTATAATTATTATATAAATACATAGACTACTTACTAGTTTTCCAAAGTATCTAATCTTTAACTTCGCCTTTGACGGTCCCAAGCCCGTATGAGAAAGAAGGAGGGTTGGCTGGGTAGACCTAACTAGCCTTAAAAGGTCAACGCCGAGTAACAGGCGGCGGTAAAAACCTGATTCAGTCGACCTGTATGGTCGGCTGGAGACGTGAAGGTAGGAAATGACCTCACCACAACTTTAAATAACATGTCTTAATCTCTTGGATGGACGCCTTGGGATGCCTTGTATTTGGCAACAAATTGAACGAACATCGAATCTAACAAAACAGCAGTTTAAAGGAAGCTATCGCAAAGGTTCCATAACGACTACTACACTTTAGATACCGAAAATATATATTGAAATGAAGACTCTTACCTTCCTTAACGAGACGTGCCAATCTCTAATACTTAAATGGTAAAACGACTGCTTTGTGACTGATATTAAATGAAATATGACTAAAATAGACTGAACATTATCAAATAGAAAACGAACTTATAATAAAGAAGAAAGGAAGGTAGTCACCATCACTCATTTATAGTACAAGTTTAAAGCTGTCTATCGCCTAATGTTACTTTGCCAGTCATCAAGCCAGTCTTACAAAGATACTAAAAAGTCCTTATCATCATATTGCTCCACATAATAGAGAAGAAATAACATTCTGGAAACTCAGGCAATAAAACTTACATTTTCGAGAAGAATGACTACCTACTTCAATTTGTTTTGTGATTCTTGAGCCGTAGCTATAAAAGGTCAGTGATGTCGATGTGTATTTGTGAGCAATCAAACGTCAAAAACACATATACAAAATAATTTGAAAGAGAACCCACCATGAGAGAGAGAGATGCACCCTCGAATTGCTCGCCCCAACCGTTGCGATAGAAAAGGTTGACAATACCGTACACGTCTCATAAGTGACAGTCGCGTCCTGAGTTCTGAGCGTACTCCTGCTTGCAGTATTCCGCTTCGAACACAAAATATGCGTCGACATGTTTATCCTCAGCGCGAGCATCCTCAGGACAGTTTGACGACGAATAAGAACCACAGATACAGTTTCTAAAATGGTTTTGGTTTCCATTGCGTCGTCTACGTCGTCTTTTCACAGTTCCCGCAATATTCCTATAATAGACATTTTTCGAAAAAGTTGTAAATATGACACCCGTGGTCGCATTTTTAAGTACTGTGATCAACATTTTCACAATTTTACAGTGATTTTTTAAATAATGTAATCTCAAATAACAGTGCTATTAATCGCAACCACAAATCAAAGTAATAAACATTGTTAACTAAGTAAAATAAATTAAGTTTTGACGAGTTATGATTTACAAAATTATTGTCAGTTATCTTTGACACTCCATGTTGGAAAAAAAAAGTACCACACTACACTTGGCAAGTTATTTAAAATATGGCTCATTTAGTCTAGATTTCAAAATGGTACAACACCTGCCACTTTTCTTGCCAATGAAAGTCTTACTTCGTATTTATTGCGACGGGATCCCTCATTTAAAAAAATTACCTGATACTCTTGTTTAAAAAAGTCGCCGTCTCCATTGTTGGTAATGAACGAAAGTGATAAAATGAGATAGATAGTAATTATGGTGTCTGTCAGAACGAGACAGATCGTCATTCGACTTTTAGGATGAGTGAGACGAATAGTGACACCGATGTTTGATGAGTCGTTCATAATACCGCAGCTCCGACCGTTGATGAAGAGCGTTCGGGCATCTTCATGTCAAATCGTCGCCGTTCGGTTTTCTCGCGGTGCCACGCCTCAGTGCATTGTTGTATCTCGTCCGACGCAAACTCCGCGCTATTCCATCTTGTTAATAACGGTCAGCTGATTTCGCGATCTAGTATTTAAATTCTAAATTCATTTATCTTGTATTCCTATCGCTGTAATCTATTCTTATAAACTTGAAACTTTCTTCTCTTGTGTTTCGTGCTATTCCTACTCTTCAGTGACTGTCTATTCTTGTGTAAAAACTGTTATAATAAATAACCGTTAAACTTCAAATCGAACATTTTATTAAGAGGACAACACTTGATACTCCATCCGTACTTGACGACTCTGGCTTTCTTTTCTGGACCTTGTGCTTTGCAAACTGTGTGTGAACAACATGCCGTACTTGTGCACACCGGAAGAATATGCAAATATACATCTTATCTATGGTGAGTGCCGTTGTAATGCCGTGTAATGCGTTCAGGAATATGGCATGTGGTATTTAACTAATGCCCAAGCTACTTGAGATGTAGCTGCTATAGCAGCATAGTCTCACAACAAGTAGAATGTAACCTTTTAATCGTAGACGGCAACTTTGTAAACATAGCAAATTATTCTGAAAGGTTTTTGTGGTTTTGTCGTGCTGCAAAACCAGCATTTTGAAAACTTTTAACTTATGGGTTGTGCGGTATATATGAGAGCTTTATTTCGTCCGTGATTCCGAAGATTCCTCTTCGTTTTATATTGAATATAATATTGCATGTAGTCATCTTGTTTGTGAGCCTATTTAGAGGGCTACGAGCTAAAGGACGCCAGAAATTTCGATGAAACGAGATGGGATCGAATCATTTACTTGTGTAGGTACTTGCAAATACGGACCATACAAGTTCATGATGCAGCATCAAACATAAAATTTGTATCCAGTTGCATTTAGACTTTCGTCCAATGATGGTGCTCGATCGAGATTCAAATAAAATAATATTATATACTTTCTTTCTGCTTTCTCATAAGTGATCAGTATTATTCACTATACCCATTAGAGATATCAATGACATTTTCGTTTACTCCGAAATATCTGTCTCAGTGGAGCAGTGCGTTTAGTTGGCCTACCCATATTATATAAATATAAACAAAATTCATCTACTTTTAATAGTCCAGTGAAAAAAGACAGATTCGCATAGAGCTAAAATTGGTACAAAAGTTCGGAACACCATTATAAATGAAATGTAAAAAGTCATCGATCCTAAACTTACAAAATAATTTATTCAAGGTTAAAGTTCGCTAATATGGATTTTCTGCGTGGTACTTCCTAGCCGCGCCAGTCACAATTTGAATCAAAGATGGTTAAAAAAATGTTCGTAATATGTTCATTATTGTACATATAGAAAAAAGAAATGTACTATAAAGGATCGCAAGAAATTTAACAAAATCGGTGGCGCGGCCAGATGGTATGATGCCTAGCCGCGCCACCGATTACGCCGTAATGAATAGTCTATCAAATAATTGAAAAATAATTGTTGTTTTACCTTTCATATCTTCAGGACCCGAGTAGATAGGGTTTCGGGGGGAGAACTACGGGTCTCCCCCTTTGGACCAGGGTACTGCGGGGTCAGGAAGCCCACTGCGCCTCGAAAGGCGTGTTCTATCGACCGCTGACTAGAGTGCGCGGTGCCTGACATTAGAGTTGGACTCGCAGGGGTATGTGGTTGGCCGCTGAGGACGACATGTTCGTTTGCTCGGCAAGCACGTTGCGTTCGAGCGTCGGACTCAGACGCGGCCAGTGCGAACCAGTCGGTCGCATGAGGCACGGAGTTGCCTTTAGCGAAGTGGCAGTGTGGTTTCACTGCCGCAACGCATCTCGGGAGCTTGCCTGCTCAGCAAGTAAGAGTCATAGCTGGAGTGACTCGGGCCACACCCGGCTTGTAGGCCTATTTGGGTAGGCATACGGATGTATGTCGGGAAGTGAGCGTGCCTTACACAGCTCCGGTACCATACTGGAGATATGGGAGGCGGCTTCTCCGTCGGCTTCAGCGAGGTTATCGTTAGCAACTCCTTTGAGTTGCGAGTAGTGAGCGGCTTTATTGCTCCGGTACCTATCTGGAGAATAGGTAGTGTCACTTGGGCACGAGGTAGCTCGCTTACGAGAACCGGATCTCTGAGGTTAGGGTGGAGAGTCGGGATTTGGGGAGAAGACCTGTCTATAACTGGTCCCGGAAGGTGCTCTCGGGCACTGGAAGGTACAGCGGCTCCTCCTCTATTATAGCCTAATCGGTTGGTGTAGAGGAACGCTATATCATAAACTGGGATAGTCGTAGAGGAAGGGGATGTTCGTTTTACCTATAATGAGAAATAACACGAAAAGTCATGATCTCCATGACAAATTTTGAAATATAATGGCCGGTTACATTATTCCAGTCCAGTGATCCAGTCCAGTGCTGAACTGGATTCGTTATCGTCTACATTATTCCAGTAATTTAGAAGCCGTTGAAACGTGAACACTACATTGACAATGATTCCAAAAAGAGATCAGTTTCGAAACTGTTTCAAACGTGCTCAATCACTCTTGCTACAAGAAGTTATTATTGAGGTTGATAAGGAACTAAGAAAAAGGAACTGATTTGGGTGAGAAATTGGATCAGCGAAAGAGATCAAAAAGGATCGTTCGATCATTATTGAAAGCCTTCATTATTATATTAATGTATTCTGTGTCATCGCTTACTACATTTAATGAGTCCTCAGTGGTTTGTGTATCTACAGACGCTGGACTATTCAATGGCATATAAGTACTATTACTCGTACTTGGTCTTTACGCATAATTGTTACTTGGTCTTGACGAATTGTCACTGGCTTTTGTGTTTGCAGAATATGTAGGACTATTCACATTTCCGTATTTCAAATCGTGCAGTCGACATTTTGTTATTACACTCTGAATTCCTTCTTGGCCTAAGATAGCCTGTTCTGTAGAAAGGGTCCTTAATTGTTTCGCAATGTGTTTCCCGAAGATGTCGAATTCATCTTCCCCTCTTTCTGAGTTCGATAAATCGTATTGCACATCTTTCATGCTACTGACTATTGTAGATAGCTGTGAAATTTTACTACTTTTCTTTCGCGGTTCTGATAGACTTGATTTTGGGTTTGTATGGGTAGGGTTCCCAGATTGGTCACTAGGTTGAGCATTGTCAGTATTTTCTTTATTTTGAGCATCATCAGTATTGTCCTGAAAATAAAATATTTGTACTTTATTTTTTACAGATACCTACTGCGGAACAATGAAAACAAGTCAAGGAAGGCTTTCGGAATAAGTGGAACTTTCCTTTGTGCTACGGAGCGTTAGACGGAAAACATATAAAAATTACTGGCTCCTATGAATAAGTATATCGTACCCTCAGGGGAAAAAAGGCATAAGACGAAAATGCTGATTTTACAGTATGGCGAAAAAACTGAATTTATGGGCATATTTACTTTATTTTCAAAGGCAGAAGAATTATTCTTATATCAAAAAAACGAGAAAAAAATGTTGCACTGCGTGTTGCATTTAAGTTACTACTAATGTTTATAGTTTATTAGGAATAGTAAAAATAAATTATTATGCTATTTTTCAGAATGTAATGAAATACAGGATTCCGAGTATCAAAATTTATGCCAGACTTTGCCAGAAAAATAAAATGTATTTCAAAAAGTATGTTATATTAAAGCAGTAATGAACTTGTAAATACGAACATTTATGCTAGTATAAGTAAGATTACTTCATTATTTCCTTTAATAAAATTATGTTTTAATTGTATTAGCAATACTTACCCCATTTTTCAATTTAGGGGCTTGCTAAGGTAACTTAAGTAAACAAAAATAATTACTTATTCCATTATATGTTAAAGAAAAGTTAGCTGCATATTAACACTTATTACTTAGAGTTAATATTTATAACTATAGGGAAAAAAAGGAAATGCATTTGTTGTGTTCACTATTTTTTATTTCAGGCAAAATATAATTATAGTTTTGGTTACAATTAAAGTTCGTACTATCAACAATAAAATTGTACAATAATAATTCAGAAATGTGGAGTTTCGGTGAAGATTACTACCACTATTGATTTCTTTTTAATTTCTTAAATAATCAGTAGATAATTTGTTAACACTTGTAACATTTTACGAAATAAGCTTTTTCTCGGCTCCGTACAACAAAATATTATATTCTAACAAATCAAGGTACTTTACACATTGCCAGTACCTTTTGTTTTAAAATAATCAACGAATAAATAATACAAAAAAAAATATCTTCTTCAAGTAATAATGAGATCAAAAAATTCTTGTTTTCTTCTACGTTATAATGAAGGGATATAAATATAACAAAATATTATTATTTTCTCAATACAAATCTAAGGTAACATGACATGCATAATTTGTTAACAAAATAAGGCCTTTGATACTTTCCCAGTACCTTTTGTTTAAAATTATTAATAATCAATATGTTTATACATATAAAAATGCTATAAAATGTCTAATTAAAACAATAATGAGATCAAAGATACGGGAACTAATAAAGTTATTCTTCTTCAGATGAATCAAATACCTCCAAATTTGGAGATTCAGTCGCTGGTAACAAATTTCTATAGAATGTTTGGTAATATAGAGGTATAGCATTTGTATCACAGAGGTTAATTAAGTCTTTGTACAACGCGTTAGAAATAGGTAACAATTGAGCATATGCAAGCGGAAGTTCATCAACATCCACAGCAGCGACATTATTTGATTTGCGTGTGCGCGTCGTCGTCGTACGATTTGTAGTGTCTAGTACCAAATATTCACTTTCGAAATCATATTTAAACAATAATTTATTTGGTGCATCGGGACTTGTTTTGATTTCTTTAATTTTTGAGAAAAATACTTTATGCCTGTTTGTGTCTTGTGACCAATTCTTGCTTGTCGTCACTTGACTTTTAAGGTTGTAAAAGTCATTTTGAGTCATTTCTTTAATTACAAATTTATTTTGTACTTTTGAATTCATGATTACTTCGTACAGTTGGTCAGGCGAGTACAATGTCTTATTTTTCATATTTTTCTCTATGCAGGCATGCATTGAGTCGCCTTCGTTTTGAGTGTGGCCAGATTGTAAAAACCTGTGTGTAACTTCTACGTTCAATACACGCGATACATAAATATACATCGCGAATATGAACCTATTTCTGTTCTGGCCTGAACAATTATCTGAATATAGTGAAATTGACTTTATACCCCTGTTAACTTCAGACTTAATGAAATGTAATAAGCAACTAGCGATTTCATTTGCACCCCTTTTTGCAATTTGTGCATGCCATAGATAACAAAACCCTTGACGGGATATTAAATTGCACACAGTGAAATTATATGCGGGGTATTTCCTTTTATAATGGAAAATATTCACATTAGATTGCGGTAGACTAAGAACCTTTTCCAAGTCAAACACAGCTACAGTTTTCACAATAGGATCTGCTGATTATTTTTCACTATCCTTCATATTTCGTATGATGTTCTTATTTTTTATATGACTGTCATAATCCTCTTTCAGTTGTAATTTACCTTCTTCAGTTGAATTGTCGTATTTGCTACATAAATTGCACAAATCCTTTTTCGGCCGGAAAAAAGAAAGGTTAAAATGTGTATTAAATATTTGATTATATTGATACTCGCTTGCCACTTTAGTATTACGAAAGTTTTCATTTTCTGACATCCAATCTTTGTACAAACGATGCATTTTTGAGATATTTAAGTCTTGTGACAAATATTGACGGCAGGAATTTTTTCTCAGATAGTGAGATTCGATACAAGGAAAAGACTGAATATGTTGAATTACACTCTGTTCTGTTTCGCTGGCTGTTCTATGAGGTCTATTGGTATGTTTTCCTCGACGGTCTGTTATTTGGTCGCCATTAGCATATTTATCAATGGCAGTGTAAACTGTTCTTTCTTTAATATCTAGCGTATTAAGAAACATGGTTTTGCACACTTTCAAATTAGTCACAAGGCATGCATCGCTTTTTGACGGCAAATAATAAACCAGTGTACGATTTCGTTCACGTTTACGCTGAATTTTCATAACTTTAGGTTCTATAATCTCAGTGTTTTTCAAAATGAACTGCCATTGAGTTTCATGGTTACCAGAAGCCCAAAATTGCTTAAATATTTCTAACCTCCTGTCACTGGGTATTTTTTCAAAGCATTTAAGCTTACACTTGCAAGGCTCTTGCATCTGTTTTTGAGGCTGTTGACCTGTATTTATTTTAATTTTTTTTTGTGTTTTAGTCCACTTTTCGGAATTACGCTTTCTTTTTCTAGGATTTGTATTAGCTTCAGTTACTAACACTGGACGAGATGTCGTTGCTTCAGGTTCTGTGGTGGAATTATGTCCAGCTGGTAGAGTTTCAACGTGGCAGGCTATGATTGGGAGGTTTGAGTGAGGTACTATTGCTATGGCAATTGAAGGGACCGCTGGAGTTCTATCAGGCCTTGTAGATGTAGATTCTGTTTCAGGTTCTGTGAGAGTATTATGTCCAACTAAAGGAATTTCGTCGCGACATACTATGGATGCAGGCTCTGCTTCAGGAAGCATGACCGTAGTACTTTCAAGAGTCAGCAGAGTTCTTGTAGGGCTAGAAAATGTAGGTTCTGTTTCAGATTCTGCGGTAGTTATGCCCTTTTCAGGAAGTGTTGCATTATACCACGACGTGGATACGGGTTCAAGATCGGCATCATTCGGCAAAGGATTAATTCCCTCTATGTAATTTCCTGATGATACCGCTAAATTTTCATAACTGTCTTTGTTACCCATAGAAATTGTTTTTTGAGGATTAGATATAAAAACGACAGTAGGTGACGCAATAAAAATTAAATCATTACGAACGGTGGAAGTTGGAGTAGAGAAAAGTGTATAATTACCTAAGCAATCTGTCAAACTAAAATCTAAGTCATTCAATATTGAAGATGGTAAAGTATTGCCTAAGTCTGTTGTCGGACTAGGACTGCAACTTGGTAAATATTCAGATACCGGTGGTGAAAATGGCTCTTCATCCGAAGACACACTAATTCTGTAATTTACTGTAGAGTGCCGTCTGCTACTTCGACTAGTTGATGGCCCGGAGTACATAATATCACCACGACTGATATCATAATTCCCAGATGTTTGCTCTGCTTCTGTGTCGTCATCTGAAAATAAATTATTTTATTATAAAATGTAATATTAATTATTTCATAATAAAATGATTTTTTTAGGCTTTTACTAAAGACTTCTTCCTTACAAACCTAGCACAACTTTCATAAGAAAGAAAAAGTGAGGCAAAATAAGATAAGTTAAGGTAAAATATTGCCACCACTCGGGGTGCCTAGCCTTAATAATAAGTAATAACAAATGTAAATTTGTAAATATTTACATTACATGATATTTTCAAAATCGTTAACTAGGTATCATTGTCTAATAATATATATTTATATAAAAGTAAAGTATCAGCCCATTAATGTCTCACTGTAGGGCAAAGGCCTCCATCATTGAAATCAATTCATCGTTACAATGATGGGTATAGGCTTAATCACCACGCTTGCCAAATGCGGAGTGGTGATCACAAAATCGAGCTGTGTCCGAAAAAACTGACACAAAGTTTGCTCGACCCGCGAATTGAACCCAGGACCCCGAGATCACGGCTAGGTACTTATACCACTAGACCAACGAGGCGTTATATTTATATACTTACACCTAAAAACCCCAGCCATATCACATTAATCAGCTGGTCTTAAACTAAGGATTCTGTAAAGGATTTGGCAAGGGGTAAGTACACTCAGCCCCAAGTCAGTTTAGTAAAGTCCGACCGGGAATCGAACCCGGGGCCTTTCGTCTTATAGACACTCTAATAATTGTGGCATCGAGGACGTCAAATTAAGAATAATGTAATAACAAATAAGAAATAAAATTACACGTTAGTAACTGACATTAATTTTATAATAATAGACAGCGAATCATTCATCATTCTAGCGGTACGAATCGTCGTCTAGTACTCATAAAACAGGGGTTCCCCTAGTTTGAGACCAGACGATTGCTGAGATTGTCTAGCGCACTTACTTACATACTACTTGTACCACTAGCTCGACGATAAAGGAAAACATCGTGAGGAACCTGCATATTCATTCATTCAGAATGTGTAACCATGATCTTATTGTTTTGGTTCGCCATTCCGGTTACAAAGGTCGGACGACAGTCGCTTCAATGTAATTACCAGACTAGATAAACCCAGATAAATCATTGTTTAGTTGGACCCCGGGCTCCCCAAGAGCAGCCAGGAAAACACTAGGAGGATTATATAGTAAACATATTGTGTCATAATCTCTTTTTAGCTTTTATAACAATTAAATCTAAATTTACTCACCTATTAACTTCAAAATTCTTCTCGCCCTACTCTGCTGCGTCCGGTTATACATTTTCAGGTCACTTTACTTTGTAATAAGAAGAAAACCACTCAATTGTTGTTGTTTTGTTTTCGTAAATGCGTAAACGCAGCTATTACCTTGACCTAGAAACGTGCACTGACTGTCAAGCGCGTGGATACGCAACCGCCCCTTCCCCCGCACCGACGTATTCACACTTATGTTCCCGCTGTCTACTCCCGCGCCGCTGAATCAAATCTTACGTCCCGGTGCAATGAAAATATTCTAGTGGAAGAAAGAAGTAATAATTCTTATTTTACAGCCGTGCCGCAGTATGTAGTCTTATGTTTCGGCGTAAAGAAAAGTTATTAGTGGAAAAAAGCGGTAATTGTTCTTATTTTAAATGTATTAGAAGTAAACAGTCATACTGCTGTTATTATTTTTTAAGTTTATCTTTTTGGTTAAGTAAGCGCAATTAAGATAATTTCCTTACCTAGTTAATTAAACGAATAAAAAGCTAATCGTGTATACAAGACTAGCGATGTTAAAAAACGAACGCATTTAAATCATAATATTTGTTACTATTTATTTTCTACATTAAATTTTAGGGATTAACGTAATATTAAGTAATATGTCATATTTCTCAATTTATTCTTTGCGTTATATCACATAATCTACTAATCCTTAAGAAAAAAAGTGATGGAATATAAATTCTGAAAACTAATTTCTTGTATTAATTCGTCAAATTTAACAAGAAAAATATGAAAAAAAATTAGCATATGTATCTTTAAACGTACATTTCAAATATGATAAAATCGATGATTCAATGTAAAATCACTTATGCCTATTTTCCACTGGGGGTACGATATATGGAAGTACGAACTTTAATTATAAAAAAGAAAACAACATAGTATTGATGGCTCTTGTTGACCATGATTAATCTATTTATTTTTGGTTTACACTTTCCCCGACGTTTCGGTTGCTTTTCAGCAGCCATGGTCACGGGATGACTAAGATGGTAGTTGTCATTGAGACAACTACCATAACACCAGTGTAAAACAAAAATAAATAGATTTAATAGTTTAAATAATTTTATTAGCTTATAAATTAGTAAAATAAAATCAGTAGTAGTGTAATATTTTCAAAATTTTGTAATACAGTGCTAAATAAAAAACGCGATAAAATCCGTATACATATAGTAGTTTAATTTCAATGAATAACATTCGCGTAAACAGAAGACAATATTAAGGAATTAGGTATTGTTGACTTTACGGGTACATTTGATTTACCTACCTTCATCATAGCCTTTATTATTCCCAAGTCATTTGGGGTCGGCTTTTCTGGTCTAACCGGATTTGACTGGATATTAGTTTTTACACGGAGCGGCTGCCACCTGACCTCCGCAACCCGAAGGCTAACGATACACTAAGGCTTGATCAGTGTCAGGATATTATAGGACACTGACTTTCCCAATAACGACTGCCATAGATGTTCATGGCAGCCGGGACCGACGGCTTAA
The DNA here is from genome assembly GCA_963675205.1 of Catocala nupta. Taxonomy (NCBI): domain Eukaryota; kingdom Metazoa; phylum Arthropoda; class Insecta; order Lepidoptera; family Erebidae; genus Catocala; species Catocala nupta. Next base: position 9,635,751 of record OY776108.1, on the reverse strand, counting down.
CGTGCTCTCCAAGGCACGGAGCAGGCGATAATTATCAATCAATACGCACATAATTTAAAAAAAGCATATTTCTCTTATGTTTGTGTGAATTAATATTGTGTGTGTGCGTGTGCGTGTGTGTGGTGCGTGTGTGTGTGCGAGGTTTTACGTGTATTCATAAGTGTAATTAGGGACCTACATGAAGTAATTTTTCCGTACCATCATAGTTCAGGGACTTGAGCACTTCTGTGCATTTAGGTTTTGTTAGGGGGTAAATTTCAATTGCCTATTCTTAAAGATATCATAGGGTAAGGTTATATTCGTTTACTCTATCATTATAATATCTACCTATTTACTAATATAACAAAGAGGTTAAATATGTTTGTAAATATAGATGTAGAGGATAATCTTTGAAACTGCTGATTCGATTCTGAACCTGATCCTTTTATTAATAGAAAACTTTATTATCTCTGTGGTCTAATAAACATAACGCTTTGACCCAAAAGAGCGGAGCAGTAACCACATGAAGGTGAAACAGTAAAATACTTAAATTAGTAGAAGTATATTTATTATAGTTTATACTGACTTAGTATACATTATCAAATGAGAGTGTACTACAATTAAATCTGTTTTTAATTTTAACATATTTTTAGTATCATCGTAACATTCCCAACATTTTGTTACACTTGTACGTCGACAATGTACTCTGTAATGTCCGACTCCCCTATCATCACTTAAAGCAAGAGGCAATAATTCGATAACTGCACTCAATGCAAAAATTTTATCGTGTAACATAATTTCCTCAGGAAAATCATTTAAAGAAAGATCCATATCCAATTCAAAAAATATGAAGTAATCAGAAATTTCAAATTTTGAGCTTTTTTTCCTTTGCATTTGTTAGTTTTACAATGACACTCTGAATCTTTAATCATTGATAAGGAATTATGGGACAGTTTCTAATCAGTACATGGTTGCATTCTGAACAAGATTTTGTTATTTTACCACTAAATATAATATTAAATAAAACTTTCTCCAAAATATAAGTGACGTTACAACTGCAATCTATTGATTCAACGTTGCCCTGAAATGAGCTCTTGAAAAATGGTCTTAGCAAATGAGTTCTTTCTTTAAAAATGTCAAAAGTATAATCTTTATGTCTCAAAGCACATACTATTTGTGAGAATTTGGACATTTGCGAGTTGATGAACATTGATATTCTTGACTTCTCGACACAAGTTACTACGATGCCTTGTATCAGTGCGTCAAATGCACAAGTATTTCTTAATATGACGCCTGTTATTCCTGAGCTTGAAATATTTCCGTTAGGTAGAAAATCAATTTGATCGTAACGTTTTTTTGGCTGCACGACGTCCCTTAATGGTTGTAATTTCTTATTTTCCGCTTTGCCACGCCAATTTTCTTGTAGTATAGGACTTTTTCGAAACACACTCATTATAAAAACTTTCTCCGTCCTCTATATTTTTTTGATTGAGATTTATTTTCTCTGAGGTTTCGTTACATTTGTCACCATTTTTAAATATGTCAGGATAAGTACAACGTGCCGATTTAATTTCTCCAGAAACAAACTCAGTGTGTTGTGCTATGAAATCATCAACTCGGGTTAGTCCATTTCTGTTATGAATAAGCAAATTTTTAATGGTCTTGAAGAAGCTCTCCACGTTGCTACTACTAGCTTCGTCTACAGTTTTTTTTAAAAACGGCAGCGTTACGTTTGGCCAAAGAGGTTATTTTGGCAATATCTTTTTGAAACTATCAATAAAGCCAGGTAAATAAAACATATTGTCATATTTAGTTTCATCACATAGTTCACTTTAAACTTTTTCCGAAGCAACAATATGGACTACTAACTAAGAGATTATTAAGCTATTTCCATAATCTTCATTTAGCAATATACTCGTACTATTCAGTAATAAATGATGTCTACGATTGATTCCCAATTCTTAATTTCCCACGTGTGTAATTTTTCAAATTATTATCGAGACGAATTCTTCTTTATTCAAATTCTTAATTTCACCAATTCTTAATTTTCCGAATGCCTCATTTTCTTAATTATAGATAGTACAAATTCTGAATATTTCTAATAAGTACAGTCACAAGCATAAATATGAATTTTACAAAAAAAGCCTTTCAAACTCAAACTCAAATTCATTCATTTAGATCAAATACATGATACTTATCAACGTCAAAGAAATGATAATAAGTCAGCAAATTCTTCTGAGTGGACCAATTTTTTTTGTGTTTGAAAGCTGCTGCTTCCCGTTTGGTCCCATTTTAATTTGGTCCAGATTTGACAGTGACATCCGTGAGAAAAACCATAAACAAGTTGAAGTCGGTTGTTTTTTTGGTGTATTATTTTTATATATAGATATTTACTTAAATCGACATAAATTTCGCAAGCATTCTTCAGGTGTGACTTTCCCAATTAGTAGGTCTTCTATAATTTTGCAAATTTTAGCGTCTTTGATAATAAATTTTGATCGTCTTTTCCGCGGCTCAGTATATACTTTATTTTGTTTAATCTTTCTTTCAAAATAAGTTGCTTCTTTTTTCAAAAAATGTATATATGAGAAAAGATCTGTCTTCCCAATCTTTTTGTTTAGGCGGAAGTGCCATCCTTCTAGGGCGTTCGTTCACTAAAATCCTTTTCAAAATTCCCTATTAAAATGTTATCGTATCTAGCATCATCTTGATTAAGTTTTCTTTCACTTTTTCACATTTGGTAAGTTACGTAGTTAAGGTTTGGTGGTTTTAAGGTAGTAGGTCCTCGCTGGTTTCAGCATGAATGGGCCGGATCGACCGGGATAGTACTACCCCTCACAGAATAACGGTGTGAAGTAACGGTACCCGTACTGTAGCGTTTCGTGTCGGTGAGTGAGAGAGCCGGAGGCCCAGTTACCCGGATCCTTTTCCTATCCTTTCCTGCCCTTTCCCTCCTTCATTCCTTTTTAAAGGGCTGGCAACGCACTTGTAACTCCTTTGGGGTTGCCATGTGGGTGTCCATGAGCGGCGGTAATCGCTTACCATCAGGTGATCCGTCTGCTCGTTTGCCAAACTATGCCATAAAAAAATACGTTTGCCATCTTCCAAATTTCGATCATAACGATGTAACGCTACGATTACCAATTGATGAATGATTTCTTCTTTCTTCTCTTTCTTTTAAATAATTAGTGCACGATTTCAAGCGTAAAAGGTGCTTAATATAAAATCGCTTTACGCGCATATCTACAAATCTAAAACAATCAAGAGCAAACAGTATTTTTACGAAATGCGATGTGTCCAATCGAATTAAACAGTCCGGCGGTGTTTTCTCAGATAAATCCAAAATTTTCATACAATTATTAATATATTCTCTCGTTGTACTAAATTTCGTGAAACTTTTTACTATTGCTCCAATTAGTCCCGCAGAATCATCGCAAATAACTTCTTTGGGTTTTTGCATTATTCCTATCCAACTCTGCAACCACTGATGTATTGTGTCAAGCTTTTGACTGCCAGATATCATTTGTGTTACAGGCACTTAAGTAGATTTAAGTTTGAGCATTACAACATATAAAAATAAATGCTTGGAATCGTATAAATTAGTAGAATCATTAGGTGGATAAATCTTTTTAAATATCGACCCCGTTGCATCTATACTTAAAACAGTATAAAAAACCTTGCTAATTTTTTTATAAAACGTTTGTTGCAGTTCAGTCCAGTAATGAACCAAAAATACACAACAGATACAGATCTTACTACAATTTTATAGGGTTTTGTAAAAGACATGATCCATAAAGCAATAACCACGATTTTGTGGTAGGTAGTACTTGGTTTACAATCATTACATAACATCCGAAAAGATGTTATGTAATGTTAATTGTAAAGTAGGTATAAAAGGAGGTTCTTGCACACAATTTTCTTTCATACTTTCATGAAGCATTTTCTTTCGTAGTACTATTGGGTATTGGTTTTCTACTGTCCGTGCTAAACACTTTTTCTGAAATGAAGTTAATTTGTTATTTTCGAGTGTATCACATTTTATCGACTGTTTGGAAAGCACAATCAATTTTTACTGTGTTACCGAATTTTCTTGTAATTAACGTTAACTCTCCATCGCATTCTTTGCATTTTCCCGTACATTTGACGCTATAATCATCTCTGACATGATTGTGTTTGAAACACCATACGCAACGATTATTCGTGTACACCCAAATCCAATCAGTGAAGATATTTGTCCATTTAGATTTTGGCAGCAGTTTTCTAGTATGAGTGTGAATGCTAGGCTGGTCAGGGTCATTCCGTTTGTGTACAACTAATTTTGGTTTAACATCTTGCCAACATTCATCACTTACATAAAAAGATTCAATCAGCTCATTATTTTCATCATCTGATTCTGTACTAGTATCGTGGGCAGTATCATCTAATTGTGTGTCGTTGCCATCAAAACAGTTCGGTAAGTCATTATGAAAGTGCTGTTATTGGTCGATTCTGATAAACCCGGAACTTTTTCATCACAAACCAAAGAGTTTTCACCAAAAAATTTAACATAATTTCGTTTTGTTGATAAATATAATGCTTTCAGTGTCATACGTGAAGAAAGCTTTCTACTCACATCTTTGTATACATTACGTTCGCTGCTCGGTAATGTGTTGAGGCTTAAGATTTTTTCCATATATTCTTGAAATGCAGATTTCTGTTCATCTAGACTCACAGACAGCCGTTTCCCACGCTTCATTCTTTAGATTGATCGTAAATCTAACTACTAAGATGTATTTGTATAAACTGTTACAGCCCGCTTCCCACGATCCTAACAAGGTCGTCGGTCCACCTAGTCAATTTGTCACTATGACGACGAGAACAGAAGTGCGGGAATAAACATGTTGCCTCGAGCGATAAGCAGCGGGAATAACAAGCGACCCCCGTAACAAGCGACGGGGAATGCCCCGTTCCGTTCTATAGACTAGGATGGGGATTCTTTTCGGAAAAGATCGATTTTTAAATCGATTCGAATCGAAGTCTGATGAATCGATTCGCAAAAAAATCGAGGTCTAAAATATCGATTTCTCAAAAAACTATTTTTTTTGAGTATATATTTACAACGTAAATATAATAATAATAATAATTTGTTTTATTTTCATTAAACAGATTTACATTTTTTTGTGTAGTGATCGAAGTCACCTAGTAAGCAAACAATGCCTGTGACAGGTGAATATCAATCCATTTTATGGAAAATAAGAAAGGCATCATTTGCATGTGGCTCCTGACTCTTTTTTATGAAATGATTCCATAAATCACTTTTATCTGACATGCGGGATATATATATTTTTTTATTTTAAACTTGATAAAAGTTTTTAGTAATGTTACTAGTTTTAAGTAATATCCAAAATCGCAAAACGCCTGTAATTTATTTGAAAGCAAACCTTTTTTATACTTATAATACATTTTTTTTTTATAAACGGTTTCATAATTTGTCATGGAGATGAATTTTCGTGTTATTTCTCATTATAGGTAAAACGAACAATAGACGTACAATTATTTAACAGTCATTTTGTACATTGATAGACTATTCATTGCGGCGTAATCGGTGGCGCGGCTAGGAATCATACTATCTGGTCACGCCACCGATTTTGTTAAATTTCTTGCGATCCTTTAGAGTATTACGAACATTTTTTTAACCATCTTTGATTCAAATTGTGACTGTGGCGCGGTTAGGAAGTACCGCGCGATTTTTTGCGTTTTTTAGCCAAACAGTAAGTATTATGATAAAAATAGGTCAGACAAAAATTGTAGATTATGCATTTATCTATAAAAATTGTCTACAATTTTTATAGGTAATTGCATAATGGTTGAAAAAGTTGTATTCTTCATAATATGCACACGTTTCCACGCCACATGGGAGGTAGTGTACTTAGCGCGTTTTTTTTAACGTGGTATCCCCGATAGGCCTATTCCACAGTGCAGTTGGAAGTAAAGTCTGAATTGGTTCCAATGTATTATTGATTAACTTCCAACCCCAGTCTTTCGGGTCCAATTGATTACCGAGTCACACTTGTACTTGATATTATACCCGAAATAGATGTTGATGAGCAGAAGCGCCGAGTGATGCCGATAGAGCCGGGTTGGTATATTTCTTGTTTATTTAAGTGTGTTCCTTTGTGGCGAAGTAGTAAGATAAGATAGATAAGTGGTGCAGGGCTGGTTGGCGTAGCGGTTGGTCTCTGTCACAATGTGGGTAACAAAATCCCAGAGCCAATGTTTTTCAAACATTTGGAACCAGCAAATTCCCTGTATGTTTAATTTAGGTCCCGTTGGGCCGGTAAATACCTCACGCTACCCGGAGAAAGTTTGTGGGTCTTGGGATCAAACGAATGCCAACATATTCTGATTGGCCAACTCCCTCAGAGCACGATCATCCTCCCGGTCGATGTTTGTTAATGCCTCACGGAGTTCGCTGGAAAATTCCTCCACGATGAATTCTCCAGCGTGCCTCCGTCAAGAGCATCCAACATCAGCCAGGACGTCGTCGTCCTCAACATCGCTTCCTGGATTCAGACCCGCAGAGCGTTCCCACTCCAGAATTTCTCTCTCCATGCATTCGTCGAATATTGAAGGTTATAAAACCAAATTATATATATCTATAAACAACTGTCAATGCTCTTAACCACTGATCCGTGACGCAAACACACTATCATCACAGACGAGATATTAACATAAATAAAATTCCTGGTCTGGTGGACGAAGTTGACGGCACTGGCGAGAAAGTCGGAGTGCGGGACGCTATGCGGTGGATGAAGTGCTCGGCAAGAATCCAACCATTTCAATGTTGGCCTTGACTACTATGTTTGAGTCCAAGGCCACATTTTGCGGCATGGTAATTACCCCCGTGGATGGGGTAAATACCAGCTGACTTGTCCTCCGAAATAACATATTTAAGTTAACTTCTTTTGAATGCGTAGATAAGATAATAAATTACTTCCGGGGAGGCGTGGCAGTATCTTCGGCATCAGCGTCAACCCTTGAGGGCCCACTTGTGTCAGGTGCTGAAAATAAAAATATTGAACATCTGTTCAATTTACACACCTATTCTATCCAACTTCCAAGATTGGGGAATATGCGGCGGTGGAGTGTTCGGTGTTCCCGGCGTCAGAGGGCATGTTACTCGCACCGGTGACACTTTTCTGGAAAACATAAAAATAAATAAAACAATATGTAACCATAAAAACCATTTTTACAGAAATCTTGTAAATATTTTGCTTACCTTGATTTTTCGATGGAGGAGCCTAATTGCCTGACTTCTTTCAAGGTCCGTAATTCTTTAAGACGTGCCCTCTGCTCATCTCTAATGCTTCTTGTCAAAGGCTTTGAGATTTTTTATTTTTTTTATTTCCTCGGCTATTGACATAAAAGAGAGGAATTAAAACACTTTTTTAAAATTGCTTTAAAATTGTGATAAAAATTCATATTACAAGTTTACGTACACCGTCGATTACGATGGCCCCGTTACTGCCATCAGTTGCGATGGCCTCGCTGTAGCCATCGGTTGCGATGGCCCCGCTGCAGCCACCGGTTGCGATGGCACCGCTGCAGCTATCGGTTGCGATGGCCCGGCTGCGAGCTCGACACTTTGTTGTCCCCTAAAAAGTTAAGTTACATTATATTATGCCAATAGAATACAGGCCCTACAATAAAACACGACAATCCTTCTCCACTGCCTATTCCTTCTCCTTTCCTAACTTTTACGGTAGGCAGCGGCTTGACTGTGTTATCTTGATGTTGCTTAAAAAACACAGCCATTTCCATGAGTGGCGATCACCACTTACCATCAGGTGGGCCGCAAGGTAGTCTGCCAACGTCGGCAATAAAAAAAACAACAAAGCGAACAGAAAAAACTCTAACTAATTACTATATATCGGTGGAATAATGCAAACATGAGGCTTAAATTGTTAAAAGAAAAAAAACTTACATTCCATAATGAAGTGCACGCGCAACGCTGCGCCCACGGCCGCGAGCACGGCTACTGGCACCTCTCGAGCGCCTCTCGCAACACGGCCACGTCCGGTATTAGATGCATCCATTTTATCTAAAGAACTCGAGGATTTGTTAAAAAAAGCAAATCAAAATAACTGTCAAAAAACCATAATAAAAAAACATTATAATATATTTTTGAAATCGTTCAAAACCTCGAAATGTAAATAAAAAAAATGAATATATGTAGATTGTTAGTGTATACTTATTTTATAATATTAGTATCACAGCTTATCTATACTTATTCTAATGGAAGTCTTAATTAGGTTCGTTCGTTGGTGATTGTGCAATGTACTGCGTTTACTGTTGTTGATTATCTTCACTGGTATATCTTTTCCAAAATTCTTCCCAAATAAAGGTGTTTAATGTGAACTATTGTGTTGGTGCGTAGAATTTGTATTCCAATGTTCTCGAAACTATTGCTTCTTCTGCAGCGTGCACTGATAAGTATGTTCCGATGAGATAATTACTTGCTGTATATAATATACAGTTTTCTATGTCGTGTCGATTTTATATTTTATATATTCTGTTGATTTTCTATTAATTTGCAATCATCCATAAAAAAAGCGTTTGTGTGAAGTAAACTTGCAAAATTGAACGATGATTGGAGTATTAATCCAATGAGTCTGCAATAGTTGTAATGCATTGATACTAAACTTTCCATAATCATAGTTATTCCTGTACTCGGCGGTCCTAAGAAGAAGAGGTAGTTTTTTTCGTTTGTTTCTACATAAAAATACTATTTTGTTGATTGTGCGAATTGATAAGGGTCGATGTTGTTCTTCCATAATAGTATTTTTAAATGTTCTATTCCTTGTTCTATTGTTCTTTGCTCGTTTGCGGTTTGGTCCCGTCTGAGGTCGAAGGTTTTGGTTCTTTGGAGTCTTTGTTTTGTTGACTCCGAAAATACCAATGTTTTGGCGATTGATACGTCTTAAGTCGATACCCGAAATTTCTATTAAATTGAATGGCAATCCCTTGAGGCGTTGTGCATAATAGTCGTGTTGCTTCCCCTTCATCAAAAGCCTTGTTTTCACATAGGTAAAGCACAAGGTTTTGCTTTACTCGGATAAATTTTGTACGTCTTGTAGTATCGTTGAGTCGGTTTTGTTGAAGAAAGGTGTTCTGTTCATTTCCAATGTCATTGTTTGTGATTGAACGCTGAGTAGGGCCTTGTTCATTATGTTCTCCATCTGAATATAGGTTTTCATTGGATTGAGAAGTGCTCCAATCCAGTTGTCCGTAAATTGTTCTTCGTTCTGTGCTTTGCTCTCGAAGTAGATTATTTCGCCTTTCGGCACTTGAAGTGTTATCGTTGTTTTGCTGAGTGTCAATACACAATGAATGAGCGACGCACATTGCCATATTTTTATCACTTGTTGAGAGAATTTGTTTAAGTGTAATACGATCAGGGCCGGTAGTAATATACTGAAGAAGGCACTGCACACATGCAATCGCAATACATTTGTGCTCTTTTGCTCTAATAGTTTTTCCAAACTTCGAATTATGCCCCCAGGTTTTTGCGGTGAATATGTAAATGATGTGATAATGGTCTCTTCTTGTGCCTGTATGGTTAGTAATCACTTTCCAAGGAGATGATTGATATCTTGGGTGGTTGCGTTGTCCTTGGTCCATCGAGCAATCCAGTGTATTGTTTCTGTCGGGCTCATTTTGGGGGGGAAACCCAACTGCGGGCAATCGATTGATCGCGCGAAGCGGCATGATCATGATTATGATCATCCCCGCACTTGGGTTTCCCCTTCCCCACTACCCCACAGTTTTCGTCCACGCGACAGGCTAACTGGCCGTCCAGTCAGTTCTTAGAATTTTCCCCGGCGTAATATTAAAATGATTGATTCAGATTTTGTAAAATGGTTTAAAGGTGATTTTATATTGCCTGGTTACAAGTATTTAGGACCTGGAAATGACTTAGATAAAGGGGAACCCATCAACGATGGGCCTCGTCACCTTTAAGTTTACGGTCATTATTTATGTTATGGTTTACTTAAAGTTAATATCAAGTACTGTTGCTAAGTGCGGTGACGTAATGCGTTATTAGCTTACTCATGGGAACGTGGGAACGCATAACTCGGTAAGTTCAAAATCATCATCCAAATTAAAAGTTTGAGGATGTTGATTTTGATTTTTACATACAAATACAGATTTAAATATTACATAAATAATAAGAGTTCCTAGGCTAACACAATTTATTTTCACAAAATGACCATTTTCACTAGTTATCACTTTATTTTTGGTTAAAATGTTTCATGCGAACTGCAACTTTCAAAATCAATCTTGTCCAAGTTGATTGATTTCTTTTCTAAGACATCTTGTAGTGTGATAATCTTTGGTTTCGCCTGTCTGGACACGACGTTTACGTAAAGTGCGTTTTCCAATCTTCATTTCACAGGCGTTGGTGAGTGTTAGGAAATATGTATACAATGTATTCCACCGATAAGTGACCGGCCGAAAAAATATAAAAATATACGTAAAGTTATCCAGGAAAAACGCTAAAAGGGGGGTCTAAGTTGTATATTTTCTTTTAAATTGTATTTTGCAATTTATTTTTTTGAAATTCTCTCCTTTGTCCTATTTGGACGATATCTGCGACAAACATCGACTAATCTTGTCCTTTTTGATTTAATTTAATAGCTACATTCGAACTAACAGAACTGAGGCAATTTAGAAGTAATTTGCATCTTTGCACTAAAATAAAGTAAGTATAACCCAGAATTTTCGCATAAAAATCATCTTGTTTTTTATTTATCCCTCATCCTAAGGAAAAAAGAATGGACATGAAATACCTACGAAAAAAACGTGCATACCTAATGTGAGTCTGGCACAAAGATGGCGGCTTGCCGTAGAGCTGCGCGCATTATAATATCGATAGTTAAATAGCACGCACGGTGTTTAGAGAATTCAAAATTTTCGAAAATGCGTTACTTTCTTTTTTCAGTTTTATTTACGTGGTAATACGAGCTATAAAAACGCACACGCTCAGAGTGTCATTTTATATGGCAGGGCACGTAGATACTGAAAAGATGCTACTGCAATTAAATAAACATTCTCTATATTCTGTACTTGTACAAGTATGTTCTTATTAAAACTAATTTTACTATGGTATGTTTATCCCATTTACTCCCAGTTGGCACCGCGGCGATCACGAATAAAAACTATAGCCTTGTGATCGCTGCGTATATTGCTCGCTTTTTCATCCTTTAGTATCCCTATTACTGATCAGCATACCACGCCTTCAGTACCTGAACTTAAAGTATTTAAATACCAATGAAAATAATAAATAAATACTAAATACAGTTTTCTTTTCTCGTTTGTCAGACTATACTTATTTTTATTAATTAGTGATATTACTTATAATTATTTATTTTTTATTTATATTACTTGGCTCGATCATTCATAATAAAACGAAAATTATCATTTTACACAGATTTATTAAAAACTATAAAAGTCTTCGGTTCCGGTTATAATCAAGTTATAAAATACAAATTTTATACAAATATACAGATTAATCAAATAAGAGCACATTGAACACTCAATGCCAGTCCTTTTCATGTTCTAAAAATACATACTTACACAGTAATCAAATAAAAGCATGTCGAACCCTAATAAAATTGCCAATCATTTACTCGGTACGGAATAATATGATTTTGATAAAGTAATTGCGAAACGAAATATTTTCTGTGGTATTCTTTCCATAGTATTTAAACCTCAGATCCATGTACTTTTGGACTATATAAGTAAAAGTCTGTGGGTTGTGTCATGTTCGCAGTTCAATTTGAACAAATTGGATTCATCAAAATATTTCATAAAAAATCGAAACGCATGCAGATAATACTGTTCAGACCGAAGCTGCTTTTGAAAATACCTAATAATTTTTTCGATTTTAATTAGAATATTCGTCACGTCTTTTGACGGGTAAACCAATCCACCCCTATTTTTCAAAGTTATTAAGCTTTTTTGGTAGGCATTGGCATCTCCGAATAACAAATTTGCGCAAATATCACATTTTACAGAGCGAGCCAACTTTCTCGATATAAAACCGGCAATATAAGTAACTACGCTTTCGGAGTAGTTGGGTAAATTATTATACATGCAGTGTTCTTCGAACAACTCACTATCTATATCTGTTAATTTAACAAATGAATTCCTTTCTGTTAGTTCGTTTATGGCTGTGACTGGGTTTGTCTTACTAGAGCAGGTTAGTATGTTAATTTGCTCCAGAGGAACGCAGTTGCCAACGCCCGCATCCCTAATTTCAGCTCTTATTAACAATCTTTTAAAAGCGGCCTTAAATTGAACCGCATTGGGGTTATTATAAAAGCGGCCCGCCCCGAATGGCAGGAAAAACCAACTCGAGGTGGTCCTGGCTGACCTTGTACAATGGCAGGTACTGTAAAAGTTTGGTACCATCAATCAAATATTTATAGTAATAATAATAATAATTTATTTTTATCAATCAAAATTTACAATATTTTCTCTTAATCTACATTTACATATATACCCATTACAATGATTTTTTTAATCTTAGAGAAATGCGTTGACGACTGTACTAGTGTAAACTGTGTCACAGTCGCCAAAACGTATAACCGGTATTAAAGTTTTGTTGCACTTCACTGGGGTAATCCATACCAATTAGGTACTCGTGTGTAATCTTCTCACCTCCCTGGTGTGGTGGGGTGGGGAGCCTCTTGGAGAGGGTTTCCTTGAGGCAGTCTTCGTCGCGGCCCATTGCTATGGGCCGGTCATTGGATTAATCCGCCCTCGAGGCTAGCCAGCCGGGTGAGTCTCCATTGGGAGAGGCCCAGCTAGCCGCCTGCGAGAGGGCGGCCGTTCGCCTTCTGTGTGGGGTAGAGGTGACGACGCTCTGCTCGAGGTAGCTGGTATCAGCTCCCGAGCGGAGCGTTTCAGTCGTCTCTTTAACCAGTTGGTGGTGTCTGGATGGGGGAGGGGAGCGATGTTGGTCAGGTGGGTGTGAGCTGAGCAGTCCGCTCGCTCGAACATCCCCCCGGCCAACCTGCTCACAAATCCCTCGATTGGTTCCCATTTGAGGTCCCGGTGGATGGTCGCCTTTCTGAGGTACCTGGGCGCATCGACCGCCCAGCAAAGACAGGTGTTCTCCGTTGCTTGGAGGCGCTGCCGCGTCGATCTTGTTGTCAAGTTGTACCAGGCCGGCCCCGCGTACGGGAGGCGCGACCTGATATAGCTTTTATATGTATATTGCGAGTTTCGCTCGCAGTGGTAGTCTCGAGGACAGCAAGGGACGCAGCTTAGCCCGCGCTGCTTGAGCCTTTGCGGCGGTCGTCTGCACATGTTGTGCCATTGACAGGGTTGTGTCAATGGTGACGCCCAGGTACTTGACCGTCGGTGACCAAGGGATTTCCTCTCCCATCAGCTGGAGGCATGGTGGTGGGTGTACCCGTCCAGTCACCATTGCTTGGGTCTTGGACACGTTGCATTTGAGCCTCCACTTTTTCAGCCACTCCGGGAGCGCTTCAAGTGTCTGGCTCATCTTTCGTGCAGCGTGTCTGGCATTCTTGGAGCTGGATAGGTACGCAGCGTCGTCGGCGTAGAGGGCCAGCTTTACAGTGCCCACCACCGGGATGTCTTCGGTGTAGTGGGCGTACAGTATGGGAGAGAGGCACCTCCCTTGTGGGACCCCAGCCTGGATGGTCTTCTCCTCTGACGTAGTGTCCTCGACGGCCACGTGGAAAGTTCTTCCTTTAAGGAAGGAGGCGATGATCGCGATGAGTCGCCGTGGGAGCGTGGATGTTGACAGTTTGTGGATGAGACCGTCATGCCACACCCTGTCAAAAGCTTTCTCCATGTCGAGCATCGCGGTCACCGTGTATCCGCCCTTGTTCATCCACTTGGCCATCTCGCCCAGTACACGAGTCAGCTGCAGTGTGGTGGAGTGTTGGGCCCTGAACCCAAACTGTTCGGGCCTTGGTGTTAGGTGGGGGATCATCCTCACCAGCAGCAGCCGCTCGAAGACTTTGGACGTCATCGAGAGGAGAGTTATCGGCCGGTAGCTTTCCGGCTTCCTGAGGTCCTTGGCGGGTTTCGGGAGTAATTTAACCCGGCCCCGCTTCCAGGTGGTCGGGAAGTGGCCGGTCCTCAGGATGCCATTGAACAGCTGGGTCGTCACCAGTAGTGCCTTCCGGGGAAGCCGTTGCAGCGCGGCAGCGCCGAGTTCGGAATACCGTCCTCACCAGGCGCTTTTCGGGGCTTTGTCTGTCGGATCACCGCGGCTACCTCTTTCGGGGTCACCAGCAGTTCATCTTCCAATGGGACGAGGGGCGACGAGAGGTAGGCCCGGACTGAGGCCTCTACCTCTCGTGTGTGTTCCTCGTCCTGGACCTCGTGTGGAGTTGGACCACGTGTGGAGTAATTAGGTAGGGTCGTGTGTTGTCTATTTATAGAGTATGGTGTGAGTGTGAACGAGTTGGCAATATAATATCTCTTTTTTTTATGCTTCCCTGGTATTTGTGCCCTTGAGCGTTGCTAAGGGTGGTAATTGTATTTTTTGTATTATACATTCTGTTTATGTTTCTCTGGTGTTTGTGCGCTAAAGCGTAGTAATGACAAAGGAAACGAATGTATTTTTTATGATGTAGTTTATTTAATACAACATGTAATATACTACATAATAAAAAAAGAACATAAAAAAGGGAACTCCACCGTATAATATATATGTATAATATGTACATTTTTGCAAAAACATTATACTCTCTTTTTGGGTAGTCGTGTAAAAATACTTTTTGCCATATTTAATCAATAATTTTGATATTTGATTGACCAGTACAAAATTCTTTGTGTGTACCAAGCCTTACCTTTATCTAAAACCTTTAATATTTGCTTTAAATTGGTATGTTTTGTAGTTTTATTGATTGAAATTTATTATCAAGTAAATTTACAACGCGATAGTAATTACTTTTTACACAGAATTGGTAACACAATTTCATAAATTACGACAACATTGTGATAATATTCTAGTACCGCTAGACGTGCATTAAAAACGGATAGAAATAGAAATATACTTACTGTATGGTATTATTTATATTTCACACACCTTTAATGTTATTTAAACAATAACTGTTTCAAAGGTCATTGGGCACCTTAGTATGGAAACCATACCCATGGCGGACACAAACGAAATATAGCAGAGTTTATTGATATATGGCTCTGATTTACTATGGCATTAGTCGCATTAATGTGAGCCACGGGATTCAAGTGTTAGAAACTGATATAGGGAAGATGAATAAAACACTAATTCATTCATGTATTTTTTATTCAATTTGATCCAAATCAAGCATCAAATCATTTAAAAAAGCAGCAGGTGCGTCTGTTGCTTCCTGATGTCTGGCCCAAGCCAGATAATAAACTATGCTAGCGATATGGGCGCAGCTCCCGACAGTGCGGCGGCCGTGTATACATGAGCAGTAGTATTCTTCTATTCTTTGTCTTCCGTGTTGTGTTGGGTTTAACAAAATATATGTATAATACTGTTTCATTCGAATATGACGTGACTGGATTCGCCCTCTAATCAATATTTTATTATCAATTAAATGTTGGTGTCGATACATTTCTATGATATAATCCCCGTTTGGTCGTATGTGCTCGTGACAATAAGACCTTGCGATTCTCAAATGGTATGAGCCCAACGTGAATAAGATTAAATCTTCAAAGCTCAACTGTGGAAAATCCTCAAAGTCTGGGCTGTTTCCATCTAGAGGCACAAATGCTACTCTTTGTCTGTTCAAGTTATTTGTTGATACGTATTCTGCCAACTCATTTTCTCTGTTTATATTTTGATTTATAATATCCATAAACTGCTCGGCGTATATATTGTCTTCGTATGGCCGCCGAGTAGCGTTGATAATTGCCGCGGTTATTTTAAAATCAGTCATCATATTTCGCATTGCAACATTAAAATATGTATGTCGAAATATTTTAAAATCTTTCTTAAATTGTCCATTAATTGTTTCAATCACCCAGCGGCACATTGTAATTAACCGAGATTTATTAGCGTCAGGTGTAGATAACTGTTCTCCTCTTCCTCTAGTAGGCGGCATGTAGGGATTATATCCACGTTCTTCAATGGCAGGGATAGAATCCCGAAAGCCACGGTCCAGTAGAAACACGTCGTTAGGTCTAAGATACCAATGCCAAGCTGAGCTTTCTTGCATCAGGCTGCGCATAATAGTTGCATCCGAAGTAGTTGCTGAATACGGTCCTACGACCTCTATTATATAGCCGTCTGTACATACGATTAGAAAAGGTTTTACCAGGTTGCGGAATTTGTGAAGGCTGTAGGTTTTTCTTTGGAATAGGAAATTCGCACTCTTCTGAAGGTAAATATATTTTCCGTCGAATACAAGAATGGCTGCCGGTTCATTTTCGCTACCACCAAAAATATGGGTTGGGATACGAAGATTTCTTGCCACCACTTCTTCTCTGGTTATATGATTTAAGCCCAGGTAACGTGGAACAAAATCTTCAGTTAAGCATTCTCTCGCTATTTTTAACTTCCTCTCTAATGTTCTTCTAGACATTTGGAATTTCGTAGCTAAGCGCTCATCAGATTGACCAGTTCTTACTTTAGTCAAATAAATTCCTAAAGTGGTAGCAGGACGATCAAACCTGTTACGAAGAGACGGTGTTTGTTCTAAAATAGTCATAAACTGATTTTTAGTTAAAGCTGTCCAAAAATGGAAGTGGTTGTCATCAATTGCTTCAATATTTTCAAAATCCATTTCAGACCTGCTTTCTAATCCCCATTTATACAATTTGATTATGTCAAGTACGTGAGCATTATTAAAGCTTTCATGTGTTGCCGGGGCATTCACAAGTTCTTCCCAATCATTTTGAACTAAATGAGGGTGGCAAACTCTAGCAAGTTCTGGTATATACAAATTGTTATTGTGCAACAGGTAGAACTTGGCGGAGGTTGGCACACGATGAGTAGTCATACCTCTGCAGTTTAGAAATATACAGCGTCTCGCTGTATTTGATACACGTCTATATCCAGTAACAGAAATAAAACCAGGACCTTGTTGATCCCCGACTTCTATTTGTTGGACCGCCACCGCCTCTCCAACTTCTTCTTGATTTGCACCTTCTTGTACTGGCTGGGGTGGCATATCATCTGATTGCTGGTTATGCAATGCTCGATCATATCTTTGCCAGCAAGGGTGGCATATAGATCTTGTGCCGTCAAAAGAAATCTGAAACAAGATATAACATTCTGTACATTTGTATAAAAACATAAACGAAAAATAATCTTTTATTTCACTAAAATCCTTTATGGGTGTTCTTTATGCATAAACAATAAGTTCTCACATCTCTAAGATTAACTGGTACAGGTAAAATGCTTAGCATTACGGTTGCTTTTGTACAATAATAGTTAAGATTGTGTAAAATAAAACATAAATAAAAACAATAGATTGGTCAACAAAGACTCGCTTCTTGCGCTTTGTTTTCTTAGTAAATAGATAGATAGATGGTGTACAGACGGAGTACTTACCTCGCGTGGTATGATTTCTTGTAATAACAACACTACGAGATCCCGGTACCTTTTGAGAAACATTGCATTAAGACTGTGTTTTCTTCGACGTAACACAGATCGATTGCACGACACACAACTGTTTTGTCTTTCCATATCAACGAAAATCCAATCCAAAAGCAAATAACCAGAGTCCATGAAACACGCTAATAGTAGTCGTTAAAACAATAGATAAAACAAACCAGGTAAACGTACAGATCGCAACGGTGGCTAACGAAGGACTGCGTGGGGGGTGGTGAGTCAGTGCGCGAGCGCAACGAAACCTTTTCTACTTGTCTAATGTGCGAAAGAGACAGCGTATACATGCTTCTGAACATTGGCTGATCCGTGCAAAATGCTGTATGGTTATAAGATGAAAAAAAATCCTCTGAAACTGTTTGTTTTTTTTTTAAACGGTCCTGTACATTTTTCTCCATCGATTTTAAATAAAATAATTATATGCAGTGAAAGGTCATATTATTCCCCTTAGTTTAAAACTATTTTGGTTAATGTCCGCCACTTTTCGCAAAGCGGGTCAGATAAGCCCAATGACCTTTCAACTCACAAACTGCACAAACAACGGAAAAATGTACTAATTTGTCGAAGCGATCAACGCGCGAAACACAACGAGAAAAGACTGAAGTTTAAAATGTTTGTTTAATCGTTTTGAACCAGCGTCGTACTGTTTTTGTATTTTAAAGCATGACGGGACGTGTTAGTATTCGAATAGAAAGAGAAAATGTATTAATAACGTACGTGTTTGTGAAATAAATATATTAAAACGAGGGTATCGCGCTGGAACGAAAAAGGGACTGTGGTCCTTTTGTGCAATCTACCGGGTACTCCACCACACATTATGGTTTCATTTTGGGTAGCCCGGTAGTAGTCTACAATGTCTGATGGTATTATTTTGTCAGCATGTTTTGTAGACAACATTAAGACCTGTTTTGTGTCTTGCCATTTTAGGGCTAAGAGACGTGTAAGGCGGCTATTTGTTCACGTTTCAGTTTTTAGATTTTCGGCATCCCTTTTCTATTTGGTCTTACGGTGCCACATGCGTAAGTGGCCCTTTCTTTTAAATGTATAAAAAGCTGAGGACTGGAATACTAGTTATCTACATACAATACTCGGTTGAAAAACAAGTAGTCTTTTAAAAGCTCAATCACAACTGATCGAGTTAAGCCAAAATTTGGTGCTTTCTCTATTTCTGTTTCCGATCCACAGTACACTATAAAATCTACGATATAACTGGTTTCGACATCACATAAGACAAATTGCTTAATGCCAAATCTATTACGTTTTTAGGTAAATATTGTTTTATAATTAGGTGACCTTTCAACACTTTCATCAATGCACAATTTTTTACTCGAGGTAAATGTTGTTTTGAAAGTTTCACGTGCGTGGTCAATCAACGTATTTATTTTGTGCAATCTCAGTACATCACTTGTCCCTGCAGGTGCTTCATAAAACGATAACATTGCTAGAATTGAGCAATATCTATTTCGAAACATAATATTATGGAACACCGTACTATGTAATAACGGGTCTGTAGACCAGTGTTCTTCAATTGTTAATATTTTATTTCTTTCTATTTTCAATCTTGAATATAATATGAGATCAGTATTTCTTGCGAAGTGTTGATGATATTTATTAGTACACTTGGCAATTTTCTGTAACAACTCGAAGAATTGGAATTCCGTGTTGCTGTTGTGGTGTCCTAGAAATTGAATACGTTGTGTTAGTTGAAGGCGTATGTTGTTGTGTCCTAGATATTGGGTATGGTATGTAAGGTGATGGCGGTGAGTCGGTTATGTAATTTCCAGTGTCACTAGTATCTAAATCAGTTGATGAGTTATGAGCTTCATTAATTTCAAATGACGCCAGTTTAATTTCTTCATTATTGACAAGGCGGAAAATTTCTATCTTTAGTTCAGCTTGTGCTTTTGCTGGCATTCTCTTTACAGTACGGCCTATGGTGAGAAAAAGCTGATCGTGGGGTTTAGCTTTGTCTCCATATACTGTTTGTATAACATTGTTGACATCTTTGGTTGTTCATTTTGAGAATTAGATGTTCATGATAATTGTGATAGCGCTTGTGATGTTGAAGGTCGTGGAGACGGAACATACTGAGATTCAATGTCCGTAACTTCTGGCGATCGATCTAAATTTATAGTCTGTTTCTTGTTCTGGATAAAAGGTTTAATGAATTGTAGTTCGTTTTCATATTTTATAGCGCGATCATTCGACTTTGCAGAACCACTTTTAGATTCTCGTAAACGAAGACTTTTTCTGTAGTTGTCCCGCAATATTTTCCAAAGCTTTTTGCATTCCACCACTAAAAAATACTTAAGATAACAATAACAACAACACAACGATAGTTGGTGTACTCCTGTACGCTCCGTACTTGGGACTATAGGAACTATCGCATCCGTCTTCATAGTTATATTCGATTCCATAGCAGGTACTGTAGTTTGCTTCATTGTATTAGTATATACTATATGTATAGTCCTTTCTTTCGCGTAGAATTCTAGTCATTATGCTTTCAGATGCTCCAACAGCCTGTATGGTTCTCCATCGCGCATCAGTGAGTTTTTCTGCGTAATTATTAATTGCTTCTTTTTTCATAAAATCAAACTTTTGAAATAATTTCTCTTGCCTAAAATTTAAAGAAAAAACGTTAAATAGTTTTACTTATTTTTAAAGATGAAATGAAGACATCTTTTAGTAAAATTTGCTATTTTAAAAATTAAATTACTTTCCTCTGCTTATTTCATGTGTTTTAGTAACTAAAAACTTCTAAACAATGTAAATGTCTTTTACATACCTGGCTTTTAAGTACAACACGCTGAGATTATCTCGACATTTAAGAAAAATATAAAGTAGAGCAACTTTCCTGACGAGTCTGGATTTTTGCAACATAGACTGTACTACATGTGCGCATCGAACCGCTGACGGTTCGCGACTGACGCTCGGGTGAAATTCCCCGCATTGGTTGAGGGAATCGCGGGGATCCCCTCAACCAAAAATTGGTGGGGCGCGTCTTCGTGGATTGCACTATCGCTACGGCTACACTACCTTACTGTCTACCGGGCTATTACCGCAATAATAAAAGCATTTAATTACCGTTTTAATTACTGCGTGAAGTCGTGTGGTTACACTAGAGTTTACCTAAATATGTCAATAAATTAGGTGGTTAAAATATCATTTTTCAAGATGGAAGTTGAAGCTGCAGCTGTGTGGTATTTTATAAGTGCCAATTATTATTACATGAATCTTTTAAATTTTTACAAAGCTAAAGCAAGACTAAAAAGAAGATGGTGGATGATAAAAATGCACAGAAGCCGTACAAGGTTAGATTTTCCTAAGTATATGATTGTTTAAATCATGGTTTTATTTGAGGAGTTGAAGAACAAAACCCTACTTTTCCACTTTTTCTACTTATAGAATACAGTAAAATAGGTAAAAATCTTCAACATGTGCATTTGGTTTTAATAATGTATATAGGAAAATTTTAAAAGTGGAAAAGTGAGGATTTTTTCCACCTATTAATTTTTTACAACAACATACAACAGCCTTTATTTTATTATTTTATTCATTTATTTCAGGAGAACAATGGAAGAAAATATATTCTCTGACTTGCTAGCTGAACCAAGTCAACAATTCATTGGATTCGTCCGAATGTCGTCGACTGATTTCGAAATACTCCTTAACAAAGTGGGCCCTATTATAGCAAAACAAGAGACTAGATTTCGAAAAACTATTCCAGCCAAAGTACGATTAGCCGTCACATTACGATATTTAGCTTCTGGAAATAGTTTTAGAAGTTTACATTATTTGTTTAAGATGTCCCATCAAGTTATTACCAATATCGTCAAAGAATGTTGTGCTGCTCTTATAACTGTTTTGAAAGACTTAATCAAGTTACTTTCGTCTCAAGACGATTGGCTACAAAAGGAGGCTGATTTTAGAGACAGATTTCCCCATTGCTTGGGAGCCCTCGATGGCAAACATGTGGTGGTGATATCACCAATTCAGTAGCTCCGAAAATTTTAATTACCAACATTCGTTTAGTATTGTGCTGATGGCCTTGGTGGATAGCAGTTTTTGTTTTATGTTCTGTGATGTTGGAAGCAAGGGAAGAATTAGCGATGGTGGTGTATTTGGAGACAGTATTTTATTTGAGAAGCTATAGAATAACACCTTAAATTTGCCAAAACCTGAGCCACTTTCTAATGATAATGTACCTATACCTTACGTTATTGTTGCTGATAATGCATTTCCATTGCACCCCAATTTAATGAAGCCTTATCCTGGTGACCATCCAGAAGGAAGTATGTAACGAAAATTTAATCGGAAACTAGCTTCCGTACGCATTGTTGTAGAAAATGCATTTGGCATAATGTCAGCTCGGTTTCGAGTACTTAGGGCACCTATAGCCCAACAACCACATGAAGCTTCAAAAGTAGTCATGACCTGTGCTTTATTACATAACTTTTTGAGAAGTCTCAATTCATGATCTATTTACACACCACCAGGCTACGTTGACCAGATAATGAATGCTTTAAGACCATTTGGGTCAGTTTCGCGACGTTCAACTTTACTCGCAACAGAAGTAAGGATTAAATTCTCTGAGTATTTCATGAATATGGAATAGTATATACTGTGTAATTTATATAAAAATAAAACAAAACAGAAATAATTAATAGTCTTTTATTTAACTTTAATATCATTATGTAGACAAAAAACAGGTAAATAAGATCAGAATTATGTAAGTAAAACTAATCAAGTAATTGGTTATCAAGTATTTGGACGCCACCGGTGTTAGTGTTATGATAATCCGTCTTGCTGAGTCTGAAGTAGCAGTTTTTTTGCGCTGATGTCAAATGTACTCTGCTTTGTTCAATATTTGATAGCAGTAATTGTGATGATAAGAGTAGTTTGTGTAGGAATAAATGTAACTTGTGTGTTTTGCTCCCTTTCCAAGTCATAGGCTAAAAATTTGTTTGCGCTGGTTCCGAGTAGGGTCTATTTTGTCTGTAGTTTAATAACAATGACTGTGATGAAGTACTTTTTGTAGAAATAATTGTTTCTTGTGGGTTTGGCCGTTCTTTCAAGTCATAACCCTTTCAGAACGACGGAAAATATTTTTAAATTGCTATATTTAGTTACACAATTTTTTACCTTTAGGGTATGAGGTATGTGAAAAAATTTTTTATAAAATTCCCCCCTTTACCTATGGCGGTAGAACCCCCCCGCACGTTCGTGCGTTCCCGTTTTTAATTGTGTCAACGCACGCTTATGCGTAGTAATGTTAGGTTAAAATAAAACTATGTTATATATTATATATATTGTTTATTTTATATGCTTTATTTACATTAACTATGTTTACTAATGGCACAAACTTTAGAGATCAACAAACCCATATCACACTTTATTACATTGCTTCCTTTGAATTTTCTTAATTTTATAACACAGGAATACCAATACCAAACGTAATAAACCTATACTTCTTCAAAAATAAATCATATAAGTATTTAAAATAATAGGAACAATTAAAGCATAAAAATAAATCACATTGGGTAATGTTAAACGTTATCGGTGCTTACGAAAATCATTTGCTATGGTAAGCTAAGAAACAATTTTGGTTTCTTAAGATACACAAATATACATCGCACTTAGAACAGCGTAGGTATCTTTGTGGTGGAGGAACAGCTTTCGAGCCTACAATTCCTGCCTCTTGACAAATCGTCTAAAATTGGTAAGTGACCGACTTGATCAAAGCGTTTATCGAAGGACGGTGGTGCAGCTGGTCTGTATTTCTTATAAGGTCTATCAGCAGATGAAGAAGGATGTTCGTCCTGAGGGTTTCACGTGTGACTACTTTAGTGCTATTCATTAGAGCGTCTGCTATATCTACTTAGAACTATACTAAGCCTTTAGCCTTGATTTTTTTTGACTCACAATCAATTTTATACTTTCTTCAAGCATTGATTGCATGCAAGATCTAAAAAATTAATAAGTACTTTTACAGTCCATTATTTCGTTTTGTGATATGTCCTGTAATATTGGATGAGATAGCATATTCTTATTATAGTTTAAAACTATACGAGGAGCGGTTACTTCAACATAGGATTTTTGCTTCTTATTCCATCTAGGAACACACGCCACATAGCTTGCGAATCTCTTGGCTACACGTGTTTAATATTGATCCAGTTTTCCCTTGATAATACAAATTAGTGCATGTAGCTAAATTTTCAAAGAAAGTCTCATCGAAATACTGCAACGGTGTCTTCACATCTTCAGCTACGGGACGAGGAGGATAATCAAGAGGCTTATCAGTGAAATCCGTAGATCTCCAAATTTTTGGTCTTTTCTGTGATTTACGGCGGCTGTTGCTGTTGTCCCCACTGGTGGCGTTGGGACCGGCTGGCGCTATGTTCTCCTGATTACCACAACGCAGCTCAGCTAATGGGCCGCCGCGCCGCCTCCGCACGCGTTCCCCTCCCTGTATGTCTGTTTGATTCATTCCATTACCGGCCGCGTACGAACGTGCACGCCGCGAGATCGCACGTGACGCAAACATGTCTAATATAACGAAAAAAAAGAAGTTTGTGCTTCTTTACTATATGTATAGAAAATGGCAAAAAGAACGTCGAGTTAGAAAGTTGTGGGTTCATCCTATGCTGTCGGCACGGGAGCAATATGGTGAATTTCATACACTTTACGAAGATCTCCGAAAAGACGAGGCCAAGTTCTGTGATTATTTTCGAATGAATTACAAGACATTTGATAAATTATTAGATTTATTAAAGAACAAACTGCAACACACAAATACAAATATGCGAGCAAGTATATCTGCTAAGGAGAGATTGGTTGTTATATTGAGGTAAAGTAACAAATACATATATAGATATATACATTTAATTATTCTGATGTAATGTAGAAAAATCAAAATCAATCAAGCTTGAAGTAGATGGACTTGGGATGCTTTGTAATGAATTGTTTTCAATGCTATCATTCGAAGCCTGTGAGTGAACTCTCGTACTGGATCCAGCAGCAGTATTGTAACCGTAGTGTGCCGGGCTATCCATTGCATCTGCTGTGCGTGAATGATGTGGAGGGGTATAACTATTTTTATATTGAATATTTCTTATAATATTCAATACTTGATACTGGAATTCAACTATGTCTTCGTCTTTGAAGCGTTCCACGGTAGGAGCTATACCTTTAAAAAAAGACATCATTCTACTATCGTCATCTTTTTCTAGCGTTTCCATGAACTTAATCATTTTCTTATCTACGGGATTTATTTCTTCGTTTTTCTTTCTTTTGTTGACATTAGTAACTTCAGATTTTTTTTCTTCCGGCATGTTTGATCCAGATTGGGGTGGCCGTGGGGTAATTTTTTTCAAAAATTGTAAATTATCATAATATTGATATTTATGTACTGGTTTTGCACCTGATCCAGATTTAGATTCACGTATCTTTTTGTCGCATTTCATCCACGCATCTCTTATATTCTTCCATTTCTGAGATATTATTTTACCTGAAATTATTATAATTAATAATCAATTTCATTTTTATAATGTTTTTTCAATTGCAGGTATTTAGCAACCGGAACTTCATTAGCCGATCTTGAATATCGTTTTAGAATGGGAAAATCAACTTTAAGCGTAATCATACGAGAAGTGTGTTCTCTAATATGGTACGAACTTTACCCAAAATATATGAAAATGAATGTATGAACGATTGGCTAGAAATAGCAAATAAATTTGAAATTTCTGCTAATTTCCCTCATTGTGTCGGTGCTGTAGATGGAAAGCACATCAAGGTAATTAAACCGAATAAAAGTGGATCGATGTTTTTGAACTACAAACATTACTTCTCAATTGTATTGATGGCAGTCGCCGATAGTGACTACAACTTTATTTATATCAACGTTGGTGCTTATGGAAAGGATTGTGATACAGGTGTTTTTAAAGATACAGCTTTCTGGCACAACATGATTAACAATACTTTGAACTTGCCAGGACCTGCTTCCTTACCTAATACCAACATTGCCTTGGCATATGTATTCGTAGGCGATGAAGCATTTGCACTACATTAGAATTTACTGCGCCCATATAGTGGTCAACAGCTTGATGCAGAGAAATCAGTTTTTAATTATCGTTTAACAAGAGCGAGACGATATGTAGAATGTACCTTTGGGATACTGGCCAATAAGTGGCGAATTTTTCATCGACCTTTAAATGTGTCATTGGATTTGGCTGTTGATGGTGTGAAAGCTTGTTGCTTACTGCATAATTTTATACACAAAGAGGAGGGCGTAAAAGGGGTGCAAGAATCTCTAAGCGAGTGTGAATTAGAAGAGATTTTGCCATTTGATTCAACAGAAATAGTTCAAGCTAATGATATACGTGACAAATATAAGGAGTATTTTAATTCTGAATATGGCAGTGTACCATGGCAAAATAATTATTGTTAATTTGTAGCACGAAACGTGTTTCTATCTAGCGGGCATACTCAAGCTACTACTAGTAGCAAGTGATTGCTTGTTTAATGTAGGTACCCACCACACAAAATTACTCACGAGATATACAATCCACAAACTATATACAACGTGATTTTATAGTCGTTTTGGAGCCGAAAAATTTAAACTCTATATTAGCTATAGAATCGATAAAAAATATCAGTTCAATAAAATTACGATTTTTTTTTTATCGTCAAAATAATATCGTTTGCGAAAAATAAATGAGAACTCGAAGTAACGCCACTCACGCGTACGTAGTAGTATTTTGTCATTCAATAATTTTTTTATTGTTACGAACACCGCCGCGACCCGCGCCCGCGCACCCGCCGCCCTTTAGTCCTGCCGCGACCCGCGCGTGTTAAGGTCGCTATTAATGTTGCCACGCGAATATGAGTCGTACAAATGTTCCAACGCGGAATACGTGAAAATGGTGCAATGATACGCCGTAGGCGGTTGTACTCCTAACCAGCACATTTAAATGCGCTACGGCAACAGAGGATTGTAAACCCACAAGACCCGTTAACTCTGACGATCTTGGGTGCGACCCAGCGTCTTCTAGACCATGGATAGTTCCGTGTGCCAACTCACACAAGATCAAAAAATCTTAGTTTGAGTTCGCGTATCGTCCCTGCTAATACTTACGAGGTGAGCCATACTTATCTTACAATAACCGTGACGTAGCACCCATTTCACCACCACAGTGACGCAGTTTATAACATAATAATTACAATCTAACAACTTGTTTTTTAAATTTCGTGCTATACCTACACGGGCGGGCGAGTATAGCGGCGCGCGGTAGGCATCAGCTGATATGGTTCGCTGACACGGAGCCGCGCGGCCGCTTGCTCGTTATTATTACTTATTATTACATATCGTTGGACCGCTACTATTTTCAAACTCGAAAAAGTGATAAATATTTTTTCATTTCTAACTATTTTGTCTTAAGCTATATAAGTTTTTTTTAAATTTATTCTGCTCCTACTAATTATCCCAAGTTACCTCACTTCGTTTCCAAAACGACTACAAATTCACGGTGTATAATAGTGGTACCCTCTGATGCATTACGATTTAAATAAAAAACATATTGATCGTGTCTTGTACCAAAGTTCCTTTAAGTCAGCTAGGTACTTTTATATATTTTTTCGATTGGCCCCACAAGATAGAAACACATTAACAAGAATTAATAAAATTTTGTAAAAAGATACTTACCGTATTTATTTTTTTCTGTATCAGGTAGTTCTGCAAAGTTCTCATTCATTATATGGCAGATCTCAAACCAAGCTTTTAAACTTTTACGCTTGTCTTTATATACTTCCAAAGTTTTGTCCCATAACACTTCTCTGTCCTCCACTAAACTTATAAACGTCACGTAATCAAAACTTTCCATGGTAATTTCTTAAAAAGTTACGCACGTGCACGTTCATACGCGGCCGGTAATGGAATGAACCAAACAGACAGACAGGGAAAGGAACGCGCGCGGAGGCGGCGCGGCGGCGGCGCGGTGGCGGGCTTCGCGCGACTCGTATCTACAGTGTAATTGTGCGGCGTCGGCGCGGCGACGGCGCGGTCACGGCATCGTCTGCAGGAACGCTTAGACCCTCTCCAGTGCTGCCCAGTAATGCGGCTACCCTATCCAGGATGTCATCAGGAAGAAAATACCCTGGTGGCTCACCACCAGTCTGGAACATAGTATGACATAATTCAACATGTTCTGGACTACATTTACTGTATTTAACTATAAGTAAAACATAACATAACATCATGCCCTCTATTCCTCAACAGGTTGAGCAGTGGTAGTACATCCACATTTTGCCAGTTATGTTTTAAGTTGCATGTCAGGGGGCAGGCCTATCTACCGGGTACATATCCAGACTCCAGGCTAGTAATGAGAAATTTCTAATGGAAAAACTTAAAAACACTGCCCAACCTGAAAAACTCCCTAAGACCTCATGCTCAGCAGTCACTCTTTTTAGCAACCACTAAAGTCTAGACTAACGATCAGGCAAGGCTAGTACAAGTTTTTATATTTTTTCAATTTTAAGCTTAATTTACCTTGATCCGTTCTATTCGTATTAAAGTACTGCGCTTTCGTGAGTTCTTTTTTAAGTTTTCCCTCTTAAGACGCAGTTGTTGTGGTGTACGGCGACAGGTGCCCATATTTGCGTTCAAGACACCTGCAATCCGTGTCCATTCTTCCACCTTTATTTTATTACTGGTGGCATTGGTTTTCTTACTGTTTATTATATTGTTCCCCTCAATTAAGGAGAGTAGCTCTTTCGTCTCTTCCTTCGAAAGAGGTTTGGTTTTATTCTATAAGCAAATAAAATAAAGCTTAGTAAGTTTTCTACAAAATGGCGCGAAACAACGCGTCCGCACGCTTATACAGCAAAAAATAAAACATTTGTGGACGTGAAAGTTTATTGCACGATTATTTAGTCATAATTATTTACTTACAGTTTCTGGCTCCATTTTTCACTTTTCTTCTTTCCAAGTAACAAACAAGAAACAATCGAGATTTTATAATTTTGTCAATGTCAAACTGACTGACGTTTCCTTCCTCTTCAACAAACCTTTTGTTTTACTAATCTCGACAAACTTAATGGCGGCTTGAAAGTTAGCTGCGAGTGCAGGTACGCGCAGGTACAGTCAAGTCGACAATAATTTTTGCTCCATTTAATTAATTTTATCATAATCATAAACCATTTACTTATTTTATTTTTATAACTGCAAGTTGTCTATTGCTGTATGGTACCTACTAGTCAGTTTGTTCTTGTTTGTTGGTGTGTTTGTACGGGAGGTTTCAAAGAAAAATAAAATACATTTTATGTAATATAAGAAATAATATTTTATTTTAATTTTATGATAACGGCTGTATCCTCTCCATAAAAACTTCATTGCTTGTGGAACGAACGTCTTCCATGGCAATATCGCTTCCTTCGTCTTCACTTGAATCTGATTCCTCCTCAGATGACTCTGAACAGGAATCGGATTCATCATCATTGACATGGATAATAAATTCTTCCGTCAATCTGTCGATGATAACGTCACTTTTTTATACTCATCTTCTATCCTTATTACTTTTCGGCACAATGCCCCCCATTCATTTTCCCCATTTCGTTAACTTTTTGCTGGACCAATTCCATGATCGAATTTACGTTCCAGTTAACGTTTTTTTTGCAACATATTGTTTTATTGTCGCCCATGCCATCTCTATGGGGTTTAAATCGGGATGGCAAGGGGGAAGGCATAACACTGAGTGGTTATTGTCTTGTATTGTCTTAAGGATTTTATCCATATTAAATTAAAGCGTTGTTTGTTTTGCGCAATCAAACTGTACAGCTGTGGCTTCAGCATTGTGTCTCCAAACTCAATACTATTTTCGTGAAGCCAAGATTGCATTTCTGCTTTTGTTGGATTCGAAGTTGGTGCAGGGTCTTCTTGTTTGTTGTGGTAAGAAGCATTGTCCATCACAACAACTGAATTTGCTGGCAAATTTGGAACGAGTTGTGTCCTGATCCATTTCACATAATTCTCATGATTCATGTTATCATGATAGTCACCAGTTTTGGTACCCGCCTTAAACATTAAAAGTGCGTTGATTACAAAACCAGCTTCAGAACCCGCATGCACAATTACTACACTATGACCACTTGAAATTTTTTTTTAGTCCCTTAAGTGTACCGTCGCCCCATGAGTTCGACTCGCTGTGAGAAGAATCGACATAAGACTCGTCGATATACACAATGGGTCTGCCCTCCGAGCAATACTGACCGATTTTGCTTAGGTAGTCGATGCGCTGGAACTGAATATTTGACTGCTCTATTAACACTTTTCTCTCATTTTGAGTGTTCTTCCATTAAAACCCTAATCGTTTCAGTATTCGGCCTAAGCTGGTTATAGAGCCGTTGAAAATATCAGCTTTTAATTTTTTGTGTAATTGCTTGAGTGTTGGCAATTCTTTGTCAGTAACATGAAAGTTATGTACGCACCTTTTGATGACACCTTGGTCAAAGCCATCAATACCTGTAACTCTCTTGATTCCCTCCTTTTTTTACCCGGTGTGCACACAGCTATCATACCCGACGCCTTTACTGTTGCTGCTATTCTTTGCACAGTCCTCATTGAGACGCCTGTAGCTGCCACCGTCCGTTTTTGAACTAGCTTCAAAGGAATTTGAACGCCGTCTTCACTCTCCTTCTTCATGAATTGCAGGACGTTATACACCATGTTTCTGCCTTGCCTGCGTAAAACGTTGTAATGTCCGCGAGGCATTTTTAAACAAATGAACACCCAAAGTGTTTTACGCACAACCAACAACAGTCAAAAACTTAATTATAACAATGAAAAGATAAAAACGAAACAGTCAATAACAAAAAAAAACTTAACGGAACAATAACAAACAAAACAATTAACAAACAACAACAAACTATTATGAGCTCGACTGTATGTAAGCAGGAATGCGCCCGCGTGTGCAGTATACGGGCGTAACACATACACTGAAAGAAAAGACGATTGGACGAGTGCGAGTGAAAGAGAGGGCGCGCGGGGATATGTCCCTCTATGCCCCGCTGATACCTAATATTGCGTTCTGCGCAGCGAAACGTACGATGTTCCGAGCCGCCATTAAGTTTGAATCGTACTATACTTTACCGCTGCAACTTCGCAATCAATGATTATTGTTATTGTGTATGCAATTTCTTGTGATTATACATATAATAGATTAGCTTTAAAGTAAACAACCATCATTTTACTCATTAATAACCGCTGATGTACTTTTACTGCAAATACGTAAAATAAAACATTTAGGAGGGCGCAAATTTATGACCAATCTCTTTTTTTAATGGATTTGGAGACGAGATCGGCTTATAGAAATGCAGATTCAACATCAATCCAGGGATCAGATAAAATCTGGATCAATAGAAATCTTAGATTCACGATCGAATATTGAAAGCGGCCGTAAATCTGAATCGTCTTTGATCCAGTTTTGCACAACGTCTTCTCTTATAGTTGGGTATTCCATGACGGCACGAACAAAATCACGGAGTTGCTGGCTAGTCGTGCAAATGGAATACCTACGTAAAACACTAAAGAATATCTTGAACACAGAGTATTTTAATTTAACAGCAGTTTAAGCGATGTAGCTAGATCAAAGAGGGAAAATTAGCACTAGACTAGACTGAACTTTTATGTAGAATATACATTTAAATTGAACACACAGTTTTTTTTTTTTTTTTTTTTTATTTTTTTTTATTGTGATTACAGAATCCACAGCTCTTAATTATAATTTACAACTTTTGCTTAATATTACATACAGCCAATTACGGATTCACAATTTGTTGACCTCACTTAGTAGCATGCAACAGAAACAAAGCTTAGGGTTCAATGTAGTACATACAATGACATACACAATATGCATACCTGATTTAATTCAATGCACTATCCGCATCTTAATATACTTTTACTTTCCAAAACTTATCCGATCGCCATTTAACGCACGACTGCCCGTTATCGTTCCGCGCGTTAGTTTTATACTATTAAGCGTAATGGGGCATTCGAGCAAAATCAGTGTTGCCAACAGAAAATAACGGATACAATTAAACATTAATAATGCTTCTACATCGCTACACTTTACTAAATATTTATATAAAATAATTATATTACACCTACATATAATTGCTAACAGCTCGGCCATCCTGATGTTAAAGCGGGACCCTTCGCTTTAGATTATGTTTAACAACAATATGTCAAGCGATTCATACACAAAATTGTGGCCATGAATCGCTTGAAATACCATCTTTTATATTCGTAATGAGCATAATTTAATGTATTTTATATATGTACTTCTTAAGAAATTATTATGTATATTCTGTTACATAGAGACAATGCTTATTTTTATCAATGTAAATGTACATGTTTATAACTTATTATTATAATTGTTTTACATAATATGTATGGTATTCATTAAATAATACATTTAAATTAATTTCAAATCACAAAAATATTCTATATTTATTGAAAACAATCAATGAAAATCACTGTTACAAGTATTATTTTATTAATTCATTGTTTTAGAAATATCATCACATTATTCCTCTGAATTTGCTGAACTAGAATCATGATTTCTATCGTATACCAGCCATGGTTTTAGTTTATCTATTGATACAATATTCTCATAGCGAGGTCGATGCACATTTTACATTACTTAATACATCTAAAACTTTGCTTAAGATATTTTTATCATTACCCGACATATTCTTAAGATTACGATTTATATTACTTCGCAGATTGTAACTGTCTAGACGCTGTTATTAATTAATTTACTTAGTTTATTTAACGGTGCCGAGTTTTGATGTCGCGATTACCCGTGTAATCCTCGTCCGTCGTCGCGACACCTCCCTCCTCGGACTTGCGATTGTGCTGAGTTTTGATGTTGCGACTTCCCGTGTAATCCACGTTGTCGCAACACCTACCTCCTCGGACTTTTACGATTATAAGAGTGTTTGTGGATTTGCCTCTCTCGCCGGCTCCCTTCTACTCCCTTATTCTGTATTTGTTCTGAAGTCTCCCCTTTTCCGCTTTCATTATCGCGGTTACTGTTAGTGGGCTCACCCGCCGATATACCATGGTTATCATCAGGCTCATCCATTAGTCTGAAAATTAAGGAATGATCGGCAGTTTAAATTCATTAATTCAATATTTATCAAAGTTAATCTGTCAACAATACCAGACGTAATAAAAAAATTATCGAGTCATGCTACCAGTATGGCACTGAGAATCAATAGGTTAACTTTAATATTACCGCTGTCACCTGTCAGCTATTTGTGATTTGGAGTCAGTCACTCAATATGTCATATTTCTGAATCGTGAATGTAAGATATTATAATAATTGTTTATTACCCTAGGTACCTAGTACAAGATTTAAATGTAATACTTGTAAATTCAGGTGGCGATTCAGCTGAAAATTATAGAAACAAGAAATCTCGTTTGTGGTAGTCACTTAAAATGCTCGGATATTGTGGCAAGATGGCCAGGGTCTATTCATGATCAGAATATTTTTAATAATTCTTTTTTGAAACATATATTTGAAAGTGGACAATTTGAAGATAGCTTGCTTCTTGTTGATAGTGGATATGAGTTAAAGCAATATCTTTTGACACCCTTTCTGAATCCATCATCCCCTGCAGAAAATTTATATAATGAGTCACACCTAAGAACGAGGAATACTGTTGAAGGATGTTTTGGTGTGTGCAAAAATAGATTTCTTGTCCTTAGGCGACAGATAACGTTAAAATTAGATCGTGTATAAACTATAATAGTCGCCTGCTTTGCAGTACATAATATTGCAATAGATGCAAATGAAAGAAAGTTTAAAGACAACCACGACTCACATACTGAGCCTGGTGAAGAAAATGCAGCACAGAGTCCTGATTTGAATAATGACGTTAGGAATAGACTGGTGCAAGAATATTTTTTACCGTTATTAAATAGTAATAGAGTATAAATAAAACAAACAACATTATTCATTTAAAATTATTTTGTGATTTTAATTTGTACTCCTCTTCCTTCCATTTGCGCTCATTTTCTTTGAACTCTGCCTCTTTCTTGCGTTCATTTTCTTCAAACTCCCACACATTCTTTTTTTTCTGTTTTCTTCTTCTAAATTTTTTTTAAGTTGAACTACCAGTAGTAGTTGTACTCCAGTCAGCTCATCAAAAAGTGATTTTGTCGGTACATTAGCTGTAAAGAAAACAATAGTTATGTAAATAAATACAGTTAGAAATTGAACGCAACGCAAAAGTTGAGCGCAACACAGGTAAAACACTTTGACCTTGAGAGTGCCTTTACTCCGTACCCAGTACGAGCAGTTTTCATAATGTGGTCTGGTGGCCGACAATACATGTGTATATACCTAATGCTATTATGCCTTACCAATCAGTGCAGGATGTTTCCTTGTTTTTAAATTCCTTTTACTAGTGACATCCCATTTCCTCGTTGGAGTATCAAGCAAAGCTTTGTCTGTAACAAAAATAATTATTTTAAATATAAACTTTTATGGTAGAGACAACTACTACATACTCCTGTTAGGATTATATAATTATGTTCATGTAATTGTTGTTAAAAAATAGCATTTGGCCATGTCCGTGTCACGGAAATTGACCAGTGTGAGGCATAAATTAACACGTTCGTGGACAGTTTCAGTTTAAATTGTGTTTTAGAATGACACAATAAATTGCCATAGAAATATATTTGGCGTTTAATTACGTTGTGTTCTATGTTATTAGATGTTTATAAGACAATATGACACAACCGTGTTATCACGTCAACGTATCCGTACGTTCTGGCAAGACGTATAGATGACTAGTAGTAGCGTCACAACGTCATTATACGTCGAACGTGCAATAACGTTCTGTCACTTCCGGTGTTACTCTAATGTGTGATATGGTCACAACGTTTATCGACGTTTGACGTGTATATACGTTTTGTCATATCATAAATGGCCAAATAGAGTGGCCAAATCACAACGTTGTTATATGTCCAACGTGACTATACGTTTTGTCACATCGCATGGAATAATTATATAATGAGCGTGGCATAACGTAACTCAACGTCAGTTTAGTTATGCCATGTTATAAGGACTATTTAAAAAAAAACACACTGGAGTTGTACGTAAATCAGAACTTTAATAGTTTGATAACCATAATCAGTCTTAGAAATCGTAAACTCTAATTATTCACCTAATCACAACCATCATATTGCTATAAAAATTGCCACAATCTTCATGTACGAGTATTTAACAAAAAACTTAATCAACTATTAGTCTTCCTAACATAAACTTTCATAATAAGTAATTATATCAAAACAAAAATTGCAATTTCTGCACATAAAAAAATTCAAAAAATCAACAAAATAAATCTTAGTCTTAAGTTTAGGAACTTGTAATTAAATCAGTCTTATGCCAATCTTCAAAGCACAATGCACAAAGTGGTGGTTTTTCTTTGCAACCGTTACATCTTAAACCTGTTTCTTTTCGACGTTTATTCTTTGCACACATTTCGCATTTTAGGTAGTTTGAAGTCTTTTTAGAACCAGGAGGAAGCGGAATCTTTTCAGGCCAATGTCCACCGCTGCTATCATGAAGATATGGGGAGGAAGGTCCTTGATATGCTGTTCGGTCTACTGTTCTATTATCGTTCCTGGAATGCTTTACCAAAGGATCAGGTTTATGGGCAGGACTAATACCAATGAATTTTCTTATCAATTCCTCTCTAAAATTTAAAAATTCGTATTTCTGACTGTTATTCATTTTGTATTTTCTATATAAATAAAAACTGTTCCATACTGCTAAATCCAATAAATGGAAAAATACTTTTTTGTACCACCTCAAACATTTTCGTGGAGACGAGTAATACGATACCATCTGATCAGCACGGTCGATGCCAGACATAAATTGGTTGTAAGAGACCACTTCTACCGGTTTTCGCTTTAATTGTCTTCGTCTATTGGCAATTTTAACCAATTTTGGATGATCCCTTGTAGTAATCATAGTTACAGTTCGCTTATCAGCCCACTTTGAAACAGACATTATTTTTCCGCACCCATACGTGTTCACCCTTCTTTAATTTTTTTTTCATGACCTCCTTTGGGTTTTCTTTTCGGTTTGTTCTGAGGGTTCCATTTGTGTGCGTCTTAAGGTCCAGTAATTTTTGTGATAAACCATATGAATTGTAATAGTTATCCATGAATAGTTCATGACCTTTCAGAATATATGGTTGCATTAGTTTTAACACAGTCTTTTCAGTTTTTTTACCCTTTTCCGTAGAGTCATCTTTACCAGTATACATTATTATATTTAAAACATAGTCATTAGCTTCCGTCAATTCATAGAACTTTATACCATATCTTGCTTTCTTTGATTTTATATATTGTCTAAACGATAAACGCCCTCTAAATAACAAAAGCGACTCGTCTAGTGATAATTCTTTTTCTGGTGAGTAACATGCCTGAAAATTCCTCGTAATAGCATACATAAACTCAATTATTTTATCTTTGCCTTTAGCACTTAAAGGGGCTGTGTATAGACATCTTAACAGTTGCTCAAATCTACGGCCTGACATTGTAGATACAAATATAGGGTGATAGTATAAACTGTCCGATAATGTAAATAATTTTCGCTTTTCAGGTACGTTAATTTGACCACTTAGCAGGCATAATCCTAAGAATTTCAGCATCTCGTTACGATCTGTAGGCTTAAATGACTATGATCGACTGTATCTGGTTTTAGGTTTATTACTTTGACACATATTGGCGCCATATGCATTTGTGCAATCTACTAAATAATCCAGAATAATAAGTGGAAACAAATGATTAAATACATCAAACACGGTTGTGTTATCGTCTAAGGTAAACTTCACCCCCACAGAATCAGTGTCAAAATTAAAGTCTGGTATGGTTGTTATCGTTTGTACCCAATCTTCTTCATTAGTAGTTGTCTCAGGGGGATGAGATTGTCCTTCTGACCAGTTTTCTAACACGTTGGGTGATGTTGGTAGCTCACCTGACAACCTACGCTCTACTAGCAGTTGGGGAAAACAGCCAACATGTTGGCTGTTTTCCGCCACGTCATGAGAAATCGGTATTGATATATCCAATAACCCATTTTGAGAGGAATCGAATAAAGCTGGTAGTTTATCAAGAGACCTAAATCCTCCCTCATGATCTAAATTTTCAGCAATGACATTAGAAATTAGTGACAGTGTTGACAAAGTGTCATTCCTAGAAGCGTTAGTGGAAGCCGGTAGTAGGTTTTCTGAAGCAGTTTCAACAGACGTGGGTTGGAGCAGATTTGATGTATTCAATCCTATATTTTGGAGCAAGTTTTGTGCAGCAGAGCATCCTGGTATTTCTTGAATGATCTGATCATGGCTTTCAGTTACTGTTGAAGCTTTAAATAGTTTTAATCGTTTGGCTAGGGGGTAAATTTGGTCGGAGGAACTCGAGTCATTCTCTATATCCGCCTCTTAAATACGAGATTGGGTAGTAGTTTGAGGTGATGGCGTGTCCATAGAACGTTGGGTACAGTCACTTTTAGTTGATGGTATATCGCTATCATCATCACTAGAGTCAGAACTAAAATCGGTGTTAGGTTGTCTAGTTGAGATCCCAACAGATTTTGAATGGCGGTAAAAAATACGAGAGCTCTCACTACCTGATGTATCTCCTTGAGGGTCAAAATCTTTGTCAGATCCAAAGCCGCCATCACGATCCTGGAATGGGTGAAATGGTATAAAAATTTTCATTAGGCTTCTCTTGCGTTTAT
The DNA here is from genome assembly GCA_963675205.1 of Catocala nupta. Taxonomy (NCBI): domain Eukaryota; kingdom Metazoa; phylum Arthropoda; class Insecta; order Lepidoptera; family Erebidae; genus Catocala; species Catocala nupta. Next base: position 9,598,341 of record OY776108.1, on the reverse strand, counting down.
CCATCTAAAACAAACAAAATAAATCATAAAATACTATTTACATACAATATGGTTATAATAGAATTCATTTACCACTTAGTAATAATAAAATAATAGCATTATATATGTACTTACGATGTTTATTTGTCAGCAAATATTACGATTCGCCGCTCCCGCGCAGATGGAACGCGCGCACTCTGCTCCCGTGACACAGCCGCACTGAATGTTGAGACGCGGTGAGGTGCGGAGAGCGTATATACACGGTGTGCGTGTGTGTGTAGTATCGCGACGTATAGTCAAACGCACATTTTGGAAACGATTAAGAACAAAGTTCACGTGACAGTAAAGTTTTGAGCTTTCGATATGTTGTGACACAAGGTACCATATAACGATTTTTTATATTAAAATTGATCGGATATCAACGCCCTGCCGTATATAATATTCTGTTTTTGAACGTTATCATACGTTGTGCCGTATCTAAGCCTCAAGTCATGACGTACTATTACGTTGTGTCCGTGAAAGTGTTAAGTTTATATGTATGACTGCTGTTACTGTTAATTTTAACCTGACTATGGCAAAGCAAAATGGATATAATTACTGGTGTCAAAGTTTACAAATGAAAAGTATCAAAATCAGTATCAATATATACCGTTCATGTTTTCTAGCATTATATTTTTTGCTACTGGAACTGTGTCTGTACTAGTAGTGGGTGTAAATGGTTCACACTCATTAGTAACTAGCAATAGAACTTCTGTAAATAAAAAAGTATAACATAATTACCAGACAAGAGGGGATAATCATAACTTTAACTGTGCAGCACAACGGGTACATAATAATTATTTAGATATTACATTATAGATACGAATACTATAGGTACTTACGGTTTGTCCACGTCTAATAGTGAAATTCCCGAAAATTCTGCTATTTTGGGCACATCAATGGTGTCTGTAACAAATTATATATTTTATTTAAGTAGTTAGGAATTCTTAATGATTATATACTAAACATTATTGTGTATTCCCGCGATACAGATTCCTTAACGCAAGTTTCTTTATTAAACATAAACATTTAACTCACCTTGAGTGTATGGTAATATATCGGAGTCGTAAATACTTTTCATTTAATTGAGCACCGATGGTGCTCAGTGAAATCAAAGCTTTCATTTGTTCTTCTACATTATCTAGAAGGTGCCGTGTTCTTGCCACCTCCGGTGCGGTAAAGCTCCGAGCGTATTGCAGCCGACTTTTTTCTTACCGTACTTTCCAGGCCCCTAGTATTTAACTTTTAATATTTTCATCGATCTGAATGTGGCTCCAGATCGAGCATTAAATTCGTTTTGGATGCTTTCCCAAGCAGCTTCTTTCATTTTCCATGTCTAAGCATCACTTTGTTTATTTTCTAACACAGTTTGGTATTTCTGTACCAGTGATAGCAAAATGTCCCTCTCATGTAATTAAAAGTTTGCACTTAGTAGTAGGTGGTGGTGTTATGGGAGGTGCTGGTGATGTATCCTGGTTATCTTCTTGTGTCTCATTGTTTTCATCGTCTTGTTCTTCTGGACTAGGTAAACTGCCAGATGGAGTTCCTCCTGTTTTTATATATGGTATAGCAAACTGCATTGCATCTGTCAAGTAGTATTTTTTCTTTGATGATCCACTTGGTGGAAGTTTCATGTTTTGCACGAAAACAGATCGGAGACTTTCCATGTTTCCTTTGCTTGCAGTGATGAAATTAAAAATAAGTATTTATAAACTCCTTTTTAAGGTATTTGGCAACTGGCGTAACATGCACATCGATATCTTTATAATTCGCTCGAGGAGACAGTACAATATCAAGAATAATTGCAAAAACAACAGCCATTATATGCAATGCCTTGAAATATGTTTATATGCTAACACCGAATAAAGATCAATGGAAAATGATAGCACAACGTTTTGATTTACTGTGGAATTTGCCAAATTGTTTGGGTGCCCTAGACGGAAAGCACATACGAATAGAAAAGGTACCAAACTCAGGATCACTTAACTTTAACTACAAGTCGTATCATTCAATTATACTCTTGGCATGCAGCGATGCTGATGGCCTCTTTACATACGTCGAAACAGGATTTCTGGCAGAAACAGTGATGGCGGTATTTACGGTGCCTCAGTAATCAAACATTACATTGATCGAGGCAACCTCGACATTCCTTCTCCTTCACGATTACCAAATGATTGACAACAATAATGATTTTCCATTTTACTTTGTAGGAAAAGAATCATTTCCACTGATGCATTATTTGTTAAGACCTTACCCTCAAAGAGTTCTTGATAATACGAAAATAATATTTAACTATAGATTGAGAAGAGGAAAAAAGACTGTAGAATGTGCGTTTGGAATGATGGCGGAGAAATTTCAGGTTCTTTATACTCCAATAAGATGCCACTACTATGTAAAGATCAATAATATTGTAAAATCAATATGCATTTTACACAATTATGTTAGGAAAAGGGAAGGCATTCCATATATCGCGCATATGAAGAAAATTCGCATTGTACCCGTGACGTCATCATTCAACCACAACAAATTCATGTCACCATATATATTAAGAAGCTGTTTGGCTAATTACTTTCTAAAACCTCAGGCAGCACTCCCATATCATAAAAAATATATTGTTTAAATATTGTTAGTTGGCTTTATTAATAAAATGATTCTATGAGTGCAAAAGTTGTTTCACTGAACTACCCACCATTATAGCAAAACATAGTATATTCAAATCATCCTATATTTTACGGACAATAAATATAATAATATACAGTTTTTTAAAGAATACGATATTCTACCTTTGGTGGGTCCTAAATGGTCCTATTTTTGTTTCTCAATCTCCGAAACAAAAATATTCAATAATTGCTCCGCCATCTTTAAAATCACAGCAACTTTTGTCGTGACGATCTCGGCCGGCAAGTAGCGCGCAATTGGTGTCGGCGACGTATGAACAAAATGTCGGCGACGCGTGCCTGTGTACGAAGCTCTTTGAATTGCGGTAGTCGCTTAGAGACGAAAATCGTCGGGTATCGAAGATTTGCGTAGCCTTGTGGACGAAGGGCCTACGTACACAGCACATTACAAATTAAATACTTCGCTTGCCAATAGTTAGCTACCAGGGAGTATCTTGGCCGAGCCAAACTACGACGCCGAAATAGCGAGTCCACCTAGCATCCAACACACTTATCTGTACAGTCATTTGTATGAAATCACTATGATTTTATACTAGGCAGAAAGTATTAATTCTAGGGTCGGCAGACATAAGTCAAAAAACCCTACTTTACAGGCATTAAAAAAAACTGTTTATAAAATCATAGATTTAGAAAGTTTAAAATGTTTTAGTGGAAATATAGTTTTTAATATTTAGATGACATTAAGTCATCTAAATATTAAAAACTATATAGTGTAGGGTAACTACCTACGATATATCAGTAACATGTGGGTAGGTAGGTTATGTGCATTTTACTAAACGACTGCTGCGTCAGTCGAATATATGAGCTTACACGTATCGGTTGTGTCATTTGACTACCCCCATACCCTAGTTATAACAGTTGGCGACGAGGATAAACTGTAAAATGGCGAAAATAACGGTCGGCACCTTATCGACGTTTAACCACGAGGTTCAAGAATGGAGTATCTACAAGGAGAAACTTGAGCAATGGTTTCTTGCGAACGATGTTGGGGAGGATGCAGATAAAGCCGGTTGCAAACGTCGAGCTATTCTACTCAGTAATTGTGCTGAATCCACATATAAATTGATTCGTGATTTAGCCTTGCCGGCTCAAGTGAGTACGCTGAGTTATAATAAAGTGGTCGAGTTTTTAGACAGACACTTTGAACCAAAAAAGTGTACATTCGCAGAGCGGTACAGATTTTATGTGGCTACGCAAAACGATGGAGAGAAGTTGTCGGAGTGGGCGGCGCGTGTCCGAGGATTAGCAATCCATTGTGGCTTCGTATCCGATCAGCTTGATGAACAACTACGCGATCGTTTCATATTGGGCATGCAGTCTGGAGCTGAGAGAGATAAATTGTTTACAAAAGGGATGTCGGGTCTCACCCTGAATAGGGCTATTGAGATAGCTGAAGGTGTTCGCAGCGCACGCATGGGTGCCATGGAAACTTCAGGGCGACAAAAGGAACCGGTAGCAACTCCTATGCAGCTGATGAAAATGACAACGGAGGGCAGTTCAGAACGAGGAGAGGCGCGCTGGCGCTCACAGCAGCGGGGCTCAACAGCGGGGAGCTCGCGGTCAGCAGCCGCGGGAAGCTCACGGCCTGCCGCCGCGGGCCGCGGCTGCGATCACAGCGTGTGCGCGGTGTGCGGATATGCCGGTCATCAAGCATCATCGTGTCGGTTTGCGCGTTATAAGTGTACAAAATGCGGTATCCAAGGTCACCTTAAGCAAATGTGTAAAAAAATGGTGAAAGGACAGCATTATATCGAGTACTGCGGTGATGATAATGATGAGGGTAAGCATTTATGTTGTAGTATTCGCACTGAGCGCGGCGAACCTATGCAGGAATCTGTCTTAGTTAATAACGTTTCATTACCTTTTGAAATAGATACCGGTTCTCCCGTTACCGTTATCTCTGAGCAATTGTATGACAAACATTTTCATAACGTGAGATTAGAATCGAATGATATTGTTTTACTTACTTATTGTGGTGAAAGACTTAAAATATTAGGTAAAGTTAAACTTCTTTTCACCTATAAGGGTAAAGTAAATATATTGGTGTGTATGTGGTAAGGGATGGCGGTCCACCATTGTTGGGCAGAGATTTCTTTGCTAGTTTTAATATGCAAATCTGTTCGGTAAATAAATCCGAAGGATTAATTCAGCAAATTGTTTCAAAATTCCCACAGTTATTTTCAAATAAGTTGGGTTGTTGTAAGGGGGTAGAAGTAAATTTAGTTTTGAGACCTGACGCGAAACCTATTTATTTTAAAGCGAGGTCACTGCCTTTCGCCTTACGTGACCGTGTGGAACAGGAGCTAAACCGCCTGGTAGACTTAGATATACTTGTACCCGTGAAATATTCGGAATATGCTAGCCCTATTGTACCCGTTATTAAACGTGATGGTTCTATTCGACTGTGTGCCGATTACTCTGTAACAATTAATAAACAATTGCTTGTTGATAAATATCCGCTTCCTAGATATGAGGAATTATTTTCTAAGTTGTATGGGGCGCGCTATTTTTGCAAATTAGACCTTTCACAGGCCTATAATCAGTTGTGCCTTAATGAATCGTCACAAATGTTGACTTGTATTAATACACACAAAGGGCTATATAAATTTAAGAGATTGGTTTTCGGGTTAGCTAGCGCCCCCGCCATTTTCCAAAGAACTATGGAGTCTGTATTGATGGGTTTGGATGGCACGTTACAGTTTCTCGATGATATTTTGGTATGGGGGTAAACAGACATGAAACATTAAGTAGGTTACAAGCAGTATTTTATAGATTACAGGAAGCCGGATTAGTTCTCAAAGTAGAAAAATGTTCATTCCTTCAGGATTCCGTTTCCTATCTAGGCGTAGTAATAGATCGTAACGGTATTCACAAGTCTCCAGAAAAGGTTGATGCTATACTCAAATCATGTAAACCTACAAATATTTCCGAAATAAAATCTTTTCTGGGGATGGTGAATTATTATAGGAATTTTACTAGGAATGTGTCATCAATATTATCACCACTTCATAAACTGCTACAAAAAAATACATTATGGTCATGGACTAGAGAACAAGATCAGGCTTGGTCGTCCATTAAAGCAGCGTTAGCCTCGGATACAATATTAGCACACTTTAATCCCGAAGCACAGCTTGTTTTAACGGTGGACGCATCGCCGACTGGTCTCGGATCTATTTTATCACAAATTGATAACGGTACAGAAAGACCGATAGCATATGCGTCTCGATCTCTGAACGAAGCTGAAAAACGGTATAGTCAAATTCAAAAAGAAGCTACGGCTATCATATTTGGTGTGAAGAAATTTCACCAGTACCTGTATGGGCGAACGTCACCTTTTATCTTAAGGACGGATCATAAGCCTTTGATATCAATATTTAACCCAAACAAAGGTATACCTGAAATTTCTGCAAACCGGTTACAACGTTACGCAATTTTCCTATCGGCGTATAATTATATAATTCAATATGTTAGCAGCATTCATAATAGTGCCGATTATCTCAACCGAGCCGTGGGTCAAGTAAGCGACGACAAGGCGCACTCGGTCGGCTCCGCCGCCAGCCGCGGCGCACAGGCAGGCGATGACTCACTATTAGATAGGTCAACGTATAATTATGTTCATTTTGTTTACGAAGGCGAACAATTTATATCATTATTAGATGTGAAACATGCTGCCTTAACGGATAAAACATTGTCTTTAGTTCGTAGTTACATATTAGATGGATGGCCGCGTAAAATAATTGATCCACTAATAAAAGTATTTTTTCACCACCGGTCGGAATTATCAGTTGAGAACGGGTGTATGTTAAGAGGTCATAAATTAGTTATACCGAAAATATTTCAAAACAAAGTATTGTCTGAATTACACAAAGGTCATTTAGGGATAACAAAAATGAAAGAAGAGGCACGTAATAGATTTTAGTGGCCAGGTATGGGTGTTGCGATTGAGAACTTGGTCAGGACATGTTCTACGTGTGCGACGCTGAGGGCGTCGCCACCGCGTGTTCCGCTGAGACCGTGGCCGTTCCCTACACAACCATGGTCGCGCGTACATGTGGATTTTCTCGGCCCAATAAATGGGCGAACATATTTAATAGTGGTGGACGCATATTCTAAATGGGTGGAATGTTTTGATGTTTCATCAGGGTTTAGCTCTCGCGTCGTCATAGAAAAATTAAGTGAGGTAATGGCAAGATTTGGATTGTTTGATACAATTTGCTCAGATAACGGCACTTCCTTTGTTTCAAACGAATTTAATCAGTTTTGTTTACATAATAATATAACACACTTGACATCTCCAACTTACAACCCTGCTAGTAATGGTCAAGCTGAAAGTTACGTAAAAGTAATTAAGAAAGCGATCAAAGGTATTTTGTTGATATTATTTGGTCATAAGTTACGTTCGCATTTAGATTTTTTGAAGCCAACCTCATCACTACCATCCGACCCAGTGCTCGATAAAATGGTTAAGTCTAGACAGTGTTTACAGAGTGATCATTACCACGGCAATCGTAAAGTGACATTTAGTATAGGCGAAATTGTACTCGTGAAACTGTATGAACAACAAAAACAATTCTGGTCTAGGGGGTCAGTGATAAAAAAATTGGCAACTCGATGTATATTATTAAAATCTGTAATACAGATCAAAAGGTTAAAAGGCATGCCAATCAACTTCTCAAATATAAAGGGGAGGAAAATGTAGTCCCTGCATTCATAAGCAACACGTCACATGCAGCAGCTGATGGTTCCACAGTATCTACAAGGGAAACTTCAGGCACGCCGTCACCAGCTGTAACCGAGACTATTCAACCTCAAGTTCAAGAGTCCGAAGACGGCAAGAGCCAAACTGATGACGTGATTGTTCCTGATGCACCTGTCACTGTGGAGCCCGGCATACGTCCCAACTCACAGACAGAAGGATGCACTCGATCACGACGCAATATAACCCCTGTAGACTACAAACAGTATTTTTAAATAAGGTTGGAGGGATGTTAGTGTAGGGTAACTACCTACGATATATCAGTAACATGTGGGTTGGTAGGTTATGTGCATTTTACTAAACGACTGCTGCGTCAGTCGGATATATGAGCTTACACGTATCGGTTGTGTCATTTGACTACCCCCATACCCCAGTTATAACACTTAACTTATGAGGAACACTAGTAGTATGACTTTTGTGAAAAAGTGCAACAATTAAAACATACATGAAAGTAAAAAAAAGACAAAAACTACCTACGATATATCAGTAACATGTGGGTAGGTAGGTTATGTGCATTTTACTAAACGACTGCTGCGTCAGTCGGATATATGAGCTTACACGTATCGGTTGTGTCATTTGACTACCCCCATACCCCAGTTATAACACTTAACTTATGAGGAACACTAGTAGTATGACTTTTGTGAAAAAGTGCAACAATTAAAACATACATGAAAGTAAAAAAAAGACAAAGACAAAAAAATAAGTAAACTTGTTAACTAGTACAGTAGGCACGCGATCTGAGTGCAGTTCTGAGGAATGCGCTAGTGATGTGACCTAATTAGCGATAATGAAAGGAGTACGATATTTTTCTTTGACGCCTTAAAAACGTAAGAAATAAAACACAATTTTCTTTTTTAGGCATGATCGAAGATTACCTCTCAGAAGTATAATTTAAGAAGATTACAATACAAATTGTATACATTTTCATTAATAAAAATATTGTTTCTATTTTACTACTATTCTGGTGACTCCTCACTCCCTATGAAGCCACAGACGGTTGATAAGAGCCTGTTGGACAGCACGACCTCCCAATAAGTCTTTGTTGACTCGCCGATTGCCTTGAGCATGTATATAATAAAATAAAATAAAAAATAAATAAAATAAAATATTTTCGCTCTCCAGACGCATATCCACCTCGGCTGCTCTACGCCGTACACGCATCCTCTCTTCTTGTTCCACCTCTTGCTGTGTCAGATGTGGCACTGATAATTGTGCCTTGTTTGCTATGTTATGTAACACAGCACAGGCATTTACTATTTGACCAGCAAATATAGGGTCGTAATGGAGCACACGTGCAGCTAGTAAATAAACACCTGGAACCAAAACATTGAACTACAGTGAATAACAATTGAAGATTACGCTAAAAACTCAGGCCATAGTACCTTTTGTTCAATCTAAAATACCTATCCAATGATGATATGTCAATTATGAAAATATATCATTGGAAATCATTTTAGAGTACTGTGGATAAAGGAATAATCCTCAGAAGCTGGTGCCCAACACTAACACACTTACACAATGCCATCAATACCACTGGACATACATTTCTTCTCCCTAGCCTTTATTATTCCCAAGTCACTCGGGGTCGGCTTTTCTAGTCTAACCGGATTTGACTGGATATCAGTTTTTACACGGAGCGGTTGCCACCTGACCTCCGCAACCCGAAGGCTAACGATATTCTAAGACTGACCACTGGACATACATTTGCACTCACACAAATACTTGCTGGACATGGCTGTCACAAATAATACCTACACAGATTCCACAATACAGACAATGACACCAGTACACAAACCATCCCACACCTTTTTAACCCCTGCACCAGACTCGACACTACACTTTTAACTTTTTTCGCTCTGTATCAAATTGTAGAGAGCTATAAACTCCCTCAAGAGATTGGACATCAAAAATCAACAATACAATTACATAAAATATATGATATAAGCTGAATTGTTGTACAAATTTTTACTGTACAAATGTTTAGAAGTATATAAATTAGTATTGTTTACTTAGTTGAACCCTTTATAAGTTAATTGGAGTAATAAGACAAATTACATAATAGAATTTATGCATCATACAAATACATACCTAAATCGGGCTTTCAAGACTCCAATGCATCTCTCTTCAGTATTACGTGCGGAAACCTGCAGCTTTTAATAGTGCTCTTCTGGAGACCCGTGCACTGAGTTAAGCACTGGAGTCATCATGGTTCTGCGTAATGCATACCCACTGTCACCTGTTAGGATAATTTATTAGTGTTATAAATATTTATTTCATTGATGCATTAAAGTTTGGTGCAAAGGTTTTATTTGGGATATCTACCCAACATAAATATTTCCTCTTCATCATATATTTGCTGAAGATAGCGCTGTAATGGATGCACACCCCACACTGCTGAGTCAGGAGTAGCTCCAGGCTTACTTGGGTCAATGCATATAATATTTAGATCTGCATCACAAATCTGAAACAATAATTTAATAAGCTTGCCGACGCTCTACGTCTATTTGGTCTGCTAGAGACAAAATGCTCATACCAAGATGAAAACTCATCTAAAATAATTAAAATGATTTGTAACAATTATCTTGTAGCTAGCAATCACATTTACTTATATAAATATTAAATATTAGTTTTTTAAAACTTACGTTCATAAAAATACAGCTGGATTAAAACAAATATAACAATTATATTTACAAAACTTAGCGGCGAGGAACTTGTGTTGAGCGTAATCGAAACTGCACATGTACTGCGTGTTGATCGGACTAAACTGACATTTGAGACGTCAAATGAATAGGTGAATACCGATCAAGTTGCAATCTAAATCACGCACAGTTAACGCGCAGCAGTAGAACACTCTAAAGCGCTCGCGTGACGCGAACTTGACGCAAGCGTATCTGACAGCGGTTGTCAAAATTACGAGAATACGAAAAAGGCTATTTTGAACGAAACTTAACTGCATTGCAACTAAACTTATTTACTTACGTGAATTAGCCTACAGATCAATTCTATCCGCTACTTGGTCGGGAGTTCAATTAAAACTTTAGAAAACAAGGTGGCACAAAAGTTAAATAAACCTGCACCAAAGCCGGCACCGAAACCAGTCGCGCGACCTCAATTACAACGGCCGCAACAAGTAGGACAGCCAAGGCCGAGCGGCCAAACCGCTTTCTCGCAGCCGGCACAAAGACATTAACATTTAAATGTTAAAGGTATATTGTAAGGTTATTATTCTATAAATAAAACGAGTATACTTACATGGTCATGTAGTTTTATTTAACACAAGTGTTCACAAAGAAAATAAAACACAGAATGAAATTAGCTGAAACTTACGAGACGTTATCAATGTCGCCATCCCCACGCAGAGAAGGTCCAGCACGACGACGACGGAGGAGGAGAGAAACGGAAGGTGAATAATTAGCGGGCGGCACCCAAGTCGGCGTCGACACGGTCACAGGGCCCGTCGGAACGACACTCGATTCCGCCACGGTGCGCCTAGGAACAAATAGAAAAGGTCACAACGGGGCGACACCAGTCCCTTTATGGTTAGGTTAGGTTAAGAAAAAAAAAAAAAAAAAAAAAAAAAAAAAAGGTTAGGTAGGTTAGGTGCACTAAAACGCTAATGCCTGGGAGGCCCCCCCCCACGACGCCTGCGGCGTCGCTAAATTTTTTTAATGGTAGAGCATTGTGGTGCCGGTGATTTAGAAGGTAATAAGCGAAAAAAAATTTTTTGAAAAATGTCAAAAAAGTTCGGTGTCTGAAGGGATATCATACACAAATCCACAGTGTCTCGAATTGTGCAAAGAGTTACCCATGCTCTTGCAAAATTAAGCCCAACATATATTAAAATGCCAAACAGGGAAAAAGTGCGGTGAGTTGCAGAAGGCTTCTATGAAATTGATGGATTTCCACGTGTAGCAGGTGCCTTGGACTGTACGCATGTTCAAATTATTAGCAGAGGAGGTCATCTATCTGAGCTATACCGTTGCAGGAAGGGATTTAACTCCATAAATGTTCAAGTTGTATGTGATGCATCTCTACAAATAAGAGACATTATTACTCGTTGGCCTGGATCAGTGCATGACTGCACTATTTTTAATAATTCCCACTTATGTGCAGATTTTGAAATGGGAATATATGGTAATTACCACCTACTGGGAGACAGTGGTTACTATAATAAAAACTTTTTACTGACTCCATTTTTACAACCTCGAACAAGTGGAGAACAAGCATATAATAGAAGAAACAGTACTTGCTGGACGCTCTTGACAGGTTACAGCGGCGGGTTGTCTGTATCATCGGAGATCCAGAGGTCAACGAGTTCACTGGAACCTCTGCAAGTCCGTTGCCTCATTGACATGTTTCTACATAATATACCACGGGGAGTGCTCTGAAGAGTTATTCCACCTTATCCCGTCTTCCCCTTTCCTATCCAGAACAACGCGTGCTGTGCTCAGATGCCATCCTTACACGGTGGAATTGACTAGAGTGCGTACCTAGTGCATAATTTTGGGTCCTCATACCTTTGCCGAACGATCAAGGCATGGAATTCTCTGCCAAGGCACGTGTTTCTTTCTTCCTTCAATCCTGGGTCCTTTAAACGGGGCGTGAAAAAGCACCTTCTCAGGCCGTCAAAGTAGAGACCTCAACATCGCCTCGGCTGCTCTGAGGACGATGTGTAGGCCACTGCTATTAGGCCACACGACTGCTTACCAACAGACGGAGTGTGGTTATTTTGAAGAGTAAATAAAATAAAAAATAAAAATGTCTTGAAAAGTGTGATTTAACAGCTATCGATCTTGGTTACATTAATATCAAATTATCATAATACCTCTATTTTCAACTTTTTTGGTGCTATGTTCACTTTCCGTGAAGGTATAAATAGGATAAGAATAAGAATAACTTTTCTTTCACTTTGCTGCGATTGATCCTGAAGTGAAACCGTAATTAGTTACATACATATATAATTTCACGACTGTATCCCCAAGGAGATAGGCAGAGGTGTAATATGACTTAAACATTTTCTAATTGTATTATCAGTCCTAATGTAACGGGGCAAGCCTATTGCTGTACTCTGGGCACATTGCCAGGCTCCATGCCGCTACTGAGAATTTCCATATCAAACCCGGGACAGTGGATCTGCAGTTACACTATGGCTGGACCACTGAGACAGGAACTAGCTAGTCTTATTATATTAATATATTTCAAATTATATATAGATAACCAAAATATTGCTCTTGTATCAATTTATGTTGTAAAGTTAGCCAAGCAGACAATTTAGAATAACAGCATACATAACTAATATAACTGTACTGTTTTAGTAAAACTACTTACCAGACACAACTACTGGTGTATAAATAGCCATCATTGGAGCACTACAGCCTAATATTGATGGAGAAGATACACAGAGACCTCTATAATTATTTGCTGTTGGGGTTTCTATATTGCCTGTAATAATAAAAATTAATTAACATGAAGCTGGTATAAAAGTTATACTTACAAGATTAAAAGCTCGATAACAATAGTATAAGTACCTAATTCTGTAATATTATTATGTGCTGGAGTTATTTCGACATCAGGCAATTGTACATCTACTTCCATAGTCCCACTTTCTATCTCTGCCTTTATGTTATAGGAATGGTTGTCTGAAATAAAATCATAAAATTTGTTACACAAAACATCTATTTTATGAATATTTTTTATTCTGAATATATCACAAGTTTAATACAAGTACCTTTAAAATATACAGCTTCACTATCATATGAATTTGCTAGCGGTGCTATATCTTGTATTAATGCTAATACTTTAGCGTCACTCTTGGTGGTTTTGGGTCGCCAAAATCTACCGCCAGTCTTATGCATTTGCACCTAAAAGAAATGGGATAAGTATAAAGTATTTGAAAATAACATACAAATAAAATGTTATACAACTGTCATTATTTAAAATAAGTGCCTTGTCATCTCTAATGGTGACCATATACGCTACGAGAAATCGTTACGATTAGACTATACAGTTCGAACGGTACAGTTTATCGTACATGGCATACAAGCTATATACGCTACGAGAAATCGTTACGATCAGACGGTACATAAACGGTGGCTGATGGCTTCGACGGACGTTTTAGCAGTTGTTGGATTAATATTCGCCCTGAAGGGAAAAAAAGTGAAGCGGAAAAATCGTACCATCTGGTGCAAAGAATGGCTAATGAAAAGAAGAATTCATTCTCATGTCAATTTGTTGGCCGAATTAAAGATGTTTCCAAAAGACAGGCATCATTTTTTAAGATTGGATCATGATACGTACTTACATTTATTGAATATGGTAGCGCCAATTATCGAGAAGCAAGACACTATTATGAGAAATGCTATTCCACCTTTGAGGTTTTTATCAACATGAAGAAGAGCGAATGTTGTTTATTTTTTTTACAACAGCATCTTTGTCAGCACTAGGGTCTACTATTTTCAATTTTTCAATCAGCTTAGTGTACGCCGAACGTTTTAAGTCATTATTGTGATACTCTTTGCCTTTAGTATTCCAAAGACAAGGTTCACTGCGATATATGAGCTGCTCAGCGCAATAGTGGCCCAACCTTATAAAACTCCTATTCGAATAAAGGGCAAAAAATAAAACACAACTTTTGTTTTTTTTTTATTATTAAATTTTGGTACAAATAACGTTTTAAAGGATTACAATTACCTAATTATGTTGGTAAATGGTCTCTTTAGACTAATTGCGTTTAGTTAAAATACTAATAATAAGAAAAATCGATGTGGCTTAGGCCACTATAGTTTTCATAATTTTAATGTTGTTTAAACTGTGTCGTCGGTTGGGTCGCCTTGTAGTTGGTCATGATAGTTCACTTCATCGTCAGTAGCAGTCTCATTGGTCTTTAAGTTGTTATAAAAGTCATGATGTATTGGTGGTATGTATTTCAAAAGTGAGAGCAAGTCTTTTTGTTTGTTTTTCTCTATGAATCTCCCGTTCGGGTAAATGATATCCAAAACTATGTCCGAAAGATTGGCAGAATGCCGGGTTTTCTTTTTTTCTATATCTATTGAGTCGAATCTACAGGAATCGTCATCATTATTGGTGTATTTATAATATATTGTATAAGTGTTTGAGGACATGTAGCGAAGCCACTGAATTTTCAGCCACTGAATTTTAGTGCGATCTTCTTTTGGTAGAGAGATATCTTCTTTTCTGTTAGTTATTAGTTTCTCCAGATTTGTAGTGCTTCTGAAATCATTTGATCCCATCTTAATAACCTGAAATTTCGGTTCTGTCTTCTTTGCTGAGGCAATTAACTTGGCCCAGTCGTCTGGCACCCAAATTTCTGTATTATATTTTCTCTGTTTTTCGATCACCCCGAAGTCACGATCACAGGGTAAGAAACTATGGCCGGAAACTAAAAATTTGTGGTCTATTTGCTCCAAGGTAAATTTATCGGAACCAGTTATGTAGTTGCAAATAGCAGCTAGTTTTATATTCCGGTTTTGTCCTCCACATTGGTCGCTGTACATAATCATCTTTTTAGTTTTAATAACGTGTGCAACAAAATGTAAAAGACATGAACCAATTTCAGCAGGACCCCGAGAAGCCACTCCTTCATGCCATATATACATATATGCTATGTTTGAAACGAGGTCATGAATATTGAAACAATAAGTCCATAATTGCCTCTTGTAATACACTTCATTTGTTGTTAGGTCTGGGGTCGGCAGGGTTTTCATTAAATCGAAGGCAATAATGCTAGTATCATTTTCGTGTTGTTGACCAAACTTTGTATCTTTTTTTAAGTTTGAGCGTGCTAATTCAGCTTTTCTGAGATGTAGTTCTCTTTCAATTTCGAAATTGCGTTTTTCTGGACCAACGCAGGTTCGTAACTTGATATTATAAATATCACACTTCTTACAGGTATCTTTATGTGGTTGGCGAAATTGTAGGTTAAATTTTTCATTGAAAACCTTAGTAAATATAAATTTTGATACTTTGTTTTCAATTATTTCTTCGGAATACAAATGATACAATTTTGAAATGGACAAATTTGGAGCTAAATATGTTCTGTTAGGGTTGTTAGCTCTACTATAATGTGATATATAGGTTGGAAATTTTTTGATAAAGTCTTCAACTACTTGAATAGCCAAATCCCCTGTTCTGTTAATGGATGACTTCTTACCCCTTTTGTCTAATGGAGCAGTGACTTCAAAGTTGTCTTCAGCTAGTTTGTTGCGTAAAATTCTTGTTAATCTACCATCGGAAACACATAGAGTCTTCTTAAAAAAAGTTTTACATACAGTAACATCGCCATTTTCATTGGGTAGTTGATAAATACGTGTATATTGGCGTTTAGCACCTACAACATTTCGTACATATGTACGTTTTTTTGGTATTACTTTGATATTTCCAAACAAAAAAGCAGTCTGTAAATCATACTGACCAAGGCCGTAAAAATTATCGAAAATTTTTTTTCGTTGTTCCATTGTTAGTAATGTGTGGCATTTCTTCGGACAAGAACAATCACCACAAAAAAATATTTTCGCGGGTACTTTATTGCCTTTAACATTATCATATTCTAAACCACGAGCTCTAGCTGACTTTGCTTTTTCTCTTTTCCATTCTGCTTGATTTCTAAGTCGTTTTCTACTTACTTTCCTTTTTTCTTGAAGAGACATATTAATAGATGTAGACGGACGATTCATCTCAACATCGTTACCTTCATCGGAGGAACTACGAATTATTCCATATCGGCGTCTCCTTGGTTGTTGATGTTGCACATTGTTGTCATCATCAGCGGATGGCAAATACTCTGATCCTGAATCCTGATAGTCCGAGAAACTATCAAAATCTGAGCTTGACATACTCATGTTTCTATAACAAAACAAAAAACGTATTTAAGCGATATACTAGACATATGTAGTTGTAAAAAATCACGTTAGGCAAATAATTATTTTGTCAAGCAATGGCATATAAATATTCTTATTTTATTAATAAGATAGATCTATCATCTTAATATTTTAAGTAAAAGATATCAAAATGTTTCTTGTTATAATAACCCGGACGACATTAAAGTATGCATGAAAACAATGTAACGATTTATACTTACTTTTGTATACTTTGAACACCTTTTATTATTTAATTAACACTTAACACTACACTAAACGTACTCAGTACTCACGCAGCATTAAAATCAGTTGCACGGGAATGGAGTGAAGTTGGCGTTGCTGTAAGTGACGGTTAATTCCCATAACAGTGTTGCTACAATAAAAAAATAAATCGCCCAAGTGTCAGTATTTTAATCAAACAAAAATGTTAAAAAATAAGTCCGGCCTAACCTCCCTTAGGCCAATATTTTCCTGTCATTTTAAAAAAGTATAATGGCCTAAGCGACCATGGTCCACTGTAATTTTGAAATATAATTTGTAATCTAAACGCAAGAACAACATTTAAAGCGCCATCTTTGAACCTTTATTAAGAACTGTAGTTGGGCCAGTGTGATTTTAATGTTATGTTCAAATACCAATACAATAAGTAGTTAACTATTTTATAGTGATTTTGTGGGTTGGGCCGTTATTGCACTGAGCAGTTCATATGTAACTCTATAAATTGTTCTAGCCATTCGCGATTAGTTTGAGACGTGCGCACGTCCACCCGAACTGCGACTGACGACAAAACTGAACACGAAAACTGAACGAGCGC
This sequence comes from Catocala nupta, assembly GCA_963675205.1. Taxonomy (NCBI): domain Eukaryota; kingdom Metazoa; phylum Arthropoda; class Insecta; order Lepidoptera; family Erebidae; genus Catocala; species Catocala nupta. The sequence continues at coordinate 9,581,199 of OY776108.1, read as the reverse complement.
ATACACGTTACGATCAGTCGGCACAGTTCTTCCGATTCCGATTAATCAATTGAAATTTTCGTATTGTTCCGTTCGACTGCACAGTCTTAAAAAATCGGACGAAACTGTACAGTTTTATAACATACATGTAGCGATTTATTAGTACCGTTCAAACTGTACAGTCTGGTCGTAACGATTTCTCGTAGCGTATATGGCCACCATAACATTTTTAAGTGCTCTTGATAGATCACATTCATTGACATCCATTTGTCCATTTTGGATTTGAATGTATTCCTTTTTCTGAAAACAAGGGAAAACATAATCATGTGTTGTTTTAAGGGCACGCGAGGTACTTAAACGTACTACTAACTACATAAATGTCACGTGTATAAAATCAACAATAATCGAATTCAAATTTTTTTTATTATCATTGATTACTTACATTATTTTCTCCGACACTTTTGCGAGGTTTTTGCTTCATGTTGTCGTACAAAGCTTTTAACTGCTCTGATTGTCTACCATCACTTGTGCAGTTGCTATTACATTTCGATGTAATTTATTTCCAAGCTTCTTTCTTCTTGTTGATTATGAGACCACCAGTTCTCTTATCTTCAATAATATGTTTATATCTGCAACATAAAGACAAGTATAAAAGCAATAACGCCATATGTACCTACTTATAGAAATTAATAATTTTAACAATCATCATGTAGTTGAAAAGGCGTATGTAACAAAAAGTCAAAACGGAGAAAATAATATTTTAATAAATTAATGGGAAATCGTTTGCTGTCTTTGAGTAAATTAAAATAATAAAATATTAATAATTGGAAATAATGGGCATTATAATTGTATTGGACACCAATTGATAAAAATATAAATATTTTTATATAATTTAATTAATATAACAAGAAAACCGTTTCATCTTAGTATAAAAAATATTGAAAATACTATGTCCTTAATTGAAAGGGCGCAAACAGCCATATGCGTCTTTTAAATATACCACCAGTTTTTATTAGAAATTGTGCTAAGATTCTTATCATCCCCCTCACGATTATATTTTAACGATCATTCAATGACGGTCTGGTGCCCAATATCTGGAACTGTGCTTACATAACACCAGTACACAAAAAGGGACCAAAGGACCGTGTAGAAAACTACAGACCCATTTCTAAGTTGTGTGTATTCGCTAAAATTTTAGAGAGAATAGTTCACAAGCAAGTTTACTCTGCGCTTAAGCTTGATTTTAGCCCTCTATAGTGATTTTATAGTGGAAGCCATGGCACAACGTACACAAGTAGATGTATTATATACTGATTACAGTAAGTGCTTCGATCGCATACATCACGCAACGCTGATGCGCAAACTATTTAGTGTCGGAATAAGAGGCAACCTCTACAGATAGATATCAGACTGTGGTGTTGAGTGGATATACCTCAAGGTCGTTCCATGCTCCTTCTGGTATTCCCCAGGGATCTTTGCTAGGCCCCATGTTATTTAACATCTTTCTTAATGATATCGGATCTTGCTTTGCTCATTCAAAAATTATTTTGTACGCCGATGATATGAAAATCATGAGACGAATCAGAGGAACTGAGGACGCTCGTCTATTGCAAGAGGATTTAGAACGTTTTGAAATGTACTCTCAATAACCTCGACTTCAATGTCTCTAAGTGCTTCGTATGCTCTTTTACTCGCAAGCCCAATCCTATTACAACTAATTATACATTCAATAATTCACTAGTAACCAGAGTAAGCTTCATAAAGTATCTAGGCGTTACATTTGACTCGAAGCTAATATTTGATGTTCACATAGAGAACATAGTCAAAAGAGCTACGAAAGCGCTTGGATTTATTTGCCGAATCTCTTCCAAAATTAAAAGGATTAAGACCATTAATATTCTATACTGCTCCTTGGTTCGTAGTCATCTCGAGTACGCTTCTCAAGTGTGGAATCCTCAATACGATGTGTACGTAAATCGACTTGAGAACGTACAAAGAAAATTCGCATACAATATCGTTCAAACTGCTATCTACCTAATTATTTAAATCGCTGTAAAAAATTTCACTTGCTACCTCTTTATGTGCGGCGTAAAATTGCTGATCTATCATTTTTGTTAAATATTATGAGTGGATGTATTGATGTAACAGAGTTTGTGAGCAAAATTGGTCTACGCGTACCATCTGCTTTTCTACGCAGATCGAATCTCGTATACATTCCTGAGGTGAGTACAAATTATAGACAGAACTCATATTTAGTTAGGGCAAGCCGAATGTACAACGTGACATGCCGAAATGCGATGTCGACCTATTTACCACTTCTGTATCCAAATTTAAACAAATATTTTGTAAGCAGTTTTTTGGGAGTAATCGCGGTTGACCATTTTATTTAATATTTATTTTTGTTGCATGTTGGTTAGGTTTTAAGTTATTTAATTAAGTTATAAGTGAAAACTTGTAATTGGCCTTATTTATGTTATAAGTTTTTCTATCATACTGTTTTAGCTGTAAGTTTTCCTATAAATAATAAAATAAAATAAACATAAAATCGTGTGCAGTACTTTTGGGCTAAGTATTTGTGTGTAGATGCTGTTAGGAGGCCGTCCCAGTTTGTCTTTTTTAAAAAACTACTTTTTACACTGCACTGTACTTTAATATAAAACACTTATTTTTAAAGATACAGTTCTACTGGTACCGATTTCCGAACTTCCCGGAGCGAACCGCGTTTCGCGATGGACAGAATCTAACTAACTTTTGTATGAAATAAATTATTGAAGTAAATGAAAATGCTGACCAAGTAGTCACAACACAATGGAAATGTACTAGAATAAGTAAAATGCTGATTTAGCGTTAATAAGGAACTATCTCGGGTTATAACATCTCCCCCCTTAAGATGAAGCTTTATCAATTTTAAGATGAAGCGTAATTAAAGAAAAAGAAAATATAGAAAACGATTAGAAGCTTGGAAATCAGTTTACATTAAAATTAAAATAAAATATAGTTTTAAAAATATAGAAAATAAAAGAGCACAATATGTAGAATATTGAATTCATACCCAAAAATAATATAAGACAAATTGAATTTATCATGAGTACAAAATTGTTAAAATATTATTATCTTAAGTTTAACACAAGGTAATATAAAAATAACATTTAAGTAAGCTACTAAAGATTAACAGTGTACTCGCAGTAACATTATAGTTAACATTTGGCAATCAGCTAACTGTTTATACCTTATCTTATTAATATACCTATGAGATAAACAACATAGTAAATAATATAATATTAACGATTTATTGTATAGCATAGTAAAATAGAAGGCAGTTTAACGTAACTTAAAAGTTCAGGTTTCTTTTACTTGAATTGAAAAAATCGACTTTACGAATAGCGTCATAAGAGTTATGATGCTGTAAAGCGGGCAAAGATTTAACAGATTTCTTATCATCATATGACGTAGAGATATCAGACATCTCTATGGAATTCGAAACTTTGGATTTATGTTTAACTGACTTCTGATTATGACATTGATTGAAAATTTGTATACAGCATCCGGGACCGTGATTACGATTCTTATAACAATTGTATAACTTACAAAATAAAAATAGAAATAAAGACACAATTAAAATATATGTAAAGGTAGAATAATAGGTTCCGTATTTAATAAAATGAGATTGCTTTTCCAAATTATTGATCTCATTTTCTAAATCATTCATCTGATGAGATGCGTATTTCAATGAGTCTAGGTTAATTTTACTCAAAGATATGGGAGACAAATACGGTAAGGTTTTATTGATTTTTTCTCTGTCGCAACAATCATCTAATGTAATATTAAAAGTTATATCTAAAGGCGACTTTATTTGAAAAGATTTTACACTAGTTGGAGTTAACTGAATAGTTTTAGAGTAACCAACACAATTTTCGGTTAGCTTTACAGAACCTGTACCGACGATAGAATAATCAACAATATCTTCATCACATTTTACAGTTAGTTTATTAATATTGGACTGGACAAAAATCCATTCATTATTTTTTAACTTTTGCCAAATATCAATATCTCCAAATAATAATTTAGAGTTACACTCAGTGGGTAGTGACAAGGTCACTTCCGTTAGTAATCTAGATTCACAATTAGGATTAAGTATACAAGAGTATATTGTTTGCGTTTCACAAATAGAATATTGGTAGTTAATTGTTTTACACTTATCTAAATTATCAAACATAGTATAATGCATTCTATCGTCACTTAAAGCAGTGTAGGCATTAGAAGGTTGAATGAATGCAAATGTTTTGATATTGGATCCGTTATGTGGAGTTGGTAATGGTATGTTCTTATAGATAACGAACTTGTCGTCACTTATTAGTGGGATTCGCAACACAAAAACGATTTTATTATTATGGTAATAAGAGTTTAATTGCGAAACATCGATAATAGAATGAATATTATTAATACTTAATTGCACTGGGAAGTCTAGCCTTTTATTGATGTGACCGCTCTGTCTATGTAGTTCATCGTATAGACTGATAGGGCTTATAACACTAGGATGTAGAACATTTACCTTAGAAAATAAAATAGCATTTAAAGTAGTATCTAATAGGTTAGAAATAGTAAGTAAAGAGCTTTCTATTATTTATTTATTTATTTATTTTATTTATTTATTATAGTTAATTAAAACGGCAGTACACCAATTACATTAATTAACATAGAGACAATAAAAATCATATTACAAAAATAAAACATAAAAAGAAAGAAATACAATAAAAGACTATAATAATTACAACAAAAACAGAAACATAACATAAAAATTAATATGGAATTGTTAATTCCCTCTCATACCTCTTCTCGCAGAAAATTAAGCACTCTCGCATAAGCTTCTTCCATTCATCCGCAAACACATCACATTTAGGGCAGGCAGTCATGAGGGCGTTAAGCACCTCCAGGGAACGGCACACTGGCGACTGAGCTCTAGCAACAGTGCGGCATTTCGGTTTGGCGAATAATTTGGGCCGGCAGCTTTCACGGTGCCTGACGTATTTATCAGGCACATATAACCTATGCAACAAAGTAAGGAGCTCAGGGCTGTCGATTCGTCCATGAAAGACTTTATTAGCCATCGTGAGTTGATTAAAGCCTCGTCTGACCTCTAAAGAATTGAAGCCTAACATCCCTAAAAGGTAGTTAGTAGGGTTCATATACGGAAAGAAATTATAAATCTTTTTAAAAAGAAATCTGAGGAAGGTCTTTTGAATTTTTTCCAGCATAAGAGTCTGGGACGCTGTATAAGGATTCCAGACACATGAATTGGCCTCTAATTTGCTTCTTACTAAGGAGGTATATAAAAGACATATGACCTGAGGGTTCTGGAAGTCTGTAACATTTCTCAGAACAAAACCTAGTCGCCTATAACACTCCTTAGCAAGCTCGAACACGTGATTTTTAAATGTCATGCTACGGTCGAAGATTACGCCTAAATCCTTAATGTTGTGGACTCTGGTTATGCATGTACCATCTAATGTGTATTCGTAGTGGATCGGTCTCAACCCACGGCCATAGCTCATCACATAGCATTTATTCGTGTTAAAATTAAGTTTATTAATAATGCTCCACTGATAAAGCTTGTCGACATCTTTTTGTAGGGCGATGCAGTCCGCAGTTGTTTTGATCTCCAGAGCTATTTTCAGGTCATCGGCATATAACAGGCATTTTGCCGATTTTACCTCATTAGTGAGATCATTTAGCATAATAAGAAACAAAAGCGGACCCAACACAGACCCTTGACTCACGCCTGAACTGGTGTCATAAGCCTTAGACTCGAAGCAACCATGCCTGACAAACTGTCTACGGTCCTTTAAATAGCTGGCGAAGAAGTTGAGAAGGCCTGGCGTAAACCCAATATTTCCCAACTTCTGTAAAAGGACATCATTGACAACTCTATCAAACGCTTTGCGGAAGTCAAAATAGAGAACGTCAACTTGACCTCCCGTATCCAAGCTTAGATAGATATAGTCCGTGTGGATCAGAAGATTTGAGTCTACAGAGCGTCCACGTCGAAAGCCATGCTGTGCGTCAGATAGGTGTTCCTCTATCTGTTTATAAATAATTGTGTGGACAATAATTTCAAATACCTTGGCAACAGTTGGGAGGATGGCGATCAGTCGATGCTCCTCAACAGATATTTTGTCACTACTTTTAGGTATAGGTGTAACTCGCGATAGTTTCCACTGCGTAGGATACACGCCAGTCTGAAGGGCTAGATTAAATACGTGACACAGTGGAACAGCCAAAATTGCCTTGCAGTCCTTCAAGATGAAGCCGGGTATGTTATCAGGACCAATCGAATTACCAGGTTTGAGCTTCCTAATCGCTTTAACTACGTCCTGTTCTGTTATGATGGGAAGTGCAACGTTACCTCCACCGGCACATGGTCTAAGACTGCTAGGATCCAATTCAGGTTTGTCGGGCAATAAGACGCTGGAAAAATACTGAGCATATGCTTCAGCAGCTCTGACTCCTGAACTAGCGACACCGTTGTACGTAACATTTGGTTCAAACCCACCTTTCGATCGTAAGTTTTTCACGTGTTGCCAAAATTGTAGTGGATTTCTTTTAATATCGTTCTCCACAGTACAACAATATAAGCTGTAAGCATGCCTAGCTCGAGTCTTTAATTGCGAACGTAAAATACTAAACTCTACATGTGCCTGTTCACAAAGTGAGACCTTCCATTTTTTGTGGAGTTGGTTTTTGCGTCTCACGTCGTGAATTAGATCTTTAGTGAACCAAACAGGATAACGTCTATTTCGAGATGCCAATCGTTTTTTCTTCGGGATATAGGAATTAAAAATACTATATATGATTGAATAAAACATATCAGTACCAGAGCAAGGATCATTGACACTAAGAACATCCTGCCAATGGGCTGTACGAATTTGCTCGTATATTAGTGAAAAGTCTGCTTTACTGATATTCCAGTCCTTGCTTTTCTCAATATTACTGGGGTCTAATGTGTCATTACACTTAGGTGTAGAAATATTAAGTGTAATATCTAGTGCAGGATGGTAAAGATCGATTGGCACTAGTTCCAAGCCCACGCCTTGTTCGCATTTCACACTAAGACTCGCTCGCACCAGTACCACATCCAACTTACTTCCACGCATGTTCATAACTTCATTCATCTCAACCAGGTTACAAAAACTCAAAAAATAACAAAAATAATTATTAATATTGACAGAGGCACTCTTTAAATTAAGGTCGCCTAATATTATAACCGATCCACTCAAGTTCGAAATAAAGCTCTCGACTTTGCAAAACCATGTCATGTAGTCCTCATCAGTAGTAGGCTTGATGTAGACAACGCAGATATTTACATTAATTGTACCGCGTGTAGTAAGTGCTGCCCACATGTCCTCCCCGTTGTTTGTCTCATATTCCGTTCGTGTAATCAGGGAAGTACCAGGGCGTGCGGCTAACAGAACTCCGCCACCTGCAGTTGATCGGTCTCTACGCAGGATGCTTCATTGTCCATATGATAATTCCGAGTCTTCAACTGAGTTATCAAGATTTGTTTCAGTAACTGCCACCAAATCGTGTTCAGTGAGTAACAAGTTCGACCGCCAAGTGGGTAATTTGGTTTTCAATCCACGTACCATTACATACATTGTACATGTACATTTTGATACAATATATGCAGGTGGCTGTAGCTTTTGTTTATAGCGGGAGTAACAAGTCTAAGTGGTTTATTGAAGTTCGTCATTTTTAGGACGAAAGTTACGGCGCCATGGTTTTACACATATATCTTCTGCCCAGTTTTTAGCCGCCATTACTTGGTCAGCGAGCCTCGACGGTACACCCAGCTTGAATGACGCGTAATTTCCACGAGCTTTAAGTAAATCTACAGTGCAGATATCGCTTCCACAGATATTAGATAGATGATCACGTACCTGGTTAACAGTTGTACCTTGTTTGACATAAAATAGGTGAAGATACTTCCATCTTTCTGAAGCTTCTAGGCCAGTAGAACCTGGTGCGGCTGTACCACGCAATACAGTGAGAGTGGAGAGTCGTGAGTGTCTTTTTCGCCGAACCTCTGTCCAACTGTTTGCTGTCTGATCTTCATCCCCCGTAACTGTGTCAGTCACAGAGTCAACAGAGACCGGCACTGGCAAGGAAGTGCAGGAGTTCGATGCTTGTGGTTGTTGGAAGGCGGCTGACGTTTGAGACTCCGATGTCGCAGTGGTAACGATGGATGTAGACAGTGGTCCTCTACTATTCCTTTTCCCCGTGGAATTTGGCACCGCGACGGCATTCATCCTAGACGCCATTGAATTAGCAATCGGTTGTGATGTTGTAGCAAGGGATGGCGAAGTCCGGATATTGCTGTCAGCAGTTTTTACACGCTTAGCATTCTTGGGTATAGGATTTGGAGTCTTCCGAGACGGCGATAACTCAGTCACAATTATGGATTCAATTTTCTTGTTAATTGCATGCATTCCTTCATTCAGCTGTTGAATTGTCTGAGATATATTGCTCTCTGTGTGGTGATTGTCTAGAAGTCGACTTATAATACTTGGAAGCCTATCATCAACCACCTTTTCCAGTTCTTCCCGAATAATAGTCCGGATACTCTCTAGTGTGACTGATTGGGCACAATCAGCTGATTGTTGGCCTTTGCGAACTCCGCCGCGGAAGGTCGTTACGTTTTCGAAACTGTTAGGTGATGCTGTTGCTGGTTTCACAAATAAGGGCAGTTCGCCTGGGAGAACATTACGCACGGCCAAGCGTACAGGAGTGTCTGTATTATCGCCCTTAGGTAGTTTGGAGCGACACCCTATACACATCCAGGTTGATATGAATTCATTGTTTGAATTCCTAAACGCTTCTATTGTAACATTGGCACATAGCAAGTCATAGACGCCTCCACATTTCGAACAGTCTATTTTAATGTCCTCAATTTTGTTTCGACATCCAGTACAAATGTGCGACTGAGAGGATGACATTATAACAGTGTCAAAGTAACGCTAAAATATCACTTGTTGTTCGAGCACTGGAACGTTTATGCCAACTGTTTTTATAATGTTGGTACTAATGACTGCTGTTCGGCGCAGATAACACTCACGCAATTGTCACGGTTATGTCGTCCACGTAACCGTGAAAATCCGATGCACTAACTCCAAAGTCACAATGAATTGCACTTAAAAAGTTTAGTTTAGATATTTTATTTGTTTTGTATATACACTTTGATAACTTATTACGATTGTTATATTAGATTATGTAGCGTCTCCACTTAACTTTATATGCGTTTTCAAAGTTCTATTACGACTATTTATAGTCCTTTGAGATTTTCGTTCACTATTATTGCGCACAAAATGTTGATGACTTGAAGTGTCTAAGTAAAGTGTGAAGTAATTAATAATAATAATAATAATAAATTTCTTTATTTTGTTATCTCACACAGAAATTACAGGTTGAATGTACATACATAATAATAAAATAATATAGTGCATCAGTTTATCTATGTGAGAGACTGGTATCTGCACTAGGAGAACCTGTATGACAAATTACCAGCCTCTCCATTCTCTGGACATGGAAATGGTATCATTTTATCAGAGTGTACTTAGGTATTACTTAACTCATGTGTGAGCGCGCTTACAGTTGACGCGTATGAGTGTGTGTGTTTATGCGTGCGTGTTTGTGTGTGTGAGTGTATGTATGTATGCGTGTGTATGTATGCGTGCGTATGTATGTGTGTGTGTGTGTTCGTGTGTGTGTGTGTGTTCGTGTGTGTGTGTGTGTGTGTGTGTGAGCGCGAGCGCGCATGTGCGTGCGTGTGTGTGTGTGCTTATGTGTGTACTACGGACCTACTAGAATCAATATTTCAGTATCTTCGTAGTTCAATGACTTTAGCCAATTAGTTAACACTTCTTTGCATTTAATTTTTGTTAGAGGATATATTTTAATTTCTTTATTAATTTTATTATAAAGATATCCTCCCATAAACCCAAAAAATTTGTTGGAGAAATTTGTAGACCAATGTTTATCTGAAAAACATACTTTATGTTTAAGGCGTTTGTGTTGGTTCAGCAATGGATCAAATTTGGATGCAGCGTGCTGTTTCAAGACGATGTGTAAAATATATACTTGTCTGACTGTTAGTACATTTGAGAGTTCGTATAGGTCTTTAGTAGGGTACAGGAAGGGCAATGAGAGGCTGACTTTTAGAACAGCTCTTTGAGCTCTTTCTAATTTTATCAGGTTTGTCTTACACGCGCCACCCCATACTGTGATACAATATGACAGAATAGACTGGCATAACGCCATGTATACTGTCCTAATTATTGATTTGTCAGCTACATTGCGAAGATTTTTAAACACAGCTGATAACTTACGAGTTCTAGCAGATAATAGGTCGAGATGTTGATTAAAGCTAAGTGGGATCCCTCCTTTTCGCATAATGTTTTTTGTCCTAATATACTTCGGCATAACGATTTTGGCACAATTTGTTTTGGCATAATAATACTTTGGCATACTTTTTTTAGGCATACATTTTATGTTGGCATAATCATGTTAAAGACTAATTTGTTTTGGCATAAATTTGATTCCCATAACGTTAGTAGGCCTAATGACTATTAGCATAACGTTAGTAGGCCTAAAGACTTTTAGCATAATAGAAGTTAACTCAGATAGAAGTTAACTGATTGAAATAGTAGTCCTTAATTATTTATTTTAGGTGTATATTTTTAGCAATTGCTTGTAATATGCTGTGCAACAAAAGTTAGTCACAGAACCGAATTGCTGCAAAACCGACTTCACGTAGTCTTGTTTGTCCTACCCCTAGAGTGTTATTTAAAATCGCGTAGGCGTGTAGGGGCGAGGCGGCCCGCGGGCTGAGGAGCAGGCGGCTGCGAGCGAGCCGCCGCGGCTGAGGCTGGCCGGCGAAGCCGGCCAACAAGCCGAAGCTGCGGTGGTGAGCGAAAGCCGTCTGCGACGATTAGCACGCGTGGGGCCGCCGGAGGCCCGCAGCGCCGGAGCCGTGACAGAAACTCATTCAACACATCATCAATTTATGCTTTAGGATATTATGCTTAAAAAAGTTATGGGTTAGAACTTTATGCTTAATAAATTTATGCTTTACAATATTATGCTTAATCATTATTATGGTTAGAAAAATTATGCTTAAAAAATTATGCGTAAGCTGTTATGCGTAATTATATTATGCGAAAATATAATTATGCCAAACAACATTATGCTAAGTTATATTAGGTCTTAAAATTTTATGCTAATGGATAGGGAACCAAGCTAAGTGTATTGTCTATAATTACACCTAGATATTTAATATTGGAGACTCTTATGAGGTGGTCACAGGAACAGGATTGACCGGTAGTACAGGAGTGGGCCACGATACATAAACTTTCAGTTATAGGCTGCGAGTTCAATTTGACAGAGAAGGGTATATATTTACTTTTGTCTACATTGAGTATAAGACCATTTCCTCTTAGCCAAGAAGCAACTGTGTTGAAGCCTTTTTGGGCCATGCTGAAGACAGAATCCCAGGTATTGCCATGAAAGATTAAAGCTGTGTCATCAGCAAAGGTAACGATTTTACCATTTAATAACTTTAAATTACAAAGGTCATTTATAAAGGCGAGGAAAAGTGTAGGACCGAGCACACTACCTTGTGGTACGCCGTAGGATATAGGTAAATCGTCACTCAAGATGTTATCAACCTTCACTCTTTGGATTCTATTAGAGAGATAGGCTCCGAACAACTTTAGTTGGTTGTCACGAATTCCTAGGCTTTCCAGCTTGTCCAGCAGTAGCGCGACACTGACGGTGTCAAATGCCTTTTTTATGTCTAAAAATATTGCTATTACTTTGCTTCTAGAGTCAAGTTTATAAACAATATGATCAATAAGTGCGTGGACTGCATCACTGGTTGACATATTTGCTCTAAAACCAAATTGAGAACTCGACAAAAGATGTTTTGACTCTAGGTAGTTTATAAGACGTTTGTTTAGTAGCTTCTCGGTTATTTTTGACAAAGTCGATAGTATAGATATCGGTCTATAATTATTGACCTCATTTCTGCTGCCACTTTTATATACCGGTATGAGCTCAGCAACTTTAAATTGGTCTGGGAAAACACCTGTAGAGAAAATAAGATTGAAAATGTGTACTAACGGGGAAATTAAACTGTGGTGATAACGCTTCAAGAAGGCACCAGAGATGTTATCGTGACCAGCACTTTTGTCTTTCTTTAAGTTCAAGATGATGTTACGGACTTCTATTTCATCAGTGGGAAGCAGAGCAAAAGAAGACGAACAGGAACCAGAGGAAGTCAGTTTGCAGAGGGGGCCTGAATTTAATATACCTAGAGCAAGGTTTTCTCCAACCGATACAAAAAACCTATTAATATTATTTAAAGAGTCCAGGGGGGTCGTTTTGGAAAGAAGTTCAGTAGCGGGGTTATTGGCTTTATTAGAGTAAGTGACTTTCTTTATAGTATCCCATAACATTTTATTGTTGTTACTTTGAACTGCTTTTTTTATTAAACTAGACTCGTAGTCCTTTTTTAGCTTTTTCAGTAACGAGTTACAGAAGTTCCTGTATCTTGTATACGTAGTTCTAAGTATACCGTTAGTTGGATGTTTTTTAGATTTCATATGCAATTTGTCTCTGTTTTTCATACATTTTAGTAAGCCTAAAGTTATCCATGGTTTCTTTATTCTTTTCCGATTTGATACTGTGAAAAAATGTGTATTGGCCAGTATTTTGGAGTTTAAAGTAGTAATTAATTGAGAGACCAAAAAATTCACGTCTGTACTATGATAAATGAAATCGTAATTCATGTTTAGCATGTCATTGTCGAGGGATGTATAATTAATTTTCTTTAATGTAAGGACTTTATTAGATACATAGTGGCGCTCCAAGATAAGAAATACGGTGTCATGGTCAGTGATTGATGTTGCCGCAACATAGCAAAAGGCCGGGTGATTACTTTTTAGCATAACGTGGTCAAGGCATGTTTTACCATGCGTAGGTAACTGATGTGCCGGTAAAATGCCATGTGTGGCGAGTAAATTTAAGTAAACTGAACAGTTGGGGTCTTTCGTATTTGCCAGGACATCAATGTTAATGTCGCCTGTTAAGATAATATTGGGATATTTTACGCAATTCAGTAACTCTGCCAGTGATGTTATAAAAGGATGGATATTTTTGTAGCTAGGGGGTCTATAAACCGCAATGAGGAAGGTATTATGATTAATTTTTAGTGTTAAGCAATTAGCATCTTGTAGATTGTGATCAAGAATAGATATATTCATATGACTTTTATAATAAATTACAATTCCCTCGTTTTGCGTCAAGTTGGAATTATTTTTTACATAGTTATAGTTGTCTAGTATAGGTATTAAATGAGAATGACGTAACCAACATTCTGTGAGTATGATTAAATCCCAATCAGTCTGGGAGCGATCGAGGAGAGTCAAAAAACTATTGAAGTTGTGATTTATGCTACGAATGTTTTGATGGACAACTTTGAGTGACGAATGCATATTTTTAATTATTTTAGGGCAGTCTTCAATTTCACAGTTAGCTGATTGAGCTATATTGAATTGATCGACGCAGTTATTTACTATGTTTAGGTTATCGAATTTATATAAAAAATTACGAGCCGTGAAATTGAAAGGTGATACTTTGTAATAGATGAATGAGTGATAACGTAAATGTTACGGCTATTATTATAATCTAAATAGACTAGTGATATGTTTAATAACATATTAGTAGAACTATAGTTAAACAGGTCCTGTATCTGTGTGTTAAATATGCAGTAAAGCGTATTAAGTCGAAATGTCATGTATGGTTTGTAGGGGTATGTGTGTGTAATGTATAGATTAGTGTTATACGTATTGTGTTTGTTTAAGTGTTGTAGAAATAATATTAATGTAAGGAGAGTAATGAATGTATCTATAAATACATAGTAAGAGAATATATTAGATGTGTTGAACAGCGTGTATAAGTTAAGTGAGCTGTATAACTTTACGGTTTGTATTAGTTTAGTTACAAATATAAAGCTTTTACACACATCTGAATGTACAAGGTAAACGAAATATTTAGAATAAAGAATAATGAATAGCCATATAACAACTAACAAACAAGTATTATGAATAATACATACTAATAGTCACTTTTGTAGTAGTTTTTGGAGATCCTTTTCGCTGTCTATACGGAATACGGGTGTGTCTTGTGACTTTTTGATGTACACTTTGCCATATGATGTCCATGTACTGTGATATTTATTGTCTTTTACAAATAGCCTGGCCAAATATGCTAGTCTCCTACCTAGGCTTGTGAGCGACTCATCAACGTAGATAGGTTTCTTAGGGCACGGTAGTTGAAGATGAGAAGTGTTCAGCTTATTCTCCTTATGAGTCTTATTGTAAATTCTGCATTTTGTGAGAAAACCATCTTTGACTGCTGTGTTTATAAAATTTACAACAAGGTGATTGTTTGACTCTTTGGCTGTCTTTATGCGATAGATGTCGTGAATCTCTGTATCTGTCATAGGTTGATTGATCACCTCAGCTACCTTCTTAACGATGTTGTGTAAAACTGGTTTGGTCTCCGATGGTTGCTTGGGGATGTTCCTTAATTCGACCAGTGACGCGCGTGAGTTACGCTCGAGATGTTCAATTTTATTCTCAAGGGCCTCAATTCTTGATTCATACGCTTTATTTTTCTGTTCTAGGCTAGTCACTTTCTCCAGCACTTCATCGTATTTAGCAGACAGGAAATCCATGCTTTTGAGGATATCAGAGTTTTGTTCCTTTACAGTTTCCATTGAGTCCATAAGCTGCTCAAACTTCGTGTTTTGTTGTTGGACGTAGTAGTCGAGCAATTTCTTCATATTTGGATATTCAGTTAGGTCTTGAGTAGGAGTGTCATCTTCACACACCTTGCGTTTCATTCTGCGAGTAATATGATCAGCCTGATTTGGAGACACGTATAATTGAGAGTCAGATCCGAAGCTGTTAGCAGGACTACTTGACAACAAGGCAGAGCTCTGAGACTTCGTCGGTGTTCGTTGAATTGACATCGTGTTATAAAAATAATAATAGCAATAATAAAATTAATTGTACCTTCACGAATCGAATTCAAAACTCCCGCTCACAATCCACCAGCTGCGCATACGCCGTTGGGAAGTATTGAATCGGTACGGCTGCGTAGTAACAGGAGGCGGGGCCCAGACTAGCGGCAAGAATTATGGTTAGTGGTCTCGCTCTGTTCACCGCGAGCGTCAGGCGCGGGGCGGAGCAAGGAGCTCAGGTACCTGGAGGCGTGGCACGTGGTTATCCTGCGATGTGTATTCGTCTCGCTCCAGCGGAGGTGTCTCGCTTGTGCAACTTGCCGTTAACCTCTTCGCTGCTCTTGCGCTCCTGGTTGCCGTACGAATTTTTAACACTGAATATTTGATTATTTATTATTTATTTCAAAAACAAAAGTTATAGCAATTATTGTGCACACGACCGTATGATACGGTGTCCAGAGGGGAGAGGAATAATTATATTTAACAAGCTATTTATACGCGAAATATTGTATAACAAATTATCTGTCTTAGTAACTTGAGATAAGATCTCATTCATAACGTTTATTTGAGAGTTTAACTTAATCTCGTTTTCGTTTAATTTATATATGGTAGAGTTAAAATTATTTATTGTCGACTTAACAATATGTATATTATCTTTCATGAGCCGGTATAGTTCAGACTCGCTCTTTTGGCAAGATTCTATGGCGGCGTCGTATTTTCTGGCATCGTCGGCATCCAAAGTTCCGAAAAAGAATTTTAAAATTTCACCACCGATTTCTAAGGACCTTTTGACCTTGGTTGGTGTTTGATTTATAGTTAAATGAGATAACGATTGTATCTTAAGAAGGTTAGACTGAATTAGTATTTTAATAGGGCTAGAATAATCTTTACATTGCATGATATCTTGTGTTTGTATTTTACTACAAATATTTTGAGTTTTACGTAATAAAGATTCTATATTAGTTAAATAGGGTTCTAATGATATAATATCAATATGAGTTACGACATTCCAGTAGTCATTATAAAAACGAATATTAGTAATAGGCTCGAAGTAGATGCCGGGACTATGAGATATCGGAGTTATCTTCGATTCGGCGTGGCAGCCGTGGCACAAGGCTCTGAAAATAAGACATATCAAGATACAGCGGGCTTGATTTCATTTGTGTGATATTTAACATGTTTACGGCCCACTTGTAACGTGACGTTATGTTTATTATGTACTTTAATTATTTTGTAAGGGCCTTTCCAAATAGGGGACAGAGCTTTTCTTAGCCTGTGGTGATGTTTAAGGTATACCATATCACCTGATTTATAAGTAACATCGCGGGATTTAGAATCATAATATTGTTTTGAACGTTCTTTGCTGTTCATAATATTTTGTATAGCTTTTTCTCGGCTAAGCCGCATTCGATATTGCAAAGCGCGAATATATTCATTGTAGGTAGCGCTGTTAGAAGTATCATACAACGAATTAGGTATAGTGGGTTTGTAACCGTATAAAAGTTCGTAAGGGGTGAATTCAGTTGTACAATGAGGGGTAGTATTATAGGCTAATATAGCAGTAAATAAGTAGCAATGCCAATCATTTTGGTTTTCATTCACGACAGATTTTAGATATTCTTTAAGGGTGGCATGTGACCTTTCTAATGCACCATTCGTTTGCGGATGGTAAGGAGTAGTAAAGAGAGACTTTATCTTAAGAATTTCGGTAAGCTGTTTAAATAAATCTGAGGTAAAGCATGTACCAAGATCTGTTAAAATAGTTTTAGGTAAACCAAATAACGACATGAAATGTACAAGATTTCGAGCTATCTCTTCACTTGTAGCAGTGACCATGGGATAAGCACTTGAAAATTTTGTTAAATCATCTTGGAGAGTTAATATGAATTTAAAATTATGAAAACCAGCATCGGGTAATGGACCAACGATGTCAAGAGCTAAACGTTCAAATGGTTTAGTGGAAGTGGAAGTGATCTCCATAGGAGCTTTGTTTGACTGCCTTAATGGCTTATTTATTTGGCATAACTTACACTGTTTAACATACCGTTCAATATTAGAACGCATGCCTTTCCAGTAATATGCGGCCTTGATACGATTATACATGCGGCGCGCACCTGGATGACCAGCAATGATAGAGTCATGATTTTCTTTCAATATCGTAGGGACCTCGGCAGGTGTCGGGTAAATCAATTGGTTTTTATAAATATGTACTTTAATATCCGTGTTATGAAAAATATAGGAAATCATGTTGTATAATTTAGTATATTTAAGCTATTAATTCCTTTTAATTTAACGAATTCGCGAGACAAGTCGGGTGATTTGCTTAGTACCGACTGTTTCACGAGGCTAATGGCGGCACCCGTATCGATAGGTAACTTTAAGGGCTCTTTAGAATAACTAGAATTTAAATAAATATATGGCAAAGATATTTTCTTGATTTTTATATCAGTTTCATAAATTGGAGTAGGTTTTATAATATCACAAGATTTAGTAGGTATAGAATTATATTTAGGGATTGGTATGTCCAATTTAATTTTTAAATTAGCATCATTTTGGCAGGTATTACTAAGCTTTATTGAATTAGAATAGGGCTTTGTATGCTGATGACTCGAGATCACGTCTCGAGGTGTAATTATAGAGTTAGTATAATTAAAAGATTTGGAATGACTCAGATTTGACTGAGATGTAGATTTAGTAAGACTCAGTTGCTTTGACTGAGGTGTAGATTTAGTAAGACTCAGTTGCTTTGACTGAGATGTAGATTTAGTAGGACTCAGTTGCTTTGACTGAGGTGTAGATTTAGTAAGACTCAGTTGTTTTGACTGAGATGTAGATTTAGTAGGACTCAGTTGTTTTGACTGAGATGTAGATTTAGTAAGACTCAGTTGTTTTGACTGAGATGTAGATTTAGTAAGACTCAGTTGCTTTGACTAAGATGTAGATTTAGTAATAGAATTAGTAGAACTCAGTTGCTTTGACTGAGATGAGGATGTAGTAAAAGATTTAGTAAAGGGTTTCGTGTCCTTTATGCTAGTCGATTTCGGCAGACACGATACCGAAATCTTATTTAGTTTAAATTATTGTCTCGGGAATCGAACCCGGACTCTTCGGCTTCGCAGAATTTAACCACGCGGCCATCGCTATCGCGCGGCGATTGATCACGTTGCACTTGGTTCGCGTTCTCACGGCGTTTCATATTATACAGACGTTTGCGACACTGATCAATCGTATGACCTATATTTTTACAATAATTACACCGTATATTATTAGCATTAGAATAGTTATTTGAAGGAATATGGAAAGATTTTTGATAATTATTGTTACTTGTACTTGAAGGTTTTTTATTTTTGTAGCACTCTGAAGCATTATGCCCAGGCTTTTTGCACGTGCTACACATACGTTGGAATTTAGAATTAGAATTAGATAAATTATATAACTTTTCCTCTTCGATTGCGTGCTGAACTGCCTCGTTCAGTGTTGAGGGGTTTCTACACCTGACAACATTACTAATTGAGTGATTTAACCCTAACATAAAAGTATTCAGGGCTAAATCTTCCATAGCGGCTATCCTACCTGGTAGTTGGGTTTCATCCTTACAACTGTTGTGGATATCAGATAATATTCGGGTTAAAATTTGCTCGATTCGTAAAGAATACTTTGTGACGTCTTCGCTACTAATTTGTTTACAACTTTGCAAATCCACTAATAAATGAGTCGCATGCTTTTTCTCGCCAAATGTAGATTTTAAGAATGATTTTATTTCGTCCCACTTGGAAAATGATTTTAAGCTACAAGCTACTTGGGCTTAACCTTCAAGTTGGGATATAATATATTTACAGAGCACATTCTGTTGGTCTGTTGAAGCTATTGTAAGTATTTGTGAGGAACGCGGGGAGGGAATCCCGGTCCCCATTATAAAGTTTGATGAATTTGGTAAGGACTGAGAGTATAATTTTTTCAGCCATTTCAGGTTTTGCCTTTGGTTCTGATTTAAGTGACATTTAAGTATACAAATGTAATTTTATATATAGAAAATATTACCGTAAAATCGACACACAAAAATACGATATGGAATAGAAAATTAGTGTTCATGAAAAAAAATGTAGAAACAGTGGATATGGAAAAATACTTTAAAAACTCACATAAACACGATCACTGCACACACTTTCATCATTCGTGGGAACGGAATCTGACACGCTCGGATAGCGCGGCAGGGCGACCGCGTGCTCGGCGATAGATGAGTCTGGCTGGCGTCCACGTGCTGGTGACACTGGATGAGGTGGAAGTGTCGGCTTCGGAGATGACGAGTAGTGTACTCGTTATGATGATGTTGATGAGTTAGATCTGCTGCTACCGGGATGGTGCAGGCTCACACGTTGCGGTGGAGGCTGACTGTCGACCAATCTAGGTTTCGCGGCGACCAGTGTGGTGCGGGCTCTCGCTGCTGCGCAGAGACTTATCGTCGACCTTGGAAGAGTGATGCGGGCACAACCTTGGGTTCTGTCTTACCGTCGATCACACAAACTAGGGTCTCTGGGATTCGGATCTCCAGGCATCAAAAGACTACATTTACGAGATCCCACTTCTGACACCAATTTGTTAGGAGGCCGTCCCAGTTTGTCTTTTTAAAAAAAACTACTTTTTACACTGCACTGTACTTTAATATAAAACTCTTATTTTTAAAGATACAGTTCTACTGGTACCGATTTCCGAACTTCCCGGCGCAAACCGCGTTTCGCGATGGACAGAATCTAACTAACTTTTGTATGAAATAAATTATTGAAGTAAATGAAAATGCTGACCAAGTAGTCACAACACAATGGAAATGTACTAATAAGTAAAATGCTGATTTAGCGTTAATAAGGAACTATCTCGGGTTATAACAATGCGTACTCATGATTTGAAGAATAAAGTCGCATTTGGTACTTTTGTTATCCTGTACCGTCGGCAAAGTAATAAAAACGAATCACGATGGACGTCGTGTTGTTTATAATAAAAGACTCATAAACCGAACTTAACAAAAACATTTACTTTCTTAGAAATATTTACTTCAATTGTTTTTTGTTTTCGCCGCCCATCCGAGCGAGGCCCTTTCTTAGGTATGTGTAAAAAAATATGCAGTGTATTTATTTCTATATTTAGATATTTTATGAGTAAAATATTGTGTGAATGTGTGAGAATAATTGTAAAATATTGTTAAAATTGCAATAATCTACATTATTATAATAAACGGAATGGTACTATGCTCTGAAATTAGCTATATAACTAACATTTTACAAGCTTTTTATTTAGTTTCACCTGTCCCGTTGTTTGTCTGTAATCAAATCTTGCACGTAAAATTTGACCCACTTCCCAGTATCCGATTGAGCTCAAATTTGGCACGCATATGTATATCGTGTGACAATGCAATATTATGATGACATGGAGCTGGTCTGATGATGGAGCTGGAAGGTGACCATAGGAACTCTGTAATGAAATGACGCAACCCCATCGAGTTTGGGCTCGTTTGATTTGTCTTGAGAAGTACCTACTATGTCTTTAGATGTAGTGAATATCAAACAGACAGCCAGGTTTACTTACGCAAAGAGATGTTCGTTGCGAATGAAAGAATGGTTGAAGAGGGATATTTTTGGTACAAAAATAAAACATGAATAAAGTAATAAATAAATGTATTTATATTATTACAAATGTGTGCACAAAATATTTACAACAATACAATTCCTTTATTTTAGTCTTGTCCGTTGAAGATATTATGTCATTTATATCAAGCTTACGCGTTACATACGAAATTGGATACATCACAACTATCGGTTATCACACCGATACACCGACACTTATCTAGCCTTGTACAGATCATAAAACAATTTAACTTCGCTACATACAACAATTTTTATTTTTATTTTAGACTTGTCCCTTGAAAATATTATGCTATTTATATATCAAGCTTACGTGTTACATACGAAATTAGGTACATCAAAACTATCGGTTATCACACCGATACATTGACACACATCTAGCCTTGTACAGATCATAAAACAATTTAGCTTCGCTACATACAACAATACAATAGAGTCAATACGTAAAATATAAAAAAGACAATTTGAATTCCTGGACAGTAATATTATTATAGAGATAACGCCGAGGTAAAAGAAACTTGTTTGTGCGTCTACAAATTAAAGTTATGTTTGTACATAACGTTAGCTCTAACACTTACTTACACGTCTTAGAGCTAACGCTGGAGTGAAAAGCTTGGGGCTAGAGAAGTACGGAGTCAGAAGATTTTTAGGGCGCAATTACCATCAGGCAAGCCGACTGGTTGTTTGCCACATAAGTGGTAAGAGAAACAAACAAGTCGAAGTCAGTCAGTCAGTCAGTCAACTCAAACAACCACCTGTTAGTGTCTTTCTGGGAGTAACGTCGCAATGTACATTCGTTCATCATCATTCGCATATAGAAAAAGATTCACTCATCACGCTGCCTTTTTCGCTCACGCATTTCTTGTGAATTGAGCTGTTCAGAAGAGTGCCACCCCTCCCAACATTTCTCAAAATACAAGAAAACGTTACAGGCGATACATTGTAAGTGAACCTTTTTGCTAACCTTCTTTCCCAAGCAAATCTTACACCTCTTTCGCACATTTGTAACCACGTACTTTGGAACGTGCACAATATCCCGTCTCAGCCTCATAAGTTCGCCTACGGGCTCACTGATCTCTAATCGCTGCAGGGGGCGGTGCCTGTTAACGAGAGATTAAACGAGCTCGTAGCGAAACTCGCGATGCGTCATTTCCGATTTATCACGCCGTCTCAAAGAACTCACTTACATAACTAAAGCATTATGAATGCTTACATTCAACAACCTTTTAAACATCTTTACATACCATTTCATACCTCTCTTTCGCTCTAACAAATACATGGAGAGCTTTTGATCTTTAAGATCAATATCTCCCATGTGTCTCTTATAATCTCTCACACACACAGGCTTCACCTAACCTTACCAGCCCTCGATCCAACGAAAGTGTCGTCATTGTGAAAGGTGGAAATAATTGACAGCAATTTGGAGTCTTGCCATGATATTATGGAAATATCTCCCCATTGGCGAGCAATAATTTTTTACCCTTTGGCACGTCTTTCGGCACTTTCGCGATGTCATAGGCACATTACGATGGTTAGTCCTCAGAGTCCCTAAATAATCAAAGCCCGAACGCTTGAGGTATCGTGCTAACGCTGGACAATTATAAAAGTTATCCATCGTTACACAATGCACCCACTGTTCCAGGCCTTGTAAAAGTTCAAGGACAACTTTGGTACTTTTACTTCCCAGATAAGTACTAACAAACGGGTCTTGCAGGGACCCGTTCGACTTACCTGTGTAGTTGGAATCGAGCCTTATAACCTTTCTGCGATTCGCAGAGCTCATATGACTTGATTCCAAACCGCGCAGTGTGACGAGTGACGTCCGCGGATCGATGGCCATATACATAAACACCCCGAGAAGAACCATAATCTCGTTTGCATTAGTGGGTACCCACCCACGCATACGAGATGATGGTTTCAATTCACCTGTGGATTTTAGTGTTAATTGTCTGCTTGGCATAGCGATTGGTTTCAAGGACAATTCGGTCTATGATGTCTTCATCCCAAATATCGATGAAGACATCATATGCCGAATCGCAGTCTTGAGTCGGTCCAGGGCACAGTGATTCAGGTTTCATACAAAGGCGGTCATAAATACACAAATCCGTTATAAAAGTATTTTATTATTTTACACGTTGGAATATATTGAGGTAAACGTAAATAATTAAAATTATAATATATTATATAAGTTTAAAAAATTCTTAACAACATTTAGGTGTAAAAATGTCTCGCAGTAATTTTATTTTAGACGATCGATGTATCTAAAACATTTTATATTGCGAATTTTAATAGTAAAACTGTAAATAATGGTTATTTGTATTAACAATAACCACAAAAGAATAAAATAAAATAGCAAAAATACATAAAATAAGTTTATTTTCTAAATACAAACAACCTACAAACTATACGAAATATTGGCAAAATTACCATTAAATACATAACAAATCTAAAACAGCTTTTGACAGTACACTCTTTTTTTTGACAGGTAACTTTCGTAGACCTGTTATGAAGGGATCTGAATGAAGAAGAAGCCTATTAATTAAATCAGTATTGGTCAAAATGCGACTCATTTTTCGCGTGTGATTTCTCCTAAATGATTTGATGTGTTTGTTAGTTGCTTCAGCTGCTTCTTCAGACAGCTCTCCGATTGACAATAAAGCGTGATCAATAACATTAGCACCATGAACTAGGACTTTGTGAACGGAAGCAGGCATGTTATACCACGGATACTCGGCAACTAATTGCCAAACTGTCTCTAATGCGAACTCTTCGAAGTTCGTCTTATTAATGTTATATCCCGAATTCAAACATTGAAGTATGATCCAGCAACGATCTAGGAGATCTTTCTTGATCCCAGTAATTTCAGCTGAAATTTCTGAGTTCGAGAAAAACCGTCTGGCGGTATTACCATCGTTTGAGGTCCCGCTTCCGCCACTTTTGGGCTTATCCACTATAAGACCTAATCTTTCTCTAAATTGAGTCTGAATATATGTTTTTTTTGCTGCAACAAGAATTTTGTCATTTTCAGATCTACTTGCCATTTTTTAACATCTAACTTGTATGCGACATGAACAAAATACTCAAAGAAGCGTATTAACGCGTGAAGAGGTGATAAACCAAATTCATATTTACTCTCATCGACTTTCTTGTTTAAACATTTGTCAATTTGGTTCATTTCGCTGGGCAAGGCATTACAAATATAACATTTAGACGAGGAAACACTGCTAAGTGCATTACACACTTTGCCATCTACCATAGTAAATTACAAGCAATGAGTAACGCGGTATTCCTGATCTTCTTTTTTGAAAACAGTTTGCTGTAAGTTACTTATTTTCTCTTTAAAATATGCTTCTTCCTCAACTGATACTGCAGTCGATTCTTTCAAATATCGAAAGCGTACAGGCCTACAGTATCTAGTTGACGAAGGACGAGGATTTTTCCACAAAACTACGGTATTTTCTCCAGTATCTAATTTCAAAACAAGCTGAAGTGGCACATATGAAGTAAGAAACAAGCTACCGTCTTCAATAGTGGCGTCAGAAAAACACTGTTTATATTCAGATTGCCCTGTACTGCCATCGAAACCCCATTTCCCTATCAAAGTTATCTTATCCTGGGATTCTTTAGGTACCCTATCCAAAACAACCTTTTGAGACTTGAGAATCCGATTGGCTGTATGATCTAATAAACTTTGAAGTTCGACTTCGGCAGATGATTCGCTAACAGTTATATCTGGAGGATAACAGTGTTTTTTCGATTCCACAACAATTTGGTAAGATGGCAAAATGCTTTTTGAAAACTTATTGTTTATAAATTTCTTTACTAATAAATATTGATGTCGAGTTAAGTGAGCTTCGACAATGAGCGATAAAACTTCGTTAGCATCGATTTCAGGAAAAGTTAATAAACTATCATCGGAAGCACTAAGCAATGAATGTACAAGAGAAGGATCTTGCTTAGACAAATTAGCTAATCTTCTCCTTTTTGTACGTTTACTGGTCTCGTCAAAGTTCATTTTCGGACGGCCAGACGATGAAGATGTTGATGCTTCAACTTCGTCAAAGTTCAGAGATACACGTACCTTAGTTCGCTCTACATCAATATTTTCAATTTCATGCAGCCAATCTGAACACATTTTTTAAGAATTTAGATTTAGTACGATTCGACTTGGCCCAGTAATGAGAAATTCGTTTACATACATTCGTAATTCTAAGGCTTAAAGGTTCTAGGTTAATGTTTTCGATGTAATCAGTAAGGCATGATGTTTCAGTCAAAGTGTTCAGGACATGCTGTGATTTTTCATTTGGTTTACCCACTTTAGAGTACCAAATGTTAAAAATTGACATCCTCGATACAGAACATTTGAAAAATGTACCTGGAACAATATAAAAACTGAACTTAAAAAAATGACTTTATATTTATTCTATGGGCATACATACTTTGACAGCCCACTAACGTAAGAAGAGGCAGGAAGAGGCAGATGAAACTTATAGCCCTTTATAAGGATGTTCTCCTTATTCTAAAAAGATATGCTTCAAGGGCAGCAAAGTACAGCGAAAAGTTGTAGGTCCAAAAGATATAAATATACATCACATTTTTTAAAAAGAAAACTACCCTCAATAATAAAATGATACAAAATAATATGTGCATAAAAAAAAAAAAGTGGTTGATAATAAAAGTACATACCTTGCTCTTGAACATCCATACCTTCACAATACGTAAACACTTGATTTGAAATGGTGACACTCAAAAACAACGTGATTAAGTTTTAATGACTCACACGTAGCGTTAATTAGTATCGCGATGCGCTCACTTCCGCTGCACAAAAGTGAATGATACCTTGACCTAATTACGTTGGTATTTATAGTTTTTGGAAGTATGTGAACTAGCTAATGACTTAATGAGGTGATCTTACTGGAGTAAGACAATGAAATTTTTCAATTTATGGCCTAGGGCGGAATCACAGTGCAGGGGTAGGGCCTGAAAACGCCTCAGGAACTCCCCTAAACGATTCAAAACCTTCAACCCACTCGAACCCATCCGTTAAACCCGGCAAACGATCAACCTCGTCATCCATACCTCTTCCGATATTATCAAAAATATCCTGAAGAGGCTCCAACGTCCAACTCCAACGGCTCCTCGTCGTCAGGGATTTCTTTTCTGGTCCCAGCGACAGCAGTGGTCTGGACAGGAAATATGTCGAATTCATCGTCATACTCACTGCTGAGATCACTAACATCACCTCTCTCACCCCTAGGCGCTGGCTTTACCGTTTTTGTCACGCCCGAAGTTGATGGGCGTACATCAAACTCGGGGACGACAACGACGGCATTAGATTCCTCTGCAACAGCGCTAGTTGTGAGGGGACTGCGAGAAGAACATCCTTGACCCTCCGACCACAAACCTTTCGTCCAGCGTTGGACATGCCACGGTGCCGACCCCATCAGGTCTTCTGCCTCCTCGTCCGACACGTCCATCGCCTCAACCCGCTCCAATATGTCCATGCTGTAAAGAAACAAAGTAAAAAAAAAACACTGGTCCTTTAGACAACCTCGCCCCTTGTCTGTCGAGAAGCCTTCTAAAGATCATCGATTTTTTGCCTGTTTAAACTATACGAGCGCTGCTCTAACCTAAACAAACGGGTATGGCAAAAAACAAGGACGGCATAACGTTTAATGCTACGTATATGGAACAAACTAATCTCCGTTCCTTGAAGTTTGAAAATCACGCGTCACGTGTGACGTAGTTTGGCGCGCTTATCGGTGTAAAGTCGATGTGTTTTTGTTTGGTTTAGTGTGAATAATTTAATTTATTGACAATGGTTTGTGTACAAAAAAACTAATTTCTTCGGACTTTCCCAACAACATATTTCGGTCGCCATTTTTTTATGGCTTTTGTTCAAATGCTTTGTTATCTTTTCCGATTCTCGTAAACAAAATAGTTTCAAGAGCTATTGTTTAAATTATTAACCAAAGTGGAAAGCCCCTTAGCTTGCTGTGTTCTGAGAATGGATCAATAGATGTATCTAATCTTTTGTTTACGTCTCGGGTCGGATTGTTATTGTTAGCGGCACGTTTTTGTGCTTATTTCATGTCGATTCTAACGATATAAAGTTTATATACAGTTCCTATAGAAAAGTTTAGAGATATCCTCGTTTTAATGACCCTATCACGCTATCACGCTGGACCACCCAAGAGTAGCGTGACAGATGTGCCAATTATTGCAAAATGATCTCTGACAGCTGCGGGGCTAGAAATGTTCTACAAATAATATAAAGTAACTTACCTGAAGGGCTAAGCAGCGGACTCGTCTGCGTGACGAAAATGATCGCCAGGGGTTTGTTGGATGCTGATGTCCCCTGCCACATTCAAGGAACCCCCTGGCGTGCAGTCCACCTTGAGTGCCTGGATCTGGTCTGAAAATACAAGAAAATAAGTAAGTAAATTCATTCGAACAAAAATTAAAATAATTTAAATACTTACATGAAGAATGATAATGCAAAATGATTAAAAGAAATGTAGACGATATTTACCGGCGTGGTGTGACTGCATCAAGCTCGGGTTCCCTTAGTTGTGCGGCGGCCATTATTTTTAACCTCAGCGCACGACGAGTTGATGGGCGCTGGGGTTGCTCTGGTTCGGACCTAGACAGGATCTGCGACCGCGACCTCGACCGCAGTCGAGCCAAACTAAAAGTACACAATACAATATAATATTCTACACATACGTACAACACCATTTAGCCTAAACTAAGCAGAGCTTGACGACCCCGCGACCTCAGGCGTGATAGTCGGTTACATTAACCACTACACCATCGAAGCCGACAATACATTACAATTTTACACTTTAGTTGAAAAAAATAAAACTCATTATGCAAAAAATAGTAAACTAATAAATAACCTATGTATGTACAAAATTACGATTATTTAACTAACAAAAAAAATTCAATACTTTTTCTAGTGGACATAAAAAATTTATGAGCTGAAGACGGTTCACTCGAGTGAACATTCACACGAATGAATGCTTCATTTTTCTTTCATTCCATGTTCACACGACTTACTGCGAATGACAAAGAAAAGAACGTTCATCTGTTACTTCCTTTAAATATGTCATCGGGTGAAGTCGTGCGTCTCGGAATCCGTTTAATTTGTGATCATTTAATCCAAAAGTAAGTAAAAAAGAAGCATAGAAAACGTCGACGTTGGTGGGTGCGGCCATGGATCGAAAGAAGAAATATGTTTGGAGCTTCGAATACACTGTTGAGAGAACTAGCTGATGAAGATTCTGAATCGTATCGCAATCATTTGCGAATGGACGAATCTAAATTTGAAGAACTTTTACTGCTTATTGCTCCGACAATAACGAAACAAAATACTTTAATGAGAGATAGTATACCTAACCGAACAAAACTTCACATTTTACTGAGATATCTTTCTACTGGCGATTCTTTTGGAACCTTAGAAGCTCTATACAGAGTACCACGAAATTCAATATCCTACTTTTTCAAAGAAGTATGTGAAGCTATTTGAACGGCACTTGGAAACTTTATAAAGGTAAGTAACATTTTGAATTGATTAAAAAAAACAAGTAGGTAATAGTTTTGAAACTTTTTAATCAAATGCACATGTTTGACAATTAACATTCACACGATTTCTTTAAGAGCTTGTTTGAGTATATTTTCTTGAGTGGATGGTGAAAGAACAATTTGTGAATGTACTTCTTCTTGGGTTGCTGAGGGATAGTACTGATCATTTTGTGGAGAGGAAATAGGTACAGAGACCGTTGGTGAGTTTACTTCTTGTTGGATTGTGGAGGGATAGTACTGATCATTTTGTGAAGAAGAGATAGGTACAGAGACCGATGGTGAGTGTATTTGCTGGATTGGCGAGTGCTAGGTATCATATTGATGCGACCGGCTGATATTTAATGAGGATCCTGTACTTGAGCTCGAGTAAATCGATTCAGATACAGACGTCATTTGTTAAAGACGTTCCTGGGTCATCACGGATTGAAGCCTTTCCTGACATATTAATGCCCTGTTTAGGGGCATTTTCTTTAGCTGTATTGACAACCTTTTACAAAATAAATCAGACACATTTTCAACTTGCTCTTTGTTTTCCTTGCTTATAGCTTTTAGTTGTTTAATTGCCATATCAATTGGAATGTCTGTCTTTCGTTTGCGGTTGACTGGTTTTCCAGAATGCAATGATGTAGACGATATTGTACCACTATTTCTACTATTCTCAGCACTAGATGTCGACTGCTTCTCACTACCAGCTTGAGAACTCTTCGGCTCAGATTCAGTGGTGTCTTCATTTTGAGTCTGCGTGTTTACTGATGTATCCTGCAATTAAAATGTATTTATTGTTATAGGTTCCTGAAGCTCGAGATGAATGGATTAAAATAATGGAAGACTACTATAAACTATGGAACTTTCCAAACTGTTGCGGGGCCATGGATGAAAAATTAGTCAATATAAGATGCCCAGGAAACTCTGGCTCAGACTATTTCGACTACAAAAAGAATTTCAGTGTTCATCTATTTGCACTTGTGGATGCGAATTACAAATTCATCTTTATAGATGTTGGAACAAAGGAAAGAGCATACGATGCATCAGTATTTCAAAAATCAACATTAAATGAAGCATTGATGTCAAATCTTCTGAATTTTCCAGAGGAAGGCGTAATCGTGGCAGATGACACATTTCCTTTATGAACAGATATTTTGAAACCATTTAACACTAGAGGAAAGTTTGGCGTCAAACAAAAAATATTCAACTATCGGCTCTCTAGAGCTCGACGTGTGGTAGAAAATACTTTCGGAATATTGGTATCTTAATTCAGGATCTTTGAAAAACCGATTCCACTATCGATGGAAAAAGTAAAACAACTTGTTAAAACCACATGTGCACTACATAATTGGCTGAGAAAAACGACAAAGCATTATGTTACACAACAGTCACTGGAAACTGAAGATTGGAACAGAGGTAGCACTATACCAGGGGAATGGCGACAAGTATAATCTTTAGCAATAAGCGATTCTTCACCAATTACTGCAAGGCATCATAGTGAAAACGCCCGTCGCGTGCGTGATGCATATGCAGAAAAGTTTGTCACTACATGCACTGTGCTATAGCAATGGAACATGATATGATGAATATGTAAATGTAAACACCTAACAGAAATAAATAAATAACTGCCAGAGAAGTGTGTCAGGATCGTAGCAAATGGCGTGAATTTATGTATGTATGTATGTATGTAAATACCTAACATAAATATTTTATCCATCTAGGTACGTTGCTTTTATTGAATACCTAATATTTATCGACCCGTGCTGCCCTCGTACCAGCATCAGTCCCATTCGTGTCCCGTGCGCTGTCCCTTTCGAAAAACCGAGATGGTATGTATGTAAATAATAATCACAGTACAAACAGACAACGGGACAGGTGTAACTAAATAAAAGCTAGTAATAAACAATAGCTAAATTAGTATACTTACGAGATTTGATGTACTCTGCCGTGGGATACAAACACTCCTTAAAAATTCTGCATGTTTAAACCAGTACAGTGTAGGCACATATATATCGTTAGAAGAGCAACCACTTTTAGTAGATTGCTTTATTTTTGTTTATTCAGTTGTAAAGCAGGTCCGTAAAGTTTTTATTTTATGTTTGATGTCTTCTTCAGTAACCTCGAGGTTTAAATCAGTAATTAGGGATTTAATAGCCTTTGTACGTAATGTTCTATCCTTGTATTCGTCAAGTTTGTGGTTCCATAAACATTGATAATTCTTAAAATGTTCCAAAAACAGCAGCGTACTTTGCTCATTCCACTTGAACACCATTTTGGTGCCAATTTTCCGTGACGCAACGGGACGTGCGTCTGCTACCGAGTTCGAGACAAAATGGCCGAATCCGAGTAAACGTTCTCTCTGTGTGCAGACCGTTAATTTTTCGTTCATTCGCAGTTGGAGTGAAAGATGCCGAATGATAAAATCTAACATCGTCGGATCGGTTCACTAATGAATTCATTCGGCACTCTTGTTTCATTTAGGGTTCAGACGAATCATTTCGAGTGAAAGATGCCGAATGAAAGACAAAAATGAACGAAACGTGAACCGTCTGATACCGCCTTGACGGTATGTAGGTACTTTGTGAATAAACGTTTGTGTCCATCTAAGACAAAAAAATGGCGGATTTTTGTTAGAAATATTTAACCTTTTCAAACCTTATTATTACATGAATATGTAATTATATGGGTAACTAATGACACAAATATTCTTTTGAATGAATTATCTAACTAATATAAGTATTTTAAACCAAATCTAAAAACATTGTGGCGTATGACCAAAATTTTTTGATACATTATCACACACTTCTAAAGTTCGAGACGTTTTTCAATATCTTTTAAACCATTTTCCGAATGAAATTCACTTCACATATTAACTTTGGACTTACCGATTTCGTTGTAAACTCATTTTCTTTAGCACACAGAATTCACTTATACACCCGTATTCTATATCAATTTGAGTGAAAGTGACGATGCTATGATTTTTAATTTTTTTATTGAGTTGTGTTACGTTCCTGTAACTAAAAAGCTATCACAAATGTTGCCTATGAACTGAACTTATGCTTCAAGTTGTTGTTTTGTACAGATCTGTAGTTGAACCGAATAAATTTCACGTCCAATCGCCGCGAGTAGCGTTGAAAATGCCGAAAATAACAATTTGTTTTTTCACGAAAAAAAACAAATTGTGGTTTTTCCCGTATTTTTCGCATGTTACATAGAAAAATTAACAGAAGGAATCCTTTGGATAGAAACAGGGTTCTTTCAAATGTTTCACTTGATGTGTTGAAAATTTGAAAAAAAAACAAGTTTTATTGAAATTGAAATATATTTTAATAGGTGAAATACGAAACAAAAAAACAAAAACATACGGGAGGTGAATACAAATAGGTAGGTAGGTAATCTAGCTGTCCTCGGCCACAATCCCAATTTCACTGTCCGAAGAATCGTCAGCTTCACCAGACTCGAGTTCGAATTTGAAAGCTTCTTGTTTAGCTTGCATTTAATGTAAATTTGATCGGACGTAAACCAGTTTATTAAGTCGCTCTGGAAGAAGGCGATTCCTATCTTTTGTATGCGTTCGACCAAAAATTGATCAATTTCTTTCAGACGCCGCAGATGACGTTGGAACAGTCAACAATCTTAACGCAACACATGAAAGTTGTTTTCGAATGACAAAATCCTTTCCACCAGTCGCGAGGGTGTAAATTGTTTACTGGTTGCAAAATTATTTAATTGGCCCAAAAACCACTTCTTGCTTGGTATTCAGCGAAGTTTGCCATTATTTCACATGTGTTTTTTTGCATAATGTTAACAAGCTTAGCTATATACTGGGACACTTGGAAAAACACACTTGGAATTGTGGAACCTAGGATCGAGATAGGACGCGGCCAAATGAACAGGCGCGTGCGCTTCATACAAGCAAATAAGCACTGCATACCCTAGGCGCTGGCCCATGTAAATCTATATAATCGAAATCTATTTATTAAATACTACAATCTGAATAATAATAAATACAATATAAAATTATCAGATACAATAAGAGCTTGTGCCACTGCCATATATTGGTCCGTGAGCGAAGTACTAAACAAATAACTTTGTGCCACTGCCATCTATTGGTCCTTGAGCGAACTACTAAACAAATAGAATATATAACAGAGGTGTCTGGCACAGATAATATAATACTATGTCTGGAAGCAAAAAGAATCGTTCTTATTAACAGTACATTTAAACGTCAATCAATTACGCTGTCTACGAGACAAATATTTTGCTTGTGTGTGTAAAATGCACGTGTGTGCTCGCCGACTGAAGGCACTGCCTACAACGAAAATCCAACCAGTTTAAATAGTTGTCAAAAACATCATAATTGTTGTTTATTATAGGCCTATTATTTTAGCAATATAGCATCGTACGCCATTTTTAATTATTTCACAGAGCTGTCGAGGGGATTTTGAGCGCTTTGTAATTGTTAACTAAATAATTACCTAGTGAAATTACCGGAAATACTGTAAATTATTGAAAATTATACTTGTGAGATCTGTGTTTGTGATGTGTGTTTAAATAAATTAAAAACTGGTGTTTTCTCAACGTTGTCTTGTGATAACAAAAATAAAATAATTTCTCTTGGACGCTGTGTTCGCGATTTAGATCTAAAACAACAGAAAGGTAATACGACACGTTCTTTTAATTAAAAGTACTATGATATTTATAGCTGGCTAGCGGGCTGTGTACACACAAATAAACTATTTTGTTTGTTAACCATATTGCGATCGACCGAAAAGAAAACGAAATGTTGACAATGTTCAACAATATTACAGGCGCGTGTTTAACGAGATTATAATTGACAATGTCTTGAACGAGTGTCGTAGTCGTTATAAAAACTTAAAGACCTTAAGTTTTTCAATCTACTTTCGTATGAATATTATACTTTGTATTGTAATAATTTTCCAGAGCAATCGATCGTCAAACTCATTAATTCGCATTAACATTCCTTTAACGCGGATCGCCTTAGGAATGAGCTCCGATGCGTTTATAAATCAGACGAATTAAAAACGTTAGGAATATTTGATCTTATTCAATATTGTGTGATACCTTGCATAGAAATAAAATATTCCGTTTGGTGTAGCACAAATCACTTTTTATTATTACAGCACACAATACACGTTCTTACTTCGTGATGGCGTTGCGACAGAGAGAGAGCCTACAATGTTGTCAGCCACTAAAAATATAAATTGGTGGCAATGTTGCCAACATGCTGCGGCCTCACAATATATTTACCAACCATTCAACAGAAGTACATACAAATTTACTTTTGTTATTTATATTATGCAAGAACAATATTGATCTTAACTCTAATGCTTTTATTTTTAGTTATTAATCTTACTAAAAATAGCTATTCAACATTACAAACAATCAGAGAGAAAGACTCATAATTTAGAAAATCTAAACCAACAGATAAAGTTTTACATCTAATAAGTAGTAGGTATTATTATTTTATATCTAATCGTTTTACCATGGAAACATGCCTCTCTGTTACAATAAATGATAAAATAGAAATTTTATCCCAATGAAAATGAATGAATACAAAACAAAGTGTTATTTTTGTCTTCAAAGAAGGCAAGTTACTTAATCAATAACAAATACACAAAGTATAGTAATTTACTGGACATATTATAGTAAAGTATACAAATAAATCTTTAAACTTTGTATTTGTTAGTCCTACGACAATGTCTTGGGATCAGAAAGGCGGAGGTACAGCACTTTCCACTAACTATCTACACATGTAGATTTAAAATAAACAATAAAATAAGTGCTACACAATTATTTCACAGGCATTACACAAACTTTAAACAAGGAAGTTACAAAGGACTTTCCATTAGAAGTCTTAACTTCTAATGCCCTAACCTTGTTATCCTTACCAGGAAATACTTTTAAAACTCTAGCCATTGGCCATGATAATGGAGGAACGTTATCCTGCCTTAAAATAACTAAAGACCCTACACTAATATTAGGTAAATCATCTCGCCACTTTGGTCGAGCCTGCAATACAGATAGATAGTATTTATGCCACACCTTCCAGAAGTCTTGCTTCAACTTAATACATATCTGCCAGAACTTTAATCTATTATCAGGAATCTCTAGTACATTACTTTCAGGATAAGAAGTCAAAGCAGTACCAACTAGGAAATGCACTGGAGTTAAGTATGAAAAGTCATTGACATCTGATGACATTGGTATTAATGGCCTTGAGTTTAAAACAGCTTCAATTTCACATAAAACCGTACTTAATTGTTCATATGTCAGTAAATAATTACATACAATTCTTTTTAAATGGTACTTTGTACTTTTTACTGCGGCCTCCCAGAGCCCACCAAACACCGGTGAATATGCGGGAATAAAATTAAATTGAATGCCTTTAGAAGCTGAGAAATCATGTACCTGAGCTTGATGTCTCTGTGAGCTCACTAAGTTATACAATTCACTTAAATGATTATTGGCACCTTTAAATGTGCTAGCATTATCACAGTGGACTTCACTGGGCAACCCTCTTCTAGAAATTAATCTTTTAAAACAAGCTAAAAAGGTATCTGTGGTTAGGTCTGAGGCTAATTCAAGATGAACTGCCTTTGTACTAAAGCAGACAAAAACACAAATGTATCCTTTACCTATAACCGTACTTCTTATACGAGACAGTTTAACATTAAGTGGACCAGCGAAATCCATCCCCACTTTATCAAATGGGCGAGATTTTGTGACTCTGCCAGCAGGCAATGAACCCATCAGCTGCTTAGCAGCAGTGGCCTTCAATTTATAACATATTATACACTTATGAGTTATTTTCTTAATTTGTCTTATACCGCCAACAATCCAATATCTCTCACTTAAACTAGCTAATAACAATCTGGGTCCTGCATGAAGGAGCCTATAATGTTCATTTCTTATAATTAAATGTGTTACATGAGAATCTTTAGGCAAAATAAGAGGATGTTTATGACTGTAAGCAATATTAGCGTTCTGAAGCCTGCCACCTACTCTCAGCAGACCCTGCTTATCCAAGAATGGATTTAAAGAATTTAAATTGCCTTTAATTACCTTATTATTATTTAATGAATGAATCTCTTCACGCAAATTAAGCTTTTGATCATACTTTATAATCGACAGTAGAGCTTGCTCTAACTCTTTGTAAGACAAGAATGTTGACTTGTTTTTATTAGAACATTTTAAATTATTACAGAACCTTAAAATGTAAGCTAGTACGCGGGTCATTTTAGATATATTAGAATATTTATATAAGTAACCAAAAACATCTGATGGCTGTTCGACTAACAAGGATACCGTGGTACTACATAGAGGAGGATCTGCAATTTCCTGTGGTACGTTACTGATGAAGCTATACTCATGATTTTGCAACAACACCGGCGCGTTCCACCATAGCTGACAATCAGACAAACTACTGGGACTGACACCTCGACTGACCAGATCTGCCGGGTTGTCTTGAGTATTGATATAACACCACATAAAATTAGATGTTTGTTGACAGATAACCTTAACCCTATTCGCTATATAGGCCTCAAGCTTTGTAGGATCCCTATTTAACCAAGCAAGCACTATCTTGGAATCAGAGAATAAATATACGCCATCAATATTTAACTTAATTCTTATAGTTTCATAAATTTTGACAATAAGTTTTGATAATAGTAAACAAGCATTTAATTCAAGTCTAGGAATAGTCAGTGGTTTAGCTAAAGGATTAATTCTAGATTTAGAACAAATCAGATACAATGACACCTTACCTGTTTCATATGTAACCCGAAGGTATATGCAGCAGCCATAGGCCACTGAGGTGGATGCATCTGCAAACCCTATTAATTGCACTGACAATGAATTTTTTACATTTATGTTCCTATTTAAATATATGGGTTGCATACTGTTTAACTCATTAACAAATTGTAACCACTCATTCAAAATATTATCTGGTGGAGTCTCATTCCAATCCACTTTTGCTGACCATAATTTTTGTAATATAACTTTGGCTTTAACAACAATAGGAGCAGCATAACCCATTGGGTCATAGAATCTACATATATAACTTAATATAGACTTCTTTGTGATTTTATCTTTAGTATTAAATTGCTCAGGAGATGAGATTTGAAACAAATCACTCCTAAAGTTAACATTTAGACCTAAAGCTTTGTAACAGACATTACTTTGCAATAACTCAACCTCATCAAAATGCTTATCCTGTGATGGCAGGTCTGATAAAACATCAGCATTATTGGATGTCCATTTGTGTGTCCTGAAGCTACCTTTATTTAATAATTGAATTAATTGTGCTTTTGCTTCTATTAAACTATCTAAATCATCTGTTGAAAACAGGAAATCATCAATATAGCAACAATTATTTAAAATAAAACTTGCTAAAGGAAACTCTGCACCAAATCTATTGCAAAGTTCTTTCAAACATCTTGTGGCCAAGTAACTAGAACTTTTTAAACCATAAGTTACTGTATCTAACTGAATACAACCTATTGAATCATCTGGACCATCCCTCCATAGTATATTCTGTAATGAGGTAAAGTCTGAATTCACTCTTATATTTCTAAACATATGTTTAATATCACCAATTAAAGTGTGCATACCTAAACGAAACAATAAAATAATCTCAAATAAATCTCTTTGAACTACAGGTCCATTTAATAATAAATCATTAAGAGAGATACCCTTATCAGTTTTAGCAGAGCCATCGAACACAGTGCGAAGCTTAGTTGACTTACTTTGATTATTAATAACCGCAAAATGTGCCAGAAAATATATAGGATCTTTACTGAAATCTAATGTTTTTATATCAACATAATGAGCATGTCCTAAAGAAATAAAATCTTTTATGAACTTCTCATAAACAGAAAAGGAACCATCTTTATGTAACTTTTTTTCTAAATTCAAAAATCTACTAAGTGCAATATTAAAAGAACTACCTAAGGTCTGATTGACATTTTCTAATGGTATTTTTAATAGCAAATCTAATGAAAACTTGTCATGATTTAATTCAACTGAACTCTGAAACAAAGATTCACACAGTTCATGCTCTGAAGATTTTTCTTGAAATATCCGAGGAACACTTTCAACCTCCCAAAATTGTTTTAAATTATTATTAATTTGTGAATCACATGTTTGACATAACAAACTTACAACTTTGTTAGTAGCATATTGCTCAGGCAATCTTCCTCCTACAATGTAACCAAACTGAGTATTGACAAGGTTTAAAGTAGGTGCCTTAAGCTGTAATGATTGGTGCTCCACAGTCAACATAGGCAGAACCACCTGGAAGAATACATCAGCTCCCATTAATATATGTATGTCACCTGGTATGTTAAATTCACTGTCAGCAAATTGCAAGTCCGGAGGAAAGTTAAATTTCTTAATATTAATTTTATTTTGCGGAAGCTTGCATGTTATG
This sequence comes from Catocala nupta, assembly GCA_963675205.1. Classification (NCBI taxonomy): domain Eukaryota; kingdom Metazoa; phylum Arthropoda; class Insecta; order Lepidoptera; family Erebidae; genus Catocala; species Catocala nupta. The sequence continues at coordinate 9,543,488 of OY776108.1, read as the reverse complement.
TGCTCCACAACATTGCAGTTGACAGTCATACTATAACCAGTAGTGACAGATTGCACATTCAGTGGTATACTATAATTTACATCAGCTTTGGCTCGGCCAATACCTATAATTTCAGTCTTAGTCTGTACTGGTTGTAAACCAAGAGTATTAATAAGAAATTTTGTAGCGAATGACACTTGCGAACCACTGTCTAACAAGGCCTTTACATGTACCTCAGTCCCATCTCGAGCAAAGATCTTAACCCGCACTGTTGGAAGTAAAGTTTGTGTGCCCTGCTGAGAAAAACTACATGAAGCAGTGTTGGTGGTGGTGCTCTCCTCATTATGCAACAATGTGTTGTGCTGCCTTTTACATACACTACACCGAAAATGATATCTACACTTGCCTGCATGTGCATTGAGACATATAGCACAAACTTTTTTGTTCTTGACAAAGTCAAGTCGCTCATTTATAGAAAGACATTTAAACTGCGGGCAATTATATAGCTTATGTGTGGTTAACTTACAGTTTAGGCATCCCGCTGGAGTCCTGGTCGTACTGAGATTAACTATAGACTTTTTCTTGACTATACTTTGATCAGATGTTTCTAAAGCAATGGCTCTACGCTCCAGGTACAGTAACAAATCATCTACCTCAGGATCCTTGCTGTCATCTCGCTCCATCTGGTATGCTCTTGCTGTGTATGTGTCTAATTTGCGGGAGAGAATACAAATGATTAGAGGACCCCACGAACTAACCTCATTGCACAAATTTCTTAAAGCCGCCATCTCTTGTCTCACCAAAGATATAAATTCTCGCAACTGTATAGCAGTTGATTTGGTAATTATAGGCATGTCTAGAATAGTATTTATGTGATCAAACATAATAAGATGTTTTTTATCATACCTATCTTTGAGTAGGCGACAAGCTTCATCGTAACTTTCTTTTGTGAGAGATAAGTTCTTAATCAAATCGTAAGGTTCACCTTGAAGGTGGGATCGCAAGTAATACATTTTCTGAACGTTATCTAAATTACAATTGTTATGTATCATCGATTTAAATAACTCAATGAACGGGATATAATCACCGTACTTACCAGTGAATGGTTTTATATGTATTTCGGGTAACTTGGCCTTGACTGACGGTTTCGTAAGCGTGGTTTGTTTAGAATCTATTATTTCTAGTAAAGCAGCCAACGCTTTCAAGTATGTGAGTTCCATTGCCTCAATGTTCTCAGAATCACTTGGAAGCAATTCAAATATGGATATGTTAGCCTGTTCGTAATCACGGAAAGTGCTAATTAACTTTTCTTTTAAAGCGATAAGAAACTGTAAAGAACCCGAAACTGATTCTTTGTCGTCAATTAACTTTACCTGTCTTGTTATGGAGGCTTTTATGTAGCCACGCTTGGCAATTAACTTCTTGACGTCCATTTTAGAAACCTCTTCGCGATCACGGTCAGTCATTTCCAAGCACTAGATATACTAACTTTGTATATAACCAGATATAACAGTTTATAATATAATTATTTATAATAATACTTAAATTTGCGATGTCTTAAAGTCCGAAACAATCTATAATTGCTATAATTAAAGCGCACAAACAAAATGGCGGAGAATAGAATATACAAATAGATGACCGGATAGACGTTCGATGCACGCTCGCAGTTTAGTTGGCAGGAAGTGGGCGTCAGTATTACCAACACGTTGCACTAACTACACCGAAGTCTGGCGATGACGTCAGATATTTTTGCTCTCTCCTATTGGTGCCACGCGAAACGCGATGACAAAACTGCTCTGTGATTGGCTGGAATATGGCTTGCGCGCGAGCACACTATAGGGTGCCGCGTATTGCACATATACTTGACACGACAACACGGAATTTCACTGATATTTTGCACTGTCCAATTTTCGAGGCACACTTTATTTTGCAGCACCACTTTAATCCGGCTCGAAGGACCAATTTCTATGTGTGATACCTTGCATAGAAATAAAATATTCCGTTTGGTGTAGCACAAATCACTTTTTATTATTACAGCACACAATACACGTTCTTACTTCGTGATGGCGTTGCGACAGAGAGAGTCTACAATGTTTTCAGCCACTAAAAATATAAATTGGTGGCAATGTTGCCAACAAATATTTACATACAAACAATTTAACAGCCATATTTTCCGAAGTTTACAAATTAGCAAAGTTAATAGGTAGTTACGATTCCAGTTAGTAGCGCATCGGCTGAACGATCATTTTATTGCTTAAAAAGAATCCATACATATCTACGAAACACACAGGGCCAAAGCAGACTCACTGATTTGTCTATGATTTCAATTGAAAAAGAACTTTTAATGATTTTAAAACGGTCTTGTAATTTTTACGACGACGTTTTAAAGAATTATTTAAAAAAACATAGGCGCGTTGATTTGATTTATAAAAATTAAAATAATACATACAGTCAAGTATGTTAGTAATTTCGTTCATTTATTTTTGTTCATTTGCACAAAAAACACTCATTATTTCACGTCCTTGTAATACCTACAAGGCCACAATGGATATCATTTAGGTGACTTGTTCTTACCATCAGTCACTTATTTGGATATTCATCGTGGCCACATGCACAATCATCAATGGTGCCATATCGAAAAGTCGCTGAATTGAATTTAGTAAGACATTTTATTTATTTATTGTACACAGATATATATACACACAAAAACATTTATAAATGAAATGTAGTGCCCTCGCAGAGGTTTCGGGTAGGGCGTGCATACCCTACCAGAAATCTTTGTGCACGCCCCTGCAAATGAATAGGCTGAATACAAAATAATCTGCGTTCTTCAACATAGTTGAAAATGGCATCTTTATAATCAGCAATTTCAGAACAGTCATTCGGAAATACAATATTCTCAATTTGTATCTTGATTTTTTTAAAATGATGCCGGCACTTCCGAAATTAATCCTTTATCAGATTCTAAATTTTGTATTGCTTCGACTATAGGGAGTAGCATCTCTTCCATAAATTTTAATCTTGACCAAAATGAGTCCGACAATATAATTTGTTTTACATTGCTATCAATTTCGCGTCGCGATTTGCCAGTAACGACTTACGACGAACGAAAGTCAGTATAGCTCCCGCCCATCTTGTTTTACTTGGAAGTTTCAAAGTCGAATATTGACTTCCGTACTTTTCTTTTTGTTTTTCTTCAAATGTGGCCAAACAAACATGTCTTTTGTTTATATGTTTTATAATTTTCTTGCATTCTTCATAAAAACACTTTAAATGCTCGATTCTCATGATATCGTTAAATAATAAATTCAGTCCATGGGCAGCATAACCGATGCAATCGATATATGGATGCAGTCTTAACTTGCCTCCACGCTGCACGCATGTTACTTGCGTTATCGGTAATAATGGCAACGAATTTTAATGGGCCAATTTCTTCCAGTACGATTACAATTTGATTGCTAATATAATCTGCCGTTTCTCTTTGTGTACCTGGATATATACTTATCCAAAAAATGGGTTCAGGTGTTGTAATTATAAAATTGACGACTCCTTTACCACAAATATTCGTCCACCCATCCATAACCAGACCTAAGGCCATTGCAGACTTGATTTTTAGGTCCATATTTATTTTTATTCTGTGATACTCGGCATCAAGTAATGCATTGCTCATTGCATATTTTGTGGGCGGCTTATAATTACTTTTTAATAAATCGATTGTATTTTGCCAGTATTTATTCTCAAATAAATTAAGTGGTAGTCCAGAAGAATATGCTGCACGTGCTAATGCAGCATCTATGTTATCCATAATCGGTTCACGTTCAAGTTCAACAGAAGAACTAGCAGTGTCAGTTATATCCAAATTACCAAATGGCGGTGCTATTTGGGATTGTCCTGCTAAGGGTAACGAATTTTCTTCTACAGTAGCAGAAGTTGAAGTCACAGGAAATGCTTTTTTTTATTGTTGAACTTCTTTGCCTTATCCTTAAAAGAAGACTTTATGTCGTATGGACACTGTACATATGATAAAAAATTATCCGTCTTACGTGTAGCATTTGCATATGCATATTCCTTTGTACAAAATACACATTTTGCATATTTCTTGCCATCTCTTTTGGTTAATTGATAATAATCCCAAACACAACTTTTATTGCGAGGCATTATAAGGTAAACAATATCACACAACGCACAATTGCACTATTTGCATTCTATATTTAAGATAACAAACTGCAACGGAACTAGCACGTAAATTGATAAAACTATTTATGCAACTGACAGAATACTTGCACAACAGTGGGGGCGTGCGCGCCTAGCTCGTTGATTTTTTTTTCATTCTACCCTACACTTTATCGGTACGTAGGTATTATTATGGAAAGAGTTAAAGCAAAGAATATTCTAAGTTAAATCCCGTACTTATAGCAAGTACGGATTTGAAAAAAAAACATGAAATGTTTCCCGTTTCTTACAATATATTTTTTTTTTTGTAGTTTTATTTGAAATATATACTGGCAAATTTTCTTAAAACTTTCGAATGAAACATTGAAAAATACAACGGAATTGGAAAGACACGGGATTTTTCCTGCTTTTTTCAACGCTAGCCTAGCGGCTCGCCGCTTGCGCCCAGACGCTGGGCGCTCGACGCGTGACGGGTAAATTTTTGGGCATCATTGTTTGATTCTGTTTGTAGATAAGCGTAAAATTCGTTTCGTAATTTGTATACACCTGCGAGTACATTGCCTTTGGACAACCAACGAGAGTTGCAATAATAAATTAATGATTTATGCTCGGCACCCAATTCTTCACAAAGCTTGTGGAAAATCTTGCTTTCACAGGTCGTGTTTTAATGTAGTTTACTACTTTGATAATTATGTCTATCACAAAATTTAATTCAGGTGTAATTTTCTTTCTCTATGTATGACACAATGTGTCCATTTTACATTTGGAGCTTTGGTTTTGATCTCATCAAAGTAGTAGCTTGTAGTCCTCCATACTGTTCAGACATCGAGCACCATCCGCACACACACACCCACACAGTTCGCCCATTTAATATTATTTTCGACCATGTATGAATCTAACATCTTAATTAAATCAGTAGCCTTTTACCATTTTCACATCTTTCTGCAAAATAACTAATCCTCACACACATTTGTTTTTTGTATGTACCGCACGTAACATATCAAAAGAGCATCGTCGTTACTATTGGTCGCCTCATCCAGTTGAATGGCAAATAAACCTGAAAGTTTCTCCACAATTTACTCATTAATATCTTCTACCATGTCATGAATACGGCGGCTAATCGTATTGTTTGAAAAGGTACATTTTTATTTCTCTAGCCGCCGGTTCTCCAATCTTCACTGATACCATATCAACTGCTGCAGGTAAAATCAGTTCCTCAGCAATCGTGTGTGGTTTCTTACATTTAGCAACACGTTGAGCTACCTTGTAGGAGGCGAGCAATGCTTTGGTAGGAACTGATGCTCTTGTAATCAAAGCTGTGGACTAATGTTTCAGTTCTCGCAATTTTCTAGCAGAAAAGTCTCTCGGCTTACCTTGTAGATGATTGTGAGTAGTTTCCAAATTTCGTTTTAGTTTATTAGGAAGCATACTTTCAGCTGCCAACACTTTATGACAAACAACACATTGAGGAAGTTCTACATTTCCTTTAGTAATATATGTAAATCGGCAATCCAAATATTGGTCGTCATATTTTTTCATATTTATTCGTTTTCGACTCCCAAACTGAATTTCGACAAATCGTTCTACGACAAGATTTTACTTCGACAACATGGAACTCCGATACGTCTTCATTTCGACAATATTTTAGTTCGAAACAACTTAAGCGCGACACTACTGTACTCCGACAAAGTGTTTCTTCGACATGACTTGACTAAGAAACGATGTGAGTTCGACGACATTCTTCTTAGACAACGATGCTAGTCCGACATATTATTAGAAGCGATTAGTATCAAAATTGGTCAAGTCCATTTAAGACAAATTAGAGATATCCTCAAATTTTAGATTATATTATATGGCATTAACGAAGAGTATTAAGATTTTACAGACTTAATTATACGAGGATATTAAATATATTAAAATAATAACAAAGTTAAGTCTCATACAAAAAAAATACAGAATCTTGATTTAAAGATTGGATTTGACTTAGTTTGATAATAATGTGTAGATTTGACCTAGTTTGATTATAATATCTATGGATTTGACTATCTATGAATGTTAACTGTCTGGATTTAGCTTACTTAGAAGGTGGCATTGGTAATTGTCAGTGGTTCGCAACTTTTTGAAAGAAATTTAGTAAGTAAATAAAAAGAACCATATACATATCAAATATTTATTAAGATTAATTAGGTAATTACACTTTTTCACATATTTTACCCGAAATTAAATAAAAAGAAATAATTAATACATTTTTGGTAAGGTATTAAACTATCAAATTGGGCAATTCTTCCTCCATTTCGCATCTTTCATTTGGATAAGAAATGATCGTGTCACTTGACCTTTGCATTACATTTTGAAAGTACTCTAGATCCGGTAAAAGCTCCCATTGCTCGCCGTAATGAGCTGTTAACAGCTTTCGGACATCATCTAGCTTTTCCTTTTTAACCGCCACATTAGTTTGTAAGTTGTTTGGATTAATGAGACTTGCAGTTTTGTTCTTCTTGCAAATATTCTTATATGAACTCAATGCATTTTTATACGACTCTTCTCCCCGTACTAATACATTTAACTTTTGTTTATTCCTTCTGATAAAAAACCGTTTACATTTTTTAATTGAAAAATGCATTGTATTCGTTCCTTTTAATACTTCAGCGCTTGCCTCTTTCCAGTTCTGAACTATAACTTCTGACCCTAATTTCAAAACGGTCCCGTGTTCTTCAAAAATATTATAGTAAGATTGCGGGTTAGGTATAACTTCGTTCTTTTTTATCTTTCTTTCAATTTGAGCAAATACGCGATCTGGAGGCAGGAATGAATGTGCTACTACCGGAAATAATAACTCTAGCGTTTTTATCCGTTCTGGAGCATAATCCAGAAGATATTTAGATAGCATTCCCAACACTGACGTATTTTTGTTTTGGCCACTGCACCCGTCAGCCACTAGGCGAATGGTTGTTACTTTGTCGTATTTGTCAATATTGGAGCATAGGCAGTGAAAAACAGCACTGGCGATTTCATTTGAAGCTTTTGGTAATATATCTTCGGTCCATGTGTAAATGAAAACATTATCACGGGTCAATTTGCTTTTGGAACTGCCTATGACAATCGTGAAATTATAAACATATAATTGGCGTGAATAATAAGCACTCTGGTCGGGGACTTTCGGCATCGGCTGATTTTTTTGACAGTCAAAACTTAAGATAAGTAACTCTTCTTTTTCTTCTTTCAGTAAATTATAAAATGCCTTTGCTCTTAAAGTATGAACTGTTTTAGAAATCATTAGGTCTTTCTTCTTGCTAATGTCCGTTTCATGTTTAATTTGTTCCTTCAGTGTTAAGCAGGTTGAGCACACGTCTGTTGCTGGAGTGCCAAAACCGATATTAAATGAGATATTAAAAATACGCCGAAAATAAGATGATTTAACACTTTTGAATTGTTCTTCAGCTTGTTCGATGTACATTTTATATAATTTATTTATATTTAAATTTGAAGCAAGATATTGCCGGCTTTTTATTTTACTGCGACAATAATGAATTTCAAGTGGAACTAACTTTTTTATGAAGTTTTTTATTGATATTCTTATATTTTCGTACTTCCTCGCTTTCCGGTCCCCTCCTCTATTTTCACTCGCTGATGCTCCATTATTCTTGACATTACGCGTGATTACTCCATTTACTCTTCCTTTTTTGAGCCCTAAAATAGCTAGAAATGTTTTTCTGCATATTGGTACCAACCGTCGTCCGTAATAAGTAATATTGTAATTTTTCTTATTGCCTGTGCCGGTTATAGGTCGACGGCGTTGTATTGAAGATGTTTTAATGTGTTGAAGAATAAAATTATCCTGATCAATTTTTTTAGTTGATTTGTAAAAAGCATTGTGAAATTTAATAATGTCGTTTTTTGCTAATGAAGTGCATCTGTAGGCTTTTGAAAAATGTTGACAAGGAATTCTGATATCTGGCGGCGCTTTAGATGAATACCTGTAACAGATATAAATGGCTATTAGCTATCGCTAAGGGACTGCAATTACTTGTTGAAATACAAACCAAAATAACCTAAATAGATAGAACAAAAATAACAAACATGGATTTTCTATAATAAAGTGATGTGCAAGTCAGTATTCCTAGGTCAGGTATAAAGATTCAGCTACTAGTATGTCCCAGCTCGATCGCCTTATGTCCATGACCATAGGCAACTACCTCCTTTCTTTAAAGTGTATGTAATAGGAAACCACTATTGCAAAATAAAACTAGATACTGCTAGCAAAGGAAAGATAGCCTAATTGGAACTATGATAGTTAAAAAAAGCTAATTCGAACGCCACAAGTTAAGACTTGAGCACTGTTGGCGGGCTATGGAGCGGGTATCGAGCGCAAGTCTCAACTTGTCGCGTCCGGCTAGTACTTGTAAAATATTTTTCAAGAAACCAGTTAATGTATCTTGGGCTTTATGTTATGTAATACTTATTTGTAATTAATACCAGATAGTTAAAAGTAAAATATCATGGATACAAAAGTTGAGAACATCTGATACTACGAAAGTGATATTCCAACGATTGAATGTTTACTTACCTAGATTTCTTAGTTCTGTTGCATTCCCATGTATTTTTTTGTTGTAGAGGCTTCCTTGATAAATTGGGAGGCGTTTCGACAATTTTGTTATCATTTTGTTCCATTGTTTACATTAAATTTCACACAATAAACACAGAGTGCACGTGCTCGACGTCTACAACAGACTGATACAAAAAACATCATGGCTGACGCGCCTTATACAATACTCATCGCTGATTGGCCGAACGGGATTTGACCAAATTTGAATGTTAACAGCGTTGGATTTAACTAATTTTGATACCAAAGTCGTTTTTCAAACCGGTTTTCTATATAAATATCAGGGATTTGGCGTCATTTGAAAGATGACAACTTAAAGTTTACACTACAGAGAATATACTGCCATTCATAGATTAAAAATGATAAATTTTGGATTTGACCAATTTTGATACCAATCATCAATCATTTTCGCCCTGCTATTTCGCACTACACGCACCCAATAGAAAAATTTTACCATCAGATCTGAATGTCCGTGATAAATGCAAAGACTTTTGTGAGAAAAGGGGAATAACTGAGGACTCCACAACGATGCTAGTCCGACATAAGTCAAATTCGACATACACTACTCTGAAATACTGTACTCCGACAATATCTTAAATCGACTTGACATATCTAAGACACGATGCTACGGCAAAATTATTACATAAGTACCTATGATATGTAAAAAATAATTATGTAATTATGTAAACTTTGACATATTTAGTAAACTATGATTAAATATTAAATATCTTTATTAGACTAAATTCTCATATAATCTAACAATTTTTTTGTGGGTACATTGTAAATAAAAAGCGTTGACATTCTTAATATTGTTGCTGTTTCAAACGATCAGTGTGTTTAATGACTAACAAAGATATACCTGTGTTTCACTACTAAAGATCGCGGAAAATAAGTATAATGAGTTCCTGTACTATTATTAGATCTCGAAAAGGAAAAGAACAGTTAGTTGTGAACGGTTTTATTTATTGTATAAACAAAGTGCGTGAAAATGTTTATTACTGGCACTGTATTGAAAAGTGCAACAAAAAATGTGACGTATGGCTTAAAACACTCAAACAAGGGGATGAACATCATTTGGCCAGCAAAACCATTAAAAACCACTCCCACATGCCACAACCTGAACTGATCCAGGTACGAAAACTACACAACGACATAAAACACAAAGCTGTTTGCTGTGGAGATCGACCCTCACAAATTATACAACGATGTAATTACGCTATCCCGTCCACCAGTGCTCCATTCATGCCGAATAAGTTCGCAATGCAAGCTATGATTCATCGAGCCAGAAACAAAGATGTTCCTAAAATACCTGTCACACTCGAGGAATTAGTTATACCTGAGGAATACCAAACATTGAATAACAAACCATTTTTGATTGGCCATTACAATTTCAATGGAGAAACTGTGATTATTTTTGGTACTGAAGATAATTTAAAATTACTTTTTAAAGCCGATTTTTGGATTATGGATGGAACTTTTAAATGCAGTCCCGAACTGGTCTACCAGCTATATACAATACATGCTATCGTGGGAAAAAACGACTCGACTCATCAGATTTTACCATTGGTGTACGGACTTTTATCAAGCAAGAGTGAGCATTGTTATTTTATTTTTCTATAGATATTGAAACGTCACACTTTTAATAGTATTGGCCTAAAATTGGAACCCAGAATAATAATTACAGATTTTGAAAAAGCCGCTATTAATGCTTGTAATCGTAGCTTTCCCAGAAGCCAACATAAGTGTTGTTTTTTTCATTTTGTACAAATTGTTTGGCGACGTATTGAACGAGCAGGTTTATCAGAAAGGTATAGCCAGGACAGCCGATTTGCTCACAAACTCAGACACATCACAGCTTTAGCATATTTGCCACCTGCTGAAATTCCTGATGCGTATCAAATGATAAAAGATAATGTACTGCCCAAATCAGCTGAAGGTCTTTGCGAGAAGTTTGAAAAAGATTTTGTGACTGGAACACGCAAATGTGTCTCAAAAGCAAGCGGTGCAAAAGTTTTTATTCACAATCTTTCACCCAGGTTCCCACCTGAAATGTGGTCCATCTCTGACTCAATAGCATGCAATGTTCCAACAACTCAAAATGCTTGCGAAAGTTGGCATTCCAGATGGAACACGCTCTTAAATAGAAAGAGAATGAATATTTTTAAAACTATTATTGAGTTAAAGAAAGAACAAAGGAACACAGAAAATGAAATATCACGGATTAGAGCGCAAATACAAAAACCAAGCTACATTCGACAGAAGAAACACGATGAAAGACTAGAAAATCATGTAATAAATAAGGAAACAATGGAAATAATTGACTTTTTAGAAGGTATTGCCTATATTATGTACATTAAAAAGAAGTAAGTTATTGAGGAGTTGTTTAGTTATTGAGATGTGTTAAAGTTTTTTTTTGAGAATTCGATACGTTTGCAATATTTTTTTATATAATATTTTGTATATAATTAAGAATTCGACAATATAACCATGTTAATGATTCATGTAGCTATGATTTAATAAAAATTGTCCTGTGCAAGTTATTATTTATTACATTTTTTTTCTAGTTGGTTTGCTGTTGGTTTTAAAAAGACAACTCCCGCACTAGGATAAATTCTTGTGTCGCAAAGGGTAAATACACCCATAAATTACACCCAGATTCAGAATAACAATTTGTGAATTACACAAAGTGTCCCATATGGGAATCGAACACACTACATTCGGCGCAGTGTCAAGTGGCCGCTGAAACCACTGCTCCATCTGTGCAGTCAAAATATTATAGGTAGGTACTTATGTAATAATTTTGCCGTAGCATCGTGTCTTAGATATGTCAAGTCGATTTAAGATATTGTCGGAGTACAGTATTTCAGAGTAGTGTATGTCGAATTTGACTTATGTCGGACTAGCATCGTTGTGGAGTCCTCAGTTATTCCCCTTTTCTCACAAAAGTCTTTGCATTTATCACGGACATTCAGATCTGATGGTAAAATTTTTCTATTGGGTGCGTGTAGTGCGAAATAGCAGGGCGAAAAGAATTAATATGATCAATGATGAGCTTGTTATCGATCTTTTTAGGATTGGGATTAGAGCCTCGCATATCCTGTATATCTTGTGATTGTGCGTGCTTCAAAGCGTTTCTTAGAACTTTATCGTTCTTTCTGTTAAACACAAGAGTAGTCAAAAAAAAAATCTTGCAGACAGTAACTTTTCGTTATCTTCTTTCGACAAAAAGTATGTAACAGTTTTGCCTTAATTAATTGTTTTTGAATTAGAATTTTTCTTTGGGTTCGTCTGGCCGGTTGGCTTTGAGAAGTATTGTTGGCTATGTAAATGTACTGTTCTCTCCATTGAATCTACGAAGCTGCTTATTTAATATCTCTCGCTGTTTTTCAGATATATTTGAAGGATAATTTTTTTTACATTCTTCACCACAACCTGGTTTAACGCAATACAATCTACTATTCTTTAAATTTTTCTTTGCTTTGGTGCGCTCTTTTAATGAAGTGTCATAATGTTTGCGTTTACGTACAGTTCTTTTCTTTGTTGGATAACATTATCGGAAATCTGATCAGTCTGAGTTACGGGCTCAAAATCTTCTAGCTCAGGTGACTCCGATATACGAATGTTGTTTTGTTGTGAATTCTCTATAAAATCATTTTCAGATTCGGAGTCGATCACACTCGTTCGGTGGTTTTTATTTTGTGGAGGCAAGTAATCTTTGTCAAGAACTGAATCGTCAGAGTCATAATCACTCAGTTCAATAGAACTGCTGCTATTGCTGCCACTGGTAGTGCTGTTGGCTGCGGTGGTTGTCAAAGAGTGTTTTTTACCAGGAGGGTCACTATTATTGCAGTCAGATGTAGTGGCGTGAGAGCTATAATTGCCATTTTGGTTCATTTCTTTACTGTAGCTTAAAATGTCAGTGTGACTATTGTCGCTAATTGCGGGGCGAAGCGAAATATTCGCTTTATTTTTAACTGCACCGATGTTTAACCTTGCTTATTTGTAGAAGCTAAAGCTCTGGTAATTAAATCTAAGCTTCGACCTTCCTTCATATTAATTTTGTCTGTAATATAGAAAACAGACAATCTTGTTAAATAATTTTCAAGCGATATCATAAGTTAGCGTCATAACAGGTTCAGGTATACCATCATGTTTACGTGAATCAAAATATTACAAATAATAAAATAATACTTACTCTAATCAACTCAAAACAAAAGAATACGTATATAATTTCCACTATTGTCGAAATACAGTTATTACAAATTGAAACCATAAATCAAACTAGTTAAAATCCATTTAGATAGTGTTTTAGTAAATGTAAATAAGATACACAAAATAAATAGGATTATGTAATAAAAAAATGATATAAAAATAAGATTATGTAATATAATAATGCACACGATCATATATATATATATATGGTGGATCACCTAAAACTGTTCACTTTCGAATAAAATCATAACATATCTTCACTATACTGGGTGTAAATAAACAGTTCTTATTCTTAGCAATAAATACGCTATAAATATAATATACATAATTGCCATAAGAATTATATCATAAAATTAATAATGCTTACCTAATATTACGTAACGGGAAAATGCGCATCCACGCGACGCGGCCTCACTCTAACAGCCACTCAGGCGCAACTGACATAGCAACCGGTCAGCCGCCGTACTAACTAAACCCCGTGCACCCCGCACTGGATTCAGGATACTTAATAAAAAGGGCGTTTCTGCATATTTGCGCCTTTTTAATTAAGTACTTCTAAGGTACTTTTTTGGTCTAACGTAAGGAATTAAGTCGTATATAACAAATGCGCTCTGGACAAGACTAACTTTACGAAGTAGAATAGGCGTAAGTGGTAGATGTAGATGTTTTTTCTTAGTCTGATATCAACAAGGTGTTGCAGCCGTTATACCATATATAATTACCTCTTACAAAAGAGGAATCAAAGTGCTTGCTGTAGATTTACATTCAACTAGATCATTGCTGGTTTCGTAACTTCTCTAGTTCTAATTTTAATTTTTCCGTCTCCAACATAAGTTTTTAATTATTTAATTTTAAATTAACATTCTCTAAATTAATATTAATTAATTTAGAATCTATGCATTGCTTTTTAGCTTCATAAAAATTTGCTATGACATTGTTTCTGGCAGACCTGCATCCATCCATTTTGAATTTCTTTCTCACTGCAAAACAAATATGAGATTAATAAAGTAATTCTAACTTTTACATAAACTGGATGTTTTTCCATTTAGTTGTATGTACATACTAAAAAACTGCAACATGAGGAACAAGAAATCATTGGTTCAAAGAACATAAAGGTGAATATGATTAGTACATCCACAATGCAAGTAAAGACATATCAGTAACATAATAATAGACAAAATCTAATAAAAAATAACATTGATTCTCAATCACTAAAATTACCATTGCCTGCTCTTGGTGTATTAAATTTTATGGTTGTAAGTGGAGTGATCACGCTTGGGCCAACAGTATCTGTTACTTCCGTAACCACAGCCTCATTGTCTTTTTCAGTATGTAATTCATTACCACCAGCACCACTAATTATACCCGGATCACCTTTACCACCACCATCAACATAATCCCCGAATGGCACAGTAAACCCACTGACTGTACTTCCCAGTAGAGATGTAACTCGGTCAAAAATGTCATCCGGGGGTATGTAGTCAGGGGGACCACCACTAGTCTGTAAATAGAGTACATCATTAGTTAAATATTTAATGTTATCATATTATTATCATGCCATTGATTTGTTTTGTTTAGTTTTTGTTGTCCCGGTTTGTTTTTCTGCTAAAAGTGATTCAAAGCCCTGAGATGATATGGAAACTCTAGGTTCTATTTTCAGTTTCCTATTTGTTATTTTCTGTAAAGGCTGTGGCGATTTTGTTTGTTTTAAATAATCTAATAGGGTAGTGTCTATACTATATTTAATGTCCTCTTCATATTCTGGCATTTTATTTAAAACTTTTTGTGGATTAAAAGGAACAATACCTGTAGCCTTAAACCCTGCTCGATATTTTCTTTATTTACAATTTTTATACTATCAAGAAGTTGTTTCAATAATAATGGAAAATGACTTTTGTTTATTGAAGACTCAAAAGGATTCTTAATTTTATATTTAGTTAGGATCCGGCGACAATGTTTTTTTAATGGACCGAATTATGCAACATCCAGCGGTTGTGTGATATGTGTGGAATTCGGGGGTAAAATACAAATAGAATATTATGTTGCTCACATAAATTTCAGATATTGACATTCAGATGGCTTGACAAGTTATCCCCTATTACAACTTTTCGTCTTTCTAACTTTTTTGCCTATGGAATGACAACGGATATGAACCAGTCTTCAAAAACTTTTGAATTGAACTAACAGATTTTGTCCGGTTGTACCTAGCATTTTCAGGACCATTCGCAGCCCACGTAGACCACAAATATTCTGATTTATAAACAGTGTACACCGGTAGCAATGTGCCATCTGCAGAAGCCGCGAACATAATTGATATATTGCCTTTAGAACTTGTAGGTGTGAGCGTAGTCACACAAGCTACGCACACAAGTATATTTTATAACCTATTTAAGTGAATGCAACGTTATTATACGGAGCACTCTCTTATACGCTGTCGCGTCTTAATTGCTGTAAACAATAGTAACTAAACAGTGCCCAGTTTTTACATGAACTTCTTTGATTCGAATATCCCACGGAGTACCTAAAGTGGTGACCCCGACCCGCGAACATTTTAGTTACCTTAAACAAGTTAGCTTGAACATTTTTGGCAAAACCGTGAAGACTGATATTCATCAAAATGACTACCGCACCTCCCACAACGGCGTCTAAAAGCATCATGGCTGTGATCGCGAAGTTGACTCGGAAGATCGAACAACTGGAACGAGGAAGAGCGCTCTATCCGCTCCGATAGAACAGCAATCGCTCGCGATCAGAATCCCGTGCTCGCAGCCGCGACCCTTCGGTACCGCGACGGACCCCAGAGAGCCATGACTGGCTTTGCTACTACCACAACAGATTTCACGCCAGGGCAAGGAAATGCACGGAACCCTGCACATGGAAGGCACCAAAGAACCAGGAAAACTAAATGACGAGCAGACAATGGCGGAGCTCTGTGCCATCTCTCCTTGTCGCCGCCTATGCATCATGGACAGGTACACCAGACTATATTTTTTGATAGACACTGGCGCAAACGTATCCGTTTTACCGGTGAATAGAAAGAATTACAATAGCGAGTGCAGTGAATACAAACGTTACGCAGTCAACGGAACCAAAATAAGAATTATGGGATAAGGTCTTTAGTATTAAATCTAAATTTACGCAGATCGTATCGATGGGATTTCGTTATTGCCGACGTTAGACAACCCATACTAGGCGCCGATTTTTTGAGCCATCACAAGCTTCTTGGTTGACGTCAGCGCACATCGATCAGGTAACTGATTTAAATGTTTTAGCTTCTATTGTGAATATAAATGAACCGTCTGTACTGTCAGTGAGCGTAGATCATCCTTATCATAGTTTGTTGTCAAAATTTCCCAATATTACCAAACCGATGTCATTCGTGGTAAATCCACTCAAATCAACCGTACAAAATTGTATAGAAATGACAGGGCCACCGATTTTCGCGCGCGCTAGACCGTTACTGCCCGCTAGGTATAAACGTGTAAAAGACGAATTGCTTAAAATGCAGGCATTAGGTATCTGTCGACCTCTAAAAGCGTTTGGGCGAGCCCCTTACACGTTGTGGAAAAGAAAAATGGTGATATTAGGCCTTGCGGTGATTACCGCAGACTCAACGCAATTACCAAGCCTGACAGATACCCAATCCCTCGCATACAGCACTTCAGTTACATTTTAGCTGATAAGAACATATTTTCAAAATTCGACATAAATAGGGCCTATTATTATTTTATTGAAACTGCGCCGAATGATATCGAAAAGAACCGCGATAATAACGCCAGTTGGCCTTTATGAATTTCCACGGATGACATTTGGATTACGTAATGCAGCCCAAACCTTTCAACGATTTATGGACACTACTTCAAGGATTAGATTTTGTTTTCAATTATGTTGACGACGAACATTTACGCATCGTATTCGAAAGATTGGATAAATATGGTTTAACAATCAATTTACCCAAATGCGTTTTCGGTCAATCCAGTTTAGAATATTTAGGTTACAAGGTCTCATCAGAAGGTATCAGCCCTACAGAGGAAAAAGTCAAGGCCATTACTAAGTACCCAAAACCCGAGACCGTAGAATTACGTCGTTTCACAGGTATGGTAAATTTTTATCGAGCTCATTTACTCAACGCAGCAGTGCTCAGTGCTTAATAAATATATCGGCAGTTCGAAAAAGAATGACAAAACTAAAATTGAATGGTCAGTGGAAGCAAGCGAAGCTTTTGAGAAATGTAAGTCTGGTCTGCAAAAGGCCGCTGCGTTGTCTTATTCACGGACTAATACGACACTCGCGCTGATGACTGACGCTTCAGATTCATGTGTTAGTGGTGTTTTACAGCAAGTAGTTAACGGCTCATGGCAAGCATTAGGATACTTTTCGAAAAAGCTCACAAATCAACAACAAAAATACTCAGCATAGGATCATGAATTATTGGCTATTTACATGGCAATAAAACGCTTTCGCAATCTATTTAAAGGACGTCAATTAACTGTATACACAGACCACAAACCGCTAACGTTTGCATTTTTAAAATTAGGTAAAGATTCCGGCAAAAGCACCCCGCGTAGAATAAGGCATTTGCTATATATTAGCGAATTTACAACAGACATAAGACACATAAGCGGTAACAATAATATCGTGGCAGATTCACTATCGCGTGTTGAAACGATCGATTGTCCTACAGTTTTCGACTACGATAAAATAGCCGACTTGTAAGAAAGCGATGAATTCGTGCGTCATACACTAACTAATTCAAATAATAACTCATATTCTAATTTAAAGAAATTTTATTTACCTGCATGTAATAAACCGATTTATTGCGATATATCCATGAATAATGTAAGACCATACATACCAGAGCAGTTTAGGCGTACAGAATTCGAAAGTATTCATAACATTAGTCATCCCGGTATTCGTGCCACCCGAAAATTAATAACTAAAAGATTCTTTTGGCCCAAATATTAATGAGTTGTCAAAGACGTGTTTAAATTGTCAGAAATCTAAGATAGAACGACATACATTCTCTGAAATTGGCGAATTTTCGAAAGTAGATCGTTTCGAACATATTCATGTAGACATAATCGGTCCATTGCCAATTTTCCCAGGTAATTATGGATATATAGCCTTACAATCATCGATCGCTGTATGCGATGGCCCGAAGCATTCCCAATACAAAACATTAACGCAGAAACCGTAGCAAACATTTTGTATAACAACTGGATATGCCGTTACGGTTGTCCCGTAAAGCCCACGAGTGACCAAGGTCGCCAATTCGAAAGCCACCTTTTTCAGCAGCTTATGAAACTATTAGGTATTAACAGGATGCGCACTACGGCGTACCACCCGCAGGCTAACGGAGCTGTAGAGCCAATGCTCTACAGCTCCGTTAGCATCTCTGCCAACGCACAGAACCCTAAAGGCCGCTCTCATGGCACGTTTGTGTGAAAAGTAATGGGTGGAAGAATTGCCGACAGTTCTGTTAGGTCTGCGCGCGGCATGTCGTAGCGATACTGGTATCTCAGCGGCAGAATTAACATATGGTCGTACATTGCGTCTTCCCGGCGACTTCTACGACGCTACACAGGTAGGTTTTCTAGAACCTCATAGCTTAGTAGAACAAATACGCCACAATATACAGGCCATGAAACCCATTCCAGAACCGCATAGTAACACGCGACCGAGTTTTGTGCACTCAGATTAATCAAAATGTGAGTATATGTTTGTTCGGAAACACAGTACGTAAACCTTTGAAGCCTCCTTACGACGGCTCGTACCGCGTTTTACAAAAAAGATCAAAAGTTTACGTAATTCAGTTGTCCGGTAGAACATCTTGTATATCCATAGATTTACTTTAAATACTTTTATACGTTTACATTATTTTACATAGTTTTATCGCTTTATTGAGCACAGTTACGCGTATACTTACCGGTACTTATAATTGTTTGTCTTTGGGCGAAGTGATTTTTTTTGTATCTGCTTATGAATGAAATGACTCTTTCTCAATTTTTTGTTGAATTGTCGTTACATGAGTCTACTCAAGTAGTGTTTTTGTTCACTCTTATATGAATGACTCTTTCAAATCATATCGAATGTTTATTTACATTTAGTTTTTAATTTATTATATTTAGACGATTTTTTTTTTTACGTGGTGGAATGCATTGACGCTCATCCGTCCGCGGGGGTGGGCGGAGGGATTATGTCGGACTCGCCGGGGTAAAAGAAAGATGTTGAAAAGATAATGTACCTCCCGGAATACCGACTAAACCTACCACGGTGTTCCTCGACAAAACCACTATCGACGGGGCCGCGCGAATCGCTTTCGCATGCGGTCGCGACCCCGCCGAGGTTACGGCCCGCCGTGTGAAACGGCAGGCCACTACCCGAAGAGACCTACCCAAAGGACTCACGCTCAAAAATTCCCTACTGTCTCTCCCCTAGGGGGGAGACGGACTCGACACAGAGGCGCGCGTGGGAACACGCACGCCGCCTCTCGGACCTGGTGCTGAACGGATGGCGGGCAGGCCCACAAAGCCCGCCACCCCCAGGTCAAACCTCAGGGTGGCTGGAGGTCATCGCGCGCCACCCGGCGCCCGGCTCTGCGGTTGGGGAGAGGGTTCAAACGCTCCCTCTCCCGCTCCGCCGCCTCCTTGATGGAGATTACTTCCTCGCAAAAGGAGGCGACGGCGTTCCACGACCTCTCACTCCGGACCATAGACTGAACTACGGCCGGGAGCGAGAGGGCAATCGATCCGACTGCCGCGATCAGCTCACGGCGCTGCGATGCCCAGGCGGAGCAAACCGCATATATTTAGACGATGTCAAAACATTTGATAACGTGTAACAATAGGGTAGTCTTGCCTGCCAGTTGCAGAATGTTTTTATTATAATGGGATACTTATGCCTTCAATTAGTTAGATTTTATAATTGTTATGTTGTAACTTATAATTATGATGATGTATTATCAATTTATCACTGTGAAATTTATAAATCATAAATCATAAATCATTTATTAGTCTGCGAATATGGGTACAAATAAGTTCTTATATCAAATATAACAGTACATTAGCCATATCCTACCACAAGGCATGCAAACTAAAATTAAAATATAAAGATGAAATGAACAATTATTTAAACAGGTACAGTAAATTAATTATAACAGTTTATCCTGCAAATATTCGGTTACTGAGTAATATGATTTATTTAACAACAGAGTTTTGACTGCTTTTTTAAATACATTTAAATTTGAAATCTCAAGAACCGATTTAGGCAAATGATTATATAGGCGTGGGGCCATGCAAAAAATACTTTTGTTTAACAATGCAGTCCTATTAGCTGGGAAACATATGTTATTATCATGTCTTTTACTATTTAATTTCTTAAAGTAGTGCATATTTTTTCTAACAAACAATACAACTTCCAATATATATAAACATGGTAAAGTTAGAATATTTAATTGTACAAAGAATGGTTGACAGCTTTCCGTTTGTTTTATATTAGCAATGGCTCGAATACATTTCTTTTGTGCCTTAAATGCAGCTTCTTTTTCGGTAGAGTTGCCCCAAAAAATAACACAATACTTTAGAAGAGGCGCGACATACCCATGATAGGCGGTAAGAAGAGTCGTACAGCTGACTGTCTGCCTAAGCATGTATAGTGCATAAGAATATGTATTCAATTTAGAACATAGCAGGTCAATATGTTCTTTAAAATTGAGAGTATTATCTATATTTAAACCTAAAAATTTTGTTACTTCTACTTCTTGAATTTTGTTACTTAGGTAATTTATATTCATATTTGTTATTTTATTAAATTTACTTCTAAATGTCATAATGTTAGTTTTAATTAGATTAATTTTTAGTTTATTTGATGTTAACCAATTTATAATATTGTTAAGAGTTAGATTTATCTCAGATTCCATATCTGACCTACAGTTTCCTGTGAATAACACTGTACTATCATCAGCAAATAACACTATATTGTATGTAGTGGTTTTTGGAAGATCATTAATATAAATTATAAATAGAAGTGGGCCCAATACACTTCCCTGTGGGACGCCTGATGTTACGGCTTTAATTGTTGATGAGTACTGTACTACTTTTTTTAGCTAAAGGACATATTCGTGTTATTTGTGTTACTTGGGTTCTATTACATAAATAAGATTTGTTCAAATCATGAATATTACCTCTGACTCCTTAGGCATATAATTTGTCTAACAGTATTTTGTGATCCACATAATCGAAAGCCTTTGTAAGGTCCATAAACAACGCACACGCCTGTTTACCCTTATCCATTTCAGATAATATAGTATGAAGGAAATTATACAGGGTGGATTAAACAGTGAGGCTTTATTTCTAACTACATATAGTATGTACCACATACAATCTCTACACCAAATTTCAGTTCAATAGGAGCAGTAGTTTAGCCACAGGATAGACTTTTAATTTTTGCTAAATGGCAACGGGTTGTATCTGCACTAACAGCTGACTGAGAGTCTAAGCATACGTATACGTAAAATGTACGAGACGTTGCCGCTCTTGCTCTTTTATGAAGAGAGTGAACAAATCATAATAAACGTCTCGCTCTTTTTCAATTTCAAGAGTAAAAGAAAAAATAATAGATCACTATGCACACTTGAAAGCGATTGGGCCTCGGTCATTAGCCCGACGGCTGGCGTCCACATTTGGAAAGACCATCGTACCTATTGTACATTGGGTCCGGGAATTACCGGATTCTAACGAGTTAAAATCTCCAAAAATTAAAAGACCTTTTTTAGTGTGCCGTCGCAGTTGTTCCGGTATACCCGTGACGCATTGCGAGAGCGCAGTGCCCGAGCCGCTCGGATCTTTGGATTGAATAGTGTTTGTGTTTGGCTTTTTTAACTTTGTGACAGGACACTGTTTGTTTTTGTTTTTATTGTGATTACTTGATTAGCACGCTGATTGCAATAAAATGCCTCGCGTCATGTACACGTCGTCCGAATACACTGACATGATATTGATATACGGTGAATGTCACGGAAATGCCGCCCTAGCGCTGCGAACATACAGAGAGAGGTATGGAGACAGCCGTACATGTCCCAGCAATGCCCGCACTATAGTAAAAGTACAAAGGACACGGGAAAATAAACCCATAGTGCCGCATCAAGAGGGAGTAGCTGCACGGAAGATACCCGCTGCACGGGCAGAACAAATCTTGGAGCATTTCGCCCGTAATCCTACAACAAGCCTTCATAGAGCCCCGCAACAATTTAGAGTAAGTCGTGGCACCGTGCACACGATTTTAAAACGTAATAGGCGCAAACCTTATAAATTTAGAAAAGTCCAAGCCTTATTGACCCGAGACTTGCCGGTTAGGAATAGTTATTGTCAGTGGCTGTTAAATTACGTTAGTAACGACGATAACTTCTTATCCAATATTGTGTGGACCGGCATTTGGAACAGACAGAATCGTAGATATTGGAGTGAAGAAAACCCACACATGTTTCGGGAGTCCGAACACCAATACCGCTTTTCACTGAACGTGTGGGTGAGCATGCATAAAAATCATGTCATCGGCCCTATTTTTATTGACGGCACCCTTAACGCGACAAAGTTTTTGGACATATTAAATGGTCCCGTTAGTGAGTACGTAGATGAACTGCCCGTAGCCGGACATCGGCGGTTGTGGCAGCTAGACGGCGCGCCTCCACATTCAGTGGTGTCTTCTAGGGCGCGACTCACAGAAATGTTTGGGCAGCAATGGGTGGGCAGATTCGGCCCCGTACGATGGCCCTCCCGATCGCCGGACCTAACGCCTATGGACTTATTTTTGTGGGGGTACGGAAAGACTTCACGTGTATGCCACGGATGTAAATACAATAGACGAACTTAGAAATAGAATAATTGTAGCATTCAATAAATTAAAAAGCTTAGTAGCGGACAATAACTTCATTGTAAGACTAAAATAATATCTTACGTCGATATCAGTTGTGTGTAAATGTGAATGGTGGACATATTGAAAATTTAAAGACTTGAGGTGATTTGTGTAGTTAGTAATAATTATGTACTAAATATTGTGTTCCCTTTGAATAAAAATTGTGAAATTGTGAATGTTGACACTTGAAACATCTGTAGCTCCGCCGCCCGCCATCGGCAAATGAAAGACAACAGAATGCGACGTTGCCGTTTTGTTATGCCAGTGACCGCAGGTTAGTGTAAATGTTTATAAATGGTGTTTGCGTATTAAATTGTTTTTAACAAATGTTTGACAGGTACGAAACAAAGGAACATAACTAAATGGAAAATGATTCATTTTCATAATTATATATTCGTCAAGATTTCATTGTTTTTAAAATGTATTCTGCTATTCAGGGCGGAGACAAATCCAACGAAACAAAAACCATGAAAATTGATCCAGCCGATCTCGAGTTATAAGTGTTGTAACAAACCCGTCTTTGTTTTATATATATAGATTACTATCAAACGTAAAAGTATATTCATATTTCTGGTTACTCAAATATAGATGACGGTTGAAAGCTTCTATTCGCTTATTAAATAAAATTTTATTATTTAGCTTAAAATTTGGAGAATATAGGATAACATTCGTATGTGTTATTTTTTCGAGCTTACATATAATAGAAGTCACCAATCTTTCATAGTTAGTAGACGATAGAAAATCTTTTTCGCCTATTAAGATAATACAGTAATCTCTTAGCGTATAGTTTACAAGTTTCAATTCTAAAGTAGCAATTAATTCCATTATACCAGCGTTAGGCAGGCAATAATGACAAATACTTGAATGTAAAAAGTTTTTTCAACCATTTCTAAAATATTATTCTTGTTATTATCACTAATTATACAAACTTTGTTGGAATTTGAATTTTTATAGTCCAAAATTGCACGACTACGACGCTGTACCAATGTATTTATTACCTGGGAACCAGTAGCGACCTCTATTGGGTGTATTGAATGTTTGGAAGTACTTGGTTTATCATTTGTGCTGCATATAACATCATCAATCGGTTTTTCTTTTGCCTTATTTATAGTTATATCTTGTTCAAGATTCTTTGGTGTCACATGTGCATCAGTGAAACGTTTTTCCGGTATATTTGTTGAGTTTAGAATCTGCGTATCAGTAACGTTGCACTGGGTCTCTTTATTCAGCTTAACTATTGTGATTTCAGAGTGATCGTAAACTAATTTATTTGTTAGGGAGCCTTGTTTACTTTTCTTATGCGTAGAATTATTGTTCTTGCGTGGTGTTATGCTTTTTTTTCAGGCGTTGAGCATATTGTTTTATAAGTGTTAATAGTTTTGATCATAGTTTGTAAGTCAGATTTAAGACGGAAATTTTCACTATTCAGATTTTCAATTTCTTGATGTGCGCTCAATAGTTGTGTAGAAAGATTTTTATTTTGTTCAATTAAATCATTTATTGTATCAGTGTAATTTTCGTGTAGGCTGTCTGGTATGCTCATCATTGTGGTGTCAAATATAGTTTTTTCATTGCTATTTGTAGATAAGTCAGTTAATGAGCTTGATCTAAGAGGTCTTCGATAGGTAATGTTATCGTTTTCGTTGTCCATTTCACTTGGTTAGAAGTAAATATTAAAATAAAATTACTTATAATACGCCATCTATGAATAGTTTGAGAAAACAAATTGAAGTGTAGTTTTGAAGTTTACTATTAGTTTCAGCTACTCGGCGCTAGATGTCATACATAAATATCGATAAAGCAGTTCTGGATTTGTGTTCGGCTACTGTCCACCTGTGGCGCTGTCATAGCGCGACTTTCAAATGTGTGAAAAATAACCGTCGTTATATTTATCTTATCACACAAATGCACTAGATTATCCTGCTTGATCAATAGCACAATGTTCACTGGTTCATTTGAAGAGAAAAGTCATCATATATTACTTTAAACAGTCATAGTTTTACTTTTATTTGTATATGTCCAGTATCACTTGTCAGTTTTAAGTAACTTTTCTACACTGTATACAATTTAAAGATAACACTTGTACTACATATTTAGGAGTTAATATTCACTTTGACACTTAATAAGAGGTTATTAACGTGTGATTTATATTTTTATGTACCTACGTTATTATTTATTTTATTTCTGTATATGTTTTTAGAATAAAACGGTAATATTATTTTTCAAAAAAGTGGGTTATGTTGTTAGTGTGAGCGTAGTCACACAAGCTACGCACACAAGTATATTGTATAACCTATTTAAGTGAATGCAACGTTATTATACGGAGCATTCTCTCGTACGCTGTCGCGTCGTAATAGCTGTAAACAATAGTGAATAAACAGTGCCCAGTTTTTACATGAACTTCTTTCATTCGAATTGTACCTAAAAACTATTCAATATTCGTTCAGGATATTTAACGTTCTTTTTCAATGTACAACTAAACAGCCATAATAAATGTTATTTCTTACTAACTAAAACTAGAATAATCCGTAAAATAACAACTCAAATAAATGTTATAAATTGTTAAAATATATTATATTATTTATGTTTAAAGATGCAACATGACATGTAGGTACTCATTGAGCTCGTAAAACATTTTTCTTTTAACCACTGAGTTAATTTCTTTTTAAACATTGGGCAAGGTAAATCTTTAAATGAATTAGGCAATTTGTTATATACTTTTATAGCGTACACATATGAATAACTTTTATACAACTGTAGTGAACCCGGAGAATCAGAGAAATTAGTTTCGTCGTAGTTGATAATATTAGTACTTGGTACGTCTTTAAGAATCGAACTCGAACGCTTTATATTTTGAACTGATCTTATAGTTAGTGAATCTTTGTGGCGATGTAAAAAGTTTTTTGCCCACCGTTTTCCAGGTACTTTATTATGAAACAAGTAAGATTTTCCATTTTTATTTAAATATTCAAAAATTAAGATTTGTATATCTAGTCGGCTTAGCGGTGACCTCAACTCACTTGCAGCAATTAAAAGTTTAACAATGTCTTTCTCTTCAGATTCAGTTAGTCGCAGTGGATCTCCATATGAAGCCCTGTAACTTTATTTTCAATTATCTGCCTTGGAATGAAAAAACGTTTTTCAGCTTCTAAAAAAGTTATTTCTTTTCTTCTCACGAGATCGACGGCTGTATTTAACATCTGTATCGAATAGTTTTTGTATGTTCTACTTCCTAATTTTCTTCTGTCTCGACCCATTATCTAGAATCCATATTATCTAGTTAAGTTTTTTTACTCCCGTATACGACAGACAGATTAAATATTAACAACCGGCCTTAGTAATTATATAACTTAGTCCAATCAACTGATTTTGATGAAATGTAGGTAAGTAGGCATTTACCTCTACGCATATATACAATAAATAAAAAAACATACCTACCTATCACCTAACATTCATTCAGTAGGTACGTATGTAAGACCAACAAATGAAAACCAGTCGAAAAAACAATTTTGTTACAATTACTTTTAAGTAAGTACATAGGTAAGTACGTAATTAGAGTCGAGAAAAAGGGACAACCCTTGGCATAACCAAAACATGGCAGAGAAACTGTCACATACCGGCGTCAGTCGGGTGGCAACATTACCAATTGACTTTTTAACGTAGATATTGCAATTAAACTATTTCTAATAAATTATATCCGTTAACGGTTACAAATGACAAGTTCTATGAAAAATATACATACCTGCGATTAGATTTTATCACCGTGAATTTGCCGGAGCACTCAAAAAATACGTTGCGTCAGTGAAAACTTTTGGCGGTCGAAGGAAGTGTCAAAACATGTTCTAGTGTTAGCAATACAAAAACAGTGTGGTCAGCTAACTATTAAATTTTCTACTAAAATTTTCAAAATGCTCATTATGTCATATTTATTTTGGTAGTCGCAATTTTGTAAACGGAAACGGGGAATGGCAAAGATGCCAAAGGTAAATTTGCCAGTTTTCACGGTATTTAATCTTTCAAACACATACTTATTCACAATATGATAACGCATAAATTTGTTATTAAAACATGATCTGAATTGATCTATTCGACATTGAAATATTAAATAGATTTATCCGATGATGTAAACCGGACCATCAGCCAATTTTTTTTTTCTTTATTTATTTCTGGGCTATATATATATATGTCTATCGAGGATAGGTGAGCCCTAGCGTTTCCTAAACAGAACATATACTACATACTACAATAATATATTAATTTAAATTAAGTTATAAAGGTTAAAGGTTAAAGAATCATCTGTTATAAATAATCTTTTCTATAATACATTTTGCAGCTTCAGAAATCGGTTCGGCTAATATACTTAAAAATGCTCCTTGATCATACTTATTAATATTAAAATTCTGCACAAATGATTCTCTAAAGGTGGCCCTAAACGATCAATCTGCTTGATCAAACGATTGAGTCAATCGATAGACGCGCGCTTCAATCAACAGCAATCAGCCCTTCAATCTTTTGATCCAAACCTTCTTCTCACCAGAAATGGGACCAGTGCACATTGTTGTTCGTTCGCTGGTGGTACAGTTCAGTGAGCAATGGTTTTGAACACGGATTTGGCCTTCCTCTCCCTCACATTGGTTGCCCTCAAGCGGAAAAAACAACAGAAAAAGAAACGACGGTGGTCCAAGTAGTGGTATAAAATGAGAAACCGTTTTTCTCATAAACATTTTCTGCGGGATTCGGAACCAGAGGACTACATGAACTTTTTGAGAATGGACGGAGAAAGTTTTGATTATCTGCTGGAATTAGTTCGGCCCGACATCGAGAAGAAGGATACAAACATGCGTGAAGCGATTCCTGCAAGCCAAAGACTGTCTGTCACGCTGAGGTACCTAGCGTCTAGCATAGATTTAGAAGATCTCAAATTCATTTGCGCCATTGCTCCTCAAACTCTGGAGTCCATCATAATGGAAGCTTGCTCAGCAATCACAAAGGCATTGAAGTAAAACATTCAGGTAATTATTTTCCAAGTAAATCTCTTTATATTTTAATAAGGAAAAGCGCAATGAATATCAACTTACAATTTATTAAAAACACTAGTCCACATTGAGGTAAATGAAGAGAAGTACGCCGCAGTCTCATTGTCTTGGTTTTGCGCATGGTGCAACAAAGGGCTTGGACGCGATGCGTAGGTAGGCTGTGCTGAGTTGGGGTACTTCTACCAATTAGTTGAACAAGATGACGAATTTGATGATGAAGGTAGCATGGGTCTATTATACGGGTTATTGAAACTTGGTTTAAAAAAACTATTTTATAGGCTAGAAAAAAAGTGCAATATATTGTCAAAAGAACTGGTACACTTGATTTAGAAATATAGTAAAACAATTAAGAATGAGACCTCCGACCCGTATCAAGAATGAGAACGAACTGGCTCTCGAGCCCTGAATATCGACGTCCATTCTCTAAACTGCTGACATGGCAACAAAGTGAGGTGGATACAGTGCTCAGCCGAATCCATAGCATGTTAAGGGTATAACAACCCCCCGCATAGGATTGAACTTCGGTGATGAAAACCGAAGTTTAGAAAACAGATTCTCGTAATCGTGGTGCTGGGATTGGCGATCCTTCCGGTTGCGTTTCTATGTCAGGATTATCATTCTCAATATTGGTCGAGATTCTCTTAAATCTAGGAATTACATTGTACAGTTTTAAGACTATGAGACATATGATTATTACTATAATTAACACAACAAAACTATTGAATATGAAATAATGTGTCCCATATTTTATTATAGCTGATTCCTTTTTGATGATTTCGTCGAGATTCGATATTAGTTTATCGTTTTCTTTGATTAATTTTAAATCGTCAAGATCAATATTTTGAAGTGAAATAGGAGACACAATATTGTTTACACTATTAAGGTCTAGTTTACAGCAGGAGTCGTTGATAATATTAAAATCTAACCTAGGAACAGGGATACTTATATTTATAGCACTATTTGTCGATATAAGTTTTATACTTTTTGTATACACTGTACACTTTTCGGGGATGTGTAGAACACCTATTCCCGACACTATTACTTCACTTGTTTCCGCGGTGTTGCAATCAACGTATATTTTGTTTGGGCGCGATTGTATATAGATCCACTTATTGTTTGCGATTGGTTGCCAAACGTCCAATTCACCTGTAATTGTCTTTGTTTTGCACAGGATAGGAATGTCACTTGTCGTTTTCGTTAAAAGTTCGCTTTCACATGTGGGATTACCGATTGTCAGTGACACAGTGGATATTTCGCAGAGGAAGAACTCAGAGTTTACAGTTTTACATGTGTCTAAAGTGTCTAGAGTTCAATAACTAATCTTATCATTAGAGATGGCAGTATATAAGCTTGAGGGTTGAATCATACTATAAGTTCTAGGCGCCTCCGCTCCGTGAGGATTAGGTAACGCCAGATTATAATACAAATTAAAATCATCGTCAATAGCAAGAGGAACTTGTAATACAAATACTAACTTATTCTTAAAATAATTACATGCTACATGAGATATGCTTAAAATTAAGTGGATATTATCTAAACTAACTAAAAAAGGAATTCTAGAGCCTCTAGGAAGATGTCGATCATTATTAGCGAGCTCTTGGTAAAGTTGAGCTGGAGTAAGTATACTCGGGTGTAGTATATTTTGTTTAGTTAGGATAATAG
The DNA here is from genome assembly GCA_963675205.1 of Catocala nupta. Lineage (NCBI taxonomy): Eukaryota > Metazoa > Arthropoda > Insecta > Lepidoptera > Erebidae > Catocala > Catocala nupta. The sequence goes on along the minus strand of OY776108.1, from coordinate 9,513,911 downwards.
CGTTTATCAAATCTTCGAGTTGAAAGGAGAGCGTCATTAATGAGCTTTCGAGATTATTAAGTATAGATAGGGCTTTACTTTCAGCCACCAAAGTATTCGAGACGTTTGCGATATTATTTGTAAAGTTAACAACGTTTACTAACGCATCGTGTAGATGCTGCTCGTTTATATTCAATTTCCTAATAGTTTCTTCGAAATATTTTAAGGTTGATGTAGTAACTAGTATATTATCTTTTACTAATTGGGCTAGGTTCTTTTGCTCGCTCTGAATGGATTCTATGGCTGAGTCATATTTCAATGCATCGTCTTCGTCAAGTGTGCCAAAGATGTGTTTGAATGCGGGGCTCCGACGCAGAATGTCCACATCTCAAAATGTCCACTGCCTTTTCCGCCAAACCATGCAGATCGCCGGTTGCGTTTGGACAGTAAATGAGACATAGATTCGTATTCGCGTGTAATATCTTTGTATCGAACTGTTAGAGGGGAAAGTGTATCTTTAAACTGGTCAAGGTTTGATTGTTGGCAAACGAATCGAATGGTACTGATAACTTTATTTAGATTAACGAGATATGGCTTTATATAAGATATATCTGTATGACTAATAACGTTTAATTGTCCATTGATAATTTTCAGTTTTCCTAACCTATCAAAGAAGATGCCGGAGCTGGACGTTAGCGGCTGGACAATGTCTGGTTGTGCACCGATCGAGATGCTGAAATAAGGTAAAATGTCAAGTGAGATAGAAATTTTGATTTGTTTTTGTTTACATAATTTCAGGCTAAAAAGGATGTGTAACTTGAGCAGGTTTAAGTTGATCGAAATGATGGGTTACATGACGCCTATTAATTAGAAGGGTAGCTGTGTGATTATTGTGGACTCTTATTATCTTGTATGGTCCCTTCCAGATGGGTGACAATGTTTTCCTTAATCTTAAGTGGTTTCGAAGGTAAACGTAATCCCCAGCTTTGTATTCTGGTGGTCGTTTAGTGCGTGTGTCGTAATAGGATTTAGAAGACTCTTTGGATTTAATTATGTTTTCTAACGCTTTGTCTCTGGTGTATTTGAGCTTATATTGTAACTTTTTGATGTAGTCACAATAGGTTGTCCCAAGGTCTCTTTCGTATACGGATGTAGGAATATAGGGTTTATGACCGAAGATCAGTTCGTAAGGAGAAAATTTTGTTGTAGAGTGTATAGTGGTGTTGTAGGTGAGTATAGCAGTATATACAAAAGTAGACCAATTATCCTGGTTTTCATTGATAAATGATTTAAGATATTCTTTCAGAGTAGAATGACTGCGTTCTAGAGCGCCATGTGTCTGTGGATGATAGAGTGATGACCAGAGTTGTTTAATTTTTAGGAATTGGCAAGTTGTTTTGAAAAGTTGTGAGGTAAAATTGGTACCTTGGTCACTCAGGATTGATTGAGGTATAACAAATAGAGATATAAAGTGTATAAGGCAATCGCTGGTTTCCTCAGCTGTTGTATTGCGTATGGGATAGGCTAATGAATATTTTGTAAGGTCGTCCTGTAAGGTAAGTATGTATTTCAATTTTGCAGGTCCAGACTCAGGAAGGGGTCAGACAATATCTAAACCTATACGTTGGAATGGGGTAGTGGATGTGGTAGTTATTTCCATGGGAGCTCTATTCAGTTTCCTAAGGGCTTTATTCTCTTGGCAAAGTTTGCATTTTTTCACGTAATCTTCCACGTTGTAACCTTTAGAGTGGTTTCTATAGGAGATCTGTTGATCTAAAAGGAAAAGGCCACGCCGTAGGGGCGTGGTGTCCCTAGGTGAATTTAATGAGAGAGAATAATAATAGATGGTATGACAATTACACTTTTAATATTTTTAGAATACAAGTATAGGAAATAATAATCTTTACTCTCTTGGCAAAGTTTGCATTTTTTCACGTAATCTTCCACGTTGTAACCTTTAGAGTGGTTTCTATAGGAGATCTGTTGATCTAAAAGGAAAAGGCCACGCTGTAGGGGCGTGGTGTCCCTAGGTGAATTTAATGAGAGAGAATAATAATAGATGGTATGACAATTACACTTTTAATATTTTTAGAATACAAGTATAGGAAATAATAATCTTTACTACATAACAATAGTCAGGGCGTGGTTCGTTAAAGGCTTGCTTCGTGTCCTTGTAGAATCGGGACACTTAGCTGAAGGTGTGGAGCCGGGCCGGGAGAAGAGCCTGCTGGCGAAGAGTTTTTCCTCTCAGGGAAAACTCGGTCTCTGGAATGCTCCTCGCCACCGGCAGCCACGGGAGGACGGCATCTGAAAAATTTAGGATGAGTGGTGTCAGTATTTTATGTTAGGTAATAAGTAATTAGTAAACAGAATCTATAATATGATAACACCGTAGCTGCGAACAGATCATTAGCAGATAACAATAATAATAATAATGTTCTCCAGACCGATTTTCGGTCACGGCGGCTAATCTTAACGGAGATTGGCCATCTGCGCAGGAGATATTATAGTGCACAAGTATGTGCGCAAACACAAGTGCACTCTCTGTTCCCTTACCCTCATGATCCGATCGGACGGATAATCCGACACGACCGGAGAGAGATCAGGCGCAGGACCAACGGCTTTACGTGCTTTCCGAGGCACGGGGGTGTCTAACACCGCCAACTTCATAACTCCGGGCTCGTATTGAGATTTCTTAACAGAAAAACCCAATACCTTTATGTTGGCCCGACCCGGGATTCGAACCCGAGACCTCATGCATAGCAGTCATATTCACTACCACGTTAAAAGCAAGGTGATACATTCATTAGGAATGCGGACTCGACAGCTGGCCGTTAGATAATAAACACGTTTAGAATGTCAACAATGTAATTACTTAATGAGTTTGTTATGAAGATCAATAAACGACAACTACGGTGACGTTGAACAATACAAGAATATAGCGATTAGTACGCCAGCAAGCAGATAAGAACAACCACTATGAATGCAAAAAAACATGACGGGATCAAAAAGATTGAACCTGTAGACCGACTTGACAGTGACCATTTAACCACTGAACCACTGGGTGAAAAAGTGAAATATTTAGATTTCTATTAGTATTTTCGAAAGCAATAATTGATATGATGATAGAGTGCGTAATTATAAGTCACAAAGTTTTGTCTACAAAAAAGGAAATTTTTATAGTACATAAAAATTTATAGACAAATACACGCTTTGAAGTACGCAGTTTAGAAGTATATATTTTCTAGTGTTACGCTAGGAAGTATTACTTTTGTAGTTAAGTAATTAGGTTTATTATAAACAAATCACAGAAGAAAAAAAAATACAAAGCAATGTCGTGATCTAGCTAGCCCTACGACGAGGTCTTGGGTTTGGTATAACAAAAGTCCACTAGCTAGAACCACCAAACTATTCCTTTAATTAGTTTCAAGTCTTTAACATGCCACTCACCGAGAGGTTTACCAGACATATCAGACAGTATATAGACTAACGGAGACTTCTTGGAAACAATTTTACATTTAATGCATTTAGGAGCAATTATTTTATTAAAATATTTATTCTTATCGCTGCGGTATAATGTTCTTCGAGAAGCAATGTCACTCGCGTTGAATTCAACCGGTTTACTACGCAAATTATATTGTTTACAATTATGTTGGCGTGCGATACAAGAATCGCACGAGTTTACGAACTTTATGACGTCAGAGCCCATGCCCGGCCAATAGTAATTAAGTGCGAGACGCTTATAAGTTTTAAAAATACCAAGATGGCCAGCTGTGGGCGAAGAATGGATTTCAGTTAGGATGTTAGACCGTTGCTCAGACGGCACAACCTCTTTCCATTGAAAGTCTCTAGTGAGAGGATTAAGACATTTTTTAAAACGATATAATTTATTGTTTATGACTTGATAGTCGACAAACGAACTCAGGGAATTAGTACACCCGTTATAGATATTTAAATACCAATTGTCACAGAAGAACCCGTGTCTAGAAGGCCAACGGCGCTTTTGCCATTTACGGTGAGAGAAATATAAGGGGTATCTTCGATATTAGAATCGCGGATTGAGGACGAGCGACAATGGTTAAAGAATTTAGAAATATAAGTTAACCAATCAGACCAATCAGTTTTATTGAATTTAGAGTGATTATTATTTCCCCAATCTTTGCCAATTAGTTTCTTTGGCGGAGTAGTAAGTTTAGACTTACAATTAGGACAATCAGAAACATGGAAACCCTTCAAACCGCATTTAAAACAAATTAAATATCTCGGCTGGCGACAAGCGTCGAGTGAGTGTGAGGTACTCCTACAGCGAGGACAATATCGATTATTACAATTAAGTGCAGATCGAATAACATTCACGTGTGCCTTTGAATTAAAATATGTATTAGGCTGATTATTAAAGTTTTTACTTTTATAATTAGGAGACTTATTATAAAAGTATTTATTATTGAAACTGCCCTTATAAGGACTAGAAGAATTAGCAGAAGGGTAATTGTACGCAAAATCAGGTGCCAAGGTGCTAGGGGACACTTTAGGTGGTTCCTTAAAGTTCTTAGCACGGCTATCAAACCTTTCAAAGTTTCTGCATACGTTAATTAGAGAAGGAATACCCACTACGTTGGTAGTTAAAAGGCAATTAGTGTAGCACGGCCTAATGTTATTTAATAAAATTTCGAATTTATCAGACTCACTAATGGGCACATCGAGACGAGAAAATAAACCTTGCATTTTAGCTATATATAAGGTTATGTTCTCAGATTCGCCCTGCGAACGTTGTCTTATTTCAGACATCAGTTTGTAATCATAATTATGGGGGCTAAAGTCTCTCTTCAACAACTGACATAATTGACCCCAAGAAGTGACGCTATCCCGAATACTACGAAACCAAGTCAAAGCGTCATCGGAAAAGATCTCAAATGCAAAAATGAATAACTTATCCTCAGGTATGTTCCTAGCTGACATAAATTCATTAACCTTCTGAATAAAAGCACACACACAAGCAAGTCTTGTGTGTGTGCTTTGTATTTAAATTTAGAAAGTTCCGAGAAAAGTTTTCGCTCATAGAACGCTCGATCTGTTCGCAAGCTATAGCACCACCACGCAAAGTAACTTCGTAAAGTAATTCCGACTTATTCAACAACGGAAACTTAATCTCGTACGCCATCTTGTATAGAATGTTCGCGACGCTCACGAGGTACCGAACGGCCGAGAAATATTACTAATCACGCAATATAACAACATAAGCAGCGAAATAAAAACACTATTAATAGAACACAGTGAAATATAAGCGTATGATTCTGGCCAAAGGAGCAAGGAGAAGAAGCGCGATAGCTAATAAGCGTATAATATGTAGCACGTGTAATGGAATTATCTCGAATAACACGGCGTGGATAATGATAATGTATGTAATTTCACTACGCGATCACGCACGTGGTTGATTAGGCACTTAAAAAAGAAAAACTTACATACCCTTTGAGCAGAATACACACGCACAGTACACAGTATATAGCAAAAATAAAATAAATACCACGTAGCAAGCCTTTTAACTTAATTGCCGGGCGCCATTGTAACCTTTAGAGTGGTTTCTATAGGAGATCTGTTGATCTAAAAGGAACAGGCCACGCCGTAGGGGCGTGGTGTCCCTAGGTGAATTTAATGAGAGAGAATAATAATAGATGGTATGACAATTACACTTTTAATATATTTAGAATACAAGTATAGGAAATAATAATCTTTACTACATAACAATAGTCAGGGCGTGGTTCGTTAAAGGCTTGCTTCGTGTCCTTGTAGAATCGGGACACTTAGCTGAAGGTGTGGAGCCGGGCCGGGAGAAGAGTCGACTGACGCCGTCCGCTCCTTATATAGTCTCGCGCCGCCGGTCGCGAGAGGTGGCTAGTGACGTGCGCCCGCGTTCGCCGGGCGCCTAGGCGATTATCGTCACAACGTCACTTCTCATTCCTTTCCAATAAAATTGTTCTTGTATTCTATTGTACATACGAGTCGACCCTAGATGACCGGCAGTTGGGATGTCGTGATTATCATGAAGGATTTTGGGTCGTTCACTTAGACTGGGGTAAATGATTTTGTTTAGGTACACGTGGATACAGATTTTTGTATTGTGGAATATATAGGTAAGGATATTGTAAATTTTCGTGTAAGAGTGTTGGTCGAAAGGATTATTAAAGTCTGAGATTGCGATATCTGTGGTTGATGGGCAGTGTATTATTTCATTTCTTACATGCATCAGAGTATCATAGATAGCGGGATAGGAAGATTCATCAAAATGATGTACTTTAGTAAAGATAAGGTAGACGTCTTTATCTTCACAATTTATTTTTTGGAAGGAATGCAATTCCTTTTCGGAACTAAGGATCTCCTCTTTATTTGGGATATCGAATAAAATTTCAGAGATGTAGGGGTTTGATTCATCCATATCGATTGACGTGGGAATTAGGATTATTTTGTACGGGCATTTAAGGAGGTTTTCGTTATGTTCTTTCAAGAGCGTGTTAGGATTAGTTTCTTTGTTTGTTATTGATTTTAGGAATTTAGAATAGTCTTCGTTATTCGTTTGTGAGTCGGATGAGGCATTGTATGTAGTGGGTGAAGGGATTTCGATGTTGTCAAAGTCGGGGTTAATGTCGCCACTCTTAGGGCTTAGTTCTAATGGTCCTAAGTCTGTAAGATCTAGTAAAGATCCTTCGTCTTGATTTTGGTAAGGGTCTGAGGCGGTGCTAGGTCCGGGTATAGGGTTCGTGTAGGGGTCAGGCATAGGGTTCGAGTAAGTATTCTGAGTAGGATTGGTTTCTTGGTTTAATATCTCATCGTGGTCAAATGTAAATGGTATATGGGGTGGTAATTCTAACAATGGATCTTCTAATAGATTTTCAGGCAAATCATTGAGGTGGATACAGTGCTCAGCCGAATCCATAGCATGTTAAGGGTATAACAGGTCGAACAAAACGCACTCCTTCCCTTGTCAAGGTGCCCATTTAGGCTTCAAAAAGCGTGTCATTAATATTTTTTTCTGCAAAACATCGTTGGTCCGGAGGTAATTTTTTCAATTTCATAGCCCACCCCTTGGCCTTAATGTACTCTTCAGTCTCAGGCCGCTTGAAATATTCCGTCGCTAGTCCCACTAAATGCTCAGTAGTGTCTAGTATTTTCCTTTTATTACCCGATTTTTTATGTGGAAGGGGCTGGGTCTGGTTTTGAAGTAGGCGTTGCAAGTAGTCCAGTAGTTTCAGAACCTTGTAGTGACTGCGAGTCAACATCATGAATTGGTGGGTGTAATAAAAAATTAAATACAGTTCAAAAAAGCTTACGAGATTTAGGCACAAAAACAATTTACTAATATTTATTAGTACAAATTAATTGGTACTTTATTCAAATGATGTAATTTTCATGTAAACTTTAAAATGCTAGTATCGTTTTATATTTCTCGTCTAGGTTCCGAAATCGCAAGAGGGATGGAAAAGAGTTGCACAGTAGTTCGAAGATCAATGGAATTTCCCCAGCTGCGTAGGGAGCGCTGACGGCAAGCACGTGGCAATCCAAAAACCTCTCAATTCTGGATCTTACTATTATAATTACAAAGGTTTTTGCAGCATTGTGCTTATGGCTATTGTTGATGCTAATTACAAATTTCTGATGGTGGATGTGGGAGCAAATGGCCGAGTGTCTGATGGCGGCGTGATGAAGAACACTTTATTTTGGTGCAAGTTGTGTGAGAACCAGCTTCACATGCCTGATCCTCGTCAGTTACCGGGCACTACTAATAAGAAATGTCCGTACGTGTTCCTCGGAGATGAAGCTTTCCAACTTCTCCCTTATTTCATGAAGCCGTACAATAGGGCTGCTCTGACCAACGACAAACAGATCTTCAACTACAGACTCTCCCGAGCCAGAAGAGTCGTTGAAAATGCATTCGGAATATTAACGAAGAGATTCAAAATAATTCAAAATGCCATTAAATTTGAGCCACAAAAAATTAGAAAAATCGTTATGGCATGTTGCCATTTGCACAACTACTTATGCTCAAAAAAACAGAGCCAACTATTTGCAACCTCAGGAGATTGATTCCAAGGAGGACGTTACTACTGGTGCTGAGGAACCTTGGTCAAGAAGGCAAGACACTCCACAGATGCCTTCCCTTCAAAACACCAAAGGCAATGCAACAGTACTGGCAAAAACAATAAGGGATGACTTCTGCGAGTTCTTCAACACCTCTGGGGCAGTTCCGTGGCAAAACAAGTGCCTGAATGAATAAAAATGTTAAGTACCTACCTACTGTGTTTAGGTCTATAGTTAAGTAGATACCTACTGTAATCGTCTAATAAAAAAAATTAAGATATAAATAAATTAATTAAATCATAAATATAATTAAATGTTACCTCAGAAGTTTCAGTCTCTGCCATTTCTATCTGATCTTTTATGAAGAAAATATCATGGTAATATCAAAGCGAAGGTTAAGGGGTATCATCGGTAGACGTCCCTAACACTTCTTTTCCCTCGATGGCCCTAAACTCCCTGATGAAATTTGTTCTGAGAACATTGATTTTTGCTTTCAATAGTTTCACGGTTAAATCAGGTTTCAGCACTTTCAACGCACCCACGATTTTCTCTAATGATGCAGTTTTCTTGTTTCTGTTGTAATAGTCCTTGCTCTTCACTTTCCATCATTCCGGATAATCGTGATATAATTCAATCAACAGGTTTATGAATTCCCGCTCAGAGTTTTCGGGAAGCTCACTTTCCGTAGCGGACGCCATGGTTTCCACCTAGTGACTGACGCAATGCTTGACGAAAATTGCCCTAGACGGTCAACCCCCTCCTTCAACCGCTTGAGTCATTCAAACTTTCTATCAATCACCATCAAGCCTCGCTTCAAGCGTCAAACAGGTTCCTATACGGTCAATCACGCTTGAGTCAATCGGTTGACTCAAGCTTTTATATTATATTTATTATATTTATAACAATCTTACCTACACTATCATTACAGATCTATGATCCAATGCGACAGAGTGGCTACTAAATTCTAAATCTACACATTATACCTGGTTAAAAAATATCTTAATCTAAATAACTTATTACATATAATGTAACTTTTGCGAATTCACTCAAGTTGCAGCACAATACATCAACCCTCCCGTGAACCTCATTCACCACGCGTATGGCTCTAGTGAGAGGAGTTCTCGCCAGTAGGTTGGTCCTGGCTGCAGGCACAGCAAGCAGGGGCGGGCGCCGCCGCCTCCACACGTACCGGTCGGGCACGCACAGCTGTAGGTGTCGCAGCACTCCCGGGTTATGCGCCAGGCCACGTAGTAGTTTCACCACATACGCTACGAGCGAAAACTCCCGTCGTACTCTTAGAGTGTTATACCCTACCATACCCAGAACAAATAGTGTAGGGTACATCAATGGGTATAATGGATATACCCCATACAGCTTGTAATACAAGTGTCTCGTGAACTTATTTTGGATACGTTCCAACATAACACTATATTTCGCCTCATGAGGAGCCCAAATGAATGCGCTATGTTCGAGGTGACTTCTGACTAATGCGTCATATAGTACCCTTAGTGTCGTGATGTTAGTGAATCCCTGGGACTGCCTGAGTACGAAACTTAGGTTTCTGTATGCCTTCTTACATATCCTATTGATATGCTCACGGAAGGTTAGTTCCTGAGAGAAGACTACCCCTAAGTCTCGTACCTGAGACACTCGTTGCATCGGCACATCCTCAACCTTGTACTGATATCTCAAGGGAGTTTGTGCGCGAGTGAACGACATCACCGAACATTTAGCAACATTAAAATGCAGTTTGTTGTTATTGCTCCATTCGACCACTCTGTCAATGTCTTCCTGTAGGCGTTCACAATCTGAGTGATCCCGAACCTCGAGCAGCAATTTCAGGTCATCCGCAAACAATAAACAAGTCCCATGTCTGACGACTTCCGGCAAGTCATTTATCATTACAATAAATTCGAGAGGCCCTACATTGGCAGCAATGTAGGGCCTCTCGAATTTATTGGCTCACGCCCGATCTCGTGTAATACGGTTGAGATACACAGCCATTATAGTCGACATATTGCTGGCGATCCTTCATATAGCTAGCGAAGAACTGTAGCAGAGGTAGTGTACATCCAATTTTCGCGAGCTTCCTTAACAAGATGTCATTATCCACCGTATCGAACGCCTTTTTAAAATCGAAGTACGCAGCATCTACCTGAGTACCTACCCCCGAGTCTACTGCAGGCACCACCTGTACCATAAAGTTAATAAGGTTTGTAGCAGTGCTGCGTCCAGGTCGGAACCCATGTTGTGCATCTGACAGACGCGCACGCATTTGTTCCTGAACGGAGCGCTGAATAGCCGACTCGAGCACTTTGGCAGGCGTGGAGAGTACAGCCACCGGTCTATAATTACAGGTATCTGAACGTGGTTTTCCTTTAGGAACCGGAACAACGCGCGTGATTTTCCACCTTTGAGGGAACGTGGCTTGTTGTAAACATGCATTAAAAATGTGAAGTAATGGCTCCGCCAGTACCCTCCCGCAGTCTCGGAACAGAAACGCTGGTATCCCGTCTGGGCCAGACGAACGTTTTGGCTTGAGACTCCCAAGCGCCTGCTGAACTTCCGCGAGACTCAGCGTCTCAATGTGTACTCGTGCTCTGGTCGCGCCGACCTCCGCCGCCGCCGCGCACGCGTCCAGTTTGGGTGGCTCCTTGCTGTACACCGACTCAAAAAAGTCAGCGAACTGCACAGCACACTCATCATCTGTTAGATGTTGACCCTCGTTTATGATACTCTGCTTATTTAGTGTATTTCTTTTCGATCTTATATACTGCCACGGGCCGCGCTGCGGCTGTGCACGCTAACCGATAGCGGCGGGTGGTGCGCGTCGACCGGCACCAGCGCCTCATCCGCCGCCACCACCGTCACCCCTCCGCTAATGCCCGCACTCAGAACCAAGTCCAACTGACGACCCAAATGGTTGGGTACTGTGTTACTTTGAGTGAACTCGCAATATGATAAAAAACATTCGAAATAATTACTAATATTAGCAGGACAAGAATATAAATTAAAATCACCAATTACAATAACTTCTCCATACCTATCACATAATTTTTCTATTATTCTAAATAACAACATGTAATCATTTTCCGAACTTCCTGGCGGAATGTAGACAACACAACACACAAACAAAAAACGTTTATTTAAATGTACCGTTGCACAAACCATTTCGAACACACAAGTGTCTATCGACGCGTCCAAGATAGGTAGTTGTCACAGCTCGAACCGGTGTGTGGCCACGAGAAGCGCGCCGCCTTGCTTTCGACCATCCGCTCGATCACATCGTAATATATTATATCCGGGTGGAATCATTTCCGCGTCTTGTATGGATTCACTGCAGCCAGACTCAGTAATAGCGAATAAGTCCGAGGCGGATGCCGATAAATTATTTCTGAAGTAGTCTAGCTTAGTTCGAAGACCCCTAACATTTTGGTAATATATTTCAATTACACTATTTCTTATTGAGCGGGCTGTTCGGTTGTTTCCAAAACCAAATCCATTCATTGAATTCAGCGTTTAGTGGCCATACTTCCGCATTATTCAGCAAGGTATAGTGCTTTTCGGATACTCCTATAATAAAAGACGAGTAATCTCGTGCTGTTTTATGTTTGATCTTCTCAATTTTCATAGGTGCTTCAGGCCCACAAAGATTTTTTATGTAATCAGTCATAGCTTCTTCTGCAGATTCTGGATGCAAGCGCCATACATGTAGATATTTCATTCTTTCCATAGCCACTATTCCTTTAATTTCCGTATTTCTTCCAATAGTCACATTTTTAGACAAACGGATAGGTTTTTTATATTGTACAGTAGTCCAGCCAGTTTCTTCTTCCTGCTCCGACTGTTCAATAACGTCTGGGGCGCCTGTATAACTCGTCTGTGCTTCAAGTACCGTAGTAGCAGATTTCGTGGCCCCACACTTGTTTACATTCTGGATTTCGGCGGTTGGTTGATTATGCGTTTTGTTATTTTTTTTAGGTTTTTTGGTATTATTTTGACCAACGGCTTCAGCAAATGTAGAGTGAGAGCTAGTGGATGCCTTCGGTGGTAGGACGATGCTGGTTGATGTCTGAGATTGGATATTGCGAGCCAATTGAAGGTTGACTTTTTTTTTCTATCACCGTCATTATTTTTACTAATTTGTCAAGATCTGTTTTTGTTTGCTTATATTGATCTTGCATGAGCGTAATCGCATTTGACTGCGAGTCCAAGCGGGCCATAATGTCCAATCGAAACTGCCTAAGTTCATCCAGCAACACAGAATCCACGTCGCTTGAAATTGTAGGTGAGAATTGGACCCGGGTTCCTCGTTGGGAGTTCACATTATCAGGTGTTATGGTTGTGTGTAGTCTGGTGGAATCCCCTCTGACCGGCGTATCTATATTTCCGCGCTTCGGATTTAAGCAAACACACTCCGGACATACCCATTTCTTCTTATATGCTAGGGTAAATATTTTAAAAGCATCTAGGTCAATTTTGAGACAATTTAAATCATAAGCTGTCATGCATTTTTCATTTGAGCATTCCATAAAGAAGTTATCTGTTATAGTTGAACTGCAACCGCCGCACTTTTTCTCCATTATTTTTGAATTATTATTAATCAGAAATCAGAAATTACGTGGATGTGTGAGTGTAACGCCAAGCGCTCCACTTTTCGCAGAAGTGCGACAAGGATGAATTATTTGTCGCGCGCAGCCTGTCTCTTTCTCCCGAGGAGGTGAAGAGCTTACCTCAGTCTTGCTAGCGCGCACGATATTGCACTCGCGAATAAAATCAGCAAAAAAGTTCACTCCACTTTGGTACTTAGTTTATTAGTTGTACGACAACAATACGAATCAATTTTCCATGAATTAACACACCATTTTTTTGGTAAATTACGAATAAATTGCGAATAATGCGTCCGCACTCGACCGCGTACACACAATATAATGATAATGATTGACCGTCTAGCTTTTGATCATAATGATTGACCGTCTAGGGCCTCCTTAACCCTTTGATATTTAACACATTTGACAAGTACCTATGTGTTGAATATCTTCTATTGCGCCACATATATCACAATTAGGTGAGTTAGCCTTCTTCATCAAGAAAGCAAATTTTCGCGATGGATAGTGGCCCCAACGTTATCTATTCATTGCAACTATATAACCTCTACTTAATTTACTATCATAAAACCAAGGCATTTGAGGAGATCTGGGTGTTCAATTAGACAATGCACTAAAGTTCGACATACACATATTGAATACTGTTGCACGAGGTTTCAAAACACTAGGGTTTGTTATACGTAATTGCAAGGATTTTAAAAAACCATCTACGAAGATAAACCTTTTTAATATTTTCGTTCGACCGATACTAGAATATGGCTCCGTAATTTGGAATCCACACTATGATGTGTACAAAAAACGCTTGGAAAGTGTCCAGAAGTGCTTTCTGTATCATCTGTGTTATGGAGATCATATAGCTAGAAAATGCACTAGCTACACCGATAGGTTGAAACATTTCAATATTAAAACACTTGCAAGCCGTAGAGAAAAATAAGATTATATCTTCTTACACAAGGTAATTAATGGCACTATAGAAAGCAGTCAATTATTGAGCCCAATACCCATTAAAATTCCCTCTCGAATACCAAGAAAGAATACTTACAACTTTTTTGATGTACCCACTCAAAAACAAATTTAGGTCATTATGCTGCAATACCAAGACTCTGTAGGCACTACAACAAGATATCTGAAACCCATGAAATTGACATTTGTGAACTTTTATGTAAATTCAATAATAATAATAATAATAGTATTTATTTGCGAAAATGTGGTATAAAAGTTGGTACAATTTTGAATAGATAGAACAGCACATTCCGCCAAGTAATGTTGGCATGCAATGCATGCAATGAACTATACACAATAATCAAAACGAATTAGAAATAGAATAAAGAAAAAGTAAATGTCAAAGAAAATAAAATATAAATCAAATCATAGCCATAAATTACAAATTTAAAATGTACAAAGAGGAATAATTATGCACATTATCATAACATTAGTTTGTAAAATGTTTATCATTTAAATAGTCATTAAGATTGTAATAGCATTTCTTTACCAGCAATTGTATTAACTTTTTCTTAAATATATTAATATTCATTTCTTTTATGTTTTAGGTATTGTATTATATATAACACAGTCTTATGCATAAGAGCAGTATTGCATCGGTTTAAACAGAGGCGGAATTCATCACGCTGTTGTCTTTCTGAGTGTTCTGATGCCAACTGGTAGAAATTAAGGTTTTGTTTGACAAATATTGCGACCTCATAAATATATAGACAGGGTAGAATCAAAATTTGATATTTCTGAAACAACAAGAAACAGTTAAATGAATTTCTTTAATCATCTTGCCTTAATATGTCTTATTTGTTTGTTCATAAATGTACCTACTGCTCTTTATATCTGTTTTGGTTATGAACCACATTATATTGTAAATTGTTTTTAACCCTTTAATCTTAGTTGTTAATTTGCCTGTTATTGCATGCTGTAGTCTCCTATAATTGTAGGGGTACACATTCATAATACTTATGTGTAAAATTCTGTGTAAATTGTAGTGTATATTCTTTGTTGGAGATCCCAAATAAATAAAATAAAATAAAAATGCTTTTAATTAAGTACAAAGACAGCTATCCTCTAGTAAATTCACATTAAAATAACCACAAATAATAATAAACTTATTAATTTTTGAAATTTTATATAGAATCTCATCCATAAACTTTTCAAAACAATCATATAACGCTGAAGGAGGCCTGTATACACTCAATACAATAAACTGAGGCAATTCCACACAGGTTATTTCAATAGTTCGTTCAACAGAAAAACTGACAATGTAATGGCGCTCTTTAAATTTAAACTTTTTATTTATCAGTATCAATGAGCCACCATGTATTGCCCGTTCCCTGCTGAACGAGCTGCCTACCTCATGATTATTAAAATTGAACATGAACTGATTGCGTTTTAGTCAATGTTCAGTTATACAAAATATATCAATAGCATTACAGTTCATGAACAATTCTGTTTCTAGCTCTTTGCTTGTGATGCCTCTTCTGTTTTGTTGTACTAATTTTATTTGATTCTTTTTACTACTATTGTTATAATACTTTGATTTAATACCTATTATTTTAGATTTTGAATTCATATCACTATTGCAAGAGGTACTCTCTATTGTTGCATTACTTAACCCCTTACCGCATGGAATTTTTATTTATTCTGGAAAAATATATTTTATAGTTCTAGACACGTACTATAAAGTTAGATCTGACACTTTTTCGAAATCTGAATAGTTTTTGAATTATAATAAAAATCGTCTATTTCCCATATATGGCAGAGTATACTGTAAAGGGAACTTAAACGAATTTGACATATTTGGCATTATATGCATTGAAGGAAGGACAATTGAAACTCTCTGCCACATTTGGCATTGCATGCTGTAAGGGTAATTATAAATAATTCTTCAATGTTAATGTAATAGTAAATGAAACGACATTGAATGAAAATCAAGAATATAATTTTTAAATGCACTCTATTGCATTCAGTAATTTCACGATTTATACTTATTTATTTAACCTACTAGCTAACAATTCACGTAAATTCAGTCTCAAAATTTCGACCTATGAAAGATGAAATAGCTTAAAGCAATTCCTGTCTTTATTCAAACACAAGTGTATGTTACATTTTTCACATTTAATGTAGGATTTGCCTGAGCAACCGTGCATCTTACATATTTGTCGATCCTGTGTGTATGATGATCTAAACCATCACTGGCAACTTCTGGGAGTGGTAAATCTATTCGTCGTCTTCTTTTTCTTTTTGGTTCTTCGACAGCAGGCCCACCTCGATTGCGAGTCGGTGTATAAAATGCTTGGTTAGCTCTCGTTAGTGATTCAGCCAATACTAATTTAAAATCGAGTAATGGTATGTAGGTTTCGTGCGTTTTACGCCACAAAATCCAACTGTTTACGCAAGTTAGATCAATCATGTGAAAAAATATTTTATGATACCATTTCTTACTCCTCACTTTGATGCGATAATAGCCCAGCATGGAATCTAAGAGGTCAACTCCTACCATATATCTATAATATACTTGCACAGCATGTGGGCAAGGCACAATCTGGAATATTTTTTTCTTCCTGTTGAACCGTTTCACTTCTCCCTCTGGATATTTACCAACATATGTCGAAGCCAGATTTACAACTTTATTATCCAGCCATGTCACTACAGATATATCAACGTCCTCAAACTCCACGACTTTTTTGACACTATAACCCCTGCCTTTTTTGTCATCTGTCCAGCATTGGGAAGATCGTGATTAGGGAGACGTTTCCGATTTATTGTGCCTAAGGGCAGTATACCTTTCTTATGTAATGCAGCCATAAGTTGCAAACTTGTGTACCAATTGTCAAAAAACAACTTATAATTCATATTTTCTGGAATACTACTTGACAAGCGCCTAGCTACGTTACTGCTTACGCCTAGGTCAGGATCGCCTTCGAGAACAACATTCGACTGAGCTCCCGCATAAAGTTCAAAATCATAAGTTAGTCCTGACGCACCACTCAAAACAAAAGCTTTATATCCCCACTTGTGTGGCTTTTTAGGGTTGTAGTTTTTCAAACTAGTCCTCGCTTTCGTCGGGATGACTTGTTCGTCAACTGCTAAATACTCTTCAAGAGGTAAATCTAATCTAATGTAATCTCTCGCGAATTTTGCTTATGAGCGGCCTAATTCTTTGTAACTTGTCATAATTGGGATCATTGATCATCACTGGTACAGCGTTTTCATTGTTGGTAAAATGAAGAAACCTCTTCAATTCCTCAAAGCGATTACAAGTCATGACATAACTTATCGGTGTGAAATTTGAACAGGTATTCCAATAATGGCGAGTAGTGGGGAAGTGCATGATTGACATATAAATTAGTACACCTATGAACTGTTCAAATTCTTTACCTGTCATTTCTAACGCTGAGCCTCGCGTCTGTTCAGAATAACGATTCATTTCTTGAGTTATATATTCCATAGTTTCTAAAGTGAATAAATACGAAAAATATTGAAGAGGTGTGTCTAAATTTATTATTTCTTAAGGAATATTTTGGTCTCCCAAGAAGGCGCAACCAGCTTCGTCATAATCTAAAATTTGTCTTCCCAATTTAAAGGAACAGGTTTATTTTTGGGTAGGGCCCGAGAACGTGATGAACCAGCAACTAACGGATCAAAAGTAGGCTGCTCATCTTGGTCTGACGAAGATTCCTCGTCAGAATCTGAGGGATAAATAATTATATTTTTTTGGGTCACTGAATTTCCTCTAGGTTCATAGTTTTGATCATCCGCATCATCCTCTGATAAAACACCTTCGTCATCTTCACTTTCATTTGGTATATCGACACCGTAAAATCTTCTTGGATCCATTTTTCTGAAAAAGAATTTAAATAATGTCTCACTGCATATAATGCCAAATCTGACTTCGTCTCAAAGTAGCTAATACTTCATACAATGCCAGATATGGAAAATTGATTTACCTCCTACTGCATATTATTCCATATTTGTCATGTTAAATTTTACCATTATTGTCGCTAAACTATTATTGTATTTTTAGTGTTTTTAGACCTTTGAATAGTTATCTTTGCGCCACAATATCAAAATCAAAACAGAAGTAAACACACACTCCGAAAACCTTTTTCAAAGTTACCACTACCGTTATCTCAAATATCAACTCCCACCGACTAGTTTTGACAAGTTATAGTTTCGTTACACGGTAAACTAGATGGCAGAAGTTGTATTCATTTTGAAGTTTAGATATTGCCTGATATGTCTTACGGTGCCGTAAGAGGAAAATTAGCTACAATATTTATTTCTGAACGTTTGAAAATAAGTACCCATATATGGGTATCTATGCGGTAAGGGGTTAATTTAAATTATTGCAATTACTGATGTCAGTATTAGAATTATTAATAAGAATGTCTAAATTAGAATAATTGCTCATGTCAGTATTAAAATTATTAATCAGGTTGTTAGATTTGTTTACATAATTGCTCATATCAATATTTAAATAAGAAATATTTGTAATGTCATTATTAGCCATTGAAGGAATGGCTGAATTATTATGCATGTCAACATTATGTTCGGAGGGCGCGAGATGATCTCCAGCCACCCTGAGGTTTGACCTGGGGGTGACGGGCTTTGTGGGCCTGCCCGCCATCCGTTCAGCACCAGAACCGAGAGGCGTTGTGCGTGTTCCCACGCGCGCCTTTGTGTCCAGTCCGTCTCACCTCTAAGGGGGAGACAGTAGGGTTTATTAGTGAGTGCCTTTGGGTAGGTCTCTTCATGTAGTGGCCTGCTGTTTCACACGGTGGGCCGAAACCTCGACGGAGTCGCGACCGTATGCGAAAGTGATTCGCGCGGCCCCGTCGATAGTGGTTTTGTCGAGGAACACCGTGATAGGTTTAGTCGGTATTCCGGGAGGTACATTATTCTTATTCCATCTTTCTTTTACCCCCGCGGAGGGGTATGAGTCAATGCATTGACCAACGTAAAAAATAAAATTACAACTTTTTGTTGCTCATTAGAAGCAACTTGTTTAGTTTAGTGCAAGTTCTTGGCTGTTATAGTAAAAAATATGATAGCGATACAGGTATCTGTCTCCTAACATAATTGGGAAGGTAATATTTACCTTTTGTCAAATTAAAGTATTTACTAACAAATCTATTAGTGTCAATAAAATGAAACTTGTCATAATTTTGCCGATTTATTTGACAAGTTAAATTGTGCATCAATGTATTTAAATTATGTCTAATAATATTTTCCTCCTGTGGCAAACCTTTACTCAGGGGAAGTGTAAACATCACAATGTTTTTAACATTTAAATTTGATAAGTACTGAAAATAAGTTATATTTTTTTTAATAATTATTCTCACTACGATTATTGTAGATGTCTTATTAAATATTAACTTATATCTTATTTGATTGTTAATTATAGTAGTATATTTCGAATTGCAATTTTTTGTTTATCAATTTAACATGGAATCTTACGTCTTTCGAGTAATTACAGTATAAATTTTAATAAATAGCTTAAAATGGTACAATATGATAAAAAAAAAACATTCGGATTCGAGATTTTTTTGTTTTTTTAATTTCATTTTCTGAGAAAATTTACCCTAGTTATGTATAT
This sequence comes from Catocala nupta, assembly GCA_963675205.1. Taxonomy (NCBI): domain Eukaryota; kingdom Metazoa; phylum Arthropoda; class Insecta; order Lepidoptera; family Erebidae; genus Catocala; species Catocala nupta. The sequence continues at coordinate 9,494,654 of OY776108.1, read as the reverse complement.
TTCTTTTACGCCATCAGAAAGTAGAGATTTCAATGAACAAAAAGACCACTGACTTTTTTAAAAAGCAGATATTTTGACGACAGAATTTTCGATTGAAAATTAGGGTGCTTTTTCGATATGAGGTGAAAAATTAATATCAAAATATTTATAAAATAAAAAAAAACACCGTGTGTTTGAGACATAAAAAGGTAAGTTTTCAACAAATTTCGTAAAGGAAAAAATTTTTTGTAGAAGAAAAACCAATTGGTTATTTGAATTTTTCACATAAATTTTGAGGTTATGTGAAAAAAGTATAACTACAAAAGTTGTAGATGTTTTTAATATCTACAACTTTGCCATTCAACTTTTTTCCATAGGACTTGTAGTTTTGCCGGAAATCGAGATAAACCGCTTTTTACCCTTAAAAACCTTCCACTCCCCGACCTCAGATCGCCCGTAAATTATTTTTCCTTTCATTTTTGTTATATTCTCTTCCTTTTCCAATGGGCTTCAACCTACTATTTTTTTTTGGTTTCAAAAGCTATCGACCTTGGTCTAGTATATCCATAGTCCTAAAACTAAATCTTCTTCTCCCTAGCCTTTATTTTTCCCAAGACACCAGGTCGGCTTTTCTAGTCTAACCGGATTTGCCTGGATATCAGATATCAGCCCTAAAACTATAAATGCAGAACTTAAAATTTGTGTATATAGTTTATTTAAAAGATCGCGACATATAACATCATTGATTTTTTTGATAAAAGGAGAAAGATACATTACGCGCTAACATCGCAATCAGAACACCTGGACTCGGTGCACGACTACATGCACCGAAACTCACACATCTATGATCAGTGTCATCACAGTTGCAAACCTACAGTCACAGGAAGGACAGAGATAAGAGCCGGCGCTGTCGTGCGAGCGTAATCGCGTTAACCGCCGAATGTTGTTTACGATTATCAATGAAGTGTGGCATGTGGTAGCGTTAGCAAATAAATATCTAGAAAAAATAAAAAAACATTAATTATTTTGATTTTTATTAGGTACTTAAAATAAGAAATATTGTATAGAGTAAACTTAATTCCAATTAAGTTTGGTTATTAAAACACTCCGATGAACTAGAACTTATATAACTTCAAATAAAGATAATTTATTTAGGTTTTGTCGTTTTGTTACACTTGATATTGTCGGATCTATTTTATGAAAATAATAAATGACATCACAATATTTAAAAGTTGTATTCTATGGTTAAATGTAACTGGTTGATCTAATGAATGAATTTCTAAAGCAGACAGAATATCTGAATTTAGAAAAGATTGAATTACATTTAATTTTAAATATTTGTTTCACACAAAGAAAATGTTGAGTATTGTTTTCTCTAATTTATATTTATAAAACATAATATTCACTTATATAATAAGAATAGTGATATTCACAACTTAAACACTAGAAATAAGCATAAGTTAGTAGGTCCGTACCATCGTTTACATAAAGTTCACAACTCATTTGCGGGACTCAGTATACGCTTTTTTGATAAACTACCGATTGATACTATAAATTTACCTTTACTCAAATTTAAAACTGCTGTTAAATGTCAACTTATCCGGAAGGGCTATCAGTCAATCAATGATTACTTAAATGATAAAAACTCATGTAACTAGTCGCTTGTTTCATACAGGATTCAAATAATGTATGTATTATATAAGTCAATTTAGTTATGTGAAGGTACTTCGTGTTTATTTTATGGTGTGAAAGTATCTTTCTTTTCTTTTAAACAAACGTTACGAACTTATAAGTATTAACGTAAATTTTGTTTTAAAAGTGCTTATGTCGGTTGAGAACTGTGAAATGTAGTCCAGATGTCTATATTGTCGTGGCGAGCAGTTACGTCTCTGCTGGTGAATAGCGTAGCATAGGGGCTTGTATTGTATTAAAGTGGTAGCGGCTAGCCAATGTTCGAAGTATTTAATGCTTTCGTAAATAGCAAGAAGCTCTCTATCGTATGGTGAGTACTTTTGCTGCGATGGGCTCAGCTTACGAGAGAAAAACGCTAAGGTTTGCCAACTACCATCTTTATATTGTTGTAAAACGCCACCCATGGCTAAATCAGACGCATCCGTGACTAGTCCCAATTTAGTGTTTGGGTCCGGATGAGCTAACAAAGCCGCACTACAAAGGCTATTCTTACATGCGTCGAATGCCTCCAACGAGCTTCACTTAGCTCGACAGGTTGAGATGCCTTTACGTTGCCGGTCAGTAAGTCATGCAAGGGAGCCTGAATCTGGGCAGTCCGAGGTATGAACCGCCGGTAAAATTTAATCATGCCCAGAAACCGTCTAAGTTGCCTAGCATTTTTAGGCACTGGGAAATCCCTAATTGCTTGAACCTTGCTTTCCAAAGGTTTGGTACCGTGTTGCGAGATGTGGTAACCCAGAAAAGTAACCTCCGATGCACCAAAAACGCATTTGGCAGTGTTAATGAGCATGCCATATTCTTTCATCCTTGTGAAAAGTAGGCGAAGATGTTCCTCATGTTGTTTTTCAGTTTCTGAAAACACAAGTTAGTCATCGAGGTACGTGTAACAGAAGTCTAGGCCACGGGTCATTTTGTCCACAAATCTTTGAAAAGTCTGACCGGCATTGCGCAGACCGAACGTCATAAAGGGAAATTCGAAAAGTCCGAAGGGTGTAGTGATGGCGGTCTTTGGAATGTCCTGCTCAAAAACAGGGATTTGATTGTACGCCTTTACAAGGTCAATCGTAGAAAATATTTTATAGCCAGATAGATAGTGGGCAAAGTCATTAATATGCCTGATTGGGTACTTATCCTCGATGGCGTAGTGGTTAGTGTAACCGACTGCCACGCCTGAGGTCGCGGGTTCGATTCCCGCACAAGACAAATATTTGTGTGCATGAACATGGATGTTTGTCTTGGTCTGGGTGTTTCTATGTATAATATGTATGTATTTACAAAAAAAATAGTTTATATGTATGTTTATCCATTGTCTAGTATCCATAGTACAAGCTCTGCTTAGTTTGGGCTAGATAGTGTTGTGTGTATGTGGTAGAATATTATTATTATTATTATTATTGTTCTTGCGTTAAGCAGCCTATAATCGCCGCAAGGACGCCAGCCGTTGTCTGTCTTCGGTGCGAGATGGAGGGGTGATGACCAAGGGCTATCTGAAGGTCGAGCTGTACCATTCGCTAACATTGCTTGAAACTCAGCCTTAGCGATTTTCATTTTATCCGGTGCTAACCTGCGTGGGGAACAAGATACTGGGGGGCCTGACGTGGTGCGTATGTGGTGTGATGTATTATGTTTAGGTGTTACTGGTACGCCTGCTGGTCGCGTAATTTTCTGAAACTTGGATATTAAATTACGGTATTTGCAATCGGCAGTCACAATCTTTACACTTAAAATTAAACAGTCAGTAGAGGCTATAGAAGCTACAGCTGACAAATTCGTAGTACCATCTATTAAACACTGATTACGAATGTCTACAATTAAATTAAATAATGATAAGAAATCTACGCCTATAATGGCTTTAGTTAAGTCAGCCACTATAAAACGCCATGGGAAATCCCTACGAAGGCCTAAATTTAAAACAATTTGAAGGTAGCCGTAAGTGTCGATCGCCGTACAGTTGGCCGCACACAGCTGATACTCCGTTTTCGCACGCCGATATTGGGGTAGTGCAGATCTAGGAAAAACGCATAAATCGCTTTCGGTGTCCACAAGGAATTGTACCTTCGATCTGCGATCTTTCACGAACAGGCGACCAGTTGAGGAAGGGCAATCTTCAGTCGCCATTATCGACTGCCCGATGCGTTTCCCGGCTGATAATCACATGGACGGACACATTTCTTTGCTTAGCTGCCAAACCTATAATGGTACCAACATTGCGGGAACTTCCTATAGTTAGACTGCGAACGTTGGCCTGGGGTGCGACTTCTATGTCCAGAAGGTCGCCTGGTACGAGAGCGGGAACGACCCTGCCTCTCAGAGGTCAGTGCATCCACTTTCTTGGTCAGCTCCATGATAAGTTTCATCATGTTCATCCACTCGTGGCGTGGATGCTGCTGCGACTTGCGGAGTGGTAGGCGCCATGTCGTGCACCCTATCAGCGAGGTCCGCGAGCTCAGTAACGGACAAGCTCAATTGGGATGCGATAATTGTTTGCAGGTTACCTGGTAAACGACTCGTCCAAATGGTGCGAATAAAATCTTCAGGTATCGTTGGGCCCGCGAGGTGCTGCAGATGCCTCAAGAACTGAGAAGGCTTGCGGTCGCCTAACTCCTCCGATTGTAGAAGTTGTTTCACCTTTCTTTCTTTCGACACTGATAGCCGCTTTATCAATTCACTCTTTAGCTTCTCGTACGCGCCAGTAGCGGGAGGCGAAGTAATGATGTCTTCGACCTCAACCGAGTACTGCCGATCCAAATGAGCGAGGACGTAATGGAATTTGGTGTGATCGTCCGTTATTCTGGCAAGCTTGAACTGGCCTTCTATTTGGCAAAACCATATAGTGGGCTTTTCTGGCCAAAAAGGCGGTATGCGGACACCGACTTCAAATAGTTCCAATGACGAATGTTCTAGTTCATGATCCTTGGAAACACGATCACCGTCACTACTCATTGTCAACTCTAACAGTTCTGCTCGGGGTCACCAGTTTGGGTGTAATATAAACACTATTTAGTTCTAGTAGGTTATATTGTTTATTACACTCGTAATGGTATAGGCGCGGTCGCGATACAAAACGGACGTACATACAGCGTCGGGCATAGGTCGTGACGGGCGACCGGAAACTTCCGAACGCGAGCCGAAGGAGTGCGCGCGCGCAGACGCCGCACAGTGTGTGTGTGTGTGTGTAGGATCACGCGCCTTCAAGGAATGGTACTCTGCAGGCGGTGCGCTGTTTGTAGGTAAAATATATATTTGTGTAGTGTTCAATTGTTGTTTAGTTGTCTAATTTGACATGTAATGTGTGTGTAAATACAAGTCACCCACAACTACATTTAGTCACGAACTACCTTTTCATGTCACAAAGTGTAAGTGAATGCGTCCTCATGTAATACTACTGTCTATTACAAATGGCTACCTACTGATAAATATTATTTCAAATCTCAAATGCTTCTTACATAACATTACAAACTTTTCTTTATTTTTAGAATTTTGTTTTTTATGGACAGTGACATATGGCATAATGACTACAACACCTGGTACATAAATGAGTTGTAAAATACTGAATTATAAGTTGATGGCGATTTAAAAGAGTGGCCTTGAGTTTCTTGCAGGTATCTTTGCATAGGCTCAACCTTTTGCCTGAACCTTGCATCTAGCATAAATGTAAATTCAGTAAATGTAATAAACTCACTAACCTCTTTTGACGTTCATAAGTGTTACTTTGTGACCTAAGTGAATAAATGATTTTTGATTTTAACTTTTGAATTTTTTTTATTGCTGTTTCGAACTAAAGGCTTATCTTGAATAAATCATAAGATGTATAGCACAAATTCCCCATATCCTTTAGATTAATTAATTTATGAAAACTTAGTTTTTCATTAGTAATCAACTCAGTGACACATATCTCACATTTATTAGTTTTCATTAATGCCCTAGCGACCCATCCAGCTATATATCCTATGATTTGTTCAGCACTTATTGACATATTATTTTGATCGTTTAAAATATTTGATAATATTTCCACATTATTTTCGGCCGTAGTGTCACTTACATTTTGCTTCTTTTTATATCTCTCACCTAGATATATGATCCACCACGTGTAACTTTGTGCTTATTAAATGATTCACTACCATAAATATCTGCCATAGAAAAACCTTCACCAGCATTTACCAAATCTTGAGCACTTCTGCTAACAGTTCTATTTATGTTTTCGATAGCCGAGGAGCACGTAAATAGGGGAAAATTATCAAGTGGTATACAATTTCCCGAGAAAGAAGAACGTAGCTCTAAGTGTCCTAACACTTTTATATAAATTCCCTGGAATTGACGGATATTTGGCAAAATAATTCAAGATGGTCTTGGCTAAGCCTGTACATTGAAATATATTTTAGCAAGCCAGTTTCAACTAATGTTGAGTATAAGTATTTCAGGCTCTCCATACATATTAAAAATCCAATAAAACCAGTTTTACACACAGATTGAGTTATATATATTTTTTGTTATGTTCATTGTAACTCTACGTCTTGTTATCTTCTATTTTTATTTAGGAATTTTGATGAACAGATGTACTCTTTCATTTTATTTAGGAATTCAAAAACCTTTTCTTTATTTTCTGCACTAAGTGGTTTCTTAAAACCAAATCGTTCACGTTTCCGTGAATTCATAACATCGAATAGATGGTTAAATTTTTCAATAAATTGAACTGTATCTTCGGTGTTTAGAAACCGTGTTGAGAAAAGTAATTTTTCATAAAGTTTTAACCCGGCGCCGTTGCGGCTGGGTATTCAATACCCGATTTTAAAACTCTAATAACTGTAATAAATGATACGCGTTATTTGCAGTTCACAGTAGCTGCGGCTGTTGAGTTCTCGGAACCGATTAGCTATTCCATTTGGTGTCACTGCGGCTACAGCGAAATTCGCGCGTGTGTGAAGAGCGCGCGGGTAAGTTCTACCCGGCCATAATGGCTGCGTAACATACCTATGTACATTGTGTTTTTTATTATTTATTGACGTATTGTGTATCCTTTTGCAGAGTTTTGCCCAGGAAGTCATACGAAAATGAACAAAGACGACTTTTAGCCCTATTTGAACAAGCTTCTGTGAAAACGACCAGTGAAAACGAACAGGACAGTTCAGATGAAGAACAATTATTACAACCAGTGACCAGCATTTTTTATAGGAAAAGACAATACAACTAAGTGGTCTTCTCCACCACCTCGGAGCAACGTTCGTACAAGGTCAGTAAACATAATATTACAAAGGCCTGGCGTTAAACCTTTTGCACAAAATTCGAAGACAGAAATAGAGTGTTGTTGATTTCCTTAGAAAACTTGATTTATCAATGCTCGAAGGCCATCTTTGTGTGAGAAAGAACATGGAGAACGCGCTTCCAAATTTATGCAGGTCAATGCAGGAGTTTTTCAGGGGTTCGACTTATCCCCTACGCTCTTTCTTCTGCATATCAATGATATGTTGAATCTCAGCAACATACATTGTTATACGGATGACAGTACCGTGCATGGGCGATATCTCGGACGTCCTGGGACCAAACAGGCTGAGGTTGAGGGGAAAAGGATCTTGTCATTGAACTTGGTCCAGTTCAACGCCAAGAAGACCCAGGCATGCGCGTTCTCAACAAAAAAGTCTCCGTTCTTTCCCCTCCCTTCTCTGAAGAACACTCTACTGGTGATACGTGACAGCCTCTCCATCTTAGGTATGGATCTTTGCCGCTCCCTTAATCCCAAAACCTACTTCGAGAGCGTCGCGAAAACTCGGCGTTCTGAACAGAGTGAGGCGGTTCTTTGCGTCTGGGCATCTGTGCCTATTGTATAAGGCACAAGTGCGCCCTTGCGTGGAGTACTGTTCTCATCTTTGGGATGGCTCCGCGCAGTACTTGCTAGACGCTCTTGACAGGTTACAGCGGCGGGCTATCCGTATCATCGGCGATCTAGAGGTCACGAGTTCACTGGAACCTCTGCAACTCCGTAGGGACATTGCCTCATTGGCATGTTTCTACAGAATATACCACGGGGAGTGCTCTGAAGAGTTATTCCACCTTATCCGGCCCTCCCCTTTCCTATCCAATACAACGCGTGCTGGGCTCAAATGCCATCCTTACACGGTGGAGTCGACTAGAGTGCGTACTATAGTGCTTAATATTGGGTCCTCATACCTCTGCCGAACGATTAAGGCATGGAATTCTCTGCCAAGGCACTGTTTCCTTCTTCCTTCAATCCTGGGTCTTTTAAGCGGGGCGTGAAAAAGCACCAAACGCCTCGGCTGCTATGAGGATGATGTGGAGGCCACTGCTCTTAGACCAATCTTACCATCAGGCGGAGTGTGGTCAGTTTAACGAGCAAAATAAAAAATTAAAAAAAACTTATTCGCGACCCAATTGGGCAAACTATGACCTACGCGCCGAGCAAATCTTCTACAACATACAGGAAATGTAAAGACTGCCCTTCAGCCAAAGATAAAAAAAACAAAGCATAATTGCAATAAATGTGACAAGCCTATTTGTTGACAATATATATTATACCAGTATGCCAAAATTGTGTTGATCTCGATAGTGATTAATTTTGCATATTATTAACAATAAATAAGCTTTATTCCTATATAAAGATTAAGTTTATATTAACTTGTACTAAAAACAATTATTTTTATGAACGCAAAGTATCCTTTTTTATGTTTTGGAATATATAATGAAAGTTATGTTACAACGACTGATTTTCAGAGGAAAAGCATTTTAAGTTTAATTTTCGTTGATTATAACTTAATTTTATAATAAATAAATAAATTTTCATAAATAATGGTTATTACTGCCTAATTCCCTACTATAAAGTACTAATATAGACAAAAAATTCATTCAGTATACATATGAATGTATTGGAATCCTCGGCATAGAAATCTCGAATAAAGTCCAGTTTGGGAGTCCACTTGGAGGACAAAGCTAAATTAGCGAGCAAAAAGGTGGATGTACTGAACAGGGCGAGGCGGTACTTCATACCAAGTCAACGTCTTGTACTTTACAAAGCACAGGTCTGGCCGCACGTGGAGTACTGCTCACATCTCTGGGCAGGGGCCTCTAAATACCAGCTCAAACGAGGTTTAAAGAGAGTTCTTCTATCACGGTAGGCAGTGGCTTTGCTGTGTCCTGATATTGCTGAAGTCCATGAGCAGCGGTTACCACTTTCCATCAGGTGGGCCACTTGCTAGTCTGCCACCAATTACCATTAATGCGTCTGCTACACTTTGACTGAGGAGCTGGGCTAGCAAGCTTTACTTTAATAATTTGATTACGGAAGTCGATATGTTTAGGTGTTAATTTATTTGCAAAAGTAAGCGTTTCACTGCTTTGTACATGGGTTGTTCAATAAGTTTTGCGGTTCGATAAGAATAACACAATTTTATGGTTTGAAATACAATTTCTTTTTCAGTATACTCGTAGTCTCCCTGAACATCAATACACTTGTAGCAACGAGATTCCAATTTATGAATTCCATCCCTGAAGTGAGAATCTGGAAGGGCTGCAATACGCTTCCACAGCTTTTATGACCTCATCATTTGATGAAAAACGCTTTCCACGCATGTTTTTTTTAAGTCTGGAAACAGATGGAAGTCGCTTGGGGCCAAATCAGGTGAATACGGTGGATTTTCCAACAATTCGAACTTTAATTCAAGGATTTTAGCCATTGTCAAAATACTTTTGTGACACGGTGCATTGTCCTGATGAAAATGAAATTTTTTCTATGGCAAACCGGATCTTTTGTACGATTTTTTTCCTGCAGCTGGTCTAAAAGGTTACAATAATATTCAGAATTTATTGTTTTACCAGTTTGCATGTAATCCACAAACAAAATTCCTTTCGCATCCCAAAAAACCTGATGATAACACCTTCTTGGCCGATTGCTGGACACGAACTCGTTTCGGAGTCGAAGAACCAGGTTCACACCACTCATTAGCCTCTTGTTTTGATTCAGGATCATGGATTATAGATCCAAGTCTCATCCATAGTGATGAATCGACGCATAAAATCCACTTTATCTTTTCGAAAACGCTGTAAATGTTGCTGAGAGAGTCGCATTCGAATGTGTTTTTGTTCCATTGTTAGCGAATGTAGAATGTGTACACCCACTGTGCACACAGCTTTCTGAAACCCAATACTTCAGTCAAAATATTGCTTACACTGCCCAATGCTTCTACTTAATTTATTTTCCGATATACGATATTGTATTTTCTACGATTTCTCGTGCTGTTGCTGTTTTTGGACGTCCTTGACGTGGATCGTGTTCAAGGCTTGTACGACCACGTTTAAATTCCACGCATCTTTCTACTGTACTAATTGAAGGCGAAGAGTCCTTATGCACTTTCAACATTCGTTCATAAATTTACTTTGCTATTACGCCATCCAAAAATAAAAATTCAAGCACTGCACGATACTTGATATTTTCCATTGTAAAAAATACTGTGGCACGGCGATACTAAATGGCTTGTAAACAAGGAATGAATTGACAGATTGAAATGAAACTTCACATACGTTCATATGAAGAGTGTAGAAATAAAACAAAAAAATATTTATGCTATTAGCAACGCCCTCTCTTATCGAATCGTAAAACTTATTGAACAACCTAGTACTTTTAATAAATTTACAAGAAATTACCACTTTACTTCACGATTCTCATGATCAAAAAACATTATTTTGGACTCAAATGTGTTTCTAACAAGTTTTACCATGTGACATGGATCTAAAAGCACAGCTACGTCTATGTTACATGATGGGTGTTTGAAGGTTGTTTTTAAGTTTTCAACATTATTAAGATTACAACCTAATAGATTAGCGGCATTGACATTGGATGGACAGCCGTCAAACGTTAGCAACTATATTAACGCCCACCTCCCAGCATTTTGTTAAACACATTTTTATTAAGGTTGACTTAGTCTCAGTTGTGAGTCCATCAACAAAAAAATATCCGACAGATTGTTTCCAATTTTCGTCTAGACAAACAAGCATCATCACAAATGCTTGTAAAGCAATCCTGTCAAGGTCTAAGCCTCCGGTTCCGTAATTGATTAAACCTAAAGTTTTTCTACCATTCCAAACGGTTTGTTGTCGAATAGCCATTTCATCTACGACTAATGTACAATAAATATTTTTGTGGGTGCCGGATTTTTTATTTTTAAGAACCAGCTGTAAATCCTGGCCCTGCATTTAAGTTTTCATAGAATAGAATAGAATAGCATTTATTTCTAAGTATATGGTACATTAGGGTCATATATATTCATCATTGGTTCACACATACTACCATTGCTGGTGTAGAAATATTAAAATTATGATTTCATTCCTTGAATAAACAATTAATTTTATAGTGTAATTAATTAAGTTAATATAATATTTCAATAAAAAAATAACAGAATATTATCAATTAAATTACAATGTCAAGGAATGGTATAATAATGTCAAAATATTAGTTACAACGTCAGTAATATTTATAAATTAAAATTGCAGTCAATAAAAATGAGTTAATACAATTCAAAATTTGTGATTAATAAATTCATTTACAGAGTAGAAGCACCTATCTAAAAGAAGTAAAAACATTTTATTTTTGTACTTTCTCGTAGGTAATATTTTAAATTCTGTTGGTAATTTATTATAAATTTTAATTGCCATACAATATATATTTCTACTAAATATGTTCAATCTTTGGCTAGGTACACGCAATTTACCATAATTCTTTTTATTTAGTCTGTTGGAGACCTGTTGATTCATTTCGAAAAAATAATTGTATCTTTTGACAAACAAGCATATTTCTAATATATAAAGGCAAGGGAGTGGCAGAATGTTTAATGCTTTAAATAATGGTCTGCAATGATCTAAGTAATCTGCTCCGCACCCGCACATAGCTCTAATACATTTTTTTTGTACCAGAAAAGCTCTTTGCATGTCCACTGAATTTCCCCATATAACTAGCCCATAGCGTAACACTGTTGAGACATATCCATGATAGGCAGTAAGGACTGTGTCCCAACTAGATACTAGCCTAAGCCTTCGAAGAGCGTAGATAAACTTATCAATTTTGGAGCATACTCTTTCTACATGTTCTTTCCAGTCCAGCTTGTTATCTATTACTATGCCTAAAAATAATGTTGAATGTTCAGTTTGTAAAATTTTATTCTCATGTCGTATATTTATATCAATTGCCGTTGAGTTACTTGTTTGGAAATTAATGATTTTTGTTTTATCTATATTCACGTGAAGATTGTTTTCGGCTAACCATTTAATTGCTTTTATTAGCTCGTTGTTAGTAGTACTTTCTAGATCAATTTTGTTTAGACATTTTATTGTTAATGTAGTGTCATCCGCAAATTGGATACACTCGTGTTTCAGATGTTTTCTTAAGTCATTTATATATAAATTAAATAACAGTGGACCCAGTATACTTCCTTGTGGCACACCACAGTTGTTACTTTTTAATTCTGATGTATATGTGGTTTTAATGCTATTTTCTATTTTGGTGATTACAGTTCTCTGTTGGCGATTAGACAAATAGCTTTTAAACCACTCATGTGCTTTTCCCCGTATTCCGTATCTTTCTAATTTATAGAGAAGTCGTTTATGTGGAACATGGTCGAAAGCCTTGCTCATATCTAAAAATAGTGATAGAACAGACATTTTATTATTAAGGGCTTCAGTAATCAGTTTCACTAATGAAAAGCAAGCTAAGGTCATCGAACTGCCTTTCCTAAATCCAAACTGACTTTCTACAATAATATTGTATTTATTTATAAAACTACTTAATTTGCCATGCATTGCCTTTTCAAAAATTTTTGCGAATATTGGCATTAGTGTAATGGGCCTATAATTACCCATATCGGTCTGGTTTCCCTTTTTGAATAATGGTTTTATTACTGATTCCTTTAGTTTATTTGGGTAAACACCTTCTTGGAATGAAAGATTAATCAAGTAACTAAGAGGAGTTGCTATAATTTTTGCAATGGATTTAATTATTCTTGTAGAAACCTCGTCATACCCCGTAGAACACGTATTTTTCAAAGAATTTATAATTTTTATCATGTCTGTTTCATTTATTGGTGTCAGAAATAAAGTAGATGTATTGGAGTCAATATTAATATTATTTACGTCAAAATCATTATAGCAATTATTTTTGTATGTCAATTCAATGAAATAATTATTAAATTTATTACATATGTCATTAGGATTATTAATTAATTTGTCACCTATTATTACCTTAGTGATAGTATTCTTGTTATTGTGATTTCCTAAGTTATTATTTATAATAGACCATGCCGCTTTACATTTATTATCTGAATTATTAAGAAAAGTGTCGTTGTTTAGTAGCTGTGATTTCCAAATGCACTTTCTTAAAATTCTAGTGTATCGTTGGTATTTTTTTTTGTGATACTGTTTGCTTATTGCGTTGTTTTGATAGTCATAATATAAAGTTCTTTTTCTAACGCATGATATTTTTAAGCCTTTGCTAAGCCATTTATTTTTTATGGGTTTATTGCTTCTTCTAACTCTTATTTGGGGAAAACATAATTTATAGAAGAGCGTGAAAAGATCGTGAAATATGGTGAAAGCCATGTCGCAATCAGTCTCTTCGTACATTTCCTTAAAGCTTAGAGCACCTAAACAATGCTGAAACTTTTCTATATTTTCATTATTCAAATCTCTTTTTATGTCATACCAAGTTTCAATCTTATTATGCTTATTGCCAGGTACATCAAGACTGAATATTAGTGATTGGCCTGTATCATGATCAGAAAGAGCTAAATTATGAATGTTGCCTTTTAAATACTGCGGGGGGATATTACTAGCTATTTGATCTATGCAAGTATTTTTTCTTGTTGGCATATTTATATGTGGTCTGAAGTTAAAGTTAGATAGGATGGATAGTAACTCTTTTGTATGTTTAGTATTTTTTTTTATTATATCTATATTCCAATCACCGCTTAAAATTAAACATCTTTTACTTTTAAACATTAATTTATGTAGCAAGGACTCTAGTTTATTAAAGAATATAGACACATCTGAATCTGGAATCCTATAAATGCAAATTATAGTCAAATTATGGCTCCGTATTTCTATACCACAACATTCGTATTCATACCATTTTCCTAGTGTTCGAGGGTGAGGCAAGGCGTCTTCAGAAACTTTCTGCGCTTCTTTTGCTTTCTAATTCTTGCAAACAAATCGGCTGCTTCCGCTTTTACACACAATGCCTTAAATTGGTCTTCAGGAACATTGAAGTCTTTTTTTCAGGTTAATCATTGTCTCCTTTAGTGATTTACATCGTTCCTGAAGTCTTTTGTTTTTCTTTTCAAATTTTCTTTAATACGTTTCTTTTTATTAAATTATATTATTCTAACTTTTGATTTTAGAAATGCTTTACTTGGTGTATCGGCAATTTTCTCCATGTCAGAAACATTTATGTTTTGCAGGGAGTTTGGCGAGCCGAGTTTCGAGCTATAATGATCGTAGTTCATAGCGTCCTAAAACAAAAAACATTAATTTGAATGCATCCTTAGTAGGTTACATACAAATATTTTAAGGTGGTTCCGTCAATGTAGCCCGCGAAATTCATATTTTCATACGTTAACTAACAAAATAAACTCACAGTACCTGAAAGTAGGGTACAGCTCCTGCTGATATCCTTTTTAACCCTTTTCTGGTTGTATCGATCATGTACTGTACGTGTCCAATCAGGTTCCTGTCTTTGTTTTCGGACAACAACAAGCCACTTTTGTCTCCTTAATTTATCATTAGGAAACCTTAAAAATAAAGAGCCTTAAACACTACCATTATGCATTTATGTATAAATAAATAAATAATATGATGACATGTGCAGTTTGGGAGTTACGAGGAATCCTTGAAATAATAACCGTTTGCTTTGCCATAGCCGGGTAATAACTATAAAATACATTTAGTGATTCTGCACTAACAATAACTAAAAACTAGGTACAGACTATTGTCTCGGTAAAAACTATTTTTTTAAATAAGTATTGCTAAAAACATAATTATAATCAAACATTAAATAAATTGACTTGAAATTAAATAAACACGGTTGGTATTAAAAAATAATAATTACACAAAAGCTATTAATGTTTAACCCTAGAGTACTAACCTTATTTTTTAACCACTTAATACTAATGATCGCTTGGCAGGCTACTTCATAAATGATGCATGATTTTAGAATAATATATTTTTTAAAATTTGAATTATATTTAACAAAATAACGTAAATCCTTATCCTTTCCTTAAATTTAATGGCACATTTTCCTTAAAATTATAATTTCAGTCTCAAAATCAACCTTAAATCTAACATTACCCTTGCTTTAAAGAGCCTTTAGAATAATAATAATAAAAAATAAATAAATCACACGTAGCTTCCAATTTGTTATCTAAATTAAAAAATGTTATCGTGTCATATCACATAAAAATAAAAATACTACTCTAATTATAATATACTTGGCTTGAGAGTAAATTAAAATCAGACTTTATTTTTTTATCACAATTACAGCAGTTTGGAGATCGATGTTCAAAGTAATAACTTTTGGTATACTTAGCACAGTAATAAACGCTCATCCTTCTTTTCTTGGCCGGGCTAAGTTACACATACTTCGTCTGCCTTTTTTTTTATAGTCGGTTCTTCAATATTTTTAATATTTTTGTCTATTTACACCTCTTGTATAGCATCTCTACCTCGTTTCACCATTGTCGGTCTCTCAGTAACTCTTATTGCACACCATGGCTTGCATAGCTCATCGCTTAATTCTCTCTCTCATAAAAGTTCTTCTGTCTATTGGCTTCACTCCACGAATCTTTGAATTCGACACATGCAATACATAGATATTCAGCACAGCCTTACTTATTATCCCATAAAATAAATACTCAATACTCAATACTCAATACTTTATTGCTTCTATAATGTATAATTACAGGTGGTATTCTTAATCTATGGTAGCATTTATGGACCCTGTAGGGCACTGCACAGTGTAGGAGAGAGGAAGAAGAGGGCTTACTTTGTAATTTATTAGAACTACTGACTATTTATTTATGTTAATTAAATTTAATAATTTAGATTATTAGTTTATTATGTTAAATTATGATATGTTCATAATACAATATATCTGATTATTTATTCAATATTTAATAAATTACAATACTTATTATTATTTATAACAGCACTTATTGCACACTATAATTGCTATTTAATTATTATAATTATTTTATTGCGTTAAGTATTTAATGGAATTAGATTATTTGCTGTTAAATTTAGAATTAAAATTGATGTATAGGTAAATATATATTTGTTAAGTTATAATTTATCATTCAAGAATTCTTGTATTGTGTAGTAGCTTTTATTAATTAAAAATTCTTTTAGCTTGCTTATAAAAATATTAAAACAAAGTGGCCAGCGTCTAGTTTTGCGACTACAACTCAAATGACCACACGTTTGGTCGAATGTGTCCACAGCACCTTTAGTTTTATTATAAGATATTATAATTTCAGGCTTTTTCGTTATAGGGTCAACAACTGATTCTTCATGCATAGTAGATATCAACAAAACTGGTTTTTGTGCTTTGGGTTTATAGCTCACGAGTGTTAACTTATCGTGAAATCCAAATATTGATGATCCTACATGTCGTGAAGAATTGTGTTTCAGTTCAGGTGGTATTTCTTTTTTATTAGCTTTTATAGTTCCCAGAAATGTTAATTTGTAGGGTTCCGTAAGAAGTTGCTCAGCTAAGGGTATAGAGGTGAACCAATTGTCAGCCGTGACATTTCGATTGCTTCAATGTATTGTTTTTGTAAGCAGTTTGCAATAGTGGCTACCTAGAGGCTCAGTAGGGGCGTTTTCTTCGTTTTTTGCCAAGTACGGACATGCATCAAACATATATTTACTGTTTACATCACAAGCCAAAATAATTTTGAGCCCATATTTGGCGGGCTTATTCGGAATATACATTCTGAATTGACAACGTCTCCTGAAGGCTAGTAACTGCTCGTCTATGGTTATATACGAGCCCGGTTTGTAAAGATCTCTACATCTCTGAACAAAAACCTCCCAGATGCCGTGAATCGGTGCAAATTTAACGTTTTGCCGTTAGTCCGTAAATATATTAATTGTTTAATTGAAAAATTGCACTTAAAGACAGGTACTGTATTCATTGAATTTTACAAAATCCAAAATGTTTCTATCACACTCCACAAATCAATAATGTTGCTGTGTGCTAGAAAGAATGTATTTCAAAGCCAATACACCAGTTTGCTTGTTTTTATAATATACAATAAATTTAATAATAATAATAATGGTAAACCTGTAATATATTTGTTATTTAAAAGGGCACAGTCTGAATAGATATAATTAGAAACACACGTAGTGTAAAAGCTGCTTCTGACGGAAATCTTTTAATTTTAGAGCAATCTGGAATACAATATCCAACAGCCATCAACAGCCAAGACCAAGGCTGTAGACCCGCAGACTACATTCACCGAGAAGCTGTTATAAGGATAAAGCATTTAGAAAATAAAAAATGGATAGAAATTCAAATAAAACACAGGTATCCATGATTATTTATTTAAAATATAAATGTTTTCCTTTCTATCAAATCTACTACCTGTGTACTGTGGTTGCAGCAACAGAAGAGTAGTTACTTTCTGATATAATTACAATACTAATATGAGGTCTAATTGTTGTTGTTTTTATTTTACAGTTAAAAGTAGAAGAAATAAAAAAGAGAGCACCAATATTAGAGGAAGAGAGAACGAAAATATTATAAGAAAAAGCTACAATGGAGTTAGTTATATTGAAGAAATCATTATAATAAAAAATATATCATTTAATTGATAAATTTTTATTTATGGAAAACCCTATTTACAACAGATTGTCGCACCATAAAACCATTACTATCAGGGTTTTCAGTTATTGAAGAAACATCATTATCATCAGTATCAATGTCCTCGCAATCCCCACTTGATAGAAACAAGTTGTCTACTAATAATGTAATATTATACAATGTTGCAGATGCACATATAACAGCTACAACTGTTTACTTTTTAATTCCCATTCCTACGTGTAGACAAGGAAATCTTCTTTTCCAACTATTAAAACATCTTTCTACAGATTTCCTAGTTTTCTTGTGGCTTTTGTTATAGTTTTCTTGGGGAGTTGAATTTGGTGATAAAAATGGTGTCAGCAGTATATTGCTAACTGCAAACCCGCTGTCTCCTAAAATAAATCCCTGCAATACACCAATATTAAGTCGCTGCTTAACTGCACTGCTATTATATATTACACTATCATGAGTGCTGCCAGGCCACCGCGCGCCGTCTCTTACACCCAGTATATGAAAACATTTCTTTGCAAACATTGATATTCGATACCCAATTTTTTATTGATGGCACTTGTTCAAATTTTATTGAAGTAGTGCTTCTTACTCTTTCTTCATTTTAAATCGTATTGACCTAAGGATTGGTAGTAACTCTTCCCATAACTTAAAATGTGACGAGATTCTTTTTAGTGCGCACTTGTAAATTTTTGATTTTGTTCATAACTGTGGCCATTAAATGAGTTAAAAAGCTTGTCTACCAATAGCACAAAATTTGCTGTGCCAAGACATTCCTAAGTAAAGATATCATGATCTGAAATAAAAGAAATAATATTGTCTTCTGTTTACGCGAATGTTATTCATTGGTTGCTTTTCAGCGGTTGCTTTTCAGCAGCCATGGTCACGGGGAGACTAGTCTCCCCGTGACCATGGCTGCTGAAAAGCAACCGAAACGTCGGGGAAAGTGTAAACTTAAAAACAAATAGATTTGATAGTTTTAATAATTTAATTAGCTTAAAATTAGTTAAGTTTAATAGTATAGTATAGTAGTGTAACAGTTTCAAAATTATGTAATAGAGTGTTAAATAAACAACGCGATAAAATCCGTATACAACCTGATTTTTTAGTCACCGTCTAAACTTTAATATAATAATCTTTGAGTAAAATAATGAGACACGTATTTTTTATTTTTATGCTAAGTAGTACAAAATTAATGAATTCAGCCACTACAAAGTTGTCTTAAAAACTTCTATGATTATGGACACCACGCGCGGTACATGCACTACGCGTTAGGCGGCAAGACACCCCGCGCGCCCCGCGCCCCGCCGTCGCCGGCGCGGCCGGCGGTATATCAGTGATAACATAATCAATTTCAAACCTACTCTTTATTATTTCATTAGCTGGAGATTGCACAAGATATTATTTCATTAGCTGGAGATTGCACAAGATACTATTCGACGTAAGGGCTAATAAGTATTTATTGAATTATTCATCATTAGGCACAACATAAAAATCGTAAATACGTAAAACAAAAGTATAAAGTAGAATAGTTGGATTTATGCGTTTTAAAATAAATGTAATCAGCTTAGGTTTTTGGTTGAGGCGTACAACTAAAATCCACTTACCACATCTTCAGCTGTACTTCAATAAATTTTCAAAATGCAATCCGTTTCTCTCTAGGCACAGTCTTCCTCGCTTTTGCACATTGTTTTTTAGCTTATTTAGCACTGTAGTGTTATTTTTCACTTCGTCAAATGCACGGTTTATCTGTTCTTTTAAAGCCTCGAGACTTTCAGCCTCCTCCACATACACACGTCTTTTTATTTCACCCCATAAAAAAAAGTCACACGGCGTAAGGTCCGGGGAACGCGGCGGCCATGGAACAGGACCCCCACGACCGATCCAGCGACAGCGACTATTCACGAACAGAGGTGGCATAATGTGGTGGTGCACCGTCGTGTTGGTAGTAAAACTCACGATAATTAACTATAGGCACATCGTCCATAAAATCTTCTATGACATGTCGCAACATGTCCAAGTATGTGCCTTTGGTGAGACGTCGCTCAATAAAATATGGACCCAATATTTTATTGCCTATAATGCCAGCCCATACGTTTGCACTGAATCGTACTTGGTGATAGGTCTCCCTTATCATGTGCGGATTACGAAACGACCACCAATGTTCGTTATGCTGATTGTATAGCCCGGCTCTAGTAAAGAGTGCCTCATCCGTCCATAAAATGTCAGCATTTGGATGTGCAATTAGCCACTCACAAAATCTTCGACGAGGCATAGCATCCTCATCATTTAATGCTTGGACCTTCCGAAAGTGATAAGGGTGCATGCCGGTAGTGTTCAGTAATTTTCAAACCGCATACTGACTCACGCCGAAGCGCCGGGCTGCGTCTCGTGTACTTGCACGAGGTTTGCGTTCAAAGAAATCGAAGATTTCGTCTTCGACTTCTGCAGGCAGTCTCTGCCTGCCGCGTCCTTGGGCATGCGAAGGTGTAGTAAATTGGCCGTAGTCTAACAGCCGTTGATTAGCAGCTAAAATCGTTTCACGATTTGGCACTGTTGGATTTACGTGTCCTTGATTACGGAGGCGAGGAACACTTTGTTCTTCGTAAAGTCTTTGAGCACCATTTAAACTTTCTCCACTCAAAATGTAACAACGCACCATTTCGTAGTACTCGCGGTTTGAATACATTGTCAAAAGATAGGGCGGCGGCGCGCGCGGGAAAAGTAAACACGGAAGTAAGCGATTGCGTCACAAGTGCGCACGCGACTAAACGAAATTTACGATTTGTGACATTTGTGTTGCAGCTGTGCCCTTCTCGCACCCCGCGCGCCACCCCGCTTTCATTCAATGCATTGTTAAAGAATCATGTGTTTACGTTGACTCGGTGACCACGCTAAATTAATGTTTGTTTTAAAAAATGTTTTAATTATATTTTATTAATATTATACTTTCTTTTTGAAAAATGGGTTCTATTACTGATACCTAACGTCTAGACGAAATTTGGCTGGTAGTATAAATTTCATATTGTATAGTAGTTTAATTTCAAAAAAGAAATAATGATTAAAAGTTGAAACCAAAAATGATTAGTTCTCGTAAAAAAAAAACGGTTGCTGTTATCATCACTATGGTCAAAATTCCTGAAGTCTTCTAATATGATTGCTACTTACGATAAGCTAAATAATTATAGTTACTAGCTAAATATCTCATTGTAGCAGATACCCTCCGACTGAAGACTTGGGCTGCATGTTTGACCTTCATTTTGGATATTTTCTTTAACTACATGACTCTCAGTCAATTTATTAATTAATCAATTTAATGTCGTCTTCCCCAGAGTCAGCATCCAGCACAATTTGCTCCCATTACCAAATGCTACCATTTGGTAAATTTGACGACTCCATTTTGAATATATCTCAAATCCTTTGTAAGATGATTATTTCGTAATCATTTAACCCTTAAACGCACAAGATAATTAATATGCTTAAAAAATATGTACAATATAGAAGAAGACAAGTAAAATCCAGGAAAAATAATAAAAAGAATCGTAGGTATTCTGTTTTGGTGCTTTTTTATTTTAAAGTACTGTTATGCTTTTAGGGTATAATAAGTTCTGTAATTTAAGTACAAAGTAAGTAAATGTTTATTGTGAGATAAATACTAGATTTTATGAAAATTGTTAAAACAATTAGCATTTTTTTTGTTACTGCATAGATATACATTACATTTGCAACACATAATGGAACTGAATAATTTGCAATTAGGCATTTTACATCGCATGCGCTTGTTGGTCCGTTTTTGATCATGGCCATCATTATCAAACCTGATATTTGCAGCAGGCATTATTTGAAGTATTTTCCTTCGACTGACTGGCGGTTCTTCCTGACTCCTGCTGATACTTGGTCTCCCTCTTTCTTTAGGTAGAGTATAAGTGCAAAGGCTTTCTGCAAGTTCAGTCCTAAAGTCGGCCAAATTAAGTAGAGATTTTTTTGGTATACCTTTTTTAGTTTGGACAATTTTATATAAAACCCAAGAATTAATGACAGTCAAATCTTGTTATACAAGAAATGGTCCTTAAATGGTGTGAAGCGTCGAGCAAAGGCGGTTCTAATGGTAGGGACTGGGATTTTATATACACGACGCTTAAGTAAGTCAGGGTAGTCTTTCGAGTTTATGACGGCACGATGAGTCTTTAGAAAGCTTTGCAACAAGAACAATTTACGCACACTAAGTAAATTACTTTCCCTGTAAAGACTGTGTGTTGGATACCTGAAGGGCTTTTTAAGCATGGTTTTGAGCACTGATCTCTGAGCCCTTTCCACTTCAATTAACACAGTTTTTAAAGCATTGCCCCAACAGCCCAAGCAATATCCTATCACTGACTGTGTTAACGCAAAATAAACAACTTTTAAAATGTTTAGTGGAGCAGAGGAGCGAAGTATTCGCATAATGTTTGCCGTTTTGCGAATGCGAGAGGACAAAGAGTGAATATGGGCCCTAAAATCCAATTTAGAGTCAACAATCACTCCCAGATATTTTACAGTGTCAGCTTTTTTAATGTTGTCACAGCTGCAGGTCTGTTCATTGCTACAGGTGTGTAGCTTGAGACCGAGTGAGGTGAAAGGTGCCGATGCGGCTGTTTTGTGAAAACAAATATAATTAGTTTTACTAACATTCAGTGTTAAGAGATTATGCTGAAGCCATTAGAAATCTGCTTCATGCCTGACTCAGCATTTGCAAACGTCTCGGCCCAGGAGGAACCGTCAAATATGATCACTGTATCATCTGCATAACATACAACTTCCGCTTTAGTGCAATAGTGTATGTCATTTATGTACATGATGAACAGTGTAGGACCAAGTATGCTACCTTGCGGTACACCGAATTCGACATTATGTAGCTCGCTTTCAAGGCCACCAACTCTTACGCAATGTTTCCTGTCAGACAGGTAACTCTCAAACCATTTTAAGACCACACCGCGTATGCCAAATCTATTTTCTAACTTCCGGAGCAGGATTGGAATTGACACAGTATCGAAAGCTTTTGCTAAATCTAGAAACATGCCAAGACTAGGTCTATTATTGTCCAAGTTGTTTGCGATTATTGAGGTGACTAAAGTAAGAGCATCTTCCGTCGACTTTCCTTTCCTAAAGCCAAATTGCCTTGTAGTGATTAAATTATTAGTTTCAGTATACTTAACGAGTCTGTTACACACGATCTTTTCTAATAATTTTGAGAAGGTGGTAAGGAGCGATATTGGCCGATTACTTTCTACTGCGTGTCTAGACCCGTTTTTATAAATCGGTATGATAGATGCAGATTTCCAGGTATCAGGGAATACGCCCGATAGAAGACTGTGGTTAAAAAAGATGCCTAATTTCTTTTAAAAGAAAGTTAGACAGACCGTCAATGCCCGTAGCTTTACCTGGTTTCAATGAGAGTATGAGAGATTCTACTTCCATTTCATCAGTAGGGACCATGAAAAAGGAATTCTTCAGCGGGATCCGAGCTACTTTTGCTGCTAATGCATCTTGAGTTGTCTGTAGGTTTTCTAAATTAGCATCAGCCAGCATTTGACCTACAGTAGAGAAATATTTGGAACACATGTCTAGTGACTCTTTAGGATTCTTAGCACCCTGAAGCGCTAAAAGTTCTTTGTTCTCACTTTTACTGTCATTTAGGTGGCATATCGATTTTAATGTCTTCCACATTTTTTTTGGGTCTTGGGTATTGCTAGTAAGCTCATTATTTTCAAACTCGTTTTTGAGCTTTCGTAAAAGACTATTGCAAAAGTTTCGGTATCGCGTATAGATAATATGTATCATTTGATCGTTTGGGGATTGTCGTGACTTCATATGGAGTTTATCGCGATGCCGTATGCAACGAATAAGACCTGGTGTAACCCAAGGCTGAGTAGCAAATTTTGAGTGGGGCATACGTACCTTCCGCATATGTTTTTGAAGAATGTCACCAAGATGAGAACTAAATTCGCTCACTATCTGGTTTGTATCATCTGAGTCTAACAGTCGCGACCAGTCTACATTTAATAGTTCGTTCTTGATAGCTTCAATGTCCCGTTTAATAACAATCCTATTCGAGTTTCTTTATTCGCGAACAATTAAGGCGAGACCAAGTAATACAATGTCATGATCCGTTATATCAGAGCTACATATTACACCTACAGCATTTTTTACTGAATTAACATATGTATGGTCAAGACAAGCACTACCCCTGGTTGGTTTTGAGATTGCCGGGAAGAGACTATGTTCGGCAGTAAGACATAGATAATCCAATTCTTGGCTGATTGATGAATGAAGGATATTAATATTGATGTCACCTGTGAGAATTAAAGTGTTATTTTTGTTAGAAAATTTGTTTAACAAGCTATCAAGGGAACATAGAAAGTTACTGAGGTTTTAAAATGATGGCGGGCGATATATACCGAATATTGTTACAGAGTTAGCCAACTTTAGTTGTAGGCAGTTTGCGTCAACTATGTCTGGTTCAATTACACAGGCACTAATAGATTTTTTCACATAGGCAACTACGCCACTATTTTGGTTAATAACTTTTTTAGTGTTATAACTTGTGTATAAATAAATATTCTATCACATACACACAACACCATCTAGCCCAAACTAAGCACAGCTTGTACTATGGGTACTAGACAATGGATAAACATACATATATACCTTTTTTTTTTTTTGTAAATACATACATATTATACATAGAAACACCCAGGCCAAGACAAACATCCATGTTCATGCACACAAATGTTTGACTTGTGCGGGAATCGAACCCGCTACCTCAGGTGTAGCAGTCGGTTACACTAACCACTACGCCATCGAGGTATTAAAGAGGAGTCGTTTAGCCAACACTCCGTTAAAATTATAACATCAATAGGTATGCTAATCCTTTTAAGAGTTATAATAAATTTGTCAAAGTTCTTGTTCAGACTTCGAATATTAAACGTTAAAACTCTAAAGTTGTGGACCGGTGAAATTGCTGTGCTACATAACTCAGGCGCTGCAATTGTATGACAGTTTATACACAATGAATCTAGTTCAACATTTGTAAGATTGTTAGTCATTGTTGCACAAATTAATAATAAAATCATATACTGATAAAACATTTAGTTTTAAGTGACTGCCACATAACATAATCATATATATAGCACACATTAATTTTTTAATGTACAAAATGTCGTTAGTAGGAACCAGTAAGGAACATTACAATAATGTCTAATATTATAAGTTTTTTACATTGATTATATAATTACAAGCTACATTTAAACATTTAAGTTTCTTGTTTATAGTTGTTACAGAATTAAGACACAGTATACACAGAATAAAATATATAGTAATATTAATATAATTATGAATAATTTTATGTTTATAATAAAGACAGTATTGGAATAATCTCAAAATTTTAGTAAAACCGTCAGTTTCATTTGGCCATATCAAATACACGCGAAAGTTCATCATGAGTACGTACTGGCAGAGAGGGTTTACCTTCAGCTTTCTTGACATAGACATTGCCCTGTTTACACCAACAGAAAGAATAACCATACTCTTTACACTTGGCGCGCGCCGCCCGAAAAAGCAGTCGGTTTTCCCTTGTAAGGCGTTCATTATAAAAGATCTTGGATGGCGAACCAGGAACGTCGAGATCAGCACTAGTAATGGTCTTTCTAGATTTCGCAGCCGTTAATATTTCGCCTCGTTTGCTGCGACGTAGAAGACGAACAACAATTGGTCTTGAGAACTTTGTGTCATGAATTGGAGACACCGCTGACTTGATGCGCGGCTCAACTCTGGTCACCCAGTCAATGTCGCGATCTTCGAGATCAATGCCTACCTTACGCGCCGCTAACAAGGCCAGATGATGAGGGTTTTCATTTGCCTGTTCAGGTATACCAGCCAGTTCAAGTTCATTACGTAAGTGCTGCTGCGCTTGAAAGTTAATTTCATTCTGCAACTCGTGTACTTTTGCCTCAAGTTGTTTTACCATGCTATCCCTGGCCTCGAGCTTTTTTATGCGGTTGTCGTTAGTGGTAATAGATGAGCCCAACTCTTGTTGTTTAATTTGGCAATTGGTAAGTGACGTGGTGGCATCTTCCAGTTTTGTTTTCAGAGAAGAAATTTCCCGAGTTAATAAACGTACTTCCTCTGTTAGTAGCTTTAGCTCAGAGTAACTGTTTTCGTCGTCAGTGTATGCGATGTCAGCCTTTTTCCTGATTGTAATATTATCATCCGTAGATCGTACAGGTGTTAAGCTGTTGTCCCCTCCTTTTTTCTGGGTGGCACAGCAGTCAGAGCATTTCCATACCTTTTTTCTGTCAGCCGACAATGAAGTAACATTTATGCATAAAAAGCAAAAACTTTTCTCACAAGTTGATGCGGAACATTTAATGAGATTTATCTCCTTTGTATTCTTCAGACAACCGTGACATTTCATATTGAAAATTTTATAAAAAAAAGTCGGGAAAAATAACAAAAAGAATTTCCAATGCCAATGTGAATTGACCGGGAATCGAACTCGGGCCGCAAGTGCTTGTGGCAAAATCGAAGTCGTCTGTACTACGCAACGTTCTGTCAACCACTATTTGCAAAGTTAATTTTTATGTTATAAAAGTACGTAACCTTTATAAGTTTCAATGTCATTCACTGTGCACAACACTCAAACAACGGAAATTTTTCGAAATGTTTTTGTAAATAACTTCGACACAAAGTAACGGATTGATTTGGTATTAACACAAATTTGTT
Organism: Catocala nupta; assembly: GCA_963675205.1. NCBI lineage: Eukaryota > Metazoa > Arthropoda > Insecta > Lepidoptera > Erebidae > Catocala > Catocala nupta. The sequence continues at coordinate 9,468,364 of OY776108.1, read as the reverse complement.
CATTAAGTGATTGTCCACACACTGGTATAAGTTTTATTTCGCGGAATGCAATTTATACCGATTTACTGATTAAAAACAGCGGAACACAGAGAAACACGTTTAACTGTGACGGCAACCGAGCTTAGGATGAGTTAAATTATCGTTGAAGTGAATAAGCTGACGTATTTTGGCAAATCTATTGAATGGCATTGCCTCTTTTATAGCAGAAATACGTAAGTACTTCATATGCCATTAGGAACGCACATTCAGATAATGATATACAGACTCACTGATAGTGATTACTTCAGAACGACTTGGATTTTTCTGAACTGAATACTTGTTACTTTCTTCTACTATTTGCTTCATAAATTCCTCATCAAAATAATAATTAAAATATTGATAAGGCGTCTTCAAGTCTATAAAAAAATGTGGATGTTGGGTATTACCTTTGAAAGTAATATTACTTTCATAATAAACCATGGATTGTTTTCTCCAAGTATACCTAACCTGAGAACTGCTAGAATTTTGTGAACCATGCTGTACACAAATGGAATCCTCCTGTAAAAGCGGTACATAATTCTGTATAAGTGGTGGATCTTCATTGACACGTATCACATCATCGTTGTCATCTATCTGACTTTCTAATTCGGCCTGCAGTTCCTCCCTAGTGGCGTAATAGTCGAGGTCATCCTCATCTTCCTCTTCATCAGAAGAAATTTCACCATTTTCCATCAGTTGAAGCCAATATTCAAAATCCTTTGAACCAGAAGCCATGCCTTCAAATAAATAAAAGCTAATATGTTGTTTACAGCCAAAGAAAATAAAAGAAATGAAAAAACAAGCTCTGATAATTTGCATCTAAAAGTCCGCCAAAAACATGACGTAGAAGCATATTGTATCATTTTTGATACATAATAATTTCGGTCATAACTTATTTATTTCGTAGCAATATAGAAAAATACGAGCGGTTCTTATCAATTTGAATACTTACCAATGTTCTATTGTTTTTTGCACTCAAAAACAATTATAACTTATCAACGATTCGACAGAGTACATTTCGCACATACCACCCTAATCATAAAATTATGACTTACGAATAGTTTTGTGAAAATGGCGGGAAAAGTGACGTGCCAAAGACATTTATTGAGTTTGTTTTTTAAAGTCTCTGAGGCAAAGGTATTATTTACTATAATGCCGGTATCAGATAGGTTTTTAACTTTAAGGTAATGGACTTCAAATGTAATGTTGCAGTTTTGATAAAAAATGCGTTTAAGGGTTAAGAAGGTGTGGCGGGTCAAATACGGCAAATATCTTGCTTCCATTACATTCCAAGGCTAAGTAAAACAAACACGGCAAATTATTAACTGTACAGTCGAAGACTAGACTTGACTAGAAACAATAGCAATATATAATGTTGCTAATGTTTCTAGTCAAAATAAACAGTTCTAGTTCTTTGTAGTATAAAACTATGTTTATAACACAGTTTTTTGCAAAATGGTAGTAATGTAATCACGGGCACAAAGTAAACCCAGACTCAGAACTGGTTGTTCTGAGTCTAAGTTTACTCTTTCATCACACAATTTTTCTCCTGTGAGGGATCGAACCCACAACATGCCGCGCAGTGGTAAATGGCGAGGTGACCATATAAACCACTGGACCAATCGTACAGTCAGAATAAAATAGGTAACTATTTTTAAATAACAACTACTGGTAGGCTGCTCTTGCCCTACCTAGCTACATAATACAAGCAATAAATACGACCAGGATATATTCTTGTTAGTGTGATATAGAAAAATAACTTAACACTTTCGAAACTAAACTGAAGATCATAAGGCATCATCAAAAACAGTAGGTATATTTCCCGCAAAACTTTGTCAATACCCAGAGATCCTAAATCCTGGTCTTTAACTGTACTATTCGAGATAACCTTGTAATGTCCCGAAAAAGCCAATTGTAGGCAACAAAAAGCTTGAAATTATGGCACAAATCACATAGTTATTTTTGAGGTTTTTAACAGATTACGTCAAAGTTACTACAAACAAAACATCATTTTACTTATAGGTCTGCTTTTTCTAGGGCGCTCAATATTAAGTTTGACCTATAAAACTGTTTTTAGACATGTTTCACTTTTTATATAGGTACAAAAACTAACGAACGATGCGGAAGCGATGACGTCTTGTCACATACTGACGTTGGCGCGCAAATTCAACCGCTGTCGACAACTTCAAAAACCTAGCAAATCGCACGACAACTTTAAAATCCTAGCAAGGTAGCCCTTATTAGGTTTATAAGTTGTCATTGTTACTTGCTAGGTTTTTGAAATGGTATTTTACGTTTGCCTGCATAATGATTGTGTACTTACTAGGTTTTTCAAATATTAAAATTTATTTCTGAGGTCATATTTTAGACTTATTGACAATGCAAATCAATGCTTAATGGCCTAGTAACTGATAAAATACAAAGACCCGTTTTTTCATAGAGGTTTTGAAATTGTACAGCCGTATTAAGCCAGTGCTTTGTACAGCTTTTAGTGCATCTAGAATTAGTTTTTTTAATACTGCACTTTTTGATGCACTTTGGCAGAATGTAAAGGCAATAGATTGCCTATACTTTCCTTTAAGACTCTTGACCATAAATATAACCGCATGGTCAGCAATTTTCTTGGTTTTCGAAGGACCAAAATCCTCGAAACCAATTATTTCATCCCAAGTTTTGTGGTAATATAGATCAAGACTTAATGTCACTTCATCAAATATGAGTATGCATTTTTTTTTCGAATGGTATTTTTTACTGCCTTTTTAAGGTGTTCAATGACATTTTAATTTATTCCAGGCTTAATGATCACTCTGCTCAGAATTTTCTGGATTGTCCTTCTTGCCAAAAGCAATGCCAACAAGCAAGCCAATGCAAACAGCTTTTGTAATATATATTGTCAGGTACAACATTTTTTCCTTATTAGCAAATATCCGTCCTCTTGGATTCATTGAGATCTTTCTTAATTGCATACTTGTAAAAATGGCAGCAGATTCAGGCAATTTTTGAATAGCTTTTATAAATGCTTTATCCTGCGATATTTTTGTGGCTTGTCGGACTTTTTGGTTAAGATTCTTGAATTTTGCCCTCAATTTTAAAAGGTTTTCCTTTAATTGTGCATCTAGTTTCATAAATTTATTCGTGGCAACACTGATGGTTTCAGTGCTTGAAATAATATAAATAATTAGTTAATGTTCACAATTGATGATTTAACTATATAAAATGTTTTAGGTAAGAACAAAATCGTACCACCGTAACCCAATAACTCGACATGTATGTTTTTTTTTATTCGCTTAGGCACTTTCTATGCCTGTGTTTTAGTAGTTAAGATTTTGCTTCCGGTAATACTTGAATATCTCAGTTTTGAGGGTTCATTACTTAACAAGAAGACATGTTAAATTACTAATTAACTGTATTTTCTGTTCATACATTGATATAAAGATCTATCAAGTTATGCTCGCCTACTAAAACTGTCTGTAGCGCGTCAGCCATGTTTGCTGAATCTACTATCGAAAATTTTTCAGCAATCATGAGAAAAAGAACGGCATCATTGTTAAGCAGGATTCGTGGGAGTGCCAATGGCATCCTGAAGGTGATTGGGGACAGGCTGGACGGCGTTTTCCTGAAGTATTGGACCCGTATGCATTGCTGCGGGTCTGATACTGCAGGAAAATACATGAATAAAAAAAAATAAAAAAATTTTTAGGTCTTTGTTTTGCTAGTTTGTTTTTAATTTAAAAGTAAGTACTAACATAGTTACGTAAGTTGTATCACTAACAAACTATGGAGCAAGTCTCTGAAATAAACGTTTTATTATTATATTATTATTAAAACAAACATTATTACTTTAATTTCTGTTCATACATTGATATAAAGATTTATCAAGTAGATGCTCGCCTACTAAAACAAACAATATTACTGTACGACATTGGATATCTCCAATTGTATACTTTTATTATTTTAATATTCAAATTATAGTACATTGATATAATTAGATATTATATTAAGTACATATAATATGTAAATATTGAAACATAATATTCGTTATTATATTTATATTTAGAAAGATACTTGTACTTATTAACGTTCGTGAAACCTTATTTTAGGTATATTACAGAACATTATCCCAAATAATAACAAAATGAATATTTTCACTTATTAAATAGATGATATCTTGTGTATCTGTATCTAATAAATTAAACGTTTGAGTCACAGACAAGAAGTAACTTTATTTATTAGAAAATAATACACAGTATTACATACTCTATGACAGATGGCACCACTAGTTTATATGTGTGATATTGTCGATACAAAATAACACCCTCACTTATCGCAATATTCAATAAACAGTTTTAACAAAAAATTATTCTATACAAACTATGCCAAGAAGCAACATAAATTTATAATGTTTTGCTGAACATAAACTCTTAGTTGGAATGTCAGCCGGCATGTCAGTTGTTGGCAAATACAGTTCTTTAACAATTTTATCTTTTACTAAATCACGACAAAAATTATATTTGATATCAATATGCTTCGTACGTTTGTGAAAAACTGGATTAGCACACAGCTTCTGTGCGCCCTGGTCATCATTGAATAGGCTGATTGTGTACATCTTATTGGTTATTTCATATTGTAATCTCTTTAGATACAACGCTTCTCTACATGCCTCAGATAGACCTATATACTCTGATTCAGTGCTAGAGAGGGCTACGCATTTCTGTTTTCTACATTCCCATGATATTACACCATCAGATAACAAAAAACACATTCCCGTATATGATGTCCTATCTACAGAGTTAGAGGCCCAATCAGCATCTACATAGCCTGTTATTTCTGAGTTACCTTCTTTACAATATTTTATTCTATAACCTTTAGTTCGTTTTAGATATTTTAATACTCTCTTTGCATATTCCCAATGCTCCTTTGTATGGCAATTATTAAATTGACTTAAAAACTTATACAGTAACTAATGTCTGGCCTAATTAAGACAGACAGATACATCAAACTACCGATTAGTTGTTGATATGGCACATGACTACTTACACCTACTTGACCTTTATTTATATTTAGTTTGACCTCCATTGGAGTATCAACAGTCTTACAATCACTTAAATGAAATTTGCTCAAAAGTTGATCAATATAAGTTTCCTGACTCAGAGTTACATATTCTTTATCTTTATTGAAGATTACATTTATTCCAAGACATTGTCTAACTTCACCTAAGTCCTTAATGCTAAACTTATTAGATAAAATCTGTTTCAAGTTCTCGGTTTCAATTTTATCATTGGAAAATATAAAGAAATCGTCAACATAGACTGTTACAATTGTCTTACATTTGTTAATATCCTTTATATACATACATGGCTCTACTTTTGACCTGTGTAACCATTACTGATCAAACAACTATCAACCTTTTTATTCCAGGCTCTAGAGGCTTGCTTAAGTCCATAAATAGCCTTTTTAAGTTTTAATACTTTACAAACTGAATTATTACTATTATAACAATCTGGCATTTTCATGTAAATGGTTTCCTCTAAATCACCATTCAAAAACGCAGTCTTTACATCTAGATGGTTAACATCTAAACCTAACTTTACAGACAATGCAAAAAATAGTCTAAGGGTTGTATGTCTCTCTACAGTACTACACTATCATACTTTTCCGCAAAACCCACTTGCATTGCACTATAGTACCATCTATTGATACATCTACGAGTTCCCACGCACTATTTTTCTTGAATGACTGTAACTCATCCTGCACTGCCGCTAACCATTGTGCTTTCTCAGGACCTACCAAGGCTTCTTGCAATGATATCTCACCCGTGAACATGTTGTCATCTTCTATACAAGCATTTGCAAATCCATATCTGTCTGGCTGCTGCCTACGCCGAGGAGCACTTATTATGTTGTCATTGTTGAGTATAATGGAGTCTTCACTGTCTGTTGTACCAGACTCAGAGCTATCTAATGTATTATTTTCACAAGGTACATACAGTTCGCCGCTGTCATCTGTGTTCAAGCTCTCTGATTGTTCAAGTGAATCTTCCGGAAGTGTCAAATCTTTTTCCGCCACTGGAACCATATTCACCTCATCTGAACAATTTTCTTGTACCTCCATAACATTCTCTGTCTCTATCTTCTCCAATACTATATCAACTCGACTGGTAGTGATGATATTAGACTTCGGGTTGTAAATCCTGTACCTTTTGACATCATTGGAATAGCCGACAACGATACATTTTTCAGACTTTCTGTCCCATTTTAATCTCTTTTGTTTCGGCACATGTACCATGATTGTACTACCGAAAACACGTAAATGACTTACATCAGGCTTTCTGCCCGTCCATATCTCGAAAAAAACCTTTTCTCGAGACCTGCATCAAACAGTAGACACTTGGCTTTCTCAAAGACAGTCCGGTTGAATCGTTCTGAGAGACCATTCTGCTCCGGTGTGTATGGGTTTGTTTTGTGATGTACTATCTCATGCGTCTTCAAAAAATCATTAAACTTGTTATTGCCGAATTCTGTCCCATTGTCACTTCTCAAGATCTTTATGCTGCGATTAAGTTGATTCTCAACCTCTGCTCTATACTGTTGAATACATGTCAATGCCTCATCATTAGTTTTCAAAAAATAAATATATGTCGTACGACTAAAATCATCTATTAACAGCATAAAGTATCTAGAACCACCTATAGATTGGTTTTCCATTGGTCCACAGAGATCGGTATGCACAATTTGCAGCAACTCAGTACTTCTGCTACCTTCTTTGGTAAAAGGTAAGCGGGTCTGCTTACCTTCACAACATGCGATACATGATGACTTTGATATATCAGTCTTATTATAAAATGTCAGTCCCTGTACAGCATCTCGCATCTTGTTCAAATACTGGCTGTTGACATGACCTAGACGTCTATGCCAAACTTCACTGGATACCATCACTGCAGCTGATGAACAATATTCAGGCATATTTAATTTATACACCCCGTTCAACAAGCTCGCTGTAGCCACCAGTACTCCTGCTTGGTTAAAAATCTGGCAACCATGATTGTTAAATAAAACTTTGTTTCCTTTTGATATAAGTTGACTAACAGACAACAGATTGGTAGTCAACTTCGGCACGCACAATACACCTTCTACTGTAATATCGTATTCACAGGCGCGCGTCTTCGTCGTAATCTGCACATCTCCGGTACATAATACAGGTACTTTATCTTTGTTTGCCACGACAATTTCCTTTATCATAAGATCCCGCGTCACATTTGACAACCATTCTTCGTTCGCGGTAAGATGAACACTCGCCCCGGAATCAATATACCAATCACTTTTGCAAAATTGACCATTCAGGAACACGGCGCTAAACGCATTACTGCTTGTACGTTCATTTTTATTTGTGTCTGACGAATTTTTGTTCTCAAATGTACACTGGTTGCGGTAATGTCCTGTTTGTTTACATTTATAGCATTTAATGACTTTTGGTTTTGACTTTGACATTTGGGCGTTGTCATTGGTCGCAGTGCTACCATGTTGGTATGGTGGCTGGTTCTTCTTGTAGCTCGCAAACGCGCCACTGAAATTGGAAGCGCTGTTGTCACCATCGTTGCCGCTTTCCTCCATGTCCAACAACTTGGTTTTAATTGCGTCTGCTGTCAATGGTATGCCGCAATGCTCGATCGCCATTATCATAGGGGAATATTTTTCTGTTAATTCCGCTAATAAAAGCGATGCGACCCACTCATCATTAATGTTAAAACCCGTACCACTCAATTTTTGGCTTGTTTCGATGATTTGTGTCACATATGAAGTCATTGAAACATTATTTTCGAGTCGTATAGAAATCAAACTCCTCAGTAAACTGATTCTCCTCGTGAATCCTCAGTCATCAAATAGGTTCTTCAATTTCTTCCACAGCTCATGTCGTTTGTACACTTTTTATGTGCACGTACAGCGACGAGTCTATTGTCAGAATTAGCTTGGCTTTGGTTTTCGCGTCACCTGCTACTCCTATTTCTTCTGGTACAGTCTCCAACTTGATGCAATCAGACATTCCCTCAAGAACTAAGAAATTCTCTGCCGCGAAAGCCCACTCACTGTAGTTCTCTCGCCCTTTCAATTTAGGCACACTGACAAGGTAGTTTGTCATCATTTTTACAGTCACAGTGTTAATTACAGTTTATCTCAATCTGCAAAGTCTTTTTCCACTAAGAATGTCCAAGAAAATTGCGAGAAAACTAAAAAAAAACTGAGCACATAAACTCTAATAAATTAAACGTTTAAGTCACAGACAAGAACTAACTTTATTTATTAGAAAAGAATACACAGTATTACATACTCTATGACAGATGGCACCACTAGTTTGTATGTGTGATATTGTCGATACAAAATAACACTAAGCTTTTTTTTACGGATATCATGTTTATGGTTTATAAATTTAATATAAACACGATTTCTTTGTGTATGGTGTTCATAAATTTATTTTTTGCGTCTCGATCAAAGCCATGTCTATACGCTGAGTAGTTATCAATCTAGGTACTTTAACACAAATTTGAACTTCATTGAACATTTTTAGTTATCCTGTTATGGCTGATTGCCGTCAGTTGAAATAAATATGATATCTATAAATATCAAAATAGGTATTGTACAAACATTCAAACGATTTCGAATATATTTAGTTATTAAACTAAATGTGAAAATTGACCCTTGAACATATAATGTTATCACGTAAACTTCATATAAAAAATTATGCAACTTCAGTTATCATTATAGTGCGATAGGATTACGTTTTTATACACTATGTTTTAGTAATTACGATGATAGATTATCTGTACCGCTTAACGCAGAGAAATAGAAATAGCGCTATAAATGACAAGCTATTTGACATTACTCACATTACGTCGTACGAGACGGCACAGTCGAGCCGAATTGCACAAAGTTTACCGAGAAGTTTAGTTTTCTAGGTATATTATTCGTAGTTGCAATGGAATACGAGAATAATGTAAGTACCTTTTTACTAATTAGGTATTATTAGTATTTACGTTTCAAAAAGAGGTTAATTATATTTTATTCATTGTTTTAAGACTAGTAATCATCTGTTTTTACTTTATTTGTGTCAGAATCATATGATTGAAAAGTTATTATGTAGGAAACGCAAGCTGCTAGAACGCCGCGCGCGACAAAATTATAAAACCGCAATCCTCTTTCATGGAAATCAATGTAAATAAAAGGGGTAAGATACAATACATACAATTTTTATTCGTTATTTTGGCATTTTATATTTTGGCAGTATTTGTTTGCGATGCTGAGAAATTAGGTAATAACAAAACTACTATTACTGCAAATACTTAATGCTTACTTTATCTCAGTTGTTGGTACTTTAAAGGGTAGGGAATCGTTCTGAAGCATTACCGCGAGACACAATTGCATGTTTTACCAAAGATTCTCGATGACGAAGGTTTTAATAGTATGTGAGTAGGTTGTGTATATATTTTATGCTTAAAATATTACATAGGTATATCACCGTTCGCTTATTATTAGTCTAGTGAGATTATAAACTTTCGATGGATTGTAAACGGACATTAAAATATAAGCGTGCGATAATTCACGCTACGGCTTGCCACTTTGCTGCGATCCTGACACGCGATTTTCGCTTTCTTTGCCCACTGGAATTCTCATCACGTCTCTCTCCACTGGACTTAATAATTTTAAATAATAACGACGCGACGTTAACACCAAACAAACACATTTACATATTCCTACAAAGTGTTTTGTACATGCTTTTGTACATGCTTATACCTATAATTTTTCGCTTTAGATGAATGCAACCCTGATGCCTTGAGTCCTAAAGAGCAGCCTTCGATTTCTCCACCACCATTTTCGCCATTGACACCTTTAATGCATACATCTAATCAACACCAATTGCAATGTAAGTTGTATAATATTTGGTTTCTAATTATTTATTTATTTTATTTACTAGATGGTAATAGTTACTGACAATTTTTTTTCGTTTAGTTGTTTTAGTTGTACCTCATATAGTTTTGGCACGCTGGGCCTCGCCCTCGTCAATGAATAGTGCAATTAATAATGCTTATCCCTCTTCATCACCTATTCGAGAAATGTTACCTGAAACACAAATATTATTGCATGTATTAACTGAAGTAGAGTCAGAATGTGAAAATTCAGACAAAGACGTAATTGAAGATAGTGATTTTAATGACAGTGTCAAAAACCCTGACTATATAGAACAGAACGTAACACAACGCATAGTGGATCAGAAACTGACTGCGACTCGATTAACGAACTGGAACTTGACACACCTCACAACATAACTCCTCAAACAATTTATATAACTGAAACTGATGCTGTATCTGAGTTTACAACATCTACGCCACCTAAAATAAATAAAAAAGATAATATGACGCCGCAAAACCACACTTTGTTAATAGACAAACAAATAGACAACGAAACACCACCTTTCCAGAGAATAAACGATCAAAGCTTGGCTATGACTGTAGATTTTCCAATGAGCAGCAGAAATAAAGCGCAGTCCATTATTTTTACAGAAACCGATGAACAAGATATTAATATAATATAAAAAAACAGGAGCAGATCAAGAAAGAAAAGAAAACAATGCAAAATTTTAAGAAATACTGGTAAAAGCTATGCATACAGAAAAGGGTAAGATAGTTGCTGAAAGAAAAACAAGAGATTTGGGAGTATGTAGATTAAAATGTGCAGAAAGAATAACAATGGCTGAAAAAAGAGGGAAAAGAGCAGCATTTATATCTAAATCAGTTATAATACTACCCAAATAATCTCAAACGACTGGTTGTAAAGTAAAAAATAGGGATTGCTACTGTTTGTATACACTCTGTATTTCTAATGAGGAAAGACCGATTTGCAAAGAATGTTTGTAGAGTACTTAGTGAAACCAAGAGATTTAATAATGTGGTGGTTGAAAAAAAGTTTTCCCAACGGGCATCTTAAAAAGTGACAAAAGAGGTTGTAATCCGCCTAAAAATAAAAAATCCTTGGCAGAAATGATGTCCGTCCGAAACCATATTTCTAGTTTTCCGAGCTATGAGAGCCATTATTGCAGGAAATCAACGGGCAAAAAAAACCTTTCTCCTGATTTATCTATTGCAAAAATGTATCGGGAATATAAAGAATGTACGCTAAATCCCGTTTCTTTGAAATTATACAGTCAATGCTTCCACGACCTTTATCTCTCATTCAAACCACCTTCAAAAGACACCTTCAATACGTGCGATGTTTTCAATGCTAAAATTAAAATAGCAGACGATGATCGCAAAACCATATTAATGGCTAACTAACTCTCAAGCTAAGAAAGCTTACAATGAAAAAAAGATTGACAAAGATATTGCAAAGAACGACTCTTCGATTCGGGTATTTACTTTCGATCTTCAGCATGCTTGCCAACACCATATTTAAAAACATCAGTTTCTTTCTATAAACGACAGCTTTGGTCTTTCAATTTAACAATTCATGACCTAGGGAGTAACAAGACTACATGCTATATGTGGGACGAGACCGTTGGAGCTCGAGGAGCTAACCAAATTGCATCATGTTTATGGCATTTTTGCAATAGATTGTCTGCAAATGTGAAGGAAATAATTTTCTACTCTGCCACTTGTGGCGGACAAAATAAGAATAGTATTGTTGCCATGATGTTTATGTACCTATTTAATAATCATTCTATGCTACAAATGATTCACCACAAATTTCTTGTAAGTGGACATACCCATATGGAATGCGATCACGCAATAATAAAAAAATTTAAGAAAAATCGCAAATGAATATTAACCACTTAAATGATTGGATACAGCTAGTGAGGATATGGAAACTACAAAATCCCTTTGAAGTTGTAGTTATGACTTTAAAAGACTTCTTGGATGTTTCAGAATTAAAATCCAAAAAAAGACCGTTCTCTATAAAAAATATTGATGTTTCGGGTCAAAGATTTTTATGGCAACCAGTTAAATGGTTACAATATGATAAAACGCAATATGCCACAATTAATTTCAAAGACAATATTGATCGTCAATCCGCTTTCAACACCATAAATTAAAAAAAAAGAGGAATTCATTGCACTGCTGTATCTTTCAGTTTGAACCAAATTTCTAAAAATCCATTACTAATTAGTGTCGAAAAGAAGAAAGACTTAATGGATCTTCTGGAGCTAATTGATGAAGTATTCCATAATTTTTATAAAAAGTTAAAAACGAACAATTGTAGTCCTACTGATCCTGATATAGATGAGGAGAATCCAGATCTAGTAGATCAAGTCAATTTTTAATTATTAATTAACTAGCAAGCTGCAAATTGTTTTTTTTAGGTACTTTTTTGTTTATCAACTTTTCAAGCGGTTCTTTTACTTTTTCGTGAATAATATAGTTTTCATATAATAAAAACTTGTTTTATTTTGTATATAAACAAATACATAAAAAATATAATCTTTCCGTCTATTACCTATCTATAGGATACTATTATTTTTGGCATGAGTAAAAGGTGAATAAATTGATAACTCGTTGGTGAACAAATTGATAACTCAAATATAAAAAAACTAAAATGATTTCGTTTTATTTATTATCACAGTTCGATATATTACACTAAGAAACCCTAAAAAAAGTTAGAATCTTAAAGTTAAACTCACAACTCGATTTATCATAACAAGTCAAACTTAAAAAATGCTCTCCTGTAAAATTGTCATTTTTGACATATCAACATATTCACGCCAGCCACGTTAAATAGACACTGTTTTTTTTAACTGAAACATGTTTTAGAGGAACTGCTGCAGGTATATCCTCACACCGCACATTTTTTTCAGATGTTGACCCTATAAAAAAAATATTATGCAATTGGTACCTTACATTTTTGTAGAGTGGCATTATTATTAAGCTACACACATTATGTTAGAACAAATATTTTTAGTTTAGGTAAAAAGTACCATTTGATATATTATATTTACCTTCACCAGAAGTGGTCAACGTTTATATACACATTGGAATGAATAAGACATTTCAAAACCCAGGACTAGACTGATATTTTCGCCATCTCTATCAACAACACGATAGCTGTACACGTTAGAAGCGGGGCTCTAAGAACTTGTAATAATATCATCGAGTTCGAGTCCAACGTACGGCGATCATCACTTTTTGTGTAAACAAAGACGTTTGCTAATCAGTCAGACGTGTCGGGTCCGAATCTAGCTACAGACAATTTCCTATTTTGTTACATTTTATTTTATTTTATTTTTATTTCCTTTACTAATTTGGGAAGAAATAATTAAATTTTTCAAAATGAAATGCAATGGCTGTTTGAAAAACTCAAAGGACATTGGTATAAAGTGTTCTTCGGAGGCTTGCACAAGAAGTTTCTGTTCACTTTGCATTAACATATCTACGTTGTCGACTGAGAAAATTAAGACATGGAAATGCCCGGACTGTTGTGCGGCGCAGAAGAAAGGCGGGGACAATAATTTAACTCCTGTACGCTCGACGGACATGAACGTTACCAGGAGGAAGAAAACTGAAGCGCAAACCGAGGTCAGCACAAACTCCGAAGTGAGAGAACTCACAGAAGAAGTGCGTCAGTTAACAAGAGAAATTTCATCGCTTAAAAAGCAACTTGAAGATGCTACTACATCATTGATGAACTGTCAATCAAAATTAGAACAGTTAGGGTCATCCGTAGACGCTAATGAAAAGCGTATAAAGCGTCTAGAAAATCGTGAAGAACATGTGAAGCTACTTGAGTCCAAAGTTACAGAACTGAAACAAGAACTGAATGGGCAAGCGCAACAACACCTGCGCAACGAACTCGAATTAGCCGGCATTCACGAACATACAAATGAGAATGTTCACCACATTGCACTTTTGGCAGCGAGTAAGGTCGGTGTAGAATTAAATGACTCTGACATCGACTGGGTTGCCAGAGTTGGACCTCGTGTAAAGTCTGCATTATTCGCCGAAAACAATGGCAAGTTCCCGAGACCTATAGTGGTGCGCCTATTACGTCGTAGTAAGCGGGATCAGATAATACAGGCCTCAAAATCAAGAAGAAACATAACAACTACTGATCTTGACGTGCTTGGTGACTCACAAAAAGTCTATTACAATGAGCGTTTGACAAAGGAAAACCGTCTGCTTTTTCGTGCGGCTAGAACAAAAACAAAGGAAAATGACTTCTCGTTCTGTTGGTGTACTCAAGGCAATATCTACATTAAACAACGTGAAGGAAAACCCTCTTTGTCAATTCGCACACATGATGATCTCATTCGCATTTTCAATACTCCTTCCAGCTCAAAATAATAGAATACGCGTAGTAAATAAGCCCTTTTTATATAAAAGCAGTCTCCCATACGAAATGTGTAACCCTGTTATGCGCATTACTGTTACTATAATTTATTATTTATGTATTTTATTATTTTTCGCATATTCGTGTGTGTTCCTGTGTAAATGTTTAATTAATTACAAAAAGTATGTTATACGCATAAGGTACAATACTAGAACAAAACCAAATTCAAATTCAAATTCAAAGTATTTTATTGTGAATTACAGGTACAGAGGATGTTACACAAATATGTTATAAATCAGCTGTGTTCCGCCACTTAGGCATACAATATAATCATAATATACAAATTAAAAAATAAGATAGAGACATGTTTTACCCTAATACAGATAATTATTCATTACATTAAATTGCATTACCATTTATAAAATTCAAATTATAACAATATTACATATTAATAACAAATAAAATTATTAAATTAAATTTATTAAAATTATATACCATTTTAAAAGAATTCATATCCAAATTATACATTTTTATAGATAATTTTTAATTATGAACAAATTGTTTGAATAGTTTGTCTGCATTTTTTTGCTATCCCTTATCTTCTAAATATTCTTTTAGTGAATAGTGGCATTTGGTTACTAACCATTTATGGAGTTTCTTTTTAAAGATAGGTATTTCATTTATATTTCTTATCTGTAATGGTATATTATTATATATACGTGGACCTAAACAAAACACACTTTCATGCATTAACTGTGTGTTACTGGCAACTATGGCCAGCTTGTCCTTATGACGCTCTCTATGACGATGCTCAAATAGGCCCTTATTTGTTTTTATAAATATTGAAGTCTCATAAATAAACAAACTGGGTAAGGGTAAAATATTTAATTCATTAAAATACGGCTTGCAGGAATCTGTTTGTTGTAAATTACACATACTTCTGATACAACGCTTTTGTGCAATAAATACCCGTTCTCTTTCTGTTGAGTTACCCCAGAAGATTATCCCGTAACGTAGCGTAGATGCGACGTAGCCATGGTAAGCTGTAAGTAACGCAGGTCGATTTACTACTTTACTTAATTTATGGAGGGCATATGAAAATTGGCTTATCTTTTTGCAAATATATTCAGTATGATATTTCCAATTTATTTTATTATCAATGTACATACCTAAAAATTTTGTGTTGTTAATTTCTTCTATATTTGTATTTAAGTAAGTAATATTCAAATTATTTTCTATATTATTACGTTGTTTAAAGAACATTATTTTCGTTTTATCCAAATTAATTTTTAGGTTATTCCTATAAAGCCATTCTATGATTAATGTCAAAGATTTATTTATGTCATATTCTAGTTTCATTTTAGTATTATTGGTATACAGTACTGTGCTATCGTCGGCAAACAATGTCATTTTGTGTGTTGTTATTGTGGGCATGTCATTTATATAAATAAGGAATAAAAGCGGGCCCAGTATGCTTCCCTGGGGAATTCCTATTGAGACATTTTTAAAAGCAGATTTAAATGTTTCTTCTGTTTTTTTAGATATATTTAGCCTTTTTACTTCGGTAAGCTGTTTTCTGTTACTAAGGTATGATTCGACTAGGCTATAAACATTACCTCTTACTCCGTATGCATATAGCTTTTTTAATAAAATGTCATGCTGGACATGATCATATGCTTTTGTCATATCCATGTAAAGTGCTGCTATTGGTGTTCGTTTATCCATATTTATTAAAACCTCATGTAAAAAATTAAATATTGCTAAATTTATGGATTTGTTTTTTCTAAATCCGTATTGGCATGTTGTGAAAATGTTATTAGTTTCAAAGAAGTTATATAGGCAGTTATATATAACTTTCTCAAATATTTTTGAAAATATAGATAGTAAAGCTATTGGTCTATAGTTATTAGTTTCAGTTTTATTACCTTTTTTATACATAGGTTTAATCACTCCAATTTTTAGTTTATCGGGATAAACACCATGTTCGATACAAATATTAATTATGTGGCTTAAAGGTGAAGCGATCTCAACGGCTACGTTTTTTACCACTTCTGTGATTATACCGTCATAACCTGCGCTAAATGTATTTTTCAAAGAAGATATTATTTTTAATATATCGTGGGGTATTGTGGGCGAGAGAAATACTGACTTATTGTTGTACTTTATTTGAGAGGGTAATTTGAATATGTGTGTATTATTATTACTTGTATCTGTTTCTGCAAAATGGTTATTAAAAATGTTTGCAATACGTTTGGGGTCGGTAATTATTTCTCTATTGATAATGAGTTTCTCAACACCCTCATTAGGAAATTTATTTTTTATATCATTTATAACCTGCCAAGTCGCTTTACATTTGTTATTAGAAGAATTGATATAATGATTATTTTGAACCTTTTTTGTTAGAGTTATAATTTTTTTATAACGTTTAGCATATGTATCAAATTTTATTTTATTTTCTTCGTTAGAGTTTGTTCTATATCTCCATAATAGGTCTCGTTTTCGTTTACTGCATACTTGTATACCTTTTGATAGCCATTTCGGCCTAGTTGTAGAACGGACCCGAAATTTCTTTATTGGAAAACAAAGATTATATATTACAGAAAACAAATCCAAAAATATTTCGTAAGAATCATTAGGGTCACTAGATTCATAAACAGGATCAAAAGAAATTTGTCTCAAATATTTACAAAAAAATTCTTTGTTATTTTTGTTATAGAGACGTTTGAAAGTGTACCAATATTTTAATAAACTAACCTTCCTTACCAGACATGTTATTATTTGGGCACTATGATCTGAAAGGGCGAATTCTATTATTTGGCCCTGACACCCTCTGATATTATGGGCAATGTTATCTATATATTTATTACTGGCCTTACGTGTCGGCTGATGAAACTGAAGTACTAAATTAAAGCTCAAGAGTAATTCTACGAAATTATTGCTCGTCATCGATTTTTCTAATACATCTATGTTAAAGTCACCACATAGTATTAGTCTTTTACCTTTTGTACACAATTTAGTTAGGATCTTACTTAAAATTAACAGGAAAGTGTTAATTGAGCTAGCACTGCTACTTGGTGTCCTATAAATACAAAGAATAATTATTTTAAGATTTATTAATTCAACTCCAGAACATTCAATTATGTTTGTAATAGACATTTTGGTAATTTCTGCAAGTGGTTTACATTGATATTCATTTCTTACCAGAATACAGGATCCTCCATGCCTGCTGGATCTCATATAGTAAGACACTAATCTATAACCTGGTACAATTGAAAGGTTTTCATCCCCTTCTATCATATTATGCTCTGTGATACATAAGATGTCTACTAAAACACCCTTTACGTATAATTCGTCTAATATTCATACCATTACACTATAATTACATACGATACAATAATAATATAATTTACACACAAATATTTATTCATTTACTTTTACAATATAATTACATACAATATAATAGTATTTACTTACAAATATATATTAATCTACTTTCACATTTGTGGTGCAATATTCAAAACAAATATTATATACATGATTTATTTATTTATTTATTTATTACAAGGACATCCAGTAGTTGTTACAAATATTTAAGACACAAAAATTACAGTTTGGTTGTTATTAGTACAAATTGCACAACTTTTTAAGGAGTCACCGCATGCACTAAATTAGCGGACAGTAGCACTACACGTGCTTAGGTTATAATTACAGATCAGATACAAGTTTTTAAAAAAAGTAAATTATACATCGTATGCAACTTTAAGGAGACAATGTTTGGTGATTTGCGATATTGACAAGTATATATGTATACACAACATTACTAGAAACATTGATCACACACAATTACGGTTTCTCAACAACCTCAACACAATAAATCTAAATTTAGTTAAGCTAGTGTTAAAAATATCTACTTCACAGTCCAAGGAGTTGTACATTCTAGACAATCTGGATAGTGCAGACGACTGTTTTAAATTTGTTCTTGCAATGGGCTGATGTAGTAACCCGGAAATTGCAGCCTGTCTTGGAATTCGACGCGGCACTCGAAAGGTTATGGATGACAAAAACGCTGGACAATCTAAACCATTTCTAAGCATCTTATATAAAAAGGTCATGTCATGGAGTTGTCTACGAGTCAGAAGACTATCTATTTTAAAATGTTTTAATTTTTCTCCATATGAAAGAGACTGTTTATGTATCCTAGCAGCAAATGTTAAGTGTGCAACGAATCTTCTTTGTATACGTTCTATTCTCAACTGGTGTACTTTATAACTGGGTGACCATACCACACTACAATATTCTACATTGCTTCTAACGTAAGCATTGAATACAGATATTTTGGTTTGTGGATTACGGAAGAATCTAGAGTTGCGAAGAATAAATCCTAACATTCGGGAAGATTTTTTAATAATATTATCAAAATGTGGTAGGAAGGTAAGTTTTTTATCAAAAAGTATTCCAAGGTCTTTAATGATGGCCAGTTCTTTGAGCTTTACACCTTCGACATGGTAATCTGTCTGGATGATGTTAGTGTTACGGGTGAAATTTATAAAGTTACATTTGTTTACGTTTAGAGTCATATTATTGATAAAACACCAATTGGAAATAGCATTTAGGTCTTCCTGAAGAAAATTACAGTCTGAATGGGATTTTATACTTTTAATAAGCTTCAAATCATCAGCAAAAAGGTAGGCTTTACTATGTTTTAGATTAGATACTACATCGTTAATGAAGACATTAAACAGCCATGGTCCCAGGTGAGAACCTTGAGGGACTCCAGATGTCGCCATGTAAGATTTGGATTGAAACCCTTTCACAACAACGTATTGAGTTCTAGCTTGTAAATAAGAATTGAACCAATCCAGCAAACGACCACACATATTCCACAAGCTGACAATTTAGCTAATAGTTTGCAGTGACAAACCCGATCAAAAGCCTTCTCGAAGTCCATATAAACGGCACTGACTTGTATACCAGCGTCGACTGCGTTTACTAAATCGTTATGGTAAGTAACTAAGTTTGTACTAGTGCCACGAGATTGTATAAATCCATGTTGCTCCTGAGCTATCATTTGGCAAGTATGGTATTTTAAATAGGGATAGATAAGGGCTTCAAAAACTTTAGCAAATGTTGATAAAATCGAGATAGGTCTATAGTTTTTGACGTCAGCTTTATCGCCGTTTTTGTATACAGGTACAACTTTGGCTGTTTTCCAGGCTATGGGAAATACACCAGAAGATAATGATTTGTTCATGATGATGTATAGAGGCAGACTTAACGGTAATGCACAATTAGAAATAAATAAAGGAGAAATATCATCTGGTCCTGCACCCTTATTGATATCGATACTTTTTAAATGCTTATAAATGTTTTTTTGTTGTATATATATCTTTCCTAGACTGCCAGAACCTAAATCAGTATTGTTATCAGTTCCAATAGTATTTACCCTGGAGCTATCGCTGAATGTTGATGCGAAGTATGACGCAAATAAATCACATATACTAGACCCAATCGATTCTTTTCTATTATTTAAATGCATTGTTTGAGGGTACTGTGATGTCCTGTCACGTTTGTTTTTAAGAAAACTGTAAAAGTATTTTGGATTTAATTTTATGTTATCTTCGACTTTTTTTATGTACTCGTTGTAAGAATTGGTTGCCAGAACTTTGCATCTTTTATTTAACATATGAAGTGAGATTTCGTCTAAGGGGTTTTTATAAGTTTTAAATTTTCGGAGCAATTTGGTTTTTTCTTTACTTAGTCTAATTAACTGTCTGTCGAACCATGGTGGGAACTTGCCTTTATTAACTGGAACTTTTGGCACAAATTTATCGATGACTATATTAAGATTTTCATAGAACAGGGAAACCATTTCATCCAAACTATCACATTCATTCAATTTTTCTGACCACGGGATTCGATCTAGTTCTGCCTTGATTTTAATGTAATCCGCTTTATGAAAGTTGCGTTTTAAATTACCCCTGTTACTGCTGAGCGGTGTTTCTTTGGTAAATCTGACTGATATGTCGATAGGTACATGCAATGGATCAATTGGTACCAAGGTATCAGTAGATTTTGTAACACCAATACTTAAGTTATTACCCAAAACTAAATCCAGTATTTTATTTTTATTATTTGTGATGTTATTGTATTGTGTGAAGTTGTTGAGCGCTACAAAGTCCACCAGTAATTGTCCTAAAGAAGAACCATTATACGTAATAAGTTCGCTATTACCATTCGAGCAATCCGCCCAAGAAATACAACTTAAGTTAAAGTCTCCTACAATACACAAATTGTCTACAATGTCTGATACTCTATTAAAATTATCCAAAAAATGTTCAAGAATTTCTTTCTTTAGAGGAGGAGGTAAATACACGCTACAAAAAGTTAGGTGATAATTCTTACTTATTTCAACTTTAACATAGATATCCTCACACAGACTTTCCAATTTGACACAACGATGTGAGTTGAATTTAGTGGCAACAGCAACTAAAACTCCACCGCCATTTTTATTAGCATGAAAGCCACTGGTCTCACGGTCTCTTCTGTACACTGTATACCGACTATCAAACAGTTCAGCATCATTTATTGTCTCGTTTAACCAGGTTTCTGTTAGTATTATTACATCATAATTCGAAACTGCTAAATTACAAAAAAACGTATGAGATTTGGTCCTGAGACCTCTAACATTTTGATAATATATGTTTAGTGAGTTGAATTTTGTCTTACTAGTACAGTAATAATTGGCAATAATATTAAAAAAAAAACAAAATAATGTGCAAAAAAAATTAAATTACTTGAGTTTCTGTAGTATTTCCAGATTTTTGACATATATTGAGTCGTCGGCTTCTTTTTTTCTCATAAAAATTCTTCCCTGCTTGATCCAGACAAATTTGTATCCTTTCTCTTTGGCAGCCTGACGGGCAGCAGCATGTAGTTTCTTGTTTAATGGTGATAGATGCTCCAGAATGTAAATTGGCACCTTATCGCCTCCAAGTCCCAAATGAGTCGTGTTGATTTTATCATTGACATTTTTCTTGTTATAGATTATGGTTTTGGCCAAAAATGTGTCACGGAGTCTGGGTGTTGCAAGTCTTACAATAATTGCTCGAGGTCTGTTGTCATCTCTGTTCAATTTAGCCACTCGTGAACAATGGTGAATGTCAATTTCTTTCAGGTCGCAGTCTATAGTTTTGGCAAGTTTCAATACCGTAGAAATAAGATTCTCCTGCTTACGTTCTGGGACGCACTGTATTTCGAGGTTGTTCGATCTATTGTTCTGTTCCATGACTTGTAATCTAAGAAGTAAATCGTTAATGGTACTGTTTAAGTTAGTATTCTCCTTCTGAAGGACAGTCAATGAATCTTGGCATGATGTAACCACGCTTTTGGTAGAATCATACGTCTCATCCAAGAACTTTACACTATTTTCAAGACTAGATAGTTCCTTTCTAATGGTTTGAAACTCATTCCTTACCATTTGTTTAAGGGTTTGTTGGAGTTCCTGAGTCAGTGATGTTCTCATCAAGTTGAACTCTTCTCTAAGTATTTCTCTTACTTCATCCTTCGTAAGCATAGAGTTCAGCCCTGTAGTTGACGTTGAAGATTGAGATGTTTTTGTGCGAAGAGTTACATTTTCATTGCTAGATGGGGAATCGCTTCTAAGGATAGAGCAAGATGAGGTATCAGACGCTGCTTCGTATCGGTCATCAGTTCTTAATGGAGTGTTGCTATTATCAGTTTTGGGCTGTTTAGCTCGGCATCCAGGACATTTCCATTTGTTCCTCAGATCAGTACTCATAAGGGAAAATCGTTTTTCTGGCACATTAGCACAGTTGAGATCATACTTAAGCTTACAGAATGCACATGCTAGGTATTCTTTGCTAGTAATTTTACTGCGACATCCAGAGCAAACGTTATGTGAAGCAGGCATCATGCAGTATTCCAAAAGGAAAATCAAGCCAAAAAAGAAATTTAAAAAAAAAAAAAAATTTCTTCGATGTTAATTAAATTATTCTGCCGTCTAATGAATGGTGTCAGCGGTGAAGCGATGCAGCGGCTGGTTTGTGCCGCGCTGCGAGCGAGCCGGCCGCGGGCCGCGGGTTGCGCAGGTCAGTTACGCCGAGTAATGGCCACCGGTGTAATTCGTTTATAAAAATGTATTTTGTGTTTACTCACGCGTTATGGTAAATGCAATGTTCACAGATACGTCACTATAACCGGCACTTCACAAGGATTTCAATTGTGTATTGTTTAGGAACGAACAGTTAGTTTTTACAATATTTATCGAATAAAAACCACGGAGCAAAACAATTACTGTGCTATACCGCTAAATATATTTTTTGAACTGGATGATCTCCTTATTGAGCCTAAAACACTATCAAATCTTGTGATACATAGCATGGCTGTGAACTGTAAACAACCACGTATTTATAGAGATATGCTGATGCTTTTCATAGAATGCATAAATACTTTTTACTATTATGGTACACTGGTGCTATGTGGCTGTTACCTTAACTACAACGTATCTTGTTCAACTTCTTTGAAATATTACTCAGCACAACCGTGATTGATAATACCACTGCTAAAGAGTTGGACTCGGTATGTATAAATTGCCAAACAGTACAAATGCCCGAGCAATGTCAAACAATAATAACACCAACTTATAACTTTAAAATATTAACACTAAACATCAGAAGTCTCGCAAAAAATTATGATACTTTTATCATTACTTTAAAAAGAATTGATATCCCCTTTGACTTATTAATTTTAACTGAGTGCTGGCTGGATAATTCTTCAGTAATACCACAAATGCCATCGTATACTAGTTTTAATACAAAAAAATGTATAAACCAGAATAGTGGTGTAGTGGTCTATGTTCGTGACACGATAAGTGCGTGTGTCACAGAGCCAGAACTTGATGATGCCAATTTACTACAATTAAATTTAAATAACACAATTACAGTTTTCGCTATATATCGGCCGCCGTCGTTTAAAAATCTTAATAATTTTTTATGCTCACTCCATTGCGTTCTCGATAAATGTAAAAGTAGGTCGAACATGCAAATCCTTGTAGGTGATATAAATATCAACTTACTCTCAGCAGAATGTAGTCAGGATTTAGAGTATCTGTGCCTGACTGCAGAACACGGTCTTTTTCCTGCTATATCGAAATCAACTAGAGGAGAGGCATGTCTCGACCATATCTTTATAAATAAAATTAAAAATGTTATTGGTGTAGTCTGCCTATCTGATATAACGGATCATGACTTGGTTATGCTTGGTGTAACTGTTGACAGAACTGACAGGCATTGCCTAGATCGAACTGTGATTAGACGGAATATAGAGGCTATCAAAAACGAACTGCTTAATGCTGACGGGCTGCAACAGTTCGATAGTATAGATGTAAACCAACGAACGTCTAATTTTTGTGACCATTTAACCAATGTTGTAAACAAACATATACAGAAAACACGAATTAGCCACTCTAGATATAGCATAAAACCCTGGATCACGCCTGGACTCATCCGGTGCATGCAACATAGAGACCGTTTGCATCTTAAAACCAGAAAGTCACCAAATGACCATGTCTTGCGTTTAATTTACAGTCGATACAGGAACTTTTGTAACGATTTGTTGCATAAGTTAAAGGCTGAACATGATAACCAAGAACTCACGACTAATACAAAAAGCCCTAAAAGAATGTGGAAAGCCATAAAAAGCATATGTAACTTATCCGGAAATAAAAAAGAACCAAAAGAACTTTTAATGATCGATAGCAGCCCAGATCCAGTGCTTTCGCTAAACATATGCTGTAAATACTTTTCAACTGTGGGACAAAATTTGACTAACGATATTCTTTATAAATTACAATTAAGTCAGGAAGCACTATCATCTAAAATTAGTAGTAACCTAATAACTAACTCATTTTTTCTGCACCCCACTGACGAAAATGAAGTTGAGAGCCTAATATTATCATTGCAGAACGATAAAGCACCAGGTATTGACGGACTGACTAACACCTTGCTAAAAGAAATTAAAGACGTAATTATATCACCGTTAACTGAAATTTTCAACTTGAGTTTGCAATCGGGTGTCTTCCCTGATGCCTGGAAAACTGCTTCAATCACCCCAATCTATAAAAATGGCCCTAGAGATTCTCCAGAAAGCTACCGTCCTATTTCGTTACTTAATGCTTTTTCTAAAATACTGGAGAAACTAGTTAATAATAGGTTGATGAAATATATTGAAACCCATAATTTCATTTCTCCTAGGCAGTTCGGGTTTAGGAGATGTAAATCAACAGAGGAAGCCGTAACATTACTTACCTCAACGGTGTCATCTCATCTTGACAGAAGCAGGTTTAGCATAGGTGTATTTTTAGACTTGTGTAAAGCCTTTGATACCGTCTCAATCCCGATACTACTGAAGAAGTTAGAATGCCAATTTGGAATACGTGGTATTGCATTGGAATGGTTCAAAAGTTATTTGACTGATAGAAGGCAGTGTGTCAAAGTGGGCAATGCCAAAAGTGAACTACACACAATAAACTTTGGCGTCCCACAAGGGAGTGTGCTCGGACCTACACTCTTTATAATGTATACGAACGACATACATGACTCCATCCAATCAGACATAATATGCTATGCTGATGATACGGTTATCATCTTTGACGGTTCTACTTGGTCTGAAGCGTTTTCTAGGGCGGAACTGGGTATGAGACGAATACTAACGTGGCTAAGCTATAATCTGTTAACACTAAACGCTGGCAAAACTAGATATATATGTTTTCATAAAACAGCAGCATCAGCTCCCAGCACGTCACTTCACATCAAATTACATGACTGTAAAGATCAAAAAGATTGTAAATGCGAATCAATGCAAAAAGCAGATAATATTAAGTACCTTGGCGTGATAATCGACACTAACTTAAGCTTTAAAGCGCATATAAATCTCTATCGAATCGTGTTAGGAAGACGGCAAATATTATGAAACTGCTCCGTTCCACGGCATCTAAAGATGTCTTAAAGACTGTATACTATGCCTTGAGTCAGTCACTCATAACATATTGCATAGGTAGTTGGGGCGGTGCTGCGAAAACGTTTATGATACAATTGGAGAGAGCCCAACGTTCAGTACTAAAAACTATGCTCAAAAAACCCTTTAGGTATCCCACTACACAATTATATAACGATTGCAAGTTACTTAATGTGCGTCAGTTGTTTATATTAACAACATTCGTAAGAGTACACCAAAATGTTATTCACTCAAAAGAGTATAAACATCTCCTTAATCGCCGAGTATATAGAATCATGGTACCTCGAGTTTTTACATCATTTGCGAGACGTTTCGGCCCACACAAAGATAAATACATCTACAATAAAGTAGCAAAATATTGTGACATAAAAGAGTGCTCAGTAAAAGAGGCAAAAATAAAAGTATCCATATGGCTCAATACAATGACATATGACAGCACTGAAAATCTTCTTTTGCACTTTAGTTAAACACTATATAATATATAAATAATATATAGCTACCAAATGACATAAAAAATGAAAATAAATTCAATACCTTTGTTAGAAAGTTAAAAAAACTTCTAATAAATAAAAGTTATTACAGTATCAAAGAATACCTAGAGGACAAATTATAAATTATAAACTCCAAACAGCTAAAAGCACCTACATAATAATAATTAACTAAATATTACAAACATATATAGGTATACATAAAATTAATTAATATGATTTAAAAATAATAATTGTATTTAAAATTAATATAATTATAGGACATAGGTAGCAACTACTTGTCTACCTCCACTTATTCATATTACCATATAAGTAATTTAACAACTACCTATGTAATAAATAAATTATATATTATTTTACTTTAAAAAAAAAAAAAAAAAAAAAAAAAAATTTGTAATAACATTATGCAATAATAAATGCAATAGACATAAATTATCAATAAATATTATTATTAATAGGTATGTATCACCAAATAATATATCCTGCAATTTTAATTTAAATATTAAGTTTATTTATTTATTCATCTTTTTCATTTCTCATGATTCTGTTAAATAATAATATATCTTAACTAGATTAAAAAGTTGATAAAATTGTGTTATGTTATGTCAAAACGAAACTTTAAAAATGGCATATCTAAACAGCTCCTCCTCTCTCCTAATAGTGCTGTGCCCGACAGGGTCCATAATTTGTTACTTATATTTAAGCCTACCACCTGTAAATGTACATTATGGAATGCAATAAATTTGAATTTGAATTTGAATTTGAATTTGAAGTATTAAATATATAATATACATTCATATATACATACAAATATTCATAATTACACATACATCACCCGCGGTTATCGTAAATTATATTACTTACACTTTCTATTTTCCCCGTAAATATGTATAATGAATAAGTGTTAAATTTTAGTTTAA
Source organism: Catocala nupta (assembly GCA_963675205.1). Classification (NCBI taxonomy): domain Eukaryota; kingdom Metazoa; phylum Arthropoda; class Insecta; order Lepidoptera; family Erebidae; genus Catocala; species Catocala nupta. The sequence goes on along the minus strand of OY776108.1, from coordinate 9,441,598 downwards.
TAGTATAAAATTTTCTCATAAACGTTAACTTCAAAAGATGTCGACCGAGCAATGTGCCTCAACGTAAATTGTAATCGTCACGGTACCCACAGGACAGGCTTGCCTAGTGTGGGACCAATGGATAAGACCTTACATTGTAACATTTTTGGTAATAAATATTTTTTAATTTTTAATTTAATTATCAACGGGTTTATTTTTCTCAACAGAACATGAAGTCAACTGAATATCTAATTATTGTAAAGCAGTTGAACTGGTTGATGTTGATGCTGAAATCGAAACACAACACATGACATTACGTTAGTTATTGTTGACTGTTACGAGATGGTGTCGAGGCGGCGGCATGGGCAGCGTGGAGTGGAGAGCGCGCGTGAATTTATATCTGAATTTCTAAGTCTTTCTTCGTATCACCTTGAGCATTCTCATAACGTACACAAAATTCACATCTATCTTTTTTTGGCTTGAAGAAACTGATATTGAATTCACCGTTAAAAATTCTTGAATACAATGTTTGTATGAAAAACGAGTGTGTCAAAGTCAAGTCAATGTCAAAATCATTTATTCATTTAGGTCACTAAGTTACACTTATGAACGTCAAAACATATAGGCTAGTAAGTTTACTAAGTTACTGAAGCTACATTAAGGGTTAGTTGCTAGGTTCAGGCAAAGGATTGAGCCTATGAGAAGAAACCTTCAAGAAACTCATGGCCACTCTTTTAAATCGCCAATTAAATATAATTTCAGTATATTACAACTCATATCAAGAAGGTGTTGCAGCCATTATGCCATATATTACTGACTATATAAATCTAAAGCTTATAACAATAATTTGAAATTAATAATTACTGAATAATATGAAGAAGATGATAAGGATTTAGTAGAATTATTTAATATTAATCTGTAATAGACAGTAGGATGACATGAAGGCGCATACACTTACACTTTGTGACAATGCAAAGGCAGTCAGTAACTAAATGCGATTGTGCATTCATATGTTTACTTTTATTTTTAATAATAATTGAAATGGAAAGCACGATACTTGAAAACATCACAAATAATCACGAGGTACCTCTACATTACTAAATTGACTAATAAGTAATACAAAACTTTAATCCTGTAAAGAACAAGCAACTAGTTCCATGAGTTTTTCTCATTCAAGTAGTCGTTGACTGAATAATAACCCTTCCGACATAGCTGTGTTTTTACGGCACTTTTAAATTGAAGTAATGATAAATTCATTATATTAATGGGTAATTTATTTGAAAAAGTCCAAGTCTCGCAAATGTATTGTGAACTTTATGTAATTGATGAGACGGACCTACTAACTTATGCCTATTTCTAGTGTTTAAATTATGTATATCACTATTCTTATTATATGCATAAGTGAATATTATGTTTAATAAACATAATGTTTGCAAATATTGCGACGTTAAATCGCTCTTTCAGGGAAACTTGTGGACCTAAATTATAAATGCTACGTACTGCAAGTTTTTGGAGAATAAAAATCGTCTCAATTTCAGACAAGGGCGGATCCAGCTTTGGCGCCAGGGTGAGTCACATAGTCGTGGTCAAGTCACAAGAAATTATAATTTAATTTTGATAATAATAGATACAAGTAAAACGTAGGTATTTTTTTTAATAAATGTAAGTACTGTACTTAAAAATACCTACCTATATTTAAATAACAAAACCAATTTTCTTTTACGTTTTCTCCCGGAACGCGTTATCACTTCATCTACTTCAATGGGTACGTTTTTATGGACATGGAGTGTACCAGTCCGCTTAGACTTTCTTCAACTATTGAAGCTCTTAGCCACGATTTGATTTTTCGTAACGTAGAGAAAGCTCTTTCCGCTGTTGCTACCCTAACAGGTAGTGTAGCCATAAAACATAACAATTTTCTTATATTAGGATATATCTCAATATCGCAATTTAGAATAAGGTCAGAAATCGACTGCGGTATGTCCTGACTTCGCTGCCACTTCACCATCCACAGCCGATAATCGTTTACAACGACAGAAACTGGAGAATTAACTAGTAACAATATATAATCGGTTGCTAGTTGTTCACAATTTCAATGTCTTGTTTAGGTACTGTATTCGCTTTTTGGCATGAAACATATTAAGTATTTCAGGAGACAGACGGTCCTGTAGGTCACTTACTATTGAATCCAGAAGAGGGATGTACTCGTATATGGCTCTGCGGAAATACTCTTCAGCAGATTAAGCAGGTTGGTTATTGGCCCTATGTATTTGTCTTGACACTATTCTGGGACATTTAATTTGTATATCGAGTTGCTCAGCTACTTTATTAGCCTCTTCAAAAAGCTAAATAAAATCGGTAAATTACATCCGCATTTTCTCTTTTATTTTGTAGAACACTTATAGTATCATTAATAGCGCCCGCAGCTTTTTTTAAATCAATTGAGTTCGATTACAGTATTCTGCTTAAAGATACAGTAGTACCTAGAAAATAAAAAAGTTAGTAAGTGACTGTCTGTGAGTATGAGTGAATAAATTAAGGATGTATGACTTAATATAAACGGTAGCTTAAATTGTTTTTGTTGAAACTAAAAATATTAACAAAACAACAATATAATATTCAAGTAGGTATAGTATGTATGTTCATTTACCAAACAATAAGAAACAAAATAATTTAGGCAAGTACCCACCTAATACATCACTTAAACAGATGGAGGATATAATAAAGTCAGAACTGCTTAATGTTTGCAGCAAGCAATGCGCATCATTAGCTGTCTTGCCAAGTAGAAATCTTCTCCAGAGCGCTACAAATGTTGACTAAGTTATCTCCTTGAAGTTGATGCCCATCACGCCTCTCTACCCAACGTGTCTCACAGATACCTAGCAAGGCAACTACGAGTTCTTTTTTAAAATTTCATGCCTCTTAGCGAATGCATTGGCAAATGCTACAACTTTTCTCATTGTGCCAGATGTATTGCGACAAGAAACTACTTTGAATGTAGATCATCCATCACTTTGGATGATCTAGCCAACGAGTTATTAAGTACATGGTTGTTGCACAGGCAACGTTTGGCGTGAATAGCTATTTTCGTCAATTCTTGCACTGCACCTTTCGCATCTGATGCCATAACCGAGCAGCTGTCAGTTCCAATACCCACCCACACACCAAGTTAAATCTACATTAAATTTGGTACACAGATTTTCAACATTTTTTGCCAATGCTACACTTGTCAATCAAAGTTCTATATCAACTGAATTGTTTTCTTCACGTCTAAGAGCATCGTAAGTATCACAGAAAGTCACAAAACGTACCTTTATTATACCGTTATGAAAATATATAAATGATAGGCTCAGGTGTGAGATATGTGCTGTTTCATCGAACAAAAGTGAAAAATAAGCTTCCCGTACATTCTGTAAAATGTTTTCCTAAATGATTTCTGCACAAACATCTATCGACTCATTTTGTACAGTCTTATTGTCAGTACGTGGCGTTGAATTTTGAAGATTCTAAATGTTGCTGCAATATCGCCAAATGCAGTATCGCCAGAACCTATACGGAATTTTAAAAGGTCTCTAAAATTTTCTTCATTGGCTACCACGCTGTCATAGCTCAACAATTTACGATCGTTGCGATGGCCACGTAACGATATATTTTCATCGCCACAAAATATAATAGCTTTTACGATTGGTCGCAATGTTCTCTATTATAATTTATTTGTGTCAGTCTTTGACTATTTACTTGGTTCATTATGAAAAGTCAACAAAAAGTTTTCCCCTGCTTCGATAGCTAATTCGTGGTATTTGTTTCGCTGGTGTGTTAACACCATTTTCACGAAGCAAATTATCAAAAGCTTTTAACGGTTCTTTTACGAGTCGACATGAAGGCGTTTTGTCTGTATACTACCTCCAGGAGCTACGGCAAACAAAGCACAGTACTTGCAGTAAAGATCCTGGTCTTTATGCAATAAAACAAGCCAGTGAAACTTGTCAAGATGGGATTTCTGAGCATATATTTTGTTTGTTTTCCTTTTTTATTAACAACACAGTGCGGGAAAGTGTAATTAGGGGCTTTTCAAGCAACAAAGCTTAAGATGAATCATTTATATTTTTCCTTATATAACATGCAATATCTGAAGTAAACTCTGATTGAGAAAGTGAAGTCTTTATCTGGTCAGAATCAGAAGTCGACGTATGTACATAATATAGGCTGAATATCGTTAATAACAGGAGAGCGTGTTTTTCTTCGTCTAAGGTAGGCAATGCAGCTGTAGAAGCAGAAGCATCGGCAGTACAATTATTATCCTCTGTAGTTGTTGTAGGTAAATTTTTCGAGTGAGCAATCTCAAGCCTTGGTTTCTTTGAATTTGAACCTATTTTTTTAAATAAAATGCGACCCATATTACGTTTCAACCCACCACCATCTCCTTTTTCCTTAGAGTCACCCTGCAAGCAAAACCATGCAAAGGAGAATGACCAAAAATATATGGAGTTTGGTCCAAATGTCCACCACTAACGAGACCTATATAATAAAATAGTCTACAAAATATTGAATCATTATAACCAGACCGCAACCAAAAATATGCTGTCAGTAAAAAGTTGTGACTGAATGAAAAGTTATGTTTTTTACCCTTTTATGCGAAAAAGTAAATATTGTTGATATAATTCTATCTGTTGCACATTTTTAACTTATGTACGCATGTTATGCCATGCTGCTTGGTGTGCCCTGTTAGGTTTTCACGGAAATAAATCAAAAGCTTAGAAGAAAGAAAACGCAAGAATACTTCACAATAGTTTTACTCATAGTTTTACTAAGTGTCTTACCGTGCAACATAAACATATAATTAAAAAGAAACATTATTCATCAACAATAATATTGTCTAGATTTGCAGCTGGGAGCCTAATTGTAGGTTGGTGTCTCGCCCATCCAAAGTACCACACAATCACCATCACATGTGCACAGCAACCCACAGTTCGCATACCAGATAAACAAGAACAATAATAATTGGAAATTGTTTTTCGGCCATGGATCATTACATACGTGTAATACAATCTTGAGCGTGCGTGCCTGGATTGGATCCTTGCACGTAGCAGCATAGCATGTTCAGGTTCTATGCCAAAATCTACAATATTATTTAAAACTCCGTCTCTTGCTACTTCAATGTGATATACGCCATTGCGTATATGTTCGGCATAGTAGCTACGCGCAAGTTTCACATGGTATGTCCCTAGTGCAAACAATACCAGATCTTGGTGTGTAAGTACAGGGAACTCGTCTGCTCCGATAACATCAGCTTCGATGTTACGGAAACTAGCTCGCTGCCTATTTACATTTCTTTCTGTAATATACGCACCCAAACGATTTGGTTCGTGCATTCTCTCTGTAATGATTCGCAAAAATTCGCTTGCATGCACGCTGTCTTCAAGTAACACGTGAAATGCGTTTATAAGCGCGGCGGCCACACGGAAGTCATCCATCATATGGCTCATGGCCCGATTAAAAAAATCTTGTCTAAAAAGACGAAAATCGCGCTTGAATCGTCCGTTGACGAGTTCGACGACCCAACGACAAATCGTCACTTCCCGATTTTTATTAGCCTCTAACGTCGTTAGCTGGTCCTCACCACGCCGTTTGCTGATAGGTATATGTGCGACATAACCACACGACTCCATGTCTTCTATGACGTCTCTGAAGCCACGATCACAAATGAAAACATCGTCCGTATTAAAAAAATAATGAAATGGGTTTTCTGGGTTCTCGTCAATTAGTTGTCCCATTATAACGGAAACAGATGTTGTTGCTGCATGAGGACCAGTAACGTCTATTATATAGCCATCGCAACTTACTATAAGAAATGGTTTTAACAGGTTAGTATATTTGTGTAGGCTATATGTTTTCCGTTGGAACAGGAAGTTGCTAGACTTCTGAACGTAAACATAGGTTCCATCTATTACTACAACGGCTTTTCTTTCTTGCAGGGGTGCATTTGGTGATACATATAGACCATTGGGCACAGATAGATTTTTAGCCACAAATTCATTTCTTGTAATATGGTCAAGACCCAGGTGCCTTGGTACGAAATCTTGCAGTAAACACTTACGGACAATATTCATATTCCGTTCGAGCGTAGGGCGACTCATTCTAAAGAGCACACCGAGTCTTTCGTTACTTTCTCCCGTCCGGAGCTTCATTAAGTAAATGGCAAGGGCCTTATTCGGCTGTCTTACTTCTAATGCCAAGGAAGGGGTTTCTCGAATAACTTGCTCAAATCCGTCATGCGTCAAGCCTACGCGATGTTGTAGTATTGTTGGATCCATAACTTCTATATTTTCAAAATCCATTGTATTAGGATTATTAATGATGGCAGTTTGTAACGTTTTTGTTATGTCTATAAACATTTCTCCGGTAAAGTCGTGGGAAGAGTTTGGAGCATCAATTAATAGATCCCATTGATTTTGCTCCAAGTGGTTTTGACACACTCTTGCGTTTAGAGGTATATAATAATTCGAGTGCACCAACAGTTCTAGCTTGATAGATGCTGGTATGCGACATCTACTGTCATTGCCACATTCATAATAAATGCACGAATTAGATGTGTTTGGCGCCCTTGTGTATTCATTCGTTACAAAAAAACCTTCAGTTGGTCTTCCGGCACGAGGAGGCGGCACATTATGTTCGTCTTGGTTTTGTCTGCGATCGACTGCATACCGCACCCTCAGCCAACAATTGCGGCAGATAAAGTGCTCGCCATTTAGTATTAACTGCAACAAATAAAATAGAATGAAACAAATAAAAAGATATCAATCTATATGTTAAACTATTCGTACGCATTTTAGTCACTTTCTCAACGCCAACTATTCAGTGCGTCAGCAGACGCCTTTGATCAAATACACTTTAGCGTTGTCTTTATTTAATTTATCTCAGGATATCATTTAACTGCTTTAAAAATGTTATAATACACACTAAAAATCTATTACTTTTAAAATGTATGCGTTACGGAAACAGATTAGGCACCTGCTTTAAGAAGTCGGTTAAAAAAAGTATTGCATTAACCGAACTAATAGAAAGATATAAGTATATAATTATGAAAAAACACGTATTAGAATGTACCAACCTGTCGAGGTGCTATAAGTCCTTGAATATGCTCAGCGGTTCCCGGGTGGTCATCCAAAAGTTGTTGAAGTAACTGATAATACCTTCTTCGTAATAATGAATGATTGCAACAAACACAGTTTCTTCTTTCCTCTTGCATTATCACAAAAAAAATCGCACAGTACGTAAACGAAGCAAGCAAACGAACGACTGCGGAGAATACACGGTGTGGCGGGGCCAGGTACTCAGGTAAAACCGGTTGCGTTGGTGCTCTAGCGCATTATTTGCTAAGTGCGAAAGGGATAGAAATAGTGTACAATATCGGTACAAAGTTCCGAGAACCCAGTGATACTCAATAAAAATGCAGTACCTCAGAGCGAGACAAATTTATTGCAAATTTACACGAGGTATTTATAGGTGGCCGTGTAACGAAACCATATCGCGATCTAACTCGATCCTAACGCCATCTATCGAGGTAAGAGGTAAACTTTTACTTTAATATTTATTCAGTTTGTGGAATAGCGTTAGGATCGATTACATACTGAACATTCCGCCCACCAAAAGGAATATTTTCCTTTTAGGACCGCCCACCGTGAACAAACTCACAAACTATGAAATAAGAACAATGGACTGTATAATTATTACAAGCTTTAAATAGTGGACGGCTTCATTACAAATTATTTGCATCATGGTGTACAGATATGGTTTCAACTTCATATAAAATTACAATATAAACCAAACATTATCTACTGAAACAATGTAGAATCGCGACATATAAGTAAGAGCATTACTGTAGCTCTATTTATCTTAAATTAACACCATCAAAACTCAAACAACAAGTGCAAGAGCAATAAAACATACAAAATAAATCCCTAACATAAACACAATATAAAACACGTTATATTAACGAAACAAGTGTTGGCACATAGTATATAAACATGTGACTTATTCAGTAACAGGAAGCAAGCATAATTTTGAAATTGGCCGTTTAATCGTAGTACCCTTACAACGAACAGTGACAACGCGCGTCAAGTTATCCTTTCCCAGGTGCAGCTGTATAATTCTACCGTATAACCATTTAGCAGGAGGTAAGTTATCTTCTTTTACTAATACGATATTACCTATTTTTAAATCAGGGATACGAGCGTTCCATTTATGTCTTTGGAAGAAATGTGTTAAATATTCCTGATTCCATCTACGCCAGAAGTGCTGCACCATACGTTGTACTAATTGCCATCTGCGTAAAGTACTTACTGTGGCATGCTCATAATTGTAATCAGGTGCCACTACCAATGGATTGCCCACTAAAAAATGGCCCGGTGTTAAAGGCGTCGGATCCTCTGGATCGCTACTTATTTGAGACAATGGCCTAGAATTTAGGCATGCCTCAATCTGAGAAAGGACAGTGGACAGCTCTTCAAACGTCAGAGTGGAGTCACCCACGACACGTTTTAAATGATGCTTTACACTTTTTATCCCTGCTTCCCATAATCCACCAAAATTTGGAGCGTGGGGAGGGATGAAGTGCCATTCGGTTTGAGAGGTTGCAAGAACAGCTGCAATCTCTTTAAATATTGCGGTTTCTTGACCGAGGAGTGTTTGTAGCTCCTTGGCAGCGCCCACAAAATTGGTGCCATTGTCGCTCCAAATATGTCGACAATGACCACGCCTGGATACAAACCGCTTGAAAGCTGCTAAAAAGCCCTCCGTTGTTAAGTCCGAAACAGCTTCAATGTGTACTGCGCGTGTGACCATACAAATAAATAAACATATGTATCCCTTATACGACCGCTGTCCACGACCTTTAGATACCCTCATATTAATGGGCCCCGCATAATCCACACCGGAGTTAAGAAATGGCTTGCTTGGGGTCACCCTACAAGCTGGCAGCTCTCCCATCAACTGCTGATTGGTGGTTGCAGCATATAGCAAACAGGGAACACAATTACGAATATAAGCTCGAACCATATTTTTTACCCGACTGATCCAATACCTAGTGCGTATAAAATTAAGTACCAGTTGTTGTCCTCCATGAAAAGTCTTTTCATGAGCGTCAGCCACAATTAGTTTGGCCAAACTTGAATCATGAGAAATAACAACTGGGTGCTTTGTATAATCAGCCAGTTAAGAGTAACGCAATCTTCCTCCAATGCGCAATATATCACATTTATCAATAAATACATTTAATTTATATAGTGAACTTTTTTTGTTTAATGAAACTTTATTTTTTAGGGCTTGTAACTCTGCATGAAACCATTGCCATTGGCTCTGTCTGATACACACTTCTAAGGCTTCACGAAGTTCTTCAACCGTCAGGTATGGTATAATTTTATTTTTTGCTTTACGGCATCTTATCAATTGCAAAAACCTTTTGCAGTAGGCAACAACCCTCACTAACCGTCTAAGCGATGAAAACCGTGCCCCCCAAATCATTTCAAAGTTTGGTACGAGATTAACAGTGTGGGCCTTAACTACCCTTTTTTCTTCGTTAGTGCGTATTGCACTAGGCTTAGTATATTCTATTTGTTCATTTGTTAACCAGCTTGGTCCTCGCTTCCATAGATCACCGTTAAGTAGATTAGCTGAAGAGACTCCGCGCGATGCTATGTCCGCTGGATTGTCCTTAGACTGGACATGAGCCCATTGTGTATTATCTAATAGACTAAGGATCTCCGAAGTGCGGTTGGCTACGTAAGTTTTCCAACGACTTGGGTGATCATTTAACCAGGCCAAAACGACAGACGAATCAGTCCAAGCATGGATATTTGATTTTGGGATGTTCATTACTTCTGCCACCTCGACCAATAGTCTTGCCACTAAAACTGAACCACACAATTCTAACCGTGGAATGGATATTTGTTTGATGGGAGCTACCTTCGTTTTGGCGGTTATGAGGTGTGAGTGGATTTGCCTATTAGCATCGATAACTCGACAATACACCACAGCCGCGTAAGCTATATTTGAGGCATCGCTAAACCCGTGGAGCTCTATCGAAATAGCATCATCTCTTTTGCCTATCCACCTAGGAATGTGAAACTCTACTAGTTTATCCAGCTCGACTCGGTAATATCTCCACTCTTGTAAGAGTTCTGGTGGCAGCTCATCATCCCAGCTTATGCCACTAATCCATAGCTTTTGAATGAAGACCTTTGAGGTTATGATGCACGGTGCTATCCACCCTAACGGGTCATAGAGCCGTGATATTTCAGATATAACCTTTCTTTTTGTATCAGATGCCGCAGAAGATGACATCCTCACGGAATAATCAAATTCGTCGGTGTTTCGGTTCCAGGTAAGTCCCAAAATTTTAGTTACTGTATTAGTTTTAAGTTCTAAATCCTTACCAGAATTTGCCTTTAATTTTTCCAATACGTGTATTCTATTGCTTGTCCATTTTTGTAATTGAAATCCTCCTCTCTCCAATAAATTGTTAAGTTCACTATAAATACCTTCTACTTCAGTTTCAGATTGGCAGCCAGTCATCAGATCATCCATGTAGAAGTCTGTCATGACCTTATCAGCGACCAAGGGATATTTATCACCATCATCGCATGCAACTTGCTGTAAGGACTTGACTGCCAAGTAAGGGGCGCATGACGTGCCAAAGGTAACAGTCAGAAGTCGGAAATCCTCGATTTCTTTGGTGGAATCCTCTCTAAAGACAATCCTTTGGAAATCCGTATCTGAGCGCGCCACTTTGATTTGGCGATACATTTTTATTATATCAGCTGCCAAACAGATTGGATGCTGTCGCCATCGCATGACAATATGTCGCAAATCTGCCTGGAGAGTGGGTCCTACCATTAAAGTGTCATTCAAGGAAACGCCGTTCGTTCCCTTGCATGACGCGTCATACACCACTCTTACCTTAGTGGTCAGTTTATCTTGCCTAACTACTGCGTGATGGGGCAAATAAACTGCATCGTCTTTATTTCTGTCAGACTCATCAGTAATTTTTTCTAAATGGCCCAGCAATAAATATTCTTTTATCACTTCAGTATAATGTTGTTTTAATTCGTGATCCTTAGCCAACTTTCTTTCTAAAGCAAGCAATCTTTTTATTGCTATATTTTTAGAGTTACCGTATTTACAAGGTGGATCTTCTAAACGAAAAGGTAATTTCACAACATAGCGCCCATCTTTATCTCTTTTCGTCGTATTGGTGTAAAATTCTTCACATGCTTGTTCTTCAGGCGTCAAGATCTTTTTCGTTGAAGTCGGTTCACCGTCTAGTTCCCATAGGCGCTTTAACATTTCGTTCTCTTCAAATTGAGTATGCATCGCGATAACAGTGTTATGGGAATTCTGCGACCTTTTGGTTCTACTGACATGGCCTGACACAATCCAACCTAAATACGTATCTTGTGCGACCGGAGAGCCCGCGGGGCTCTTGATTAGACCTACCTTTAAAATACGGCAATATGTTTCTGCTCCTAATAAAATGTCAAACTCCCTCGACCAAATAAATTAATTAGGTAGTTACATAAGTCACACTCTTTCAGTAAGTAGGTAGGTACTACTTATCTACCTACGAGGTACTTTAAGAACGTTAACAACAATAACATTTGAGTTTGTACACACACATTGGCATAATGAAGAAACTGATTACTCACTTAACATTTCTTGAAATGAATTTGCAGCAACAATTTTTAAGAACACTATTACTTATATTGGAATTTTAAAGTTTTTAACTTAGTACTTTATTAATAAAGTTTAGTCGTTCCGATTGAGGAGCGCGCAAGTGTCACACGAAATAAAACATATGAAAGGTGCGTGCCGTGGCGGTGGCGCGGTAAAATTCAAATTTTCGATGCGTTCGTTCTCGAATAATGCGTTTGCCGTCAAACAAAGTATTATATTAAATTAATTAAATATTGAAAGTACTTAAATAAAATCTATATTTTGACAAAAAATATATAAATACATTATGTTTAACAATTTTAATTAGGGGTCCACCTAGGTCCTGGACCCAGCCTAGGGCATGTCATGACCCCCATGACCCACCCCTGGATCCGCCCTTGATGTCAGCTGCCTTTCCCCACAATAATATACCGTAAGACATGACACTGTGAAAATAACTAAAATATACTAGTCTCGCAGAATCTACATCAGTAAGAAGTCTCACTTTCCGAATTGCGTATGCGGCTGAGCTAAGTTTCCTTGCAAGACACGATATTTGAGCCTCCCACTGAACTTTATGATCTAAAGTCAAACCTAGAAAAACTGTTGATTGTACGAAAGTAATAATTTCATTATTTAAATTTATATTTATGTTAAGACTCTTTACATTTGGCAATGTAAACTTGATACATTTTGTTTTTTTAGAGTTTAGTAGTAAATTATTCGTCGTAAACCACTCCAGGATGTGCGCGAGCGAATCATTAACAGTATTTAAATTTGTTGCTCCTCTGGCTACTTTAAAAATTAGAGATGTGTCATCTGCAAATAAAACAATGCCACACAAATCCTGCACGAAGAATGGCAAATCATTCACGTACACTAAAAACAAAGGGTCCTAAAATTGAGCCCTGTGGCACGCCCATTGTGACTGGTAATCCAGAAGATCTACTTCCGTTGATATCAACGTATTGTAGTCTATTGCTTAGGTAGGAACCTCTCTGACGCCATAATGCCCGAGTTTTCGCAACAGCGTATGATGGTCAGCGCAGTCAAAGGCTCTAAAGCCTTCTCTAAAGATCACAGAATACGCCAATGACATCTTGTGAATTTTCCCAGGCACCGAATATATGTCTTAAAAGCGTAACACCCGCATCTATCGTAGAACGGCCTTTCCTAAAATCATATAGATTTGCATGAAATGAATTATTTACTCTAAAGTGGCTCTCTAATTGCTGTAATATAATCTTCTTAAATATTTTACTAATAGCAGGTAATATTGAAATTGTCCTAAAATTACTAGGGTCACTTTTGCATCCATTTTTAAATAAAGGTATTATTTTACTAAATTTCATTAAATTTGGAAAAATGCTCACATCAATTAGGAAAGAAATAAGTACCTAAGTAGTGACATACGGCCTTCGAATTTCGATTTGAATCTTAATTTAACACAAAAATACAAAGGCACTAAAAATAATAACATATCGTAACTTTGAGGCGCCATAAACGGCCAGAATCACCACCAATACACCAGTAGCAGCAGCACATCCAAGCACCAGGTTCAATCGGAATTGAAATTTTCCACAATTGTGGCACACGTAGCCATGAGGGTCCTGTAGTGTGCACAATTCATGGGCCCATAGATACAAAAAAACTCTGTACAAAAAACCCATGTCTCATTTGGCCTACTATTTTTATATGATGAAAAGGACTATATTTGCTTCTTTTGTATGAATACAAAAGAAGCAAATATGGTCCTTTTCTTCCTCCTCATCTCCAATGGTAATTTTTGTCAATTTAGATGACATTTTCATCCGTTTGGTTATCTCGGCGCTGTTAAAATTTCTTTTAATTTTTGCGCTTCCTTTCTTTATTTTATCTCTTCAGTTTCTATTCTGATACTGGTGTGTCCGTATATATCGCCGTATGCCGTCTTTATTCTTCCCTTGATTGAAGATTTCCAAGGTGGTTCTTTCGGTAAGGGCCGTATAGCTGCAGGAGAGAATTTCGGAGATGGGTATTGCTTTGAGGTGGACGGAATCGGTCTTTGTAAAGGATAAGAGGAAGAAGCTGTAAAGAAGCAGGTGTAGCGATCGTGTCCGAAAGAGAGCCAACTTCAATTGAGACTTCCTTTTGCGATGTTTGGAGTAGTTCAGTAAAACAGGTCGTGTAGAAGAGGACGAAGTGGCAAGATCCAAAGTTTTCAGTGAGACTTCTCCTCGTGACTTTTGGGCAGCTTCGGGCATTAACACCGGAAAGACAGCTTCCGTTGTGGTTGTTATAGATGGAATCACTAAGTTCTGCGTCGGACGTGGACGTGTAGGAATAAGCTCCGGAGAGTAATTTCTGTGATTTTCTTCAGACTGAAGCGTGTGATCTGTATCCGATATATTTGCGAAGGTATCTCGGAATGTCACATAAAAGGGTCCGAAATTCTGTTCATCAATAATGACTCTTAAAAGGAACTATTCCGGTACATCGAAAACCAGCTTAAATGTTACGCGGTGTGAATGACAATGGAAATGATATCGCCACTATCGATGGAATATGATATATAGTCATAGTTTGACTGGGATTATTCCGCATCCAAGCATCTTACGCAGTGTTTACAGCTTTTTTGAGTGGGCCATGTGCAGATCTATCCAATGGTTGAACCTTGTGAGAACAGCGCGGTGGAAATGATAATACGACGATCCCATTAGCTTTACAAAAATCCAATGTCTATATAGTAATATGCGACGCGGCGACGGGTGATTATCAAGTAACAGAAGAACTTTGTTTTCCAGCGTCGATCGCGTCTGATGATGAAAATGTACTAGAAAAACAATTTTGGCATTGAGGCATTTACACCCATCGTTACGGTAACCAGGGTACCCTGTTTTGCAGACGTTAGTGCTCCTACTTATTTAATTCCCTTTCTAGCAACTATCCTATCTGCTTTTCGGACAGTTGTAATGCCAGTTTCGTCCATGTTATAGATATCCTTCGCTTCAAATGAGTCTCTTGCTAAATCCAACGCCAAATAATAAAAAATGCTTCTACGTTGGTTTTATTAAAACTTGTGGTCCTTGCGAGGCTGGTCGCCTGAGGAGCACACCTGATTGACAGAATGGAATTTCTTTTTAAAAATGCCGACAACTAGTTCATTCTTGCCATTTCATCATGATCCCGAGACCCTGGTCTTTTTAGTTTATGAGTTATCGCTAGATCGTATGCTAGCCGCCTTACCTGTTACGGTGTAAGGCCGTAGAATATATCAGCTGATTAAAGCAAATACTCTGTTATTTATGCCTCTTGCTCTTCGCTAAAAACTTTTGTCGCAGGATTGTATCCCATTATCACTGTGGTGTCATTGTCCTCCGCCTTGTCTCTTTTTTGTTAATAATGCGTCAATGATACGTGGCAAAGGTTATACATTTTTGCGGAAGCACGAATTGATTTACCATTTAAAATTTTACTGTGTGCTTGTTTATACTGGAAAAGACTAGTAGAGACCAGTCTTTTTTTCTCGTATTCTTGGCATCTATGAATAAAAACTTTAAATAAAAATTACTACTATAAATCCTATTAATTAATCATAAACAAATTAGTCGCACATGAATTTCATTCCCACCGGCAGGTCCGTGCTGTTGGATAGGTTAAAGCTTAATGATGAATGTTTATCACAATTAAAAGCAAATATAAAAACATAGGTACGCTAGATTCGTAAAAATGTAGTTGAAATTAATTATTTTTATCACGGGGTCATTTGTACCTTGGGGTGAATTGTAACGTTACTACTGACCCCGATAAAAATGGTAGAATTGTTCCTGAGGATCCTTTATTGAAAAACAATAATACATCCTAAATTCTGAACGCTATCTTACATACTTTATTAAATTTATATAGCGTGATAGATATCTGGTAGTACTTGTTATTTTACTTATAGTTTGTCCATTAAAAGTAATAACAAATTTGTCAAACTACAAAAACTTACTTTGGGTGTGATAAAATGGCGCGAGTCGATGTACGCGTCTACGCCGCTCGGAGCACACAACACTTATTCTCAGAGAGAAGAATGACAACCTACAAAATTTGTGTGAAATTTTCCATGTTTGTATGTGCGCGAGAAATTCAAAATTGGTGGTGTGTAGGTATATATATGGGTATGTATATCTATTTGCTTGTCATTATTAAGGGTTCAAAATTGGAAGCACTGTATTTTTCGAAGTTCCTTGAAGTTAATGTGTATGCCGATTTATATTTGTAATGTTATTTTATAGAAATCTGGTTATTAATAAAATCAGCGTTCTCATATTCAAAGAAAAACTTAATCGAAAAACACAGTTTAGAGAGTTCAATAAAATATGTACATAACTTTATTATAAAACTTTTTTTTTTGTGAATAGAGCAATACATACAAATCTTACTATGAATATAGGTACATGTGCATAAATACTATATCCCACTGTTCACATTCTGCTAGCACTTGTCTGTTTAGGTTGTAACAGGTTTCCCAGTATTCCCACACGCGCCTCTGTTTCGAGTCCGTCTCCCCTCTAGGGTGGAGACAGTAGCGTATATTATTGAGTGAGTGCCTTTGGGTAGGTCTCTTCGTGTAGTGGCCTGCCGTTTCATACGGCGGGCCGAAACCTCGGCGACGTCGCGACCGCATGCGCAAGTGATTCGCGCGGCCCCGTCGATAGCGGTTTTGTCGAGGAACACCGTGGTAGGTTTAGTCGGTATTCCGGGAGGTACATTACCTTTTCAACATCTTTCTTTTACCCCGGTGAGTCCGACATAATCCCTCCGCCCACCCCCGCGGAGGGGTATGCGTCAATGCTACACACCAAGCAAAAAAAAAAAAAATTCCCAGTATGTATGTACACTGGACCGCAAAGGTTAGAAAATCTTCAATATCTTTAAAAGTACCTAACCTAGCTTTATGAAGTAAAGACTAAATTAAAGAATATTTAATGCCACATATAATAATATATAAAACCATTATTTATTTTTGATATTTGTATAAAAACTTAAAATGTAAAATAATGTCGGCCTCGATGGCGTAGTGGTAAGTGTAACCGATTGCCACGCCTGAGGTCGCGGGTTCGATTCCCGCACAAGTCAAACATTTGTGTGCATGAACATGGCTGTTTGTCTTGGTCTGGGTGTTTCTATGTATAATAAGTATGTATTTACAAAAAAAAAAAGTATATATGTATGTTTATCCATTGTCTAGTATCCATAATACAAGCTCTGCTTAGTTTGGGCTAGATGGTGTTGTGTGTATGTGGTAGAATATTATTATTATTAATGGTCGTTTTTTAATTGAATACCCAAAAATTCAAATCATATTGTTTCGCGTTTGTTATAGTTTTGCAATAAAGAAATTATAAACATGGTGTCTCAGCCTTATTTTTATTATTCTGAAGTCATCATGTCGTTAACCCCTGAAGAGTGTACCAGGATCCCGACAATGCTTGAAGATGGCACAGTCAGCGAAATACAGCGAGAACTGTTGGTGTGACTCTTTCTACAGTTCAGCGAGTAGGTACTCCAGCGTTTCCATGACATTGGATCCAATCTTCGAAGACCAGGAACAGGCCGAACAAGGTGCGCGACGGCGCGGGAGGATCGCTATATTCTGAATGACTACGTTGGTCCATTTTTAGTGGACTTGGGCGGGAATGCCGTTTTTATGCAAGACAATGCCAACCCGCATACAGCTCAGATAGTGCTTGCCTATTTTCAAGAAGTCGGTATAACACACATGGAGTGGCCAGCACGCAGACCTGACTTAAACCCCATTGAGCATGTAGGGGACGAACTGGGAAGACATGTACGTCAGCGGAATCCGCCGCCAATCACGCTACGTGAAATGAAAGAGGCTCTAATAGAGGAATGGCAGAATATTCCGCAGCATCGGCTCAAAAACCTAGTTGAAAGTATGCCAAATCGCATAACAGCAATATTGCGAGCTCGCGGAGGCAACACCAAGTACTAAAATACATGAAAACGGCAAATTTGTAACCAATCTACATTTTCGAAAATACTGGTAAACTACAAATTTTTATTTAGTTTACATTTATTAATTACTAGCGGCCCACATGGACATTTTTTTAAACATTTTGAGATAAATAAAGATAATTTAACTTATAGGTCTGCCAATTAAAAGGGACTCAGTTTGTTCAAATGTTCAAAATTAAAATAAAGACTTGGTCTTTATTTTAATTTTGAACAAATTTGCATTGAAGTCTATAAAAAAATATTTTTTACTTTAATCGTTTCACATTTTTTAGCATGAACCATTTTTTTTAATTTTTTGTTTGTTTTATGTATTTTATTTTTTGGAGGTTGTAATTTTTTACTCATGTAATGTTTTAATTAATTAATTTATATTTTTTATTTTAAGACATATATATTTTTACCTTAAAGCTTCACTATACACTATGGTAGCAGTGTTATTTGTAGGTGGCAACAAAACATATTGATTTTCAGGTGATCCTACTCGAGAAAGAGCAACATACAATTGCCCATGAGAAAAGCATTCTTTCCATAGGTTGATGTCAACCATCGAGAAAGTTTGTCCCTGGGATTTATTTATTGTAAGGGCAAACGAAATCTTTACAGGAAACTGTGACCTTTTAAAAGCTATAGGCAAATCCGTCGGTATCATCGGGATCCGCGGAATGTGAGCGAGTTGACCGGCCGCGGGGCCCGTGATGATAGTTGCTACAATTACATTGTCTCTTAATTCCTTTACCAAAAGTCTTGTTCCATTACACATACTGGGCGGGCTTAAATTTCTCAATAGCATAATGGGAGTACCTACTTTTAATTTTAGTTCGTGCTATTTCATAGATGTGCACGCCCTACACTTCGGTGCCTCCTCTCTCGCCGCGTTGCTCACTTCGCTGCGTGTAGCCACACCGGCGCGGGCGGCGTGTATTTTTTGTTTATATTGACATTTTTAATTCCGTAATATCTTTTGAATTGAATGTCCGATTTCAATAATATAAAAAGTAGTCAACAGGCATTAAAATAGTCTTAAATACGAAATAATTTATTTGGATAAGAATGATTAAAATGGTGGCGATAACATCGTCTGATTTTGATCGGCATTTCTATCAACTTTTAAAATTTCAAAAAGTAGGTATAGTGACAAAACTACAATAGTTGGACATATGGTCTCGCGAAGTTTTTTCTAGATATTGCTATGTTCTATAATACTGTAGAACATTTTTTTGTTTTATCATCAATATTTGCCGAAGCGCATGTGATGAAAGACATTTTTTGTGTAATATTTTTACACCTTGGGTTGGTTTTGGTAAGGATTTCTATGGATCTCAATTTTTTTCTAGTAATATATGTATATAGCCTATGTTACTCAGTGATAATGTACCTTTCTAATAGTAAAATAATTTTTGAAATTGGTTCTGTAGTTTTTGAGTTTAGTCGTTGCATACAAAAATACAAATCTTTCCTCTTTATAATATTAATGTAGAAAATAAAAAGCTTGATATCATTTTTTTAATTTACCTTTATGCTCATTAAAATATTCTTTAATTTATTCTTATTTCATAAAACTAGGTCAGGTACTTTTGAAGTTATTGAAGATTTTCTAACCGACCCTTTTTCTTTGCGGTCCAATGTATTAAGATTTCATTATTTTCTTTAGATATTTGCTGTATCGACATACAATCAGTCGTTTCGTAACTGTATAAAATTTTTTTTTCGTTATTAATTTTAAATCAGGAAGTCGCAAACATCGGTTTCATTTCATTTTATAACACTTTAATATTGCAAGATAACTTCTTGCAACTATTGTTGACCATTTATTATGTCTATGAATAATCTTCAAAGTTTCTAGTTAGGGACACATTAAAAAAAAACATCCTAACTATTATTTTCAAAGATATTGTGTTTATAGATAGATTGGCATCAATAACTAATTTTTGCCAAAAATGTTAGTGAGTTATCGCTCCACATCAATAATATGTCTTTTATCTATGTAAAATAATGTTCATTTTTCTTTTAAGAGTTGATGCAGCAGCCTCTTTGGCAAATGATCTATATTTAATATAAAAATCTTTTAATACATATATTATAAAAAACACTGTTTGTTAAATATTCTATACTGGCATTTGAGTGCATTAAGCAATTTGGGAGGAAGTCATCGTTTATAGAGATTTTCAATATTTCGGCAATTTTTATTTTAATGTCCTCTTTATACACCTCTATCTCAAAGAAATTATTTATTATTGTTGCACTTTTTCAACAAAATCTATTAAGTCCTTTGAGGCGTATATAAGGGAATTCTTAATAGTTTCATAATTTTTAAACTCTATAAAATCATGCACTTCCTCTTGTGTGTCGGACACAAATATTTTTTTTACATACATCACAATTGCTTTTACAAATTTTCACTATGAACCCACAGACATATGAACAAGCTTGCATTTCGCCATTTGCTTCGTCCATATTTACCTCAAGGGAAGAATTAACATTTTGATTATTAATTAGTAATATTCTTATGGTGGTATTCTCAGTTGTGACTGATATGTCTGGGGCTGGTCTTAATAATTTTTTAACCCAAGAAAACTATTTTTAGAGGTACACAAAGCCTTAACATACGTCTCAGAAGCGTACGCGTATAAATTACAGTCTGTGTGCTAAAATATACCTATTTGAGGACTATTATTTAAAGGAAATTATAGGGTAGGATATAAACTAATAATAAAATAGCAGCGATAGATCAGTGGGGAGACCAACAGACTGCAATGCAGAGGGTCTCGGCTTCAAACCCACGTCGCGCACCTCTGACTTTCGGAAGTTATATGACTTTTCGAAATTATGTGAGTTGACAATTATCGCTTGCTCCGTGCCTCGGAGAGCACGTTAACCCATCGGTCCTGGCTGCCATGATCATCTATGGCAGTCGTTATTGGGAAGTCAGTGCCATATAATATCCTGACACTGGTCTAGCCTTCGGGTTGCGGAGGTCAGGTAGCAGCCGCTCCGTGTAAAAACTGATATCCAGTTAAATCCGGTTAGACCAGAGAAGCCGACCCCAAGTGCTTTGGGAATAATAAAGGCTAGGGAGAAGAAAATATAAACTAATAATAAAACACATTGTTATTAATTAAAACTATCACAGTTGTTTATTACAACGAAACAAAAAAATATGCATAAATTCAAACAAAAACATAACTTCTTAATAATCAACTGAAACAAATATAGTTTTAAAAAATACTAATATTTTTAACATAAATCAGTCATTTTTGGGACAAACATTAAAAATTATCAGACTTTTAACAACTAGCTAAAATTTAAGAGCCGTCTACACACAATATATCAACTTTGTGCTCGCCACACATAGATTTTTTGCATTTATATTATAACACACTAATTCGGAAATTTGTAGGTGCAAAAAGCGCAGTATTTACGTTTTTTGGGCTCGGGTTCTTCTTGACGTTCAGTATTTGAATCAGCAGGTTTAACAAGTATTTGACTTATATTTTCTCGTAATGATCTTTTCAAAATCGGAGCTTCAAGTCTCTTCTCCATCCAAGGCATGACCAAATCTGTGCTGAGACGCTTCATAAATGCTCTTCTATTCAAAAGTTTTTTTTGTTTTTGATCATGTTGTGGCCATAAATAATAGCAGAATTTACAAAAGCCATGCTTAGGATCCCATAATAAACAGCCATCGGCCATCTATTATTCTTGCGGCTGCACGACATTGCGGAGCACATTTGATCAAATGAGGCTACTCCACCTTTCGTTTGGTTGTAGAATAGAATCATGTCATATTTGCCACTTGAATCGTTTATTGTTGCATTTTCATCGCAAGAGGATAAGAGGTAAACCATCTTTGCAGGTTTTGGCTTATATGATATAAGAAAGAAAGAAAGAAAGAAAAATGTTTTATTTGAACCTCCATACACACATAAATTAAAAGAAAACAATATTACATACAATTTAACAGAAGGCGGTACATCGAGATCAAATTAGGCACTGCGTCAGCTATTGTTGCAGTATAGACTACAACGCTGGTATTCTCGCAGGCCTACTAAATAATAATTTATTATAAACCAATACATAATAAAATAAACATACAAAACGTGGTTCTGTGACTCGATGTGACCAAAAGATGTGATGCCGCCCGTGTACTGTACTGATTAACATTACGAGACCACGTTAATTTATTGTACAGGTATTCCGGTTTTTTGTATAGAACAATGCCAAAAAGTAAAATTGCCAGATGAAGGTGCCTGCGAGTAGACATCTTCATCAGGTTTCCACTGTTCAGGAATGGGGTGACATGTGTACGAGGTGGGATGTTATAACAAAATCGAGCACATGCGTTCTGTACTCGCTGGATTACTTTCTCCGTTCTTTTCAATATGCATGGACCAAACACAGTATCCACATAGTTTAATTTTGAAAATATTAGGGTCTCACATAGCAATATACGCATTTCAGTACTCAGGTGTTGGCGAATTAGGTATAGCAACTTGAGACGGTAAAAACAGTTTTTCACAGCTTCAAGTACATGCGTCTCAAAATGCAGTTCACCATCCATGACCAAACCTAGATTTCGAGCCTCACGAACTTGCTCAATGGGACAGCTATCAACCATTACTAAAGGATTTAGGTCTTGTATCTTTTTAATGCATTCCTTTGAGCCTAGTATTAAAAATTTGGATTTAGTAGGGTTAAGTACCAGTGAATTTTTTCTAGCCCAGTCTGATATTTTATCTAAATCTATATTCATTTTATTTACAGATCCATGGCAGTCATTGGGATGAAAGGATATATATAATTGCAGATCATCTGCATACATATGAAACTGGGTATTATGTATATGGTTGGTAACATCTGCACTGTATAATAAGAAGAGCAGAGGGCTGAGGACAGATCCCTGCGGGCAGCCCCGTTTTACCTGACAACAAGAAGAATTTGCTACCATTTCTGACATTATCCAGTTGAACAAATTGAGATCTGTCAGTTAAATAACTATAGAACCATTTTACCGTTGCTGAGTCAAACCCATAGTAGGAAAGTTTAGCAAGCAGAAGGGAAATATTGATTGTCTCAAAGGCACGGGAATAATCAAGCAGGGTAAGCAAGAGGTACCCATACCCTTGTCCCTAGCTTCTAGAACGTCATCAACTATATCAATGAGAGATGTGGTTGTACTGTGACTTTGCGAAACCCAGACTGTTTCTGAGGTATGATACTATATTTCTCAAGGTACTTCCTTAGTTGACTGCCTACCACCTTTTCCAATACTTTTGATAAACCAAGGAAGCAAGCTGATAGGTCTTAGATCTTTAGCTAAGGTTGGATTGAGAATTTTAGGTATCGGTTTAATAATAGCAGTTTTCCATATATTAGGGAAGGTAGAAGATGTAATAGATTTATTTATAATAGCTGTGATGTATGGTAGGCTATGAGGAAGTGTCATCTTTAGCATTTCTAGAGAAATGTTGTCAACACCAAGGGCATTAGATTTAAGACTGCTAATATGCAGGCGGACAACCTCTTCACTAACTGGCTCAAGAGTAAAGGTATTTGTGTGGAACCTGTTTGTCTCAAAATATATCAAATCAGGCAAAGAAATTGTATCATTACCAGGGATATTTAAGAAATGCTTATTAAGATCTTCAGGGTTGTTAAGGGTATATGGCAAGTCATGAATTCTTTGTATACCAATCTTTATGGTTGATTTTAAATTGTACCATAGTTTCTTTGGATCTTTTATGTGTCCATTTATGTAAGTTTCAAAATAGGCCCTTTTTCCACAATCAATTGCACTAGATACAATATGTTTCAAATCTTTGTAACTATTTTTGTGTATGGTTGATTTGCTTAGTTTGTATCGTGCCTGATATCTGTCCCGCAATTTCACCATCTCTTTAATTGTGTCTGTAATTCATGGGTAGGACCTCTCTCTCTAATTAAAACCCTGGCAATTGGTGCATGTAAATCAAATAGAGTTATAATGAAAGCATTAAATATTGTAACCATGTCACTCACATTATCCTGAGTTAATAAATAAGACCAATCTAATTTGCATAGGTCTTCTTGGAAAATATCCACCATTATATTAGATAATGGTCTATAATGAATCCACTGCGGGATAGCTTTACTGATTTTGAATGGGCAAGTCACAAATAAAATGGCATGCTGCCCTAATTCAGGTTTATATTGAACTGAAACATTGTTTACTTGAGCATCAGTGCACACAATATCTATGAGTGTCTCACTATGATCTGTGAAATGTGTTGGTTGCTGAATAACTTGGTTCGTTCATTGCCAATCACGCGATATCGCGTGTATTGGCCCGTTTCAAAATGGCCGTTCACGCAATATCGCGTGGCCAATGCAAACAAGTTTCTAGGCGTTGTATTTTAGCGGCCACAATGAAACAGCGCTTGATGTTTACGCCGGCCACTGGGGAAAGAATACAACTTTTATGAGGTGGGGATGGCCTTGAATCGCCGTCTATCGTGTTTGCTTGACAGTGCGTGTAGCGAGCGCGTCCGAACCGAACGTTAGTTGATAATTTTATTCACTTTATTCGTAGTTATTCGTTAATTTTGTACACTTTCGTTAGATTTTTATTTATTTTGGTTATTCTCAATTGGTTTTTATCATGAGTGACACACCTGGACCCTGGAAAAAACCAAGTAATGTGCCACAAAGTGCAAAAAAATCGTCTAGAAACTGTAGAATTAGAACTGTTACTGGAGTCGGACGCCGACATTTTTGCAGGGAGCGATATTGATGATAATGATAACAGTTTTGGGGACAGTGAAAGTAACTCGGAATCTGAAGAAGACGAAGTCTTACCGCCACCTCCAAGGCCTGTGTTACCGCCTAGCCAGCCGTCGTGCTCAGCTTCTACGACAAGTTGGACTACCGACTTCAATTCGATGAGAGATATACCATTTACACGAACAAATGAATGAGTGAATGAATCTTTGATTTGATATTATATTCTAATTATTGTGTAATAACGAAACCAAAACTGTATAGTTTCTATAAATGTTGATTTTTGTTCATATAAATGTCTAATTGTGTGTTAATTTTAATTATATATTCAATTACACTTATAGAAAGACTGATTATTAAACTTTTAATTATTATCAAATGTTTTTATTGATAAAAACATCTTATTTATCGTAATAATATATCACGCGATATAGCGTATACCGGCCACATAGGCAATAATTGAATTACAGGTGGCCAACCACTCGCTATCGCGTGATATATAATTAATGTACATAACTACTTATTTACTTAATATGAGAGTGTATAAATGATATGCTGAGCTATTTCGAGCAAAATAAATATTAAATAAAACAAAAAATAATTTTGGCCATCCCCTGAAACTCATTTTTTTCTTATGGCAATGAACGTGTTAAGACTGGTGTACTGTAAAAAAGCATTTAACAAAATGGTACTATTATCATTGTTTTTTAGGCAATTATTATTAAAGTCACCAAGAAGTATGGTTTTCTCTGCTTTACTGAAGGATGTGAGTGAGGCTGTGATTGCATCAAGGAAAGTGTTAATGTCCAACCAAGGGGGTCTATATGCTGTACCTATAACCACTACTTGTGAGTTGACAGTAAGTTTGAGCCACATTTGTTCGACATTCGACGTGACTGGATGTGCCATGGTTCGAAACTTGAGATCGCGGCGCACATAGAAACCGACACCCCCACCACGGCCATCCCGCACATTCGACGGCCTCGGTACGTGTCTTAAGCGGTAGTTAGGAACTGCCGGCGCACGCCCCTCTTCTCCATCCCGCAACCAAGTTTCGTTGATTGCCATTATGTCAACTGCAAGGTCCTCCATTGCTAGTAAGAATTCATTATGACGTGTTCCTAATGATCCAGCGTTGAATAAACTCTAACTAAACTACTTTTAAATATTTATTCTTTGTCATTTATGTACATTTATAGAATAAAACTTATTGTCTTTAAATGTAATCAGAATATCTATTTGTAAATATATATATATATCAGTCTTGTATATCTCTTATGACTCTGAGATTAAAATGAATGCTTTGTATCTTATTTAGTAATAAATGTGTATCATATATGATCTGATAATAGACTAGAATATTGTAATATGTGATAATTAAATTGTATATAGTATAATTAATAAAAAATACATAAATATATTTATATAGACTACTGCATGAAATTATCTGCCAACCTTCTTTACATATATTGAATCCGTGTCCGTCAAAATGGCGGGTGGAAAGTCATGAAATCGAATGAAACGTGCTCTATTATTTTGTAGTGTTTTGGTAGTATTTAGTAGCTAAGCAAAAATATTTAGTAGTATTACCAATACGATATGAAACGAAAAACAAAATCCGCCGCCAAGCTGATGTCTGGTTGGCGGGTGGTAATTGAACGGCGTGAAATGCTTTACATTTTTATATGTCAGATTTTAGTAGTCTATTGGTAGGTAAATAAAATAACATTAATCTTATCTACGTGCTAATAGTTTACAAATTAAAGGCATCACACACACTACATCGAATACGCCTACGCATATTATCACAGCAATGTTACTTACGAGTGGCATTGTTATTAGTCTGGAGGAGTATTTATATTGTATGTTACTGTTGTTAAGCAATAATAATAATAAAAAATATATAAATAAAACAATGTTAATTAGACATTTGAAAAGAATGTTTATTGTGTACATATTTCAAAATCAATTTCAATACAAAAAGCAAAGAAAACCAAATAAATCACATAATTATTATCTCTGTTTGTTATTTTTATTGAATAAATACTACGTTTTTTTACTGTTACTTTTGATCCCATAAACAACACAATTTACGATTACATGCTTTGAGCTTTTGGTGAGACGAGTTTTTAAATCATCGTAGCATGTCCAGTTTTCGCGATAGCAATGGGCTTTATAATGCCCAATGCCCTTTGTTGAAGTTTTATTTGCAGGTTCGTATTCAATAACACCTATTATTTTATATCGCTGATTATTTAATGTTATTTCTAGTGGTATTTTGTCAAGACACATGGTGTCTGTCTGGCTTAACTCGAGAGCTATGGTATTGTGTAAATTATATATAAAAGATCGGATGCCAATGCAGTTATCTCGACGACAAATTGTTAAATTATTTTCTTCTAATATCATACTTTTAATAGATTCCTCCAGTGTGCTTTTACTTAAATCAAGAGGAATAAATACACATTTCCTTTGTACGTTATTTATAGGACACTGAATTTCCGTACATGTTTCTGTTATATCGGCACTATAAATGGTCTCAATCAATATTCTGTCAAAAATGGTAAAAACATTGCACTCACAGTTTATATAACTTCTACCATGAACATCGGATTTTTTGAAATGCTTTTCTAGAATTTGTGCTCGGTTTTTGTAGAGAGTTGTTTTATTTATTACTTTATCGTTTACCATGAGTCGAATGAATTGACTGAAGTCGTCACAACTAATACTGATTGTGTTTTTGACATCAAATCCATCAACATAACCTGTTGCAAATACATGAGCAACTGCATCAAAAGCACAAGTGTTCGTTATGAAAGTATCGTCAATACCAGTTCTTACAGTAGTACCATTGAGTAACAGAGGTATTTTTTTAAACAAAGCTTCTTTTTTATCGTGCTGTTTGCCTTTTCCTCTCCAATTTTCGATAAGTGATGGTTTTTCAGTAAATATTGATTCTTCATAAAAATCTGTGGATAGCTTGTTGTCATCTGTAGTTGATTCAATTTTCAAATCAGTATGTTTTATTTGTTGTAATGTATTCTTTATTTCTTTTTTAACTGCTATCTTTTTCTTAATTTTTAAAAAACCTTTCTGGTCATGGCTTAGAGCTGTATTAACTTGTCCTGATAACAATTCATAATGCATCATAACGAATTCGTCAACCCTCAATCGATTAGACTTTGTATTTATTCTGCACATATGATTCTTTATTGTATTGAAATAACTTTCCACGTTTGATGATGTCGGCGAGTTATTTTCCGACTTGTATATTGGTACCATAACATTAGACCAGAGAGGTAGCTGGTGTACTAGTCGCGTTAATGTCGGAATAAATGAAGGCATGTAGTATAAATTATCATGAAGGGATACTTCATCTTTATCCTCTGATAAAGTAATAAATAAGTTTTCTACGTCAACTTTTTCATGATACCATCGAGGATATCTTAAATCTGTACTGTCTTGTTTCTTGTTTTTTTCTTCTATGTTTTCTTTTCTGTCCATCTCATTTATTTCTGTATTGTCTTGGAAGACTGTATCTCTATCAAAATCACAGTCCTCTTCAATCAATGATGTTTGATTTTCATCCGTAACTTTTTTCAATTGCTTCAATTTAGTTTTCGCTGCTTCGCATCGTGATTCGGGGCTATCATATTTGTTAAGACACAGTGTTATTATATCTCCAATTATATCTTTTATTTTTTTGTAATCGGTGCAATATTTTATGTGAAGCAAGCTTTGGAAATAAAGAGATTTTACTCGAGTGTCACAGTTCTTAAAACAATTCAAATTGTATAAAATTTTGACATAATGACTTGTATCGATTCGAATAAAACAATCGTCAGGTGTACTTCGTCCTTCTTCCAACTTTAAAAATGATTGTTTTACATAATCTTTAGTATTATTAAAATTTGTGAAGGTTTTCACTGATGCATTGATTATTGCAGCAGAATCATCGACCACAATTTCATTAGGAATATATTTTTTTGTGACCCAAGCCTTTTACCAGTTGTGCATGGTATCAACAGTATGGCTTTCAGAAAGCATTTGTGTAATTGGAAAACTGCTTTAATTTTTTTCAGTAGCCATAACACATTGATATATGAATATATGTTTAGTGAAAACGACACCAGGAGTCGGACCAACACCCTTAAATATACTGCCTGTTGCATCTTTACTTAATATCCGTCTCCCAGTCTGTGCATATTTTTTATAATATTCTTCTTGAGACGTTGACCAATAATACATGTAAAACGATGGATATACCGTTAAATGACGTATTAAATCATTGTATGGAAAGGTGTGTGCCATTTTCCATAGTGATAATATAGGGTTAGAATCGAAAAACTCACTTTTTTTCCCTTCGTACTTAATTTGACGTAAACTTCCAAGTGTTGGTATATGTGGAGGTTCCAAATCACCTGCATTCATTTCAGATGCATTTATTTTATTTTTAACTACTACGGCTGGTACATGTTTAAGGTCATGTAATAATTCCTGACGCTTTCCTGGTGATAGTTTGATTCTTTTGCTTGGTCGGCAATTAGCATCGTAATTCGTTATTGAACACTCACATTTGGCTATTTTATCTGTGGGCCAAGAGATAATAACTCTGATTTTTGCATCACACTCTTTACATGTCCCGTGGCAAGTTACTGTTTTCTCATAGTTTACGGAATGAGTTTTAAATATCCAAGCACATGATATTTTACTTGCTTTCCATATTTCCTCTCTTAATACATGGGCCCATTCATGTTTCGGTAAAACAAACTTTTTTTCATAATTTGATGATCTTCGCCCTCCTCGACTTATATATTTTAAAATTGGCTGAATTCTTTCCCATTTATAAAAATCAATTAAAAATTCTAAATATTTTTGATTATCTTTGCCTTCCTGACATATTGAAATATTTTCTTGTTCTTCTCTTTCAGAATTTTCTGAGTCTTTATCACTTATAAACGTATCTGTTTTTGTCACATTATCAAATTCACAATTTTCAAAAAAGTAAGCGTAATTTTTCTTAACCGATATATATATAGCAGTGTTTGACATTTTAAAATTAAATTTTTCACTGATATCCGAGTAAATAGGATCACAGGGAGAGGGCAAGTCATTTTTATTTCGAAAACACTCATAGTAATTGCTTATTACTTCTCTTTGTGTTTCTTTATCAACTGCACTTTTCCTTCCTCTCTGCATAGTTTACATCTACTAAGTGCACACAAACACAATGTAACACAAGGATGTTAACTAATTAAATGGATTTAATTTTATTGAAATATTAATGAGACGAAAAAACGAAACGTATCAGGTATCAAAAAGTTCAATAATTATGAGGGTAGTAACATTTTTTTATCGTCGCAAATTTTAAGAAACAGTCAATAATAGTTTACTTAACAGGTTTATAAGAGATTTCAAATTTAAAGCTCGTTCATTCAATGTAGGTACATTGTTTCATCAGGTTTTTATTTTTTTTATTTAACATTATTATATAATTTAATATATTCGTTTTTTATTAGTGTAAAACAACGGTAACATAAATTATAAAAAATACTCCTCCAGACTAATAACAATGACACTCGTAAGTAACATTGCTGTGATAATATGCGTAGGCGTACTCGATGTAGTGTGTGTGATGCCTTTAATTTGTAAACTATTAGCACGTAGATAAGATTAATGTTATTTTATTTACCTACCAATAGACTACTAAAATCTGACATATAAAAATGTAAAGCATTTCACGCCGTTCAATTACCACCCGCCAACCAGACATCAGCTTGGCGGCGGATTTTGTTTTTCGTTTCATATCGTATTGGTAATACTACTAAATATTTTTGCTTAGCTACTAAATACTACCAAAACACTACAAAATAATAGAGCACGTTTCATTCGATTTCATGACTTTCCACCCGCCATTTTGACGGACACATTGAATAATAGGAGATTCTAAATCCTAATAACATTTAATATTTTTATGCAACAGTTACACCATACTACAGTTAAAAACCCGTTTGATATCTGCTTCGCTTCTAATAGAAAAAGCTTTGTCTCCCGGCTTGTTTCGAGCGAGGATGCGGCCACGTTTAACCCACACGAACTTCCATCCAAGGCGCTGGCCAGCGTCACGCGCCAAATGAAATAACTGGCGGTTTGCTTTGGTGAGCCGCTCGTTGATATAGAAGCGCCTTGGATCACCTGACACGCCCATGTCGCTTGAAGTCGTACCACGACGAACCCGTGCGCTCCGCAACATCTCGTCCCGCACGTCGCGGCGCGCTAGGCGCACCGCTGGGGGCGCGGCCGCGCCGCCGGGCCGGTAGACTGCGTCACTGTGATGTGCCGGCCGCCGACACGTTCGGCGCTCACTATATCCCGCTCCTCCATGGTCATGCCGACTTTGGCCGCAATCTGGATCACCACATGAACGGGATTCTCGCTACTGGCCTCGGGAAAGTTTGCAATCTCTAAATCATTTGGCAACAACTCCTGATCACGATCTTGAAGGTCTTGTTTGAGCTGGGCAACTACGTCACTCAAACCATCAACCCCAGTAGTTCCCTGCCTCTCTAGAGCTTTTATCCTGCCCTCTAAAGAATCCACCTTTTCGTGGTAATCTTTCACCGAGGCTCTTATATCGGCCAACTCATCCCTAAAGAGCTGCAAGTCAGAGTTTATGGATCTTAGATTATCCCTTAATGTTCTCAACTTATGTGTGATGTCATTTGTAATTTCCTGGGTGGATTCAAATGTTGAGTTCATAGGTGAGCTGGAATGCAGTGTTTCCTGCTCACGGTCGACCATAGATATTTCAGGCGTTTTCTTAGAAATTTTAGGTTTGCAACCTGGGCACTGCCAAGTAGGAGAAACAGTGCCCGCTGGAGGCAAAGCAACACACCGCAAATGAAAGTAAACATCACAGTGATGACATCTAGCGGCCTCGGATGGAGACAAGAAGCGACGACAACGACCACAGCTCTTCGACATTATAATCGATCAGTTTAGGTAGTACGCTGGAAAGCTCCAAGATGGCGCTGTTCTAAATGATAACCTTTAAGTTATTTTCACACCTTGATCGATGGTTATCCAGTACCGTAGATAGTTGTCCACTTTACGCTTCAATGCACGCGTACACTGCACTCTCGAGTCAAAATGCACTATAAATGGATATAGTTTTCTTATGTTATTATATTATATTACGGGTAGATTTAGATGGTTTTGTTAAAATATTTAACTATGATATTGTTACGGCTAATGCCCTCTGTCGGCACTATGGGGAAGAGTCGGCGGTTTCTAATAATAATTTATTACAGCACCATCTATTGATATCTTACGGAACTACGTACTTGTCGGTACGAGTTCAGTGGAGAAAGCGCTAGCACATTCTCGAACCATCGCGATGTTGCGTGCCGTGTGTGACGTTTTCTGGAAAACTCCAGAAGCGCTTTACCCGCGTATAAATAGAGCGCACGCGCACCGCCAAGTCAGTTTACTATCGTAAGCGGTCAAGTGTTCATCGAAGCGAACGGAAGCGAAAATACTACGGGGTTTGAAGCAGTTACAGTGGAAAAGTGTAGTATAGTGTTTGTTGTGTGTTAAAGTTAATTGTGTACTAGAATAAAACGTGTTTTAGTCGGTAATATTGTTTTGTAGTTTTATTCGTCGAACCCAACACGTAACAAATTGGTCTCAGAAGTGAGACAAGAATATGCCAGTACTACCGAAGGAGGAAGTGGAAGGGGTGCGTACCAGGAACCAGCGCCAGCAAGATGTGGACCAGAGGCGCTTTGGTGACGCCCCCTCGCCGACGTCAGTTGGACCACGTGACTCCGGGGCTGCAGCGGAACCATCTAGTGCAGCTCACTCGCCAGTGAATCCCGACCTCGCGACCCTGATGGCGTTTATGCAGGAGCAGGCACGCCGCCAGGAGGAGCAGGTACTCCGCCAGGAGGAGCAGGCACGCCGCCAGGAGGAGCAGGCATGTCGCCAGGAGGAACACGCGCGCCGCCTCGAGGAACAGCTGCAACGCGATAAGGAGGAGGGTATGCGCCACCAGGAGGAGCAGGCACGCCGCCAGGAGGAGCACGCACGCCGCCTCGAAGAACAGCTGCTACGCGATAGGGAGGAGGGTATGCGCCGCCAGGAGGAGCAGGCACGCCGCCAGGAGGAGCAGCTGATGATGTTAAAAGACCTCAGCGCAACGGTTGGTAAGGAGCTGAAGGAGATGAAAGAGCAAGTAAAACGCCACGAAAGTCGCATTGCCGAGTTGGAGAAAACGATACGTAAGCTCAAGGCTGGAGATGGGATCATGACATCTGCTGTTGTGGCGCCCTCGCCACGAGGCTTTAAAGTCCCACCATTCGACGGATCATCGTCATGGCCAGCCTATAAGATCCAGTTCGAGACCGTCATGAAATCTAACGGGTGGACGCGAGAACAGGCACTGACTGCTCTCACCTTGGGGCTTCGCGACCAGGCCTTGGCCGTGTTAGAGGCGCTTGGTCAAGACGTCACGTACGAGAAGCTGTTGGAGCCATTGGAAGCGAGATATGGCGACTCACACCTGGAACACGTGTTTCGCGCCCAGCTGAAAGACCGATCGCAACGTGTTGGTGAAACCTTGCAGCAGTAGGCCCTGAAGGTGGAGAAGCTGGTGCGAAAAGCGTACCAGTCCTCACCTGCGCTCATCGACGGAAATGTCGTTCAAGCTTTCACCGACGGGATCCGAGACCTGGAGGTTAGAGCCGCAGTGAGACTTGGACACTTCAAAAACCTGAAGGACGCCCTAGCCCACGCTCTGGAGGTGGAAGTAGTGCGACGGGACGATCACGCTCAACGTAACAGGGAAGTGTCCGCTTCACCGCGGTGCTATAGCTGCGGCGAAAGAGGCCACATCAGGTTGAGCTGCCCAAAGCAAAGGAGTCCACGTAGCAGAAACCAGTCGCCGGTAAGAGGAACATTTGATGTGCGTGTCGGACAACAACTACAGGACTTCGTAATACAGCATCGCAGTGGCAAGTCACATGGTAATGCAGATGCTCTGTCGCGTAGACCGTGTCCCGACCAGTGTAAGCATTGCGCCAGGCAAGAGGCCAAGCAGGAAGGACTAGTGAGGATGTTGAGGACGGATCTTAGCGAAGACTAGAAGGAAACTCTGCAGAGAACGCAACAAGAGGACAAAGACATAAGACCCATCCTCGAATGGAAGAAAACAGGTGCTGCGGGACCTCACTGGAGTGATGTTGCCGCAATGAGCTCTATCACCAAGGGCTACTGGGCACAGTGGGAAAGCTTGGTTATCCAGGATGGAGTTCTGTGCCGTAAATGGGAGAATGCTCGAGGTAACAAGTGTCACCTGCAAATAGTCGTGCCAAAGCTCAAGGTGCCGGAAGTTTTACAACTCTATCATAATGGGAGTTCGGTAGGTCACATGGGAGTTAAGAGAACTCTGATTAAGATCCGGGAACGATTTTATTGGATCCACTGTCGAGAAGACGTTAAGGACTGGTACCGCAAATGCACGAGTTGTGCTGCCGTGAAGGGACCACACACTCGCAGCAGGAGTGCATTAAAGGTGTACAATGTTGGAGCGCCGTGGGAACGTTTAGCATTAGATGTTGCCGGACCGTTTCCTGAAAGCCAAAATGGGAACAAGTACTTCTTGGTGGTCATGGATTACTTCACAAAGTGGCCGGACGCGTTCGCAATTCCCAATCAAGAGGCATCTACAGTGGCCGACAAGCTAGTCCATGAAGTCTTTTGTCGTTTCGGGGTGCCCTTAGAGATCCACAGTGACCAAGGTCGGAACTTCGAGTCTGAAGTATTTAAGGAAACATGTCGTGTGATGGGTACCCACAAAACGAGGACGACTGCTTATCATCCGCAATCAGACGGCATGGTTGAACGATTTAACCAGTCTCTGGAAAGATATCTGGCGAAAGTCGTAGAAAGCAAACAAAGGGATTGGGACAAACACATTTCACACACCGTTTCTCCTGTCATACCGTAGTGCCGTTCACGAAAGCACATCAATAACACCTGCTTTCGCTAACTTCGGAAGAGAACTACGATTACCTGCAGACTTGATCACCGGCATCCCACCTGAATCTCCACGCAGCATAACAGATTATGCGAATGATTTGCGCAACAGGATGAATGATGTATACGAGCACATCAGACAGACCGGTCAGCAGATGTCTGAGAGGATGAAGACCCGATACGATCGGACGGCGAACAATAATCAGTCACGACGCGCACGCGCTGTCGTTCGGACGCGTGAACCATGGCCGCGAATTTGTTAAAATGTTCAAATTGCAATATAGTTATCAACGAGGTCCTAGCCTTTGTGTATAATAAAATCGATGTGATGAACAAGGAGAGCATTAGTCAGATTTGTGTGAGTGCATTTTCTGACGAGGACATTCACAATGCTAAAAATCTACTTTGCAAATCGTTGCCCACGGAGAAACGTAAGAAGATGAGAAAGAGAGATGGAAAGAAGCTTCGTGAAATAGATGACATCATCTGCATGCTGAAGGAGTCTGATCCTGAGGTTTTACCGGTTTTTGTGGCCCGTGACCTACAGAAACTACCGCCGGTACTGTTTGATCACATCGACGTCACTCGGATTTTAAAGGATTTGCTACGAATGCAGCAGGAAATGGATCAGATCAAAGAATTGTATGTCACTAAGGAACACCTAAAGGCTGTGAAGTCGGATCTTGAAAGCCTAAAAAAGACGTCGATAGTTAATCATTTAAGAACAACCGCCTGTAATGTAAACATCAAAAGAGGTGGCTTTGTACTGGACAGTCAAGATGACTACTGCAGTGGTCTTAAGGGGCTCGATTATATGGATACCCAACATGATACACCATGCAAAATTACTAGCGACAAATGCGCAGATACGAGTTAAAGGGATATTGTTCAACCATGTATCGAAAATGAGGGTATTCAACAAAATTGTGATCGCGCTAATGTAAACAATATTTGTGTTACGCCGGCCAGCGACGAGCCCGAGTCGATGACTCACCTGCAATCAGCTGCGATCGGCGTGCCGAGCGAGATGAGACACACGGCCACTCAGAACGTAAAGCGTGACGTACTCGGCAATAGAAAAACTATGGTTGATATCGTGCGCAATGGTGACTGGAAGCTACCAAAGGAAGACCAAGAATGGACCCTGGTACAGAGACGGCGTCTAAGGAACCGCTTTGTTGCTAGTAGGGGAAAGGCAGTGGCGAGCGAGGATACGAATTTTAAAGCTGCCGAAATTAAAATTCCTATCTATATTTAAAATGTCGCGAAGGACGTGCCTGTATGTGACATCCTCAGTTACATAGCGAGTAAAACTGATGTTACTGTACAACTGGAAAAAATGAATATGAAGGTACCTAAATTATATGACGCATACAAAGTACTGGTACCAAAACATAAACTGGATACTTTTTTGAATGATGATTTCTGGTCAGAAGGCGTCGCATACCGTCGCTTTGTTAACTTCAGAGCAAGAAGTAATGCCGGTATTAGGAGGGCGAAATAATTGGTCTGTGTGTAGTCTAACTTAGTTTATGAATAGTTACACTAACTTCGTCATATTCAATTGCAAAAATATTATAAGATCTTCAGAATGTGTAAGGAAAATATGTGAATCAGCTGACATTGTGGCACTTCAGGAGACTTGGCTGTTGCCACATGATATTCCATTCCTGGACAGCATCAGCGACAAGTTTGCGTTCACTGGCAAGTCTGCCGTGGATACATCGGCAGGTGTGCTCCGTGGTCGACCATATGGAGGGGTGGCATTGCTGTGGAGAAAGTCGGTTTTTCCCTCAGTGTCAGTGTTAAAGTGTAACAGTGATCGTATAGCAGCTATTAAGATTGAGATACATGAGCGTTCCTTGCTAATCATATCTGTGTATATGCCTACGGACTCTAAAGACAATTTAATTGAGTTTACGGAGTGTCTGAGCGAAATAAATTCCATAATGGCAATTAGTGATGTTGAATGTGTGTATGTGTTGGGAGACTTCAACGCGCACCCGGGTGAGTCATTTGCAGTGCAACTATTAGACTTTTGCGTAGAACAATCATGGACATGCGTTGATCTCGAATTGTTACCTAACGACTCACACACTTTTGTTAGCGACGCATACGGATGTCGGCGGTGGCTCGATCACTGCGTGGTCACGAGCGCCGCGCGCGCAACCATCGATAGTGTGACCATATTGTATGATACCTACTGGTCGGATCACTATCCAATGCAATTAACATGTAATTTGAATTTAATAAAACCTAAAATTGTAGTAACAAATGAATTTAAAAATAATGTAATATGGGGAGAAAGGCAACTTAGTCAAAGGTCATTGGGCATTTTGTTCGGACATTTGACCCACGGCGTACACAACTTAATAGGGCAAGGTATTTAGATAAATGTATCTGCACCCCAGTGGTACGGGTCGCATTCTTGTAGGCCTTGGGAGAATTGAGAAAAAAAATATTTAGTTTTTTATTATTAAGGTATTTTTAAAGCATTTTTGTAACGAATTAACTCAAAACTTTTGGACTGATTTCAAAAATACTTTTACCAGTCGAAAGCTAGTCATCCTTAAGTGGCATTGGATAATTTCCCATGGGAATAGATATATAATAAGAAAGTAGAATGTGTTAGTTTTATCAAAAGCTATTTAAGGGACGTAAAAATAAAATCCAGTTCTACTTGAATAATATTTTTATTCTGCTTGATCAAAATCTATTGTTATTTCATCTAAAAAGGCTGCAGGTGCATCTATTACATCTTGATGCCTGGCCCATGATAAAAAGTAAACTAGGCTTACAACATGCGCACAGCTTCCAACAGTGCGGCGGCCGTGTATACACGAGCAGTAATACTGATCAATGCCATTTCTTCCAATTCTATTGGGATCTACTAAAATATACGTGTAATATTGTTTACTACGGACGTGTCGCGACTGAATTCGGCCTCTTATTAGTATCTTGTTTTCGATAATTTCTTGGTGTCGGTATATTTCGATGTGGTATAGTCCATTCAAACGCATGTGCTCGTGGCAGTATGACCTCGCGATTCTCAAGTGGTACGATCCCAACGTAAATAACATTAATTCTTCATATGTAAGGCGTGGAAAGTCTTCAAAATCCCGATCGTTTCCGTCGAGTCGCACGAACGCTACTCTCTGCCTGTTCAAATTATGCCTTATCACATAATCTGCCAGCTCATTGCGTTGATTCATCCGCTCATTTATTATGGATATGAACTGTTCCGCATACATATGGTCTTCATATGGATTTCGAGTAGTATTAATTATTGCCGCAGTTATTCTGAAGTCGTCCATCATATGTCTCATAGCAACATTAAAATATACATGGCGGAACATTTTAAAATCTTTTTTAAATCTGCTGTTAATAGTTTCTACTACCCAACGGATCATAGTTAATAACCTAGATTTATTAGCATCTAATGTCGTCAGTTGTTCTCCTCTTGCTCTCGTTGGCGGCATGTGAGGATTATATCCGCATTCTTCAATAGTATTGATCGAATCTCGAAATCCACGATCCAATATAAAAATGTCATCAGTTCTCAAGAACCCATGAATCGGAGAATCTTGTCGCATCAGGTCGAGCATAATTCTTGCGTCCGAAGTATTTGCTGTATATGGTCCCATAGCATCTAGTATGTAGCCATCGGTACATACTAATAAAAAGGGTTTGACTAAGTTCCGAAACTTATGGAGACTGTAAGTTTTCCGCTGAAAAAGGAAATTCGCACTCTTCTGCAGATAAATATATGTTCCATCACATACGACAATGGCTGCGGGATCATTTTGGTTACCACCGAAAAAATGGCTTGGGATTGAAAGGTTTCTGGCTACCACATCTTCTCTTGTAATATGATTTAATCCCAAATGCTGTGGCACAAAATCATTAATTAAGCATTCTCTTGCTATCACCAATTTCCTTTCTAATGTTCTCCTCGACATACTGAATTTAGTAGCTAAGCGCTCATCTGGTTCACTGGTTCTTATTTTAGTTAGGTAAATTCCAAGAACCGTGGCAGGACGCTCTGATCTATCACGCAGAGAAGGCGTTTGGTTTAAAATCACATTAAATTGATATTTTGAAAGACCCGTCCAAAAATGGAATTCGTTGTCATTTATTTGTTCGATATTTTCATAAGCAAATTGATTTCTCCATTCGAAACCCCATTTGTACAGATTCATCATGCCTACAACATGAGCACCATTAAAGTTTTCGAGTGAAGGGGTATTAATTAAGTCTTCCCAATCATTTCTTATAAAATGAGGATTGCAAACCCGAGCTAATTCCGGTATGTAAAAATTATGATTATGCAAAAGTTTAAACTTAGCATACGGTGGAACAATGTGGGCCACCACATTTCTGCAGTTTGGAAAAACACAATGTCTGGCTGTATTTGAAGCTCGCAAATATCCACTAGGCGCAACAAAACCGGGACCCAATTGTGGACCCGCAACATCTCTCTGGTCTGCCTCTCCTTCAACTTGATGGGGTACATGATCTTGAACTGCTTGATCTTCTACTGGTTGATCTTGCACGGGTTGGTCATCCACTGGTTGATGTGGTATATGTTGATTTATTACAGGCTGGTTTTCTATGGGTTGGTTGTGCAATTGACGATCAAATCTCACCCAGCAAGCATGGCATATGGCCCTTGAGCCATCAAAACGAATCTGAAACAATTGATAAAAAATTGCATATACTGAGAAATATTAACATCATCATCTTCACATCAACCGGAGAACTTCCACTGTCAGCATACAAAAATCTCCGCCAACCGCCAATGACACTCACACACATCGCTTTAAAAGTAAGGTAGTAACTTACAAAAGTAATTATTTTAATTATAATTACAAAAGTAAGGTAGTAACTTGCATGCCATTAAGCTGTATGACTTCTGATTGGGGAATGATACAATGGGATGCCAGCTACTTGCATACTTTTATGCAAGTTACTGGCATTTGTATTGCAGGCTTTACGATGACGCGTGCGGCGTTGCCGTTCAGTGTTCAGTTTCCATCGTTTATGACCAAGCAATTAGCAATAAAAAATAGTTTTATTTTAGTAAAAAAGGATTGTAATTCCTCACAAACAAAGAAAACGTTTGCGATAACTGCGACTATAATCACGGTAAAGGCTACGATACCAAATAAGCGTACCTATAATGACAAAAGCATGGTTAAAAGTATAATTATCTTTCTATCGCTCTTATAGTCGAGGTTTGGTGAGCCGGTAAGTAGGCATAATAACTGTGTAGGTTACTTACCTCGTGTGGAATCATTTCTTGCAACAATAATACTGCATGATCTCGGTATCTTTCTAGAAAGAGCGTTGTCAAAATGTGTTTTCGTCGACGTAACACAGATCGATTACACGACACACAACTATTTTGTCTTTCCATTTCAACGTAAAAACCAATCGTCAAGCAAAGCCAATAGTCCATAAAACGCGCACAAGTAGTCGATAAAATGAATAAATAACAGAAACACAGGTGTAAACGCACAGATTGAAACGACGGATGACGTACGACTGCGACGCGGTCCATCCAAGCGGCGCTAGCGCATGCACACTTCGGTACCTACCTGT
Source organism: Catocala nupta (assembly GCA_963675205.1). Taxonomy (NCBI): domain Eukaryota; kingdom Metazoa; phylum Arthropoda; class Insecta; order Lepidoptera; family Erebidae; genus Catocala; species Catocala nupta. Next base: position 9,401,518 of record OY776108.1, on the reverse strand, counting down.
TTTTATCTACCTGCCAAATGTGCGAGCGAGTGAGAGATATTTCGTAGAGTTATACAAACATTTATAGTGACTTAACGACGCGTTTCCATAATGCTAAAAGTAAAAACTTCTGTTTTATTAACAAAAGTTTATTAACTTTTAAATGTTAAATAACTTTATTTTCCCATTGGATACTTAAAATAAAAATACATATTTTGAAAAGTGTGATTAAATTCTTCAATTTAAAACTAATTTGGTCTGTGTACGCGAAATTTCATAAAGTGGGTCAGAAACGCCCAATGACCTTTAAATGTTCCGTAACTATTGTCACGCAAATTTGCGGCTTATTGATTTTCCACCGGAATTTGCTACTTGTGCTGGTAAAAAGTGTAACTCTGATAAGCATAAATCTTTAATTAACAACATGTATAGAAATATTGTACATATATTGACAGAAGGCGCGAAATCCTCCTCTAGTGCGAATTTAAATAGCGGTAGGGGAAAGCATATAATAGGTTGGAATAAACATGTGAGGGAGGCTCATGGTAAGGCTCGGCAGTGTTTTCATAACTGGTTATGGCATAGGCGACCTAATTCTGGTCAGTTGTACAATGAAATGACTGAATCTAGACGTCTGTTCAAGGAAAAATTGAAATGGTGTCAAAATAACCAACAACAAATTAAGATGGATATCGTTGCACGACACCATTCAAATAATAATTTTTCTAAATTTTGGAAATCAACTAATAAGTTGAATATAAAGCCTAGCCGGCCCGTTAGTGTCGAAGGTGAACATGAGCCAGATGCCATTGCAGAATTATTTAGGCGATATTTTAGAGTTGAGCCGGTTGACAACCTTGCACAGTGTGAGTTGAGGTCGGTGCCCAATGCTGGGGTAATACCTGGAGATATAAATGTAAGATTCACTGCAAAGAATGTTGATTTAGTTATCAAATCTATGAAAAGAGGAAAATCTCCAGGTCATGATGGTCTCAGCATTGAGCACCTGCGGTTTGCTGGGGTACACTTGCCTAGAGTCTTGGCCCTATTGTTTAATCTTTGTATTAACCATGCCTACCTGCCTGATGATCTGATGTATACCATTGTGGTCCCTATTGTAAAAAATAAGACCGGAAATGACTCGGACAGCACTAACTACAGGCCTATCTCCTTAGCCACGGTTATAGCGAAGGTACTGGACAGTCTGCTTGACGGCCACTTAACAAAACATTTAAAACTGCATGATGGCCAGTTCGGTTTTCGAAATGGTCTATCTACCGAAAGTGCGATTTTGTGCCTCAAGCAGACTGTGCAATACTACTCCGCTCGTAAAACCCCAGTATACGCATGTTTCCTGGACCTCTCCAGGGCATTCAATTTGGTCTCGTACGACCTGTTGTGGACCAAAATGTACCAAGACACTAGTATGCCCCCTGAAATTATATCTATATTTGAGTACTGGTACAAAAATCAGAAAAATGCTGTAAGGTGGGCGGCTAGTAAGTCGGAAGATTACGCATTGGAGTTAGGAGTGAGGCAGGGGGGCTGACCTCACCGCAGTTAATTAATTTATATATGGACCGCCTGATTGGAGAGCTGAGCAGCACCGGCATCAGATGTTATATAGAAGGGGTCTGTGTAAATAACATAAGCTATGCGGATGACATGGTTCTGCTTAGCCCTTCAATCGGTGTACTGCGCAAGTTACTCCGTATATGTGAAGATTATGCCGCGGCCCATGGGCTCCGATACAATGTGAGAAAGAGTGAGGTTATGGTATTTAAATCACCTAAAAAAGAGGTCAAAACGGTACCTCCCGTTTTACTCTATGGTGCACCTTTAAACCAAGTCACTCATTTCAAGTATCTGGGCCACTGGGTCACCGAGGACCTTAAAGACGATATGGATATGGAGAGGGAACGCAGGGCGTTGTCTGTTCGCTGTAACATGTTGGCATGCAGATTCGCACGGTGTACTGAACAAGTGAAGATCACGCTATTTAGAGCTTTCTGCCAGACCTTTTACACCTGCAGTCTGTGGGTCAAGTACACGCGGAGGACATACGATGCCCTGCGTGTGCAATATAATAACGCGTTCAGGGTGATGATGGGGCTGCCGCGGTACTGTAGCGCGAGTGGTATGTTCGCGGAGGCGAGCGTGGACGGCTTTCACGCCGTCATACGCAAACGAAGTGCGTCTTTAATGGCACGGGTGCGCGGCGGCCCCAGCGCCATTCTGACCGCGTGTGCCGGCAGGTGGGACTCATTGCTGATCAGGCATTGGATAGGCCTACATGCGAAAGCAAGCGCCTGACACGTTACCTTTGTGAATGTTATTTTTAAGTTTATAAATATTTCCACTAACACTAGGCTAAGAACACTGTAACTAACTAATTATGGAAGTAATTCTGAAATAAAATTTATTATTATTATAATTATTTTTATTAATAAAGGTTTCGAGGAAGGATCGCTGGTGTGGTTACATAATCCGGTACGCAGCAAAGGAAAATCTCCTAAGTTGCAGGCAAAATGGGATGGACCCTATCGCATAGTCACTAAGGTGAATGACGTCACCTACCGGATCCAAAAAGGACCACGAGGTACACCAAAGATCGTGCATGTGGATCGATTGGCACGCTACTACGGATCTAACAATGTTCGGGACGAACATGTCTAAGAGGGGGGCAGTGTTACGGCTAATGCCCTCTGTCGGCACTGTGGGGAAGAGTCGGCGGTTTCTAATAATAATTTATTACAGCACCATCTATTGATATCTTACGGAACTACGTACTTGTCGGTACGAGTTCAGTGGAGAAAGCGCTGGCACATTCTCGAACCATCGCGCTGTTGCGTGCCGTGTGTGACGTTTTCTGGAAAACTCCAGAAGCGCTTTACCCGCGTATAAATAGAGCGCACGCGCACCGCCGAGTCAGTTTACTATCGTAAGCGGTCAAGTGTTCATCGAAGCGAACGGAAGCGAAAATACTACGGAGTTTGAAGCAGTTACAGTGGAAATGTGTAGTATAGTGTTTGTTGTGTGTTAAAGTTAATTGTGTACTAGAATAAAACGTGTTTTAGTCGGTAATATTGTTTTGTAGTTTTATCCGTCGAACCCAGCACGTAACAATATTTATAGTTTTACACTTCACTAAGTCACTGGATAACAATATATGTTTTATATCGCACCGAGTATTTATCGTTTAGCGTATATCGATCAGCAACAAAACATAGAACTGCCAGCAGGTCGAGATCTCGAGTTCTTCAATTGTTCAGGGATTTCTCGTTTATTTGACCGCAAAGTGCCCAGTCAAATTGTAGGGCCGTTGAAGTAAACTTTTGGCTAGTGGTATAGACGTAAACTAATTATCGTAGGTTATTTTTCTGTTCGATCCATGAATTACCTTTGCAATCTCTTCATATAAAATTCATCAAGTGGTACCCCGCCAGTATTCGTGCTCCTGCCTATATATGGATCAGCATCAATCATATACTTGGAGGTTGCATCACACATCATCGGCAACTTGATACCGTATTTATTCGGCTTGTTTGGAATATACATCCGAAATGGACATCTGCCTCTTAAGCCAAGCAGTTGTTCATCAATTGTCACTTCAGATCCAGGGATATAATTGATTTGCCATTTTTATAAACAGTTCCCAAACATTTCTGGCAGGTAGAAAGGCATCATTTGGTCGAAGTGTTGCTCTCAGTGTCTTATCGTCCATCCGGCAGGCATCGGACTATAAACTCAAATCTTTCTTTGCTCATAACTGAAAGGTAACGCGTACCGGAAAAAGTAGAATGAAAAAGTTCATCTGTTGAAAGATGATTATCCTTCATGACTGCTGTCAAAGTCAATAATCCAATAAATGCTTGAATTGCTAAATCAGTGAGTCTCTATGAGTCACTGTAATTTTTGCTAGAATTTCACACAAACACACTTTCACATATAATTTGATCAGTGATGAACGAATTAAAATTTGCTCAGGATCAAGAATATTTTTGCACATGCGAGCTGTGTGCTTACTCTTGACACTCGATCTCGTTTAGAATTGGAGATTGAGATCGAGATCTTACTATGTGGTACTCTTGAATGCTACGCAAGCGCAGGATTGGCATCGAATTTGGTGGCAATTATTGGAACTAAAGGAGATCGACTTTACTCGAATGAATGCACTTTAACGGTACTCTTGACGCGATTTTGACATTGACATATCGAGTTTGCATTCGTGTTTACGATTGAAGTTTATCAGTAACAAGAAGTTCACTTTTTCGAAATCGAGTTTGTTATTGTGATTGTTTTTAATGGTTTTTATTAGTTATAATGGCAAGACTGACTCTCACGTATAATATTTTGGATAATACGAATGCATTAGATATAAGGCAAAGACGGAATTTGAGACGACTGGCACGTTATACTGATAACGCGTTTGCCATGGGTGACGATGAATTTAAAAGAAATTACAGAGTGGATAAGGAATGGAAATGCCTAATGGAAACTTTTATTACAAATGAAATAAACTAAAGATTATTTAGAGAACACTAAAGATTATTTAGAGAACTTTAAAACGTATAGAAATGTATTGCATCACTTTCTTACAAGAAACATGTAGCTTCATTGGAAGAGCAATCCTTATGACAAAATAAAACAAGTTGTAGCTATGTATAATTTTTTTATTTAATAACCTATATCAAAACCTAAAACCTTAACTATCATAATATTGTCTTCTGTTTACGCTAATGTTATTCATTGAAATTAAACTACTATATACAGATTTTATCGCATTGTTTATTTTACACTCTATTACATAATTTAGAAACTGTTACACTACATACTACTACTATTAAACGTTACTAATTTTAAGCTAATTAAATTATTAAAACTATTTAGATTTAATTTTACACTTTCCCCGACATTTCAGTTGCTTTTCAGCAGCCATGGTCACAGGGAGACTAAGATGGTAGTTGTCTCAATGTTCCAGTGTAGTTATTTCAAAGTACCCAAACATAGTTTAATCATTGGTGTTTCAATTTACACAGAATGAGCTGAAATTATCATGAAGTTTAGCTGTGGTTTGTTAACTATGACTTACTTTTTATACCTAAAATTAAAGAGAACACATGTTAATATCAATAATCTTAATCTAATACTATCTTAATATTTTAAGGGGGGGGTTTGTATTTATGCTTTAATAGTTGCACTGCCTAGCTTGCTTTCTCTGCTTTCTAGCTTCACTGGATTGGCTGCTTGTTTAGTATAGATGCAAACCCACTTTGCTCGACTCTTTAAGACGAGTAAGGTGCCAATGGTCTTAGGGGAGAGCGCAACAGTCGTGTTGATCCCTAAGACAAGTCTGGTGGGGAATCCTTCACGTGGTTGCCCCCTGTTATTGGTCTAGTTCCCTATGAAATAGACGCAACTAAAACCACCAGTCGACCACTGCCTGGGATGGAGAGGTCATGTTCCGGCGGGTCCATCGTCGAACGACAGACGATGGATAGTAATGACCTCCCGCGTGTTTGTGCCGTGCGCGGGGACCCGTACGGAGGGATGAAGGAGTCCTGGGGGTTGAGTGGTGATGTGGCGATGGTAGTGCTGCTGATCTGCAACACACCCCTTTGGTCCGGATTTCCTCTCACACGGGAGGTCGTAGTCTAGCCAGCTGCGATCAATCGGCTGCGGCGTCCGCTCATGCGGCCGCCAGGCGAGTGCCCTTGGGTGAAGAGGTCTCCAGCCGGCAGTGCTCGTCTCCCACCTCAGTGGTTTGGGGTGGAGCGACTAGTGCTGTACGTCTCGGGGACAGCTCACTTAGGGGTGCTATACCTAGCTGGTAGCCCTGGTGCCTGAACAAGGCATCCCCAACGTTGAGGGCTCCATGGTGGGTGGGGAGCCAGCAGGTGAAAAGTAAGATAGACCAAATGGACTCTGTCACAAAAAAAACCAAGGGCTTGACCGATAAGGGCGAGCAACAAAGGACCTCTGGACCCTTAGGGGGAGAGGTCAGCAATAGTGTAGGAGCTGCACGTGGGAGCACCTACATACCCAAGCTGCAAGCTCGTGATGGCCCCAGTGGCCGTCCGAGCATGAGCCAGGGGAGTGGTGCTCACACGGGCAGCGTTAAGAAATGGAGAGGGGGTAACCCTGGAAAGGGCTACCAATTTAGAAGGCGTGGCAGCCACAGAGGGGGTCTGACATGCAGGGAATACCCGAAGGGGGATCCCAGCGGGACACCCTCTGCAAGTGGGTGTCAGCCCTCCAGGATCGGGGAGGCCAGGAAGGAGCAGACGGGCGAGGCACACCCTAAGGGGGAGCCAAACTTGGCTGCACACTCCACAGACCATACCCGGGGCAGGAAGAGGCGCAGTGGGTGTGCCAACCGCAAGCGGCGTGAGCTGCAGCGGCAGTTGGCGCTGGCACCCGATGCAGTCTCGTCAAAAAGGGTCAGGGAAGTGAGCGACGATGCTGTTGCTCAGGCAGATGGCAATAAACGTGCCAAGACCCAAGGTGACTCCTACAGGGAGGCGCTGACGGGGATTAAAATGGCCGTTGTTGCCGACAACTTCCCTGACGCTCTGCTTAATGCAGAGCTGGTGGAACCCATAAGGGTTGCCATTTGGGACCAGCTGGAGGCCACACCGGATCCTCTGCCGGCCATTAGTGTCGGTGCACTGCTTGGTGGAGCTCTGCACGTGACGTGTGAGGGTGAGAGAGCCGCAGAGTGGCTTCGCGGCCTCAGCGGTAAAACCGTTGGGGACGTGAAGCTCAGAGTGGTCAGCGCCAAGGAGCTTCCAAGGCCAATAAAGATGGCCTGGAAGACCAGGAATACCTGGTGCCTAGATGCCTCCAGGGTGCTGACCATGCTGCAGCGCCTCAACCCTTCTCTGAGGACCTGCGAGTGGTAGGTGCTGAGCACGCAGGTCGAGGAGACGCACACCAGGCGCATTGTCCTGGTGGACAGCGTGTCGGCTGCGGCCATAAAAGCAGGCGGCTTCTGTCTCCATGCTGGCATGGACAAAAGCACGTTCAAGATCCTTGAGGATCTGAACGTGCAGAAGGTGACAGTGGGTGCCAGCGTGGAGGAGGAGGCCCATGCGGTGACGGCACCACAGGTGGGGGACGGGGAGGAGCCCGTGAACCCAGTGGTGATTGAATCAGGTACGGCTCTCTACACGTCGTCGCCATGCGTGTCTCCGAAGACCGACGACATAATCGGACATATAGATTGTCTAGATCTGTCGTCGCCGGAGGCTGCGGGGGCGCTGATGGAGGAAGGGAGTGAGGGGGGCGGCCAGCAGTGCCTGCCACCGTAGACGCCACCATAGGCAGACCGAATGGCGGGACTAAGGTGCGTACAAATAAACCTTCATCACTGCATCGGGGCGATGGCCGTTCTGGCCCGCCACCTGCGGATGAAGGAATATGATATTGCCCTGATCCAGGAACCTTATGTTAAAAAGGGAAAGATCAGAGGTTTGGGTGGGACAGGAGGTGTAATTTATCATAACTGTTCCACTAATGATATAAGGACATGTGTGTATGTCAGAAATGGCATAAATGCAATGCCCTTATACAATTTTTGTTCTAGGGATCTTACGACAGTTAAGATAGATGTGCGAGGGAGCGGAGGGCGGGATATTGTAATCCTGACCTCTGCATACTTCGACTATACGGACAAGGAAACTGTATCTGGACAGATAAAGGACCTTGTTGAATATGGCAGCCGGGAGAACCTGGACATGATCCTGGGGTGCGATGCCAACGCACACCACACAGTCTGGGGGAGCACGGATGTGAATGTAAGAGGGGAAAAGCTACTGGAGTATGTGGTAAGTACCTCTTTACAAATACTAAACAAGGGAAACAGGCCAACGTTCGTCAACTGTAGGCGAGCAGAGGTAATTGACATCACGTTAGCCACCAACAGGGCTAGCACTAAGATTGTCGAGTGGCATGTGTCTGATGAGATTACCTTGTCAGATCATAATTACATATGCTTTAAGTATAGGACGCTGGTTCCAGCTCCTATAGCACGTAGAAGGAATCCCAGAAATACGGACTGGAACTCCTTCAGGAGTGACCTCAGTATAGATTTGGAGGATTCTAAGGGTAAGCTTAATTCTATATTAGACATAGAGTTTACAGCAGACAAATTGGTCCAGACTGTAAATACGGCCTGGACAAGTAACTGCCCTGAAAGGGAAGTTAGGCCCAAGAGGGTACCGTGGTGGACGCCAGAGTTGGTCAAGCTGAGGCTTGAAGCCAGAAGAGCGTTTAACAGTGCTAGGACCAGCAGGGACCATAGCGGTTACGCTCGCTGTTTGACCAACTACAACAAAGCTGTGCGGAAAGCCAAACGGAAGGCTTGGAGAGCCCACTGTGAAAACATCAGTACTATTCCTGAAGGAATGAGACTCTCCAAAGCTATCTCGACTGTCAGAGCACACCCATTGACAACCATCAGAGATGGCAATGGGCAGCGAACAGGGTCCGGTAAGGAGACACTAGCAATGATGCTAAACACACACTTTCCGGACTGTAAGATAATAGAAAAGGAGCAGGAGGACCCGATTAGCCTGGTTGAACTAGGCTACCGTACAACCAAAGCAGATTGGGACACTGCAAGGAAGGTAGTGGATGAAGGGAAGGTCGGCTGGGCTCTAAATGGTTTTCAACCGTTCAAGTCACCTGGTCCAGACATGGTTTATCCCATTATCCTACAACAGGGAGCTGCACTCTTGGTTCCGCATTTGTGCAGACTATACAGAGCCTGCATAGCTTTTGGATACATTCCAAAGATATGGAGGCGAGTTAAAGTCATCTACATACCAAAGCCGGGCAAAGAAGACTACGAAGAAGCCAAGGCATACCGACCTATTAGCCTAGAGTCGTTCTTCTTGAAAGCCCTGGAGAAGTTAGTAGATAGACATATCAGGGAGGGAGCATTGAGAAAATTTCCCCTCCACGGGCTACAATGTGCCTACCAGTCGGGAAAATCCACTGAGACGGCACTGCATTTTGTGGTAAATAAGGCAGAACATGCATTAGATAACCGGGAAGTATGCATTGCTGCATTCCTGGATATTGAGGGAGCTTTCGATCGGACCACCTTTGATGCCATTAGTGTGGCATCAGCAAATCACGGCATAGAGCCAACCATTTGCAAGTGGATCGATTGTATGCTCAGAGGAAGAATTATTAGGTCTGAGTTGTTAGGGGATGAAATGACTGCAATGACCACCAAAGGCTGCCCTCAGGGTGGAGTACTCTCACCGCTCTTATGGTGCTTGGTGGTTAATTCACTCTTAGAACAACTCAACAAAGGTCCGTACTTAACGGTCGGATATGCGGATGACTTGGTGATACTTGTCAATGGAAAATTTCCGAGCACAGTATCCAGTCTCATGCAGAGGGCCCTGAGTATGGTAGAAAAATGGTGCAGTAGTAACCATTTATCGATCAACCCAGGGAAAACTACTGTCGTGCCGTTTACTAGGATGAGAGATCCGACTGGCTTGGGAACTCTATCCATGTATGGTACACAGCTACAATGGTCCACGGAGGTGAAGTATCTAGGCATGACCTTAGATAACAAGCTAACGTGGAAACCTCATGTAGACAAAGTCATAATGAAGGCCCAGCGGGTCTTCGGTATGATTCGTTCTACTTATGGGAAGACCTGGGGCCTGAAGCCCAAGGTCATCAAGTGGCTATACACGATGATGATAAGACCCATAATCACATATGGAAGCGTTGTCTGGTGGCCAAGAACCAAACTAGCAACATGCAGGAAAGCGCTGTCGAAGGTGCAGCGATTAGCCTGCATGGCTATAACAGGGGCGTTCCCTACTACGCCAACGGCTGCGTTAGAGATCCTGCTGGACCTAACGCCGCTACACATTGTTGTGGAGTTAGAGGCGATGAAGGCGCTACATAGACTATCTATACATGGGCTATGGAGCGTCAACATGCCAGTAACTCGACACACAAAACTGGAGATCTCGAAGGATCTTAAAGAGATTATGAGCATGGGATGTGACAAAATGCAACCAATGCACATATTCAAAAAGAATTTTAAAATAAAGGTCCCCACAAGGGACGAATGGAGACAAGGTCTACGATCCCCTGACAAGGGTTGTCTCATCTGGTACACCGATGGTTCCAAAATGGAAACAGGATCAGGCGCTGGTATTTATGCCAACGACTGCAAGGTGAACCAAAGCATGGGCAAATATGCAACGGTCTTCCAGGCGGAAACCTATGCTATAATTGCCTGTGCGCAGGAGAATATTAACAACAATGTCACTGACAAGATTGTTTATATACTCAGTGACAGTCAAGCTGCTCTTAAGGCTCTGAACTCCTGTAGGGTGGACTCAGCACTAGTCCTGAACTGTGTTAAAGCCCTTAACAAACTTGGCAGGAAAAACACAGTCAGGCTGGTGTGGGTTCCGGGGCATGCAGGGGTGCAGGGTAATGAGGAGGCTGATGTATTAGCCAAAAAGGGCTCGGAGCAACAATTTGTGGGCCCCGAGCCATTCGTAGGTCTCTCTGAGAGTACCGTCAAGGCAGCTTTGAATGCACATGGCAATGATAAACACAGGCTGGAGTGGATGGCCCTTAGGGGTCTGGAACACTCCAAGAAATTCATTGCAAACAGAGCCACGGGCTTTACCCGGAAGTTCTGCGGGTACAACAAGGGCCAAATACGCCTACTCACAGGAGCGTTTACTGGTCATTTTGGCACCAATGACTTCCTGTGCAGATTGAGATTGTCAAACAATTCGATCTGCAGAGCCTGTGGTGAACAGGACGAGTCCATATCACACCTACTGTGTGAATGTGACGCGTTGGCCGGACTAAGGATGGGTCTGATGGGATTGGCATATCCGAACCCTGAAGACTTCAGGCTTCTCCCTCTGAGGTGTACGCTGCGACTGATGCAGTACATTCATAGGGAGATAGCTCAAGGATAAACCTCGGGGCCGACACAAAAGATCCCACTGGGTCGAAGTGTCGCCGGTCTACAATGACTGGCCCCCGGATCAAGATAAGATAAGATAAGATAATATTTTAAGGTCTAAGAGCACTAGCAATATTATTTAGGGCACTAGAAACTTCTCTTATTGCTGCTATTAAGTCCTCCAGGCGTTGTGCTGCTTTAGAAAAGCTTCTTGCTGTTAAAAGTTCAGTCTCTACCCTTTGCCTCTCAATGGCAGCAAATACTTCTCGGTCTTGGTCTAGCCTAGACCGAGTACGCTGAGTCCTTCGTTGGGTTTGGCCTGTTCAAACATTGATTGGACTCCAATCTCTTTGTAGTGTGGAGTCTGGAGATTAAAAAAAGCATTTAATAGGATATAAATAATAAACTCTATAAGAGTATTTTTCAAAGATAGCCTCAGAATATATTACCTCTCACAGTCTCCACATTGAGTATACTTGAAGAGGCAGGCAACTCCAACAAATGCCCACCAATTTCTGATTCTGGTACCATTCCTTCTATTTGTATGTCTTCGCTTTGACTCTGCAAATATTCAACAAACGTTATTTTCATTCATAGAGCTAGGTGATATATTTTATTGAATATAGAAATATTTTTAAATACATACTGTGGATGGGAATAGATTAACAGCAACATGGATATCCCCTACAGCGAATTCAGAGCCACCCATCACAGCTATTAGCCGTTGGTCGAGTGGAGACAGTACTGGCAAATTACTGGCAGTGCCACCACCTGTACACCGCATTGATTGTGCATGTTGGGCGCATGATTTTTTCAATGCACACTTTTTGTCGGCCCAATAGTAAAAAGAGAGATGAAATCATAATAAAACTATTGGTATGAAAAACTTCAAATAAACATAAAAGTATAGACAGTTCCTTTGCTCAGCCTTTTCCATCTTTATGTGCACCGCCTAGTGCATTTAGGGGCGTCGAGATCTCGTCCCATTTCCTTTTCGTCTCCTGTTTTGCATGGGCAGTGCGCAGGAGTCCCTTGGCTATACCTGGGTTCTGCGTCAGGAAATCAGTAAGTCTCTAATTGTTGGTAGGTAGGCCTACTCATTATCCTGGAACATTATATTTGTGTAAACAAGTGCACCATGTATTAAAATTAAAGACATTTTCAGAACAATATAATATTCATAAATTTATTTACCTGCCGCTATTTCTTCGCCTTTTTTAACTTTAATATTTTTAAATATGTCGTGTGCTCGAGTCCCGGCCCAGGGTAGTTCTGGTGTAGTTTAGTAGGGCTCAATGCTAACATTGCTTGCATGGTATCAAAATAAACTTAAAAACACTTGAAAAATTTAAGTATATCCTATCCCCTATCGTAAAACTCATAACTTTCTCAAAGTTAATGTTTGTTTACTTTAAGTTGACAGCTCGTAGCGGGCAGTTTTTTTAAATGGAATGTGTAGGCAATGGCGTGCACAATCAGCCGTATCTGCTTAAATATTCATGGCAAAACACACTTGCAATCAACTAAATCTTAAGTAAAGAACACTTTAAATCATAATTCCAGTTAAAATAAGTGTAAATCTCAAAAATATATTAAGTATTCACGTGATTTAAATATTTTTGTATTTGGTTGTTCACATTTTTATTTCTATGGCCACCCTATGACATTCGGTATATTCGATCTTGCACTCGATCTCAATTTCAATTACGATTTTGTTCAAGAGTGTTACTTATAGTCGGATTGGGATTGAAACTGAATCGGATTGGAATTGGATGGAAATTGGGATTGGTTTCCATAGTAAGCCTGCTGGTCTTCGAGATTATCACAATAACATACTACTAACATGATCTGCGATTTGAGCGGTTGGCATTAGAAGGGAGATGGTTCCTCGTCCATACATCGTTTGCCCCAGAACCAACAGCGAAGAAAAAAATATTTACGTTTTCTATAATACTCCAATATGCTCACGAAAACAACATTTTATGACGGACACTTCAGAAAATAGATTTGTTTAAAATTAAAACTAAGATTTTGAGGTTATTTTTCTTAAGCGGCGCGGGTATGCCGGCGCGCGGTTGACAAATTGTAGTATGCTTTATTATTGTTGCCTGAACAATCTATGTCTAGCAGTGGACTGCTGAATTGACTAATTAGTTGAATTTTACCATCGTGCTGAAAACATTGTATTTCACTAATATAATTACTACAGTTAAATAATCTGTAGCTAAGTATGTGAGTAGTGAGTAGAGTAGATAAGCATGGAGATTCTGTAAAATATTTACGTAGGTGCTAAAATATCAATATCAAATAAAGTTGATGTTAAGAATATGTAAATAATAATAAAATAATGCATTGAGCGACGCTCGGTGTTGCCCAAATGCTTGATTAATATCAGAAGTTAGTTAGTAAAAATAAAAACACATTTATTCATAATTCAGGTTTTATTTTTCATTTTCATCTACATTTGTTATCAGAATGCTATCTAAAAATTGTACAGGGGGATCGACGTTATTTTGGTATCTAGCAAAACTTAAATACTAAATAATACTCATAATATGAGCGCAGCAACCTATGGTTCTGCGCCTAACCATGCAATTGCAGCAATATTGTAGTATTGCTTGTCTGCCCATTTGTGTTGAATCTAATAAGATATAAACGAAGTATGTTTTGTTTCTTATATGACGGCTGTGGATTTTGCCTCGTACTAGTCATATATATTCAGTAGAGATTATCTGTAACTCACTCATTAAATATTGGTCGACCTCCCTGCACACCTCAATAATATAGGAACCATCTTGTCGAACATCTTCACCATAGTATGAACGGGCTTGTTTAATTTGATACACCCCAATAAAATTAAAATCAAATAATTATAGCCCATTTGTGGCAATTCATCATAATTATTATTTTCTACAGTTATGCTTTCAAATTGGGCCCGTCTCCTATTTAAATTGTTTTGCTCCACAAAATCGGCTAATGAATTATTAGTAAACTGTTTTTCTTGGATAACAGAAATTATGTCTTTAGCATTCTCTTTTTCTTCTAATATCGGGTGGAACAACTTATTTATTAATGCTGCTGCAACCTTAAAATCTTGCATTAAATGTTTTGAAGCTTAGTTAAAATATTCCTGTCGCAGCAGCTTAAAGTCCCTCTTGAAACGTCCATTTACCACCTCCACCACCCATCTACACAATGTCACTTTGCGTGATTCATTGGCATTAACGGTATTCATCTGATACTCACCAGGTTCTAATGATGCAGGATAATGAACCGAGTAGTTCAAACTTTCTAACCGGGAAATGCTGTCACGAAAAACCGCGGTCTAAAATCCTGACATCTCCATTCCTAAAATATTGCCCCATAGGTTTTAATGGGTTATGGAATTCGTCCATTAAAATATCAGCATCTGATTTTGTGGCAGTGTAGCCCTTATGCCAAAGCATCAATAATGTAGCCGTCACAACATACTACCATGAATGGTTTAACAAGGTTCCTATATTTATGAAGTGAATATGTTTTTTTCTGATAACTGTAATGACTTCTCTTCTGGACATAGAAATATGTACTATCCATAATGACAATTGCTTTTCTATGTTCTTCATCACTTCCTGGGTTGCCTAAAAAAAAACTCAGGAATGTAGAGGTTTCTTGATGAAACTTCTTCTCTATTTATGTGCTGTAGACCTAAATGTGCCGGCACAAAGTATTCCATCATCACACCTCGTGCTTTGGTCACAAGTTTTGTGACAGTACTTCGAGCAATTTTTAACAACGTGGAAATTCTGTTATCAGAATCTCCAGTTCTTAGTTTAATTAAATAAGCTCCAACTTATGTAGCCCGTTTATAAAAATCAGGCAATTCTGCTAATAGTTCCCTGAACTGTTGTTTAGAGCGTCCCAACCAATACCACACTAGGTTTTCCTCCATTTCGTCAATATTTTCCATATCAAAGATATCCTTTTTTAGCAACTCACAGTCTTCTATGTGATTTGCTGTAAAACTATGGTTGACATTTTCAACCTCCAATAAATCCATCCACGACTGCTTAGTTAAATGCAATGCACATATTCGACAATCCGGTGCAACGTAGAATTTGTGGTCTCTAAAAAGCCGCCCTCGTAAAACAAATGGAACTGTTTTAAGTCAGGTATTAAAACATTTCGGAAATATGCATCTCCTGTGTGTATGTGATGCTCTTGAATAATTTGGTAAGTTTATACTTTCAGCCTGCTGTGCAACTGGGTAATTGTCTGGTTCAGGTAATATGGCTCTAGCAGCTGCTGTATCTGCTCTTTGAAAACACCTATGGCAAAGTAAATCTGATGGTTCTTCCTAAAACAAAAATAATGTTATTCATTACTTTTCACAGAAAATAGTTATTAGTACTAGATTGTCTGATTTTATACTGATTGATATGTATACCCGTAACGCTGTAGAAACGAGATACAATAGATTTTCTATTGTTATGCATACCTCGGGGTGCTCCCATGCTCTGAGATTTTAATTAAAATCTATTTACACCTCAATGTGACAGAGATAACATTATTAAATTAATCATTTACACTTATAATAAATCTGGAGAAGTGGTGTATAAAAAACATAAATAATACAGTAATAAGATATACATTTTCATAAAAATATATTTATTTCATTTTTTTTTTATACAACTTACCACTCTTGGCTGGATCCAATTGTGCACAACATCTCAGATGTGACGACTACTCTCTGCTCCTAAAGTGTGTCTTCGAGTTTGTGCCAGAGACACACCACATGACAAACAAACTTGCTGATGACTGATAGCATTATGTACATCTTGCGAGATTATTTCGGGATTGTTATCAAGAAATAATGTGTGACAAGAATCACATATATAGTCATTTGCAGTAACCTGCAAAGCAAAATACATACATAATATAGTTTAGCTAATATTTTATGTGTTATTTTGTAGCATTTTATTTTGGATACTAGTCTAAAGTCTAAAAAACACTAACCACTTGTGGTGCAACATGTTGCTGTACTTGCAGAAAGATGGCATCATCACTAAGCATATTTCGTCTTAGTCTGTTTAAATTAATACCACAATTTGCACATCTCAACTCGTTGCTTGTTGTTGTTTGAGTTGTCCTTGATGAAGATGGTGTTGAATAGTGCTTGGCAGCACGATCTGCTCTTTGCCAGTAAGGATGACATATACAATCAGATGCACCTAAAATTATAATATCAATGTATTTAATAGCTCAACACCAACATATTTTATAATAAGCTTTATTTAGCAATATTATAAACTGCAAAAATATTAGTAACAGCAGTAAACAGTGCATAATTTCTTTTACCTCTGACATAAGTCTTTCTATGATTATATTTCTGATATTCATGTGATGTTGAGTATCACTTCTCAAAGCTATCACTTGATGTGAACGTGTACGAGGTGGTAATGTTTTATTGCATATTGTACAGTTTCTACCAATATTGCTTGACGACGAGGCTGCCAACATCTCTTGGGCCATGGCCCAACATGTTGTGCAAACAAGGTCATGAGCCTGAACCTAAACAAAATAGTAAATATTTTTAAACTGAAATGATCGGTGATACTGATCATTTAAAATAAAAGGTATAAGTTACAGAATGTTATTGAATAAAATACCTATATCATATGAAACAAGTACTTAATTCATAGCAGTTGTACTAATTGAATAGTATAGAATAAATATTTTTTATTGATATTAGGTACAGTGATTGTATTTGTATCGTCTTTACATTAAAAATATTTTAAGAAATGCTTCAATAACAGTAATCAAGTTTCTCCGAGCCCATAACATTTTTTTTACTAATTTGTCAATTGCTTTTATAATATTATATTGAGCTATGGAAACTTACCGAAAGAGGTGCAGTCAATAATTGAATACATAGAGAATTTGCTCATGTTCCAACACCATGGAACCACCTGCAGACCCACAGTTAACACAAAATCCTCCATCCATTTTGAATCCGAGGTGCGTTAGAAATGCCAGGTATCGAATGAAGCAGTCACTAAGTCCGTATATCACAGCCAGGTAGGTCGTTGTTGTAAGCAATCAGAGTCCGTAAAAAATAGCAAGGTCAGGAGCATGTCACTGAAGAACATTTAGCTATTCTGTTGCTTTTAGCCGCTATCGTGTAGACAGTTAAAGGATTAATCAACCTCTATTTACCTAATTTGACAATAGATGGCGCTTCACTTAAACATTACTTCATTATAAACATGCTAAACTTTCTGTTTTATGAATAAAGTTTTTATGTATATTAATTGGAAAGCAATGAAATCATTCTTTTTTTATAAGCATTCTTAGTATAAAAATTAAAATAGAATATAATTAATTTGCAACACTTACATAAAATTCTGAATTCCCACCTGGTATATTATCTATGTGCTTGCCCGCCATTTTTTTCAAAAGTTTTTGAAAATTTGTTTTTTTTTTTTTTTTATTTCTTTATTTAACGTCGCTCAAACATCTTAGGTCATTAGCGACCTCTGTAGGTTTACAATATTAGATTAAATTATAGTAATTAATTAGTTTTAGGAATTTTACAGTCTTTTCTACATTGTTCAAACAATCTTTTAAATTATTAGGTAGCTTAACTTCTAATCTTTCTGTAATAAACATGTGACAATCAATTAGTAAGTGCTTGATAGTTAAGTCACTATCACATCTTGAACATTTCGTTTTAGCTTCCTTAGTAATAAGATGTATATGAGTTACATTACATTGTCCTATTCTTAGTCTATTTAAAACTACTTGATCTTTTCTGCCGTTTATCAGCAAATTGCGTTTATCAAAAACTGATTTTCTTATATCATTCAAAGCACTATTGTTATCTTTTACCCAATAGCTATTCCACAGCATTTTTACTTTCAGTTTAAGGTACTTTTTTAGATCTTGGATATTAGAACTAATGTTATTGCAATGATCATACTTTGTGGCTTCCTTAGCTTCTATATCTACCTTTTCGTTTCCGGGAATACCTTTATGGCTAGGTATCCAGATCAATTCTATAACAAAATCATTATCGATTAGATTATGTAGGTTCTCTCTTATTAGGTTTATTAAAGGTTCTTTATTTCTTATATTTATTAAAGCCATGAGAGACGACATGGAATCAGAAAATATTATACTTTTATTGATGCTCATTTTGTTCTTAATTACTTGTAGACATTTCAGTATAGCAACTTGCTTCACATGTAAAGATAGATGAATAATCTGGTAATCTGTACTTGTAGCTCTCATTTCCTGAAACTATCGCACAACCTGATCTTCCTTTAAAAACCGAGCCGTCGGTATAATAATGTATATAATCCGGGTAGCTATCTTTAATTTGGTTAAACAGATTTTTGTAGATATGATTAGGGGTGTTATCTCGTGGGTATTTGTTGGCTATATCTAAGTTAACTGCAATATCAATTTGTTCCCATGACAGTTTTTTAGGATGCTCGCGAGGAAAAGTAGGAGGAAGTTCAAATTCAATTTTGTTTACATATTTTTAACTCTTAATCTTAATGGGAGAGGAAGAGATGGACGAAGATTGTATTCAATATCAGATTGTAAGTTGGTTTTTGAAAGAAACGAACTCTTGTAATTAGTTAAATGATTGACTGCATATGTAAGGCTGTATATGTGTAAGGAGTAAGGAGTACTACTTTCTTCTAAACATTAATGGCATTTCGTCTGCCTCAACTAGGATACTATTAATTGGTCTGGTTCTGAAGGCTCCTAAGCTTAATCTTAGGCAGGTGTTATGTGTGCTTTCTAAAAGTTTTAAAATATTAGGAGAAGCAGAGTCGTATATAATAGAACCATAATCAATTTTTTGCCTAATCAATGCTGTATGCGTGTTCTTGATGCATATACTGTCCGAACCCCATTTAACAGATGATAAGATTTTAATAACATTCATCCTACTATAACACTCTGATTTTAATTTTTTTATGTGAGTAACCTAATTAATTCTTTGATCAAATGTTAGACCTAATATTTTTAGATTTTGTACTTCTCTAATTTTATGATTATTTATAGTTAAACATATCGTATCTTTGCGTTTTCTGTTCGAAATAATCATAAATTCAGTCTTTGTTTCGGAAAATTTAAAGCCGGTATGTGTGCACCAGTCATTCAGTTTATCCAAGGTGTATTGTAAGAGTCTTTCTGTTAGTTTAAGAGAATTGCCGCTACGTAATATTGTCAAATCATCTGCAAATAAACAACCTTTCACAGGTCTCTCTATAACTTCTAAAACATTATTTATAGCTATCAAAAACAGGATGACACTCAAAACCGATCCCTGAGGTAGTATATAGAGTAGGCCCATTTTCCGTGTGGAGCGAATCAGAAAGAATACCATCAACATTAACCTTTATGGTTCTATTAGTCAAAAAGTTTATAATAAACACAAGAATGTTACCTTTCACATTTAACTGTTCTAGGATTAAAATAACTCTATGCTTCCATACCATTTCATAGGCTTTTTCCAAATCCAGGGCAACCGCTACTACTTTATTTTTATTTGCAAGGGATGTGAGTATATTATGTTCTAAGTAAGCTAAATGGTCTAAAGTTGATCTACATTGCCTAAATCCGAATTGTAAGTAGGATATTAGTTGATTATGTTCCAAATACCATCTCAATAAAAAAAGTCATAAGTAATAACTTGACTTTTTCAAACAATTTACATAAATTACAAGTAAGAGATATAGGTCTATAGCTTGTGGTCAATGTAGCGATTTTCCCTGGTTTTGATATAGGTATGATAATGGCCTCCCTCCACTGGTCAGGAAAGACTTGAGTAATCCAGATATAGTTGTAAATGTCTAGGAGACGTTCAAGAGCTAAGCTAGGGAGATTTTTGATCAATGTATTTGATATATTATCAGGACCCGGACTAGAATCGCCTAACTGGTGTATAATTAAGCGAAGTTCATGTAGTGTAAGTCTTTCATTAATTGAATTACTATTATCCTGTAAACTGAATACATTGTTGTCCCCTTCTATTTGTTTCTTATATTAAAAAGTAAAAAGTCTTGATTATAATTACTGGAGCTAGAGTTTGCGGCAAAAGCTCTCACTAGTAGATCAGAGTTTATTTTTGGATCAGTACTTAATTCTCCTTGATTATTTTTTAAGACAATCGTTTGCTTTTTCCTTCTGTGTCCATTAATTGAATTAATTTTTTGCCATATTATTCCTATCGGAGTATGACTATTTATCGATGATACGAACTTATCCCAGCTTGCCTTCCTACTTTCTTTAAATATTCTTCTAGTTCTCGCTCTATTTTTGCGATATTCTATCTTCAGTAATTCTAGATTATGTTGGTTTTCTTCGTTAATATATTGGCTATCTTGGATTTTTCTCTTTTCCCTTGTATATACTCTGTAAGCTTTTTTGGTTTCTTTTAGTGATTTAGAACATTCTTCATTCCACCATGGAACTTGCTTCTTTTTTAATTTTCCTGTAGTTTTAGGTATATATTTTTCGGCAGAGCTGATAATTATTTGATTATATTCGTGCACTAAATTATTTATACATATATGAGAGGACAGGTTTAGTTTATCTAACTGTTTAATCTTATGTTCGATTTCTGAACGAAAGTTAGGCCAATCTGCACTTTGATACTTCCAATGTTAGAAAGAGTTTTGAATATTAGGAGCTAAATCTATTCTTGATATAATGGTGATGGGAAAATGGTCACTGTCATAGAGATCGTCCAATGCATTCCAGTCGAAATAAGTTGATATACTTCGTGAAGCAAAAGCTAAATCAATACAACTGGTATAACCATTACTACTACTGAAATGAGTAGGTTGATGAGAATTAAGGAGGATTAAATTATCACGTAAATCCAACCAACCAGCTATAATTTTACCTCTCTGATCGCAGTGATTGGAACCCCAATGAAAGTGGTGACTATTAAAATCTCCCAGTAACACGAAGGGTGTAGGAAGCTGGTTAACTAAGTCATTCAAATCATTTACACTAAAGGAATAGCTATTAGGCAAATATATATTACAGATGGTTAAAGCTAGTGGGTATTTAATTCTTACAGCTATTACTTCTAAGGAGCTATTGATATTAATAAGTTCTGGAAGTGTGTATAGTTTTACATAAGTAGCTACACCACCCCTAGCTATACAGCTGTGTGTGCGGTTCTTATAAAAACAATAGTAATTTTTTAA
Source organism: Catocala nupta (assembly GCA_963675205.1). Lineage (NCBI taxonomy): Eukaryota > Metazoa > Arthropoda > Insecta > Lepidoptera > Erebidae > Catocala > Catocala nupta. The sequence continues at coordinate 9,380,368 of OY776108.1, read as the reverse complement.
CTTAGCACAATTGTTATTTTTATAGTTTTTTTCTTGTATACAAAAACATAATGGTTCCACATCATTTAGTATTAGTTTAATGTTTTCAAATCTGGCTCGGAAACCATTAACATTCCACTGCAAAATGTTCATTAGTAATCTAACCACTTCAAAGGAATATACAATAATTAACCAAGAGAAAATAAAAAAGGATACTGTACCAAAAAAAATAAACGATAAGGTTAAGGATTGTTACTTGTTGACGTTTCCTTTGAATAAATGTCTTGAAGTTTTCTGGCAAATCTTGAACATCTGTTTTTAGATTCTTACTCATTTTGGGGTGAAGGAGTAAACACATGTTGATTAATTCAGGAATATTTTCTGTGTAGACCTTGATGACTTCTTGAATATGTTGCTTATTTCGTGATGTATCTAAAAGGCTTATGAATTGATCTAATGTTAGAGGAAAGTGAGGTTGGGATTCTTTGAGTTCAATTTTAATATCATTCCAAACTTGTTCTTCTGTCCTATTGTCGAGAGTTTTCTTTTTCTTTTTAATAATATTGTTAACTGGTATTTCTTCTTCAAGAGAGTAGCTACTGTCAGTATCATCTGTGACGTCACTTAGTAGTGAGGGCTCTTCGATAGGGGTATTATATTGATTAGGTTCTGATTGCGATGGTTCTGATGTGGTATTTGAATGAATCCGTTTAATGTCTTTATTATTCTCTTAGGCGTTGACTGGTAATGTAGTTTTATATATCTGCGGTTTGATAAACTCAATAGGAGGGTAGTCTGAATCTCCGATAGTTTCTTGAGTAGAATTATTTAGGTGTTGAGTAGACTCCTGTTGTTGGATAGCTTGAGGACAGTATTTTGCCAAATGACCATTACCATTGCACACAAAACACTTCATGGATTCATTTGTTAGGTAAATCCAGTAGTTGGTATCTTCATAATTAATTTGCATTGACTCTGGGAACCCTTTTTCATCCTCCGGTGAAAAGTACAATTGACGTCGGAAACTCATAATATGAGAAAAGCCTGGGTCTGGAACGCCTACCCTCATGTACATAATGGACGACAGTATTTTTACATTTATTTGTTTGAATTTTTCTTCTATAACTTCATGCGGAATGACAGGGCAAACATTCGATAAAACTATTCGTTTGTTTCTAGTTATTAGTGGTCGGATTTGCAATAATTTATCTTTTACTTTGAGTTTTTTAACAACATCAACCAGTTCGTCAGCGCATTGTTTGGAGTCTAAGTACACACATATTCTTGAGTTGGCTATACGTGAAATAAAACGGATAGACGATGGCTTAATGATAGTGGAAAGTGATAATAGGTAATCTCGTAGCATAATTCCGTCAATAGAATCGATTACAATTGCTTGGTCTTTTCTTTGGGTGAATAGTTTTAGAGGTAACGTTGGCATAACTTGCGGTGGGGGTACTTGTAAAATTGTCCATTGTGGTTTAATGGGCCCCTGATGCCAGGAGCACCCTTATAATAATAACTTTATTATTAATCCGTACGTTTGAACACTTAAAATAATGATTCATTAATAAATTACTCGCGGCGAGTCTGCGCATTTATCGGAATGCGATAAAACGCGTGAACCGAACGGTGGTCGCTGGGTAACTGGAAAATTTGTTGTTTGCTATTGATCTTTATATTTCACGTTTTTTTTTGTGACTTTGGCTTGAATTTGGACTTGTTTGATATCTAGTCTGTTTGACCTTGGCTTTCCATACCTGAATTTTGATAAACTTTTGACTTGGCTGCGATATACTGGACTGATAACTCATATAAAAATGTCGGGCTATAGAAAATGTTACTTTGGAAAGAAGAAGGTAAGACAAGATATTAGAAGATTAGAATACTTAATCATTATTAACATAATCTAATGCTTCCTAATACAACAACTAAAAATATTATCAATAACATGTATACCTTGATCGAAAACCATTCTGAAGCACTAAAGTCACGCAGTACAGCTTCTTCAATAGAGTCGTCAATTATGGCACTTGCCTCGCGAAGATCTCTACTTGGTCCAAGTCCAGTAGTACCAATCTTCTATGAACATCTTGAAAGTTACGAGCAGATGGTACTGGTCGTCTCGTTGGAAACGTAGCGCCCTCCGGCGCCCGGCTCTGCGGTTGAGGAGAGGGTTTAAACGCTCCCTCTCCCGCTCCGCCGCCTCCTTGATGGAAATCACTTCGTCACAGAAGGAGGCGACGGCATTCCACGACCTCTCATTCCGGACCATAGACTGAACTACAGCCGGGAGCGAGAGGGCAACCGATCCGACTGCCGCGATCAACTCACGGTGCTGCGATGGCGGGGCAAACCGCCAAAGTGTGCAGCGCCGTATCCTCAACAACGTCGCGGCAGTCGCCGCAGTGGTGACAACCGGGCGTCTTTTGCGGGCGTATACGACACAGGAAGTGGCGAAAACAACCGTGGCCAGTCATTACCTGTGTCAGCCGGAAGGTGAGAGCGCCATACCGCCTCTCCAGCCACTCCTCAAACACGGGACTTACCGCCACGATCGTGGCGTGCCCGGCACTGGGGTAAGGTTTTCTTGGTACAAGGTCCATAACTACTAAAGAAAAATTATAAATAGGTATAAATCGAAGAATATTATTTTTTTATTTAACTATTTTATTTCCTATGGATAAAATGATATCTAGTTTCACTCATTTTCATATGTGCACTTTATGAAAACTTACACTGTATAGTAGATAATTTCAGGGGTTTAATAACAAAAGCAGTAAAGTCCACTTGAAGCAATTTTAAGTCACTTACAATAAACGAATAACGTTTCAAGGATATCACATATTTACTGCTGTAATATATTTATAGAAGTAAAATTGTAATACCGTTTAGTTTAAGCTCTAGTTACATCTTAAAACACGTCAATTAATCAAGAAACTTAAATAATGTTATGGACTTTGCCACATTTGTTAGGACTTTACCGGTTTTGTTATTAATGGTTACGGACTTTGCCATATTTGTTAGAATATAATTTAAATACTTAACCGCCAGGGTCGTCGAAAATAAAAAAGAAAATATAGATCATGTTTAATTCTAATGTTTTATTTTACGTTGACAAACCAATCAAATAAATTTAAATAAAATCAATGTAATGAATTTTAAACCCTCAATGCAGTGTTCTCCGTGCGAGATTCACAATAGTTATTATCGTCTTCATTTACTATATTGTTCATGACTCCAATATTAAGTTGAATGTCAATAGTTTTGTAGTAGCTTAATTTATTGATATTTTGCCAATTGGATCCATAATGTTTTGGAAGTAAAGTAGATGCATCGTGAATTTTCTGTGATTTTACTGCGACACCCAGAGAAATTTCACGTGCTATAATCATCATAAGATTGTTTCCTCGGCGACAGACATAACGCAAAGCCCCCAAATCACTTTTATAGAATACTTCACCTCGTACTAATGTATTGTAGGTGTCTGTGCGGGATCGTTTGATTATTATACGTTTGGATTCCATGAATTTAAAATGCCACTGTCCTGGAGGTTTCAGTACTTTTTCCACAGCACCTTTCCAATCGAGCACTTGGCAATAATTATCTCCCATGAGTATTAATGTAGCATGATTGGCAATAATGTTATGATACTCCTGTGGTTGAATAATTACCTCTTTACTTTTGATTTCGCGCTCTATACGACCAAAAACTCGATCCGACGGCAAATACGAATGGCCTGTTACGGGGAAATAAATTTCAATTTTTTTAATATTAGGACGTCAAAGTAGCCAGTTACAACACATTACAATGAGTATAGAATTTTTGTTTTGACCTCCGCAGCCATCGGAAATTAACCTAATTGTGTGGATATTTGTTAAATCTGTAGCATAAGGCCGATGGTACACTGCAGAGTATCGAGTACTAGAATATCGCTCTTCACCCCATACATACGAAAATACATTATCTTTGGTTAACTTATCTTTTGAGCTACCTTGTACAATGGTCAAATTTTAAATATAAAATTGTCTGCTATAGTAGGTGGACTGGTCGGGCAATTTAGGTAGCGGCTGATTTTTCTGGCAAAAATCAAATGAAAATGTGATAACTCCTTCAATATTATTATTACGTCCCATGAAAAGTACAGTACCAATTTTTAGTTCGGAATTCGATGGGAGTTTTTTTTAAAAAGACTTGACAAAAATAAAGTATTTTTATTTTAAAATAAAAATGACATTTTAGACGATAATTACAAAAAGCAATTGTTCAACTAGACATTTTAAGTATTAATAACACAAAAATAATTGTGCAAGTAGACTTTTAATAACAACAGAACTATTATCCAGACAAAAATAACGTTATATTATTCATCTATTATAATAGTCGATAACATTTCCGCTGGTAGATTAAAGTCGATATGTCGACCTTTGCCCATATACCATATAATTGATATTATATGGGCACAACTTCCAACCGTACGCGCCCCTGTTAGGCATGTGCAATACCACTGTTCAAAAGCACGTCTGCCAGTTTCACTTCGGTTTATTATTATGTAACAATAATAAACGCGCGATCTAACGTGTCGAGATTGTATTCGTCCTCTAATTAACCAGACATTATTTTCTCGAATATTATACCTTGGCAAATCAGTTAGCTGGTTTTCTCGAAATAATTCAATATAATAAATTCCATTCCGAATATGTTCCGCACAGTAGGATTTCGCAAGTTTTATATGGTAGGTCCCCAAGGCGAATAAAATGATATCATCATCAGTCAGTTCTGGAAAGTCCTCAAAATGTGGCATGGTGGCCTCCATCGTCACAAAGTTAGCTCTTTGCCTGTTAAGATTTTTGCCTTCGACATAATTTTTCAAAAGGTTAGGTTGATGAACCTTAGTTTGAATTATTTCAAAGAATTCCGGCGCAAGCCTGTGGTCTGTAGCAACACGGTAATTAGCATTTATTAATGATGCTGCTATGCGGAAATCGACAAACATGTTTGGCAAAGCTCGGTTAAAATAAGTTTGTTTTAATAACTTAAAACGGTTTTTGAATTTGCCGTTAACCGCCTCCACAATCCATCTACACACAGTCACCAACCGAGATTCATTTGCCTTTTCTGTTGATAGCTGGGTCGCGTTCCTGTCCTTGGTAGGTGGCATGTGAGGTTCATAGCCAAGGGACTCAATATCATTAATACTGTCCCTGAAGCCCCTGTCCAAAATAAAGACGTCCTCTCTGTGTAGTAACCAGTGTAGTAACTGCTCCTCGTCATTCATTATTTTCTGCATAATAGTTGCATCTGATGTTGTTGCAGGAAAAGGGCCTAGGACATCTATGATATATCCATCGCTGCTTACTAAAATAAATGGTTTCAATAAATTGCGAAACTTGTGGAGGCTATAAGTTTTTCTTTGAAATAAATAATTAGTGCTTTTTTCAATATATACATATGTGCCATCTGCGATAATAATTAACTTGGTGTTGTTTTCATTTCCAAAAATATGTTTGGGCAAGAATAGATTTCTCTCTAGAAGCTCATCTCTAGAAATATGACCTATATGACCAAGATGTCTTGGTACATATTGATCTGTCAAGCATTGTCGCGCTATTTTTAGGCGATATTCAAACACTTGACGTGTTACGCCGAAAAGCGTAGCTAGTCGCTCGTTAGGTTCTCCAGTTCGTATTTTCGTTAAATAAGCTCCGAGAACTGATCGGGGATGTCTGCATTTTTCTGCGAGCGATGGCGTTTCTTCCAAAATGACGTTGAACTGCTCTAAAGTGAATCCAGTCCAAAACATAAGTTCACTATTATTCAGTGAAGATAATGTTTCAAAATCGAATCTTGTCCTATTGTTGATTGCTTCAATTAACATGTTTGTCATGTTACTAAAAAATGAAGCATTAAAATAATGTGTAACATTTACATTATCCAGTAACTCTTCAAAATCATAGTTATTTAAATGTTCTTCGCATATTCGCGAACTCGGTGGAATATATAATCGATAATGACATACCAAATGTAGCTTGATAGACACAGGAACTCGTCGTAGATTTTCATGTCTACATTGCCTATACATTCAGAGCCGTGAAGTGTTCGGTGCACGTACGTAATCGCGAACATAGAATTTACGAGCATCATCCTCTGGATTGTCCTGAGGATCATTGGGGGCTTCAGCAAAATTGGGGGGTTCTTGATTGTCAGCATCTAAAATTATTTATTTATTTATTACTAGCTGTCCCGGCGAAGCTAGACTGTACTTAGTGATGAAATAATTTATTTTGTTAAGGATTAATAGCACAGATGTAATTACCTTCTACAATGGGAGCGTTCTCAGGACGTAGTTGTCCACCGGCATTATTATTGGCTCTCTGCCAGCATCTATGGCATACTGCCATTACGTTATTGAATACTACCTGAAAAGGGAAAATGAAATGAAGATATCAGCATATGGGTGTTTTTGTAATAAGCAGAAGTATTTTTTTTGTGTTATATTGATTACATCGGTGTTATATGAATGCTTGTCACTTGTCTAGAACTCAGAACACAATCTACGCTGACTTTGGGACTAGACTAGAAAAATATTAAGGTGAGATTAAATAATTATGCAGGTAAATATATCTCATTCCTCATGGGAATTATGGCCGGACGATTGAGTCGTTCCTAACGTAAGCTATACTTTAAGTGCTATATTTTTATTCAAGCAATTCTAAAATGTAACATATAGTATCGTAGCAATGTTCTATCTGCTTATATATTCTAACTACATGACACTTATTCTTATTCATTATACGTATTCTACATAATATCTAAAAGTTATCGATATATGTATAATAAATCAGTAAATAAATACAATGACTGTGACTTACTTGTGTCAATCCATTTTGCAAAATGTAGGCCGCTAACTCAGGACTACTATAAAGCAATGTTTCTTGTAATATATGTCGTCTCTGTCTTAAAACAGATCTAGGACACATTACACATTGGCGTCCAGTCTCCATATTTATAAATCACAGTCCATTAAACGTGCCGGGGTCATCGAGTAGCAATCAAAAGGTCCAATAAACAAGCAGAGGTTAGTAATAGTCGCAAACAAGCCGATAACGCACAAATAAACAACGCGAACACAGCGGAACGTACTAGCCACGACTGAGGGAGGTGCGCGGGCGCAGACGTCGACAGGGTGCGGTCGGGGTAACGGAGCAAGGAGGGAGGGTAAAGTGCGTCTTACGGCTGTTCTCTCTCGAGTTTTTTTTTAGTTAAATAGTACATTTTTAATTCAGTTCTTAATACTTAATAAAACTGTATATAACATTTTTTTTTTTTTGATTGCACGATAACCCCGTATCCTACGGTGATGTCGCCATAGTAAAAATTAATCATAATGTCTAGATGTATTTAATGAGATAGGTTTGGCATCTGTTGATGATATGGGACGATTTTTTGCATGGTCCTTTAGTATAGACTCGGACAAATATCTCTTTTGCTTTCTTACTTTTCCCCTTGTGATATATTCCTTTTTACCTGGACATATGCGGCTATTATAATCATCTAAATAAAAATTGTGAATGGTTTCATCTAACTGCTTTTTATTTATATCATTTTTGAGGTAAGTTGTAGGTTTTTTCTTTTTACTCACAGCAATATTGCAACTTGCATCGGAATCGGTACCAATTTTAGAAGATGTGTTAGTACTGACATATCTTTTTAGTCGAAACACTTGCTTTCTGTATTTTTCATTTAATTGTGTTAATTCCCGAATACGTTTATGAAGAATGTTCATTTCTTTACCCATTGTATTTTCTGGCAGATAAGAAACAAGCCTTTCCTTTGGATGTTTCCGAAATCTGAATTTTCCTTTTAGCAGCTGAAATACTTGTTACTGACACATCACTAGACGGACTTGACAAAACTGAGGATGAACTGAGAGAGGAATGTCTATAGAGCCTTCTTGCAACCCTATCTCGTGGTCGAGATGAATGAGCGACAGGAGTTGTAGGAACCTTATGTGAACTCAGTGGTGTAAGTTTCGAAGAGGATGATACCAGTGATTGTTGCGGTGAATCATTGATTGTAATGTCATCAGGTTGTAAATCCGACTGTTGAGACGTTTTTCTCATTAACAAATCACGTAAATTAAACAATGGACTAAACATACTAGTTCTTTCGGTTTGTCTCCTAGAAAATCTTTGCTGTGATATAGAAACATAAACAGAGGGACTTTTAGGATTTTCAATAGGAGGTCTCGAAGTAGACGATCGTTGTTGAATTTTAATAAGTGAAGATGACTCAGCTAATGCGTCCTGAACTTCTGTTCCAGTGCTGTCGTGTGCAGTATCTATCAGCTCTTCATTTTCTGTAATACGTGCAGTATATTTCTTTCTCTTCCTATACCTCATCAAATTAATTCTATTTCTTTCCCGTATTATTTTTCTTTTTGTGAAGGCAATTGAGCTATAGGAAGAATTTTTTTCTCCGTCTTGTTTTTGCGGTATCTATCCCTGTCTTTTTGTTTCAGTTTATCATGTTCTTCAGGATTATTTTTTAATATTGCTTTTCGTTTCCGTTCCGCAATCCTCTTTTTCTCCAGCCATTCTTCACTACTTTGACGTACCTTTCCCATTTTTTATTTTATACCTTGAACAAAGTAATAATACTATGAAGACAGAGTGTGACTGCGGTACAAAATATGCTTAGGCTAGACATTACATACACCACCATCTAGCCCCAAACTAAGTCACATATACATACTTGTGTTTTAGGGTAAAATAAATATTAAATATTAAAAATGTGTGTATTTAAAGTACAATAAGTATTGATTATACAGACATTCACCATTAAGGTGGCTCATTCGTCATTCCGGTGGCCCATTACGCCACCGCAATGACGCCACCGTAATGACGACAAAATGGTTTTGCATGTTAATTACTCAACTACCTAATTAATTTAGTAAATATTTACAGGTCCTAATATCGAGGCAATGATCTACAACATACTAACTTGACGATACAATACATCACTATGTTCATTATTTAAAACTTGCCACCGAACTGACCGCACACGGTAACCAACACACATTTCATGAAAAACTTACCTCGGAAGCGTGTTAAAACTTGCGTAAACACCGTCCACTCCACACACAAGTTAGAGCCCGACTCTCAGGTGGTCCGATACAAAAATATGGTGTGATATCGCTTGACCAATAAGAAACAAATAGTCAACTGCGAGCATCGGAAGCGCAGCTTTAAGCGGGACAAAGACATATTGGCGTCTCAGTTTTTTATTTTAATAATTAGTATAAAATGTGAAATTGAGTAAATATCTTTAAAATGAGATATTTTAATAAAAGTTACGTTAAAATTTCGTGTAATAGTGAGTGATTTTGTAAGCGCAATTTGAAGTGGGACAAGTCTCCCAGTGGTAGGCCGCCTATACAAGACGGAAATTCAACGTGGAATTTCTTGTAAGTTTGTAATATTAATTCGAATCTGGTTTTAATATACGTTTAAGCCACGAAGTATATTTTTAAAAAAGCATGATTTAGTCTGTTTTGAATTATAGTTTCTTTATAAAGGTCATAGGACGCCTGAAAAAGTACGCTCGAAAATTTACCCAAGTACAGTTTTCTTCTGAATTCTGTAAAAGGTTAAAAAGGAAATGTAGGCATAACATTGTAGTATGTGACGCGCCTTCCCTACTATATAATATAAGGATTCAATGTAAGACTATGCATTATACTATAGTTTACTGGTAAAGTAACATCTTTTATTTTGAACACCCAACGCCCCACATTGCAACATTTTTATGCACCAGAATACACATAGTCTACTTTTTATCTCGAATCGAATCAGAACCGCAGAATACAACTAGTAGGTAATAAATATATATTAAGTTATAAACCCAATATGTAGTGAACGTTACGACCGTTTTGTGATAAGACGAAATCGCACATGTTTTAACGTGTTCAAACACGATCGCACAGATAGGTACTTGCGCAAAATCAAAGCTGCATATTACCTATTTACATTAAGTGAGATTATAAGGTTATAAACTGCTTGACATGACGCGGTAGCCGGCTACTGCTCGGGTTTAACAAAAACTAGATATGTACTAATGAATTCTTACCTTTCATATCATTATAACTTAGTCGAATTGCCTGGCATAAAGACCTTTTCGTGGCGCCTGTTATTGCTTTGTCTAAATGGTGGTTACAATTGAAATCTGGATCACTTTTTTCATCTACAGTGTATTTGGACGTCTTCGGAGTACTGCGACAAAGTCTCGACTTGCGTCCCCTTGCAACTTCAATAACTGGCGTGTTATATTTTCCGTCATCCATTATTGCATACAATATTTATAAATTCAAAGAAAAAGTGCGTGCACTCTCTATAACGTAAACAATCAAACTAATGTGAATGTGAAAGATGATGCAATAATTATTTAGTTTTGTAAGAATGAGACAACAACAATAACAGCGTTTGATGTATCGTTTCCAAAAAATTCGATCGATGTAGATGTATCACTTTCAAAAAACTAATGCACTTCGCTGTACTTTTAGAATGATTTATGTATCGTTTATAGAAAATTCGTAAAGACCATCGTGTAGCGCTATAGAGATTGAGTACGAAACGACAAAAAAACAATTTTGAGATTTTGATTGATGTATTGCTTTGTGAAAACGCTCCTCAATTATAACAAAAAGTGGCATTGATTTATATATATATAGATATATTATTCTAACATCTACTTGTCTGCCACTACCTGCCGCCGCTGCTGGAGCAATCGGACAATTATCTAATAGACATTGAAACGTGGCCGTTATCATACGTGAATCAGAAGGATGCCAGGCGGTCGGATGTATATGGCGGTAAATCCTCAGCAGCAAACCTCTGAGCTTCTCCCAAACACATCAACATATTCCCTTACTCAGTATACACATACGCGACGGGCCTTATTGTTAAACAACGACCACAAACATAAAACGATTAGTTTATTATTACCTAATAATAAAGTAACAATTAAATAACAATCATTTAACAAAAAACAATAACAGAAACTTAATAAGAAACCAAAAAATAATAATCTGGCTAGCAAAAAAAGTAAACAAAGAAATCTTTCACTCACGCGCGTTCAAGTAACAAGAAATTTCTGTTATAAGAATCAAGTCATTTCCGAAATTTGGTCAATAGCTACCAAAGATCAAAAAAATTACGTTTTTGATATAGTATTGTACCTTTTAACGTTGTGTTAGTCACTAGGTAAATTATAAAACAAAATAGGTATTTATTCTATGCTTAATTTTATACTAAGTTTAGTAACTTAAAAATAATAATGAGCATTGGATGATAGATCTAAGACAGGTAGGTATATTATTATAAACAATTTATTATAACTTCACATCGGAATTAAAAGTAATAGTAATGAATGATTTCATAAAGAAACATTATTAAAGGATTCTCGGTGACTTTATAATAAGCGGGTATCGAAAAGTTACATTAAAAAATGTGGACGTACATTCTTCTACTTACTTATAAAATCGATTGTAGGTAAAATTCTCTAACCATTGCATTTCGCGCCCGCTGTGACTCGCCTCGTCGGCGCCGGCGGCGAGGTGACTCACAGCGAACCTTTACACGCGTTAGAGCGAGATCGTGGTAAATAGCGATCATGGGCTCATTTCGTTTATTACCTAACACTATTCTAATAATTGCGTAGTTTTTAAAATCAGTGATGGTTTAATTAAATTACAGTGTAAACAGCCTACAATTCTGGTAGAACTTGCAAAGTACCTAAGTGTAAGACTCGTTTGTAGTATAGTAGGTATAAGGGTGTGATGTTATGTGTGTGATTGAAATAAACATCGACAATCGAATACAAGCTGACAACTAATGTAATTGCGCCTTAAGCTTGAGCTCGTCGGCATTAAGTAGGTATTGTTTTAAATTAATTAATAGAAGTGCAAATTAATAAGCGCGAAAATAAGTTTTTGATTTCTTCGTGTCGAGGTTAAGTTATCAAAATTAAACGTTGTTTCTCAGTACCTACCTAGTTGTATGCCGCGGCAGGGACGAATAATATCTAGGTACCCAACTAGAATAACTTTTATTGAACATTGCATCGAGTTGGTCGAGAAATTGATATTTAATATCAAGAATATCTAAAATTATCGGGCGTTCCTTTATGGTTCACAGGGATTATTTCAAGGTATCTAGAGCTAGCTATTTAATTAATCTTCCAATAAATAAAATAAGGAAGTGAGTATCCCTCCCTCTACGTAACTAGAGGGATATAATCTTATACCAACAATGCAGACGACGGCTAGATGGCAGCGGTCGGCAGGCGGTATCCGTGTGTCAAAGCACGCCGCGCGCAGCGCGCCGCGTAGTCGGTCATTACCCCTAGCGCAGCTGGTAGACAGCTCTTAATAATCCATTACGTATTTTTAGAAAAAGGCAATTAAATTTATTTTCCTTTTGATATCCGTTATATTTGGCAATACATAATAGCATGTGGAAAAAGTTTTTTTTTATAAGAATTGTAATTTATTTTTGTGACTTTTTTTGTTGTATCGTATCAGTAATCACCGGCACTACCACCTGTCTTCATTTTCGGAAGCGTTTCCCTAACACCCTGTATAATAATACGTGAAGCAATAGCTTTTTACCCCTTTTTACGAAAATTGCGCGGGAGTATGAAATTTGGCACAGTTAAGTGTAAGTTTATATCGTCCCCGTAGAGCGAAAAATAACTAAGTGACACTTTTAGGTAAAATGAGATAATAATGCCACGCTGATCACAATTTTTTTCTTTATTTTTGTATCTAACCCCCATAATTCTATTTATTTAAATAACAAAGTTAGCTTATGTCAGAATTCACTAAAACACAATAATGTAATGCAAGTACCAGGCCTAATTTAATTAAAATATGTTAGTGATTTTTGTACTTACTGTTCTTAACTAAAAATAAAACTCAAGCGCACTTAATTATTTTTACTCCAAAATATCCGAGTCAATTTGCACTTACTTACAGAACAGAATTTCATTAAATGATTTTGGTTAAAGCATTTTGTAAAACAGGACAGAGCGAAAAATAACTAAGTCGCTTTAGTGAGATTACGCCCTCAAATTTATTTAATTTGACATCGTATTTTATAGTAATAAATAACTATTATCTTTTAGTGAGTTTACGTACATAATTTTATGATAAATACGTTTATTTTAACGTAACTAAAATCCTTAAGTTATTTGTAATTCATCGGAATGAGACAAACTTCTTAAAAATATAACGGCGTACGCGACTTAGGTAGTTATTACTTGGGACCGCACGCCGCAGCCGCGCATCTCGAACCGCCCGCGTGCCCCGCTCGCGCCACACGCGCCGCCCGCGTCCCAGTCCCAGCCGTGTCAATCATTCCTGTTTCGTTTTACGATTCACGCGCATGTGATTTCGATGTTCTCTTGTTTTTTCGTTAAATATTTAGTAAATAAGGTAGTAAAGTGTATTATCTACTGATATTGACCTAACTGGGTAGAAAATGGATCGTGGAAGATACATTTTACAATTGTTGCATACAAAAGAGAAAGAAGCTGCTGAGGTAAGTTTTAGATTGTACTGTGTGTGAGTGTACTAGTGCTTTAGTGACAAAAATAAAATTATTGGTATACAATTACTTCGTTAGTTACCGGGTTTGATTCCCGATCAACGCTAAGTGTATTAATTTTTTCTGCAGTAAAGAGTCCACTGTCAGTAACAGCACCGGAATGATTTAAATCTTAATTATTATACATACCGACTACTACATTTTATACATTGTATATTTTATTGTTATTTTAGGATAGCGATGACAGTATAACTTTTATAGTAAATTTGAATTTAAATAGGTAAAGTTGAAATTAATTTACTATAAATTATGCTACTATTTACTGTTGTTACAAAAGGAATGAGAATGCACTGCATGAACGCACTATTTTAACTGATATAATTTGTGTTCTTGAATATCGCTACAGCTGTATATCGTACGGCTCGAAGGGCTCGGGGCTTTTGGTAATTAATAATAATATACTTAGTTATAAATATTGTGAAGGCATGCTATTTCAATAATCTAAAGGGTGTTAATGAGCTTTATTAATACAATTTTATCTGAACTGTGACGTTGTAATAGCACTAACAATTGTGGTTGCGCTACTCGTTTTTGTTCAATATTTTTATATTGCTTATCATAGTTTTGAGGTTTAGTTTCTTTTATTTCGCAGGCAGTACAAAATAATGACAACAAGGAACCCAATAGCGTTAACTGGGTATTTGAGGACAGAAGCGTATGTGAATCCGCCCTCCAATCTGTGATTACGGATCACAAGGGCATACCTAGCATGGAACCGCCAAATTCAGCACCTCAACTAACCAACATTCCAAATGATTTGTTTACTCTGCAAGACGTAGTGGCAGAAACTTTGCAAAACTATCCATCATGCAGCAATAACAATGTTTCTCCAAGCCAATCGTCATATATAAGTGGTATAGAGCGGCTGAGTTCTTCGCCACGGCCGGATCCATATGCCGATGACTCGAGTGACTCGTGGATTCCCAATAGCGATGAAGAACCCTATGTGAGGAACCGGACATTATTAATATCGACTTCATCGAATAATAGTTTTGACAGCCAAGAACCTAAAAATGCTACGCCTACACACGCTGTATTTGAAGATTTACCTCCTCCTCCTCCTCAAACTAACCATGACATTGAAGATTCACCTCCTCCTCCTCAAACTAAACATGGCATTGAAGATTTACCTCCTCTTCCTCAAACTGACCATGACGTGGAACCTAATCCAAAACGGTGGAAAAAAAGGGATCCAAGTAAATGGAAGAAAAACGTGTCAAAAAGAAACATGTATAACTGCTTGCCATATGAAAATAAGACAGGCAAAATAATGAGAGCTAAACTTCCAAAGCCAGTAAAATGCGACATAAAATGCCGATACAAATGCACGAGCATATTCGACGAGGCAGACCGTATGCAAATATGTAAATCGTATTGGAATTTAAATAGTTTTTCTGCGACGATTAGCACGCGTGGGGCCGCCGGAGGCCCGCAGCGCCGGAGCCGTGACAGAAACTCATTCAACACATCATCAATTTATGCTTTAGGATATTATGCTTAAAAAAGTTATGGGTTAGAACTTTATGCTTAATAAATTTATGCTTTACAATATTATGCTTAATCATTATTATGGTTAGAAAAATTATGCTTAAAAAATTATGCGTAAGCTGTTATGCGTAATTATATTATGCGAAAATATAATTATGCCAAACAACATTATGCTAAGTTATATTAGGTCTTAAAATTTTATGCTAATGGATAGGGAACCAAGCTAAGTGTATTGTCTATAATTACACCTAGATATTTAATATTGGAGACTCTTATGAGGTGGTCACAGGAACAGGATTGACCGGTAGTACAGGAGTGGGCCACGATACATAAACTTTCAGTTATAGGCTGCGAGTTCAATTTGACAGAGAAGGGTATATATTTACTTTTGTCTACATTGAGTATAAGACCATTTCCTCTTAGCCAAGAAGCAACTGTGTTGAAGCCTTTTTGGGCCATGCTGAAGACAGAATCCCAGGTATTGCCATGAAAGATTAAAGCTGTGTCATCAGCAAAGGTAACGATTTTACCATTTAATAACTTTAAATTACAAAGGTCATTTATAAAGGCGAGGAAAAGTGTAGGACCGAGCACACTACCTTGTGGTACGCCGTAGGATATAGGTAAATCGTCACTCAAGATGTTATCAACCTTCACTCTTTGGATTCTATTAGAGAGATAGGCTCCGAACAACTTTAGTTGGTTGTCACGAATTCCTAGGCTTTCCAGCTTGTCCAGCAGTAGCGCGACACTGACGGTGTCAAATGCCTTTTTTATGTCTAAAAATATTGCTATTACTTTGCTTCTAGAGTCAAGTTTATAAACAATATGATCAATAAGTGCGTGGACTGCATCACTGGTTGACATATTTGCTCTAAAACCAAATTGAGAACTCGACAAAAGATGTTTTGACTCTAGGTAGTTTATAAGACGTTTGTTTAGTAGCTTCTCGGTTATTTTTGACAAAGTCGATAGTATAGATATCGGTCTATAATTATTGACCTCATTTCTGCTGCCACTTTTATATACCGGTATGACCTCAGCAACTTTAAATTGGTCTGGGAAAACACCTGTAGAGAAAATAAGATTGAAAATGTGTACTAACGGGGAAATTAAACTGTGGTGATAACGCTTCAAGAAGGCACCAGAGATGTTATCGTGACCAGCACTTTTGTCTTTCTTTAAGTTCAAGATGATGTTACGGACTTCTATTTCATCAGTGGGAAGCAGAGCAAAAGAAGACGAACAGGAACCAGAGGAAGTCAGTTTGCAGAGGGGGCCTGAATTTAATATACCTAGAGCAAGGTTTTCTCCAACCGATACAAAAAACCTATTAATATTATTTAAAGAGTCCAGGGGGGTCGTTTTGGAAAGAAGTTCAGTAGCGGGGTTATTGGCTTTATTAGAGTAAGTGACTTTCTTTATAGTATCCCATAACATTTTATTGTTGTTACTTTGAACTGCTTTTTTTATTAAACTAGACTCGTAGTCCTTTTTTAGCTTTTTCAGTAACGAGTTACAGAAGTTCCTGTATCTTGTATACGTAGTTCTAAGTATACCGTTAGTTGGATGTTTTTTAGATTTCATATGCAATTTGTCTCTGTTTTTCATACATTTTAGTAAGCCTAAAGTTATCCATGGTTTCTTTATTCTTTTCCGATTTGATACTGTGAAAAAATGTGTATTGGCCAGTATTTTGGAGTTTAAAGTAGTAATTAATTGAGAGACCAAAAAATTCACGTCTGTACTATGATAAATGAAATCGTAATTCATGTTTAGCATGTCATTGTCGAGGGATGTATAATTAATTTTCTTTAATGTAAGGACTTTATTAGATACATAGTGGCGCTCCAAGATAAGAAATACGGTGTCATGGTCAGTGATTGATGTTGCCGCAACATAGCAAAAGGCCGGGTGATTACTTTTTAGCATAACGTGGTCAAGGCATGTTTTACCATGCGTAGGTAACTGATGTGCCGGTAAAATGCCATGTGTGGCGAGTAAATTTAAGTAAACTGAACAGTTGGGGTCTTTCGTATTTGCCAGGACATCAATGTTAATGTCGCCTGTTAAGATAATATTGGGATATTTTACGCAATTCAGTAACTCTGCCAGTGATGTTATAAAAGGATGGATATTTTTGTAGCTAGGGGGTCTATAAACCGCAATGAGGAAGGTATTATGATTAATTTTTAGTGTTAAGCAATTAGCATCTTGTAGATTGTGATCAAGAATAGATATATTCATATGACTTTTATAATAAATTACAATTCCCTCGTTTTGCGTCAAGTTGGAATTATTTTTTACATAGTTATAGTTGTCTAGTATAGGTATTAAATGAGAATGACGTAACCAACATTCTGTGAGTATGATTAAATCCCAATCAGTCTGGGAGCGATCGAGGAGAGTCAAAAAACTATTGAAGTTGTGATTTATGCTACGAATGTTTTGATGGACAACTTTGAGTGACGAATGCATATTTTTAATTATTTTAGGGCAGTCTTCAATTTCACAGTTAGCTGATTGAGCTATATTGAATTGATCGACGCAGTTATTTACTATGTTTAGGTTATCGAATTTATATAAAAAATTACGAGCCGTGAAATTGAAAGGTGATACTTTGTAATAGATGAATGAGTGATAACGTAAATGTTACGGCTATTATTATAATCTAAATAGACTAGTGATATGTTTAATAACATATTAGTAGAACTATAGTTAAACAGGTCCTGTATCTGTGTGTTAAATATGCAGTAAAGCGTATTAAGTCGAAATGTCATGTATGGTTTGTAGGGGTATGTGTGTGTAATGTATAGATTAGTGTTATACGTATTGTGTTTGTTTAAGTGTTGTAGAAATAATATTAATGTAAGGAGAGTAATGAATGTATCTATAAATACATAGTAAGAGAATATATTAGATGTGTTGAACAGCGTGTATAAGTTAAGTGAGCTGTATAACTTTACGGTTTGTATTAGTTTAGTTACAAATATAAAGCTTTTACACACATCTGAATGTACAAGGTAAACGAAATATTTAGAATAAAGAATAATGAATAGCCATATAACAACTAACAAACAAGTATTATGAATAATACATACTAATAGTCACTTTTGTAGTAGTTTTTGGAGATCCTTTTCGCTGTCTATACGGAATACGGGTGTGTCTTGTGACTTTTTGATGTACACTTTGCCATATGATGTCCATGTACTGTGATATTTATTGTCTTTTACAAATAGCCTGGCCAAATATGCTAGTCTCCTACCTAGGCTTGTGAGCGACTCATCAACGTAGATAGGTTTCTTAGGGCACGGTAGTTGAAGATGAGAAGTGTTCAGCTTATTCTCCTTATGAGTCTTATTGTAAATTCTGCATTTTGTGAGAAAACCATCTTTGACTGCTGTGTTTATAAAATTTACAACAAGGTGATTGTTTGACTCTTTGGCTGTCTTTATGCGATAGATGTCGTGAATCTCTGTATCTGTCATAGGTTGATTGATCACCTCAGCTACCTTCTTAACGATGTTGTGTAAAACTGGTTTGGTCTCCGATGGTTGCTTGGGGATGTTCCTTAATTCGACCAGTGACGCGCGTGAGTTACGCTCGAGATGTTCAATTTTATTCTCAAGGGCCTCAATTCTTGATTCATACGCTTTATTTTTCTATTCTAGGCTAGTCACTTTCTCCAGCACTTCATCGTATTTAGCAGACAGGAAATCCATGCTTTTGAGGATATCAGAGTTTTGTTCCTTTACAGTTTCCATTGAGTCCATAAGCTGCTCAAACTTCGTGTTAGGTCTCTTGTGTAGTGGCCTGCCGTTTCATACGGCGGGCCGTAACCTCGGCGGGGTCGCGACCGCATGCGAAAGCGATTCGCGCGGCCCCGTCGATAGTGGTTTTGTCGAGGAACACCGTGGTAGGTTTAGTCGGTATTCCGGGAGGTACATTATCTTTTAACATCTTTCTTTTACCCCAGCGAGTCCGACATAATCCCTCCGCCCGCCCCCGCGGAGGGGTATGCGTCATTGCATTCCCCCACGTAAAAAAAAAAAAAAAAAAAAAAAAAAAAAAAAAAAAAAAAAAGTCTTGATTTTTCTTAATAATTATTCTTCTTTTTAGTTAAGTACCTTGAATAAAACACATAATTTGAAATATAATAACTACTAATAAATCACCAACTCACTTTAGATACTTCAATCAGTACTCACATTTAAGTAACATTCCATTTAAGTTAGTCTCATAACATATTTAACAGTGCGAAAACTAACTAACTCGAATTTTACCAAATTACTCATTAATTATAATAAAAAAATATTTTTTTTAATACCTATTACAAAGGTATTAGCAACTTTTATTTAAACTCAGTCAAAGAATTTTAATATTCATTTAACTTTTGAAAATACAATTATTTTCGAAGCTTTAAACGCTCGTATCTCAAAAGTAGTGTTATGTCAGTTAGTTATTTTTCGCTCTACGGGGACGATATGGATAAAGAGGGGCGAATCATCAATGATGATGATGACCTTAGCTTCATACTTGAAAATTTATTGACAATAGACGTTCCTGACATTCCTGATATTAAGATGGTCTCTGATTGTGTTCTACCTGCGAATACACACACATAAAGTAATATTATATTGAATGTAAACAACCCATAAGAGAGGTGATTACATTTCTATTGCTACTACACATTAGTTTATTTTGATATCATTGACAATATAATAGTATAAACAATTAAAAACTTAAAATTTCAATCATTACAGAGAGCGTACTTAGAGCTGGTTGTTTCAGCGCCACATAACGCACGCGTAAACGTTAAAAATGGCGCTAAGCTTCGTCAAACCAAAAAAAGCGTTATTTCACAAAATGACAACCTTAACGTACGTAAAAAAATAACGTTTACGTTAACCATTGCTGCACCCACTGGTTAGCGCCATTTTATTGTCAGCAATGTCCAATGGACTCTCTAGTATATTCGGCTTTGTTAGACGATAGTTCATCTGATGACGAAACAAATGTTATAGAAAGAAAGAGAAAAATATTAAAAACACGTATTAATAACCTAAACCTATGGGACGAACAGGAATTTATTGCACGATACCGTGTATCAAAGGAAATAGTTCTATTATTAACACGTCAAATCGAAGATGAAATTAAATTGCCTACAGAAAAGTGTGTTGTTTTCATTTAATATGTAGGTACCTAAATACTTAGGTATTTGGTTGTGTTGTATTTTAAAACATTTTACGTTTTTAATATTTTAGAAAACTGGCAGTAAAGCCTTTAGACCAGGTATTTGCAACTCTGCAATATTATGCTTCAGAATCATTCATGAGATGCGTCGGTGATATTATGTCAGTGTTACACAAATCTACTTTATGCAGTATTATTCATCGAGTGACTCGAGCTATCGCTAATTTACGTCCTCACTACATAAGCCTGCCAGCTAATGACGAGGAGAGATTGGCTGTTGCAACTGATTTATATAAGATATCCAGATTCCCGAAAGTATTGGGTGCAATTGATTGCACTCATATACAAATTATTTCTCCAGGTAAGAACCTTTTATTTTATGTAGATGTGCATTCATAATATTTTTTAAGTATAATACCTACCTAAACATGACATTGTTCAATTTTAAGATGGTCAAAATGCAGAAGATTTTAGAAATAGAAAAGGTAAATTTTCTATCAATATTCAAGTAGTTGGTATATAGAGTGTAGATGGAAATCTGGCGAATATAATGATTACTGGTTACTTGGGGATTCAGGCTATGCTTAGAGATCATACATGCTCACTCCTTTAAATGATCCGCAAACCCAGGCTGAAAAATATTATAATGAAAGTCAAATAAGAACAAGAAATACCATAGAAAGGTTATTTGGACTCTGAAAAAGAAGATTTCTAATAATTGATAATATAATTATTTTCCTTCTCTTCTTTTTCTTCCATATTCTTTATCTTTAAGTTGTGTAAATATTCGTCTTGTTCTTTGGTTTTAAGAAGTATCTCCGACTTTAGGTCACATTAGCTTTTGTTATTAACATCCAACCTTTTACGAATACCTGGAATAAAAAATAAATAAGAATATTATTATTTTCTTTAACAGGATAACATAATGGTTGAAATAACTCTATTGAGATACATATTACTTACGAAGTGGGTTTGATACAGGTGTCCTGAGCAAAGATGCTGGTGATTTTGAGTCAAACACAATGTCTGATATTATATTACAACTAGAACCTGAAACAGAGTAATTGATCTGTAAATAGAAAGTTTGATTTGATAAGCTATATTATTTATAAGTATTAACCATTTCTTTTATTGAAATAAACAACTGCTCTTACATTTTCATTAAGATCGGTGTTTTCTTTATGTCCATCACTTTTGATGCTACTCTTTTCAATATTTTTATTGATATTGTTGACCTATAAAAATAGATTTGTTATCAAGTATACATATATAAGAAGAAATAAGGTGCCACTCTAGATTAAGAAATAAGGTACTGCCCCAGATTAAATAAACTGGTGATTTTATATAAACTATAAATGAAAGTATAGCACTTACTTTTTGAGAATCCTTATAATAATCCTTAAAAGTTAAATTAATAGTTTGATTTTCAATGAAGTCATCATCTACAACACTTGGTAGTCAGTCCATTGATATGGGGATTACACTTCGAAACCACTCTATTTCTGGATGTACAGGAGGCGCGGGTGGCCCACCCCCGTTCTTGTTCTCGACTGTCTTTATATACTGGCATCCTAAAATAGCAACAACATGTAACATAATAACATTCTAAATTAAATTTACTATTATTAAAAGTAAAACATTATTATTACCTTGCGTGCATTTCGTTTCGTTTCGACCGGTTTTTGCTCGACCCAGACCTTTACCGCCAGAGCGTTATATTAAAGTAAAGGAAGAGTTTAAGTTGATACAGGACTTAGGTATTTATAGACCTTCTAAGGGCGCGTGGTCAAGTCAATTGCATGTCGCCGAAAAAAGACGGTCAATTGCGACCATGTGGTGATTATCGGGCATTAAATGCAATAACTAAACCAGATAGGTACCCGATACCGCGTTTACAAGATTTTACGTATCTATTATCAGGTAAAAAGGTTTTTTCGCGTTTAGATTTAAATAGAGCTTATCATAACATATTGGTAGCACCAGACGATATCGAAGAAACGGCGATTGCCACTCCGTTTGGACTGTATGAATTCCCAAGAATGACCTTTAGTTTGCGCAATGCTGCGCAAACCTTTCAAAGGTTCATGAATAATTCGGTATTTCAAAATTTAGAAGTTATAAATGACGATGGTAATATTATTTCGAGTTCGGAATTCATGTTCTGTTATATTGATGACGTCATAGTGGCAAGTAAATCGGAGGATGAAAATAAAAGGTACCTAAATGCAATTTTTGAGCGACTAAATAAATTTGGTATTACTCTTAATATTTCAAAATGTTGTTTCGGTAAGGATAGAATAGAATATTTAGGCTATGAGGTGTCTCCCAATGGTATTAAACCACTTAAAGATAAGGTCAAAAGTATATTAGATTTCCCAAAACCCAAAACTGTTGAACAGCTTAGGCGTTTTCTAGGAATGTTAAACTTTTATAGGTGTCATTTACCCAGGGCCGCAGAGTGTCAATCAGAATTAAATAAGTTTTTAAATAAATCTAAAAACAAAGATAAAACAGTCATACAGTGGACCCCAGAAGCGGATGCAGCGTTTGCAAAATGCAAATCCGACCTGGAAAGTTCCGTTGAATTATGTTACCCAATACCTAACGCTCCGATATCAATTATGGCTGACGCGTCAAATGATTGCGTCGGTGCAGTGCTACAAACATTAGTTAACGACGAATGGAAGCCACTTGGTTATAATTAAAAAAAAATTAAGCTCTACTCAATGTAAATATTCGGCGTGTGACCGAGAGCTGTTAGCTGTTTACTTAGCTGTACAACATTTTAGGTATATGATCGAGGGCCGTCAGTTTACCATATTTACTGATCATAAACCGCTCATTTTTGCTTTTACTCAGAAACCTAGTGACAAAGACGTACCTAGACACATTAGGCAGTTAATGTTTATAAGCGAGTTTACCACCGATATTATGTACATACGCGGTAGCGATAATGTAGTGGCCGATACATTGTCTCGCATCGAGACAATATCGTGTCCCACGCCTATAGAGTTAGCGGATGTTGCTCGTGCTCAGTCTACAGACAACGATTTAGCTGAGTTGATGAATAGCTCGCGCGATAACTTGCAATTTAAGACTGTTAAGTTTCTAGGTAGCGATGGCGATATAATATGTGAAACATCTACTGGTAATATCAGACCATATTTACCTAAACAGTTTAGGCAATTAGCATTTAAGACAGTGCATGGTATTTCACATCCCGGTATTCGGGCTACTAAGAAAATGATTTCATGTATATATTTTTGGCCTAATATGAATACAGACGTAGGACTATGGACCAAAACCTAAATTTATTGTCAAAAATCAAAGGTTAATAGGCACGTAGTGTCGGAATTAGGACATTTTGATAAATGTGGCCGATTTGAGCACATTCACGTTGACATTGTGGGGCCTCTGCCTATCTCGCCAGACGGTTACAAGTATTGTGTTACGGTGATAGATAGAGCGACAGGTTGGCCAGACGCATACGCGGTTAAAGATATTTATGCAAATACGGTCGCTAAAGTGTTATTTGAGGGATGGTTCACCCGTTTTGGATGCCCTATTAGGATCACAACCGACCAGGGCAGACAATTCGAAAGCTGTTTGTTCGTACAATTAATGAAATATTTAGGCGTAGATAAGTTGTGTACTTCGCCATACCACCCACAAAGTAATGGTGCGGTGGAGAGATGGCACCGATCGTTAAAGGCTGCACTTATGGCTCGATTGAACGGTAATAGTTCATGGGTTGACGAGTTGCCAACGGTTCTGATGGGGTTGCGCGCCATTCCTAGGTGTGATACAGGAGTTAGTGCCGCCGAGTTAACTTTAGGGTTAACGTTACGGTTACCTGGTGATTTGTACGATACAGCAAATAAAAGTTATTACGAATCGTATGATTACGTAGAGAAACTGAGGGATACTATCGGTAAGTTAAAGCCTAAACCGGCGTTGCATAGGGATTCTAGAACGATATTTGTTCACCCTGATTTAGCGTCATGTTCGCATGTTTTTGTGCGCAAAGATTTGGTTAAGAAATCTCTTCAGCCTCCCTTCGATGGCCCTTATAAGGTTTTAGCGAGGAATAATAAATATTTTAATATTCAGTTGCCAAATAGACAAAGTCAGATTTCAGTTGACAGATTGAAGCCCGCCAACATACTTAATGATGGTACATCTTCATTAACTAGTTCACCTAGTACTAATGATTGTAGTCTAAGTTTTAGCGATAATAAAAAAAGCGATAAGTCGGTAACTTACACCACACGCAGTGGTCGGCGAATTAAGCCACCGGTGCGATTTTTAGAATAAGGTTGCACGGCGAGCATATTGATTTAGATGTAAGACAAGTATTAATTTTATATTGCAAAATTGTAATAAAATATTTAGATTTAGTTCATTTCATTACTGAATTTCGCTGGCATTAGTGCAGTATTTTTGTATTTATATAATATTTTGTCTCATTAATAATGGGCAATAATCAAGTAAAACAGTCCGAAATTAACGAGTTTAATATTGCTCAAGTTAAGGTAGCAGATAAGAATATACGAAAAATTGAGACATATGGCATCATAGTTATTGTGTTAGCTGCGTTACTAACAACTATGATGGTAGTGACATGGTTGAAATATTGTCGCAAGCGTACTATGAAGTGGCTATGCAATGAAATTGTGGCATCGAACTGCAGACTCGCCGTGGCAGTGCAAAATGGCACACCGCAGTCAGCGGCGGCGGCGTCGAATTATATTTAGACACGGTGTAAGGTTACTGTGTGGTGATAAGAGACGTACGTACGTAGGTTAAGCGCGTGCATTAGAAATAAGTTGGGTTTTGATTTATTATAGTTGAATCTTTATTGTGTTTCTTATTGTTTTAATTATGTCAGATAAAAATTGTAATTTTGTTGTTTGTTCATGTATTGTATTTTGTGAGTTATGTCGCGCGCGTATATCTGCCAAAAATAAAAATACATTAAATTTATGTCTGTCATTTTTTTTTCTATTTGTTTTTTATTTTTGGCCGAGGGGTTAGTTTAGCGACATGCGATACCCCTCACGATGCATATGTGTGTATAGGGAGTTATTGGATTAAGTATGTGTGTTTAACATGTAAGTTTAGTCTAATTCGAACCACGAATGTGTTAGGACCATTGTACACAATACAAATCAGATTGGTTCTAAAAACTATTTTATTTATTTCACTCCCAAGACCGCAACCATCAAACGTATAATAATATGTGTCAGTTATAATTATTTAATGTAAAAATCGGCGTTGTTGAAATTTTTGTTATCTGTTTACAAGTTCACAAGCTCTCACGACAAATAAGGCCAATTCCCGCTATTAGATAGATGAATAGTTGACGTTAACAGGGCAATGTTGTCATACTACACAAATCTCCCAACCATTTTTATTGAGCTAAAGTATTGCTTTGTACTGGCAACCCGAATAACTTTGACGATCGATTTTTTAGCAGTGCAGCAACGCTTTATATTTAACGAACGTTAAATATCGTACGTAATCGTCAATATTTAACCTAAGTATGTTACGTTAACCAAACGGTTAGAACAACCGACCCTTAATGTTAACACAATAACATTGATTACATAGCGTATGCGTCGTTAATAACTCCGCCGTTGGTAGGTGGCTGTTTCACGCTCAAATACTTTGCAGAGGATAGTAGCGATTTAAAAAAAGAACTCACTCCAATTTCAGTTGTTTATTCACTGGTGAAACAACAAGGAATAAATCTACAAAAAGCGGAAGTGATAACAGAAATATTAAAATACAATAAACCAATCACAAATACAGTTGGTCAAAATAAAGACCTGCCAATATTAAACAGAAACACGAAAATATATTAAATTAAATCAAACTGAAGTTTAATACAAAATCTAATAATAAAATTAATACAGAGGATGTGACATAATATTACCGACATTTTACATTAATAAAATAAATACAGTGGATATGACGTAATCTTAAATTGATCGGCTGATCAAAAACAAATACAGGTTGTGAAACTAAATCAAAACAAATACTACCTAATATAAAAACGGAAATAAAATTAATGATAGTACTTAAAATCAAATCAAACACTTTATAAATACCGGAAGTTGATAAAAAATAATCACAATATTTACAATTTCAATTAATACTCGTATATTTGTTTCGCGCCCATACGTTCATTTTGATCTAGCGCGCTTTCTGCGCTGTAATTAGATTCAATTGGCATCACCTATCTAGGCTCAGCCCCTTGACTTGGCATCACCCGCCTTGGATCTAGCCATACCATATGGCATCACCCACCTGGGATCTAGCCCAACACCCTAACATGGCATCACCCGCCTTGGATCTAGCCAATCACATGGCATCACCCGCCTGGGATATAGCCTAAGACCGGGAACAAGGATACGCATGGTGGCCAGCCAGCGCTTAAGGAAGGAAAAGTGGATAAGTAAACTAATTTTTTTCCACTCATATGAGGTTCATCATGAACACCATTGTCATCACAGTCATCCATAAATGGATCATTTTGAGCCAAAGGGGCTGGTCTCAAAAAGTCACGGTTAGCGATCTTTTCGGAACAACCCCGCAAATTGACATGTATAACTTTGTAGCGATTGTAACCTTTAGGGTTTTCTTTATGAGAAATGTAGATTTTAGAGGAACAGGCCACGCCGTAGGGGCGTGGTGTCCCTAGGTGAATTTAATTAAAAGATACAAATAAGAGAAGGTATGGCAATTACACTTTTAATGCGTTTAGTTCACATGTACAACTTTAACAATATAAAATAGACAGGGCGTGGGTCACTTAAAGGCTTGCTGCGTGTCCTTGTAGTCAGGAACACTTAACTGAAGATGTGGAGCCGGGCCGCAAGGAGACACGTCCAGGACGCGATCGGGCTTATATATGGCTACCGCCGGGTAGGAGGGGAAGGGGGGGCGACAGCCACCACTCCGACTCGCGCGCAGCCGTCAAGGTCGCGCGGTCCACGTCACACACCCCCCTCGTTAGGGGAGAATTTTTCCTCGGGAAAATTCGGTCTCCCGAGGACTCCCCTCTCCTCCGGCAGCAGCTTCCGATCGGCATCCTGAAACAGGTAGTAGAAGTGGTGTCAGTCCTTTAAATGATGAATAGTATTTAATAGACGAGAATCTATAATAGATAACACCGTAGCTGCGAACAGATCATAATAAAAGCAGCAGATAACAATAAAAAAAACACGTTAAAGGCAAGGTGATTCATTCATTAGAAATGCGGACTCGACAACTGGCCGTTAGATAATAACACGTTTAGAATGTCAACAAAGTAATTAGCTAATGAGTTTGTTATGAAGATCAATAAACGACAACTACGGTGAAATTGTACAATACAAAAATATAGCGATTAGTACGCTAGCAAGCAGATAAGAAGAACCACTATGAATGCAAAAAAATATGACGGGAACAAAAAGACTGAACCTGTAGACCGACTTGACAGTGATAATTTAACCACTGAACCACTGGGTGAAAAAATGAAATGTTTAGATTTCGATTAGTATTTTCGAAAGCAATAATTGATATGAAGATAGAATGCGTAATTAAGACACAAAGTATTGTCTAAAAAAAAATTTATAATACATAAAAAAAAATTTTAGACAGATACACGCATTGAAGTACGCAGTTTAGAGGTATATATTTTCTAGTGTTACGCTAGGAAGTATTACTTTTGTAGTTAAGTAATTAGGTTAAATATAAACAAATCACAAAAGAAAAAAAAAATCAAGACAATGTCGTGATCTAGCTAGCCCTACGACGAAGTCTTGGGTTTGGTACAACAAAAGTCCACTAGCTAGAATCACCAAACTATTCCTTATAGTTAATTAGTTTCAAGTCTTTAACATGCCACTCACCGAGAGGTTTACCAGACATATCAGACAGTATATATACTAACGGAGACTTCTTGGAAACAATTTTACATTTAATGCATTTAGAAGCAATTTTGTTATTAAAATATTTATTCTTATCGTTGCGGTAAGATGTTCTTCGCCAAACAAAGTCACCCGCGTTGAATTCAACCGGTTTACTACGTAAATTATATTGTTTACAATTAGGTTGGCGTGCGATGCAAGAATCGCACGAGTTTACGCACTTTATGACGTCAGAGCCCATGCCCGGCCAATAATAATTAAGTGCTAGACGCTTATAAGTTTTAAAAATGCCAAGATGGCCAGCTGTGGGCGAAGAATGGATTTCAGTTAGGATGTTAGACCGTTGTTCAGACGGCACAACTTCTTTCCATTGAAAGTCTCTAGTGAGAGGGTTAAGACATTTTTTAAAACGATATAATTTATTGTTTATGACTTGATAGTCGACAAACGAACTCGGGGAATTAGTACACCCGTTATAGATATTTAAATACCAAGAATCGTTAGTGGAAACTGGTGTATTGAGAGAACAATTAGTATGTTCAGTAATATCGTTTGTAATAGCAGAAATAGGTATTGAGCAAGAAAGACCACCAAGATCACCTGCATCAATAGTACGTGAAATACGTTTTGTGCAACCGAGACCCCGCTTCTGAGAAGAATTATCGATGAATTTAGGGATTAGGTTGTCAGCGGTAGCTCTCTGATTGGCTTTTAGAAGACCATAAAAGACGAGATGAGTACCGACATTCGTCTGTATCTCAGCGACGTGCGCGTCAGCCTTGTTTAAGAGCAAGACTGATTCCAAGTGTTTAGGAAACAGACCAAAGTTTCTCCAAAAATTCATACCAAGAATTAAAGAATTTTGCATATCAGGAACAATATGAACGACCAAGTTAATTACTTTATTTTGAAATTCAATCGGTATAGAAACCGAACCTAATGTACTTAGTTTGTGTCCGCTCGCGGTTATCAATTTTAATTGTTTAGAATTATCGAAATGATAGCTATTTAGAAAGTATTTATGAGAATTGTTTCCAAGAATTGTCACAGAAGAACCCGTGTCTAGAAGGCCAACGGCGCTTTTGCCATTTACGGTAACAGAAATGTACGGTGCAACCGTACATTTCTCAACTCAGCATTTTTACGCGATACACGCGTTTTCATTAATATTACATTTAGTTCGCGTCGAGCCATCATTAACGCCGTGCGTTCTCAATTATTAATCAGTCATTAAACATATCGCGTCATATCATACACATTTTAGTTTATAAAGTTAATTCCAATATATTCAGTTTATCCATTCAGTGTTTCAATCCGTACCAACCGACGCGCCCTATCATATTATCAATCCACAAAGTTGTGTGATAACAAGATCATACATCTTTTCTGGTCCTTCGAGCCGGATCCAATCTTTTTTGGTTCTTCTATCAGTGACTATTAGTGACTATCAGTGACTATCATATACTCTTAGTGACTCAGAGTGCAGTGCTGCTAGCAAGAAAGGAGTACTACACCGGGTTTGCTGCTTTACCAAGTAAGATCGTTCTCATTTTAATATTTCATCATGGATAATATTCACAAGAATCAGGAAGAAATCTTCGAAGCATTGACTAAGCTATTCGTTAACATAAAAAAGGATAGTTCTAGTCGTAAGGTCGGAGATTATTTTAGGCGTCGATTAGAACTTTTAGAAAGTTATTGGTCTGACTTTAAATTTAATCATGATCGGCTAAGTACGGAGGAGAGCAGGTCCCATCCCTACTTTGTTGAAAACGATTATGAACGGGCAGCAGAATTATACAGGTCTATCAAGGCACTCATCGGTCAACAACAAGAGGCGATGAAGGCAGGACCGTCTACTGCTTCGGGATCGTCGTCAGATCAGCAATCGACGGGCGTGGAAGACGAACAAGCGTCTGGTACCAAGCAGCATTTATCGCCTGTCCGTTTATCAAGAGGAACATCTAGCAAAACAGACGACATGCTTAAGAAGCAATCTAGCAACTTCCGAGCTCTTGAGCGAACCGTGGCTAATTTCAGCTTGGATCAAATGGTTGAGAAGTGGGAATTGGAAGATGCATTGAAAACGTTAGAGACTAGGTGGTCAGTGATCGATTCTTTGCATTGGGAGTTGGATGGTGAATTAGAAGAATCGAATTATCAGTACGAACAATTATACACCCAGTATGAAAATACATATACCAACTTAAAAAAGGCTATAAACACCAAGTTATGGTCTGTAGCACATAAAGTACGTTCCACGCCGAAAATGGATATCCCTCTTTTCTTTGGTTCTTATCAACAGTGGACATCGTTTAAAGATTTATTCATCGAAACAATCCACAATAATTACTCTTTATCCAACGCTCAAAAAATGCAGTACCTCAAGAGTAAACTGAGAGGAGAAGCTGAAAGGCTAATCCAACACCTTTCGATTTCATCCGACAACTACAATATTTGTTGGGATATTATCAATCATCGTTACAATAATATTAGATTAATTTGTAGCTCTCACATAGATACGCTGTTGAACGTACCAGCGATGCAGCAGCCTACGGTTAATAACATCAAACGATTACACGACATCACAGTTGAAAGTTTAAATGCCATAAAGAACTTAGGTATCGATGTTTCTTCATGGGATCCTCTGCTTCTACATCTGTTATCTCCAAAATTGGATTCTGAAACTTACAACGCTGCATCAATCAAGGATCCTAGAGCTATACCAAAAATAGAAGATTTCTTGGCTTTCTTAGAAGGCAAATTTACGAGCATGGAGTCTTCGCGTAAAAAACATGAACAGTATTCAAATAAATCGATTGGGTCTAAGCAAACACCAAAACATAATTTTTATTCAAAGCAGTCATTTACAACGCAAAATCAAGCCATTTCGCAACCATTTCATAAAAATTGCAGTTCGACGAAATATAAGTGTGTTGTTTGTAAAAGCAACGAACATGGCATTTATTACTGCCCGCAGTTTCTAGAAATGCCACCATACATCAAACGAAAAACATTAATTAGATTAGAGGTATGCCAAAACTGCCTTTATTGTCATAGAGGGCAGGATTGCCTTTCAAACAAAAGATGCCGTAAATGTAATGGCAATCATAATACGTTATTACATGAGGCATTTACACAGACAAATCGCGTTTACGGTGCAAATTCAGCAAGAACCGCACCCAGCAACGAAAACGTGACGCGTGAATTGCAACCCGAAGCACAACAGTTAAGCCGTGGACAGTCAAATGCGTCATTAAACAAAAATATATCAGCAGTTTTATTACCAACAGCGATTGTCAAAGTGCAAGCTCAAGACGGATCATTTAAAACGTTGCGAGCTCTTCTGGATCAAGGTTCTCAAGTTTCCCTCATTAGCGAATATGCTGCACAACTTCTGGAGCTTCCTCGACAGAGACGTCCGGGTATAGTATGTGGCATTGGTGAAACGGAGAGCAACTGCAAAGGACTCGTGAGTCTCAAATGCTCGTCAGAAATCAACGATTTTCAGTTTGAAGTCGATGCATTCATCATGAATAGATTAGTGAAGAACTTACCCAATTATACATTTTTAAAACCAACTTGGTCGTACCTTGACAACATCACCTTGGCCGACCCCGATTTTAACCTAAGTCGGCCTATTGATTTACTGCTGAGTAGTAGCGTATATTCCAAAATCTTGTTAGATGGAGTTTGTAGGGCAACTGAAGACTCAGCTTCAGCACAAAACACCCGACTCGGCTGGATAATAAGCGGAGACATTGTGCAATCATATCAATGTAATATAATTTTGAATAACGTCGACGAAATACAAAAATTTTGGGAAATTGAAGACATTACTGAATCTTCCAACGTATCAGCAGAAGATCTACAGTGCATGGGTTTTTTTTAAGAAATCTACAATAAGGCGTAAAGATGGTACATACGAAGTCAGATTACCTTTTAAAGAAAACTTTGAGAACCAGTTGGGTTCATCGAAACATAAAGCTATCGCGCAATTTAATAACTTAGAACGGAGGTTTCACAATAATGAAAACATTGCAAAACAATACAAATCATTCATTCTAGAATATATAATGTTAGGACATATGAAACTCGCGTCCGGTAACGAGAAACCTGACTTTTATTTGCCGCACCATTGTGTGTTGCGTAATGAATCCACTACAACTGCACTGCGTGTAGTTTTTAATGCATCTGCGAAAACAACAACTGGGTACAGTTTGAATGACCTTATGTTAAAGGGCCCAAATCTACAACAAGATCTTCAATCTTTATTGTTAAAATGGAGACAATATCGCGTGGCCTTTACAGCAGATATCGAAAAAATGTTTCGCTTTATATGGCTAAACAAAGACGACCAAAAATTTCAAAAATCATTTGGCGTGCTTCCGCTGACATACCACATCAAGTATATGAGCTTCAGACAGTTACATACGGCACCAAGGCCGCGCCATTTTTGGCTATGATGACGTTGAAGCAGTTAGCGGAAGACGAAAGACAAAATTTTAGCAGTGAAGCGATCAAAGCATTGGAGCAGTCGTTCTACATGGATGACATTCTTTTCGGCACAGAAAGTGTCGAGTCAGCAATCATATTACAACAAGAATTGATCAAATTATTAAAAGCAGGAGGGTTCAATTTAAGAAAATGGTCGTCTAACGCATCTGAATTACTGAAAAATATACTTCAGCAAGAAAATTTTGATTTTAAAGAGACAGATTCAGCAAAAACTTTAGGATTACACTGGTGCCCCAAAACCGATACATTCAAATTTTCATCAAAAGTTGAATCATCAAATAAACCACCTACAAAACGGAGCATGCTATCCGATATATCAAAATTGTTTGACCCTCTTGGCTGGCTATCACCACTGGCTACACGGCTTAAATTGATATTTCAAAAGGTCTGGTTGTCAGATATTCAATGGGATGACAAGTTGCCTGAAGATATTATTACAGAATGGGTTAGTATTAGAAGTGATATGCACAAAATCAATCAGTTTGAAATCGATCGTTGGATAGGCACGGCACAAAGTGGTTATTTGGAGTTACATGGCTTTTGCGACTCGTCAACAAAAGCTTATGCATGCGTCGTATATTGTAAACAAATTATCAATGGCGAAACTAAAATTTCGTTAGTGGCAGGCAAATCAAGAGTAGTTCCTGCAAGTAAAACTATCTCCCTTCCAAAGTTAGAGCTAAGCGGAGCACTACTTTTATCAAAATTGCTTTTCAAAATTCAGCAGTGCCTTACTGCCTATAATATCAAAGTATATAGTTGGACAGACTCAATGGTAGTTATTGCATGGCTACAAGGAGAGCCAGGCAAATGGAAACCGTTTGTCGCAAATAGGGTACGACAAATAAAAAGCATTATACCTACAGATAGCTGGCGCTACGTCAAGTCAGCGGATAACCCAGCTGATTGCGCTAGCCGCGGAATGACTGTCAACCAGCTTAAAAATCACTCCCTGTGGTGGCAGGGACCTTCATGGCTACAAAACTTCGTGGAAAATCAAATATATGAACAAGAAATTTTTTCTACAAACGAGGAAATAAAGAAAACAATTCAAGTTAATTACACATCGCCGCAAGAGTGCAATGTAAACATTATATGTGAATTATTATCAAGATATAGTTCACTTACGAAACTCACAAGAGTGTTAGCATGGGTTTTTAAATTTATCAAGCAATCAAAGCAAGGTCAAAAAAGCAAGCAAGGTTTTCTTACGCTATCAGAGATAAAACATGCAAAATATGTAGTAATTAAGTATGTACAGACCATGGAATTTATACAGGAAATACATAATTTACAAGAAAATAAGCCTCTATCAACTAAAAGTAAATTATTACAGTTGAACCCGTTTATTGACAGGGAGGGACTTCTCAGAGTTGGAGGAAGGTTGACCAAGGCTAATATGCATCCCGATATGATGTACCCAATTATCATCCCTCACGAAAGTCAATTAACTAATTTAATAATAGATCATGCTCATTTACTTACCTTTCACGGAGGCGCACGCGTGACGTCAGCTGCTATACGCCAGAAGTATTGGATTATGGGAGGAAACCGAGTCGTAAAGAAGCGTATACGTACATGCGTTACCTGTCGAAAAAACACCCCTAGCAAAATAACACAGCTTATGGGAGATTTACCTACACAAAGATGTAATGTGGCAAAACCGTTTGAACACACTGGAGTAGATTTTACCGGTCACGTGTTTATCAAGGCGAACAAGGGTCGGGGTATAAAGACCACAAAGGGATACGTAGCAGTATTTATATGCATGGTGACTAAGCTTGTCCATTTAGAACTGGTCTCAGATCTTACATCATCAGCATTTCTGGCCGCATTACGTAGAATGACTGGAAGAAAAGGCTCTCCGAAACATTTGTATAGCGACAATGGTACAAACTTTGTCGGTGCCAACAAAATTCTGCAAGAAGAATTTGAACAAATACAGAAATCATTCGATGGAGATTTCCTTCATGAAATAACAAATATGCAGATTGAGTGGCATTTCAACGCGCCGTCGTGGCCCACCGCTGGCGGGCTGTGGGAAGCTGCGGTGAAAAGCTTAAAATATCATTTACGTAGAGTTGTTGGAGACCAGAAACTAACATACGAAGAGTTTTCTACCATACTAGCACAATTAGAAGCTGTACTTAACTCGAGACCCTTATGCCCCCTCACAGAAGACCCTAACGACCTAAATTTCCTCACCCCGTCGAGTTTCATCAATTTAAATCAGAATATGACAATATTTGAAACTGAAACAGATATGCGAACGAGATGGTATTTAATTCAAAAAATCGTAAAGGATATTTGGAAACGATGGCATTCGGAGTATCTTACTCAATTATCAGCTAGATGTAAATGGAGACGGTCTCAAGTCAATATCAAGGTCAATGATATTGTAACCATCAATGATGCAAACCTACCTCCTGGGAAGTGGGCTCTAGGTCGCGTCGTCCAGCTGCATCCTGGCTCTGATGGCCACGTCAGGGTGGTCACGTTAAAAACAAAAACTGGGATAATCAAGCGTCCTATAACCAAATTGTCATTACTTCCAGTAAACGAGAGAATCGATAAACAGGAATCGAACTCACATACAGTAAAAAATAAAAACTGTCTCAGAAGTACAAGTTATAGTTTCTTATCATTATCAATGTTGCTTTTATTATTTATTAGCATTTTTACCACAGCACACTGTGCTTACAATGTTACGCAATTGAAAGACAGTCAAGGTCTTTATTTAGACAAAATTGCTAACATGCAACTAATCAGAGATGAATGGAAGATAGTTACATATTATGACATGGATCCATATTGGCAAGGAACAACTGCATGTAGTAAATATATTAATTATTTAACGCAATTATGCAATCAGTTAAAAGAAACTTCTCATTGCGTCATCATACGAATACAATTGCAACAGGAGTTATCAGAACTGGAGTACTATAACCACCTGCTGCTGACTCAACATACCAGCACGCGACGGGCACGCGCCCTGCGCCGGCGCAAGCGAGGCCTTATCAATGGTGTCGGGTATCTTGCAAACAACTTGTTCGGTGTACTCGACGAAAGGTTCGCCGAACAATATAAACAAGATATTAGATTACTACAACACAATGAGGAGCATCTGGTGTCGCTCATTAAAAACCAAACTAGTATTATTGAAGCTGAGTCTAATGTTTTGAAGAGGCATGAAAATGCACTCTATAAACAGCACAAGATGCTTAATCTCGTGGCTATGAAAATTGACAAAATTCAGAATGTTTTACAGAATGAATCCGATCTTAACACAATCATGAATGACTTTAGCACAGGCGCCATAGCTACCAGCAACATTCTAAAACATTTAAAAACAATTCAGTCGAGTTTGTTAGATACAATAACAGACGTTTACCATGGAAGACTTAATTTTCATTTATTGTCACCAGAGCAGCTCAAGGAGACTTTGAATACGATTTCGGGTCATTTGTCGAAAGATCTTACATTGCCAGTCAGTAATTTACAAGCTAACTTCAGGAATATATATCATTTATTTAAGGTTAAAGCAAGAATGTCTGAAGATTATTTAATATTTGAACTAAAATTACCCTTAGTCTCAAGAGATTCGTTTGCAATAATGAAAATTATACCAATACCTCAAGCTGTAGATAACACAAGCATGGCTACCATCATACCGATTTCTGAGTACGTAGCAATTAATTTGAAAAAGGACTCATACTTAACGATGTCTACATATGATGTCCAGACATGTCTACATGATGACGTTGATTCATATCTGTGTTATGTAGAAAGGCCAATTTATCATCTTAAGAATGACGAAAAATTATGTGAGGTTGTACCCAATACAAAACATTGCAAGATTAGCGTAGCAGTATGTACGAATCAATGGACAGCTATAAATAAAGTTAATAAGTACATATACTTCTGTTGTAGTCAGTGTCAGATACGAGTATTATGCGAAGATCACGTGTCAGTCGGACACTTGGAACGAGTTGGAATATTAGGTGTGGATCATGATTGCCTAATAAAAACCGAAAGTTTCACAGTGTACACTCGAAATGAAGGTTTAAGTAATTTAAACATAAAACCATCCTTAAAACTCCCGGAGATAGAACCAATCAATCACATTATTAACGTGAGCATTTCAACCCCACTGATACAAAATTATTCGTTTAACTCTAGCAATACAGAGTTAGCGGAAATCAAGAAACAGATCACCAGTCTCCAAGCGAATGAGAATTTACCAAATCAAGTCTCATA
Source organism: Catocala nupta (assembly GCA_963675205.1). Taxonomy (NCBI): domain Eukaryota; kingdom Metazoa; phylum Arthropoda; class Insecta; order Lepidoptera; family Erebidae; genus Catocala; species Catocala nupta. Next base: position 9,343,356 of record OY776108.1, on the reverse strand, counting down.
CCACGATATCCATCACTACACGGTATTGTACATGTTCATCGGCGCCGCAATGGCAATCGGTGCTGTCATTATAGTACGTCGGGTTCGCAGCAGGCGCGCGACTTCTCATGCGGTGGCGCAGGCAGCTCTGCAGAGCCTGCACGCCGTTGAACAAGCAACATCTTCAAGGGCTGAAGCAGGGCCCTCTGACTCCTTGTCAAGAGTGCGTGTTTATAGTGTTAGTGCGCGTAATTCGTGCGAAGTGCCATGTGATAACGATTATAGTGAAATTCGTAAAGTGCACAAGTTAGATAAAGGTACAATGTATGTACATTCCGCGAAAAAACCGATTTTAATTAAAGACTAAGCATAGCGCGTAAGGAACCAATAACATCATCTTGTATTCATATCATCATCTCACACCCATCTTCTGCTTGGGAGCATGTACGGTGCAACCGTACATTTCTCAACTCAGCATTTTTACGCGATACACGCGTTTTCATTAATATTACATTTAGTTCGCGTCGAGCCATCATTAACGCCGTGCGTTCTCAATTATTAATCAGTCATTAAACATATCGCGTCATATCATACACATTTTAGTTTATAAAGTTAATTCCAATATATTCAGTTTATCCATTCAGTGTTTCAATCCGTACCAACCGACGCGCCCTATCATATTATCAATCCACAAAGTTGTGTGATAACAAGATCATACAAGAAATATAAGGGGTATCTTCGATATTAGAATCAGGGATTGAGGACGAGCGACAATGGTTAAAGAATTTAGAAATATAAGTTAACCAATCAGACCACTCAGTTTTATTGAATTTAGAGTGGTTATTATTTCCCCAATCTTTGCCAATTAGTTTCTTTGGCGGAGTAGTAAGTTTAGACTTACAATTAGGACAATCAGAAAAACGGAAACCCTTCAAACCGCACTTAAAACAGATTAAATATCTCGGCAGGCAACAAGCGTCGAGTGAGTGTGACGTACTCCTACAGCGAGGACAATATCGATTATCACAATTAGGTGCAGATGGAATAACATTCACGTGTGCCTTTGAATTAAAATATGTACTAGGCTGATTATTAAAGTTTTTACTTTTATAATTAGGAGACTTATTATAAAAGTTTTTATTATTGAAACTGCCCTTATAAGGACTAGAAGAATTATAAGAAGGATAATTGTACGCAAAATCAGGAGCCAGGGTACTAGGGGACACTTTAGGTGGTTCCTTAAAGTCCTTAGCACGGCTATCAAACCTTTCAAAGTTTCTACACACGTTAATCAGAGAAGGAATATCTATTACATTGGTAGTTAAAAGGCAATTAGTGTAGCACGGCCTAATGTTATTTAATAAAATTTCTAATTTATCAGACTCACTAATTGGCACATCGAGACGAGAAAATAAACCTTGCATTTTAGCTATATATAAGGTTATGTTCTCAGATTCGCCCTGAGAACGTTGTCTTATTTCAGACATCAGTTTGTAATCAAAATTATGAGGACTAAAGTCTCTTTTCAACAACTGACATAATTGACCCCAAGAAGTAACGCTATCCCGAATACTACGAAACCAAGTCAACGCGTCATCGGAAAAGATCTCAAATGCAAAAGAGAATAACTTATCCTCAGGTATGTTCCTAGCTGACATAAATTCATTAACCTTCTGAATAAAAGCACGCACACAAGACTTGCCATTATATTTAAATTTAGAAAGTTCTGAGAAAAGTTTTCGCTCATAGAATAATACATTTACAGGCTCGATCTGCTCGCAAGCTCTAGTGCTATAATTTTGAGAAGTTGATTCCTCCGGCTGAGAAACTAACGATCTAAATGAAGCATATAAGCCGTGGAACTCATCCCAAATAGATTTTAAATTATTTTGAATCGACGGTTCGTCGAGACAAACGTGGTTTAGTCTATGAAAAATATGATGTAATAGTGACTCAGTTCTAGCTGATAAATTACTGTCTAATCTATTACGCAATACTCTGACATTATTTGATGCTCTGAATAATGAGGTCTTTAGAGCCGCGATATCGTCTTCCGGAGACAAATGAGACTCCAAAATGCTCTCAGAAGGAGAACCTGGTGCGAGCTTGGTGATTGATTTTCGAAGTTCATCGACCGTGTTAGCTTCACCACCACGCAAAGTAACTTCGTAAAGTAATTCCGATTTATTAAATAACGGAAACTTAATCTCGTACGCCATCTTGTTTAGAATGTTCTCGACGGTCACGAGGTACCGAACGGCCGAGAAATATTACTAATCACGCAATATATTAATATAAGCAGCGAAATAAAAGCACTATTTATAAAACACAGCAAAATATAAGCGTATGATTCTGGCCAAAGGAGCAAGGAAAAGAAGCGCGATAGCTAATTAGCGTATAATATGTAGCACGTGTAATGGAATTAAGTCTAATAACACGGCGTGGATAATGATAATGTATGTAATTTCACTACGCGATCACGCACGTGGTTGATTAGGCACTTAAAAAAATAAAACTTACATACCCTTTGAGCAGAATACACACGCACAGTACACAGTATATAGCAAAAATATAAGAAATACCACGTAGCAAGCCTTTTAACTTAATTGCCGGGCGCCATTGTAACCTTTAGGGTTTTCTTTATGAGAAATGTAGATTTTAGAGGAACAGGCCACGCCGTAGGGGCGTGGTGTCCCTAGGTGAATTTAATTAAAAGATACAAATAAGAGAAGGTATGGCAATTACACTTTTAATGCGTTTAGTTCACATGTACAACTTTAACAATATAAAATAGACAGGGCGTGGGTCACTTAAAGGCTTGCTGCGTGTCCTTGTAGTCAGGAACACTTAACTGAAGATGTGGAGCCGGGCCGCAAGGAGACACGTCCAGGACGCGATCGGGCTTATATATGGCTACCGCCGGGCAGGAGGGGAAGGGGGGGCGACAGCCACCACTCCGACTCGCGCGCAGCCGTCAAGGTCGCGCGGTCCGCGTCACACGATTATTCGGCAATATTTCTAAAACCTCCATAGGGACTTCATATTTAGTTTAGCCATTATTAGCCAAGTTTAGTGGTATGTCTTTCATGTTCATGCATTAAAACAAAATCTCCTACGTTAAAAGGTTTTATCTCAGCTTTACCTTTATCAAATCGTTATTTATCCCGATATGATCGCTCGTCCATCCTTAATTTACATAATGATCTTACAGCATTAAGGTCATCAATTGGATTATCATCATCGACTTGTAAGAGTTTAATACCAGGTGGTGAACATTTTTCCAAATAACAACTCCATTGGAGATTTTCCCGTACTTTTAGGTATAGTAGAGTTAATAGCCAACTGTAAATCTCGCATAGCACGATGCCAAAGTGATTAAGCTCTACAATCGACATATTATCTTTAATTATTTTTATAATTCGTTCTACCTGACCGTTTGCCCGAATAGTACCTTTAGCTACTACGTGATGTTCAATACCGAAACGCTGGCAGAAATTATTAAAGTCAATTGAAGTCATACTTTTTTCCTGGTCTGTTATAAGTCTGTTTGGGGTGCCAAAAATAGAAATTACTTCTTGTAAACAAGATAAGTATAGCTGTATCTGATGTCCTATCATTTGTATAAATTGAATGAGTATATTTGGTAAAAGCATCTATAAACACAAATGCATATTCAGTATTGTTACGTTTATCATTCATTCGTCCCGTTATGTCAGCATGGACGGTGTGAAAAGGATAGCTATTTTGTCTATAGGATGAAGAGTGACCTGTTTAGCACTAGACATGCCTTTTCGAATCCTACAACTTACACAATTTTCAGTAAACATTCGAACTAACTTTGACATATTGGGGAACCAATATTGTTTCTTTTAGTTTGGCAAGTATTTTTCCCAACTAAAATGTTGAAGGTTATCGTGATAATGAGAAATCAGATTCAATCTGTAATTTCGTGGCACTATAATTAGTTTACAAGTTTTAATATCAATCTGGACTTTACGGCTTAGTAGTTTGTCTTGTATTATAATATAAGCGTCTGCAATATCTTTTGGAATTGTACTGGATCCCAATTGTTCAATTATATTTTTAAGAACAGGATCTCTCTTTTGTTCTATAAGCAGCCAGTTATAATCTAATGTAGAAGAGTTTACCGAAAATTGCAACGGGACATTTTCACTAGGAGCTTTATTAGTGTCGCATTCTACAGGGTTACGGCTAAATAAATCTGCACGAGGAAGTTTGTCACCTTTCCTTTCTTCAATATCAAACTGAAAATTCTGCAGAAAAGCCCACCAGCAGTGTGTACTCTAGGCGTCAGTTCTCTTTTGGTTCTAGATGTTTTAACTGAATTACAATCTGTTACGAGTTTGAAACATCTACCGTACAAAAAATGACGGTAATGTTTAATAGCTTTAACCACAGCTAATGTTTCGAGCTCATATGAATGATATCTGCTCTCAGCATCAGTTGTTCACATGCTGAAATAAATCAAACATGAGGATTATTATCATGGCGTTGAATTAAAACTGCACCATAACCAAGAGAACTAGCGTCTGTATAAAGTTCACACGGCAAGTCGAGATCAAAAATAGTCAAGAGAGGAGAGGATGTTAATCTAGCAATTATTTCATTTCTCGCATTTTCCTGATGTTCGGTCCACTCTCAAGGTACCCCAGTTTTAGTTAATTCATATAAAGGAGCCATAATTTTTGAAAAATTTGAAACAAATTTCCTAAAGTAACCAGCTAGACCATTAAATTGACGCAACTGTTTAACATATTTTGGAACTGAGGTCTTAGAGAGCGCGTCTATTTTCCTAAGACTAGGTTTTACCGTTCCATTTTCTATTATGTTTCCTAAATATTCAACGGATTTTTTTAGAAATGAGTAACTAGTTGTAAATTAGTTAAAACTTCTTTTACGGTTGTGAACATAACAAGCACATCGTCAATATAAACTAAAGCAATCTTATCCCAATAGTCACCTAACGCGTTATTAATGGCACCTTGGTAAACAGACGGTGCATTGCAAAGCCCAAAAGGCATGCACTAAAATTCATATTGACCATCAGGTGTAACAAACGCTGTTTTTCCAATAGATTCGGCTGCAATAGGTGTTTGATAAAAGCCTGCAGTCATGTCTAAACAAGTGAAATAACGAGATTTACTTAATTTGTCTATTTGATCGGCAATCAGTGGCAGTGGAAAATTATCCCTAACAGTATTTGCATTTAGTTCACGAAAATCAATGCATAACCTGTCCGATCCATTCTTTTAACTAATAGGATGGGGCTGCTGAAAGGAGACGAACTGTCTCGGATTATACCGTTTTGCCTAAGATCATTAATCATTTCTTTGACCTTCTCGCGTTTCATCGGTGAGAATCTGTACGGCCTTTGTTGTACAATTATATCTGCATTTTTTAATCTAATATTTAACTCACCAGTTTTAACCTCTGAAACTTTGTTACCCGAAGTAAAGCTATCCTTGAATTTATCTAAAACAGCATTTAATTTTTCCAATAAAATAGGATCAACGAGGTCGGTATTTAGTTTTGTTTTCGACTCTGTCAAGGTGCATTCACTAATAATCATATTTCTAGTCACAGTCAATATTGCATCTGATAATGTGATAGCAAGACCAGGAATTTGAACTAAATTATAGCTAATCAAGATGTCGCACAGTGTCGCGATTTCATAGAACATTTTGTCATAAATCTAATTTTGGGTTAATTTTATATTTAAACTGAAATATACAGGAATGTGACTAAAACAAAGAAGTTTAACTAATATTTTTTAATTCTATATCCAAATATTGCCTTAAATCGGTATCTAAAATATTTTTTTTATGTTTATTTCCTGATCTAATTCGTTGATATTAATGGGTCGGACGTAAGCAACAACATGGTAATTAGGTCGTGATTAGTGTCCGGTCTCGAAGTTTTCATTTCTCGAGGGTCAAATTCATTAATTTTGGAGTTGCTCCACATATGTTTGAGTAGATCTGACTCCGCTCAGTGTATGACAAACAGCACCATCAATCATTGTGAAGACCATATTATAAAAAACTGAAACCGCACTGTTAGGTTCTTGTAATTTTATCACAGAGCTTTCTAAATCATTTATTAATTGAGTTACTCTACTTTCTTCTTCCTTTATAAGATCAGCAGTTTCTTTAGTAAATGATATCCTAATAAGTCGGCGAAAATATGTCGAAGACGGAGTTTTGATTTGCCATTTTATGTGTTGTGTTTCATCATCTACTAATCGAATTGGAATTTTCAATGTAAAATTTTTGTTTATACGTACTATGACCAGATGAGCCTTCAAATCACCACTTACAGGTCAATGTCAATGAAGAACCTGCCGTAAAGGTTTCCTTGCTCCTTTCTGCAGTTTTCACAATAGATTCGGCAATTTTGTATAATAAGTTTTGGAAATTTACCTCTGCTACTGTTTCAGTACTACGAACTGTATTAGGTAGTAGCTCATCTCTAACTTTCATTATCTTGTAATAACTCGGAAATGTGTTAGGATGCAATAAATTGATAACCTCTCTTAACCTATTATATTTCTGATACGATAAATCTAAGTCTATATACACGGCTAAGGCATCAAATGGTATTAATGTAGACAAACTATCTTTATTATATGACTTACGTGATGACCATTCAGCCGCAAATTCTAGTTCATTACAGTCTCGAGTTTGAATCAAGTCCAAAACTCGGCGTTTTTTTGAAGCTAAATTAATATCCGTAAAGTTGCTTGTAGGTCTACCACGTTTCGATGGAATATCTCCTGATGATGTGCCTACCGATTCATTACCAAGACAGTAATTTGTCACTACTGTTTCCATAGGTAAATAGTTATCTAGCCAAGTTTTATATTTTGTGTTCATTATTTCTGATATTCTACTACTCGATCTCCAATACGTACTTGCTCTCATACAAAAAAATCTAGCAGTCTTCTTGACACTATCCTTAATTAAATTTGGAGACTCTTCAAGACTATAATAATTTAAAATAGGTTGATAAACAGCATTATTTTTTTCGTGTGAGTCTGCTGAACGCCAAACTCCGAAACTTCAACATTTTTTATTTGACGTGTTTTCAAACCTAAAACGAAATAACGCAGATTCAGCATGTTCTAGCAGACTGAGAGTTTTCTAGCATAAAGTATACTAATTAAGTTAGCATATATATAAAAAAAATAGAGATGTGACAAAATGTGATTTTTTTAAAAATCGAATCGAAGTATGAATATATATTGTTTTTCAGTGTTATAAAAAATGCTCAAAACTTACCAACTTCACACATCTGGAATTATTAAAACAGCAAATTAGAGAGATAATTAACTATTTAAGACTACTATAATAATATAACACCGATAAAAGATGAATACAACTTGTAAATGTAGCAAGAAAGTTATTCGTGCGTACCAAAACAATTCAATGCATCAACAATGTCAAAGTATACTTACCCACATTTACTATAATATATGCTTTATTGACCAAAAACAACTTAATTTAGCAACTTAATATTATATTTTATTAGAAATATTTGTTACAACATATATACATACAACTATTTATATTTACAAACGTATTAAAAAAGATAACATAATTACAAAAACACAAATAATTATAATACTAAATATTGTAAAAGTATCATCTACAAACCTCTTATAAATCCTGGGTGTGATGGGGGCAGTCTGTAAAGCTCGAGCCTCGAAGTCCTCCATATATATGTCGGCAACAACAGGCGATACAGGGGAGCCCATTGCCACACCATCATAATTCATTAGCATTCTTAGATGTACTTGTCATCAGGAATCCTGATCATACTTTGAGCCACACTGTGTATAGGAAAAAGACCCATACAAATAGTTACTTAAACGGTGAATCTCACCACCATCCTAAACAGTTAGCTACCGTGGGAATGTCTTTGTTTCAGAGAGCCCACGGGATCTGTGACAAGAAACACCTGGACGCCGAGCTTCAACATGTCAAGCAAGTACTGCAAGACAACAAGCTCCAACAGCCGCGCCGCTGTCACAGATCCCGAGAAAAGCCAGCCACAGTCGAGCGCCAGCCTGCTATACTGCCTTATGTAAGGGGTGTCACTGACAAGATTGGCTACATCTTGAAGCGAGCTTCAATCAACACATACTTCAAGCCGCCAACGAAGATAAGTCAATTTTTACCATCCGTCAAGTGCCAATTACCTTTACAAGATGCAGGGGTCTATAAAATAGATTGTGACTGCGGACTCTCATACATTGGTCAAACCAAGAGAAGCATAGGCACCCGCATAAAAGAACACATAGCTGACGTTAAACACAAACGCTCGTTGAAGTCTGCTGTGTGTGAACATGTACAACAGGGGACCAACCACTACCTGAGATTTGACAAACCACAGATTCTCGCTAAAGAACACCGATTCCTACCAAGGATGCTTCGCGAGGCTATTGAGATCAAAAAACATCCAAATTTCAATAGAGAAGATGGTTGGAATGTACCACCAGCTTGGGATCCAGTACTTCAAATAGTCAAACCCAAGAAGAAACAAACCACAGCTAGACTTCATGATACTTTGAGCTCATTCTGCGTAAATAGAAACACCAATAACTAAATTATGTTCGGGTACTTTGAAATAACTACACTGGAACATTGAGACAACTACCATCTTAGTCTCCCCGTGACCATGGCTGCTGAAAAGCAACCGAAACGTCGGGGAAAGTGTAAACTTAAAAACAAATAGATTTGATAGTTTTAATAATTTAATTAGCTTAAAATTAGTAAAGTTTAATAGTATAGTATAGTAGTGTAACAGTTTCTAAATTATGTAATAGAGTGTTAAATAAACAACGCGATAAAATCCGTATATAGTAGTTTAATTTCAATGAATAACATTCGCGTAAACAGAAGACAATATTATGGTCAGTTCTTAATATTCATCCAAAAATACTGTCATTTAAAATCCCGCCATCACTAAAACGACCCATAGACCCAACATCAATATAAAGTAATCTGTTGTTTACATCAGCCACCGCCAATTAGACAATTGAAAATGATTTTTTGTAGTTGTAAAAATCGGTACCAGAGTTTGAACGTGCTTGTATTATAACGTGCTTTCCATCAATTGCACCTATGCAATGATCAAATTGAGTTATACTTTTAAAATCAGCAGCAATATTTTTCCAGTCCTCTGTAATTGGCTGTCTTAACACCAATGGTTGAAGATGGGTTCATAAAGCGTTGCAAACTTCTTCAACAATACCAGATGTTATACTTATTCCCATTCTGTAACTATATCTCATAGAAGTAAAAGAGTCACCTGCAGCCAAAAATAATAATTAACTATTATGTTTCAGTCAAAGAAGCAAAGAACATGTAGACAAAATTAAGAGATGGATATAGACAAGCACTTGGTATGAAAAAATGTAGAACAGGGCAAGCTGCAACTTCAATAAATCCTTGGAAGTACGAGAAAATTATGGAGTTAAAGCATATAAAGCAAACAATATTTAGTGAAAGCATCTACAATTATGATAACGAATCTGTAACCGTATCAAATAGGAGGCTGGCTATTCCCAAGACACGATCGGCTGTAGAGGTTGTTGCGGAACCTTTTTATAAGCCAGGCAGACGATACAGTGTTGAATATACTTTCGAACAAACTGTCTTAATGCAGGAAACCAAAAATGTTTAAGGATTAAGTCAGTAGTTTCCTCTATACCAATATGTTGGAGTTCGTCATGAAAAAGTCTAACTAAACTAAGGCGGTGACCTCTTGTAACATAGCATCGTAAACGATAGTGTTCCCCAGTTGTATCGAGCTTATCACGTTTGAAATTCGACCATGATCGATTATTGGTTGTCCACTCATTAAGCCAGCAGTTGCCAATGCGCGCTAAACATGCGCGATCACCCCATCGATTAATATTTCGCATATATTCTACTTCTTTGCACCACACATTAAAATCAAAAAAATGGATCAAAATTAGATATGTATACATGGTTCGGTCTTACCGGGTTTAGCGCCTTGATTACAGTCAGCAGCTTATCTGTTACCTCATTCATGACGGTGTTGGTGCTCGAACACGGCTAGGACGCATCCACACTCGCTGCACAAGATAGCGGCGGTGTCAGATCGGCGTCAGACTCACCAGGCACGCACGGCAATGGTGGCGTTTGCGAACGTGCGTGTCGTTCCGTAGGTAGCGGCGGGGTACGAAACGTTCCTCCTGGATGAATCTGTGAATGATTTTCAAACGCATTTAATCGAGAGATTACTAATTCAAGTTGTTGTTCGAATCTCGAAACGGAAGAACGTCTGCGGTTTTTAGATTTACATTTAGTAGTAGTATCCTTCGACATAGTGAATGGTAACTAATGGAAAACTATAAACAAAAATTAAAACTATACACCGAATAAAGAAATAGCAACAGAACGTGGTACGATCCCACTTCTGAATTTCGGTTCGAACGAATAAATATTTTTAAAAAAGCTATCCCCACGTGAACACAGCTGTTTATTATAAAAAAATAACTTAAATTTACTACAATCTTGGCTAAGAACTTAAACAAAAATCAGAAAAAGCAATTACAATAAAAATAGCAAGTAGATTAAAAATAATTAACTATGAGCAACAAGCCAACAAATATTGTACGTCTGTCCGATCCGTAAATGCGAATAAAAGTGTAGCCCGCGGGCTCTGTTCGTGCGCCGTCGGTATGCTATATGCTACCTCATGCCACCTTGACGTATTTGAGCCAAGCAAACGTAGACAAGTCCTCTATATATATATTCTGAACCTCGGAAACGGTTCCAAAAATTTGAAAATGATGAAATTTAGTATGCATAGGATTTCGGGGGCGATATATCGATCTAGCTAGGTTTCATTTTTAGAAAACATATAAAAGAAACCGAGCAGGTCTCGGTCATCCAGATACTTAACATTTATGTGAGTGCCTGAAATGTCTAGACATAGCCCTGCTTCATGTCTAAATAAAATAATTATAAAATTTTTAACCCAATCAATCGAGGCGATCATAGCCAGTTGCACTCACTGATCGGTAAACGATTAGCGAGGTTAAGCAACGTTGGGTGCGGTCAGTCTATAGATGAGTGACCGCTTAGTGGTATTTTATCTGAGCGTCTCCGTGCTTCGGAGGGCACGTAAAAAGTCGGTCCCGGTTGTTGTCAAATTGATAGCAGTCGTTAAGCCATGTCAGAGGCCTACGGGTGGCTTGAACAACTCTTGACAACAGGTGGGCCACAAACCACACGAAAAGAAGTATAAATCGAAAACATGTAATAATCAGAGATCATATCGTGATATTTTTCTCTCGTGAAAATTTTATTATTTTATGTTTTTGATCCGTGTCATCTCTCGGAAATATAATGTAGTTTCAAAATGTATATATACTTTTCTTTATTTTTTTACTTTAAATCAGTACCGAACAATATTTAGGTTGTGAAGTGAATAATAAATAGGTACTTGCTTACATATTAAGATATTTTGTGTTTTAATTATTATTGTGTTTAGTGTGTGGATTTTTAGTACAATAACGTAACATCAAAATAGTGATAAAATGAAAAATACTGTTTTCAAAAATTCGCGAGCTAGGTGAATGTTGGATTTATTGGATTGTTCTAATGCTAAAGGTGAGTGCTTATTAGATATCTATGCTTATGTACGTAGTGCTCGGCTGATAGAACTGGGTACCTTCTGGGTAGCAGCTACCAGAGCGAGAATGTAGATATCTCTGAAATTAGGTATCTACAATGACCGTTGCCCATGTGCTTTTGCAACATCAGAGGTACTTAACATTATAGTGTTGCCAACCATGTTAAGAGGTACATAGATACCTAGTTGTTGTACAAGGAGGATAATAGATATATGTAGATTGTTATCAATACCTATCGCGGTGCTCAGTATAATATATTATTTCCGAGAATTTTTTTCCTCTCGTAGCAACGTCGGAAGATACACAATGCCTTCTAAGAAGTAGGTACTATGTGGATGTAATTTTATTTGTACTTAAAGAGGAAATACTTATCCCAATCTAGGCTCCTAAATTGGCCGACAACTTCGATATACATCATTATCATAACTTTGTGTTTATTTTAGATTTATTCAGGTAATACATAGTTTGTACTGACAGACACTGTTCTGCCATGCACTTCAAGTGCAGGGACAGAATATGACGTGATTACTGAATTTCTTGAGCCCATCAAACCGGTTGGATATGAAAAAGACCTAACCCCTTTGTAATTTATGTGGTATGTACTTAGGCAATAAATAACTTATAAAATTCCATACGAACATTAACCTTATAAATATTAAGATTGCAATGAGTGTGTGCTGTGTGACAAAGTATTTCAGACTGTTGCTTACCCTTATAAGATGGAATAGCTTAACTAATATGGATTAAAGGCAGCATAGCAATAGCTTGCTTCTTGAAAAATATATTTTATAGTTAGGATACGGCCTCATTTATTCACTTCATGATTTAGAGTCCGTAGCACGTAATATACTTAAATGATAGCCACACAAGCCTTATTTGTCAAAATCTTGTCCGCGTAGATATTTATCTAAATTACTGCATTTTATTTACAGATACGTATATAAAAAATTATGATGAGGGCAATAACGATAGTGAAGAATTTTTCCTGATACTTCGAAATATCAACCAAGTCCTAACCGCAACGCTATTTCTCGTTCAGAAAGTACCATTTCAAGCTTAGGAATCGACTTTAAGTGTATTAACCAAATGATTGATTCAAAAATAAATTCGCCAGCTTCGTTATTAAATTTATCTATCTTATTAGGCAATGCAGATTTTGAAGCTTCTCCTACGACTATTTATAAAGTTGATCGTAGTAGTACGGTTGGCCAAATTAAAAACCGACTTATTGAATATCAAACGAATCATTCAAATCATTCATCTATACCCTCTACTTCTAATACCAATCAAACCAATAAAAATGTAAATGATGAAACATTAAAAACGACAGGGAAATTGACAGTATAGTACAAAATGATATATTAAAAAAGACTGGACATAGTACTTGAAATAAATGAAAATTTGAAGACAATAAAGAGAACAATGACAACACACATATTACACTATTAAAGCCAGTGAGTCCATTTATAATTGAAACTAGTGCTAATGATTTACAAACAGACAAACATTCATAATATTACAGATACGGAACAATTGCACGAATATTCTTTGATTACCATTATACAAGATACGGCTGCCGATATAATACTGAAGAAGTTTTGACTTTTAATAATAAAAAAGTAATTAAGGATTGATGTCGTCATAAGCAACAATGGTCTGACAACAAAAACAAAAGACCCAAAAATAGCGGTAAGTTTTATGAAGATGCACGTTAAAAAAAACCCTAGGTCCTTCATGCTCATGCAAAAATTGTGGTATAATATTTTCTATAGTGCAACGGCAGGAGATATTTGACACTTTTTATAGACTAAAAGACCATGAAATCCAATGGCAGAATATCGTGAGACACGTTCAAGCACAACATGTAAAACGTATCACTTTAGAAAGAAAAAAATACATAATGCAGACACTAAAATATTATTTCAAGCAGGACCAGACTTCTGTTCAAGTTTGTAAAGTATTCTTATTTGAACGCTCTGCGAATTTCCGAACAGGTGGTTTTTAAAGCTCTAGAGAAAATTAAACAGGATGAGAGCTTACTAGACAACAGAGGAACTCATTGCAACAGGCGTCATAGGATTTCTGCTGCTACAAAAAATAGTATAATGACCCATATTAAGCTATTTCCATCTGTTGAATCTCATTATACACGCAAGAGATCCAAGCGCCAATATTTATCTGAACAACTAAATATTTCCAAAATGTACAATCTGTGGTTTCCAAATCAAGAGTACACACTCTTAACAATTAGCATCAAAACGCCAATACGGATTAGTATTTAACCCTAGATCACTAACCATTCGTATAATAGACGACGCGTACCTAGCGCTTTCGCGATTTCGCCAACTTCCCGTTGCCCCCCGCCCCGCACTCTTTTAGTACCTTCCTGGATAGTGAAATTAGTGACCCGCAAGGCCTCATTGCGGATGCACGATAATTAGTTGGACATATATCGCGTAATCGTCGCACTAACATAGATTTTGCTTAATTATGCGGCCAAAATTGAAAATTTTAAACTAGTTACAAATACAAAATGTAATATTTTTCTACGTTAACAATAGAACAGGCGATAAGAAACCGGTCTTCTCGGCTTCAATAACCGCGCGGGGTTCGTGCGCAGGTAGTCGGAACTTGTTAGTCTCCCGCTACACACGCGCTTTCGCCCTTTACGCTTTTAAGGTGACTTGTTTTTCGTCGTCAATATTTTTGATTTTAAGACAGTTATCAAAGTAACCAATATGGATTCGAGTGCTTCAGGTAAATACCATTATTTATTATAGAAATTGTCAACCTAGTATAAATAAAAAACCTTTATTTTTAACCTTCAAAACATATTACGTTTTCTTGAAAAAATATTCTTGATTTTTCAATTTAAAAGTAATTTAGTTATATTATCGCTTCCTCTCGCCTCAAAATTATTATTTATTATAATACTTAATACTCTTTTCTTACGATTCTGATAAAAATTAGCTGCAGGTAGGTGCAGGTAGGGTAAAAAAAGTTATGTTGAAAAATGTTCCAAAAAATAAATTTTTTTTCTTTTACGTTGTAGATTCTCCTGGTTCATCCGGAACAAAATTAGTCACCCGTCAATTTCTCTACGATAAAATGCAAAGCCAGAATTTAATAACTATGGATGAATTTAATAATTTAAAACTAAAGAGAAATATTGCTTACTTCAAGACTGCCATAAAGAAAAAATGGTCTAAAGCACAAAGAAAAGAAGAGGATTTCTTAAAATCTAACCAGTCATGGTTAAATGGGACGTTTGAAATCCCAATTCAAGCCCAAAATCGCCCAGGCCGCCCTTCAAAATCATTTGAAGAATCAAGTGAGAGAAGCAAGCGTCGCAAAACTGAAGTGGTTCGCTCTGCTGTAGGCGATTCTGTTATCATTCATGCTGCTCAGTCAACTTTGAGAGCTAAGGGACTTCGAAATGCATCGGAAATCCTTAAAGAAATCACAAAATCGCCAACAAGGGCAAACAAATTAAGAAATGCTTACAAGTCATCGAGTGAACCCAACAAACACAATATATTAACACCTCAAGAAGCATTGGCGATGTTTATAGAGGCCGACCTTACACGACAGCAATATGAAATCATACGTAAGACAAATAAGTCGCTTTATCCTTGCTACGACAGATTATTAGAGGCCAAGAAAGAATGCTATCCACCTGAACAACACATAAAAGTGACAAGTCTGTATGCAGAAAGTACTTTGCAAAGTCTTATTGACATAACGCTTATGCGCCTTTCAATGTACTTAGAGGAAGTACTTTTATCTATTAGTGAAGAAGATAGACAGACTTTAACTATTATAAATAAATGGGGATGTGATGGCTCCCAGCAAGCCAGATATAAACAAAAGTTTGAAAATCCTGCTGATTCGGACGCCAATATATTTTTGAGCTCATTTGTCCCTTTACAAATACTTTGTGGCAAGAATAACAAAAAAGTTATTTGGGAGAATCCTTCTCCATCATCCCCCCGGTTTTGCCGGCCTATAAGATTCAGATTTCTGAAAGAATGCAATGATGTGACCAAAGAAGAAATCAGTTACGTTGAAGAATCGGTAAAGAATTTGGTTCCTACCGAAATCGAAATAAATGGAAATAAATTTACCTACAAGCACATTTTCAAGATGACTATGATTGATGGCAAGGTTTGCAATGCTGCAACCGACACTAAGTCTTCCAGTCGATGCTTTATTTGTAAAGCCACTTCAAAAGATTTTAACAATCTAAGCAAAAAATATGATGTAAGTCCTGAAACTTTAGAATTTGGAATATCTGTGCTGCATGCCAGAATCAGAATTATTGAGAGTATTTTGCACTTGAGCTATAAACTAAAAGTTCAAAAATACAGACAGAAAAAAACAACGGAAGAAAAAGACTTGGAATTGGCCGCTAAACAAAAAATTCAAGACAGATTTAAAATTGAAACCGGATTACTCATTGACATGCCTAAGTCCAACTATGGAAATACAAATGATGGAAACACCAGCCGTAGATTTTTCGAGAATCCCCAATTGGCATCCGACATAACTGGAGTGAATTTCGATTTAATTTACAGACTGAAAGTCATTTTAGAAACTATTTCAAGTGGATACATTATTGACGTCAAGAAATATGATGAGTATGCACTAGATACTGCCAAATTATACGTGCAGCATTATTGGTGGCACCCGATGACCCCTACTTTGCACAAAGTGCTCATACATGGTGCTGCCATAATAGAGAATTCACTTCTCCCAATAGGCCAATTGTCGGAGGAGGCTCAAGAGGCCCGAAATAAGCACTTTCGCATGTATAGAGAAAATTACGCAAGAAAATTTTCCCGCGAACAGTGTAACCGCGACATCTATAATCGGTTATTATTGAGCTCTGATCCACTCATTAGCAGTATAAGTATAAAACAAAGAAGGAGAAAAAAAATGTCTAAATCCTTTGCTCCGGAGACTTTAGATATGCTTTTACCCACCAAACCAGACTCAGCATCACCAGAATCCTCGGACGATGAGGATCAGGAGTAACGAGTTGGCATGGAGTATGTGTCGACTGTCGAGGGGATACGTCAATTCATTTCTCACACACACGTTTAAAATGTACATTTATGAAATATTTTTTTTTGTCTGTGACGTTAGGATTTTGACTTTTTTTTCATAAATATGATATTTTCTTGAATAAATATTTAAAAGTTCAACAGAAAGTTGTTTTTTATTATCATTTATGTAATTTAGAATAGTTAAAGTAATTAAAATAATTTTGGCCGCATAAAACCAAAAAACCTATCTATGTGCGTCGTCTCACAGACGAAAGGTTAGTAATGCTGTAAGTTTTATAATTAAAGTTGTACATACTTTTATGCTTCTGTTTATGTTGTTATTTGTTAGAAAAGTTAATAACTTTTATTATTTACGAATGAATAATTATTGTTATGGTTTTATGACGTGAACTCTATTTACCTATGTTGTTTTTTTATATTTTATACTGCGTTTTATAATATATTTGTGTATTTTTCTTGTCTTAATTTTATTTCTTTTCTATTTTAGATGGATTTGAGAAGCGTAGAAGGCAAAATTGTGCAATGGTTAGCTGAATCGGAGACCGAATCGTTACCCGACAATGAACCTCATTCATCCGATTCTGAGGAAGAGAATAATGTTAAGGCGGAAATACATGTCCCTTCTGAGGAAAGTGAGGAAGAAGCTTCAGACTCTTCGGGGGACGAATTGTTAGTTTCACGTCGCGGGCGTAATCGAAGGTTAATCTTAGATTCTGATGATGACGCACTAAACACGGATCAGGTGGAATCCAGCAGCGATACTCAAACACAAGTACCGCAATTACATCCGACAGTTATTCAGCCGAGCCAGCGTAACTTGTACGGTAAGAACCGACACAGATGGTCAACAAGTCCTCGTGACCCACGCACACGTACAAGTAGTCGTAATGTGATACATATCGTACCTGGTCCTTCACGATTGGCTAAAGAGGTCTCAGAGCCAAAGGAACTTTTTCAGCTTTTTGTGACGGAAGAAATGATCGATGCCGTTGTGCAGTTTACAAACGCAGAGATTGATATAAAGAATAGTAAGTACAAACTTTCAAAATTCACTACTTCTCAGACGTCGGCAAATGAAGTCAAGGCTTTACTGGGTCTACTAATTCAATCAGCTGCCCTGAAAAGTAACCATTTGCCAACTCGAATGTTATTTGACACAAAAAGAAGCGCAAACACCTATAAGGGCTGCATGAGTGCTGAAAGGTTTGATTTTTTAGTAAGATGCTTGAGATTTGACGATAAAAACACAAGGCAACAAAGAAGGGTATCTGACAAACTGGCTCCCATTAGGGATTTCTGGGAAAAATTCATTGATAATTGTAAGCAATGGTACAAGCCAGGTTCATACGTTACGATAGATGAACAACTTCTTGGTTTTAGAGGACGCTGCCCTTTCAGGATGTACATCCCCAATAAACCGAACAAATATGGTTTGAAATTGGTTATGATGGCGGATTGTAATACAAAATATATGTGCAACGCTATACCTTACCTGGGAAAAAATACTAACACCGGTAACGAACCATTGGCTAGTTATTTTGTAAAAGAGATAGCTAAACCCATATATGGATCAAATCGGAATATCACAGTGGACAACTGGTTTACATCAGTTAGCCTGGCCACAGAATTGCTAAAACCGCCTTATAAGCTGACAGTCGTGGGTACATTGCGAAGCAATAAACGTGAGATCCCGAAAGAAATGCAGAACAACAAAAATAGACAAGTAGGCACTTCGATGTTCGGTTTTGACAGAAATATGACTTTAGTCTCATACAAACCGAAATCAAATAAAGTCGTATACCTTTTATCTACGACTCATGACCAACCTGCAATTAGCAACAGCTCAAAAAACCGGAAATAATTGAATTTTACAATTCAACAAAAGGAGCCGTCGATACAGTGGACCAGATGTGCTCAATTATGAGCACAAGCCGTAAAACCAACCGATGGCCGCTGTGCTTGTTTTACGGTATACTAAACATATCAATAATTAATGCCTATGTCCTGCACGTATCAAACGAGATCCGTAATAATAAAAAACCTAGAAAAAGAAGGGATTTTGCCTTAGCGATTGCAGATGAACTTATGGTACCTTGGCTTCGTGAGCGATATAACACTGTGACTTTGCAGCGTAATTTGAAGCAAATTATCGTCGAAATTCTAAAAATTGATGTTTCTGACGAACAGTCCAGTCAAGAGCAACCAAGAAACCGAAAAATTTGCAGTTATTGCCCAGCAAAAAACGTCGCATGACCAAATACTTTTGCAAGGGCTGCAAGAGGGCCATTTGTGGCGAACATACAGTTTCTATGTGTAATTCCTGCACTGATTAGGATATTTCTATTTTTTTATTATTATATGATTCTGTATAAGCTTGATTACTGTGAACTTTAATTTGATTTAAGAAAAATAAACAGATTTTTAAAAGTAATGTTTTTTTTTTCGTAGTCTCAGAGACGAAAGGTTAGTTACAGCGTTACTCAAAAATAAGGTTAGTGAGCTAGGGTTAATACTCAACACATTTTTAAACCTAAGAAAGATTTATGTGGAACGCACTCATTGTATGAACAAGGCGATAAATGTAAAAAGCTACATGGGAAGAAAAATATCAACAGCATTTAGAACGAAAGACTAAAAGTACGACTAAAAGAAGAAGAAAAAACGACAGCAGATAAAAATGTTACGTTGGTAGCTATTTTTGATTTAGAGAAAGTTCTTAATGTGCCTCAATCAGAAGTTGGAATTTTCCATTATAAAAGGAAATATCCAATATATAATTTTACTGTCTATGATGTTTCAAATAAATCTAGACATTGCTTTGTGTGGTACCTTTCTATAGCTAAAAAAGGCTTTATTGAAATAGGTAGTTGCTTGCTGAAGTTTATAAATAATAAAGGACAACGCGGCATCAAAAACGTATCTTTTTATTTGGATGGTTGCGCGGGTCAGAATGAAAACCGTTGTTTTTGCACTATACCAATATGCCGTAAAAAAAGATTATCTAGATACTATAACTCACCATTTCTTTGAAACAGGTCACAGTCAAAACGAAGGTGACAGTATGCATTCGTTGAGTGAACAAGCTATGAAAAATGAAATATTATATACTCCTGACCAAGTGTGCAGTGTAATAATGAATGCCAAAATTACTGGAGATAAATATAATTTAATAGAAATGGAACAAACTGATTTTTTAAATATTAAACACCTCATAGTTGGTAAGAACTGGACTACAGATACTCAAGGCAATAAAATCGCTTGACCTAAAATCATAGAAGTAAAGGTCTGAAATTCCATCGCAGTAGAAACAGATATTTGAATTTGTCCACCTTTACTTTGGAGCTTTGACAGTTGGTTGAAATGTCAACAAAATTATTAGTCACCTGTCACATTTTAGTATGTACCGGTTATGTTTTCGTGCTTTTTTATTGAATTGACATTGTTATTCCTTGATCGCGCTCTTTTACCTGTTGAGTTTATTTTGTATGAAACAGAATCACAGTTCCTATTTCTAAAGTTGATGTTATACGTTCGTTCAGTGCACAAATCATTTCACCATCCATTTTAGTCACTGCTACTAGTGAAACACCATCAGCAAGTGGCGTTTTCAGTTAATGCTCTTCACCTTCATCAACAGTTAAGGCTGGACGACAAAATTCACAGTTGACGTTACAAAGAAAATAAGAAAATGCAGAAAAGAAAATTGGTTCGATACAAGAAGAAAATTATAAATGCTAAATCTTGGTGGGAAACACTTACCACGAGATGGTAAAGAACAAAAACAAAATATTATGCGGATCGCATGCAAAAACTACAAATTGAAGTGTTGCACAAAAATAAGTAAAGTTAAAAACTGAAGATAAGCCAATCCTAAACTGTGCTCATGGCGATGTTAGTTCGCTTTATTATAAAAGAAAATTATCGGTTTATAACTTTACTGTCTTTGACATGGGTCTAAAAAAAGCCATTTGCTACATGTGGGATAAGACAACAGCTAGAAATAGAAAACATATGAAGTTGCCAGTGCTTTTACAACTACATAAAGAGAAAAAGCGAAAGGGAGTAAAGGATATACGCTTATGGTCTGATAATTGCGGAAGGCAAAACCGTTACCGTATCATTTTTGCTATGTATCTATTTACACGTAGCCAAGATTTTGGTGTTCGCATTTGTCATAGATTTAGAAAAGGGTCATACGGAATAAGAAGTTGATAGCATCCATGCGTTAATCGAATGATCCTTCAAAAATAACATGATTTTCTCGCCGCAAGAGTGGTATACTCGCGTACGCTGGAGTAAAACAAACGATCGACCCTACTAAATTGTGGAAATAAATTAAAATGATATCTTAGATTTCAAGGCTATACTTGATCAGCATAAATGGGTATAAAATGAAGATAGGAATAAAGTAAAATGGAATCCAGTGCGCGAAATAGTGGCAGAATACAGACAACATTAATATTTTATAAATACGATTTGAATGAGAAATCAGCCATGTATTGACAGTTCCAAGAGAACAAGCGGACGAGTTTTCAAGTCAATAATTAATACACAAGAACCTGGAAAAGTTTATGGTCAAACTTTACCCATTACTACAGCTTAATACAAGAACCTATTGTCTTTGTGTCAACAAAATTTAATCCCACCAAGATACCATGATCATAACAGCACTATGGTAGAATCAGAAGATGGTGAAGTTGCTGAATTTGAAGAATAACTTCACTTTTTGTACATAATCGTTAATATTTTGATCTCTTTTTTCCTATTAGAAGTAGAAAACATTGTTGATATTGTTAAGTTTAAAGTTTTGTTTTATTTTGTGATTATTTTGACTTATCTGCATCAAGAACATTTTAAAAAGGAGAAGATTCACACTCGATAAAAAGATCTTGGCTCTATCACTGTATAAAACATCTCCCAAGGCGTACCATATCCTTAGAAATATGTGTGTCTTACCATCAAACGATGTTTACAAAAATTACTGCAAACAGTAAATTTTTTGCCTGGCTGCAATTAACGAATATTCGGACGTTTAGCAGCAGCACTCAGTGTGTATCTAAAATGCCTGGAAAACATAGACTGTGTACGTTAGTATTTGATGAGATGGTGCAGCCAGGGATATAATCAAGGGATTTATAGATGATGGTGATGAGAGACGGCCTCATTTATTTGAACATATTTTGATTTTTAGGATAAGGGTGTTGTAAAAAAAAATATAAGCAACCAGTGTGATTCACATATACAGCTGGTACTACAAAAATAGTGTCACTAAAATATCATATTAAATACACTATTTGAAGCAAATCTTCATGACATTGCAACAGTTTTGTTCCGATTCTCGTTCGATGCGGACGTGTTTATTGTGGATTGTAGCGCAATATATAAATATTATAATCTTATAAATATTAAATGTTAGACTTGGCGAATAATTAAGTGTGTCACGACTATATCGAGTGATTGTAGTTTTTTATGTGCATAAACGAAACAATGTTTATTGGTTTTGTCTGCCATCTGTAATGCCAAGCTCAAGCCCATTAGGTCGCAGCTAACTAATGGGAGGAAGCTCTCTGCCGTCACCATTGCCCTAACCGTATCCTCGTCAGGAAGTGAAACCACCTGCTGCCGCTGCTGAGCCATTTGAGGTAATCCCTACAGCGGATATACAGAGATGGATGAAAGTTATAGATACCTATTTGAGTGAGGTCTCTATAATTGCTGCAGAAAGCAAATTAAACTCGGAACTCAAACTACGAGTTACAAATCTGTGCCGCAAAGTAAACAATGCCTCATCTGAAATGGCTGTACATTATCAGTCGCTTAAACAGAAAGCCCTACAAGCAAAACGCCGGCAGAAATGTTCCGATTGCAGTGATTTTTGTGTCATTTTGTGTGGCAACGTGTTTCCAAGAACAAACACGTTCCCACACAAAATTACACAATGACAAATACCTGGATTACAGAGCATAGCCTCAGGACACAGAAAACCGGATTTGAGGTTAGTTTTCATAACTCAAAAACTTTAAAATGCGTGCGCCATGAAATCCAAAACGTTAACCCCCTAATTTTATTTTGGCATAGGCTGCGGGTACTTTGTACCTATCCCTGAAGTGCCCTTACACCACTCTATCACTTTATGCCACCGATAAATTTGAAGAAAATCTAAAACCACGTGGCTGTGAAAGAGATGTGTGCGGCTGCTTTTGGCGGTGGATTCGAGGTGTTAGGACGTCCGGCAACACCCGCCAGCCGTCAGATTCATCCGGACGCACCGGGTAGTGTGAAAAACCACGTATATTGCCGGCAACCCAACTTGACACCTTAACTTCTCGTACCCATAGAGCGAAAACGGAATCGATAACATCCCGGTTTCTTTGCACCAATACCTGCGCCGTTCTATAACGAAGGGATATACACGACTTGCAGATTACACCATTTCTATTTGTTTACACTACTAGTCCATCCCCGACCGCCAACGCGCCGACTCTCTGACATTGTCAGACGAGGCGAGGCCTAACCTTGATTACCAGTCCGGGGACGATGATCAGCAGGATACCTCTAGTGGCCCCTTTGATTACTGTAAATTTGTTCACGACAAAATAATAGCCAAGTGACACCTACTCACATTCGCATAAAGCCTAATCAGGGATAATAAAGCCAAAATAATTAAAATATTCGATGAAATAGTCAGTAGAGGCAAACACACTACCAACATCGGCAGGGAGACTCGTCAATCCAATCTTCAAAACACCATCGACCTCCTTACAATCACCAACCTAAAACACTTAATAGTGATCGACCTCAGAGAGGTCATCAAAAGTAAAATCAACTCCCTTACCAAGGCCTCCACCTTCCCTCAACCCCAGTCCCACCCTAGCTACGCAGCTATTACCAAATCCGCCTCAGCACCTCCCCCCGCCATACCTACATACATGTCACGAAACCGCGATAATACTCGTGCCTAAGGGCACCGTATCTGGCCCGCAGGAAACTCTTAACACGTTTCGAACCGGAGTGACGTTTCGTGACACTGACTTCTCTCTAGCTGAGGTAAAATTTATTTCTAATAATAAGGTGAGAGTCGAGTTCAACTATGCTGAACATCGAGACTTCGCGCTTAATAAAATCAGAGAGGCCAACAGCGACCTGACAGCCGAGCGCTCTAGAAACCTTAAGCCTATGATAGTACTAAAAGGCATCACAAATAACATCCCGTGCGACCAACTCCGAAATATCATATAATCCCAAAACATATTTAATACCCCGGTTAAGTCTTGGCAGTTCTGCCGTCCCGAACGCCACGTTTTCGCACTGCTCCGCGTTTAAAAAATCGAAATTGTGGTAAAAAGTTGACGGACCGGCACGTGCGATATATCATTCGACGCGTCTCAGTGAGGCGCATCTGCCTATATAAACAGAACCAGTCGGACGTTTCGGGAAAAAAATGTATATGCGAAAAACGCAAAAAGTGTTAAAAAGTGCAGTGAAACAGTGCTATAGCTTCGGATTCCCTGTGTCGTCGGTGCAGCCGCGCATGTCTGGGAAAGGACCCCTACGAGATCTTCACCTGCACATCCTAACTTCCATCCGCGGACAACGGGATCCGAAGTTATAAACGAAAAACCTAAAACCACGTGGCCACGTGGTCGATGAAGGAAGCGTGTCCGGAACTCACTATCTTCAGGGGAGGTAGTGTAACACTCATTTATTCCTCCTGCATTTGCAGAAAAAAAATCTTCAAAGTCTGGAACTTTGACCGTCTCTATTTCAAAAACGAGATCTACAACCCACTAGTTGCACGTCGCAGCCGGTTGCGCGCTCACTGGACCAACATTCCTGCAAAAAGGAAAAAATTGTTCGCGTGAAAAATTGGACCTCCCGTGTGAAAAACTGCCCTGACGATCATTTTAGTTTTAACGTAGTTTTAAGTATGTTTTTAAATTGTGTAGCTTAGCTATAAGGTTCAGAATTCTAGTCCCCATATATTCATACTTTTTTCAGAATTTTAGGCCCATTTTTCGGAATTTTAAATAATTTTTTCTTCATTAAATAGTAAATAATTACAATATTATTTCAAAATAACCCTTATAGAAGGGGATTAAAATTTCAAATAAAACGAGCCCAAACTCGGCTCGATTTCGTCAACTGGGGCGAAGTGTAGGCCGATTCAAAGTTTTTGGCAGCCATATTGGCCGCCATCTTGAAACGTGGAAACCGCGATAACTCTGTCACTTTTGACCGCAGAAAGTCGCGGTTTTCGACGTCAAGATCATCTTAGGCTGGGTTATCGTTTGAGGGGGGTGGTGACTCTACGTAGAGACTCCAAAATCCAACCCAAGATCACAATTTTGCGGGGTAGGGTATCCCGGGGCGAGCAAAACGAGCTGTCGCGCATTGATCTGCGTTGAGCGGTTGCCGAGATATAAAGCAACAAAGTTCGGGTCTGAAAATTAGATTTTAGTCTAGAAAACTAGTAACTTGTATATCTCTGGAACCGCTTGTCGCAGCGTGGTGCAGTTTTCGGCGTTGGGCTTCGCCCGACCGTACCCTGCGAGCTACTTTTGGGGTCTCTACGTAGAGTTACAGACATCGAATCTACTTAAAAAACTTTTTATTTTATTTTTACATTTTAATTATCCTTTGTGTCTTGACAACATTGATTGTTATTGCGACGGCCATTAGCCTTAAGTATTTTATTAATTTAGTCTATATTTAAAAATTTTAATTTTACTTTTCTCTTAACTTTGGTCTTCATTTATTGTGGCCCAATCAAGAACAGGAACTCTGCATATTTGCATAGTATAATAATATATAAATTATTTTGACAAAAGCGGTTTTATTGAGCCACCTGGTTGAACTCAACTAACACTGAGACTCATTTTGACCAGTCTAAGTCTATACAACATAGACTGTGTAATTTAGACATATACAGCTTTATTGAGCTACAAGTTACCTGCTGGACAAGTATCGGGACATTTCCCGTACACACACTTATACGCATTTACTTACACCTACATACATTCACAAATACATACACAGATACACACTAACACTGTGACTTATTTTGACCAGTCTACGTCTATACAACTTAGACTGTGTGTAAATTAGACATATGCAGCTTTGATGAGCTGCAAGTTACCTACCTGACAAGTATCGGGATATCTCCCACACACATACTAATACGCATCTACACACATCAACATACACCCACACATACATACCCACGCACACACACACACGCACACCTCATTTATATAAACTTACTTACCTGAGCATACTTACGCGTTACGATGATCCGGACGCCGAAAAAACCCGATGCACCAACTCCCGAGAACAGCGACAGTCAGCAGGCTGGACCTGTCAAACCAGCCGTCACTCAAGTAAGAAAGAGCATCAGTGACATCGAAGCGAAGATGAAGTCTCCGCCAAAAGTCAGGTTGCTGGAAGAAGAAGCACGAGCAATGATGCTGAAGGCCCAAGCGCAGATAGGGATGTCAGGAAACCTGCGCAACGATATAAAACAAACATTACTAGAGTGCATTAAAGGACTGTATGAAATAGTGAAAACAGTTGGTAAGGCATCGGAAGGCAAAGGGACTAAGGCCTATGTTGAAAGGGAGAGGAAGAGCTCAGGGGAACATACGGACAGAAGCCAGGAAATTTTGGAAGAAATAAAGGGAATAAAGAAAATCTTGATAGAAAAAAACGAAGTGCAAAAACAGATTCCAACACAAATCGAAATGACAAGGAAGGAAATTAACGAGCGTTTAGAGACGCAGACGAGCGAGGTAAAAGAACTTAGAACAGAAGTAAGAGCTAACGCAGAAAGGAAAGAGACAGCAACGGAGGGACCACTCTCATATGCACAAATGGCAGCCAAACAAAACCGCTCAAACGTATACCGCACGAACTTCCACTCAATCATAGTGTCATCGCCTCTGGAAGCGGACACTGTGATTGAGAAAATAAGAACAGCGGTAGACGCCAAGACTTCAGGGATTAGAGTGGACCACGTAAGGAAGGCTAGAAACCAATCTGTTGTCCTCAGCTGCTCGGGGAAAGACCAACTTGAGAAGGTGACTACCAAGATCCGAGAGTCAAACACTGATCTAAAGGTGGCTCAAACGGTCAACAAAAATCCTTTGGTCATCATACGGGATGTAATGACTTACATTACCGATGATGACCTTGTGACTGCCATCCGGACTCAGAACGGACATCTTCTTGAAGGGGTCGATGAAGCTGAGTGCGAGATTCGGGTGAGATACCAGCGAAGAGCCAGGAACCCGTTGACCAGCAACGTGGTGCTGCAGGTGCCTACTCTCGTGTGGCAGCGACTAACCTCTGCAGGCAGGATACACGTCGATCTGCAGAGGGTGGTCGTACAGGACCAAAGCCCACTTGTCCAATGCACAAAGTGCCTTTGCTACGGACATACGAGGAAAGTTTGTACGGAACCTGCAGTCTTATGCAGCCATTGCGGAGACCCGCATATGAAAGCAGACTGCCCTTCTCTTGTTCTCAATGAAGAACCAAGCTGCGAAAACTGCTTCAGAGCCAAAAAAACTGGTACCCACAACGCGTTTGACAGAGAGTGCCCAATCCGCAAGAAATGGGATGTTTTAGCGCGGTCGACGGTAGCCTACTGCTAAGGTTGCTCCAAGAAACAACACCGAGGCAAGTAATGCTGTAAAGTGGCATGTCGTACAGGTCAACCTCCAGAAAAAAAGGTGGCAACAGAAGAATTCATTGTCGAAGCTGGACGTAGGAAGATAAAGTTTGCTCTAGTGCAAGAACCCTACATTGGAAGTCAGGGAGAAATGAAAACATATCAAGGGACGAGAGTGATACAAAATATTAGGAACGGTAATGCAGTCAACAAAGCTGCCATAGTCGTTTTCGATAGAAAGATCGATATAACCCTATGCCCTACTATAACAACTGGAAACATAGTGGTTGCAAAGCTTAGAATCAGAAACACCACCATTGTATTGGCATCCCTGTATTTTGACGGTGAACTTGATATTGACGCGGACTTGGACCAGCTGAAATGACTGGAGAAATTTATTATCACCAGCATACAAATTGAACCCAACACATCTGTGTCTACCAACAACACATTATAGCTGGCGATTTTAACGGGTGGCATCGATTATGGTGCTCACCCACCAACAACAAACTCGGTGAGGAGGTGGTCGATCTGATACTGAGTATCAAGAAACAACACAAGCATTATCAATACCGGCAACACTAACACATACGTATCCATGGCCAACGGACGGGTTAGAAGCTCGATCGAACCTAACTATCACCTCCGACAACATCGACAACTGGAAGGTCGACCACTCCATCTGTCCGTCATCTGATCACCACGCTATCACATACACGCTACACACTACGCAACACCTTAAACCCAACCCCCAAAACCTCCACATTTAGATAAAACACTAAACTCTACCGTGAATGGGATACACTGAAAGACACACTCTACACAAATACTAAAAACCGACATAATATACACAATAGACATCGATACACTCAACATCCAACGAGACATAGAAATATACAACGGAAAACTCACTAAATTCAGTCAACATATATGCAACACACACCTACCGCACGCCGGCAGACGTCCCTCTCGAGCATCATGGTGGACTGACGAAGTAACCGAGCTAAAAAGGAAAGTAATCGATCAACCATAGAATCACACAATTGAAATCTAGGAACCTACCATTAACCGATGTTCTTGCTGAGAGAGACACACTTAAAGCGACATATGCAGAAGCCATTAAAAATACCTCTACAGAACGTTTCCGATAGGTGTGCACAATAAGGCAAATTATTATATAGGATTATTAAACTCGGTCCGCCCACGAAACCACCAGCAGCCATAGAGATATCACCTGGCACATTTACAGTGTCTAGTCAAGAAACAGCCACCACCTCCCTAATAACTAAGTCAATGTATAGATGCCTCACCTTATCCATATACCCCACATCATGGAAACATGCAATTATAAAAATCATACCTTAACGTAATAAAACCGATTATACTAGCACCGCCTTATTCCGACCTATTGGCCTTCTGCCCATCTTGGGCAAGACGCTATCACGCGGACCGCTCGCGCCGTGACGGCTGCGCGCGAGTCAGAGTGCGCTCCTCTCTTCCTCCTGCCCGGCAGTAGCTGATATATAAGCCGATCGCGTCCTGGTTCCGGCCCGAACGGGTTGGGAGCCTTCTGCGCTCACCCACAGACCGCGTAAATTTGTCAAGTTCATCTGATGCCAACAAATAACACAAAAAAAAAAGAAAATGCTTTCGGCTCACTCTGCTGCTTCTGCCGTCTAAGTTAAGTGATCTTTGCAGCTATCCTGACCACGTAGTGCGAGGGGGACACGGCTCAGCACACGTAAGCAATGTCCTGCTTGGGCAGTACAGCGCCGTGGACTCCAGGACGTTGTCGGTGAAGACCTCTCGCTGCCGGCCGTGATCAAAGCCATGGTCGACAGCGAAAGGAAGTGAGTAGTGGTAGCATCCTTCTGGGAGGACTCAGGATCATCTCACAGAAGGAGGCAGCGGAGCGGATTAGGAAGAAAAACACCTGGTGAATCCGTGCCACCGCCGGCGTACTGGGTGGCGCGGGCGCGCGTATGCGCGCTTTATGCCACCGTAGTGAAGGCCGCAGGTGGGAGAAAGGGAGATCTCCCGCCCGCCAGTCATTGAGTCGGAGCGACGCCCTCTACCGTGCCGAGGCGTCGCTCAGAATTCGTCGCCCGCAGACCTTTTCTTTTCTGTATTGGGCCCTGCTGGGTGGATCGCTGATGTAGGTAGTTCTAGTTCCGGCAACGCACCCACCTTACAAAGCAGCAAGGTGGCACACCGTGGTGGTTTTAGTCGGTAGGCCCGAAAAGTCTCAGGAGAGCTCGACATAGCTCTCTCGCCTCCCCTTGTGGCGAGGGATACGCATAAAGAGCATATTAGCAAGTTAAAAAAAACACGTACTTACATTTTACAGTCGGTGAAATATTTTGTCATTTTACAATTCAGACATTTTGCAATTCTAACGTTTCGCATATTTAGGGATTATGCAATCAAGTTATTTTGCAATGAAGTCATTCTGCCTACTTAGGCGTTTAAAATAAATTTATGCAAATGAGCAACCTAAACGTTTTGCCTACCAAGTCATTCTGCAATCTAGTCATTTTGTTTGCAGGCTATTTGACCCTAACCCGTTGATACATTTCGTGTCAATAGAAAAGGTTTACTTGATAAAATTTCAAAGAAAATAAGGAGCCGATTTTCGACTCCGACTTATCAATAACTTGACTACTAAAAAGATCAATACTCCTATTTTCAAAAATAAAAAGGGTCGGATTTTAGGCTTTCCTAATGAAATAAGACTGCTGAATGTTGGAGACTAATTTTAAGTTTTACAGGTGCCGTTTCTGTTCAACACGTGTAAAACAAAAACTTGTTAAGTACCTATTTGTCATACCACGACGGAACATCGAAAAAGAGTTAAAATCTCCATTTAAATAAACCCGATCTTCGCTTTCGTTTGTCTGATGAAGAAGAATCAAAGTTTATAAAAGTGCTCATAACAGCCGGAGACTACGAATATCCTCTTTCACAACTGGACTTTAAACTGGTGGTGCATGATTATTTGAAAACAAAAATAATAAAGCACATGTATTCAACAACAAAGGTCCCGGTGATTGGTGGGTAAGAAACTTTTTGGAACGGCACAAAGAGAAACTCACGCTAAGATCTACTCAAAGCATTACTAAAGCGCGTGCCGAAAAATTTAAGAAGAATATAAGGAATATTTAAAAAATATAGAAGTTCAAAACATACCGCTAAGCAATATCTTAAACTATGACGAAACGAACGTTGCTGATGAACCCACCTCCTCAAAATGTATTTTTCGTCGCGATGTAAAATACCCGGAGCAAATTTTGAACCACTCGAAAGGCTGTATTTCTAACATTTTTGCGGCAACTGCTGACGGAGTTCTCCTGCCATATATGGTATTCAAATCTGAATGTCTGTGGGATGCTTGGTGCAAAGACGGCCCTAATGATGGACGCTATAGTCGTACGAAAAGTGGCTGGTTTGACTCAGTTATGTTCCTAGACTGGTATAATAAAATAGTTATACCATGGGCTAGCAAATTTGAAGGACAGAAACTAGTTATTGGTGACAATTTATGTAGCTATCTTAATCCCGATGTGATCGAATCGTGTGAGGCTAACGATATTCCGTTTGTATTTTTACCTTCTAGGTCAACTAAGATAACTCAGCCGTTGGATGTAGCCTTTTTGAGCCATTAAAAAAGGCCTGGAGACAAATTCTTTTAAAGTATAAAACCGAAAATCCCAAGCAAATTTTACTCAATAAATGCCACTTCCCTCTTTTGCTAAAACAGTTGATGGAAGCTGCTAATATGAAAAAACAAAATATATTAAGCGGATTTAAAGCTACCGGAATACATCCTTTTACTCCCTATGAAGTGTATAAAACATGCCTGAATATAAAGATGATGATATCAAATATGATGTTGATCAAGCTCTACTTCATTATTAAAAAAAAAAACAAGCACCATAATGCCATCAAACCAAGAAAGAACACCAAAGTTCAAAGAGAGAGAGCTTCAAGAACTGCCAATAGACAAGCAACAAAATAATAAACCTTTAATGATACCACATATAATAGTGTAGTGATGAACACAAAAATCGATAAACAATCGCGATTTATGTTTATGTAAACATAATATTGGTGTGCCAATTAAAGACTAAATTATTGATTTTAATTAAATAAATGCATAATTATTCATAATAATTATTTATTTACATTTACGTAATTATTCATAATAATTATTTATTTATTAGTAACCGCTGCTTTATTTTATAAAAAGTTAATATTTTTGTTTTTTATACTAAAATCAAAACTTATAATAAAAGAGCCTAGATAGTTTTCTGTATTGGCAACCCGTGCGCGCTCGTGCAGCTATCGCCATTTTGTTTATCTTGTCATTCGGCTTCATTCTCCCAGTCTGACTGCACGAATATCTTGTTTTATTGCGAATCGATATTTTGTTGGGTTTTTTGTTAAAGTTTTGTTACGTTGTGTTTGTTGTTACGTTTATAGTTTTTTTGTGAACTTTGAGTGAATCTGTTTGTTTTGGTTTTCCATCAAAATGGATCCTGAGCCAAGTACATCACAAAAAGACGTGGATGTTTTCTTGTCCCCAAGAAAAAAACGTCCACGAAAAGCTTTCACTGTTACTGAAAAAGTAATGATCCGCAACGCCTACAAGTACCTGAAAAATGAAACTTCTGAGCATTTGGAGGCCTTTGAAGTTGTGGATGAAAATGAATGTATGAGCAAAGTAGCTGACATATTCGGAATAACCTCACGCTCTGTTTGTAACGTTTTGAAGGAAATAAATAAAGGTGCGCTGCCAACTCCTCCTAAAAAAACTGGACCAGAGATACATTCTCCGCAATACGAAGAATTGTTCATCAGTTCTTTTACTGAAATGAACCTCCAACCATTGCAAAGGTTAGTCCATCAGTCAGACAGTATTATTTTATACCTACATCTTTTAGATATAAGTAATGATTCCAAACTATTATAAAATTTACTATTTTAGATTTTACAAGTGATGAACGATGATCCAGAAATGCCCAAGGTTTCCAAAGACACCCTCAGATTGATTTTGAAGCATATTAATTTTGAATATGTTGCACGGTCACGCAAGAGCACACTTATTGATCGAAATGACATAATAACATGGCGCCAGCGTTACTTGCGATCTATATGTCAGTTTCGACGAGAAGGGAGACATATATATTATCAAGATAAAACATAACGAGGCTTTTAATAAGTACGCTGTAGACGAAATGGCAGCACAACATGGGATCACGGTTTTAAGACTGCCCCCTTACCATTGCGAGCTGAACCCTATCGAATTGATATGGGCGCAGGTAAAGGGGCATGTAGCTCAAAATAATAAAACCTTCAAATTGACAGACGTGAGAAATTTATTTGAGGAATGCATTAAAAAAATTACGGCTACCGAATGGTCTAAATGTGTATCCCATGTTGTCAAAGACGAGGAAAAAATGAGTAGGCTAGATATGTTAATTGACAATATCACAGACACATTTATAATAAATGTTACAGAAAGTGACAGCGATAGCGATAGCAATGACGGCGACGATAAATTAAATAAAATATTACCACAATACATCTATTTGTTTTATTTCTCATGTTCCTACATGATCACATTTTTTTTATTTATTTCACACACAATTATTAAAGAATACTCTCAGATCCTTAATAAAATTAATCGTCATAACTAAATTATCCGTCCAGAAATTTAATTTCCTGATATACCTACTTAGTTTCTATTAAAGTAGTAGTTGTTTAGATATACTACTATAAACGGAAATATTCCATTTCCGTATCGAATAATTTCGCAACGTCACTATTTAGTACTTGTCATAACGTTGCAACACTGAAACTGTCAAATCTGGAATCGAATTAAAATACCGACTTTAGTCAGCATTAAATGGCCGCTACAGGTATGCAGGTGAAATCTCCATGTACTGTGTTAGACATTCAAATTTCATTTCATTCAATTCAAATCTTGATTGGCTGTATAAAGGAGAATGATTTTTCTCAAGCATCAATAAAAGAACCATTTGTAAATTATCTAAGTTATTTTAGAAGTTCTTCATGCCCTTTTCCTGTTTGTTTTAAACCGGGGATTTAATTCAGATATAAAAAATATATCATTGATTACAAATTATCATCTGATTTAGTTAAAAAGTTGCCATGGTAAATAAACAAGAATATTGAAAGAAAAATCCGATCAATACTATAATCGATTACAGTTAAAAGCAAAAAATAAAACATTAACCCCAAAAAATATAATGCCATCATCTCAAATAAAATATTAGCATGTGATTCCTTAAATTCTTTGATTAAATTGATTTCTCGCGCTTGAAAATTATTTCGTTGGTATTCAAATCAACATGGTGATAAAGAATCGAATAACGCTAGACGAATAATCGATTTTCATATGAAATATAAGCTGGCAACATTCGTGACATGTCATGTACTCAAATGTCACACTCAAGTCACGTTGCATTGTTGACGAATGGCTTGCGTCGCCGGCTACTTGTGTTTTATTTCGGTATTTTAGTGTTGATTGAGTTTTACTCTCCACTTAAACTGTAATAAACATTATTGTGCATAGTGTTCATTGAGTTTTGCTCTCCACTTTTGCTGTATGTTATTGCGTATCGTGTGTGCAATACAACGACAACACGTTTTTGCAATATTATCACGATAGGACATTCTTCTATTGTTTGTGTTGTGCTGCACAAGCTGAACAACTTGTTTTGCTTTTGATTGATCGTGAAAATGTCTACGCACGAGGAATCTGTGACACGAACATTTGACTGGCGAAACTGGTGTATCAATTGTTCTTTTTTGATACCTAGAAATCAACTCAGACATACATTGGAAAGTGCACCTACCCCAATGATCAACATATTACAGTCATGGATAACTCCTACTCAGGTAAGCAAATACTCGTAACACTTGACTCCTTGATACAATTAGGAATGTATTACCTTTTTATTTGATGGGTATGAAATGTTTACTCTCTTCCTACTGCCCCATGATATACTAATGTAATGCTTGTAATATCCTATTAAACAGTTATAATCTATGTATAAACATTTGATGACTAATCGGTGAATTAGTATGATAGACACTAAGCTAATCTCACAATATTTAATGTAGTGATGCATGCTGTACAAATGAATTTAAAAGGATATGTTTATATAGTACAATCATAAAATTATTTTAATTACAGCTAGCTCCAGAAAGGATCATTTGCCCTGAATGTTTTGAAATACTTCTAACCCGAGTAAATTCAATGAGCAATGGAAATGCTCTACCTTTGCCTGCTTTTGGGCACAGAAGAGTCTGCATTCCTTGTGGAAATTCTATTTTACGAGTACCAAAAACATACCCTGTGCAACATGGTCGTCAAGAAAGGAACATTTTAATGCAATTGGTTCCGCTTCGCCTGGTAAATATTTTTAATAAGTTAAAGACAAACTGAGGTCTCCAGTAGTGACAGGTACTAATAGAATGAATACTAATATAATTTATGTGTGCCATTTTAGGTCTCCAGACTAGAACGTGTATGTGCTGCCTGTTGGAGGTCAGCAACGAAAGAAGTGCAAAGACAACAACAGCGTGACATAAATCGGCCAACTCTGGCTGATGCTGAGTTAAATGCAGATATACATATTCCTGAGCCACCTCCTCTTCCACCATCAAGACCACAAATAGTGTCACGGTCAACACCAACAATTACTTCATCTTTGTATAAACGAGCTGCAAACTCACCTGGTCACTGTGTATTTGTAAATTGTTTTGAACCTGAACGTTTACTTATACCATCTGCTATAAAAGACCTATTACTGTATCACCATAAATTCTATATACCATCTGGGGCACGTATATGTTCTCACCACTTAAATCATGGTGCATGGGATGAATTAACTTCCAATTTGAGAGATTTTACTGGTGC
Organism: Catocala nupta; assembly: GCA_963675205.1. NCBI lineage: Eukaryota > Metazoa > Arthropoda > Insecta > Lepidoptera > Erebidae > Catocala > Catocala nupta. Next base: position 9,308,014 of record OY776108.1, on the reverse strand, counting down.
ACAATTTAATACTATTATGTGTATGATGCAACGAGCAGCCAATTACCAATTTGATTTTTCAAATGTCAGGATGATGCCTCACCATTTATGTCATTACTGGCTTGGCTTGAACTCAGATCAATTTTATGAATTGCTGGACTGTATTCCAAATCTAAGTCAACATGTACCAAATGCTGCTATAGCCTTATGCATGTATTTGGTTAAGTTAAGAACCGGTGATAGCAATGAAAGATTAGCTAGACTTTTTAATAAACCTCGGTCTACATTGGAACGCTGGATGACAAAGACCAGAAATTGTTTAACAAATGATTTTGTTCTCTTGCATTTAGTCACATGTCTATACAAGATGCTGCTTCACGCAATAAGATTATTCCAGAAGGACTGTTTAGTAATCCTGATTTGCCGGCAAATATTAAGCCTGCTATTGTCATCTGTGATGCTACCTATGTATTTATACAGAGTAGTTGAAATTATTTATTCCAAAAACAGACTTATAGCCTACAAAAACTTGACAACTTGGTCAAACCATTTATGATTGTCTGTTGTGATGGGCATATTCTGGAATGTCTCGGCCCATATAAATGATGCAACTATTACTAGTCTAAACATGTATGATGAAGAATCCTCTTTCCGGTCGTTTTTCAGGAGAATTTACATTTTTCTTCTCGACATAGGTTTTAGAGATGTTATGAATGAACTCCAAGGGCAGGGGGTTTGACGCACATATGCCAGAGTCTCTCCTGGAAAATGAACATCAATTAACAAGTCAGCAGGCAAACTGGTCTCGTTTCGTAACCATGTGTCGCTGGGTTGTTGAACTAATAAATGGAGGGATGAAAAGGGATTTTCGGTTGTTTCGTTACATTTTCAATAACAGAGCTTTTATGCACCTCAAGGATGATTTTAGAATTGGTTGTGCCTTGTTAAACAAGTTCCATGTCGCCATAGAGGACCCACCAGAAGCTTTGGAATACGTAGCTATAGGTAAAAATAGGCTTTCGCTTGAAAACCATTTGGCATGCTATGTAGATAACGAAAATCTTAACAGACGACGAGCTATCTTCTAGACTATTAATGGCATCCATCATCATTTAGTAAGATTTCCAAAACTCTCAATTACAGACCTGAAGCGATTTGCTCTAGGAACCTACCAATTAAAGCAAGCAAGATCGTATTTCGAAGAGCACGTTCGGCATTCTGGAATATATTCCGTCGAAATCAACAATGAAATTGAATATGACATTCCTCTGATTTTAGGGCTAGATCATTATTTGTTGAGAGGTCGCATCAAATCTAGACACGTAAACAGTCGTACATACTATACTTATTTACTAATAAGTAAAGATTAATCCTATATACGGCATCCACACGTCCCGGATTGAGCGCATACAACGTAAATTCACAAGACTTTTAAGATTTAAAGACTATATATGCCCTTACGAATCCGATTACACACAGCGACTAAGTTATTTTAAACTAACAACATTGAAACAACGGAGAACTGTTAGCGATCTATGCATGTTGCACAAAATTGCCAACGGCATAAGTTCCACTCCAGACCTTCTCAACAAAATAAAACTCACGGTACCCCGCCAATGGCACGTCCGTCCTAAAAAGCCAAACAAAACATTTGTTGCTAGTAAGTGTCGCACAAATCTAGGTCAACACGCCCCTCTTAATAGAATGATAACCACTTTTAATAAAACCTGTTCTTCTAAAACTGACATCGATATTTTCTTTGATGATCTGTCTACTTTCAAAACTAAAATAATGAAATCGATGACCTGTGATTCGCTGCCTGCTTGATAATATTTATTCATAGTATCATCATATTTTCAATATTTAATTGGTTTAAAATCTTATCCTAATTTTAAATAAAATCAATCTGTTTTTTTTATGTATATTATGACAATCGATGTAATAAATGTGTTATCAACCAGAACTTCATCCTACTTTGTAATTAAATTTTTATTTAATTTTATTTTTCATTTAATTACATATCTGACATGGAATCTTTTATTTAATTAATATTTTTTATTATATAATTTCATTTAATGTGATCAACTTTAATATATTTGTACAAATGAAAATGTATAAAATGCAACTACTCAAATGTATTGGAATCGAACTGTATTTAAAATTCACTAAACATTAACGATGATATGTATGTAATATGTATTGCTTTATAGTAAAATCTGGAAAATGTGAGTGGTGTGTACACCTTTAAGTAATATATTTACACTGTATTTAGGATTAACGGTATTAAACGTAATGTTTGTTTGTAAATATATAGTTGGTGTGCCTTAAATAAATAAATAAAAGATAATGCTGTAGCTAACACCTTACAAGCTATAACTGGTTATTGTTGCAGCTGTCTCGTTGGCAAACGGACAGTTGGCTGTTGTGCACGCATCATGACAGTGGTTTGGTATTTGGGTTGGGCTCGATATAATGACATTCATGGTCCTGCACCTTATTTAGACGATTTTTCAACGAATATGATCAATGAAAAAAACCTAATAAATGGTATTATATTACTTGTGTTTTATTCACTTATGCCATGAAATGTTAATTTATACTTCATTAATGTTTAAAGTTGACGCTTACAACATACATAAAGGGTAGTTTATTCACTCTTTACTTATATCAACTTAAAATAATTAAAACCAGTAAGAAATACCACAACTAGAAGATAAATATTTTTAAGTTTAAGGTTATGTTGTTTTCTCGAAAATCTTTGAAACTCCTGCTGAGATTTATCTAATACTAAATATAATAATGAATAGTTGTTTTATATACTATTTAAAACAACTTTGGAATTGACGCAACATAGTACCGTGGTCCATACTTTAATGGGCATTGTCCTTTCCCAGGCTGAAATTGTATTGGAACGAGAGATTCAAAATGATCCCATTGCAAAAGCCAAAAATGTCAAGAGAACGCTTTTTTTACTCCGATCGAATTTGCATGTGGTATACGTAGCTTTAGTCATGTGTAATTTGTCAATTGATGAGCAAATGATCCTATTTGACGGCCGTTGCGCAGGTTTAAAAGTTGTGGTGAAGAACAAGCCTCGACCAATAAGACTCAAGAACTTCGTCGTTACTGATTACCGAGGGCTAGTCTTAGACTTTGAAATCTATCAAGGAAACACCACAAACGTACCTGATTTGGATAGCTTTTGTGTTGGGCTGCTGTCGTATTGCGTTTGGCTAGATCAGTCCCTGCAGGTAGCTTCCTATACTTTGATCGCTATTTCTCTTCACTTGCTTTAATGGCTGAGTTAGTTAACCAAAAGATAGAAGGTACAGCAACTTTAATGGTTAATAGATTCAATACTAATAAGCACACTAAGTATGACTTCAAGAAAGATCACAAAATGTCTCGAGGCGATGATGAAACTATTGTCAATGGGGATAATAATATCAGCATCGTGAAATGTAAAGACAATAAAGGAGTCCTTTTGATCTCGACAGCTTTTGGTGCTGAGCCCCGAACGCAAGTCAAAAGATGGGACATAAAAAAGAAGCAACATGTTGAGGTTCCTGCCATTGTTAAAAATTATAACACTTATAAGGGTGGTGTGGACGTCTGTGACCAAAAGATGAAAACCTACAGGACATGGCGAAAATCTAGAAAGTGGACTATTAAAGTCATACTGCACATGTTCGATTTGTCAATAGTAAACTCCTGGTTCGAATATCCCGGGGATTGTAGGGCAAACAACTATAGGGCCAAAGATGTCCAAGATTTATTAGCATTTCGGCTCCCTATTTTATTTATTTTATTTTATTTTATTTGGAAAACAAACAGTATATTAAAACCAATTAACAACTATATTAACATCTTTGAACCATTTAGACGCTTTCACATTTTTAGTATTTAGTGCTTGATAACAATTAGGCAATAAGAACACGGACTGTATAAATAATCAAAAACTAGAACAATTAGAGAACCGATTCAAATCACTGGTCGGCAATAAAACGCTTAAAACTAGAAGGTCTTTTGTTAAATAGGTCTAAGTCATGCGAGTCGCCTAATTTATTGATAATGACCTTACGAAAAACGATCCGTTTCTATATTTGGTGGTACCACGAGCAACGTGTAAAGGATAGGGTATTCTAACTAATCTGGTAGGAACTCTTAAGTTTATCTTGTCAAGAAGGTGTTGGCAACATTGCCACCAATTTATATTTTTAGTGGCTGACAACATTGTAGGCTCTCTCTCTGTCGCAACGCCATCACGAAGTAAGAACGTGTATTGTGTGCAAATAAATCTTTAAACTTTGTATTTGTTAGTCCTACGACAATGTCTTGGGATCAGAAAGGCGGAGGTACAGCACTTTCCACTAACTATCTACACATGTAGATTTAAAATAAACAATAAAATAAGTGCTACACAATTATTTCACAGGCATTACACAAACTTTAAACAAGGAAGTTACAAAGGACTTTCCATTAGAAGTCTTAACTTCTAATGCCCTAACCTTGTTATCCTTACCAGGAAATACTTTTAAAACTCTAGCCATTGGCCATGATAATGGAGGAACGTTATCCTGCCTTAAAATAACTAAAGACCCTACACTAATATTAGGTAAATCATCTCGCCACTTTGGTCGAGCCTGCAATACAGATAGATAGTATTTATGCCACACCTTCCAGAAGTCTTGCTTCAACTTAATACATATCTGCCAGAACTTTAATCTATTATCAGGAATCTCTAGTACATTACTTTCAGGATAAGAAGTCAAAGCAGTACCAACTAGGAAATGCCCTGGAGTTAAGTATGAAAAGTCATTGACATCTGATGACATTGGTATTAATGGCCTTGAGTTTAAAACAGCTTCAATTTCACATAAAACCGTACTTAATTGTTCATATGTCAGTAAATAATTACATACAATTCTTTTTAAATGGTACTTTGTACTTTTTACTGCGGCCTCCCAGAGCCCACCAAACACCGGCGAATATGCGGGAATAAAATTAAATTGAATGCCTTTAGAAGCTGAGAAATCATGTACCTGAGCTTGATGTCTCTGTGAGCTCACTAAGTTATACAATTCACTTAAATGATTATTGGCACCTTTAAATGTGCTAGCATTATCACAGTGGACTTCACTGGGCAACCCTCTTCTAGAAATTAATCTTTTAAAACAAGCTAAAAAGGTATCTGTGGTTAGGTCTGAGGCTAATTCAAGATGAACTGCCTTTGTACTAAAGCAGACAAAAACACAAATGTATCCTTTACCTATAACCGTACTTCTTATACGAGACAGTTTAACATTAAGTGGACCAGCGAAATCCATCCCCACTTTATCAAATGGGCGAGATTGTGTGACTCTGCCAGCAGGCAATGAACCCATCAGCTGCTTAGCAGCAGTGGCCTTCAATTTATAACATATTATACACTTATGAGTTATTTTCTTAATTTGTCTTATACCGCCAACAATCCAATATCTCTCACTTAAACTAGCTAATAACAATCTGGGTCCTGCATGAAGGAGCCTATAATGTTCATTTCTTATAATTAAATGTGTTACATGAGAATCTTTAGGCAAAATAAGAGGATGTTTATGACTGTAAGCAATATTAGCGTTCTGAAGCCTGCCACCTACTCTCAGCAGACCCTGCTTATCCAAGAATGGATTTAAAGAATTTAAATTGCCTTTAATTACCTTATTATTATTTAATGAATGAATCTCTTCACGCAAATTAAGCTTTTGATCATACTTTATAATCGACAGTAGAGCTTGCTCTAACTCTTTGTAAGACAAGAATGTTGACTTGTTTTTATTAGAACATTTTAAATTATTACAGAACCTTAAATGTAAGCTAGTACGCGGGTCATTTTAGATATATTAGAATATTTATATAAGTAACCAAAAACATCTGATGGCTGTTCGACTAACAAGGATACCGTGGTACTACATAGAGGAGGATCTGCAATTTCCTGTGGTACGTTACTGATGAAGCTATACTCATGATTTTGCAACAACACCGGCGCGTTCCACCATAGCTGACAATCAGACAAACTACTGTGACTGACACCTCGACTGACCAGATCTGCCGGGTTGTCTTGAGTATTGATATAACACCACATAAAATTAGATGTTTGTTGACAGATAACCTTAACCCTATTCGCTATATAGGCCTCAAGCTTTGTAGGATCCCTATTTAACCAAGCAAGCACTATCTTGGAATCAGAGAATAAATATACGCCATCAATATTTAACTTAATTCTTATAGTTTCATAAATTTTGACAATAAGTTTTGATAATAGTAAACAAGCATTTAATTCAAGCCTAGGAATAGTCAGTGGTTTAGCTAAAGGATTAATTCTAGATTTAGAACAAATCAGATACAATGACACCTTACCTGTTTCATATGTAACCCGAAGGTATATGCAGCAGCCATAGGCCACTGAGGTGGATGCATCTGCAAACCCTATTAATTGCACTGACAATGAATTTTTTACATTTATGTTCCTATTTAAATATATGGGTTGCATACTGTTTAACTCATTAACAAATTGTAACCACTCATTCAAAATATCATCTGGTGGAGTCTCATTCCAATCCACTTTTGCTGACCATAATTTTTGTAATATAACTTTGGCTTTAACAACAATAGGAGCAGCATAACCCATTGGGTCATAGAATCTACATATATAACTTAATATAGACTTCTTTGTGATTTTATCTTTAGTATTAAATTGCTCAGGAGATGAGATTTGAAACAAATCACTCCTAAAGTTAACATTTAGACCTAAAGCTTTGTAACAGACATTACTTTGCAATAACTCAACCTCATCAAAATGCTTATCCTGTGATGGCAGGTCTGATAAAACATCAGCATTATTGGATGTCCATTTGTGTGTCCTGAAGCTACCTTTATTTAATAATTGAATTAATTGTGCTTTTGCTTCTATTAAACTATCTAAATCATCTGTTGAAAACAGGAAATCATCAATATAGCAACAATTATTTAAAATAAAACTTGCTAAAGGAAACTCTGCACCAAATCTATTGCAAAGTTCTTTCAAACATCTTGTGGCCAAGTAACTAGGACTTTTTAAACCATAAGTTACTGTATCTAACTGAATACAACCTATTGAATCATCTGGACCATCCCTCCATAGTATATTCTGTAATGAGGTAAAGTCTGAATTCACTCTTATATTTCTAAACATATGTTTAATATCACCAATTAAAGTGTGCATACCTAAACGAAACAATAAAATAATCTCAAATAAATCTCTTTGAACTACAGGTCCATTTAATAATAAATCATTAAGAGAGATACCCTTATCAGTTTTAGCAGAGCCATCGAACACAGTGCGAAGCTTAGTTGACTTACTTTGATTATTAATAACCGCAAAATGTGCCAGAAAATATATAGGATCTTTACTGAAATCTAATGTTTTTATATCAACATAATGAGCATGTCCTAAAGAAATAAAATCTTTTATGAACTTCTCATAAACAGAAAAGGAACCATCTTTATGTAACTTTTTTTCTAAATTCAAAAATCTACTAAGTGCAATATTAAAAGAACTACCTAAGGTCTGATTGACATTTTCTAATGGTATTTTTAATGGCAAATCTAATGAAAACTTGTCATGATTTAATTCAACTGAACTCTGAAACAAAGATTCACACAGCTTCATGCTCTGAAGATTTTTCTTGAAATATCCGAGGAACACTTTCAACCTCCCAAAATTGTTTTAAATTATTATTAATTTGTGAATCACATGTTTGACATAACAAACTTACAACTTTGTTAGTAGCATATTGCTCAGGCAATCTTCCTCCTACAATGTAACCAAACTGAGTATTGACAAGGTTTAAAGTAGGTGCCTTAAGCTGTAATGATTGGTGCTCCACAGTCAACATAGGCAGAACCACCTGGAAGAATACATCAGCTCCCATTAATATATGTATGTCACCTGGTATGTTAAATTCACTGTCAGCAAATTGCAAGTCCGGGGGAAAGTTAAATTTCTTAATATTAATTTTATTTTGCGGAAGCTTGCATGTTATGTGCTCCACAACATTTGACAGTCATACTATAACCAGTAGTGACAGATTGCACATTCAGTGGTATACTATAATTTACATCAGCTTTGGCTCGGCCAATACCTATAATTTCAGTCTTAGTCTGTACTGGTTGTAAACCAAGAGTATTACTAAGAAATTTTGTAGCGAATGACACTTGCGAACCGCTGTCTAACAAGGCCTTTACATGTACCTCAGTCCCATCTCGAGCAAAGATCTTAACCCGCACTGTTGGAAGTAAAGTTTGTGTGCCCTGCTGAGAAAAACTACATGAAGCAGTGTTGGTGGTAGTGCTCTCCTCATTATGCAACAATGTGTTGTGCTGCCTTTTACATACACTACACCGAAAATGATATCTACACTTGCCTGCATGTGCATTGAGACATATAGCACAAACTTTTTTGTTCTTGACAAAGTCATTTATAGAGAGACATTTAAACTGCGGGCAATTATATAGCTTATGTGTGGTTAACTTACAGTTTAGGCATCCCGCTGGAGTCCTGGTCGTACTGAGATTAACTATAGACTTTTTCTTGACTATACTTTGATCAGATGTTTCTAAAGCAATGGCTCTACGCTCCAGGTACAGTAACAAATCATCTACCTCAGGATCCTTGCTGTCATCTCGCTCCATCTGGTATGCTCTTGCTGTGTATGTGTCTAATTTGCGGGAGGGAATACAAATGATTAGAGGATCCCACGAACTAACCTCATTGCACAAATTTCTTAAAGCCGCCATCTCTTGTCTCACCAAAGATATAAATTCTCGCAACTGTATAGCAGTTGATTTGGTAATTATAGGCATGTCTAGAATAGTATTTATGTGATCAAACATAATAAGATGTTTTTTATCATACCTATCTTTGAGTAGGCGACAAGCTTCATCGTAACTTTCTTTTGTGAGAGATAAGTTCTTAATCAAATCGTAAGGTTCACCTTGAAGGTGGGATCGCAAGTAATACATTTTCTGAACGTTATCTAAATTACAATTGTTATGTATCATCGATTTAAATAACTCAATGAACGGGATATAATCACCGTACTTACCAGTGAATGGTTTTATATGTATTTCGGGTAACTTGGCCTTGACTGACGGTTTCGTATCTATTATTTCTAGTAAAGCAGCCAACGCTTTCAAGTATGTGAGTTCCATTGCCTCAATGTTCTCAGAATCACTTGGAAGCAATTCAAATATGGATATGTTAGCCTGTTCGTAATCACGGAAAGTGCTAATTAACTTTTCTTTTAAAGCGATAAGAAACTGTAAAGAACCCGAAACTGATTCTTTGTCGTCAATTAGCTTTACCTGTCTTGTTATGGAGGCTTTTATGTAGCCACGCTTGGCAATTAACTTCTTGACGTCCATTTTAGAAACCTCTTCGCGATCACGGTCAGTCATTTCCAAGCACTAGATATACTAACTTTGTATACAGGGTGTCCAAGAACCTGGCGTCCAACTGGATTCCCACGATGCCCCAAGTTCTAACAGTACTCAGAAAAATATTTTAAAAAATCCACCCCATGTACTTACAGAATTATACTGATTTCAAAAAAAAAGGGGAAATGAGCACCCTGTGACATACTTTTGAATGCTGTGACTGCTAATGCTGATAATTTCGATATTTCTTGGAGGTTTTGTAATCTAGGGTATTGCTGTGTCTAAATAGAATGTAAAAATAAAGTACTTATTGTACCATTTTAAAATAAAATATTATTTTAACTAAAGGTGATATGGAAAACTATTGAATTTCGCAACTTTGACCGACTGTAGTGTAAAAAAAATGTACCAAAATAGTATGGCAAGTGACGTCAAATTTTGACGCGTTTATTCCTCTTTTTAAAAAGGTATAATACTTACACATTAATTTGAAAAAAAAAATTTTGATAATATTTTTACTCAACAACCCAATTTTTACGAAGTGCCTACCTACTAACGGTAACTGTCGGACCCTTTCTTATCTTAGAAACTGTTATGTTACTACTATTATTTACTTCGGTTCCAAGAGTGAGCAAGAAGGAAATACACACAGGTAGATGGGTTCCCAGTAGAATAAAAGCAAAGAATGTTAGTTTAAAGATATTTTATTACAATAAATGTTCAAAATGTTGACCACCCGCGGCAATACAAGCTCTCACTCTCCTTAAAAAGGACCGCTTTATGTTTCGCGAGTAACTTTTTTGACGTATCACCTGCACTGCTTGTGTTATCTTCTCACGAAGGTCAGCGATGTCATTAATGGGCTTCGCATAAACGAGCTCCTTCATAGTTCCCCAGAAAAAAAAATCCAGCGGATTTAAGTCAGGTGAGCGGGCTGGCCACGGGATTGTTCCTGATCGCCCAATCCACCTGTTCGGGTATTGCTCGTCCAAAAACTCTCTAACGGATACGCGAAAATGTGCTGGACAGCCGTCGTGTTGGAACCACATATCTGGTGGGGTCTCTTCTAGTAAGTTTGGCAAATCATTTTGAAGAAAATTTAAATATGATTCGCCAGCCAAATTCTCGGGCATCTCAAATGGACCAATAATATTCCCACAGAGAATACCGGTCCACATGTTCACTTTGAACCGGTACTGGGATCTATCTTCTCGCATCAAGTGCGGATTTTCCACATGCCACTCGTGCAAGTTGTGTAGGTTCATGTAGCCATCCTTCTTAAATGTAGATTCATCTGACCACAAAATTTTGTCGATAAAGTTTTCGTCTTCTCGATGTTTTTGCAGGATTGTTTCACAAAACGCGACTCGGCTCGGATAGTCTCGAGGTAAAAGACTTTGCACTCGCTGTACGTGGTACGGATGATATTCTTCTTTTTGGAGAATACTGTGTGCTGTGCTCTTCGGTATCCCCGTATCAGCTTCTATTCCTCGCACAGAGATGCTTGGATTTGCCGACACCGCCTCTAAAACTTCATCGCGTATGAAGTCATTTACGGGTCGTCCTTCACCAGCTACTTGATTGGGGAACCGCCCGTCACATAGTGATCTGTGCACATTAATGAAAACTCGATGGTCGGGATATCGCGTAGCCCTCGGATACCTTTCTCTGTAAAGTCTCGCTGCAGCTCGTCCATTACCTCTACATTCTCCATAAATGTAGTGCATATTTGCGTATTCTTGCGGAGTGTAGGTCGCCATGGTAGCACACACAAAACACAAACTGTCCAAACACAGGCAAAGGTCGTCGTAAAGAGTTCGTTTCAAAGTCCAGAGCACAAAGAGTAATCGAGTCCAATAAACAAAGCTTTAAATCGTAGTACGTGATCAATGGTAACAATAAGAGAGAGGTGCGTAGTAACGGCAGGAGGCAGTGACGCGTACTGACCGTACTGTTATCCTAAATAGCACGATCCCAGATAGCGTCACTATCTATCTCACTCGCACCTCTAACCTTTTTCTCCCTCACTCTTACCTGAATAATGGGGTACCATAAAGAAGAACCAGCAAATCGCAAAGATAGTTTCTGTCTTGCTCCCTCCTGTTGTAATAACGAATCACTATGGTGAGATGCATGCACATACCGTCCCTTACGGTCTAACCTGTTTTTTGAGAGGCCTGTTGTTATTTTTATGAGCATACAACAGTAATTCTTTAGAGGTTAGATTCAATTCGTCGTAAATTTTTCTTTCTAAGAATTCTGTAAGACATCGTAAAAATTGGGTTGTTGAGTAAAAATATTATCAAAATTTTTTTTTTTCAAATTAATGTGTAAGTATTATACCTTTTTAAAAAGAGGAATAAACGCGTCAAAATTTGACGTCACTTGCCATACTATTTTGGTACATTTTTTTTACACTACAGTCGGTCAAAGTTGCGAAATTCAATAGTTTTCCATATCACCTTTAGTTAAAATAATATTTTATTTTAAAATGGTACAATAAGTACTTTATTTTTACATTCTATTTAGACACAGCAATACCCTAGATTACAAAACCTCCAAGAAATATCGAAATTATCAGCATTAGCAGTCACAGCATTCAAAAGTATGTCACAGGGTGCTCATTTCCCCTTTTTTTTTGAAATCAGTATAATTCTGTAAGTACATGGGGTGGATTTTTTAAAATATTTTTCTGAGTACTGTTAGAACTTGGGGCATCGTGGGAATCCAGTTGGACGCCAGGTTCTTGGACACCCTGTATAACCAGATATAACAGTTTATAATATAATTATTTATAATAATACTTAAATTTGCGATGTCTTAAAGTCCGAAACAATCTATAATAATTGCTATAATTAAAGCGCACAAACAAAATGGCGGAGAATAGAATATACAAATAGATGACCGGATAGACGTTCGATGCACGCTCGCAGTTTAGTTGGCAGGAAGTGGGCGTCAGTATTACCAACACGTTGCACTAACTACACCGAAGTCTGGCGATGACGTCAGATATTTTTGCTCTCTCCTATTGGTGCCACGCGAAACGCGATGACAAAACTGCTCTGTGATTGGCTGGAATATGGCTTGCGCGCGAGCACACTATAGGGTGCCGCGTATTGCACAGAAGGTAAGGGGAATCTATTTTGGATTGGGCAATTTTCATAAAAAAAGAAACATCTGAAGTTTTCCTCCTTACATATAATGGTAGTAGGTGTTGTCTCTTACATCTCGCCTCATAAGTATCATCATATTTTTTGCACTTGTATTGCAGATATATGGCAAATTTTTGTTTTATTGATTCTAATCGTTTTATGTGAACGTCATACTGTGGGTTCCAAATTTGTGAACAATATTCAAGGATGCTGCGAACATATAAGCAATAAGAATTTTAATGACTTATATTTGAAAACTGAGAGCATGATCTCATAACGAAGCCAAGCATTTTGTTGGCTTTACTGGCAATATGATCTACGTGCTTTTAGTACGTTAGTTTGGAGTCGTGTATTACGCCCAGATCGCGGCTTTCGTCTACTCGTTTCAGTTTCATTCCTTTTAAGGTATACTTGTAGTCATGTAACTTAAGTTTACGTGAAAAAGTTATGGAGTAACATTTGGGGCATTTATGTCTAAATTGTTACGCTGACAATAGGTTTCAAACCTCGAGAAATCCTGTTGCAATAAAAGACAGTCTGAGTGATTATCGATTGCCTTGAAAATTTTCATATCTTCAGCGTACATTAAGAATTACGAGTGATGGAAACACGAGCTAATATCGTTAATGAACAGGTTAAACAACAAAGGACCGATTAATGAACCTTGCGGCACAATATCGTTAATGAATAGGTTAAACAACAAAGGACCGATTAATGAACCTTGCGGCACACCAGAATGGACAGTTTGCCATATAGATAAAGATACATTCACTGCAACTGCTTGAGACCTGTTTTCGATGTATGAGCAGAACCATCTGAACAAGTTTCCATGAATGTTAGCGCGTAGGAGCTTCTGATAAAGTAATGTGTGATCGATACGATCAAATGCTTTGCTGTAATCAGTAAATACAGCATCTACCTGCCCACCTGCTACCATGTTTAATGTTGTAAAATCTATAAAAGTTAATAAATTAGAAGTCATTGATTTTTTTTAATAAATCCGTATTGTTCGGTAATGAAAAAGCTCTTTAATGTATTGCATACCTGTGTATAAACAAGTCTTACGAATATACATAATTTTGATATAGGTCTGAAGTTTTTACGTCTCCTCTATCCCTACTTTTATGAATATAAAAGCAGTCTTCCAAATTTTTGGTACAATAGTTTCCTGGATTGAGCGTAAATATAAAATGGTAAGCGGTTTGGTTAACTGTTCTAAACAGTTAACGATAAATAGCGGTGTAATATGGTCTGGTCCAGCTCATTTTGTAAGATCTACCGATTTAAGCAATTGGTATACAGTGTCCGGGAGTATTTCTATGTTACCTATCGCGTATGCACCGTGTAGGTATTCATGGTCGTCTGGCAAAGAAAATTTGTGTGCATGAGTGGATGGGGAGAGGAATGTTGACTGGAAGTAAGTTGCAAAGATGTTACATATTCCCTCATTAGAGGAAGCAGATGTGCCTTCGTATGTCAAGGTGGCAGGCAGAGAGTTCGAGACGTTTTTATTTGACTTGACAAATCGCCAGAATGATTTCGGATTCTCAACGATAGATTCTTCTAATTTTGCAATATACTCTCGATAACATTCATAATTCATAATAATTTATTTGTGGAATATAGGTTAGTTATTACAGATCTTAAATATTATGTTAGAGTACCACTATATCCTACCACATTACGCGGTGTATAAATAATAATAAGGAATAATTAATTATTACAATTGATACATATACAACTCATATTCATATATAAATTATGTAATGTCCAGATTAATTGATTTCAAATGATTAAATAATAATTACAAATGTCAATTATTTACAACACATTTCAAATTTTAATAATTATGTACATAACATTATTAATTTATCATTGAAATATTCATCCACAGAATAATATGCTTTATTAATTAAGAATTATTTCAATACATTTTTGAATGACTGGACATTTTCAGCATCTCGTATAGTTTTGGGCAGGTGCCATGACAAATATGCTGTTGTGGTATAGGGTGGTTTTAGCTTGAACCATATGTAACGTACCAGCTCTGCGTTTACTAGTCACTTTTGAAAATTTAGACATGTTTCGTCTAACAAATAACGCACTTTCATATATATAGATTGATGGCACTGTAAGTATTTTTAAGTTAATAAAATGCGGTTTACATGTGTCGGTAGTACAAATTTTACATATTGCCTTTATACAGCGTTTTTGAGACTTAAAAACTAATTCTTTACCAGTTGCATTGCCCCAAAATATAATCCCGTATCTTATCGTGGATGCAACTAAGCCGTGATAAGCAGTAAGAAGTGTGTCTTGGTTCACAGTTTTATTTAACATGTATGATGCATATGCCTATTGATTTATTTTACAACAGACCTTTTCAATTTGTGTGTTCCACTTTAAATTACGTTCAATCTGCAAACCTAAGAATGATGCTACTTTGATATCGGAGATTATATTATTATAATATTTATGTCAATTGTTTTATTTTCCTTTTGTGCAAAATTCATAATTGTCGTTTTAGTTAAATTAATTTTAAGATTATTAGAGTCAAGCTAACGTATCAGAGACATAATATTGTCTTCAATTACGGAGCTAGTGGTACCAATATTGTCATTATTAAATACGACTGTACTGTCGTCAGCAAACATTACCATTGGAAATTTGGTGGCGGATGGAAAGTCATTGATATAAATGATAAACAGGAGAGGACCTAGTGTACTTCCTTGTGGTACTCCGTATTTAATAGTCCTTGTATTTGACTCGTATAATGTTTCAATTTTAGTCTCATAACACAATCTATCAATAGCTGTAATTTGTTGGCGATTGCTAAGGTACGATTCTATTAATTTAGATACATTACCTCGGATACCATACGCATTTAATTTTTTGATTAGTATGCTGTGCCTAACGTAATCAAACGCCTTCGTCATGTCCATGTAAAGTGCTTGCACTGGCATTCTTTTGTCTATTCTACTGATCAAATATCATTATATTTAAAAAATCATAAATAGCTACGTCAATACATTTGTTTTTTCTAAATCCCTTCTGATTGTCTGTAAACAAATTGTTTTTTTCGAAGTAGTCGTTTAAACTATTGTGTATCACTTTTTCAAAGATCTTCGATAGTACAGGTATCAAGGCAATGGGTCTATAAGATTGCATATTTTCTTTCTCACCTTTTTTATATAAAGGTTTTACCAGTGATATCTTTAGTTTATCAGGATACATGCCCTGTGCGATACAGTTATTTATTAAATGGCTTAATATGGGTGAAATTACTGTCGCCGCTAATTTTAATACTTTGGTATTAATACCATCATATCCCGTGCTTGCTGTATTTTTCAGTTTGTTTATTATTTGATATATATCTTGAGGTATGGTAGGCTGCATGAAAATGGAAGCAGAATTATTACATTACATTATGGATACCTAATACATCGTATAATAGCTACTATGCCAAGTAATGAAAACAAATCATAATTTTGATCGACTAACCCGTTTAACCAACCGACCAATTCGTTAGTGCAAGCCGAGATGTCATAGAACGCAGTCATATTGTCGCGTATAAGCCATATTGCATTAAACACATTCATTGGACGAATCTCAAATCCAAGAAGGGTCAAATCAATTTGTCATACTCAACCCTCTGTTGATGAAAGAGAGTACGAAA
The DNA here is from genome assembly GCA_963675205.1 of Catocala nupta. NCBI lineage: Eukaryota > Metazoa > Arthropoda > Insecta > Lepidoptera > Erebidae > Catocala > Catocala nupta. The sequence goes on along the minus strand of OY776108.1, from coordinate 9,291,754 downwards.
TGTCGCAGAACATAATACTAATGTCGTGTATACGTCATCTGTATCTATTTGACTTAGATCTAAGTCAGCCGAAATGGCCGACTACTACCGTAACATGAATGCTGCGAACTTCCATAAACGGCTTCGAGAAAAACTCATGGCCTATTTATATAAGCCAAGCGAGATAGGGTAAACTAACCTAACGTTGGCACTCTACCAATTTATTTGCACCTTACATTATTTTAACTATTATGAGATTATCAGAATACAAAACATATTTTCAAATAGGCAAACATCGGTAGTTTTATACTCTATTGCACTGGCAATAAATAAACAAATGTTTTTTCGATATGGTGCCTCGATAAGAAATAAGGTGACGTGTAACGTTGGTGGGAAAAATTCAAAATTCAAATTTTTTGCTAAGGTAAGACACATTTTAATCTTGTTTATATAAGTTGATCTTTTGAATTTTGACTACAAATGTTATTTGAATAAAATTTTGCTTTATTTCTATTGTCATTCAAATAACACCTTAAATTAACTCATTCTATAAGTTATATGCGCATCATTCCAAATGTTGGCCCCCTGCCAATGATGTTAAATCTATTTATTGGCATGTGTCAATAATTGGTAACATTGATATTCGTTTCAGCTAACTAACATGAAACCAAGGGCGAAAATTATGTAAAAGTAAAATTTGAAAATGTGAGGCGTAAGGTGTCTACAGAAAGCTTTGAAAGAAGTAGGAAAGGGAATGAGCAAAAAACTGGCCGCGAGGATCTTTCAAGTACCAAGAGCTACTTTGCAATTCAGGCTAAAACATCTGGAGCATAAATCTAAGCCAGACCCTTCTACAGTATTAATAACTGAAGAAGAGCAAGTTTTTGTAAATTCGATTAAAGTCAGTAGCAGAAAAGGTTTTTCTAAAAGAAAAGAAGACTTGAGCGTTTCTGATTTCCTGCAAAAATCCAAGAGACCTAGCTCTTTTAAAAACGGTGAGAAGTGGTTCAAATTGTTCTTAGCTAGATATCCAACACTTGTTTTTCGAACTCCTGAAGCTGTAACAGCTGCTAGTTCCACGGTATCGGAAGATGACGTTAAAGGGTGGTCGAAAAATAAAAGATTACTTAGTCGAAAGTAATATATTTGATATACTATCTGACCCAGGCAGAGTATTTAATGGAGACGAAACAAATTTTGTACTATGTCCTAAAACTGGTCTTGTTTTGAGCCCCAAGGGAGATAGAAATGTATATGAAGTCGATAACGCCTAGGCCAAAACATTTTACCTTTTATGCAGATGACAACTTTACTCCCCTATGGTTTTCTTTCCATATATACGTTTACCAGGTGAAATAACCTACCAGATTCCTGAAGACTGGGGAGTAGGTCTAAGCGAAAACGGTTGGATGAACTCGGATTGTTCGATCCTTTTGTTTACTATGAAGTTAAATGTAATGCTCACCTAACTTCAGTACAAATAAATTCATCTGACAGTGAAGACGTGTGTCTTTTTTCTAAGAAGCCCGCCAATCTATATTGAACCTTAATCACTTTAACATATGGTCCAAACGAGCCGCATAAAAATCGACATCTGGGCGACCCGACCGGCGAGCCGAGAACAATAGGCCGCATTCCTGAGCGGTCGAGGTTTCATTAGTGTGAATATTTATAACAAATTATCGAAGATATCATTACTACGTTATTAATAACTAGAAACAAATCTACTTAACCTCAACGTATGAAAACATTTTCAAGATTATAATGAATACATATCACGTGAACAATGAGTGTTACGTTAACTAGTGAACAACAACAGTTAGTTAACTCGTTAGAAGATACATTTTTATTACTTCAAAAACACAAAGTAATTTAAAGAAGTGTCCAAAACAAAGGTTGACAAGAGGTTATATTGAAACAAAGTTGCAGTGTCTCGAAGGATATTGGCGAACTTTCAATACGACACATCAAGAATTGGTGAAGTGCACACCAATGTAAACGAAATGATGTTTCTTATTTCGCAAATGAAGATTATTTTCTTGTTGAAGATTTATATTCATGTTTACAAGGCGATTTGAAAGATATGTTGCAGTCAATATCTACGAAAACGATAAAAATTCAAACCCATGAAGTACCGAGGCAGCAAAGTGTTAAATTACCGCGTATTGAACTACCAAACTTTATTGGGTGTTACGATGACTGGCCTATGTTCCGAGATATGTTTACCTCGCTGGTACACAACAACACGTGTTTATGTAATGTTCAGAAGTTACACTACTGAAGTTGAGCCTTGTCGGTGAACCTAAAGCATTGTTGAAACATGTTAACGTTACTGATAATAATTATGATCAGGCTTGGAATATAGGTACTTGCGCAACTTATGGAAATAAAAGGATGATAGTCAACTCCGTACTGCAGAAATTATTTACCCAGAAGAGAATTAGCTCTCCATCGGCTACCCAAATTAAGAACTTGTTGGATACAACCTCTCATTGTTTAAATAGTCTGAAAAATCAAGAATTACCTACTGAAACCTAGGATCAGCTGATTATTTACTTAGTTGTACAGAAGCTCGACCTAGACACACACACGGCCTGGGAAGAAGAATCTTTCAAGGAAAAGGCTGCTGAGCTACCTTACCTACCTAGGATAAATTGAAGACTTTTCTTGAGACGAAGTACCGGACACTTGAGATGGTTCAACCTGCAGTTAAAAGGGAGCAGACGGTTATGAAGACTTTCCATACCACATCCACAGAAAAGAAGAATATTTCATCGCCAATCAAGTCGTGTAGTATGTGTAACGCTGAGCACACCTTGTGTCACTGCAAGGAATTTTGCAATTTACAACCAAGTGAACGCAGTGAATTTATTAAGAAGAACAATTTATTCTTCAATTGTTTGATGTTAGGACATTCTGTCATGAAATGTCGCAATCGAATGTCCTGCAGGAGATGCAACCGCCGCCATCACACGTTACTGCACCAGTCCAGCGGTGGTCAATCAGACAATTTGAAAACTCACCATAATCAAGTTGCTATGGAACCTTTGTCACAGCTTCCTTCAGACTGCTGTTTCGTTAGATTCGATTTCCGTTCAATTTGTTTCCAAATACAAGGCATCCCAAGTCGTCCATCCAAGAGACTAAGACATGTTATTTAAAGTTATGTGGTGAGGTCATTTCCTACCTTCACGTCTCCAACCGACCATACAGGTCGACTGGACCAAGTTTTTTACCGCCGCCTGTTACTCGGCGTTGACCTTTTAAGGCTGGTTAGGTCTACTCAGCCAACCCTGCTTCTTTCTCATACGGGCTTAAGACCGTCAAAGGCGAAGTTAAAGGTCAGATACTTTGGGAAACTAGTAAGTAGCTAGAGCAAATCTATGTATTTATATAATAATTATAATATTATATATGTACACACAGCGACACATCAATCTAGACTATTTGGACTTTGAACTATTAGAAGTTGAACGCTGCGAATCGTGTGAGAGAGTGGTTTATATTTTTGTTACGCTCTATCTTTACCATTACATCAACACCACTATGCACTGTCCCTTTCCGACAATTCTCTATTTTGTATGTAGCGTAGTTATGCGTATATAGGATGTCTAACTTGGTATGTAGCCGTGTGTACTTTATTATAATAATATATACAGTGTGTATAATAAGCCCTGTCCGATCCTTAAAAGTGTTATACAGTAGCTTATTATGAGTACGTGAATGACATCCATTTATAAAAATCTATCAAAAAAATTACCCCAGTAAATTAATTAATTTAAAATAATATGCTAATAGATTACCCATGGCAACACCGATAACTTATTAATCATAATACCTACCTGACTTCACTTGTGTACTATATCTACCCAAACTATCTTAGAGGCTTTGAATTAATTTGATATTTGATTTGTTTTAGATGGTCCAAAATTATATGAGAAAAAAAGAAAAGTTTTTACAGGCACTCGAGTTGGTTAAAAGCAAAACGTTAAATAGTTATGAGGCAGCGAAACAATTTGATATTCCGAGATGTACTATAATTTCACATTTATATGGCACACGTGGTCAAAAACAGGTGAATGCTGGAATGAAGACTAAATTTTCAATTGATATAGAGCAAAAGCTAGCTCCGTATCTACATACTTTAAAAAAATATGGCTTTCTTTTAACTAAAGAAGTCAAAGGATTAGTATCGGCATACGTTGTAAAAAACGGATGAATAACTCCATTTAAGAATAATATTCCGTGAGATGATTGGTTTCGTCGCTTTTGCAAAAGAAATAATATATCTTTAAATAAACCACAATTAGTTGAAATAGCTAGAAGAAAAGCTTGCAACCCATTTATCGCATATGAATACTTTGATTTATTGTAAAATGCTATAAATGAATTGGATCTGACCGAGAAACCCGAGCACATACATAATCTAGCCGAAACCAGTTTTTGCAATGAACCCTCTTTGGCCTAGCACTTTACTCTTGACAAGGAGTCAAGAGTAAAGTGCAAGGCCAAAGAGGGTTTTACTAGGACAACTAGTTCCTCTAGTCGTGAGAACACAACTGTCTTATTGGCAACTATTGCACGCGGCGATAAAGTGCCACCACTCATAATTTTTCAAGGAAAATACCTGTGGAACGAGTGGTGTTACAAAAATGATACTGTGAAAACAGCATACGCAGTCAGCCAAAAGGGCTGGATGGAAACAACCATTATCAGAAATATTTTATACTAATATATTTTTACCTGCGATCGGAAATGAGCGACCAGTTACCACCTATTAATTTATGATGGCCACTCAACACAAGTCGATTTAAAAGTGATTGAACTCGCTATTTCAGAAAATGTTACCATTTTGAAGTTACCACCGCATTCTTTGCATATCCTTCAACTGCTAGATATAAGGGGAATGAAACCCATGAAAGATCGATGAGAAGAAGCATTGATTAAATGACAAAGGCTTCATATCGGAGCAAATTTACTAAAAAGTGAGTTTGCACGAATCATTACTGAAATATGGGATGCTATGAATCCTGTTATTCTATCCTATGGTTTAAAAAAAAGCAAGTGCTCCCAAAAGAAAAGTTTAATCCCTTAACTTGGTCTAAATGGGAGCAGTATGTTCAAGCATCCAAGCAGGACAACTACGGCGAAGATGATAATGAAGCCATCCAAGAAATATTTGAACACAGTATCCAGGAATTGGTCAATAAACCTCATAAAAATGTTCCAACTCTCATTAAATTGGCATTTAAAACTTTAAACTCTCAACCAAACCATAAAATTTATAGTTCATACAATTTTCTTTAAGTAAGTATTTTGTTTTTAGAAGGATTTGAAATTTTTATTTATTGAAGTAGAGAACTTAATAACGATTAGCGAATAAATATTAAAAACGAAGCATGGTTTTATCATTATCGATTAGCTACATATTATACAATGTATCGATATTTTTTACATCTATTTCATCAAACAACATGTCCATACATACCTGAACAGAACGGACTATGTGAACGAATAAACAGAACCTTAGTCGAGAAAGCAAGGTGCATGCTTTTTGATGCACAGTTAAGCAAGACATTCTGGACAGAGGCTACAAACACAGTATCAAGCCAGATATAAGTCATCTGAGAGTTTTTGGCAGCACGGTAATGGTACATATAGCTAAAGAAAAAAGTCGAAAGTGGCACAAGAAAGCCCAAGAATGTATTCTAGTTGGCTATGCTGATGGGAGCAAAGGCTATAGAGTGTATGATCCAGTTAAGAAAGTGATAACTACTAGTCGAGATGTGATAGTTGTTGAAAAAGAAAACACTACCATGGCAGTAATAGAAAAAGAAAGTGTAAATGAAACTATAAGGGATCCAGACCAGACATCTTCAGTGGGGGATATGGTGATAAACTGTCTGATACTCTCATATCCCATGAAGAGTCTACAAATGACTCTGATTCAGAGTATACACCCAGCAAGTATGAAAATGTGGAAGAAAGTGTACAGGAAACTGTGACAAGTACAAGAGAAGCTAGAAACAAAAGACAACTTGTCAGATATGGTTTCAGTACCCTACAAAATGTCCGCCTGCAGGAAGCTGGAGATTTAACCTTGCAGGAGGCATTGACAGGCAAATAGCTTTAAAAAACTTAAATTTTTTGAAGACTCAGTGACATGGTGTGGACTATACTGTAACATTTTCTCCAGTGGTCAGATATTCTACCTTAAGATTATTGTTCGCTTTGTCTGTAAAATTAGGGTTAAAACAACACATTTAGATGTAAAACAGCTTTTTTAAACGGGCTTCTTGAAGAAGATGTTTTTATGCAAAACCGGGTTGTTTTGGTGACTTAACCCGTCACGCGACATGCGCCCAGACGCTGGGTGCAGAAAATTTTGGCGTTAAATGTCTCCCAATGACCGGTTCGATCAAATGACGACACTTAACTTGAATTTTTTTTTTAATGCAATCGCGTTACTGTTTAAATGATAGTAAAGTCTTAAAGTTAAAAAAAGGCTATTTCTGGGTTAAAACAATCTTCTAGAATGTGGTATAAAATGTTGATGACTGTTTGAAACATTGGTTATGTAAAATCTAAATATGAACCTTGTCTGTTTATAAAGAGAAACAAGAAATGTATAACTGTAATTGCTTTATATGTCGATAAAATTTTCATATTTTCAAATGACTGTAGTGAAGTAATCAAATTGGAAAAGTTTTTAGGAAAAAATTTCAAAATTAAAGACCTAGGAACTATAAGACAATGTTTGGGTATGCGAATGGTGTGCAATAAAAATTCTTTAACATTAGACCAAGAGTTATATAGACCAGTTATTAAGTAAATTTAATATGTTAGATTGTCACACATCAGATACACCTATGGAATGTAACCTGAATCTCAGTATAGGTAACAAATGTGATATTAGCATACCATATCATCAACTGATAGGCAGTTGAATGTATTTGTCAGTTTTAACTCGTCCTGATATATCATATTCAGTTAGTTATATGAGCCAATTTAACAATTGTTACACAAAAGAACATTGGAGTCATGCAATAAGAATTTTAAGATATTTAAAGAAGACAAACATTATGCTTTAAAATATGACTCAAAGCTTAATTCTGAAATAATTGGTTATGTTGATGCTGATTGGAGTAGCGATGTTATTAGTAGGAGGTCATATACAGGTTATATTTTTGAATTATCAGATGCTGCAGTATCTTGGGAAAGCAGAAAACAACAGGTTGTTGCACTCTTCAGTACAGAGGCAGAGTATATAGGGATCTCAGAATGTTGTAAAGAAGCTATTTACTTACAAAACTTGCAATATGAAATAACTGACAGTTTATATACTACAAGCGGTCGCCTAGTGCTTGAAATTCGACCAAAGTTTGCCTGTAAGATATTGCTGATATATGTCATTATAATTGATATATGTAACCATAGTTACGCGCTTCGACTGTGTGTGTCAAATGCATGGTTGTGTGCGTGTAGTGTTTTTTCATTAATTTAATGTATTTCTAATGCATATTTTATATGGACACAATTCGACCACTACAACTGTGAACCTAAATAAACGGAAATAAAATAAGATGGCACTGACGATGAGAACACCCCCCAGTAAGCAAAGTAACCCGCACCAAGTATCATCTGAAACTGACATCGCCAATCTTTACCCTGAAAGTCCCATTAGTTTCGTCGGTAGAAGACCGAAAAGACCTCGGAACGAAGATGAAGGGAAGTCTGTAGAACCGTCCCTTAAGGAGGAACTTTTGGCTATGCTATTGGACTGGAAGAAAGATCAGGACGCTGCTATGAATAAGTTATGCTCAGACATGGCTGAGGTAAAGATGCAAAATTCCAGTATTAAAGCTACCAGCGATGAATTGGAGAAGTCTATCAAATTTATGTCGTCACAATATGAAGACATCAGGCAAAAACTTCTGGAAATGGAACGCGAATGTCAGAAAAATCTTAACTATATGGCTGCATTAGAAGAAAAAATTGACGACATGCAAAAAATTGCGAAACTCAATGACTGTGGACTTAAGCTTTTAAGTCCACAGTCATTGAGTTTCGCAATTTGCCGCAACAAGTAAAGCAAGAGACACAACAAGACTTATGCGAACTTGTGCAAAAAACCTGCAAATCATTTAGCACTGAAGTGCAGTCTTCCGACATAAAGGACATATATAGGATCACAACTAAGTCGAGGACTTCTGCAGTCATAACGGACTTAGCCTCCGTTTTATCAAAAAATAGAATACTGAACGGCGTGAAGGAGTTCAACCAGAACAACCCCAATAATAAACTTTCTTCGCAGACCATAGGATTCCCGGGTCTCGCGAAACCGGTCTATGTAGTTGAGAGCTTCACAAATAAAGACAGAAAGCTATACGCCATGGCCCGTGACGTAGCAAGAACACTTCAATATAAATATTGCTGGACAAGAAGAGGAAATATCTATATGAAGAAAAACGATGGCGGTACGCGATTGACGATTAGGAATGAATATGATTTATCCACGTTGAAGACAAAATGACTAGGTAAAATTTCATTATTGCTTTGTGTATTACTCACTTTAAAAATAGGCTTATTAAGTTATTTGCATTATCTATGGTCTCAGTGTACCACTGGCCGTGCGCTATTCCTAGAAGCTAAGCCGTTGATGTTTGTTTTTTCCATACTACAGATGTTTGTTAAGTTACCCACCTCTGATTTGTATACTTTCATATATTTTTTGTACAAGATTAACTCCACTAATAGACCAAACATATACACTTTACACATAAACATTAATTTGTCATCACACATACAATACAATATCATCACATCAGCGCTCAAGTCTAAAATATATGTGACTTATTTGAACACAAACAATAATATGCGCCACATATTACTCATGTTATATTTGTACAGTAGCACAATAGTGCTGTGTATAAGCGTACAAAACTTACGAGTACATACGCTCGCACATAAATACGTTCGCTTAGAAATTAATATTATTATAATTATAAATATAGATACGCGTGTTTGCCCAATAATAGCTTCACTTACTAAAATAAATTCGCTGCTGTTAATGATTTATTAGATAATATAGGTAACGTTTCCTTTTGTGACTCGTCAATATGCGACCCAGACGATTGTAATGCTTTATTCCCTACCTCGCATTCTTGCATTTCCGTATTGTCACAAAATATACGTAGTGTTAAAGCAAATTTCTTTGGATTGCTGACACTGTTAGAGAGAATAAATGTACCCATCGACCTCGTCGTATTATCCGAGTGTTGGCTTTCTTGTAACCCAATAATACCTAAAATAGATGGATCGCCTATAAAACATTAAAAACGCACAATAAAAATGACGGAGTCATTGTTTATATAAAGACAACTCTGGCTAATATTAAAGTAATTGAGCCGGATATATCTGACGCAAGTTGTTTATTAATTACTATGGGTTCGGCATTAGCAGTGGTTGCAATTTATAGACCATATGCCTTCAATGACCCATCAAATTTTATTCAATCTTTGGATGGACTCTTCACCAATTTGAAGTCGTATAGAAGCTTAGTACTTGTAGGAGATATTAACATTGATGTTGCCCAGGGTCACACAGCTACTTACACTTTCGACTATCTCGATCTTCTTGCTCATCATGGGCTTTTTCTCGGTCATAATTTCCCAACTCACGGTTCAACGTGCCTTGATCATATCAACTTGAAGACCATACTACCATCTAAAATACTTGTGCTCGAAACAACCATTACCGACCACCATGCAGTACTGCTTGCCATGTCCCTAAAAATAATATTCATAAAAGAGACCACACTGTAACCAAAATCGACGAAGTAAAGCTGTCTGATGAGCTTTGTAATATTACATAGTTTTAAACCAGTTTATGAAGTAATTGATCCCAATCTAGCCACGAAACTATTCCTTGAGCCAATTCTCTCTGCGTTAACAAAGAGTACAATTACTATTAATTTGTCTCGAAGGCGATGTCCTATTAAAGCTTGGATCACCCCAGGATTGCTAAAGTGCATGCGCCAGAGGGACAATTTGTACAAAAAACATAAAAAGAACCCCTCGAATGAAATAGTTTCATTGTCTTATAAAAGATATCGCAATTTTTGCACAAAAATCTTACGAAAAGCTAAAAGAGACTTCGAAAGACAGGAATTTAAAAAAGCTGGTAAAATCTCTAAGCAATTATGGCATGTCATCCAATCTGTTACAAACAGGAATAAACCTAAATCTTCTGCAAGTCATCTGTTAGAGTCCAACAATGACAAGCAACTATTAATTAACGGTGTTAACAGGTTCATTGCCGGAATCCCCGCGCGGAGTTGGCAGGAAATTCGTAACAGTGCGGCCGACTCCGCGCGGGGGTGCCAACCCGTTACGTTTCTAAGCGCCAGTTTGCCGCCGGCATCGTAGGTGAGCGGTCGTTTCGCGGTCGGCGTGGGCCTATAGTGTAGCGTACATCGTAAAATAATTTTGGTTTTTGAATTGTTTATTTTTTGTGAGAGTCATGGACGCTCAAACTCCGTGTTCATCATTTGGCAAACAGCGACGTAAACGTCGTCTTGTTTTTGTTTCTTCTCCGGATACATCAGAAAATGAAGAAACTGCGACGACTTTGGCACGTTCTAAGTATACATCACGAACAGAAATATTAGAAAATGAAGAATCTGCGAGTTCTAGCTTGCCCCATACATTTCGAAGAAAAAATACTGTTATTCAAGATTCTGCGGTCATAGAAATACTTGAACATAATATTGACTCTGACTTTAGCGCCTCGTCTTCCGATAACTATCAACCAAGGTCAACTGGTTCGTCGTCTTCAGACTCTGAAAATACAGCCATTGAAGATGATCAAGCCGAGTGCTCTACCGCAGAAGACGAACAACCTCAATCGTCAGCGCTTCTCCAAGTTGAGCAGGATTTGGCATCACTAAACGCTCCTGGGCTGTATCAAGGGCAAAGAGGACGTGATAGACCGTCTGTACCTTGGTCAACAATAAATGAAGGTATGAAAACTTTCGATTTCACGGAAAACGTCGGTTTGAAAGTGCCTATATCTAGTGAATCAAAACCAATAGATTTTGTGAGTTTATTTCTTGATGATGAATTCTTGACATATATCGTTCAAGAAACTAATAAACATGCTGTTGACGTTTTGGCGAAGCCAGGAGTCAGGCTAAAATCAAGAATAACGGTCTGGAAAGACACAAATGTCGCGGAGATGAAGGTATTTCTTGGCTTAATTTTGCATATGGGCATTATACGTCTTAATCGTTTGACGGACTACTGGAAAACAGATCGATTATTGAACATTCCAATTTTCCGACAGTATATGTCACGCAACAGGTTTTTGTTGCTGTTTAGATGCTTGCATTTTTCCAACTCATCGACAGGGGGATTGAACAAAGTCGATGTCACGTCGCGTCATAGATGCGCGCGCGTCGAGTGGGGCGCTGTGCCCCCTCCTTGACACCTAGGCCGGCCGTAGACACGACGATATAAGGAGGACGGGACTTGACTCGGGGGCTCGGCTAGCGGCAGACATCACGCCCGGCAAGTATCTTCCCAACTTCTACCTGGATCACCGACACACATCTACTCTGCAGTGGACCACGCCCTGAGGACTTTTCTCCTTCAACTTCGCGGGTGTAACAATATTATTGTACTTTTGTGTTTAAGTGGAAAATATAAGTGTACTTGTAAACGGTCCTTGTTTTCTTTCACCACCCGTGGAGAATAACACCCCTAAGGTGACGAAAAGGTGACATTGGCGCTCAACTCAGGTGGTCTGCAGAACGATGTGTGTCTGGTGAGTCTATTTTATTTATTTCGTTTACTGTGTACGTGTACGAGACGTCCAAATACTATTTTCTGCCTTTCTATAAAATTCAATTAGTTTAACACGTGCATAAATACCTAACTACCTTTTTATTTATCTGCCTACTGTCTTAGAATATATACATTCTTTGCTTCACACGTGCTTAAATAATCTTGGCTACATTGTGTCGACGCGAAGTGCGTTCGTTGATTCTCTCACAATTTAATACCTACCTGCATATTGGACGCTTCGTATACAAAGGAATATTGTTGTGTTTTGCGTGATTTTGTTGCTTGGCTGTGGGGTGACTCAGTCTTACTTAATTTTAACAGAATGGCTTATGAAATTAACTTTAATTTATTGTCGAAGTCGGAACTCGATTACGAGATCGCTATTCGCGGTGGTTCAAAGAGTGATGATCCGCGCAAAATAATAACTAAACTTAGTGCTAAATATTCCGCTGAGGATATTCTTTCTTCTACATATCCTATTACGGAGGATGTCTCATTCATCTCGAAATCTCTAGAAAAAGCTACGCGTTTTCTGGCCATGCTAGAAGTTAAGTTTATACAAGAAATGCACCTTAGGACTGAGTCATTACTACACCACGTATTTCACAGAATTAATCGTATGGATTCCGGCGCCCTAGATATCAAAGAATACAATGCTATTTGAGATAAATTTAACACTGCTTATGCGAGGTTAAATTCGCTTTCGGGCGCGTTGCAGTCCGAGTGCTCAGTGACAAAAGATAGTATATCTCTTACATACGATCGTAAGCTTTTTTAGCGAATTAGCTAAATTTAAATACAACGGCAAATCATGTGTGCGTACTTTTATCGAACGAGTCGAAGAATTCGTCACGAGTAGGAACGTTCCGTACGATAAAATTTTATCTTTTGCTTTTGAAATCTTTTCGGGTGATGCACTTATTTGGTATCGATCTATTAGGGATTCGGTTAAGTCGTGGAAGGATCTTTGTGACCTAATGAAGCGCGATTTTAGCCCGCATAATTACGACTTTAGACTTATGTCGGAAATTCGTGCGCGTTCTCAAGGTCAAACGGAGACAATTACTATATATATCGCAAAGATGCACAGTTTATTTGCTCGTCTTGGCAGTCCTGTCGCAGAGTCTGAGAAGCTAGAAATTTTACTAAATAATATAAGGCCTTGCTATACTAATTGTCTATTAACAGCGAATGTGGTCGATGTCGCAAGTCTGGTCGAAGTATGTCGTCGCTATGAACAATTTGAAAGCCGTAGCAAGCAATTTTCTGAGCCTCCCGCTCGTTCTTCGGAAACCCTGGCACCTGACCTTGCTTATAATAACCCCTCCGCTAGTTACACTTTTTCTAAAGTGGGTAATTTTAAAAAAACTTTTCCCTATCAGAAATCGCAAACTGATAACTTTACGAAGTCGCATGCAAACCCAAAAATTAATTCTATAAATATTTTAACTAATAAAACTAAGCAGTTTTGCCCGAGATGTAGAAATAACTCACATTCCTTGTCTACATGTCGGCAGCCGCACTATTTAATTTGTTTTAAGTGTGGGAAGACGGGTTTTAAGATAGCTGATTGTCCTAATTGCAATAAACCTAAAAATAATACAGCGGTCTCAAAAAACTAATTAATAAGGATTGTGGCAAACTTAGTAACAAACAAAATTTTAATAAACTTGAATGGCAGAAATGGTTGGATTTTATCTCTAAATTTTTTAACAGTTATCGTCTACCCACAATCCGCAATTCTAATATCGAATATTCTCCGTACATTTCTTTAAAATTAAATGGCAAACCAGCTGTTGGTCTATTGGACTCAGGTTCTTGTGTTACAATACTAGGTAATAATTCTCATGACCTTTTCTTGAATAGAGGCTATGTTCTCGATAATTCACAACCTCTAAAGTTTGTCACTGCTGGCGGTGAAGAATTGAATTCGCTAGGTTCTATATCTCTTCCAATTGAGTTCCAAAATAAATTAATTGATCACATTATTTACATTGTTCTCGGTATACAATACTCGCTTATTCTTGGCATGGATTTTTGGAGGAATTTTGGCTTATTTCCTAACAATTTAGAGTCAGTTTTACTTTTGAATAAGTCTGAAGTTCGTGTTGTTGAACCACAGACAGAAGCTTGTAAACACCTCGTCTCTTATGGTCATCTATCAGTCAATCAGAGAGCTGCCGCTGACAATATTATTTCCAAATTTTCTGATATTTCTTACCAAAGGCGGGGTCTCGGTTGCACAAAACTTATTACACACTCCATAGATACAGGGGATTGTCCCCCGATTCGGCAAAGATTTTATCGTATGTCTCCCGATAAACAGCGAATTTTAGTTAATCTTCTGGACGAGATGCTCTCTGACGGCGTCGTTGAACCTTCAGCCAGTCCGTGGTCTAACCCTGTCATTTTAACGCCTAAAAAGAACGGTGAATTGCGCTTTTGTCTAGACAGTCGTAAATTGAACTCTGTTACAAAAAAAGATGCATATAGCTTACCATATATCTCAGAAATACTTGACAACTTGAGAGATGCTAAATACCTATCTAGTCTAGATTTATCGAAATCCTTTTGGCAGACTTCGATTAAAAAAAAGGATCGTTGTAAAACTGCATTTTATATACCTACGCGCGGTACTTTTCAATTTAAAAGAATGCCTTTCGGTCTAACAAATGCTCCAGCCACTCAACAACGATTAGTTGATATTTTATTTTATGGCCCTGAATTTGAAAACAGGGTTTTCTGCTTTATAGATGACATTGTTTGTATATCGCCCTCGTTTGAGGAACACATAAAGCTTTTAACCCTTATTTTAGAGAAATTGAAAAGCGCGAACCTAACTATTAATCTTGATAAATGTAAATTTTTTAGGGACCAACTAAAGTACTTAGGATATGTAGTAGACTCTAAAGGTTTGCATGCCGACCCAGATAAGGTTAATTCTATGAAAAATTACCCCACCCCCTCTAACAGGAAGGAATTGCGTAGATTTCTAGGTGCTGCCTCGTGGTACAGGCGATTTATTCCAAATTTTAGTTCCATCGCTGCACCCCTTAATAAACTAACCTCTCAAGGTAAAAAAATCTCCCCCCTTTTGTTGGTCTACAGAAGCTGATGAAGCTTTCAATAGGTTGAAAGAATGTCTTGTTTCTTCTTCTGTACTATCTTGCCCGGATTATTCGGAGCCCTTTGAAATACACTGTGATGCTAGTGACTATGGTATTGGAGCTGTTCTCTGTCAGAATTTGAACGGAGAGGAAAAGGTCATAGCATATTACAGTAAGTCCCTTACCAAAACAGGAGAAGAATTATAGTGCTACTGAGCGAGAAGCGCTGGCGGTGCTATCTGCTATTGAGCACTGGCGTTGTTATATCGAAAACGGTAAAAAGTTTATCGTATATACTGATCACGCTGCTCTAAAATGGTTTTTAACTCTAAATAACCCTACTGGTCGTCTAGCTAGATGGGGAGTACGTCTATCTTCGTACAACTTTGAAATACGTCATCGTCGTGGTTCTGACAATGTCTTGCCTGATCTTCTGTCTCGTTCTATACCGGTTTCCGCCATTATAAATGACGTGGAGACTAATTCTAATTCTAATAATTTAAATTCACAAGTTTCTACTAATGATTCTTGGTATTTAGATATCTATAACGGGTGCCTTTCGTCCCCGACCTCTTTTATTGATTATCAGGTAATAAATAATAAGTTGTATCGTTTTAAAAAGTCTCTAAACCCACTTACTAGAGAATTTCAGTGGAAAGAAGTCGTTCCCCTTGATCAGAGAGAAAGTGTCCTGTCTGATAATCACTCGTTGCCCACAGCTGGTCATCTTGGTATTTTTAAAACTTATAAACGGCTTGCGCTTAATTACTACTGGCCAGGCATGTACTCTGACGTGGTTAAGTACGTAAACTCGTGCGACGCCTGTATTTCTCATAAACATCAGAATCACGCGACATTAGGACATATGGGTAGGCCCAAATCGTGTCAGAAGCCTTTTCAGATGATAAGTATCGACTTGATCGGTCCTCTTCCTCCTAGTAGAAAACAAAACACGTTTATTTTTGTAATAAGTTGTTGTTTTTCTAAGTATTGTTTAATGTTTCCTATTAAGCGTGCTACCGCAGATATCATAACTAAAATCCTTGAAGAAAACGTTTTCTTAGTACATGGAATTCCATCCACTGTTGTGTTAGATAATGGTAAACAATTCATAAGTTCAACCTTTAAAAATCTATTGTCTAAATATAAAATTCCAAATTTACACTACACACCATTCTATACTCCTCAGGTTAACGCTGTTGAAAGGTATAACAAAACCATAATGACAGCTATTTCAACGTTTATAACAACCGATCATCGAATCTGGGACGTTTTAATACCTAAAATACAATTCGCTTTGAACTGTGCTGTTAACGAAACAACTGGCTTCTCACCTAATTTTCTCGTTTATGGTCGTGAATTAGTCATATGTGGTTCTCATTACAATAGGGAGACTGACTCCAATAGTGTCCTCGAACCTCATGATGGTTACGCTGAATCCTTGGGTCATTTGTGCAAAATTTTCGAAAAGGTACAAGCGGCCTTATTAGCTGCTCATGCTCGAAATTATAAAACGTATAACCTTCGCCGTAAACCGGCCGAGTTCAATGTCGGCGATATAGTTTGGCGAAAGACCTTTCCGTTAAGTGATAAAAACAAATATTTTTCTACAAAATTAGCTCCTAAATACATAAAATGTAAAATAGTGTCGAAAAAGTCTCCATTGGTTTATAAATTATCTGATATGTCTGGTAAAGCGTTGGGTGAATGGCACATTAAAGATTTGAAATTAATTCATTACAAAGAATAATAAACACATTTCATTAAGTTCTTGTCAGTTAAAACCGCATTATTTCAGTAGCGGGTAACATAAAAATATTTCTCTCACTATAGTTTTTTAATGTAGGTACTTGAGAATTTCTATTGATAAACATTCGCAACATTGTAATAACTACATAATGACCTATGGAGTGGTTATGAGTGTTATGACTAATCGTCGCTCGGTGAACTTCATATTGTTTTTCTAACATAATATATTTTTTTGCTCAGTGGTTAATGGTCACTGCCAGGTCGGTCCACTGGTTCGATTCTTGTTCCTCGTTAGTTTTCTTTATAGTCATATGGTCGTTCGTGTCTGTTTTGCTGTAGTTTTGTTCGCTGCATTAAAAAAAAAAAAAAAAAAAATAAAAAGTGTTGTTGTTGTTATACTATACTATTATATCTATCCGGTCGTGTCGTGATACATTCCTAATGAATGTATCATCTTATTTATTAATATCAGCTGTTTTCCTTGTAGTTCGAGTCAGTGTGTCCTTTTGTTATGATACGATTACGTCATAGTGCACCTGGCGGACTTATAGGTTACGAACGGAAGAATTCTTTTGTTTGATTTTATACTTAAATAATAGTTTATTATTGTGCACAAACCTTTTGTCACTCAGTATTCTGGCTGTGGCGCGCCTCTGGGAATTTAACTAAGCTTTGATTAATACTATTATTGATGTCTAATTATAGCATCAATTATTTTGTTTCTATTGTGTAGATACCTATCTACTTACTTGCTTGACTAGTGGTCATTGGCTGATCCCAAGACTTAGGTCGTAGGGCTAGTCTAGCTTAACTTATTTACTGCTTCTTACACATTCTTGTATGATTCACCTTTTGTGTATAACCCGTATACCTATACTTTGTATGGTAGCCTAAGCACTTACATAATTGTGTGTCGGCTTTATGTGTGAGATGTATGTCGTCTTGTACTAGGGTGTCGTTGCTAGCGTGACGTATGAATGTATGTAGGGTTATACACATTACTATAAGTTGAACAGTAGGTCTATTTCCCACACTGACACCTATTCCACTTCTGTTCAAGGGTCGCGCCGGGAGCTGCAGGTCAGAGAATTTTCCTGCCGAAAATTCTGGCCTTTCGAGGGGGGTGTGTCACGTCGCGTCATAGATGCGCGCGCGTCGAGTGGGGCGCTGTGCCCCCTCCTTGACACCTAGGCCGGCCGTAGACACGACGATATAAGGAGGACGGGACTTGACTCGGGGGCTCGGCTAGCGGCAGACATCACGCCCGGCAAGTATCTTCCCAACTTCTACCTGGATCACCGACACACATCTACTCTGCAGTGGGCCACGCCCTGAGGACTTTTCTCCTTCAACTTCGCGGGTGTAACAATATTATTGTACTTTTGTGTTCAAGTGGAAAATATAAGTGTACTTGTAAACGGTCCTTGTTTTCTTTCACCACCCGTGGAGAATAACACCCCTAAGGTGACGAAAAGGTGACATCGAGGAATTAATCGAACGTTTTAATAACAAGATGGAGTATCTAATATGCGCTCAGAAAGAATTGTCACTAGATGAGAGCATGATTCTCTACAGAGGTCGTCTATTTTTTAGACAATACATAAAAAACAAGAGACACAAATATGGAATGAAGCTGTACATGCTCACAGAACCCGATGGCCTCGTTCTAAGACTGCATCTGTATGGAGGTTCGGCTGATATAACAAGTGGAAAAGGGCACACAGAAAAGGTGGTTCTACACCTATTGAAAGATTGCCTAGGAAAAGGCCATTCCATTTATATGGATAATTTTTACAACGGGTATAATTTAGCCGCGAAGTTGTTATCTCACAAGACTTTTTGCACAGGAACTCTGAGAAAAAAACGTGAATGCAATCCAGACATCGTCAGTAGTAAAATGAAAAAGGGAGAGAATAAATCTGTCTTTCATAATGGCATTCACATTGGCTGTTACAGAGATAAACGTTACATTCCTTACATATCGACAGAACACGACGATGAAATGATTACAGTAACCAATAAAAGGGGAATCTCGAAAGAGAAACCAAAAGCTTTAGCTTTTTATAATCAGTTTATGTCTGGCATTGATAGGCAAGATCAAATGTTGTCGTACTATCCATGCGAAAGAAAAACGCTACGATGGTACAAAAAATTTTTTATACATGTGTTTCAAATACAGATTTTGAATGCCTACATTTTATATAACAGATTTTCTGGGAAACGCTTGAATATGTACGACTTCAGAATGTCTCTAATAAATGAGTTACTACCGCCAAAAGTTTCTTCAGTTTCAACTGGCTCACTGGTTCCCACTCGTTTAGAACGTGTTCACAAACTAACTAAAATAGAAAACAAAACCGAAGAAACTAAAAAAGATGCGCCAGGACATGTTCGAAAAACTAATAGAATAAAACGGAAAGTTTGTCGGCAATGTACCGCTGTAAAAAAAATTCGTAAACAAACTCGCTACCACTGTGTTTTATGCCCAGAGCAGCCGGGCCTTTGTAATCAGGAGTGTTTCGATGCATATCATGCTAGTTTGAATTAAATTTTATGATAAGTTTTATAACTTTTGATTTGTTTAAATGTTCTGATTATTTTTTTCTAACTGTATAATAATGGACACTAAAAAAGGTTTTATGTTCCTAATTGTTGATTTTCTCAATTTTAATATAATTACTAAGAATACAAATGTTCTTTAAAACTCTTATTTTAAAATAAAAGCATTCCGTAAGAACGTGTCGTATGTTTTATTTCAAAACTGATCTCAAAATGTATTCTTCAGTGCCGAGCGACTCCGCGAGGAGTCGACTCCGCGTGGAGTTTCATGGCACCATGCCCATGAAAATCTTTGCGCCCTGCCGACGACTCCGCGTGGGTACTTGTATATATATATAGCTTATATACATACCATAAGCTCTGTAACAACATTTTTACTTCTTTTAATTGTATTAAAGCATATTTTTGTAAAAAACAGTTATTGGTATTGCGGATATATTTTTTTTTGTATGAAGCAAATTTCCGGCAATCAACCTGTTAATGCATACTTTGCAGGTGTAGGCAGACAGCTTGCAGAGGCGATTATTGGATCCTCCTCCCCTTTTCCTGTTAATATCCAATCTAAATCAAAAGATTCCTTTGTAATGTTAGAAACAGATGAATCTGAGGTCGGGGGTATCATTATGTCTTTAAAAACCAACTGTGCAGTTGGGTGGGACGGTATCTCATCTAGCTTTCTGAAGAAATATTCTACCATCATCGTCCCCCCTCTGACATATATTTGTAACTTGAGCATAGGCACTGGCATATTTCCCGAGCCTTTCAAGAAAGCTCTTATCCATCCAATTCATAAATCTGGTGACAGAAACTATATCGAAAATTATAGACCTAGATCAGTTCTCCCGGCATTGTCAAAGATTCTTGAAAAATCATTAACCTTAGATTAGTAACCTATTTAGAATCTCACAACCTGTTATCTGCTAACCAGTTCGGCTTTAGAAAAAAATTATCTACAGATGATGCTGTTCACGGCTTGGTTGAACTTATTGTTAGGCAACTAGATGTAGGTCAGAAATGTGTTGCCTTGTTTCTAGATCTCAAAAAGGCTTTCGATGTGGTTTCGGTTCCTATCCTTGTGAAGAAGCTGGAGTCACTTGAAATAAGAGGAACTCAGTTATCCTTATTCCAAAGTAACTTAACTGGCAGGTCGCAGTTGGTTAGGATTGGTCCTTATGCCAGTGCTGAAATGCCCATAACATACGGCGTGCCCCAAGGCAGTATTCTTGGCCCCAGTTTGTTTCTAGTCTACATTAATGAACTATGTAATCTTCTACTTGACCATGGTACAGTTTTTTCATACGCGGATGATACTGCATTAGTCTTTTCTTCAGACACCTGGTTGGATACTTATGGTTTTGCTCAAAAGGGATTCGATATGGTTAGTAAGCGGCTTACTGATAATTTGCTCACGATAAATATAAATAAAACAAAAGTAATAGATTTTTATATACGCGCTCCAATCAAATTAGACAGTTCGCTACAAATTACCGCAACTGTACCAAACAGCGCAATAGGTAACAGTTCTTATTGTATTGAAAAAGTATATTCGATAAAGTATCTTGGTATAGTCATCGACAATAACTTAAACTTTAAAGACCACATTGAGTATTTGTCAAGTAGAACACGTAAACTTATTTATA
Source organism: Catocala nupta (assembly GCA_963675205.1). NCBI lineage: Eukaryota > Metazoa > Arthropoda > Insecta > Lepidoptera > Erebidae > Catocala > Catocala nupta. Next base: position 9,270,877 of record OY776108.1, on the reverse strand, counting down.
TATTTAGAGAATTGCGACACTCAGCTGATCCTCAAATAATGAAAATGGTCTATAAATCATTATGTCAATCTATGCTAAGCTACTGCGTCACCACATGGGGCGGTGCGGCTAAAACAAACATTATACGCCTTGAGCGTGCCCAAAGAGCGGTGCTCAAAGTATGCTGTTTCAAGCCTCGCTTGTTTCCTACAACTAAGCTCTATGAATACTGCCAAGTTCCTACTGTCAGGCAACTATTTGTACTAACTACAATTCTTAGGCAACATGCAGTAACCCATTACATGCGAGGAAGTACCCGCCGCAATAATCCTGTTGTCATGTCATCGCAAATTAGAACGTCATTTAGTCGTAAATTCTTTACTTTCCTCGGTCCCTACATATATAAAAAAATTAATAGGTTTCTGTGTATCCACCCCCTAAACACTTATCAATGCAACATTACTGTTCTAGAATGGCTTCTAAAGCTATCTTATAATGAAACTGAAGATCTCTTGACGGTTCTGGAGTAATCATTTGCGCTCACAATCACTGACACACACACACATACATACATGCATACACAAAACACACTTACTCACACACTTATACACACCCACTTAGTTCAACATATTCAAAATGTTATCATGATCTTTTTAGCTTTTATTATTTTCTATTTTTTTTTCTGTTTTAGCTTTTAGTTTCCATTATTATGTTTTCTTTCGTTTATGTTTGCATAACCTGGCTCCGAGCGGAGACCTGGTGACCTGTAACACAGGTAATTTTATACCTACCACAGGCACCAGCGATACTCTACCGAAATATTTTTGTTAATGTTTTTTTTATATTCCTACTCTGTAACCACCTATGTGTATCTCGGTTTTGGTGAGAAAATAAACGATTTATTTATATAAATATTAGGAATCGTCACTGTTTCTCCATATAAACTTTAGCTGTGCCAAATTTCATACTCCTCCGTCCGCGCAATTTTCGTAAAAAGGGGTACAAAGTTTTTGCTTCACGTATTAATATATAGATTATTCTGTACAATGACAACCAAAGTGCACAAAAATTACAACTAAATCCTGTTTTCCAAAATCAAAGCATATAGATATATTATTTCATTTTTGTAAAAAAAATATTACTCAAAAGTTGGTAAATGTTCGGTACTTATGTACAGCTAATATGCCAACTGATTTGCTTACTAAAGGTTTAGGTCCAATTAAGCATAAAGCTTTTGTGACCACTGTTGGCTTAGTTGAAAAATAAATTACTTGTGTTATTTTTATATACCTAGTGGGGGTGTTAGTTTATATAAAAATAATAGGAATGATTAAAACATAAGTACAGTTAGCGCCACCTAGTGTGAATTATGTAAGTCTTATTAAAAATAATTTCGCCTTGGTCTGCTTCATTCCAAGTCAAACTGTCAAGCACGTTGTTTAATTAAATATAACATTAAGATCCTGTTTATGTATTGTTGCAGAGTGAGCATATTGACATGCTTTATTTAACAGCAGAACCTGGCCATTCTCACAGAATATATTTGGGTGAAATAACAAATGTCTAAGTATGTGATACGCAAAATACTGTGCCTGTATCAACAAAATCTTTTAACACTGCAGACCAGTCACCAAAAACAGAAAAGGAGAATATTATTTATGCAAAATGTAGAAGACATTTAAAAGCTATCTGTCAGCTCCGAAATTGTATTAGGCACCTAAAGGCAAGGAGTATCTTAAATATAATTAATGAAGATGCTTCAGTGAAAAAGTTATCGGAGTAAGTGACGCCGATCTTTGCTCTGTTGTTACAAGGGCAGATAAGAAACTTTAAAAAGAAATCCACTGGGTGGAGATGGACAAAGCCAGAAAAATTACTGCTCTGCGAATATATAAAAGGTCGCCTACATGTTATCGACTGCTGCGGAGGCTATTTCATCCTCCTTCTCCTACTAAACTTTGTTGAATAAGGTACATTTTGGAGTTGGAGTTAATCAGCCAGTTTTTTAAAGTTTTAAACAGGTTTGCCAAGACATATTTGATGAGATGTTATTGAAAAACATTTAAAGATGACTTGATTGAAGGATAATACCATGAATCACATGGCCGAGCTCCACTGATTGCTGCATATGCTTAAAGTTTTTATGATGGGATTAGGCACCGACTAAAGCAGCCAATTGCCCATTTCTTCTCAAGTGGGTTTTCTACTGCAGATAGACTGGCAGTACTGATAAAAGAGGTAATTGCACCCGTATACATGTTTTGTTGGTAGAGCTTATATACAAATTTATTGGTGTTAGTAATGTGTAATAGACATATTAGTTCTTAATTTTCGTTCGGAATTAGGCGTATACCACTGAAATGGTTTGAAACTTACTTTAACAAAAGACGTCAGTATGTAAAAGGTGGTAGGTGAGTTATGTCAGCTCAAAACAAAATATTGCTAACGGTGTGCCGCAGGGAAGCGTACTTGGCCCGACGTTATTCATTCTCTACATGAACGACATTCATAGCACTATATTACAAAATGCAGATACCAGTTGCTATGCCGATAACACTGTCAACATATTTCATGGCAAATCTTGGGCATTAGTACATGAAAAAGTACAAAACGGCGTATGCAATATACAGCAATAGCTCGACCTGAACTTACTTTCTTTAAATGTTTCAAAACAAACTTCGTGCGCTTTTACAAGACACACTCATCAGCACCCAAACGTGAATATACTATTAAAATTCACCATACCACGTGCAACCCGCTCTTATGCACCTGCGAGACTATTAAACAGGTTGATTGTATAAAATATGTCGGTATCTTAATTGATAGCAAGCTCTCCTTCATACCACATATTGAGCTACTAGCAAAACGTGTCAGTAAATTGATTCACATAATGAAGCTCTTACGTAACTCAGCCAATAAAAATGTTTTACATCTCGTTTATATGGCATTGTGTGAATCTATTCTCAGTTACTGCATAACAGTCTGGGGTGGAGTCAGCATTACCGCTATGTTACACATTGAATGAGCCCAGAGATCTGTTGTCAAGGTCATGTATAGAAAGCCTTTCAGATTCCTCCAAACTGTCTTTACAAAGAAACCACAATACTCAATGTGGCGACAATTATATATCCTGAAAATGGTTTTGAAGCAACACAGGATAATAATACATTCACCTGAATGCCCTCAGGTATTAAAACATAGTTTTCTGATGCCCAAAAATTCGAGTTAAAACATTTGCCCAACACTTGCAAGAATTCATGCTTATTTACATATATAATAAAGTAGTAAAACTATGTGATATCAAGCACTTCAAAACGTATCAGGTCAAGAATATAATTCATAAATGGCTTCTTTATCATATTCTGAAACCGAAAGTTTCCTAAAAGTGATAACCTAAAATATTATACACACATACACACACACACACACACACACACACACACACACACACACACGCACACGCACACGCACACGCACACGTACACACACACTCAAATGCACGCAGGTACACGCTTTGCACACTACCTATATTGTTTCCAAAATTATTCTATGCCTTCTTATCTAATACTAACTTGCTTAAACTGTAATTTTTTTAACTTAGTACTGGAACCACTCAAGTATTCCACGAGTTAGGCCTGACCATGTGTGGAGTTCATGAGCAATTTTTCCTTAATCTACAAGTTATGTTTTGGTAATTTTAATACATAAGTACATTTTAAAGTCTATTGTATAAGGAAACGTCTGTATATATTTTTGGCAAATAAAAATCTTATCTTATCTTATATATTGGTTTTGCCAGGGTACAGACCCTTCCGGTGAAATAAAGTAAATTGCTAATGCGTCCCTAATATTATCGCCGGCACTTTTTTTTTGTGAATCATATTTCTTTGAACATATGGTTTTAGAACGTGAGGTAAAATTCCAAACGCTGCATCACCGACAATCATATAAGGGAACCTTGTTTCGTTGGTGTTCGGTAATAGTCTCGGTTTCGGTAGATTTATATCGCCATTTTGAAGCTTACTAAACAAATTACTGTCCTTGAAAATTGTTGAGTTAGAATCCGTTCTACAAACACCCACATTAAGGTATGTAAAGCAGTAATTAGCATCACAAAGAGCCAACAGAACGATAGAAAAATATTTTTTGTAATTACTGTACAAACTTCCACTATGTGCGGGACTAATAATACGAATGTGTTTGCCATCTATGGCTCCGACGCAATTAGGGTAATTAGCTTGTGCTTCTAAACCCTCTGCGATTCTTAACCAAACCTCACGCGACGATGGAAATTTCAAAGTTTCGTCGTGCAAAATAGCCCAAATTTTTTTACACACTTTTGTGACGATTTTACTGATAGTTGATTCGCCGAGCCGATAGTGGTAATGTAGATCTACGTAGGAATTTCCTGTGGCCAGGAACCAGAAAATAAAATGCAATCATTATTTGTGATAGTGTATCTGGAAAGGGCCCACTTTGTCTCTGAAATGCAATCATTTTGTAGCTTGCTAATAGGAACGAATTTTAATAAATATTCATGCTTAGAGAACCTTATTAACAAACAACAAAGTGGTACCTTTTCAGACGTCTTATTATATTTATATATAAGTACATTATTTTCTTTTTTGTGTCAGAAAAAATAGTACAGCAGCGTTGGAAGACTGCGAGAGATGCTTATATGCACTGTAAAAACTCTCTAAAAAGTACTGTCTCTGGTTTAGGAGCTGGTAAGAAAAAGGTGTACGTATACATTAACAAAATGAGATTTTTGGATAAAAACATGACGTTGAAGTGGAAGATTCCATTAATACTGGTACGCAAAGCGCACCTGACGAGATTGATACAAATAGTGTTGATACACTAAGTACATCAAATCAGGACATGTCGAATTTGGAATCTCAAGTTAATTCTGTACAACCAGAGACGAGTAATTCTTCACAAAAAACGACTGACCCTAATATATACAAATATCCGAAAAATCTGCGAAAGAGGAAACACTCGGATAATGATGATTTCGATAAAGAAAAGATGGCTATGTTTAGAGATAATGCTACGCTATTGAAAAATGAGGACTTATCTTTTTTATGTCTCTATTACCGCTGGTGGAAAAATTTTCATTACATCAAAAAATGATTTTAGGCGCAGAAAGATTTTAAAAAAAGCAATGGAGATTGCAAATATTTCAAATCCGTATGAAACCAATAGACCTGATTCTTACACTCGTATTATTCTCGAAATCCGGATTAGTCATATACTTTTCAAAACACCTCACAAGACTCGGTGAATGTATATGTTCCCACTACTCGGAGCTCCGAAACTGAAATAATAAGTCGAGGATACCATACTATTCCCACATATTCGGATTCGAGATATACTTTCACGAAATGTCAGGCGCCGTTTCACAAGACTCGGTGAATGTATACGTTCCCACTGCATGCAGCTCTGAAACAGAAACTAAAAGACGAGGATACCAAACTATTCCCAAAGAAACACCAAACGAAGATAATTAGTATTTTTCTTTTTAAAAATTAATACTATTCCTACTACAACTAGAATAAATAAAAAGCTTATTAATAATATTTTGTTTTATTTTCTAACCTCCGACGCTAAAAGAGGGGTGTTTTAGGTCTATCTATCATCTGAAACTGCGTTATGCGGACGCCCGCGACGGACTCTATACACGCGCGTGGACTCTCGAGTTGGCTGCATGAAAACGCAACGCTTCCCGTCGCGGAGACTGGATCATGGAACGTCGCTAGTAGTTTTGCCAAACTATCGATAATAGCGTTGCCGAATTATAGATCGTTTTCGTTTTTACGGAGCCCACGCTTATATTCGCCTGTTGACTGTCACGGGCGTTCGCTTAACCTTTTTACGGTTGGTGAAAATAGATACGTAACTTTGCACACGACTGTTCCCTACAGCGATCGGTTTCGCATTGCGGGATCTTTTCTGTGTCATACGCGACCGACGGTGCGCTCGACCGACGTACGCAACCGACGGTGCGCTCGACCGATGTACGCGACCGACGGTGCGCTCGACCGACGTACGCGACCGACGTCAACGTAGGAGGAAATCAAGGCTTAGGCCGCTTTTAGTGCTCGACCGACCGTCGGTGCGTACGTCGGTCGCGTTTGTTATTTGTATGAAAATTCACAAGTCGTGACAGTGCTCGACCAACCGATACTCACGCGTACATTGCTACGCACTGTGTACGAGGACCGTCGGTCAAGCGCGTTCGCATAAGTGCCGTCGGTCGACTGACGCGTTATGGAAACATATTAACGCGTTCAGTGCTACACCGATTGGTGGACCGACCGAATACAGATGCGCGAATCAATATATTATATTATATACAATTATTAATATAATATTGTTTGATTTTATAGGTATCATTACTTTTTAGTGATTTAAGTAATTTTGATCAAATATGGCATATATCAACACCGAACGCCTAATTACCGAAGTTCATCTTCGTGAACTTCTGAGGGACAAAGGCCACGTGTTGTACAAAGACCGTGATGCCAAGTTAAAACTTGGCATCACGGTTTTTGTATAACACGTGGCACGTGGCGTGTATAAACTGGAAGGCCTAAAGGCCTGGGAAAAAGTTTGTACGGCGTTGTGTCCGAATTTCGATGAAATGTCGCCGAGTAAACGAAAAAATAACTGTAAGTAAAAAATAAAATACCTTTATCTTCATGTTTATTTATTTATTTTGATACATAAACAAATTCAAAATATACTATTATTTTGCCACGACACCGCATCTTCTGGAGATATAAAGTAATTAGCAAACTTTTCTCTCAACATGTCCCCTGATCTAATATTATATTATATAAATATAAAATAAAATCATTTATTTCGGACATAATCCATATGAGTTAGTAACAATTTTCTTACAAACTATGTTCGTAAAAATATATACTCTTGTCGTGGGTTAACGATTCGAATCCTGCAATTTTTAATATATCCTCGAGTTTGTAACCATCTCGTTTTCTGATATAATTGTGTAACACACAACCAGCTTTGATAATTTTAATTGTGTTTTCCAAGGAAGTGTTCATTGGTCTGTGGAATATTCTGAATTTGTTACTTATTATGCCGAATGTAGACTCGATGTATCTCCTTGCATGACTAAGACTGTACTTAAATATTTTATTTTTGTAAGTCATGTAACATGACTTACAAAAATAAAAGTAGTAACAAGATCTAAAAGGTCTAGAGATGAAGCTGATTTCGACAAACAAATGATGCAAATGTTCAAAGAGCTATTCTCTTTCTCTTAAAATGCAAAAAAATTACGGTATTGCATTTTTCACTTCACTTTTATCTATAACTAATACATTTTCTATAACTCAAAAATTAACTTTTCGTTCCGAAGTTCTTAAATAGTTATGATGATTCATAGTAATAACATAGCTCCAAGTCGTCCCCAGTCTTCCATTATGACATACACGGCGCCAGAGTCACATTCATCTCATTCACAACATGTACCTGCCCAAGAATCCGTTCAGCAGCTCACAAATTATTTTCTAATATTCATTAGGCATTATGGTTTCCAACGAAGAGCAACCAGATCAAGCAAGCGGAACAACCGATTTTTCTGACCTCTTTGTATTTAAACGAAACTGATCAGTTTCATACAATGTATATTTTTTGTTATTTGTGTTTTTTTAATCCCGAAATAAAAACCATAATACGATTGATGTCTGGATTTATTTTACTTACCTTAAAGTGACTGCAAGTCTTTCCACAGGTGAAAAAGGAGCTCGAAATAAGTTTGGATGTTTTAAGTTGTCTTGTAATTTCACTGATAAATTCATCAAAACTTTTGATCGACATATCTAATCTTTATTTATCTAAATACATCAAAACGCGTTAAATATGTAGATTCATGATTTACTGAGAAGAACCCAAATTTGAATTTTTAAACTATTTTTTTTTGTCAAACTAGCAGTACGTAGTCGAATCCACTCGTAGTTATAAAATTAAATAACAATTCCAATTTGAACTATTTTATTGCTTACAAGTGTAGAATCAGTGCGGAGAACAATATTAAACATTATTCTAGTGTATAAGTGATATCTGAAACATTATAAATAAACAATAACTTTTAAAACTGTATTGGCAAGTGCATGTCTACCCTATATTAATATAATATAAACATAATTTGTGTAAAATCATACTTATTCGGTGCTAAGTGTGGAAGTGTGTGCGCATCCTTATACAAGTCGTTGTATGACGGTTATGGTTTATAACACCAATCAAGTTGCGCTGTATTATTCACCAAGACATATTTTCAATAACAGCGCCATCTAACAATATTGCAGTGTAACCTCAAGCCAGGTCGATATCTTCAACGCAATCCCCGCTATGCCGTCAGCTAAGTGTGGAGGGTGTTCCCGCTTTATTTCGCCAACAGAGGCCGCTAGGTGCAATAAATGTTGTTTATTATTTCATCGCGCCTGTGCAGGGCTGCCGCTAAAAGGAGGTAAAACCACGGTTTGGCAATGCCCGGATTGTTCTAAAACGGTGCCCAAAAATAACGATGCGGGAACCCCCGTAATACACACACACGAAGAAAATAGTTCCGACGAGTTTCAGGACACCAGCCCTGCAAAAAGCGTGAGCGGCGGTGCGGAACTTGTATTGGGCATAACAGCGGAACTGCGCCTGTTTAGGGAGGAGTTAAGCTCAATACGCGAGGAATTCCAGGCGTTCCGAGAAGAATGTGCGCAGCTAAGGAATTCTATTAAAACGTACAATGAGCGTTTGGACGGCATTGACAATAGGCTGAGCGCACTGGAGCAGAAAAACCGCACACCAGAAGGTCAGACAGCGGTAGACGAGGTGGTAGCTCAGCTAAAGCAAGAGCTAAACGACCGAGATCAGGATCTTCTATCGACTGACCTGGAAATCACCAACATTCCAGAGAACAGGGGCGAGAATCTTGTCCATATCATGACAGCCATGGCGGTGAAATTGGGTGTCGGCATGGAGGAGCGCGACATAGTGAGCGTGGATCGTATCGGCGGCAGACACATCAACGCAACCAGCCCGGAGGGGGCCCAGGAGGTGCGCCCGCGCCCCGTAGTCGTGCGCCTGGCGCGGCGAGACGTGCGCGACGAGCTGCTGCGTGCGGCGCGAGTGCGGCGGGGCGCGACCACTGCAGAACTCGGTGTGTCGGGTTCGCCGAGGCGGTTTTACGTCAATGAACGCCTAACAAAGATGAACCGGATGTTATTTCGACAGGCGCGGGAGTCAGCACATCGTCTTGGCTGGCGGTTTGTGTGGACAAAGCGAGGTCGCATACTTGCCAGACAAAAGTCTGGTGATTCGGCCTTTTTTGTCCGCACAGAAGCTGATTTACGGCGTATCTTCAACGAAAATAATCCTCAGTAAACCGCGTAAATATATTTTAAAGCTAAAACATATTGTTCTTAAATTAATTAAGTATATATGTCGACTAGCATTCCAGTCATGTCGTTTAATATCACAAGGTTGTCATATTTACACATTACTTTTGACTGATAATTGCTTTATTCAATTGTATTGTCACAAGCTGCCTCTTGTCATTACGATAATACCAATCTATTATAACTATATTATACATTATATTTCTATACACAAAGATCACTTATATATCAACATAAAACTGAGCGCCTTGCAACTAACACAAAACAACAGCTGTACGCATAGTAACAACATCATACACAAATACTATGCCTACATACAATATGCTAAAATGTGCGAGGTACTATCTGATATTGTGTTGAACGCCATTTACCATACGTATAATGATTGGTAGCAAGTACTTGAAAGTTGGTTTATTTAACGCGGGATCGCTTGCAACTAATCAGGATGAGTTTTTGATAGCCATGAGTACTTACAGTGTAGATATAATGGCGATCAACGAGACATGGTTACGACCGGGTGAAGACGGACGAGCTCCCTGTGTCCCAGGTTACCGATTAAAACACGTGCCGCGTCCAGTATCGGTCCGCGAAGGGCGTGGAGGCGGGGTGGGCTTTTATATAAAAACCGGATTGAGTGTCAGACTTAGACTTCATCCGGAACAATTTCAGGTGGAGCAAATATGGCTTTCTATGAATGTAAATAAGAAAAAAATACTCATAGGTACAGCGTACCGCCCACCATGGTTAGATGTGGACCGGTTTCTTGATGCGATGACGGAAAGTATTACCGCACTCGCTCCATATGACCACGTTGTCTTACTGGGCGATCTAAACATTGACATGCTGGCAATTAATAATAATAACACAACAAAGCTTAACAACTTTATAAACTACTGCGGACTTGATCAAATTGTTAACATGCCAACACATTTTGTAGGTAATAGTGGTACATTGATAGATGTTATATGCACAGATGCCCCATACAAAGATTTAATTATTGACCATATAAGTGACCTTGGGCATCATTCATTCATTACATGTCAATTATTATTAAAAAAGGACAAAGAGAAAAATAGAATTGTTGTGTATCGGCCTCTTAAGGATATACTTATAGATAAGTTTGAGCGGGACCTCGGTCTTATACCATGGGATCATATACGTAACCTACAAGATGTTAACGTGATGGTGTCTACCTTTAACGCGCACATACATAGCATATTTGATTTACATGCTCCCATCAAATGTAAGTTGTTTAAGTGCCGCCTGACGCCATGGATCACTGAAAACATCAAATTAATGTTTAAGCTGCGAAATGAAGCGCGTTGCCGATATCGACTCACTAAACTCGAAGACCACAGAGTGTATTACCTTCAACTTAAAAAAACCGCTATAAATGCTTTAAATAATGAAAAGCGGGCTTATTTTACTCAACATATAAATGAGCATATGAATGACTCCAAAACATTATGGAAAAATTTAAAAGAACACGTATACCCGAGCAATAACAACTATAACTCTCTGCCTAATTATTTATGTGATCCTGACGAGATTAATAAAGCATTTTTGGATGTACCGGGTAATTCCAATGCCGCCATTTCGCAACTTACATTTTTCGAATATCACAGGCATGGGCAAACAACCTTCTCTTTTAAAAACGTGTCCGAAAAAGCAATTTCTAAAGCAATTTATAAAATTTCGACAAATGCGCAAGGGACAGATGGCATCACGAAGGACATGATACAACTTACGCTGCCCCAGTCCCTAAGTACAATCACCGCAATTATAAACCGGTCGCTAGACACTAATACCTTTCCCGAATTGTGGCGCAGCGCAATCGTCCGGCCGATACCAAAAAATAGTAACCCGCTGTCAGTCAATGATCTTCGCCCAATCAGCATACTGCCATGTCTGTCAAAGATACTTGAGCGTGTAGTTTACACTCAGGTATCCGACTACTTAGAGGCAAATGATATTCTGCCTGAGCTTCAGTCGGGCTTCAGGTCTGGACGTGGTACTGCCACAGCGCTGGCAGACGTAGTAGGCAGTATCCTTGAAGCCCGTGATCATGGTGAGGGGACACTACTCACACTACTTGATTATACCCGGGCATTTGATGCTATTAACATGAATCTGCTGTTATCAAAACTTGCATACTACGGCTTTGACCAAAATTCTGTAAAATGGTTTGATAGTTACCTATGCAAGAGGTCGCAGAGAGTTGAGCTTCGTAAAGAGGACGGTTCCACTATAACATCATCATCGCGGTTAGTAACCAGAGGAATACCACAAGGTTCTCTGCTCGGGCCCCTTCTTTACATTATATACAGTGCCGATATTACAAGATGCATGCGAGTATGCAAATATCATATGTATGCGGACGATATCCAGCTGTATTTGTCATTTAAACCCAGCGATACATTATTATCGGTACAAAAAATGAACGACGAGCTGGAAAGAATAATAACTTGGTCTGAATTGAACTCTCTAGTACTAAATCCCCGTAAATCTAAGTTTCTTATCATGGGAAGCAAGAGTCAAATCGGTTCCATATTATGCGCCCGACCAGATATAAAAATAAAAAGTGATAGTATTAACCGCGTAGATAGCGCTTGCAATCTAGGATTAGTCATAGATCCCGAACTACGTTTTGAAAAGCATATAGGTACCATGGTTAGGAATTGTTTTTATAGGCTAAAACTTCTTTACCGTTTCAAGCAATATCTCAGTGTCGAGATTAGAAAAAGACTAGTGGACAGCCTAGTACTGGCAAAGCTTAACTACTGTGACACCGTATACGGGCTATGCTTATTATCTAGAACCGAAAAACTCATACAACGGGTCCAAAACGCATGCGCTAGATTCTGTTTTCATATACCACGTCGTAACCATGTCACGCCATTTTTAAATGAAGGCGATATGTTAAAAATGCAGGCAAGGCGAAGACTTCATCTGGCAAATTTATTATTCGGTGTTATAATCACAAAAAAGCCTAAATACCTCTATGCACAATTGGATTGGAGGCAAGATCGTTTAAAATACCATACACGATCCACAACAGTGCCGCTGTCCGTCCCAATGTATAGAACCACTGCTTTTAGAGGTTGCTTCAAATACGCAGCCACCAAATGCTGGAACAGCATCCCGCCACCGTGTCGATCTAAAACAAGTAAATTTACGTTTAAAAAACACTTTAAATCATTTCTCTTAAATGAACAAAAGCAAAAAGGAAATTATAATCACTTACCTCTCTGTTAACGATCAAAATGCATGTCGGGAGGCTGGTTTTGCATTTTGTGGTCCCGTTGGCTGCCTTTCTATTTGCAAGTTATAGATAACAGCATAGAAAAATCCGCTAGTGAGCATGATGTTTTGTTTGTTGTGTATGAGCGTTGTTTACGAAATTCGCGAGACTCGCGCGCATTGCTGCCGAGCCGGTTTGGCCGTGTATTGCGAGGAGCGATCTCTCAGTATCACGCGAGTTGTTTTATCCCCCTCTATGCGCGGTGTAAGGGAGACAGATGGATCGCGGCGCCCGTGTAATGTACGTCATCCATTGATTAAATTTAGTTCAATATAAAATTATTATTCTTGTCGTGACGGCACGGATGGCACGTTTATGTGTGCCTCGCCTCTGCCGGTGGGGAGTGTTGTGGGTTGGATCACCGCATGAGACAAAACGTGCATACTGTATGGGTTTAATTTTTTTAATTTTTTAATTTTCTTTGTCATTTATTTGTTTTTTATATGGGTTGAGTAATAATTTGTTTTTATCTCTGGGTACGTATCTTTGATTGTTAGTTGTAAAATTGTATGCAGCTGGCTTGATGTCCGTGCGTAACGGTGGTCTCCATTGAAAATCAGCGTTGCGATATCACATCGGTTTTATCGCAACATCAATGCTGAATGGAGACCATTTGTTGCCACAATAGCATAATGTGTATATACATATATATATATATATATATATATATATATATATATATATATATATATATATATATATATATATATATATATATATATATATATATGTATATATATATTTTTTTTTCTTTTTTTAATTTTAACTGTTTATTTAATTGTCTTTTTTATTATTTTGTCTATTTTGTAAGAAAAATATGTAATCATATTTCTTTGTGGCAATAAAGAATGATTTCTTTCTTTCTTTCTTTACAGGAAAATACATTAAATATTGCTTTGAAAATATAACGAGTGTATTTTCTATTGATAAAACAAAAATTGTAAATTTCTGCTGTCAACTTATTTTTGGGAACAAAGAAGAAGATTCCTTGTATTGCGCACACGATAAATTTAATCATAAGTGGAGTTTTTTAATAAACAATACAAATTTTCAATTCAAACTTTGCTGATCAAATAAAATGTATTGTGACCTATATTAAGAGTGATTCCACCGTTTCGTCCGATTCACTTTTCCAGGTCAAAAGTTGGCACTAATGTTAAACTTGATCAAAATATTTTCATTTAATAGGCTTACATATAGTTTAATAGAGTTAAATACAATAATAAAAAAAAAAACAAACCAAAAACATGTCAAAGGAGACTGGCGGGTCTTAGGAACGCTCGGCCTGGTCACTTACACGGATAATTTCAATGTAGCCTGATAGCATTATTATTTAGAAAACCACGTATGGTTGTAATTTTTTCCAAAAACTTTTCTGAAAATAAATATAAGACAATAACTTATGACATTGACGTAAGGTTATGTCATGCACGAAAACTTCGTAAACACTTTAGCTATGACATTATTTCACTAAGATAAAGTGAATATCATATAAGACGCTCTTTCTAAAATGAGTGCCTTCATCTTTCCTTTGTCGTCGTTCGTTCTAGGCTCACAGGTTTGACACAGTTCAGGCAAATACGCAACTGACCTATTTCTCTAAATACAGAATAATTAGTATTATACCTAATTATAAAGGTGAAACAAAAGATAACACAAGCTGTTATCTTTTCTATCACATTTATAATTAGAGTTAAGGCTATGTTTTTAGTTTATATCAGAGAATATTTAAATAAAAACGACTATTTAATTTAGTAAATCATGGAAAACCAAAGGCATTGTGATAGCTAGCAAAACTAAAAGAACTATGTACATACGATCTAAGAGAAGTAATTGCAAAAACAACAAAATTAATTATAATAAATACTGTAACATTTTTAAGCGAGTTATAAATGAGTCTAAAAAGATATCCAATAGAAAGTACGTATTAAATAGCGATAATACAACTAAGGCTACTTGGTCTTTAATAAAACAACAAACTCAAAATATTAACACACTAAAACCTACCATAGATTACATCATTCATAACAACACAGATTTAAAATCGCCCACAGATATTTTTAATGCTTTTAACAAAATGTACATTACACAAAATCACGATTCTACAGTCAAGCATAACCAGGTGATCGATATTGCTCAAAATTCGAAATCCATTTTTCTTTTCCCTGTTGATAAACGCGAAATCATAAACATTACAATGAACCTCAAAAACAAGACAGCTGGGGTATTGATGATATTCTAATAAATATTGTAAAGGATAGCATAAATTATACAGCAGACGCCCTTGTACACATCATAAATTTGATGTTGGAAGGTGGGGTATTTCCGGAGAGCCTTAAAGTAGCTATAATTAAACCCATACATAAAAAAGGATCCAAGCATGAGATAAATAACTACAGATCGATTGCACCATAACCGAGTTTTAAAAAAATTCTAAAATGCTTATTCATACCAGATTAGTTAGATTTTTCGACTGTCACAGCATTCTTAGTGCTAACCAATTTGGCTTCCAAAAAAATAAAAGCACAGCCAGCGTTAGCAATGTTAAAACTTTTTGAAAGTATATGGGATGGGATAAATAGAAAGAAAACGTGTACCGCTTTATTCTTAGATATGTCTAGAGCATTCGACTGCGTAGATTTCGAAATTCTCTTACATCAGTTAGAAAACACCGGCATCAGGGGAGTAGCAAATAATTTAATAGAATCTTATTTAAGAAATAGAAAGTAAGCTACAGTTATTGAGCACTATGAGAAATAATCCAAAACGCTACTTTCTACGCAATCAAGCTTTGAAAATGTTCTATTAGGGGTACCGCAGGGTAGCATATTGGGGCCATTATTATTTTTGGTTTATGTAAACAATCTCCCAAACACAATAAAACATTTGTGTGTAATGTATGCGGATGACGCAACTATTTTTATTAGTAATGACAGTTTGAGTAAAGAAGAATATAATATTGAAATAAACAATACGATAGAGACAGTAACTAGCTGGCTACAATCCATAAATTTGAAAGTTAACCTCACAAAAACTAAGCTAATGCAATTTAGGAATTATAAGTATAAACAACCAATTTAAATATACATCATTCAAATACCGCGATTGAAGAAGTAGAACAAATAAACTTTCTTGGGGTCACTATAGACCACCACTTAAATTGGAAAGGTCATATAGAGAAAGTCAATAAAAAATTATCATCTTACTGTTACACTTTGTCCATACTTGTTGAAACAGCTTCCCCAAATATTGCTAAAACAGCTTATTTTGGTTACGTTTATCCTCTGTTAACTTACGGAATTATATACTGGGGCAATTCATGTGAAATCCAATCTACATTTGTCTTGCAAAAAAGATGTTTACGCATTATCTATAACATTTACAATATAGAATCGCTTAGAACTGTTTTTTGTGAAAAGGGTTTCCTTACGCTCACAGGTATTTATATTTTGCAGCTTTGTCTATTTGTAAAAAATAACATCACGTCTTTTAAGCTTAAGTGTAATTCCAAACCTAATGAACGCAGTAAATATAATTTAAATTTGCCAAATGTAAAAAACATAGCCTATTATAAAACCGCATATATAACAGCAATTAGGGTATTCAACCATATACCTGTAGATATAAAAAAATTCAAAGGCAAATTGTTTAAAACTATCTTAAAAAAATTGTTAATTAAATCTGCATTCTACAATATGCAAGAGTATTTTGCCTTCAAGTCATCCAATGGACTTTTAAAATTTCTATATTTTTTATTATGTCCATACTTCTAAAATTTACTTTTTATTTATACTATTGCAA
The DNA here is from genome assembly GCA_963675205.1 of Catocala nupta. Classification (NCBI taxonomy): domain Eukaryota; kingdom Metazoa; phylum Arthropoda; class Insecta; order Lepidoptera; family Erebidae; genus Catocala; species Catocala nupta. The sequence continues at coordinate 9,254,377 of OY776108.1, read as the reverse complement.
TGCTCGACAGGGTAGACTGTTGAAACGAAATCTAATTTTAAGAACACATTTATGTACTTACACAGTTTAAGCAATAAATGTCTTTGTCTTTGTCTTTGAGTATTTTATTAATTTATTCACGTAACATAATAATATTTCATCCAGGAATTGTGCCGGAGGTTGCATGTTATTTTGATATCTAGCCCAGCCTAAGTACCAAATAATCGACATAATATGCGCACAACAGCCTACTGTTCGCTTTCCGACTATACAATTGTAATAGAATTGCGAAATTACTACTCTGCCAGACAAGTTATTATTAATTAAAATATACACAAAATATATTTGCCGGCTCACATGCCTACTTTGTATCCTTCCTCTTAATAATCATTCATTGTTATTTTCAAGGCCTGATAGTATGTTGTCATCAACCTCACGGCATACTTCAATAGTAAAGCAACCATTAGCCCTGACATGCTCACAATAATAAGATCTAGCTTGCTTTATTTGATATCTGCCTAAACATATTAGTGACATTTCTGATAAAGAGGGGCGAGGAAAATCTTGGAGGTTATTGTTATTAGCATCTATGCTAGTAAATTGCGCTCGTCTTTTATTAAAATTATTTTCCATAAAAACATCTGCTATTGAATTATTTACGTGCATATTCCTCTGAATAATTGTTAATATGTCTCCTGCATCCTCTCTGTCTGTTATCAAACGATGAAACTTATTTAATTAAATCAACAGATTGCGCTCAGTAACATTTTGTCTTGTTAAATGACCTAAACCTACATGATTAGGTACAAAATGCTGCCTCAATATATTTCGAACTTTGGCCATCAATTCTTCTAATCAGGGATTGAAAGCGGTAAAGGTATAAAGGTATGGTCGCGGTATAAAATTACGATACAGCTTTGATTTAAAGGTTGAGCCAAAACGGTTGAGAATTACGGTTGTATCGTAACCGTAATTCTCAACCGTTTTGGCTCAACCTTTAAATCAAAGCTGTATCGTAATTTTACGGTTGAGAATTACGGTTACGATACCGCTAAGAAAAGAAGAATACCTGTATTTTTTACGGTACTATTATACCTTTATATTACTAGTACCTTAACCGAAACCATGTCAACTTGAAGATTTTCATGTGGAGACTTGACCGAACGATGTTACTAGTATTTGTAATCGTCACATATGACAATCAAAGCATTAATTAAATATTCTTACTGTTACATTGACGTGTTGTTTATTAGTTTGATTGCCGTATCATCTTAAATTACCTACGAGCAAATACACAGATGGGAAGAAAACGAAAGAATGCGGTTTACTTACTCTTACTTTTCATACGATAAAACCTCAAAATGTTCAAAATGTTTGGACCCTAGTTGTGAAGTAATCGTCAAGGTTAGTATGCACTTTTCATTCTATCTACCCTTAGACACGGTAATGTTATCTAAAAGTATTTTATCTTCGTACAAACGGTCGGAACGCGAGATATAGGTATCTACGCGTGTCGAGCTCGGTAGGTACATACAGGTACACAACCCGTCGCGAATACGGCGCGCCTGAACGGACGGTGTGATGATTTTGTAAGCAGTAAGATTGCAATTTGAAATTAGTGCTAATACTTGCATAATAATTATGGCAAAGTGCAATGATAGACTGTATAGTGCTATTTACGGTTGCTCGAATGTAATGTTTCCCAAAAGGGTTTTTAATTAATAGTTTTATCCAAATGCTGATTTTTTATACTATAAATACTTTTCCTACAATAAAATCTCAAAATGTTCAAAAAAATTTTGGTAAAACTTTTATAAAACTTTTCGTAGGTACGTCCCAGTCGCGGTGTGAATAATTTTCAGTTTAAATGAAGGTTGACTTTTTTAAAATCTACTAATCAAAAAAGACAACATGATTTTTATTGAAGACTTACTATGCCTCCCTTCCCTTCATTTGCAACAACATTAATTTGTTTACATTAAAAAATACAACATTAACCATCATTAAAATAGAACGTAACTTAACTAGGTACTTAGGTACAAGAAATTTAAATACTGTAGGCGGGCAGTCTCACCGCGTGTTTGTAGGCGCGGCTGTAGGTAATTATTTTAAAAACAGAGACGAGTTACAATACTGTTAGATAACATTACCGTGCCTTAGATATTATAACTGTAGGTACCTATATAATATGCAACATCTCATTTTATAAAGGCAATTCCTCGTTTGTATTTAAAAAAAAAATATTTAATATGCCTATTGTCCACACGCAACTATGTCGTATGAAATTGTCAATTCATGGGCTAACTTCGAATATTGCCCTTGTAGAATTAGAAATGTTTTATAATATACTTATTTCACAAAATTTAATTTTTATTGTTTACCTACAATTTAATAAACAACATGCACTTTACCTATATAAGTATATTTAACATAATTACCTATTTTTTATTTCATTTATTATTTTACACAATTTTATGGCTTAAAAATTGAGGTTGTCGATTTCATGTTAACATAGTATTACAAATGTTGGGCACGCCACGATCGTGGCGGTAAGTCCCGTTTTTGAGGAGTGGCTGGAGAGGCGGCATGGCGCCCTCACCTTCCGGCTGACACAGGTTCTAACTGGCCACGGTTGTTTTGGCCAGTTCCTGTGTCGTATACGCCGGCAAGAGACGCCCGGTTGTCACCACTGCGGCGACTGCCGCGACGTTGTTGAAGACACGGCGCTGCACACTTTGGCGGTTTGCCCCGCCTGGGCATCGCAGCGCCGTGATTTGATCGCGGCAGTCGGATCGGTTGCCCTCTCGCTCCCGGCCGTAGTTCAGTCTATGGTCCGGAGTGAGAGGTCATGGAACGCCGTCGCCTCCTTCTGTGAGGAAGTAATTTCCATCAAGGAGGCGGCGGAGCGGGAGAGGGAGCGTTTACACCCTCTCCCCAACCGCAGAGCCGGGCGCCGGAGGGCGCGCGATGACCTCCAGCCACCCTGAGGTTTGACCTGGGGGTGGCGGTTGTGGGCCTGCCCGCCATCCGTTCAGCACCAGGTCCGAGAGGCGGCGTGCGTGTTCCCACGCGCGCCTCTGTGTCGAGTCCGTCTCCCCTCTAGGGGAGACAGTAGGGTTTTATCTGACGTAGTGCCTATTTTGGGTAGGTCTTTCGTGTAGTGGCCTGCCGTTTCATACGGCGGGCCGTAACCTCGGCGGGGTCGCGACCGCATGTGAAAGCGATTCGCGCGGCCCCGTCGATAGTGGTTATGTCGAGGAACACCGTGGTAGGTTTAGTCGGTATTCCGGGAGGTACATTGTCTTTTAACATCTTTCTTTTACCCCGGCGAGTCCGACATAATCCCTCCGCCCGCCCCCGCGGAGAGATATGCGTCATAGCATTCCCCCACGTAAAAAAAAAAAAAAGTATTACAAATGTTGTTCCTGAACTACAAACATTAAATGTAGTTCGGCAGACCGTGAGAATATTGTGTCGTAAAAGTTACTTGTGTTGGGTTGAACTTAATATCTTCATAGACTGCGCCGCGATAGATCATCGTACATGACACACGGGCGACCAAACTATGAGCACGGGTGGCCGAATTTTTAAACACAACGCCCGGCATTAAGGATCATAGCTTTGTATCGCAGGGGACTTTCCAAACACTCAATTAATATTCACAAAGTACAAAAAAGTGTATATCAGATGTATAATGGTCATCTGATCGATCAGGTGCATATCATGTAGGTAGAGTTTGCATAGTGATTAAGTTCAATATAATTTATGTAGGTATATATTATTTATCTTTCAGGGCGAGCACGGAACAAATTTACTATATAGTAGTATAACATAGTCAACATAGTCAACGACAGAAACAAGTTGAACAAAAGCAAAGAATTTACACAGACAAATGATGAAAATGATCTGAATCTTTCAAATAACAGTAACCGTTCAGACAACTACACAAAATTGCAGAAAACTAGTTCTTCAAAATTTACCTATTTACAAACGCAGTGTGTTAACTTAGTGATAGTACATGGAAGGCCGTTTTCATTGATGGATGATCAGGCGTTTAAGAATATAATAGCAATGACAGCCATTAGCCCCGGAGAATCGCAATCTTTGAACTCACATTCAATAAAAAGAGTAATTGTAGAGAAGGCTGAAAATGGGCGAAAAGACATAGCTAAATATATCAAGGCCAAGCTAATTTAATTAAAAATTGACAGTGCCACTCGACTAGATTGAACATTTTTTGCCGCCAATGTCCAGTATATTGGAAATGCCTCGGTAGTGATTAAAACCTTAGGTATCACAGAGATGTGGAACAGAAGAAGCACATCAGATTACCTATGAGAAAGGTTATTGTACATCATAAGGAAATACGAAATAAACATCGATCAAATCTATACGATAACATCAGATAATGGTGCCAATTATTGGAAGTGAATTTCCAATCCAATGAAATCACATCAGTTCGGTGCGCTGCACACTCACTGCCAAAAATAAACCTACTTTAGACAATAACACACGCTGGAATTCAACTTTCGATATGTTAGAACGTTTGAAAACTTTAAAGGATTTTTGCACAGACGTCTTTGGGGAAGCGTTGTATTGTTCTCAGACCTTTTGGGATGCTATTGACGATTTATTCAATTCTCTGAGACCCGCTAAAATATGCACTAAGAAGTTACAGGAGGAACCGCTTGCCCTGAGTGTTCTTTTTTTACTTTTGGGCAAAAGGTTATTTGGATATATCACACGTACAAACCCCACTCGCCCAGCAGATATGTTTATTTATGAACAGTAGACAAAACATTTTAATGACAAATACCACATTCCTTAGTGCATTGTATTTAGATCCCCGATTTCAGGTCGTATTATCAGGTAAAGAGGAAGCTTTGGCTTTGCAATACTTAAATGCTACATGGCTCCGAATTTTGAAAATTCAAGCTAATGATGCTATTGCCAACCGAGAGAGTGATGATGTCTCCCGTCCAAGTACATCTACAGCAGCAAATGAAAACGATGAATTGGAACGTATGTTGGCACAAAGAGAATAAGAAAAAAGGTGTGAACAACGTGCGCGTTACATTCACACTCGAGCTGATATTACCAATATAATTCAAAAATTTTCGAACCGTACTCGTCTACCATCAAAAGAATACATATTGTCATTTTGTCAGGGAAAAGCTTTGTCAGAGCCACAATTATATTTATAATCTAAGGTGGTGTTTGCAGTGCCAGCCACCCAAGTAAGTGTGGAGCGTCTTTTTTCTTCTTTAAAATTTGTGCTCAATAACTTGCGTTATCATTTAAATGAAAACATCGTTGATGATATTTTAGTAATAAAAATTATCAATAATTAGATGACATGGTTCGTAATAACAGATCTTAAAAATCTTAAATAATGAATCTTCATTAAAACATAAAAAATACGCCAAAGAATCGATCTCAAAATAAAGAAACTAGGAACATAGATGTCACATATAGTCGGAATACATGATTATTAATAATTCGTATGTCTCCTATGTTATTTAATTTTATGTAAGAATAAATAAAACATTTTTTTTATTTTCGTATTGTTATTTATTATCAAGCGACAAATTACATGCGTTATTATGTTTAATATGTGGGTTCGGAATCAGTTAAAGGAACGTCTTTAGAATGTTTTCCTTCGAAGGAATGTAAGAATGCTAATATTCTTAAATGTTAAGTACATAGAGAAGAAAAGAAATCCTTTATTTTATAATTTAGATATCTGAAAAAATTATGATACCGAATTATTATAATACCGAAAACATAAAGATACCGATACCGATACTTTAAGGTATCGAAATTTAAAGGTATGACGTCATACCTATAAACTATTTAACCAAAATCTTTTCGGTTATTCAATCCCTGCTTCTAATGTCCTTTTAGTAATACGTAACAAACTCGAATGTCGTTCATCCGAATCACCTGTTCTTAATTTTATTAAATATGCAGCGAGCTCAATATTTCCTCTTTTAATAACAGAGAATTGTGTAACTTTCGACGTGATTTCCATAAACTGGTCTCTAGAAAACCCTGTCCAATAATACAATATGTTATTAGGCATTTCACCTATATTTGCAAAATTAAGGTTTGCATTTTCTGATTTTAAAACTTCAATAATATCTTCTATATATTCAGCAGTGAATGACTGAATACCAGTTGTGATTGCTGTGTCTCAATCCCCAACTAAATGATTGCTACAATAATCAATAGTTTCTTGGTACATAATAATTCAATTCTGTAAGTAAACGTTTCCTCACCGATAAAGGTACAATAAACCTTTGCTGGTATTCACAAATTAAAAAAATACATCGGTTGCCTGTATCTGCAGCCCGAGTGTAATTTGGCAATATAATGTTATGTCTTGCTGCATAGGAGGAGTTGGTGCTTCTGGTCTTGGAATTTCCTCAGGAAGTGGCTGTGGCAACACAGCAGCTTCATTATCATCAACCTCTTCAACCATTACGGAGGATGATGCTTGTGATGTTGACGGGGCAGAATATTGGTGATGGTCAGCTCGCATCCAACAATGATGGCAAATGTGGTTGCTTAGTTGTACATGAAATAAATAAACATTATCTACACAAACATTAGGTATTATATGTGTGCATTTTGTGATACTATACTTTTGAGGTTTGCTGGTAGCAAAAACTATTAACCTTACAAACATTTAATTGTTATGAGTCAGAATTTAGAGCTAAGCTCTTTGTATTTCCTTCCTTTGCCAGTTAAAAGTGTACATTGTTAAAGTATTTGAAGATTATGAATAAAATAATAAAATAAATACTTGATTAGGTAAAATCCAGTCTGCAATAATGTTGTATACATCGATATCTCTCTCTGAACTTCTTTGTAGTCTATGCCATGCTATGGCAACTCGGAGTAAAACATTTTCTTTCAAAACAACGCCATCTATCAAATCGTTACTGGGAAAAAATTGCGGTGTTGCTATAGTTAAATATATAGTTCTAATGCTGGGAGTTGCCTCCACTAGTAAAAAACCATAAATCAAGAAATAAAATTATAATCACATATTATTCTTGTAGTAAATAAAGAAAAATAACAGAGTAAATTAATTCGAACATAATGAGGTTTTATTATCAGCACAATAATGCAGAAGTTATATTTTGGTATATACAACGTGCAAAATTCTGTTTTTGGCTAGGCACACTTGAATTACAAATGGCTGACTGCGCGAGAGTGTAATTATCTGCTCGTGCGCATTTATTTTCCATTTACAGTAAAGTTCTCGTTATTTCGCAAGTGCATCTATTATCCACGTTGAGTAGAACTTCCGTTCCTCCGTGTTGCTGTGCCGCGTTACAATTCGTTCGTACACTCGTGTTGAGTTGTGTAAACTCCTCAGTGTGGCGCCGTGAACATCATCCAAAATTTGTGAAGTTACTGTGGACTCAACGCATAGGCACTCTTTTGAATTTGGACCTGTAATTGCCAAAAGTGCACAGTGAACTTCAACCATGTCACAAAATTCTAGCTGTGTACCTGGATGTGCTGTGGTTAGGAAATACGGTAAGCAAATACCTATTGTTTTTCTTCCTTAATTTATGTCAAACCTGAAGGCCTACACTCTATACATCTCTGTGTGTCACATATCCGCATAACCCTATTGTAATTACTCTAGAGGTGTACTAGTTTAAATAATTTTAGTAGCTTTTATATTCGTAAAATTCAATAGTAATAGTAGTGTAACGTTTCAAAATTATGTAATACAGTGATTAATAAACAACGCGATAAAATCCGTATATAGTAGTATATAAACTAGATATATGTACATACTAAATGTTCCGATAGCGGAGTGGACAACGAGTCTTATCGATATGAGATGATAGATATACATACTAGTTAAGGTTATTTACTTAGGGAACAATATACCCAGGATCTATTAAAGTTAGTAAAATTATTTGTAGATCTGCTCGAGAAAGCTGCGGTGACGACGCCATTGGCTATGTGCAGGTGCAAAGAGAAAGTCAACTATGCACAGTAAAAGCTAGAATAACTCCAGAGCACAAAGTTAAGAGCAAACCATATCGTTGTACATTTGTATGTAATGAAGATACTGAACACATTATAAGCGTGTGTTGCGAAGATTGTGCTGCCAGCCAGGGGAGTTGTAAGCACGCTATAGCTCTAGTAATGTGGCTGAACCGACGATCTCAAGAGCCTTCTTGCACTGCTGTGAAATGTTATTGGGCTAAAGCAAAACTTTCTACAGTTGGAAGTAATTTAAAATTTATTAAAACTACTGATTTGGTAACACCGATTTCAAAGAAAACTAAGGCCTCGAAGATTCCTCTGCCTCCAAGTAATGGTTCCTTTTTGAAAGAAATAGTTGAAAAGTCACAGATATTAAATCTTAAATCAATGTTAATGCTGTATCATAAATCTGAGAAAGGTCCTACAGTTTTCATTCATTCTATGGCATGTCATTATAAACGCCAGGTCCAACAACCTAATGCAGACGGTTTCATACAGTACTGTAAAGACCACATGGAAAATGCTGATTTGAGAATCATCTCTCATGACACAATGGAGCAATCTAAATCTAATATGTGGTTCGAACTGCGGTATGGCCGCATCACTGCTTCAAAGCTGCGTGAATTCGCACACTGTGGCAAAGAAAATGGGGTGTTGGTAGAGAATATTTTAGGAGCATATACCTTTAAAGACACGAAAGCGATTAGCAGATGTAAGTATTTGTTGTTTTTATTTTACCCTGAGTCAGAGACTGCTTTCGTACTTAGCAGTTACTTTTACGTTACTTTTATAAATTGAAGAGTTTTATATAATGTTAATTAATATTTCAATAATTTCAGGAAAGACTTTGGAACCCAAAGTTCGACAAATAGTGCCTGCAAAACAAAATATCGTAATCAAGGAAAGTGGATTAATCCTCAATAAACATTTTCCCATATTTGGTGCATCACCGGACGGTATATCAGAAGAATATGTAGTGGAAATAAAATGTCCGTTCAGCAAAAAAAACATTAAAAACTATATACGAGATGGAGAATTAACGAAAAAATATATGGCACAAATCCAACTGCAAATGTTATTTGCAGAGAAGACAAAAGGGTTGTTTTGCATTGCTCGTGAGGACTTCGAAATTTCTGACAACGTAGACATTTATAAAGTGGACTTTAATGAACAATTTTGCTCCGATTTAATGGAGAGTAGTCTTTCATTATGGAAAAAAAGTGTATTCAAGAAAGTTTTGATGCTATAAAATAAATAAAAAGTCTGGTTGTGTGTAAAAAATTATTGTTTTATTAAAAGGCTTTGTAAGTTGACTAATCCACAGGCTATTAATACAATATTATCAAAGAATGGCAGCATTTTCACGTTTACACATGCATGTGGTGCAAGCATTTTATAAGCTCGTAATCTTCCTATTGATCTTTCAACATGGATTCGAACAGCAGCAATCCTTTTTGTATCAATAACTTCTGTTTTGTCACTGACTGTACCAGATTTTACGCTTGGTGGTCTGACAAGCTTACATCCCTTACTTTCTACTATGGATGCAATATGCTTAAATCCCCTGTCTGCTAAAATGGTTGATCATGTAGGTACCTTATCGATTATGTTACAATCTTCAAACAAAGTAGCATCATCCACTCTGCCGCCATAACCACCAGAAATAAAGTTTATAAATCCGTTTCGTGTTATAGAGATCAGAAATTTCAACGTGTTACATCCCTTGTAATTAGACCAAGTTAATGACTGGTGAATTGCATTACTAGGCTGTTGAATTCGAATTTCAAAGCAGTCAATAATGCTTTGAGTTTTATAGAAACGCGTTCTAAATGCCATAGGCAAATTAGATTCAACATTTGCTTGTTCGGGAAAATATATTAATTCTCTCATGAAATGTGCTAATGGCGATAAAGTTTTCCCAATAATTTTTGCAATGGAACCCTTTTGAAGCCCAAAATCTATAGCTAATCGAAAATACGGATCATTCAGTCTTATTTTTTTTAAAGTTATTAAGATATCTATCTGAGATCATTGGACATGATTAACTAAAGTCTCTATCAAGAAGTAAATGTCACTGGAAAGCCCTAAATACAGCTGTGTATGATGTTTAATTTTATTGAGCGTATTATTGGTATTATTAGCCGTGAAATTGTCACATGAGCTTACACTGAACGATACTGACAGATTAGCAGTGTCTGAAGGTTCTGTAATAGCGTCACTAATATCGTCGTATTGGAGTATTTTATTGTTTGAACATTTCATATTCTTCTGCCTGAATTTTGTCTGACATTATTTATCCTTTTTTTTGTCCATTATATCTACTTGAGTGCCCTTATTTTTTGTTTTTATAATAACACTGGCTTCCATATCCACACCGACATCCATTGGTACAGAAATAAGATTTTCAGGATCTTAAATTTCTTCATCACTTTGAACACATTCAATAAATTCTATGGGTTGTTGGGCAAGAGAGGCTGGAACTTCCGTTGAAAGTACTTTTTCATAATACTCTGCTCGACGGCGCTTTGCAATAGCAGATCGTTCTTGTGTATCTACCTTGGTCTTTTGGCAAGCAAACTTATGAGGTTAAATTTTTTTTTTCAGAAGCAATCTACCACCAGTAAATCGATGTCTCATAAAGTTTTGAGTGTCGTTCTCGACCTGGAAAATAAAATAAAAATAAAATACTATACTCACATTTGATCAAAGAAAACAAACAAATACTTAAATAAAAATAAACTTTACTAAATATAAAATACTGAAGTTTATCATTTAATATTTTAGGCCTAAGTATATCAAACGCAGATAAAAGCACCTGTGTGTTATTCTAATAGATACTCTATGAGGAAATATCTATTGCAATGTAGAAATCAAAAATATCGATTTGTTATCGATATTTTTGATGCGTCTAACATTATCCCATCTGTAGCGCGACTGAGCTACGAAATAGGCATATTTGTGTGATGCGATGAAACATTACGCATAATATCTGACCATTACCACCCAACCATTTTTAATATAGCATTATGCATTACCCGTCTGAATTAAATATTACACATCACTCTAAATATCACATACGCGCTGCGCAATATTTGGTGTTCGAATTTCGAAAACTTTATCTTCGAAACCAGTAAAAGTTAGTATAGGATATGCATAGATATATAGGTAGATATAGACATAGATACTTACATCAAAATGATCTTCGCAGCAATACCGTACTGATTTTTCTGATAAAGATTCCTTTCTTTTTATAATTTTGCACCACTTAGATCTTATGTTTTTCTGCTTCGGCACCGTAAAAAAATGTTTATCGGGGGTTGTAACAGTTGTGTTTGTACACTTAGGTACGATGCAATATTTATAATGTATTTTAGAGTTAGTTTCCATGATAATATCTGCTGTTGTGTTGAGCTAACAAGCGCTAACTGCGTACTGCGGCGAACAGACGTCTAGCCGCCGCGTCTCGGCCCCGAGCCGAACGAGACTTGTGACGTCACGCATTGCCCGGCCCGCCGCGAGTCGTACAATTTTAAAATATAAGGGAAAGCTTTCATAACTTTTTTATTTGGGAAGATATTTGAATAAAAAGAACGCTAAAGCAGCTTTAATGTGATTTTTTAAAAATAAAACTGGAAAAATGGAAACTTCCTTATTGTCCCGCTAAATCATAACTATCACTGAGTGTTAAATAATATATAATAATAATAATTATTGATTAAGTTTCACATCTAATTGTTTCATGTTTTTAGGTGAGCCGCTACACCTGTTCCCGAATCCAGAGACAAGTGCAGAGAAAATTAAAACATGGATTTTAAATATTGGTGGTGATTTAGCTATGTTAGATCGTCATACTACTATCTATCGCAACAGACGTGTCTGTCATAGACATTTTGAAGAAATACATAAGTATCCAACTACTGGTAGACTGTCTAAATTGGCAATTCCAACACTACATATTCCAGGTAATACTATTAATTGTTAACTATATATATGCATATGCATCAATGCATTTATTTTGTTGAAACAAATAATAACTATAGACAATATTTTAATATGATTCTAGATCTGCAAGCACAATCACTTGGTGAAGCAATGGTTATGTCAACCTCTGATATATCCCAAAGATGTCAATTACAAGAAACTGATTTTAACACATCAGGTATGTGTCTTTCATTACACTTTAATTAAAGGCGCTGAAGCCGGCCCTAGCTTCTACATCAAATGTTTTAAGGACATGTTTACATTATAAGCAATTTGACAATAACTATGAATATTTAATTTACAGAACATCAAAATGTCATAGGACCGGACCAATCTGCGAGAGTGGCAGAGAACAGACCTGACCAGACTAGTAGAGAGTGGAAAAGAAAAAAACATCTAAATCAATTTTTTTAAACTGAATTGCATAATTAAACTCGAGATCCAGATGGAGATCCCGGCCTCTAGGTCATAAACCAATAAGATACTTAGGAGCATGCATCCCGCGCGATTACTATTAAATATTTTAAATTAAATGGATAATAATTTTACATTAAATATTACTAAAGAGTAAATGTTAAAAATTATTATAAAATACAACAACCTAGCATTTGCCAAGCAGCACCCTCTAGAAGTGCGACGTTGCCAGCCCGCGTGGGATGAAAGCTCTTAATTTACATAACATAACATAGCTTTACGCCTGTTGTCCCCGAAGGGGTAGGCAGAGGTGTACCATATACCCACATTTCGCCAGCTATGTTATAAGTCCCACATAATAGGGAGCGAGCCTATTGCCGTCAATCGGACACATTTCCTGACGCTGTGCTGCTACTGAGAATTTCCTTACAGAAAAACCCAATAACACTTTGCCGACCCGGGACTCGAACCCGAGACCTCATGGACAGCAGTCACTACACTACCGCTGCGTCACCGAGGTAGCTCTTAATTTACTTTTAGAATAACATAATTTTAAAATCTTTTTTATAAAGTTAAGTTGTTTTACATTTGTTTTCAGGTCCTCGTGTAACTTTGGCGCAACATAAGGAATTTAAATCTGTTTTAAAGAAATTAAGAAAATGTGAAAATGATAAGAAAACTTTCAAAGCAAAATACATGATTGCAAAAAAGATGATAAGAACAACTGCATTCAATATAGTTTGTAAGAATATGTCACATAATACAAAGTTATTTTGCCGAATGCAAGCCTCTCAAAGTGGCAAAAAAAAGAAAGGAAGGCGATTCACACTAAATGAAAAAATGTTGGCGTTGTCTCTATACAAGCCATCTCCTAAGGCATATCGCTTACTTAGCAACATATGTGTTCTGCCAAGCAGAAAAACACTGCAAAATTTACTACGTAAGATTTATCTAAAAGCTGAATTCAATGACATAATATTAGAAAATTTGGAAAATAGAGTTTCTAAAATGCCTAACAATTATAAATACTGTTGTTTAACATTTGATAAGATGGCAATTGGATCAGGCATTTCATATGATAGAAGAAATGACAAAATATCCGGATTTGTTGACAATGGTGACATAATCGAAAAAGAATATTGTGATCATGTATTAGTTTTCATGATAAGAGGCATTGTGAAAAAATATAAGCAATCTTTGGCCTTTTATTATTGTAGTGGAAGCACTAAAACAATTCAATTAAAGAAACATATCAAGGCTATTATAGAAAAAGTGCAAGGAACGGGACTAAAAGTTGTGGCAACAGTGTGTGACCAAGGCACCTCCAATGTTTATTTATTTATTGAACATGGGAAAACAAACAGTAGTATATTAGGAGGATACATTGAGTACTTAACAATAAACTTAGCAAATATACTACCCACTATATTTTCCACAGATTACTTGTAAAACTGAACATTAAATCTGTAAGCAGGCAATCGCTGTCATTCGTATTAACTGAGAGCAGTAGCAAAGGTTAATTTAATTAAGTAAGTAATTATAATAACGGGCTATGGTACATAAGCAAGTTAACTAGCATTAATTAAGTGTGTGCTTTACTTACAGTATAAAATAGTAACTATGCCTGTTCGGAATAAAGTACAAAAAAAATAAAGAAAAATATACATATATAAAAGTTAATAAAAATCTTATCCAATATATGCCTCTTGGCACTAGTGCCGTTCCTTTAAATGATGCTACTTTTAAATCTAGGCTTATTAAGATGTAATATATCAATGTCAGTAAAGTTCCTGTTATAAGTGTCTACCAAACAGTGTAGTGGGGAGCGCATGCCACAACTGGTCCTGCATAGACCAGTAGCAAATAGGCGTCTGGTGCGCACCTCACGTCCGTGCACTGTACGAGGAACAAGGTAGCACAATCTATTTACCAAGTCAGAGCAGTCAAACTTGTTGCGGCATACACTGAATAAGGTCATGATACCAAGAAGAGTTTTTCTTGATTCTAAGGTCAATACGTCATATTTCTTAAGAAGTTGTTGGTATGATATTCTTTTACCAAAGCATCTATACCGCATTGCGCGAAGAAACTTACGTTGCACTATTTCAATGGCGTCCTTATATTTTGCATAGTACGGATTCCAAATGGGTACTGCGTATTCCATTTGTGGCCTGATTATGGACTTATATAGATGCAGAAAAGTAGATGGACGGCGAAAGTCTCGAGATGCTCTCATTACAAAGCCAAACATTTGGTATGCCTTGCTAATTACATTTTCCACGTGAACATCTAGATTAAGTTTAGCGTCAAGATGCACACCAAGATCACGAAGACAGGTAACTTTGTTAAGTACGGTATTAGCTACGATATAATTGGATTTAATAACATTAATTTTTTTAGTAAATGTGATGCTGTGACATTTAGTTAGACTTAACTGTAATTTATTAACGGCCGGTCTCAACAATGTACCCAAGGTTAAACTCTGGTACCTACCAGAGTTTAACCATAACCTTTGTTCTATCTGTTACTGCCGTCTCAATAAGAAAATGTACGTTAGTCAACCAATGGTTATGGAAAGATAGGATCCCTACTTTTGGTTAAGGACGGGTCATCGCGTCCCTCCGAAACGTTTTATTTTTGCATTTTGGTAAAATGATGTCATATTAAAAATGTATCAATAAATTCTTACTGTCAAGCTAATTCGGGTTTAGTAATTGCTTGTTTCCTTATATAATTTTAGGTATTTTATTTTATAATTATACCTAAAAAGAAATTTAATTATAATAAAATACGCGCCAACAAGAAGCAACGAAACGCAACATTGACACAAGGAGACGCGCTCCTTACAAATTATGTTTCGGTTGTTTTCAAACAGCACTCAGTCAAAGAGAACGTAAATTACAGCATCATAATTATTGAAAGAAGTATCATTGTTTTGTATAACATAACATGGCACAACTTAACGTGAGTACTAAGTGTTGATTGTATTTCCAGTGAATAAATAACAAATTACCTACAACTTATTGTATGGTGAAAGAACTTTCTTGCAACTTATTTCGCGCCTAAAAGCCGTGATGATGTGGTGTTGGGTACAAATGGTGATGGTGGTTTAGAGACAGGTGACAGGAGTGAGGCCAATTTCACACCAAAAACATTCATGTTTAACACACCAAAAAATGCCTGTAAGTTGCCATTGTCTAGTTACTAAAATCAGGTTGAATTTTATTAATTTGTATTGAAGGTTAGTAGGCTTAAGATAATGGTATGTGTAACATTAAGTATTTTTAGGTCTAACTTGGTATAGATTAGCTCAGGACATGTGCATGGAGAGAGATGATAATAATAATTTGGTTTTTGTACACCTTAGTGTTTTATGTGAATTATCATAATTATATTATTATGTGGGTAAAGTGTGTAAATGTGTGAGAAACTAAAATAAAGTTTGTAATTATATTATAACTTTTTATTTTTATAGTAAACAAGCGACGGTAGCTTTCTGCAGAAGTCCAGCAAGCTCAGAGGGATAAGGAGCTGGCAATGGCAGCATATTTTAATGCCAAGGCTGAAAAAGTGCGATAAGAAAATATTAAATTAGCGTTAGAAATAGAACAATTAAAAATGAACAGTGAGAAGTCATGCAATTAATATAAAAAAAAAAAAAAATTATATATATTGAATTTTATTTTCATTCAGTGACATAGTTGAAAGGTAACCTACATATTACTACCACAAAGTATATTTACATTTATTTGTACACAAAAACAAGATACCTACCTAAAACACAAAAACATGAATTTACAGTATTGTTATTGCTAACAAGTAATTTTTCAAAGTAATCTTCTTCCTAGGCTTTATTATTCCCAAGTCATTTGGGGTCGGCTGTTCTAGTCTAACCGGATTTGACTGGATATCAGTTTTTACACGGAGCGTCTGCCACCTGACCTCCGCAACCCGAAGAAGGCTAACGATACCCTAAGGCTAGACCAGTATCAGGATATTATATATTATAGGGCACTGACTTCCCATTAAGGACTGCCTCAGATGTTCATGGCAGCCGGGACTGGCGGCTTAACGTGCTCTCTGGGGCACGGAGCAGGCGATAATTGTTAATCAATACGCACGTAATTTCGAAAAGTCATATAACTTCCGAAAGTCAGAGGTGCGCGACGTGGTTTCGAAACCGAAACCCTCTCCATTGCAGTCTGTTGGTCTCCCCACTGAGCTATTAAAATATATTATTATGATTAACAACAATTTCTATCAATACTGTACTTTAAATTACTGATTATACTAAATAAAAAACATTTAAGAAGATGACTGCATTGTGTTATCCCAATAACAGAATAGTAGAGTTTAGGTACCTGAAAGAAAATACTCCAGTTTGTTATTTTTCACAATCTTTAAAGTTCTTACATAGAATAATAATAATAATATACTTACTAGCCAAAATAACTATTAATCAAATGTTGTCTAACACCATGATGTTGATGACTTACTGCTTCAACTAGGACTTCCGGTTCTTCATGTGGTATCTCAACCTCAGGTTCTACATCAGTAACATTATTCAGCCTGCATATGTTGTGTAAAACAGAGGTGGCAATAATAATAGCTTGCGTTGTTTGTAAAGTTAAACGGATTTTCAATGAAAGCACTGGAAAGCGCCTCTTCCATACACCAAAACACCTGAAATTCAATATGAAAATAACAATATATATAATATTTTGTATAAACTAATCAGTATAATATATTATCCTTTGTAATCTCACTGTGATGTTTGTGACTGCGAAATCAGTAAGGGGGTGGTGATGCAAACCTTTCTATACTGTTTCTAGTCTTTATGTGGGCTTCATTATAACAATTTTCTGCACTTGAGACAGGGTTCAGCAGCGGAGTTAATAAATATGATGTACAAGGATATGCACTATCACCAATGAGCCATCTATTTCCAAAGAGTCCATCTTCACATTGAACTGAAATTAGATATAATAGAATATTACCATTTTAAAATACTAGTACAGTGTATCTTCTCCAGTATTGCATAAAGTAGCAATACTTTTAAGCATATTGAGGCTTACTTTTGAGATTAGAGTTATTGAAAATAGTAGAATCATGAGCTGACCCTGGCCACCGAGCTACTACATTCATAAACACCAAATTGGCATCACATACTCCTTGTACATTAATTGAAAAGATCCCTTTTCTATTCCTGTATTCTTCACCTACATTTGAGTCTAAAATATAATAATAAAATTGTTAAAATAAAAGCAGATAAGTTGATCCTTAACCGATGCAAGCTATTATTGATTGGGTAATTATTAAAAGTAAAATAACAGTATTATTACCAGGTGACTGTATCGGTACATGTGTACAGTCAATGGCACCAAGAACTTTGGGGAATCCTGCTATAGCAAAAAAGCTTTGCTGTGTATTTTCCAACAGCTTTACATATTCAGGATATAGTCCAGCAATTGCACAAGACACATCAGACAAGATTCTGCTTGCTGTAGCCTTTGAGACTCCAATGAAGTCTGCTACAGATATTAGCATTGTACCCAATGCATAAAATCTCAGTGTGAGTAATAATTGGTGTAATGGGGATACACCATGATTACTAAAATTTAAAAGCATAGGTATTAGTCAGTTTCCTTTCTGATACTTACTTATATTAATTACTTTACTAAAATTATTTATTACACACACATATAGTAGTATACCTACTTATATAAATAAATATAGAGGTAAAGTTTATAACCTCTGTTTTATTTTTCCTTACCGGGACGAAGTTTCTCTTAGTGATGGTAATATTTTAGACAATAATTCATCAAATGCAGTTTTATTTAGTCTGAATCTAAATGTAAATTCAGAATCAGAAAACTTACTTTCGTAGTTTATACGACTATAAACTCTGCGATCTTCAGATTCTGTCGCCGGTTCAGAATCAAATAAACTGGCTTCGTACATCTCATTATCACTTTCATCGCTAAATAAGGCCATTATTGTTAATAAATTTGAAACTTTAGTTTAACTGCTAGTAAATCGGTCGAATTTCAGAGATAGCCAAACTTTTGACAATTAGTAACGTAAACTACTAAAGTATAACCTGTCAAACGGTATTAAAACGCTCTAATTTTTTTTCTATACACTTCCTTATCTCTGGTAAGTGGTAAACCCTCCGAATGGTTGATTAGTGACAAAGACGTGAATTCCTATTAATGGTCGTTTATTGGAACGCAAATACGCGGTGGTAACTACTATTGGTAGCTAATTTAACCAATTGTCAAAGGTAGGTAAGTTATTGAGACCGGACGTAAGGCAGCAACAGCTAGAGAGTCTCTCAAGATCTTGTTGAAATTCTGTACAGTCAGATACATTACAGATTACTTTGAAAACTTTTAAGTCGTCTGCGTATAAAAGAAATTTAGAATGTTTAAAACATTTATTTATATCATTTATAAATAAAATAAATAGCAAAGGTCCCAAAATTGAGCCTTGTGGGACTTCTGAAGTGACCTTAATATTACTAGACTCAAAACTATTAACGACTACTTTCTGTGTTCTGTGTGTTACATATGATACAAACCATCGAAGAAGATCACCTCTGATACCATTGTAGGCGATTTTGTTGAGTAATAATCAGTGATCGGAGTAGGTAGATTGAAATGGGGTCATTGATCCGAAACGTATATATTAATATGGACATTCCTCCGGAATTGGTGGATTATTAAAAAAAAACCGGAACTTATGTAGGAATTTTATTCTGCCAGAGTGGAAGGAGTCATTTGATGATTTGCCATCCTCAAAAAAAGGTAGGAGTTGTAATAAAATGAGCAATATTATTCTTTATTATTCTTCATATTTTTTTTAACGGCACACAGTCACGATTTGACAAAACCCAACGACCAATCAGAACAAAGGATCATGGGTGGTACAATAACCGGTTATCAGAACAATGCGTACGCCCGCCGACGACATGCCAGGTAGCTCACTCGTTTACTTCGGTTCGTAGAGTGCGCATCTTTGTTTGTTACTGTGTTATGAAAACGTTACTTGACCCTGGCTTGTGTACATACTGACTTCTGGAATCTGCTCTAAACCACGATTTGGCTCGAATATACGGACTCAGATTTTTCACTATTGAATTGGATCTACATATTTAAACCAAGCTTTGGTAAGTAATATTTTACTAGTTACAAGGAGTATAAAGCATGTTTGGATGTACTATAAGAATATTTTTAGTATTGTGTTTGTTCGCTTAACCTGCTGAACATACCATGAGTCTTAATATTGTTAAATCTTTAATAGAGTATGAACCAGTGAGCTTAGTGCGAAACAAAATTATGATATTCTAGTAATGTAGTCGCAATTCAGCTAACTCCACTATTAACCGACATTTTACTGGAATCCGTATATAATTTGAATGCCCTGTGTCCTCTTGCAATGTATTGGTAAAATAAATTACTATAGGCCTTATCTACTTCTCTACAAAATATTCTACGTAACAAGCCCTTTCATTTGATATATATATATTGATGGAATTGTAAAAAAAAAAAAATTGTCCGCCATCTTGTAGCGGCAGCCATTTTGGATTGACAGGAAGAGGGTGAAATTTCAATGACTAAATTTGATCCACGAAAAATAAAACAAACGGAGTAAGCTAAATAAACTAAATAAAATGTAATTTTTTCATGTCTTTGTTTTAGGTGATATATACGAGGTTCCATCTCTAAAACAAAGTTCAGATATGGCAAACGTCAAGGCTGAAACAGTAGAAAAATGGATATCCGGTCATCCCGAACTACTTTACGATCACGCTAGTGGTACAATATACTGTTCAAAATGTGAAAGCCATTTGAAAACCATAAATAAAGGAAACGTTAAAAGACATATCGAAGGAGCAGTACACCAGGGAAAGTTTAAGCGGCCCGAAGAGGAATTTTATTTCGATCTTATAAAATTTCTCATTTTGTGCAATATTCCGTGGTCTCAGATAAAAAAATACTACTTTTCAAGATTTCTTTAAAAGATATATGTGTAGTACCTGTTGTTGTACGTGTACTAATCGTACTCTGCCAGATGAATCACAGTTACGGAAAGTTTACTTGGACAAGTTTTTTAAGAATAAAATCAATTCGATTCGGCAAAATTATAAAAATGAGAAACTATGGATATCATTAGATGAAACGACAGACTTTTTAGGTCGCTATATAGTCCATTTTTTAATAAAACCATTACATCCTAGCAATTTGACTAGACCTTATTTGGTAGCATGTAAAATGCTAACTGTAGTTAATGGACAAACAATCACGCAATTTGTGTTAGAATGTTTGGAAAACTTTTGGGAAGATTCTTTTGAATCGAAGGTAGGTAACATTCTTGTCCTCTGCACTGATAGCGTTGCATATATGCTGTCTGCAGGACGAAATTTAAAACAATATTTACCTGAAATGAAGCACGTAACATGTTTGGCGCACTCTCTTCATCGCGTATCTGAGCAAATTAGGTTAGAATATCACGATGTTAACATTTTAATAGCAAATGTTAAAAAGGTATTTTTGAAAGCCCCAAGTAGAGTCAAAATTTTAAAAGAAAAATATCCAGATTTGCCGCTACCTCCCCAACCAGTTGTTACAAGATGGGGCACTTGGTTAGAGGCAGCATTTTATTACGCTCAAAACTTTGAAAAAATAAAAGAAGTATTATCTTGTTTAAGCAGCTCTGATGCGGTATCTATTCGAGAGGCAAAAAATATTATAGAAAAAGAAAATTTAAAAGAAGATTTAAATTACATTAAAGACAATTATTTTATAATTCATTTGTCTTTAAAAGAATTGCAAAAGCATAATTTATCGTTGACAGATTCACTTTTAGCATTTGACAACGTCAGAGATGCTATAAATCAGTGCAATTCAGAAAATATAAAAAATAAAATAGAACGTGTTATGGAACGAAATCCAGATTTAGACACACTTAGAGAATATAGTGAGGCCATTGAAAAAATTGAAGCACATAATTTAATACCTTTTTTAAAATTTGCTCCTTTGACATCGTCAGATGTAGAACGGTCTTTTTCCATTTATAAATGGACTTTAGATGTTAAAAGAAATAGGTTGAAAATAGAAAATATAGAGAAACTCATAGTTATATATTTTAATTGTAAAGATCAGGATTACCAGGATGCTGACATTGTAATCGATGAAGATTAAAAATGTGAATAAATGTAAAATGTACATATTTAACAATAAACAATCTTGATTTTTATCTTTTTTCTTTATTCTACCCCTTTTTTTTGGTCCTAAAATCTGACTAAAATCAACCTGTTCCTTCGTATGCCCTTTACGTTTCAGAGTCGTGGTGCATCCTTAGAACAGTCTCACGACCCCAGCAGGCATTGGCCCTCTATGGGGCCCCGTCATTTATTCTACCCTTAATGCAAATTACCATGACCCCTATGAAAATATTTAAATTTAAGTGCAACAATTTATGTCTATCTATTAAAGTTCTAGCCATAAAAGGCTAAAAATAAAAATCTTCGAAAAAAAGCTTCGATCGGAATTCGATTGTTTTTATTATTCAACAGATAAATAATGAATTAATTTAGTTTTGATACCTTCCTTTAAATTTTGAATTGAGTAGGAATAATATCACTACCAACATTAACAATATTTAATTGAATCCGGAAATACCGGAATTACTTTCCGGGAAAATGGCTTATCCATGTTATTCTTTCTGTGTGCATTTATGATACAAGTACCAAAAATCAATCTACCTACTCCGATCACTGGTAATAATGTATGGTCCACTTTGTCAAATGCCTTTTGGAAATCAGTACATACCGCATCAATATGTTGCCTATTATCAATTCCTTCAAAGAGTTGTGTAGAGAATAAAAGGAGATTGCTTATACATGACCTATCCTGGACAAAGCCGTGCTGTTCATTTATTATAATGCGACGCAATATTGGATATATTTCTTTATGCACGAGCTTTTCAAATAGTTTAGAGAGTGCTGACAAGATAGAAATTGGGCGATAGGTCTTCACATAATTTTTAGACCCACATTTATGCACTGGCACAATATTTGCGCGTTTCCATATATCAGGAAAGACTCCATTCGAAATGCATTTATTGAAGACTATAAAGATAGGACGACATATAGTATCACTAGTATATTTCAAAAATATTGTTGGTATACCATCTGGTCCCGGTCCTTTAGCAGGATCAAGCGATTTTAATTCTCAACATATATTATTTAAAGAAAAATGCAATTTTGAGAGGTTAATATCATGTTCAACGCATGCGGTAGGCGGTTCCCATGATCCGCTCTCAAATGTAGAGGGTCATATACGGAATGAAAAAAACTAGAGAATAGATTACAAGCCAAAAAGGGATCATCAGTGGAAATTTGTTTATAATGAACTGTATGGGGAATTTTGTTTACGGTTTTACGATTTGCGATGTATGACCAAAAAGCTTTAATGTTCGTTGGAATAGTATCCTCAACTGACTTCATATAATTCTTATAGCATTCATTGGCTACTTGTTTAAATCTGGATCTGTAAATAGAAAACCTTTCATAATCGCTGATGTTGTCATATTTTTTCCACTTTATCCATGCAGATTTTTTGTGTTTGTGAATACGAATAAGAGTTTTGGTAAACCAGATAGGATAGTTAGTGTCTTTAAGTTTACGTGTGGGAGTGTGGAGTCTAATTATTTCATATAGTTTTTCGTAAAATATAGAAACCGCTTCCTCAGGTGGTGGTGTATCAAGCATACTGTGCCAATCACAATTACCTATATCTGAGTTAATCTTTTCGTAGTTAGCTTTGTGATAATTTAGTAAATTTTGTGTACTAAGCCTAGATTTGCATGTAGATGCGTTCCATACAAGCGGTACATGAACAAAAAAGGCGGGATGGTGTTTATTTAAAGGTAAGAGAGAGACATTAGAAGTGTGCACTACAGATAGTTTATTGCAGTAAAATAAGTCCAATATCCGTTGATTACAATTAATCAAATGATTATATTGTTTCAAGTCCAGCTGTGAGCAAAAATATAGCAATTGTCGCGACGCATTTCTTTGAGGAGTATTCGCGGCGCATTCCATATAATACGGAGAACTTTGAACCCAGTTAAGATATGGCATATTGAAATCGCCAGTTAGGATAGCATTGTCTACGTAAGAGTGGTCGAATAAAGGCAAAAGTGAGTTAAAGAAGTATATGCATGTTTCTTGTGCAGTATTTGGTGGTATATAGGTGGCGCATATTAAGTGATATTTATCGTCGTAGTAGGGTATTTTAACAATTACATGTTCAGGTAAAATTACAGGGGGTGACAAAGCAATACTAGTCGCTTTAAATTTTCGTGAAACCGCTATAAGGACACCGCCTTCATCCCTTTTGTCTGTAACAATGCGATCACGGTCAAATCGAAATATTGAATAACGTTGATCTATAAATTCATTATTTGATATACTGGGTGTTAGCCAGGTCTCAGTAAGAATGATTATGTCATAATCATTCGCCAATGTATTTAAAAACAGGGTATTTAGTTTGGTCCTGGTTCCTTGACAGTTTTGATAATATATCAATTTTTTTTTTATAATATTGGAGTTAATCGTAATAAGCCGTAGCATGTTTGTAACATTATGAAATGTATTTATACCTTCGCTAATATATAATTTGTTTTTCAGAATAGGTCTAGTAATAGCAAATGAAGCATAAATATAAAAACAGAAATATAACAATAACTTATGGAACGGTGGTAGTCCCGCAAAGCAGTATACAACATATGTAGCTAGTATAGCGTAATAGGCACTATTGGGAATGAATATAATGTTACATAATGGCAAGAGCAACATTAAAAAGCAAGTATTTTCTATAATAATGAACATTATTATCGTAATAAAAACACGTTTATATAACGGAGCCTTGTCTGATTGCTGAATTTTCGGATCCATAGTTTGTACTAAATCTACTTGATATATCGGCCTCCGTACGAATAGCAAATGTCCGAGATTCGTCTGTTTCCTTGACCAAAACCGTAGCATTCCGGATCCACACATACTTGAATTTACTCGCTCTAGCAGCGTCACGACACTTACGAAACAAGTTTTTATTGTGAAGCGTTAGGTGTTCATTTAAATAAATACGGCATGGAGTCCCAGCTAGACCAATGCGGTCAGTAGTTAGACCCTTAGCAATACGGTAGGCACTGAGCATGTTATCACGTAGAAGCCGGGATGTAAACTTTACTATTATATTCTTGGAGCGTATATTTTTCGAATGCGCGTGAGGAACGCGGTGAATCGCAACTATATCACGCTGAGTCAGTGTCATGTTAATTTGCGCGCCTATTGTTTCTAGTATAGTGACTAGATTCTCAACGCGTTTTTCAGGCACATTACATATTTCCATATTGCATTGTCTTGCTTGTTGTTCTAGCACATTTATTTTATTATCCAGTAAAGTTATTGTTTCAGCCCCTGATTTACATATTTTCAACTCCATATCACAAATACGTTTCTCAACATCAATATTGTTCTCAGCATTAAAATTTATCGATGACTTCAACTCGTACATCTCCATAGACAAATCTGCGTACTTGGCTTTCAATTCTGCGACTTCCTCCTTAGTAGCAGCATACTCTGTGCGCAAATCCTTAAGCTCACTATACATTTGGGAGGAGGTCAAAGACAGTGTTCCAAATTTCTCTCTGATTATTCATATCAGTAAGCAGGCTATCCATTCCTTCCTGCATCTTCATAGTTAATACGGAGATAGCCTGGGACAGTTCGCATTCAGGTTGTTTCCTCTTCCTCTGGGTAACATTAATACCCGAATTATCCTTTGCAAGATCCGGGTAAGATTGTGATTTACTTGGAGAGTGAAACATTGTGCAGAGTAAATTAGTAATGATAAAACGTAAATAAAAGCAACAGATTGTATTAATAAATGTATGTATAACAGCGCACGATACGTACATATATTGCAAACAGCTGATTGGTTATGACGTAGAAATACAGATAGCGGTAAGCTATTTCACCACGTGGTCCCTACGTACTGATAGCCGGGCGCGTCAAAGTGCCGCGTCCGCCAACGCTGCGCGACACAGGTCCGAGTTCAAACCTCACCAACGCACTCTCTTTGTGTGATTTAAAAGGACGATTTGTAACGATGATTGTTCGCCGCGGTGCAAAAGGGACAGCGCACTACAAAGTCCAAGATGGCACCGGCACTATATGGAGCAGCACACAAGATGAAACGAGAGGGACCGATAGAAACAATTTAAATAAAATTGCAAACAGTTAATAATTAGCACCAACACAGCACGAATCGACAGCACGTCTGCTCACAGGTAGGACTCAACTCATTACTCAAAGAAACTCAAGAAACATTTTTACGCAATGGACAAGAATATAAAGGAGGTTAGTTCTTAGTGAATAAGAATAAAATTTTTCCTATTTATGATCCACCACATTTAATAAAAGGGATTAGAAATAATCTGATCACAAAAGACCTTAAATTTACCATTAACGGCCAAGAATGCATTGCGAAATGGGACCACATTGTGAAGCTATATAAAAGTTGCCCAGGTTATAAAGGCGTAAATCTAGTGCCTAAACTAACAGCTCGCCATGTGTTGCCTGCTTTAATCCCGAAAATGAGAGTTAAATATTGCACTCAAGTTTTCAGTCAATCAGTTGGAGTAGCCCTTGGACTTATGGCAGGTAAGCAGTTTATTATTTTGTCATTAATTAATTGTGAATGTTTGAAAGTTACAGTTTTTTCATTTGCTATCTGCCTTTAATACCAGGATCGTGACAATATTGGATCATTCGCAGTAGTTCCATTGGCTAGTTCCATGATGGAACGTCTGCGATTTTTTTTCGCACTACTTCCATTCTTTTATACTTAACACTTAGCAGGCATGTTGCTGATTGCGGTATGTTCTTAATACAAAAAATTATGCTGTTGTCCATCTTCTTTGCACGATTCCTAAGGGCCGAATCTCACTGGGACGTGCTGCCAACAAAATGTATGAATGGTTGCATAACCGAGCGGATACCAGGTGAGATACTCTCTTATAGAGTTGTATACATTTTGTTGGTGGCGGCGATTAGTTGCGCCGCGATGGTGTGAAAGTGAAATATAGTTACAAGTCCTAAGTGGTGACCCATTATTAATTGCCGCGAACCACGCCGAAATAGATGTGTTAATAAATTTTTCTCCTTTGCAGGATGTGGAGTCCTTGAAAAAGAAAGTACCGAAACAGCAGATCTACTCATGTTCTTCGATGATTTATTCGACAGCGTAAATGGCAATTTTACCGCGATAAGAGGAGGAAAATTTACAGAACTGCAGTGACCTCACCCTCACCTCACCACAAATTGTGGAATTATAGTCTACCTATAATTAAAACGATGAAATTTTGTAACACCAATAACCAAGGGGTAGTGCCTTCGTTGTCAAGCTGGATCAAAACCATAGACGGTTTTAAATTAATTGTGCAATATTTAAAATCCAAAGGGATTAATTCTTTATTGCTGCGCAATTTAAATCAGGACGCATTGGAAAACTATTTTGGGGCAATTAGAGCTCATGGTTATAGCAACATTATGCCCACGTCGTAGGCATTTGAAGGAGCCTTCAAAACTTTATTAATTAATAATATTTCGTCTTCACATTCAGTTGGATCGAACTGTGAAAAAGATGATGGTGTATGTCTTCAATCACTAAAACATTTTTTAGAAAATCCATTAGACACACACAACTGAATGTGAAAATGAAATTGATAGTGCTCATTTAAATGTAGAGATGCTAAATACAGACGACCTAATACAGATCCACACTCCAATGCTTATTGAAAGAACTGCAGCAATAGACTATTGCAGTGGGTGGATAGCACAACTTGCCAAAAAGAATATTTATAAAAATTGTGTGGCCTGCAGAAACTATATGGAAGCAGAAGACGCACAAAGTTTCCATTACTATATCAAAATGAAAGAATTTGGCAACAAAAAGTGGTTGTGCTGTCCTACAAGAGCATTATTTGATTTCTTTGCCCAAGTTGAACATGTTTGCATTGAGATTTTAAAAGAGCACAGCAATAAGAAAAATTTATCAGTATATATCAAATTAATTATAAATTTAAATATAAGTGTATCATTTATTAGTTGCCCAGATCACAAAGAGAATTTAAGTGAATATTTAATAAATAAAACCACAATTTTTTTCATACACAATTGGTGCAAAGATGTCAATAATGTTCTCACTGGCAAAATAACCTTTTGGGATGTTAATGACTCAATGAAAAAAAAGGCTAATCGACACTACCTAACTCATAAAGGGAGAAAAAGAATAACACAAAATGATGTGTATTTTTTTTTAAATAAATGTAATTAAATAATCAATTATGTAGTTTTTTTTTCCTTCTCGAATTCCTTTACAATTGATCCCATAGGGTCAGTTTCCACCAAACGGAAAAGTCCTCGCGTATGCACGAGCACTTTTTAATAATTCATTGAATAAGCAGTGTAGTATTATAGTATATAAGATTCGACGCAGACGTCACGCCTCTGCGTCGAAATTCATACTTTTATATTGTAAAAGTATGCTACACTACTTATTCAATGAAATTTAAAAAGTGCTCGCGAAGATTTTTCCGTTTGGTGGAAACTGACCCTTAAACGCCACTAGACCTAAAGATACGTAGGTACCTACAATACAGCGACCTACCTACCTATATATTTATATTAATTAGTCCCCTTAATGAAAAACTAGATGGCGCTGCATATGATAATATTAAAAAAGGTAGAGTTGCCTGTCTATAGCCAGTATACTATAGTAGTCTTTGGTCTATGCGAGCGGGCCTTCATAAGAGATCGACCACAATTAACACAAACATGTTGATGTTCCAAAACTGGTATTTGTACATCAACCGTTCGATATAGGGCATTATTAATGGATCTCCAATATTCATGACATATATGGTCTGTATTGAGAATCTGTAAAAATAATATTTTCGTAGGTACATTATGGAAACAAATGCTTGATTATGTGGTAAGTTAAAATATTTACAATCAAACCATCAAAATATTAGAAATGAAAATAGTATAGATACATACTTTCATAACATAAAAGTACTGACAGACAGGTATTTGACTTCAGTTTGGTTTGAGAAACGTTCATGTACCTACTAAAGTAATATCAAAGTGCTTACTGAGTGATTGGGATGCATCTGCCCTAGTAAAGACAGTATTTCTCGATCTTCTAATCCCGTCAATACATGCCTCCTCAATCGTTAAGTAGATATGGTGCAGTTAGCACAAAGTAACCGTTCCATTATCGTCACAATCCAAAATCGCTAAGAATATCAAAGTCCGATAGTAATTCGCCAGGTCAACGTTTATGCAAGGTACACAGTCCAAAATACAAAGCTGAGGTCAAAAATAAACAATACAACAGAGAAAAATCTACGAGGCACCGATGCGAGAAAAAGCAGTGATTAAGGTGTCTTGTCTATGGCAGTGACCGACAGGATCACATCACATCCTAAAAGACTAATTAAAGTATTTACGTGAATAATCGATTACAAAAAACTATAAATTGAAATAATAGAATCTGTAAAATACCTCATTGCCTTGAGAAATACCTATTCAAATTGGTTTTTCTATCACTTATATCGTAATGTATGAGTAGCGATATAAGTGATAGAAAAACAAATGTGAAAGGCACAAAGAAGGTTAATAATTATGAATCCTGTGATGAAAGTAAAATGGTGTGTATCGATGATTTGCAAGTATCGATTATCACATCATGGCTGCAATATTATAAATATTTTTCTCCACTCAGCCAAATTCTATGAAAATATTACTAAACAAAATAGATCAAAACTACTTTTTCTCGTATAAGTTTTTTTTCTGTAGATGTTAAGGCCGAAAGCCGCCATTCTCCTTTTCATTACACTCCTGTTCCAAATCGCAACTCGGAATGTTCTTCGTACATTACTTTGCTTTCCTAATGTAAAAGCTCTAGTTTTCTGTTTCTAAGTACTAATTTAATTAATGTAGATTGTCAATACTTAATATAGTATTTTTAAAGAGTGTGCAACTTCAAAATAATCGACTTAAAAGTTTTGTCCAAAGAAAAACTTGATTCGCTTCCACAAAACTAGGCATTGAAATAATAAGTACGCCCAACTTTATTCGTAACATAACAAACCGACCACGCCTCCCGCGCACCTCATTCGCCCGAACTATTTGTCAAGAGTGGACGTGTATTAGTCGGGGTGCAAAATTTTACCGGTCTTGTGTTCGGAGATTACGTTTGTCACAGGTGAGTGCTCATTACATTCCAATTATTTAACAAGTAAGCGTTTCAAGAGAATTTTCAGCTATATGAGCACACTTAGAGCCAGTTTTTAAATTAGCTCAAGAGTTGGTGCTCTTCTTACACAAATTCTAAATTACTAGGTTATGTCCAAAAACTAAAAAAGTCATTAATTATTTATCAGAAGGTAAAAAGACAATCTTCTCTGTTCCACAAGGAAGTTTGTTGGGCCCATTATTGTTTATTATATATATTAATGATTTACCAAAATTGACAAACAATAAAACTATTTTATTCGCAGACGATAGTACAATTATATTTACAGGCAAAAATGATACAACATTATTAAAACAGGACATTGACAATACTTTGCATTGTATAATTAATTGGTTGACACTAAATAACTTGAAAATTAATCTAGATAAAACAAATTTTATGACATTTAGAAATAGAATAAATAAATTAGACAAAATTGACATTAATTATTTGGGACATAAAATTGAAGAAGTAGACGAAACTAAGTTTTTAGGACTTAATATTGACTCTTGTTTGAATTGGACATCACATGTGGAACTTTTGTGTGCGAAAATAAATAAATTTGCATATGCCTTGTATGCGTTAGCAAAAACTGTGGATATATCAACCGTGTTAATAGCATATCATGGTCATGTAGCACCTATTCTAACATATGGAGTTATATTTTGGGGAAACTCCACAAATTGGGAAGCTGCATTTAAGGCACAAAAGAAATGCATAAGATCCATTTGTAAATTAAAAATGATTGATAGCTGCAAACCTTATTTTTTACAATTAAAGCTACTAACGCTACCTAGTATATATATTCTCGAAATTGTCTTGTTTGTAAGGAAAAATATAAATAAATTCACACATTTAAACAGTCGAAGACATAATATGAAAATACACATCCCGGCTAACAACACTGCACAAATGAACAAAAGTATATTATGTATGGCCCCACGCATTTATAATCACTTACCAAACGAATTGCTAAATATTACAAATTTTATTATATTTAAGTGTGGTGTAAAAAAATTACTGCTTGCCAAAGCTTACTATTCTGTCAATGAATATCTAACAGATAAATGTGTATAAAAATGTAACTGCCACATTATTTAAATTGTATGACATGTTGGATTTGTTTTTACTATATAATTTTTTATTCTGACATCCTTTGTAATTATTTAATATTTATTCATATAAGTTTTATAATAAGTGCTGACATGCTTGTGTCTAATAATGTTTTAAATTTAAATAACTTATAATGTCAAAAATGAAATGTTGCATGCTTAAAAGCTGAGTATGGTGATACCATGTATTAATTTAAGATCTGCTTAACCCATATTTCGCAAATAAATGATTTGATTTGATTTGATTTGATTTGATTCATTTTTATCTGATTCACCAACAAGCCAATATCGCAATCGATTTATATTTTATAAGATTTCAAAATAAAAAAAACAGATTCCAAGTCTAGAGCTCGTGTCGTAGAATTATCAAGAGGCAGGATACGGTAAAGGAGCTTGAGATGGCATCGGCGCCGTTGCAAAAAGAACAGCAGATAATCATGTCAGGTTCGGAGGAGATGTGGCTACATTTGTACACTTAGTTGAGGTTGCTCAGAAACATATAAAAAATGTTAAGCTTATAGTAATTGCAGAAGAAGAAATATCAAAAAAACAATTTCCCAAAAACATACCAACGTTTAAAGGTACGAATAGAATCCATCAAACTCTTTGGTATTCATCGCTGCCCTTTGACATAGAATTGCGAAGCCTCAGTTGTGTATGCTTAGCAAACATCTTGGAGTACTAAATGTGGGAATTTGTCAAGAAGCTTCTGTACAGTCAACAGTAAGATTTCGTAATCACGACAATGCTAAAAATGTCGGACTGTATCAGGAAGCGTCTGGACAATTAATAGCGACTTTTCAATGTGCTGATATTGTTGAAAATATAGGACTTTGTGTAGAATTTACCGTACAACCAGCGTCTATTTCGAACGATGATGACATTGTTATAAAGCAAGTAGATTCTAGTGAAGTTGCTGAAATAGTATGTAAAAATATTGATACGTCTACTCACATTGATTCACTTACTAATATTTAACAGTATTGGAGATTTAAGACAATTCAATATTTTAGAAACAGAAATTTTGGATTGCGATACTCCTAATAATGTATGTATGAAAATATAGCTCGAATGTAAAAATATTTATTTTTCAATACTAAATGAACTCTTTAATCGATTTTTAATGATGATTTGTGAATTGCTACACTCATTATAAAGTATTAAAATGTGACAAGAGGGACAATATTACATCGATTATCTCGCTCGCTCTGTTTATTTTGGGAAAACTATCAAGTTCTCTGTTTATTTTCAGAAACATACAAGTCTACAATATGTCTGCTAGAAAATATAAAAGTGGAGCTGAAAAACGAAAATTACAGTTAGATCGAGAAAAAGAAAGAAATAAATGTGCAAAAATTACATTTCTTTTAAGTTAGAACTTAAAAACGAGTATAAAATAGCTACAAATTCATTAAAAAGCGAAATGGAAGGGATCTTATGCGAAAATAATTTAACTGAAGGGAGTAGAAAACCGCAAAATCAGGAAAAAAAATACAAGTGATGAAAAGACTAAAGATGTAAATGTGCAAGATCTTGACTACCAGCAATCCTCTAATCCCTCTGAGAACGATATTGGTGTCCAAAAAAAGGTCGGTAATACCGAGGCGGAAATAAATTGAGAAAATATTAATTTTGAGTTTGAGAAATATGTTGGCGTGGGCTTGTGGCCAGGTGTCTTGCAGCGAAACTTAGCTCAGCCGCATAAGCAGTTCGGAAAGTAAGACAGCTTACTGATGTAGATACCGCGAGACTAGTATACTTCAGTTACTTTCACAGTGTCATGTCCTATGGTATATTATTGTGGAGCAAGGCAGCTGATATCGAGACAATTTTTATTCTTTAAAAGCGTGCAGTACGTAGCATTTATAATTTAGGACCACGAGTTTCCCTGAATGATCGATTTAAAGAAATAGGCATAGTTACTGTCACGTTGCAATATATATTTGCTAACATTATGTTTATTAAACATAATATTCACTTATATAATAAGAATAGTGATATCCATAACGTAAACACTAGAAATAAGCATAAGTTAGTAGGCCCATATCATCGTTTACATAAAGTTCACAATACATTTGCGGGACTCGGTATACGTTTTTTTAATAAACTACCTATTAATATAATAAATTTACCATTACCTAAATTTAAAAGCGCCGTACAGTACAACTTATTCGGAAGGGTTATTTTTCAGTCAACGACTACTTAAATGACAAAAACTCATGGAACTAGTTGCTTGTTGCATACAGGATTTAAAGATCTATATTACTTTTAAGTCAATTAACCCTTTCCTGACTGACGGTACTTTTATGAACTCACTCATATTTCGTCTGTTCTATCGAGAACGCAAACAAGCAGCGCTTATAAAACACTGTCGTTCCTTTCTGGGATCACTCCCTTAGCCAATGAGAGAGCTTCGTTCGTATCGCACCGCAAACGGCCAATCAAATTGGTTTGCTAGTTACAACTTGTCGGAGACTTGACGAAGTAAATGAAGCGTGACTTGTGAATTGTTTTAAAATTGTTTATCATAGGTAAGTGGCCTTTTGTGTTATTATTTCCATTTATTTATATAATAAACTTTGTGCAAAGATGATTATTTGATAATATTTTGCATTATTACATGCCTAAATGTTCCCAAGACCGGTGCGTACTAAAAAGTACCGACAGTCACTTTAGGTATGTGTTTTGTATGGTGTGCGTAGATGAAGAGGGTAGTTTATTTTTGTTATTATTTCATTAGATACTTTATAAAATTATACGTATTTAATTGTAGATGTCCAGATATGAATATCGCAAAAAATACCGCCCTGATAGAAGCATTATTGCTTGAAGACTTGCCCGATTGCGACGACGTTTCGGAAGTGGATACCTCGGATGAAGAAATTGAACATAATGTTCAACTACCCACACCAGGCACCTCGAGAAACTTCGATGACGTTTTCGAGGAAGCTATCGAACAGGCCTTAGATGAAATGGAACAACCATCACGACCACCATCTCCAATAGATCAGGTATCTCCAGTTCCTAGCCTCGTCCCTGACAATTCTCATGATGTCCAACCTTCAACGAGTGGATCCACGTCAAGAACCCCGCAAACACCAGCCCGTCCAAGACCCGGTCCGGAACCAAATCGTAGGTGGAAAAAACCGGAAGTAGAAAATAGTTTATCGCAATATTCTGGAAGTACTGAAGTAGTAGAAGAATTCTTTGCCCACTGTCACACACCGACCGATATCTTTCTAGTGTTGATAGATGGATTGTTGGAAAATATTGTATACCAAAGCAACCTTTTTGCTACTCAAAAAGATAAGGTATTGAATCTCAAGAAGGAAGAGCTTCTAGCATTTATAGGCATGAATTTTTTTATGGGTTACAATAGTCGTCCTGCTTGGAAGGACCATTTTTCTTCCGCACAGGACTTGAACAATGTACTTATATGCAAAACCATGCCGAGAGATAGATTTGCCATGATTTTAGCCTATTTACACTGCAATGATAATACTCAAATGCCTCGAAATTGCAAAGATAAGCTTTACAAAATTAGACCAGTCGTGAAAGAGTTGAACAGAAAATTTCAGGAGTGTTATCATGGAACGCGTGAATTGAGCGTGGATGAGTCAATGATAAAGTTCAAAGGTAGATCTACACTGAAACAGTATCTACCAATGAAACCAATCAAAAGAGGGTATAAACTATGGTGTTTGGCTGATCAGAGAGGTTTTATAAAGAAATTTTAGATATATCAAGGAAAAGACGAAGAAATGTCAGAGAAGTTCAAGAATTACGGATTAGGGGAAAGAGTCGTTTTAGAATTGACTGAACACGAATGGAGAAAAGGTAAGGTTGTCTATTTTGATAACTTTTTTTCATCCATATCTTTGCTAGAGAAATTGAAGAATGAAAACACTTTTGCTTGTGGAACAATAAGAAGTAACAGAAAAGGGCTTCCACCAAATATGATAGCTGATTCTAAAATGAAAAGAGGAGATACAGATTACCGTTTTACAGACATGAATATTGGTTATTGGAAATGGAAAGATAATAAAATGGTTCATTTTGTGTCCAATTTTCACGGAACCGAAGAGACCACAGTCTCACGCACAGAGAAAAATGGATCAAAGTCTGCAGTGCCTTGTCCTCAAACAGTGAAGGACTACAATGCATTTATGGGTGGCGTGGACACCGCTGATCGCCTCAGAGCCTTGTATTGTGTCGACCGCAAGTCTCCAAAATGGTGGCATAGACTATTTTGGGGTGTTCTGGACATAGCTTTTGTCAATGCCTTTGTCATCCACAATCTGCTATTACAAAAAACTACTGTAAAAGACTTTCGGCGATCTATTGCCCAAGGACTGATGAGTCAGAAAGATGCT
This sequence comes from Catocala nupta, assembly GCA_963675205.1. NCBI lineage: Eukaryota > Metazoa > Arthropoda > Insecta > Lepidoptera > Erebidae > Catocala > Catocala nupta. The sequence goes on along the minus strand of OY776108.1, from coordinate 9,219,136 downwards.
GGTCAGAAAAGGAGAACATCATCAGATCACTTCTCCAATGCAGGGCCATCCAAGAGGCGAAAATCTAATTACTCCACTTTGAAAGACGTGCGGTTAGGTAACAGAGGGATACATTGGCCAACTTTCTCAAATAAAAGAGGAAGATGTGAAGTCTGCAGCATGAGGCAGATACAGTCAAAACCATTTACAAAATGTTCGCATTGTAATACATACTTATGTTTGAATGATAAAAAAAATTGTTTTGTAGAGTACCACGAGGTCAATGTTTGATTTTGCTACATAATTTTGTTAGTGTTGTTAATTTTTGATATCGTGGGCGTATATTTTTATTTTGTTTTTGTTCTAATAAATGATAAAGAAAATGTTTCGTAGATTGTTGATAGCGAGATATAAGTCTGAAAATTGTTAACGCTATTTATTTTTTTATATTATTTGTAGACATAGTTTCTTAACGAGTTCCTATGAATGTGATACATAAAGTGCCTGACGGTACAGATAAGTCTAGGTACTGAAAAACCTAGTTCTAGGTACAATAAAAATCTAAAAAAAATATATGTGTTTCATTTTAAAAACAATATTCAGAATTTACAAAAAAAAATACGAAATTCAAACGATTTCGGTATGCCGGCAGGAAAGGGTTAAGTAATGTAGAGGTACCTCGTGATTATTTGTGATGTTAACAAGTAACTTGTTTCTTAATTTGATTATTATTGAAGAATATAAATGCACAACCGCATTTAGTCACGGACTGCCTTTGCATTGTCACAAAGTGTAAGTGTATGCGCCATCATGCCATCCTATTGCCTATTTTAGATTTATATTAAAACATATACCTTAGCCCAAATTATTTAATCTATATAATATTATTAAGTTATTATTGTTTTTATCTTTAGTTTTTTTTATAGTCAATAGTATATGGCATAATGGCTGCAACACCATGTTAATCTGAGTTGTAAAATACTGAAATTATATTTAATTGGCGATTTAAAAAAGTGGCCGTAAGTTTCTTGCAGGTTTCTTCTCATAGGCTCAACCCTTTGCCTAAACCTAGCAACTAACCTAAATGTAGCTTCAGTAACTTAGTAAACTCACTAACCCATATATTTTGACGTTCATAAGCGTTACTTTGTGACCTAAATGAATAAATTATTTTTGACTTTGACTTTGACTTTAATAGTAAAATTATTTTTAGCTATAAGCCATAATTTATTGTCTGTTTTATTTTTATATTGTTCACTGTCTCTGGTGCATGCATATTATACGCAATGCATTCTATTACAGGTATTAACCTAAGTGTAGAAGTGTCCTATTACTAGAGATCTATTAAAAAAAATATGTGCCTTAGTTAATCTTCTTCTTTGACGTGATCCTTTTAAGCTACATTTTTACATACTTTATTACCACATACAATACAATAACATAAATTGTATTATTTGCACATTTACCACAGATCTAGTTTTACGCGACGAATGGATTTCTATTATCCGCCAAAGTGGGCAAGATAATGACTGGCTCCCATCAAAATTTTGCTTTGTATGCTCATTGCATTTTAAAGAAGATGTGTATTTTACTAAAAATGGTCGACGGCTGATTAAAAAGAAATCTAAACCGACACTTTATTTATATGCATTACAACAACCACCGGAATCGTCATCATCAGTAATTACTGAAGCCTTGAAATACCCAGTTCTTCAGTACTTCAAATTTACTGAATATTAATCAATTACCAGGCAATCTTATTAAATGTGATTCTATAGAGCCTGAATTTAGGGATTCGGATTTGGATTCTATTTTCGACACACCCAAAAAAGGCCAACTGAGAAAAGACTTAAGAAAACATAAGTTACTCCGACACGTTATCAAGCGAAAGTTAAAAACATTGGAAGAAAAAGTTCGGCGACTAAAAAAAGTAATTCTCCGCAAAAAAATATTTTAAAAGACTTAATAAATAAGAATTTTATAAATTATGATACTCGTAACCTACTGAGCGAGAATATTGTAGCAACTGAGCTTTTTCATAGCTTATACGTACAAAGGAGCGGTAAAAATAAGCTTAAATACTCCCTCGGCAATTTTGCTTACCACAAAATTTTTATTCTCCAAATGAGTATGTCAGAAAAGCCTTCATTAATTGCTCGCTTCATCCGAAAACCTTGTCAAAATGGTACGCTCCCATTAGAACTGAACCTGGTTTCACTCAAGAATCTTTTATAGCGTTACAAAGAATGGCTGTAATTACACCATATAAACTCATTTGTTCACTTATGTTCGATGAAATGGCAGTGCGCCAGCAAAAACTATGAGATGGCAAGCGATATATAGGAGTGGTCAACATGGGCGATGAAATAACAGAGTCTACTACTTTGGCATCTCAATCTTTGGTATTTATGTTAGTTGGAGTCAATAAACATTTTTGACGAGCAATTTAACCGGGGAGCAAAAATCAAACTTCGCAAATGTTACGTAGCTGGAGTGAAATTTGTATCGCTGACGTTCTATGGGCATGCTACGAATTTCAGTGCTATGGATTTGCTTGGTTGCAATATAACTGAAGCTGCAAATATGACAACAAGTTTTATAACACCCATCGGATTCCAGCGAAGTAGCTTGTTTTTTAGATCCAAGTCACGTTATAAAATTGCTTCGCAACCAACTGGAAGCAAAAAAGGAATTTCTGAATATCAATGAGGAAACAGTTAACTGGGACTACTTAGCAAAATTACGTAAATTGCATGAAGACGAAGGCCTACACTTAGCAAATAAACTTTCTAGAAGACATATTTCATTCATAAATCAAATTATGAAAGTCAAGCTTGTCACCCAGACGCTAAGTGTTGCGAAAGCTCTGCAGTTTTCTAGAACTGATTTGAGGCCAGATTTTGAACAATCTCAGGCAACAGAAGAGTTTTTACAATATGTTCGACATTTTTAATTCACGAGCTATGGTACATTTTGATTACAGAAAACCCATATACAAAGGCAACAATATATAAATTTATGCACTACTAAACCGACTTTAAGACTACTTTCAAAATTTGAAAATAAAACGTGTTATCAAACGAAAAGTTATAAAAGATGGAAAACCTATTTATATTGTAACGCGATTTTATAAAAACGTAGTGGAAGCAAGGTGTAAACCAGGTTTTCTTAAGTTCCAGGTTTTTATATTAATATATCAAATTTAAAGACACTTTATGAGCGTCTTATAGAACATGAAAGGTGTTTAGTCTATCTACCTACATACTTAGCCAGGATAACCTTGAACATTTTTTTGGTTGCGTCATTATGCTTGGTGATCATAATGAAAGGCTATATATAAAAAATTACTGATACATTTGGAAATAAAAAGTCTAGTCACCGGGAACTGCGTTGCACTGGAAAATATTATGATACTAACGTGTAGTTCTGCTACTCAAGTTATTAACTCGACCACTCCTTCATACCGTCACGAAGATACCGAAGACACTGAAAATGAATACTTTTCACGTTCTTTAGGATTTTTAAAAGATTTACCCGTGGATTTCAACGATCTAGCAAATTATTTGGATGTGCCTATTTTGAACGAAATGAGGAAAGTCATCGTGGGATATATTGCTGGATGTGTAGGTCGACTGGTCCGTAAAACAATAAAATGCGAACCGTGTTTTGCGTGCTTCGTGTCTACAGAAAGAAAAGACTTTCATAAATTAATCGACTTGAGAGATAAGGTTTGATTTTCCCCTCTGTAGACACATATGACGTTTGTGCAGCAGCCGAAGCTGTTATAAGAAATATTATAAAAGAAAATAGTTTCATAAAACCAGAAAATAAAAGCAATAAAACTTTTTAAAATCTTTACAGTGATGTATTCACTGTAAAGATTTTAAAAAGTTTTATTGGTAAAGGAACCATTTTTATAGAATTAGAAGATGAGCATATTATGGCGCTGATCACAAAATAAATTTGATATAATTTTAATAGAAAAGTATCTAATGATACGACTACACTATATTGCAAAATTAGAAACTCTTGTTCGATACTCAGACGCTAAAAGACAATATTATAAGAAATTAATGCAAAATAAAGGTTATTGAAGTTTTTTGTCGATTGTTGTAATGCTGTGCAAATAAACGATTTGAATTTTATTATTAATAATAATAAAAAGCTTATTTCAGATTTTAAATCCATACATAGTAAATAGTAACGTCAATAGAGTCAGCATTAGAAAAACATATTTATCACATGTATTTCGCTGGCAGCGATACCATTCCTTGAGAAGGACTATAATCTCCACACCTGCGCTGCCCAGTTTGCACCAAAGCTTGTCATACAGAACAGTATCAAAGGCTTTAGATAAATCCAGGAAACACGCGTATACATGTTTATATGTTATATGTATATATGTTTTATATTTTCTGTCCGTATAGTACTTTACAGCCTGCTTAAGACTGCGCCGAGCGAAATGTGCCAAAACAGTCGGTCACAGCTAAGTTGATAAAATCAACACTTTTTGTTAAATACAAATATAAAATATACATTTACCATAACAATGAATGTGTTTACAATTACTCCGTGTCAAAAACTTAAAATAATTAATATTTTCGCCTACAAAATTACGTAAATTCGCACGAAACATGCAAAAACGTAAGCTCGTGTTACGTGATTTTTAGATTATAACAGCAGGAATCTATCCTATTTTACAGTCTGAACGAAACATAAATAGTTATTTTTATTTTATTTATATTACAATTTGTCCGTCTCAAATATTTAAATTATTGTTTTTTTTTTTTTTTTTTTATTTTGCTCGTCAAAATGACCACACTCCGCCTGATGGTAAGCAGTCGTGTGGTCTAAGAGCAGTGGCCTCCACATCGTCCTCATAGCAGCCGAGGCGATGTTGAGGTCTCTACTTTGACGGCCTGAGAAGGTGCTTTTTCACGCCCCGCTTAAAGGACCCAGGATTGAAGGAAGAAGGAAACACGTGCCTTGGCAGAGAATTCCATGCCTTGATCGTTCGGCAGAGGTATGAGGACCCAAACTTGTTGGTACGCACTCTAGTCGACTCCACCGTGTAAGGATGGCATCTGAGCCCAGCACGCGTTGTTCTGGATAGGAAAGGGGAGGGCGGGATAAGGTGGAATAACTCTTCAGAGCACTCCCCGTGGTATATTCTGTAGAAACATGCCAAAGAGGCAATATCCCTACGGAGTTGCAGAGGTTCCAGTGAACTCGTGACCTCTGGATCTCCGATGATACGGACAGCCCGCCGCTGTAACCTGTCAAGAGCGTCTAGCAAGTACTGCGCGGAGCCATCCCAAAGATGAGAACAGTACTCCACGCAAGGGCGCACTTGTGCCTTATACAATAGGCACAGCTGCCCGGGCGCGAAGAACCGCCTCACCCTGTTCAGAACTCCGAGTTTTTGCGAAGCTTGCCTAATGACGCTCTCGATGTAGGTTTTGGGATTAAGGGAGCGGCAAAGATCCATACCTAAGATGGAGAGGCTGCCACGTATCACCAGTGGAGTGTTCTTCAGAGAAGGGAGGGAAAGGAACGGAGACTTTTTTGTTGAGAACGCGCATGCCTGGGTCTTCTTGGCGTTGAACTGGACCAAGTTCTTGGCACCCCATTCAGAGATGCGGTTCAAGGTCTGGTCAAGTTCAACGACAAGATCCTGCCTTTTCCCCACAACCTCAGCCTGTTTGGCTCCAGGACGTCCGAGATATCGCCCATGCACGGTACTGTCGTCTGCATAACAATGTATGTTGCCGAGATTCAACATATCATTGATATGCAGAAGAAAGAGCGTAGGGGATAAGACGGACCCCTGAGGCACTCCTGCATTGACCTGCATAAATTTGGAAGCGCGACCGTCGCAAAGGACCCGAATACGACGCTTCTGCAGGAAATTTGCAATCCAGGTGCACAGTTGAGGGGGCAAGCCATAGGCCGGAAGCTTGGAAAGAAGAGACCGGTGCCAGACTCTATCGAAAGCTTTGGCTATGTCTAGGCTGACAGCCAAAGACTCGCCGTGCTTGTCCATAGCCTCACCCCAGAGGTGCGTGACGAACGCTAAAAGATCACCCGTTGATCGTTTAGCCCGAAAGCCGTATTAGCGATCATTGATCAACGAGTGATCCTCCAGGTAGCGGACAATTTGGGTGTTAATAATCCGCTCGAACACCTTGGAGAGCACTGAGGTGATAGCTATGGGTCGATAGTTGCCTGGCTCGGAACGGTCCCCCTTTTTGGGAATCGGTTGAACGTTCGCCTCCTTCCAAGCCTCAGGCACAATGCCTGCGGCGTAAGACGTCCGGTATAGGCGCGTAAGTGTGGGAGACAACTCCGCTGCACATTTTTTGAGGACCACAGCTGGGATGCCGTCAGGTCCACTGGCTTTCCGAACATCGAGAGACTGCAGTATCGCACGAACGTCACGTTGCCTGATACGTATATCAGGCATGGTGTAGCCGCAGTTGGCAATATTAGGCGGCTGCGAACCGCAGTCATCGATTCGGGAGTTGGCCGCAAAGAGATTTGCAAGCAGATCTGCTTTCTCTTGCGGCCGATGAGCCAGTGATCCATTCGGATATCTCAGAGGGGGCAGCGAGGTCTGGCAGAAGTTGGACTGCACGGCTTTGGCCAGGCGCCAATAGCTACGACTGCCCGTAGGATGGGCCATGAGCTCCTGGCCGAACCGTGCGACGCGCTGGGCATCCGCTCTTAAGTATGCCCTCTTGCAGACCTTTGTGGCTTGGTTGAACGCTGCCTTCAGGTGATCCACGTTAGAGTCGTGGAGAGTGCGAGCCCTGGTCCAAGCGCGGTACGCTGTCTGTTTGCGTTCAACAGCATCAGCGCATTCACGACCGAACCAGGGCCTTTTCCTGCCACCGCTCGTGACATCACTGTATGGAATATAATATTCCATACCCAGGATGATTTCACCAGCGACAGCAGTAGCGCTCTCTGAAGGATCCCTGTTCTCAAAGCAGCGTTGAGCCCAAGGGATGGATGCGAAGTACTCCCGCATTCCATCCCAGTCTGCTGACGAGTAGTGCCACAGTCGTCGTCTTGCCTCTTTGGGTCGTGGGGGCGTAACAACAACAGCTGTGGCACAAACCAGACAGTGGTCTGAGGTGCCCAGAGGAGCACTAATCGACACACTGTACCGGTTCGGGTTACTTGTCAGCAGCAGATCGAGCAGAGAGGGCGCCTGACCTGCAATGTCCGGTATCCGGGTGGGCTGGAGTACCAGTTGAGACAGGTCATGCGTGAGAGCGAACGCATGGGCAATTCGTCCCGCGTGGTCTGTTTTGGGAGAACCCAACCAGGTCTCATGGTGGGCATTGAAATCTCCCAAGAACACCAACTCAGCATTCGGAAACTGCTCCTGCGCGTCGTCTGCCGCCTGACTCAGGTAATCAAAGAGTCGAGTTGTCTCAGCGTCTCCTGAATGGGATCGGTAGAGGCACATGTAGATTTGGCTCAAAGAGCCGTGATCTACGTGTACCCAAAGGACAGAGAAGGAAGGGTCCTCTAGGCAGTGTAGACGGCGACAACAAATATCCGCCCTAACAAACAAGCATACCCCGGCTTTCGCGAGGAAACACTCCTCTAGCACGTAGCCGGGATATTGCAGGTAGGTCGTGTCTGCAGGACGGCGTATTTGTGTCTCCGTTAGAAAAAGCATTGCCGGCCGAGCCGTCTCCAGGTGGTGATGGACAGCATTAAGGTTAGCGTGGAGTCCTCTGATGTTAATGAACTCCACGACACCGGAAGAGGAAGCAGCGGTGGGGTTACGGCGATTGGCTGCTGTTAAACGACAATGCTTTGTTCGTACTGCCATATTAATTGGTTAAATAATAATAATCTACATATAAATCTATCAAAAACGAATCTTATTAATTTCAATAATTTTAAATATCACACTCTTAACATTACTCATAACGGATATAATGTACAAAATACTAATACAGTGACATTTCTTGGATTAAATATTAATAATAATCTCAATTGGAAAGAACATACAGAAAAAGTAAGCAACAAACTAAATGGATTTTCTTATGCTCTATATAAACTGACTAAAGTTGCAAGTAATCACACGGCGTGTATGGCCTATTTTGCATATGTAGAATCTGTACTGCGTTTCGGTTTATTACTCTGGGGAAATGGTACAGATATAAACAAAGTTTTTGTTGCCCAAAAAAGATGCATAAGGTCAATTTGCAACATTTCACCGGATATATCATGTCGCCCGTACTTTAAATCGCTTAAAATACTACCTCTAACCTGTCTCTATATATTGGAGGTTGGTAAATTTGTCAAACAACATTATAATATTTTTATGCAAGCAAAAGATATCAACCAGAGAAACAATATGCGTAATCCTCACAGACTGGTATTAGATAAGATACCGAGAAGTTGTCGGTTTCAAAAGAACTGCTATGCAATGTGTATATCTATATATAATAAAATCCCAACTCATATTAGGGATCTGCCATTTCCCAAGTTTGTAAAAGCACTGCAAGCATGGTTATGGGAACATGTATTTTATACCATAAAAGAGTTTTACGACTTCAAATAACAAAGTAGACAAAAAATAAATTTTAAGTAGACTGTGACAAATTTGTTAATTTTAATTTTAAGATATTGAATATTTGCATGCTATGTAATATAGTTAAATGGGCTTGTACAACTTTATATATTGTGTAACAACTTTTGTAACCCTATTTACAGCAAATAAATGATTTTGATTTTGAAAAAAAAAAAATAGAGTGAATGGAAGGGAAAGCGTGAAAAAAAAAAGAGGCGGCTATTCTCGCAACAAAGTGGGGCAAGGCGCAGAGCAAGTTTCGTCATATTACTGTGTGGTATGGCGATAGCCGATCCGACGGACGGAAGGACCCCCGTACCCTCCCGAAAGTGGTCGCCGGGACCCACCCTCCGGTCACCATCCGGCACGACGAGCCACCTCGAGATTATGCGCGGCATGATGAGGCAGCCAACCAAGTTGGTTAGACTCGGTTGGGCCTCTGGACTATACCGCGGGCGGCCAGCAGAGCACCGTTTCTACGGCTCTCCCTGGCCGCCGGGTCGACTCGCGCCACCCACACAATGACTCTACGGATACTCTGCAGGTCCCTCGTAAGCTGCGAGAATCGTCACCTCATGCTTAGGCCTCCGGCACTCTCATTCACCGAACGAAACACAGCAGTGAGACACTGCTATTTCACGTCGATTTTCTGTGAGAGGGTAGTACTTCCCCGGTCGAGCCGGCCCATTTATGCTGTAACCAGCTTGGCTCTAAAGATACATACTGACAATAAAGATACATATTTATCAAAAAAGCACTTCAAATCCTCCATACAATTTTACTATGGCGGCCGCGAACCGATTTGAATATCGAGTTCTGTCATTCAGTCCAACCGCGTCTTACGCTCGGCGCAGTCTTAAGATATAATACCGCACTTTCAGTGGACAGCCCACTTCTGAAACCAAACTGGGCTTCGTGCAGTTTTATATGCTGGCTAAGAATGTCATTAAACTAGCTGTCAAGCACCTTGGCTATTATTGTCGCAAGTGAGATGGGCCGATAGTTTTTTATGTCTGACATATCCCCAGTTCTATTTTTAATAACAGGCACTACTATGGTTTTTGTAAGCTCCTCCGGCACGTATCCGTGACAAAGAAAAAGACTGTAGAGTAAGAACAGGGCACGCGGCAAATGAACACTGGCATGCCTAAGGTGCTCGATACTGAGACCATCATGCCCAGGAATCTTGCCTCTTTGCATGCCATTAATAGCTTTTCTAACATCTTTCGCTGTTCTTATCTTGTATTTATTTTCTGGGTGATTGTCTCAATATCGAGCGACCGAGACACACCTGTATCATATTTTGGTCTAATCCTAAAGTGCTCATTGAACAAGTTAGCAATCATATAATGATCACTAACATTATTTACACTCACAGGAAGGCCAGGCTTTTGGCTCATACTTCCTGTTTCTGTCCAGAACTGTGAGAAATTGTTAGCAGAATAATGAGAGGCAATTGCATCCATTTTTAATTGGTCCTGTTTATCCTGGCACCATCAACTTTCTCTTAAACAATTTCCTACTTTCGTTCATTTTATCATATGTCTACCATAATTCGGTTTACCTTCATTCACTCAGGTTAAAACCCTAAACCTGGCCTTCCTATGGTAACCTGTGACATATTTTGTCCATTCCGCGACATAACCACCTCTTCTACGCATCTTTACCCGTTAGCGCGTAACTAGCGCTGCCTGCGACAATATGGTAACCAGCTACGAAAATTGCGCGGACGGAGAAGGAGGGGCGAATACCTAATATTTTTATAAAATATGCATTAGAAATACATTAATTTAGTGAAAAATACTACACGCACACAACCATGCATTTGACATACGCAGTCGAATCGCGTTCGTAGTATTTCGACATTGTTCGTCTGACGTCGTAAAATTTTTTGTAACTATGGTTACCTATACCTTATTTATATGTAATAGGCAAAAACAGAAAACAAAGTAGCAAGCTTAGGAATTTTGGTCGAATTTTGACAACTAGGCGACCGCTAGTTTACTTTATAAGGCTATTGCCTATTGCTTTCTTTCCAGATTCCATGCTGCTACTGAGAATTTCCTGGCAGAAAAACCGAATAACACCTTGCCAAATCTCAGAATGGGGACCTTATGATCACAGACACATACTACTGAATCATTCTACTAGACTCAACTTCTTAAAACATAAAAAGAAACAGAATTACAATTTAGTATACTTATTCAAGTGTCCTTATCCCCTTAACCGTAACGCCTCTTTTGCGAAACTACCCGCATCTGTAACAACGCGCCCGGCCGAAATCGTGCGATTTCTCCGCATTCATTAAAACTACGATATCTCTAAAACTACGCATCGCAGCTCGACAAAACGTGTCATTGAAATTGTTATGAAATAAGCTATCTGATTATCTATAGTTTAGTACAGTTTTATTGTGAAATCTGTTATTGATTCGAAGTTGAAAGTAGGGTGAGCTACTTTTTTTTTTTTTTTTTGTAAAAATGTCGTCATATTAATAAAATAAAAGCATTTTTATCAAAAGTTATTATATTATTTACATAATAACACATTATGTTACAATAATCAAGTGAAATAACAAACATCTCCATACATATTTTACACACTGCAAGCTAAACAAAAACTCGGGTCAGGTAGTTGACCCGTACGCCGAACAAAAAACAAGGGTATGTTTACACATTCATTCTGCGATCTTTGTGAGCCAAGTGGCTAACAATAATATCTTGTTACATAGTTTGGTAAACAATCTTATCGCAGGCAAAGTGTTAGCTGTTAGAATTGATTAACTTACGAACTATGACTCATAATGTAAACACTTGAAAAAGAGCTCTGAGAAAGACCCTTTTATAATTCTTATCACAGAGCAAGTACTATTACATTTATTTGAAATCTTATTTTACAAACCACATGATGATGATATTTACTAATGGGAAAACACAACACAAGGCCATGTTGCCTAGCAAAATCATTAACAAAATCAACAAATAAAAAACAGAAAACAAGGCAATTTTAGTAAGAATTCCAAGTACACAATACAGAATACAACCAGTAGGTCACATCTGAACAACAAAATAAAAATATAATGAAAATGAATCGATTTTCAAACAGAGGTACCAATTTAAAATTATAATATTATATTAAAGGTAATTACTTTTTTAATATATAAACCTAAGCTGTTATTTTCCTTAATAAAAATTTTTTTTTAAATTTAAATCAATTCACCAATGAAACGAACAAAGGTCCAAAAATATATATATAAAATACAATATAACCAAAAAAAATAAAAAGATAAAAAATAATATATAATTTAACCTCGCCTCGTTTAAATCTCGTCGGTTAACACTTTTGTTTTACTGACCATTGTCCTTTACTGTGTACGAAACACAAAACAAGATGGCGGCTTGAATGTCAAAAACGGAGATGCGATTTTCGATTACATTTCAAATATTTACATTATTTTATCGAATTTCACTAATAAAATGCCTAATACATACGTAGTAACGTATCTAAATCATGTTTCTAACAAAATTTTGTCGTCATTAGTGTATTTTCTACTCAAAACAAATAGAAATGTGCCAGCGTGATGCGCAAATTTCGAAACTATGTTTCGTAAAATAATAAATTCTGTCTAAAATCTTTACCCAATACGCAATGCAGCGATTAAAAACTGTTTAGTACTTACTCGTCCATGGTATTTATATAACAAACACTTCACATTGAATAACACCCTTCCTCAATAACATTTATAAAAACGTAATGAAGGCGTCACTCAAAGCGTCTCGACAGATTAAATTGAGTTTAACATTCCGTAACAAATTTTTGTTGAATGTATAGCATGTGATATTGTATGACTTTCTTATTCGTTTTCCTACAATTTGTGTAAGTTAGAGTACGAAAGGTATACCCTAGACTGGCAATATTTGGTATTAAATACGACCATAATCAAGAAATCTCCAGGAGATTACTTATTACTTACTTACAGACGCGTGCTTTTTGACATAAATCTCTAGGAGATTTAGTTACGGTTATATTTTATAGTATTTTACTAAGTTTAAATAATATCACTTTTGTGTCATATAGTGGCTGTTTGTGTTGTTAAAAAGTTTTCATCTTGTAATATACTTTCAATAGGATGCTTCAAGTGTTGTATGTCACCCTTGTTGGTTACGAGCACATAGAGCATCCCAACATTTCCATTCGGGTCCATCAACATCTGCTGCATCTGCCTCAAGTGTTGAAAAAAGTAAATTCCTCATCAACAGGAGCCAGCAACCAGCCAACCAGAACAATCTCATCAACCACAACAACCTCAACCACCTCAACAACCACAACCTGCACAAAGGTTACCTCCTACTACAGTGGCCACCAGTTGCTAGATTATTTCAGAGCTTTGGAAACCGAGAGTAGATGTTTTGTGGAAGGGTGTCGGAGACATGAAAGAAACAGTATTACACTTTCAATGCGTAAACAGCTGCTGCAATTGTACAATTATTACGTACCTCCAAATAACCGACTCTGTGATTTCCACATGCCATACTTATCATGGGATTTCTTAAATGAAGTATCTCATAACATTATTAATGTTTTTACAGCTAATCATATTCAGGATATGTTATCATTAAAGGCTTCTAATCCTAATTGCCTAGATTTCGAAAATATTGATTCAATGGAAGATCATTTCTTTCATCATTGGATTGGTTTTACGAAACAACAGTTTCAGCAGATTTTAAATGAAATGCCGCAGTTTCTTACTGAAAGAAAAGGGGCCACTACTTTAGCCATTTATTTAATTAAATTGAGGACTGGGGACTCAGATGACCGTTTGTCAACCCTTTTACAAATTCCCAAAACCACCATGGAGACCTTAATAAATAAAGCTAGAAAGTTGATATATGATTATTTTGTACCACATCATTTAGGGCTTAACCATATAAATAAACAACAAATTATTCAGAGAAATCTTATTATACCAAATGGATTGTTTGGGAATCATAACGGTGAAGTGAATACTATTGTTATTTTAGATGGAACATATGTTTATGTTCAAAAAAGTTCTAATTATATGTACCAGAAGAAAACGTACAGGCATCTGGTAATGCTATTTCTGATTGTATGTACTGACGGATATATAATAGATGTAATCGGCCCCTATCCAGCTACTACCTCAGATGCTGACATTGTTATAAAAGATTTTAGAAATGAATCTCCTTTAAAGGAATATTTTCAGCCTGGAGACGCGTTTGTTCTGGATAGGGGGTTTCGTAACGCTTTACCCTTACTGAATGATTGTGGCTATCGGACATATGTTCCAGCCTCTTTATAGGAGCGTGAATCACAATTGTATACACTGGAAGCAAACAAATCGAGGGCAGTTACCATATGGAGATGGGTTATAGAAGTTGTCAATGGAATATTCAAGAAAGATTTTAAACTTCTGCGACAGCAATATTTTAATAAAGCCTCAAAACATTTAATGGGTGAGTTCGAAATAGTTGCTGCTCTTATTAATTCATTTCACCTTCCTGTTACAAACCGTGATGATGCTCAGGAAATTCTGCAAAGAATACATTGAAACATGTATGTAGAAAACAGATTATGTACATATGTAAGTTCCAACAATTAGAATCGTCATCGAGCGCAATTTCAAGGATTTAATGTTGACACAAATAATGTAAGCGATTTTCCTGAGCTATCATCCAGTAAGCTTATTCTTATATCCTTGGGTACATACCAAATAAAACAGGCTCGGTCGTACTATGGAAAGCATATAAGATCAAATGGCTCATATGCTATTGAAGTGTGCAGAGAGGTAGACAACAACCTACAGCAAGAACTGTCAACGTCTGAGACAACTTGGCTATTAAGAGGCCGTATACAATCTAGGCACATAAGTAACAGAATTTATTTTGTGTATATTCTAGTTGACAGCTCTTTATGTGGAAGAGATGCTATAAAACAATATTGTTGCAATTGTACTGTAGGCCCATATCATAAGCATTATATGGTATCTTGGATCGGTCAGATATCAAGGAAATATAGCGCCTCCTGCACAAGTTTTGGATAGCATATTGATTTTATATGAAAGTGATGAAGATTAATAATATTATTATATTTAATTAAAATCATAGTGTTTTATTTATGCTCCTACTTACTGACTTGTTCAAAATAATAACAACCGTTTAACAGACACATATTAAAATCAATTGTTAGTGTCACACGATGACCCCGCTGACACACAAGGAGTCTGTTCTGTAGGTATATTTTTTACATTATTTTAACATCTAGTCTTCTATCCTCTCGGGGATAGAGGCGTTCGACTATGTTATGGTTTGCTAGTTCTTATTTCTTTGATTTCTGAAACGTAATACTATCTGTGACACAGGTAACATAATCTCAAATGTGCGTTTTACTGCAGATATTTTACATAGTTGGCCATTGCCAACAGTCGTGAAAATTGGGTTTATAAAACCATTCTACCTGTTTAAATTACTGACCAATTTTGAAAATTGTACTGCTAGGCTCAAGGTTGTATGAAAGTTAGGGTTGTCCTTTAAATACAAAAGACAAAAGTGTAATTTGCACAAGTTTTGATCTCCAAAAAGTGCTAAATACACCTAATGGCAAAAATATGTTTCTCTATTACAGCAGAAAAAATTCCGTCTATAATTTTACTATTTACGAAAGTGGAACTCAGAAAGGGTTCTCTCACATTTGGAACAAAACAGATGCTCACAGAGGGGCAAATGAAATTGCTACGATTTTGCTAAATTACATAAAAGAAGTACACAGTAGAGGCTATGTCAAAACTCTTCTCTTATATGCGGACTCGTGCTATGGCCAAAATAAAAACAAAACATTATTGAGTATGCTGCGTTATGCATTAGCAAATAGCCAAAATTTAGAAGTTGTCCAGATTAATTATCTAGTTCCCGGTCATACGTATATGCCAGTAGACAGCATGCATGCTGTCATTGAGCGGTCGGTCAAAGATACAATGATATGGGCACCTTCTCATTGGCCAACTATTATTGCCCTATCTCGAAAAAACCCGTTTCCATATAAAGTGGCGTCGATGGAACAATTTACGGGATTCGAGGTTATAATAAAAAAGGCAATTACAAAAAAAACAGAAGCTCATGATATCGAACATAAGCGTTGCAACTTTAAAAAAAAGCCTCAATAAAATGTTTGTGAAACGTTCAATGTCAGCTGAGACTGAGTATACAGAAATAACTCTAAATACATTTCAAACAGAACTATCACCCAAAGAAACTAAACCAACTAAACCCAAATAAACTGCCAATATCGGCACAATAGTATGCAGAACTCAAAAAACTTAAAAAAATGACATACCGGCAGCATACGCTAATCAGTACTTAAATCTTAAGTATAATAGTAAGACAGTCGACTGCCTACCAGATACAAATGAAGAGGGTAATGTCTGAAATTTTACGATAGGTTAAGATTAAGAGTTGAATTTTGTCATAAACATTCTGTACACTATAATACAATCATCACTGTTTTTTTAGTAAAACATTTACTTCAATCGGATTACAGGTAAACCACGTATTTCTTGTTTGATTAGAATCAACATCTTAGTATGTATTAGTTTTATTGTAGTTGATTTGATTATATTTATGATTTTCTATGTGTTTATCAAATCAAATCAATCAAATCAAATCATTTATTTCGGGCTGCATAGGCCCATAGATAAATACCTTAACCTAGATATACATATTTTAAAATTTTGTAATACATACACACAACACCATCTAGCCCAAACTAATCAGAGCTTGTACTATGGATACTAGACAATGGATAAACACATACATATATACTTTTTTATTTTGTATATACATATATATTAAACGATTTATTTCGCGTAGCATAGATGCATAGATAAATACCTTACAGACTAACATACATACAATTTTTGTTAGTATTTATATAACTCTGTTGTTGTGCGTTGGATAAATATTTACATAGATCATACTTATGTATATTATTAAGTGCTAAATTAATAGGTAAATATAATAATAAAATATGATGTTCGTAATATCCATATCGGTTCTAAACCGTTTTGTGTACATTCTGTGTAATATTAAATAATTTCTAATAAATCACTGATTTGACTCATCATAACGGACATTTAAATATGTATATTAAATTAACTTATTAAATATTATTATGTAATGTAATGTTAAGAAATTAATTATAAATCATATTGTGATAGCCATTTCAGTTATAAAATCATTTTGTGTAATATTAAATTGTTTCTAAAGGAAGTGCCGTTATGACTCGTCCGGTCGTTCTAACAAATTTAAATGAAACGTAAAATAAACTAAATTGTATGTTTAAATCAATATTAAAATTATATACAATATTAATTTGTAATAGTGATTACCGTTCTAACACTATTTTGTATACAATTAAATGCCTTTTAATGAAACACTGATTTGACTCGTTATCACAACTGTGAATCGTCCGTTGTTTGTGAGTTGCTATAAAAGCAGAGAGCCAATGTACTATAGTTCAGTTGCTCCTTGGCGATCAAGCGTAACACATAAGGTATGATACCATTCTGATTATATTATGGCTGGTGTTTTGTAATTAGTTGTTATTATGTTGTTTTATTATAATATATAGTAAACTGTGTTATAATATAGGAAATAGCTGATAATTTTGTTGGTAATTAAAATAATATAAATAAATATTTGATATCGAATTATTGCTTTTATTAATTAGTTTAAGGATCTAAGGAAATCATATTCCTGTCATTAATATTAAATTTAAAATAAAATGCCTAAACCAAATTGCTTATTTACTTCACTTACTCTTTAAACCTAACACGTTCATGTGGCACATGTCCGCGAAAGCGACGGAACACCACACTCTTCGGTCAAAAGTCCTCCTTCATAAATACATGTAGAAAGCAAGTTGGGACTCGTAACACGAACGCCTTGAAGTTGACGCTGTGACGCGGCTCCAGCAGCTGCACTCTTGGCATGTACTTGGACTTTAGGCGTACATACTCCGCAATATCCTTCGTCTTCGTGGTGTAATGCAGACGAGAGATATACACCGGTGTGTCCTGTGCTGCAGCACGCAGGTTTGCTCCAGGCTCCACAGGAGCTGTACCGCAGCAGTTCTTATTGGTTTTCTGACGGTGCTTCCTCCTTTGCACCGTCACAAAACCAACCTCAGCAATGATGCTGAGGTTGGTTTTGATGAGATGGCAAAGAACCGGGAGGATGACCTCCCGGTTCTTTGCCATCTCAGGCACCGACTTCGCGGCGGGAGCAATGGGCGTGCTCGCAGCTATCTGCTGAGCCTCTAACCGTTTAGGTCGCGCGGGTTTGCAGGGAGGGGCCGCGGGGACGGAGCTGCTAGACGCGCGTGTAGCGCACTGTGCAGTCTCAACATACCGCGGCGACAAAACTGCTGACGCGAAACTTGCGACCGATGCATTGAAGCAACTCTTCAACCTCCGTGCGTAAAACCATGACGGTGTCCTGGGATGCTTCCAACTTCTTGTGTACATCCCCGCTAAACTGGCCTTAAGGAAGACGATGTCCTTCAAAAGGCTTGTAACATCTACGTGGTCGAAAGTGACGGGAGGTAACTTATTCAAGTCCTTCGCCACAAACATCAGCACGTCGTCAGGATCAGTCTCCTGCAGCAGCGTGATAATATGCTGCAGATTTTTCTTAGTCCTTTCACGCCTGCGAGACACCATCTGGTCACTTTTGTTGAGCGACCTGATTACCAGCAGCTTGGCCGCAGCTATGTCCTCCTCGCTGAAGTTCGTGGAATATGTTGGATGGCCGACACCTCGTCCATGACGTCCAGTTTCTGTTGCAGGAACGCCAGCAGCTCATTTGCCACAAGTGTGTCACTCATGGCTATAAAAAATACGAGGGACGGCTTGCGCTGTGCTAAAAAATAAAATAATTATATTTATAAACGTGCACACGTCCGTCTAGGAGCGCGCATCGTATAATGTTGTTTAATCTTGTTGTCTATGTTGCACTAGACTTATCTTTGTTTTATATATTTTCACTTTATAGTTTTTCCTACTATATCCAATTTTAATAATGTTATTTACCTATAAATAATTCTCTAGTGAAAAGTATAATTGTACTGTAAGTGTTTTTGTTATTATTTTAGTTGACATACAAATTATAATTATTGATATCAGGTTATTATTGACATCAACATCGTATAGTGATCACAATAATTATGATTCTCATTCAAACAGGTAACTACTTGAGTTGTGCGTGTCCCAAAAAGTACTTACCTGTTTGTTAATCATAATTACATCCCTAGACACTGTTGTAACTCCTAGAAAAGAGGTAAAGAGTAATTAGTTATTAAGTTGACATTGAATGTTATTTTTCCTAAACATTCAATGTCTATAGGTACCTGCTTAATGCGTGTACTACCTTATGACGTCAATTTTCAACAAATTGTGCCCATTTAAAATACCATTTACCACATGTAACTTTTTAAAAGTTCAATACAGTGACGTTCAGACAAGCTTACGACATTTCATTAAGATCATTGGGTTTCTAGAGGTTTAAATTACCACCAATTTTCTAAGCATTGTATGCATTACGAATGTGTTTACACCCCGTTTCTAACAGTAAATTAAAACGAACACTACCTTTTTGAGGTCAGCGAAATTCTTGTAATTTTCTGATTCAGTACAAACATCATATCAAGTTATAAAATTTTAAGGTCTGCAATTTTCATGTATAATGGCTGTAATTTAAATAATCTTATTTCTAGCAATAGGAAGTTATTGGCTTGTAGTTCACTTAATACAAGTTTTTATTTTATGGTAATGGTGTAAAAATTATGTTCACAGGATTTACCGTTAAAAAGATATGATCGAATTTCTCTATTTTTTCTGTTTTTTGGCTCTGGTGTAAAGTTGGGTTTGCCCGGGTTACGCCCTTATTGTTTTCCTTCGTCAATATGTACATTTTGTTTTATTTCTTACATGGGTTTTAGTGGCCCTATTATAAAGATTTTAAGTCACCGTACCTAGTAATTTACTGCCTGATTTACCTGTCAAATCATTTTTGCGTCGGGGTTTAAAAAGTTCACTCTGTGTACAAGGTGTTGAACTGTTTGATTAAATAATGACACAATATGTAGTTTAGGAGTCAGTTCCGACCATAAAAATAAACAACTTTACTATAAGGACCATGGTAAAGACGGAAGAAAATCTGCTGGTTTATAAAAAATGTTCTTGCTTACTGGAATATAATATAACTCATTCCTAAAGATTTTAGCATTATGAAATCAGCACCCTATACATAAATATAACGTTACTTACCGTAGTAAAATAGTTAACCTTTCTGTAGATGATATAGGACGCTGAAAATTTGTTGTCGTTAGCTTTTCTTCCAAGACACCAAATGGTATATAATATGTAATCAAATGTGCCTATTTTCATTCTATAGTAATCGAAAAATCTATCTTTATGTCGTCTGAGATCATAATACATGTGATGAAATTCACCAAAAGTAAACCGTAACCTATTAATTGGATGAATATTAAATCTTCTTCTTTTTCTCATCGTTCAATGGTACGAATCAATAAAACAGAATTTTCCAATAATAATAGTTCTGGTACTATATCCATTTCCGCTGTAAGTACTTGCTACTTTACGAAGCCAAACAATAAGTATGTTCAGTACTAACTAAAATAATTAGCTAAATTGTGAATTGGTATCAATCGATCGGTCCCAAGTCGATGCTAGTCGGTGCGACCGAAGTCGCGCGACATCGCCGGCACGCTGCATGAGCCCTAACTGTAAACGTGCCTCACGTAGTTTGTTGAATGCGCTCTATCTACCTTTGGTTATATAATCTGAGGGTATTTCATTAATAAAATGAAAAATGGCCAATTACTGGAAAGATCTTGGTTATGTTATTCAACAAGGTTTGGTACTGTTTTTTGTTTGATTTGCAAACTTTTTCCAAAAACCTTTCTCAATACACAATTGGGTTTTTTGATTGGAAACACATAGGAACTTGTTTAGAAAATCACGAAAATTCTAATGAACATAAGAATTCAATGTTAGTATGGTTGACACGAAAATAAAATAAGTCTGTTTTAGACAAGCAGCTTCAGGAGCAATTAAGGAAAGAAACAGAATATTATCACAATGTCCTACAACGAGTTATTACAGTGGTTAAATTTTTGAGTATAAGGGGCTTAGCATTTAGAGGTACCGAGGAAGTATTTGGTTCTCCACATAATGGTAATTTTATGGGTGCTCTGGGGTTATTGGCGGAGTTTGATCCATTCATTCGTGAACTTATTGAACAACGACAGCTAGTGAAAAACATATTACAAGGTAAAGACGTTTGTTAAACCTCTTATTTTTTTTTAAATTTGACTACAGACATATTATTTAAAGTTATGTGGTGAGGTCATTTCCTACCTTCACGTCTCCAGCAGACCATACAGGTCGACTGGATCAGGTTTTTTATCGCCGCCTGTTACTCGGCGTTGACCTTTTAAGGCTAGTTAAGTCTACCTAGCCAACCCTCCTTCTTTCTCATACGGGCTTGGGACCGTCAAAGGCGAAGTTAAAGGTCAGATACTATGGAAAACTAATAAGTAGCTAGCAAATCTATGTACTTATTTATATAATAATTATAATATTATATATGTACACAGCAACACATCAACCTAGACTGTTTGGACTTTGAACTATTAGAAGTTGAACGCTGCGAATCGTGCGGGAGAGTGCATTATATTTTTGTTACGCTCTATCCTTGCCGTTATATCGACACCACTATGCACTGTCCCTTTCCGACAATTCTCTATTTTGTATATAGCGTAGTTATGCGTATATAGGGTGTATAACTTGATGTGTAGCCGTGTGTACTTGCCTTGATTTTGTTTTTCATTGCGAAAAGCTTCGCCAAAAAATAAAACGATCGTTTTTAAGGCGATGCCTGTATTACTGCCAATGGCAAACAGTTCGAACATTTATTGTGATTTGAATAATATAGTAAATTAAGAAAATAAATGAATTTAAAGTTTGTATTATTTGTTTTGATTTAGTAACAGAAACAAAAAACCTATTTTGAATACATAGTAAAAGTGATGAATCAACACTAACAATTTGCGAAATTTAGTTTTTCTGAAATAGTACCTATGCATATTTTTGTGGCTGGTTTGCCTCGAATATTATAACATTTTGGAATCGTAATTAGATGCGCCAATTTTTAAAAAGAGCGTTCTGATTTGCTAAATGCAACTACTTCTCTACCTGCCCTAATGTTATTAAACAATGAAAATCTGTCTAAAAAGGCAATAATACGTTAGGCAAAGATTAAATTTACATGGGTTCTGATTGATTTTCAGCCATACTGATCCAAATATGTACATCTAAATGGACGAGAATCAAAAATCTCCAGGTCCTCTTGAGATTCCACCCCTAACTGCTGTTTTTTTTATGATACGACGGTGGCAAACGAGCAGACGGATCGCCTGATGGTAAGCGATTACCGCCGCCCATGGACACCCGCAACACCAGAGGAGTTACAAATGCGTTGCCCGCCTTTTAAAAAGGAGTACGCTCTTTTCTTGAAGGTTTGTAGGTAAGTAAAGTATGTAAGTTTATAATATTTTCTGATGTCATTAATATATATATATATATATATATATATATTTACATACTTTATATGTTTAAATATATTAGCGGAATCATCTCAGTGATAGCAGTTTATGACGTATATATATATATACTACCGTCCAAAAGTTTGGAATCACTAGGGTAATTTTAATTAAAACTATAATATATGCAATATCAGCAGTTGGGTCGACTAATCTGACGAGTGCCCTGCGAGAATCAACTTCAGCTCCTTGTACCGCCATTCCTACTCAATCTGCTGTTGCTACCTCGTCGGATGACAATGCTGCCTCAGTTGTCACCACAGCGGCCATTTCACCTGACGGACCAGTTAATTTACCTATTGAATTTTTAGAATTTAAATGGAAAGCCTTTCCCAATCCACCAATTTCACCAACAAAGAGGAGATAACTTTTCTGCCATACAAACTGTGGTCCCATTGTGACTCTAAGTGACCCATATGAAATATTCACTGCTACATGGGACCGGGAGTTTATAGAAAGTACTGCAGTAGAACAAATAGGTACGCTCAACAAATGACCGCTGAGAAGATGTTCAAAGGCGAACTGTGCGCTTTCAGCAGAATCGCGCACTGGAAGGACATTTCAGCCGACGAGTTGTATGTGTTTTTTGCAATTATTCTCGCGATGGGAGTCGTCATTACATCCAGATTTGACGAGTACTGGAAAACGAGTCAGGATATCTTTTGTACACCAGGATTCCATGTACAAATGTCTTTGAGAAGGTTCCAGCTTCTTAACAGATATCTCCATTTCAATAACTGCGAGGGAATGTACAGACAAAATCTTGATCCGTCTGAAGCCAAATTATTTAAAGTAGAGCCTGTAATTTGACATCTAAATTTTAAGTTTTCGTCCATGTACAATATGGAACAAAACATAGCTCTTGATGAATCACTGCTTCAATAGAAAGGGTGGTTAGATATTAACCAAATTATCCCTAACAAAGCTGCAGCAGTGAGCATCAAAAGCTATGAAATTTGCGAGTCACAAACAGGATATTTGTGGCCATTTACAATCCACGTGCACAAGCTAGCACCTCAAGCTGTACTTCAACTCGACCTATTCGCAGCAAGTACACCGGCGCTTGTTTTAAACCTAATCAAAGGCTTAGAACATACCGGGTACACGCTTTGGATGGATAACTTCTGTAATTCCCCCGCTCTTTTGCTCTCTCTCGTTCTTTCCGTTGGCACCTTGCGAACAAATCGAATACTTGTTCCAAGGGAGCTGATTAATATGACAAAAGCCAACATGAGGCCAGGAGAAATTGCAGGCTTTACCAGTGAAGACGTCGATGTCATGATCTGGAGAGATCAAAACCGCGTGGCAACTATTTCTACTTACCATGGCAATGCCATCTCCACTGTGAACGGTGTAGTGAAGCCCATATTAATAAGAGACTATAACATTTGCATGGGTGGCGTTGGCAAAAAAGACCAAATGCTGGCAACCTACCCAATCGAACACAAACGTTACCGTATTTGGTATAAAACATTATTTCGCCACTTGCTTAACGTACCAGTCCGAAATTCTTTCATCATTCATTAAAAAAATGCTTCTGTAAATCTTTCACACCAAAATTTTTCCGAAAGCAACTAATATTATCACTTTTAGAAAAACATGTCCAACCTACTAAACCTTATCCGTTACCTGAGAATAGGTCAAATTTATTTGAAGCAAAACAACATTACCCTGTTGAGTATCCATTTTTAACTACCCCAAATAGTAAAAATCGTCAACGACATCCATGCAAAGTTTGGCGCAAATGCACAATCACTTATTGCGTGGGTTGCAACAAAGCAGTTTATGTATTCAAATGCTCTTCTGCACTATACGTAATATTGCGCATAACGCTCTCTTCTCCTTCATCAATTCTTCTTCAATCATATCTGTCAGCTCGTCTTGTAATAACGCACAAAGATTTTTAGAAAATGTTTTCAATTTCCTTCTTTTTTGTGAAACACTCATTTTTATAGGAAGCAACCGTGTAGCCACCGCAACAAAGTAGAAATACTGGACTGATACTGGACATGCCTGTAAACGAAGCGATCCAATGCCAGTGCCAGTGTAGCGCCGGAATCCAGTGATGCTGGAGCGAGCTACTGTATCAATATAAATCAGCCTTAAATCTTGTTGTACAAGAAGCTATGAAAGAGAAATATGAGGTTTTAGGGAGAGTTAAAATAATTTTCCAATCGTAGCATAAATGGAAAATTAAAACTGACTGCTATACGTAGCAGTCAGTTTTAATTTGTGAAAAAATGAATTTGCCTGTTCTCAAACTCAAAAAGGCGTACAGACCCGCTGGAATTCCACTTTTGACATGCCTAAGCGAATAGTACAGGTAAAGGATGCAGTGATTGCTACGATTACATTTCTACGCTCTGACTTTAAATGAAGGAGACTGGGAGGTAGTAGAGAGCGTCTTGCCTCTATAAGGAAATAACTGTAGTAATAAGTGCCGAAAAAATGTTACTTTGTCTAAAGTAATTATTTTTACAAATTTACTTAAAAGTTTATTGCATAAGCTTGTCTCTAACAATACTAAAATATTTGCTGTACAATCAGTGTTAAAGAAAGGCAAGGAAGTTCGTTTTAAAGATATAGAGAATAATATTCGATACGCTGAGTGTACGATTCTGGACCCCCAATTTAGGATGAGAGGATTCTAAAACCAAAGACCCTGTGAAATTGCAGTGCAAGCCCTCAGAAATAAAATCGGCCGAGTGATATTAATTCAAAGGGAGAATCGAGATACTCCAGAGGCTGTTCCTACTTCCAGCGACTCATCGGCATCTATCTCCAGTAGTAAAACTAACAGCATATGGGACGAATATGATCAAGAAATTAGTAAAATAACTAGGCTAGATAACCAACTTGCTGCTGGAATTCGCGAACTGGATAAATACCTCAACGAAGAGTATGTAAATCGAAAGGAAGATCCGCTTCTATGGTGGCATGATACATGCCTTCATGTTTACGCGTATATGTATGTTGAAAAGATTTTGCGTCGTCGCAACATCTATACCCTGCGAACGCGTTTTTTCGGCGACTGGTCAAATCATAAATGAACGTAGAACAAAATTGTCATCGAATAAACTTTCCAAATTTACATTTTTACATAGCAATATGTAATACTTTTTAATTTATGTACTTTACTTGACAATTAAAAGACTGATTAATGGAACGTAAAGTATTAAAAAACTGCGATAACATACGATCTCACTCACAGAAGTCATTATGTTTAAATGTTAAGTAACAAATTTATAAGTTAAAGTGATATATTTCAGTTTTATTATAGAGGTAATATTGTTTGTGCCATGTGGAACTAACCTGCACCTAATAGAAGAATAATTGTTGTTTATTTAAAAATATTTATAAAATTTTGATTATTAACAGTTGATTATAACTTGTTTTGCTTTTGTAATGTGTTAATCTGTCAAGGAACAGAATCATACGTTTATGTAATTGTTGATTATTTTCAAAACTCATAAAATCTTAAAATACGTAGCCTTTTATTCTCTAACTAAACTAAGGAGTGTATTTATTTATTGCACCAATAAGCCGAGGTATTATTTACAATAATCATAAAGTTGTTAAGAATATTAATTCAGAGGTTTTTGCTGTTTATAGTATATATTGTAAAAATTGTAGGTAAAAGTACAGCAATCCATAACCTTGTCACCTGCCCGTGCAGGAGCTGTATCAAAACGAGCGAACGATCTGCCTTTCTTTAATTCGAGCTGGGAGCTGACAAACTAGAAGTTAACTAGTTCGTTTATGAGCGGTGATCTAAACTAAGCGATCTCCGTCGCGAACTACTATGCGCAAGACTATAATAAAGACATTGATATCATGGAAACATCATGTCAAATTTTATGGATGTTACGGAAGAAATGAGTTACGTGAAAACTATATCTAACGTGATTAAAGTATCAAACGCCTTAAAAAAAGAGTGTCAGACTTTTTTGTCTAATGAATCTCTACCACAGCCAACAAGAAAAATGGCTAACGTATTACTGAAAGAATTAATGACGAGATTCAATAATATCGAAGATAACAAAATATTCGCCGAAAGCACACTATTAGATCCAAGATTCAAAAAATACGGATTCAGCAATGAATTTGTTTATGCTCGAGCTTGCTCCAATTTAAAATATATCGTTGCGAGAAGTATCTCGGAACATCAAAGTGGAACACTTCAGCAGGAACCAGAACATTCACACGAAGAGCCGCCAACAAAAAAAAAGCAGCCAAGTGCGAGTCGGACTCGCCCATGAAGGGTTCCGTAGCTTACTAAAATAATGGTTTACGGTTTATGCATAAGGTTTATGTTTATGAAATTAAATGTTTTTTTTATTATTATATTTGAGTTGATTGAATGAAAGGTAAATAGCGGTTTACGATTTATGACGTATTCAAAAAAACTACTTACTAGATCTCGTTCAAACCAATTTTCGGTGGAAGTTTACATCATATATTTTTTTTAGTTTTATCATTCTCTTATTTTAGAAGTTACAGGGACAGACACATATTTTACCACTTTGGTAGTGTCTCTCACGCAAACTATTCAGTTTAGAAAAAAAAATATAACAAGCCACAATATCATTTTTGAAGACCTATCCATAGATACACGTACGGGTTTGATGAAAAAATATGTTTGTTCTAAGTATGGGAAAACCCCAAAATTTACTGTTTTATTTTTTTTCTTTTTTTTATACTACTAAATTGGCAAACAAGCTTACGGCCCACCTGATGGTAAATGGTTACCGTAGCCTATCGAAGCCTGCAATACCAGAGGCATCACTTGCGCGTTGCCGACCTTGTAAAAACCTTTTAACGCCCTTTTTGAAGAACCCCATACTGTAGTCTTGTGGGAAAACCTGGGCAGGGAGTTCATTCCACAACCTGAGCGTCCGCGGGAGAAAATTCCTTTGGAACCGTTTAGTGCGGCACCAATGAGGTTTTAAGGTGTGAGAATGACATCCCTGCCGATGGCGAGCGGTGCGATGATAAAAAGTAGCTGAGGGCATCATCTCAAACAACTTGTCAGAACACAATCCATTATATAAGCGGTAGAACACACAAAGGCAGGCAAAGTCTCGTCTGAGATTTAGTGGTTCAATACCGTCTGTGAGTTTGGGCTCATCGACAATTCTCAATGCTCGTCTCTGTACCGTGTCAAAAGGATCAAGCTGGTATTTTGGTGCTCCTGTCCAGAGATGACTGCAGTACTCCATGTGAGGCCGGACTTGCGACTTATATAGAAGCAGTCTTTGCCCAGCAGTGAAGTACCGCTTAGCTCTATTGAGCACACCAAGCTTTTTGGAAGCCAGCTTGACCTTGCTCTCTAAATGACTGCGGAACTGTACATCACTTGATATGTCGAGGCCAAGGATTCCAATACACTTGGAGATGGTGAGGGGCGTGTTCTGGAGTTGTGGAGACACAGTAAATGGAGTTTTCTTAGCGGTGAACGCGCAGGCTTGTGTCTTAGCTGGGTTAAACACGACTAAATTTAGTCTTCCCCATTCAGATACTCTATCCAGAGTATTTCCGATTTCAGACACAAGCCGTTCGCGGCTTTCCTCCACTGTGGACCGAGGGATTAGCGCGGCCCGTGTAATAAGTATCCCCAGTACTGTCATCCGCATAGCAATGAATGCCATCAATTGACAACATATCATTGACATGCAGCAGAAACAGCGTCGGGGACAACACAGAGCCTTGCGGGACGCCAGCATTTATGTCCATGCGGTTAGAGCAATCACCGTCAACCACAGATTGGATGCATCTGCCGGACAAAAAGCTGGCAACCCATTCGCATAATCCCTTGGGCAGTCCGTAAGATAGTAACTTCGATAGAAGACCTTTGTGCCGATTCGATAGAAGATCTTTTTATTACTTTTTAATTGTTTAATCCTCTTAGCTTAAAATTTACATTTAAATATATTTTATTTGTATTTTATATATACAATTATTATCTATTTTAATAACTGACGAGTACCCGCAATATGTTCGGCCACAGGACTCCTGTTACGCGCCAAAGCGCAGGATATAAGGACAAAGTCAGTACAGACCGTACTGTAATTAGGCGGAGCAGAGAGTGGGAGGAGGGGAAACCCAGTCCAATAACTGGTTCCCCCACTGGTCAACCAAGGGCACCAACATCGGCGTTAGCCACAGGGGCAGGCACTAAATCGCCAAAAGGCGTCATCCGCCCAACTTCGGGCACCTCTAAAGCGCCTGCAGCGGTGCCGTCCAAACCTAGGACGGAGCCGGTGCGGACGCTTCCAGTGCCCAACCACCCAGTCGCCCTGAAGGAACTAAAATCACCCTCTACTCCCACGCAAGAAAAAGCCTCGCGACTTAAACAAGCAAAGGCCAGCGTTACCAGGGCCAAGACAAAAATTGCGCAATCGCGT
The DNA here is from genome assembly GCA_963675205.1 of Catocala nupta. Classification (NCBI taxonomy): domain Eukaryota; kingdom Metazoa; phylum Arthropoda; class Insecta; order Lepidoptera; family Erebidae; genus Catocala; species Catocala nupta. Next base: position 9,190,465 of record OY776108.1, on the reverse strand, counting down.
AATTTAAAGACTGACATCAAACAAGATGTCACAGATGCGATTGACGAACTTTACGCAATTATAAAGGCCCTGGACGCAGAACTAAAAGGCCGAATTGGCATGGACATCTGTCCAGAGCCGGCAATGCCAGAGTCCTCTGCCCCTGCCAGCACCAGCTTCACTGACGTCGATATGGGTAAAAAACTCGTGTCGAAGCTGGAGGAGCACTCCATTCTCTTGAAAGAGAATGCGCGCAGTCTGGAGCTGCTGAAGGGCGCTGTGGAGACGCAGACCGAGAATGTCTCCAAAATGACATACGCGAGTGTGGCGGCTGGGCCCCCAAGCGGTCGCCTTCCGGTGAGGGCAGCCCTACACTCCGTTGTCATCACCTCAAAAGAGGCGACAGACACCGGTGACGAGGTTATGGAAATAGTGCGCAGGGTTATCGACGCCAAAAAAGGAGGGGTAGAAATAGAAAGGGTTAGGAAGGGGAGAGACAGGAAGATAATCATGGGATGTAGAACCCTAGAAGAGAGAAATAAAATTAGGGACAAGATTAACAGGTCAGAGAAGCAACTCGTCGCTGAGGAGGTAAAAAACAAGGACCCCATGCTGGTTCTAAGAGGAGTCTTGAGTGTCCACACGGATGAGGACATTCTGAAAGCCCTGAAGAACCAGAATGGGGACGTTTTTCGCGGCCTCAGCGATGAGGAGGCTAGGGTAGTTGTAAAGTTTAGGCGTCGAGCGAGAAACCCGCACACCAACAACGTGTGGCAATAAAAGTATGAGCGGTGTCCGGGGCGTAAGGGTCTTCCAGAACACTGGAATCGGGGAGGGTACTGTTAAGGCGGCAATAGCAGTCTTCGACGCTAATCTTAGTGTGATACAGTACCCAGAACTCACCACTAATAACATCGTAGTGGTGGGGATCCGTACCGGTGCCTGGGAGATCACGATCACTCTACTTTGAGCCGAACAAGCCCATAGAGCCTTACCTCGACCATCTGAGGAAGGTAGGGAAAGCCTCTAACATGAGGCCGTCAGCGCAAAAGTGGCCTAACCCTCAATTTTTCATATTCGTACTTATCTATTGCAATTTATTTAAAATATAATAAATTTTCATGCAAAACCGGCCTATCCCTAGTTTTATCCATGGATAGCAGATGGCGTTGTAAACATTCTTTCTGCGCCTAATTTTTTTGCCTGCGACGCAGTGTAAAAGTGGCCTAACCGAGCTTAGGCCACTTTTGCCTTCTGGCAACATTTGGTGTTTTGGCGGGTTAGGCTGACAGCTGTCGTCGAACGAAATGTCATATTTTATTTTTCCTGCTCAAACCGCTAAAACTTTGTTGAAAAGTTTTAGAAAACTTATTTCTGAATACTTTGAAAACATAAAAAAACTATTTAAGTACTATGAACGACTTAGAAATTACAGAAGATGTGGAAGAAAATATGCGATGTAAGTACCTACATCAAATAAAGAATTACTCAGTTAATTTTGGCGTGAAAATGTTTACTTCAATGAAAGTTTTGTTTTAGCGCTCTTTGGTTCTGATTACCAAGATTCAGGGTCAGAATATTGTCCGTCAGAACAGCACTCTTCATCCGATTTGGAAGATGTTTTGCAAGAGGGACTTGAAAGTTCAAGATTAGAAGAAGACAGAATCGCAAGAAAACCAAAGAAGAGAATCAGAAAAACTGAGAATTGGGCCAGGAATGTGAAGAAATCAAAACGTAATAAAGGAGAGGAATATGTCAACTACAAGGGGGTAACTGTACCAGCTAAGACAACTAAGGTAGGATTGTGCTCATGTCCAAACAAATGTAACGTAAAAATAAATTGTGACCAACAAAGTAAGATATTCAAAGAATTCTATACTTTGGCGAATTTCGACTTGCAAACATCTTATTTGTTTTCGCTTATCAAAGTTGTTTCAAAGTCTCGTACTTACACCAGTAATGAAAACTCAAGAAGACAAATGACAAGACATTACTACTTGAGTGACTCTAAAGGAATAGAAGTTTTAGTATGCAAAAAGTTCTTTAAAGATACATTATGTGTCTCAGATGGTCGTATTACTAGACTACTTAAAAACAAAAGTTCTGTGTCAACTCCACCTCTGGATCGCCGAGGTCATTCAGTATCAGCCAATAAAACACCCAGTGATAAGATTACTGAAATCAAAGATTTCATTAACTCAATTCCTTCATATGAGTCTCATTATTCATTGCATAAATCAATAAACCGCAAATTTTTAGCACCAGATTTAAACATGAATATTTTATATGGTCTTTATAAAGCCAAAGTTTGTAACCCTACTTCAAAATTTATTTTTAGTAAAATTTTTAATGAAGAGTTTAACTTGAGTTTTCATGCCCCTATTACTGACTCTTGTAAGCGCTGTGATTCATTAGATATCAAAATAAAAGTTTGTGACAATTCTAATGATGAACTGAGATTGAAAAATGAAAAAAAGTTACATCTACTCAATGCAAGTTCAGCAAGAGAGGGCATAAAAAAGGATGTAGAAATGTATAAGAATGATGAAAATGTATGTATAATTTCATTTGATCTAATGAAGACCCTACCAACTCCGGTAATAAGTACAGGAATATGCTATTACAAACGGCAACTGTGGACATACTGTCTTGGTATACATAATATGAAAACAAATGATGTGTATATGTTTATGTGGGATGAAAGCATAGCTTCTCGTGGCCCACAAGAAATAGGTTCTTGCATAATGTGTTTCCTTAAAAACATTGCAAAGTGTGAGCATTTGATTATGTACTCTGAGCAATATGGCGGCCAGAACCGCAACATTAAAATGGCAGTTCTATGCCAATACATTGTTTCCAATCCTGAGTTCACAACAAAGAAAACTGACCACAAATTTTTAGTAAGTGGACATTCGTACATCACTTGCGATCAGGATTTCGGTCTAGTAGAAAAACAAAAACGTTTTTTTAAAAACATTTATGTTCCTCAAGATTGGAACCAAGTGATTTTGGCTGCCCGGAAAACAAGACCATTCATAATCATTAATATGACAAAAGATCTTTTTTTTTCCACTCAGTCACTTGAAAGAAACATAACAAACAGAAAAGTTTCTGTAAGCAAGGGTAAAGTTGAGTGGCTAAAAATGCAATGGTTAATGTTTCATGAAATGCATTCATTCAAGTTTTTTTATAAGTACTCCAATAATATTGATGTTCTCTTTGAAGAGGTTGATTTGAAGAAACGCAATTCTGTTTTCATCCAGAACCTAAATATTTTATATCCTGATGGTCATGTCGTAAGTGATAAGAAAAAGAAAGATTTAATGGACTTATTACATTTTATACCACCTGTAAATCATTGTTTTTACAATGAGTTAAAGACATCAGCAGCTGAAATTGATATTATTTTCAATGATGAACCTATCGATGACTAGTATCAATTCGATTTAAGTACTGTTTAAATTAAAATGTAATTTTCTATTAATTTGAAAAATAAAAAGGTGATTTCATTTACATATTCATTTTATTTTTGGCCTAACCTTCTAGATATTAGTGAAAATATATAGTTTCTTTAAATGCAAAGGTGGCCTATACCACAAAAAAAAATAATTTGTGATTATTTTCCAAAATAATCTTCTTCATCACAAAGAATGTACCATAGTAACACACCTGGAAACTAAATTCAAATATAATATAATTACTATGTATTCAATTTAAATTCATGAAAATTCAAACCTCATTATCTCCATACTAACTATGTTGAGCTTAGGCCACTTTTGCGCTGACGGCCTCACATCATCATCGGTGGAGATGTCAATGCCAAAAGTATCTGGTGGGGGGCAACAACGACCGACAACAGGGGCGAAGCGATGCTGGGGGCCCTCGACGAGCTCGGCCTACACGTCCTGAATCAAGGGGAAACTCCCACCTTTGACGTAATCCGAGGAGAGCGGCACCTAACGAGCTATGTCGACATCACGGCATGCTCAACGAGTGTTCTCGGCCTGGTGGATGACTGGCATGTGCTTGAAGACCTGACGGGTTCCGACCACAATGGCATAAAGCTCAAAATTAATTTACACAAGTCCAAGGGACATACAGTACACAGGACCACAATAATATACAACACAAGGAAGGCTAATTGGGTCCAGTTTCGTGAGAAACTGGGCCAATTACTGCTGAACACTACACTAAACAGGGACACGATAAAGAACATAAATACTATACAGGAAATTGAACACACCACGGTTACATACACTAACACTATAACAGACGCCTGTATACACGCAATACCACAAAAGAATCATTCAGAAAAAATTTCTGTGCCATGGTGGTCGGAGGAGCTCGCCGGGTTGAAGCGGCGCGTTGTCACCAGGAAGAGAAGGATCCGATGTGCGGCACCGGTCCGGAGGTCGAAGGTGGTGCAGGAGTACCTAGAGGAGCGGACAAAGTACCAGGCTGCAATAAAAGAGGCTCAGATCCGCAGCTGGAGGGGCTTTTGCGAAAAACAAGATCGTGAAGGCTTGTGGGAGGGGATATACCGAGTAATAGGTAGGACGTCGAAGCGGCAGGAAGATGTGCCTATGGAGCAAGATGATAAGGTGCTGGACGCCGAAGGTTCGGCCAAACTTTTAGCCGAAACTTTTTACCCTGAGGGCCTCACCGATCTAGACGACCTCGGACATGGTGAGATGAGGAGGCGTGCAGCCGAGCTGGACAGCGAAAGCGGCGGCGTCCGAGACCCTCTGTTCACCGTACATGAGCTCGGGAGATCGATGAGGTCCTTCAACCCCAAGAAGGCTCCCGGCGCCGATGGGTTGACTGCCGACATCTGTATGGAAGCGGTCAACAGCGATCCCGAACTATTCCTGGCGCTCATAAACAAATGTCTTGAGCTGCATTACTTCCCGAAAGTATGGAAGGCGGCCACGGTCATCATTCTCAGAAAACTTGGCAAAACCACATATGCCACCCCCAAGTCGCACAGGCCGATTGGTCTTTTGCCTGTGCTGGGGAAGGTTTATGAGAAGATGATCGTTAACCGCCTGAAGTATCATATATTGCCGGGCATGAGCGTCCGCCAATATGGCTTTATGCCACAGAGGAGCACTGAAGACTCCCTCTATACCCTCTTAGAACACATCAAGGGTAAGCTTCTTGAGAAGAAGCTGACCCTGCTGGTCTCATTGGATATAGAGGGGGCCTTCGACAGCGCCTGGTGGCCTGCCATAAAGGTGAGGCTCGCAGAGGAGTCGTGCCCAGCTAATATACGGGGAGTAATGAGTAGCTACATGAGCGACAGGACGGTTGGGGTCCACTACATGGGCGCCGAGTACCGTAGAGCCACAGGGAAAGGCTGCGTCCAGGGCTCCATAGGAGGCCCCATACTGTGGAACCTCCTGCTCGACCCTCTCCTCAAGGGACTCGAAAAAAGAGGGGACTATGTCCAGGCCTTCGCCGATGACGTAGTCCTCCTCTTTGATGGGGATACAGCGCTGGACGTTCAGAGACGTGCCAACGCCGCCCTCGAGTATGTTCGGGGGTGGGGTGTCATGAATAAGCTGAAATTCGCACCGCACAAAACCTGTGCGATGGTTTTCACGCGGAAGCTGAAGCATGACACCCCACGCCTGAGCATGGGCGGGGTGGACATTGGCATGTCTAAGGAGGTAAAGTTGCTAGGGCTCACCATCGACCAACACCTTACATTTAACACTCATGTCACCAATGTTTGTTTAAAGGCTGCAAACATTTACAAGCAGTTGGCTAGGGCAGCAAAGGTTAGCTGGGGTCTGCACCCCGAGGTTATCAAGACCATCTACACCGCAGCGGTAGAACCTGTCGTACTGTATGCCTCGAGCGCGTGGGCGCCGGCCGTTAACAAGCTGGGAGTGCGGAAGCGTCTCAACGCGCTCCAGCGCAGTTTCGCGCAGAAGATGTGCCGAGCCTACCGAACGGTATCCTTGAACTCAGCACTGGTGCTGGCAGGGGTGCTCCCTCTTGACCTGCGCATACGCGAGATGGCCTCGCTATACGTGGCCAAGAAGGGGGCGCACCTGCCAGCGCTGGGAGACAGGGATGTCGAGCGGGTGGCATCGGCACTGGAAGGACCTCATCCCGCGGAGCAGATTGAGATAGAGCTGGGAAGCCTGGTAGACGAGGCACAATACCTCGAACATAGAGGATACGAGGTGCGTATTTTTACAGACGGGAGCAAGATTGAGGGTAAGGTCGGAGCCGCGCTATCCGTATGGATTGGTGAGGCCGAGACCAAAACCCGCAAACTTGCTCTCTCGCCCTACTGTACCGTCTACCAAGCTGAGCTTGTGGCCCTCTGTGAAGCGGCGAATGAGGTCAAGCGGCGTAAAGAGAGCGCTTTCGCCATCTTCAGCGACTCCATGGCGGCCTTTAAGACGGTGGTGGATCCCGGTTCCCTTCACGTCCTTGCGGTCCGGACAAAGGGCGCTCTTAGTCATTGTAGAATGCAGGGCAAGAGCGTCTCCTTGTTTTGGATTAAAGCTCACGCGGGACTTGAGGGGAACGAGAGGGCCGATGCCCTGGCTAAGGAGGCCGCTCTGGGGTCGAAGAAGAAACCAGAATACGACCGGTGTCCGGTCTCATACGTGAAGCGACTGATCCGTATGGACTCGCTCTGCGAATGGGACCGGAGGTACAGCGCCGAACAAACGGCTTCAGTCACCAAGCTGTACTTCCCAATCGCGTCCGAGGCGGACAGGGTGATCAAGGAAGGTCGAGATGACCAAGGAGGTTGCACAGTCCCTCACGGGGCATGGTGGGTTGTCCGAGTACTTGGCTAGGTTCAAGTGCAAGGAGAGCCCATCATGCATCTGTGACCCTGACGTCGGTGAGTTTTAGTCGGCGGTTTTTGGACCAGCACGATTCGAATTGGAGATCGAACTGGGCCAAAAACTTGAGGCGCAGAATCTACCCAAAATGATGAATGCAAATAGGACTAGAGACCTTGTCCTGAGGTATGCCGTAAAAATAATAAAAATTGACAATAAAAGAAATAAAGAGTAAGAAAGACTGCAACTAATAAATATTTTGTATGATATTTATATAGTTATAATTGTTATTAGAATAAGAAATAGGATTAAGGTAACTGATGTCCTAGATGTAAGTACTAGAATTAAGGTCTAAATATGTAAAGTAAGTTTGAACAAAAAAAAAAAAAAGTGTTGATCGAGTCCCAAATCGCAAAAAAAACCTTAGTAATAAATAGTTAAAATAAGAATGAAATGAATGAATGGGAAGGATGAAAGAGTGAGAAGCATAAATGATAAATCTGGGATGACAAAGAGAAATGGAATGGCAGTGTTATTCTAGGAAGTAAGGCCCCTTAAGGGCAGGAATAAAAGTTAAAAGAAAATTAAATAAAATGTAAAAACGTCTCTGGCTTAGCCGATCGCCAGAGGGTACGGAACACCCTGTGATGAAGGGTATAAAAAAAATAAAAAAAAAAAGACCCGATCGAAGGCCTTCGCCATGTCCAGGCTGACGGCCAATGCCTCACCTTGGCTCTCAATGGCTAGTGCCCATAGGTGTGTGATTTAATGCGGTTCACAGAATACATCTACTTACCAAGTTTCAACAGCATAGTTCTTATAGTTTCGGAAAAAAGTGGCTGTGATATACGGATGAACAGACAGACAGACAGAATTGAATTGGTCCCGTTTTTTGCCATTTGGCTACGGAACCCTAAAAAACCGTAGTATCTGGTCTGTTATAATAATTATTAAAAATACCAATCCTACAGCTGGTGGCATAATAGAGGTAGGTACATATTTAGAGGAGCCACTTTTGCCACGGCATAAAGATCCATTTGAATGGTGGCGGGAGAAAAAGGGGCTTATCCGCGACTATATAATATTTTGAAAAAAATATTATGTATAAGTGCTACATCTGTGCCATCTGAACGGATTTTTCCAAAACCAAGTCAAGATAGATATCGGAAAGAAGAAACAGACAACACGGCAAAAAAAAATGTTGTAATTTTTAAATGTTATGTAAAGAAATAAATAAAAAAAATGACATTAAAATGTAGAAGCAAATAGATCTTTATAAATAATTGTATATGTTTTATTCTTCGATTTAGGTTGAGGTAATTCTTTTTTTATTTTTTTTTGCCTGCGTTATGCAATGACTCATATCCCTTCGCGGGGGCGGGCAGAGGGATTATGTTGGACTCGCCGGGGTAAAAGAAAGATGTTGAAAAGATAATGTACCTCCCGGAATACCGACTAAACCTACCACAGTGTTCCTCGACAAAACCACTATCGACGGGGCCGCGCGAATCGTTTTCGCATGCGGTCGCGACCCCGCTGAGGTTACGGCCCGCCGTGTGAAAGGGCAGGCCACTACAACCTACCCAAAGGCACTCACTTCACATATAAACCCTACTGTCCCTCCCCTAAAAAGAGGGGAGACGGACTCGAAACAGAGGCGCGCGTGGGAACACGCACGCCGCCTCTCGGACCTGGTGCTGAACGGATGACGCGCAGGCCCACAAAGCCCACCACCCCCAGGTCAAACCTCAGGGTGGCTGGAGGTCATCTCGCACCCTCCGGCGCTCGGCTCTGCGGTTGGGGAGAGGGTATAAACGGGAGCGTTTCGTTCTCCCGATCCGCCACCTCTTTGATGGAAATCACTTCCTCGCAGAAGGAGGCGACGGCGTTCCACGACCTTTCACTCCGGACCATAGACTGAACTACAGCCGGGAGCGAGAGGGCAACCGATCCGACTGCCGCGATCAACTCACGGCGCTGCGTTGCCCAGACGGGGCAAACCGCCAAAGTGTGCAGCGCCGTGTCCTCAACAATGTCGCGGCAGTCGCCACAGTGGTGACAACCAGGCGTCTCTTGCCGGCGTATACGACACAGGAACTGGCCAAAACAACCGTGGCCAGTCATTACCTGTGTCAGGTTGAGGTACCTGCATTAAGGGTTACAGGTAATTTACAGTTCATAAATTAACATAAAAGTTTTCACGACAACATAAATCTTATTTAGAAAAATTCTTAGTTTTTGTACTATTATACATAGTTAATTCATAAATATAAAAATCATCATCTAATAACAAATGTTTTTTATTCAATTTAACGTTACTGAAGTACCAATACAAAATACTTTAAACTCAAAGTTTAGTTCGTTAATCTGTGTTTGGTATGTACAACCCTCATCTACCTTATGCCTCAAACCTCGAATGAGGTGGTACATTGTTCTACCTCATTTTCAGTACCTCATACAACTTCATCTTTTTGGTTTGTCCTACCCATCACTAGTGAGTATAGAGGAGGACTGTTGATAAGATATCGATATCGGTGCTGGGTGTTTCAAAGGGCAGCCGCAAATGTGACAAAGAGACGAGAAGAGGTGGTGGAACGACACAGTCCAGAGGAAGATAAGGGCCAAAGCCCTCTACAAAACGTGGCAAACGACCAGATCTCCTGAAGATCGCGACGTATACAGGGCTGCCAAACGTGCCACTAAGAGAGCTGTAGCCAGAGCCAGGCGGGACCACTTGGAACCTCTTTATGAGAAGCTGGAATCGTCTGAGGGGCAGAAGCTCATATATAAGTTGGCACGTTCCAGGATCAAAGCGGCACAGGACATCTCTAAGTGCCGCTGTGTGAAAGATCTTAGGGGCAACCTGTTATGCTAGGACCTCGCGGCAAAAGAGAGATGGCGCACGTACTTCCACGAGCTGCTGACTAAGCAGCACCAAGAGGTGCAGATACCGGACCTCCCTCCGAACCAAGGACTAGTGCCCCCGATAGCGCCTGAGGAAGTCCAGACGGCCCTTCGCCACATGAAGAATCGGAATGCTGTCGGAGCCGATAGAGTCACCATCGAGGCTTGGAAGGCGATGGGGATGTGAGCATTCTAGCATAACTGCTGCGGCGCGGCGTCGCCGACTACATGCCGGCTATCTGTCTCACTCGCACTTATGTATACGTGGACTCTGCTGTACTTCCCACTCACCGATTGTGGCTATACGGTTGTATACTGAATGCCAATGATGACACACCGACGCTAGCGCATTATAGTTTGAAGTAACGGATAAAATCGCATAAACGTCGAATGTGCGTGGGTCGATTTTTCTAAGGATTTTCGGCATTTTCAACATCGAATATCTTTTTTCCCCCGCGAGATACAAACTTGCCTCCATACAACAAATATATATTTTTTCAAAGACCTTTCGAATGGTACTAATTTCAATTTGCTACATGAGTGGGTACGTTTTGTTCCATGTTCTTTACTCTGAATAAAAACCTTACCTTACCTTACTTGAACTTTATTTATAGCAAGTTTCTTGTAGTCACTAAATGAAAACTATATAAAAATCGCGAAGTTTTCTTTTTTTACCATAAACATTAGGTTCTTAGCTATACGTCCACGTATGATTTAAAAAAATATCACGTCATGTTCATAACGAAAAATTTGCCTCTAATTGTATAGAGAAATGAGTCACCTGTGACTCATGAACTTATCACAATACGTTCTTGTGAGTCATATACAACTCATTGTACAGGGAAGTTGTTAATTTTATAGATGGAAAAATATTTAAAATAACCTAAATATTTTTTTATACTTTAAAGAAATTTAAAAAATAAATTCTCTACTGTATCCCCAGTGTACACAAAACGGTGTAACTTTTAAACTAAATGATCTATCGCGATGAAACAAACTCCATAATGATTAGAAGTAATCAGGCGTCCTCAGAAAACGAAAATTGTGGAAAAACTACCCTCAATCGAAAATAAACATACTTTTTTTTAGCAAAAATCTGTTTTTGTCATCTATTTTTACAAAAATCCTACAACTTCTCAATAAGACGCTCTCCATTAACTACCTTTTTATTATTTTAAGTTATTCTTCATCGTATTAGCCACTTTATGGCAAAAATTACATGTTTTTAACTCAATCCCATAATTTCTTATCGACTGTTAAAGTAAGGCCCAGCCCACGGCTACGCACTAATTGTTTAGCAGGTAGATAGCCTTTTTATTGTGAACTAGCGGTCGCCTAGTGCTCAAAATTCGACCAAAGTTTGCCTGTAAGATATTGTTGATATATGTCATAATAATTGATATATGTAACCATAGTTACGCGCTTCGACTGCGTGTGTCGAATGCATGGTTGTGTGCGTGTAGTGTTTTTTCATTAATTTAATGTATTTCTAATGCATATTTTATATAAATATTAGGATTCGTCACTCCTTCTACATAAACTTTAGCTGTGCCAAATTTCATACTCCTCCGTCCGCGCAATTTTCGTAAAAAGGAGTACAAAGTTTTTGCTTCACGTATTAATATATAGATGTGCGCGGGTCGGGGTGCGGGGAGGTAGGGCCAGGCGAATGGACCTTAAATTATGACAGGCAGGTAGTCGCTCCGAATTATTCGCTGCTGCTACATATATTTCGTTACTTTCATCCGCTGCTATCTAAGTTTTGTAACTTTCGTTCGCTGCTACATGATGCCGCGTTTATGTGAATTCTCCCCGGCACACATTGCCGACATTCATTATTACTATGGAGTGGGACGAGGAAGTGCCAGAGCTGCGCGCGCAGCTTACATAGCTGCGTTTCCTAACAGGCAACCACTGACAGATTGCACCATCTGCTCGCAACTTCCAGGCAGGTCACAGACGGTTGTCGATCACTGGACTTGGATCAAGTAGTGATCGTAACGAGCCACTTCAAGTAATTATTGATGTGGCTATTGAACAAGCAGTACTGAGTGATTTGTTTGCTGATCCATGCATAAATACTAGACGCCTTTTAAAGAAAGAAGGTTTGCATCCTTATCACCAAAGGGTGCAACATCTACATGAAGATGTAGATTGGCGTCCAGGGTGTGTGATGTCCACTTGGATTCAAATAAAAACCAGAGCAAATCCAAACTTTCCGAAAACCATACTGTGAATGGACGAAGCGACATTCACTAGAAGCGGTATTACTAACTGTCGAAAGAACAATGGTCAAATCGTACCTGATGGGCGATCCGACATGTATTGTATATGAAAAATCCGTTATTGTTTAAGATTTTAGGCAAGATAAGAAATATCTGTTTATGAAGCCAGGAAAAATATGTATACCTTCTTTTTGATAATGTATTTTACTTTAACTTACCTAATTGTAGAACGCATATTTTCATTTCACTTACGATGTGATTGCGTTTGTTGTGACAGGTACTATGCGATTTTGGATTTCCTTGAATTGTTGGTCTTGGCATTGTTTTATGGACTGATACTTACTGCTTGCGACGATTATTCTCCACAAGCAGCCCTGCGTATAGTTGTATTAATTGCAATATACGCATGAACACACTTCATCGCCATATCGTTTCAGAACTTGATACGAGAGTTATTTCTATAATCTGCGAGTGGAATTCTCCAATTATAGTAAGTATCTAGTACACCTAACTTATCAATCTAAATGTACTAATAAATAATCATACACGTCAGTACAATTAAGTGTAATTATTGTTCTAGGTTACAGAAGATTATATTTGTGATGCTTGTTACCAATTGGCAATGCACCTGGTGCCTCATCCTTCCATGGCCACATACATGCTTGTATTCTTTGTGGCAGTTCCCTGCTGAATCGTAGAAATGAGTTAATTGTCAGAGAGAATCCTTCTCAGTTGCAGCAAGTAATACATATTGAAATTAATAACGACAGGTAATTATGTTATTTATGTACATAATTTAACTTTATTCTGTAGTGTATTTTAACTAGTTTATACACTTGGAAACTGTTGCATATTTATATAATAGTTGAGGGCAGTTTTACCTTTCCAGCGCGCAATTGTACAACACTGTTTTATCTGTGGTAGGCCTCAGTTGAAAATATACGTTTGTACTCAACGCACGCTCTTTTATTTATCATTGGCGACGAGGATAAAACTTTGTTCGGTGCAGTTTTGAAGAATATTTTTATTGTATCGAGTCGTGAGTACAATTATTACAATGTCCGTGGGCAAAATCAAAGACTTTGATGTGGCTAGATACTGAAAAAATAATAATAATAATAATAATAATAATAATAATATTCTACCACATACACACAACACTATCTAGCCCAAACTAAGCAGAGCTTGTACTATGGATACTAGACAATGGATAAACATACATATATACTTTTTTTTTTTGTAAATACATACATATTATACATAGAAACTGTAATGGCTAGATACTGTGAATTTAAAGCTAACTTAGAAGAAAATCTACGAGATCAATTTGTGTGCTGTCTGCGGAGCGATTTTATTCGGCAGAGGCTATTTGCAGAATACGATCTAGATTATAACAAAGCGTTACAGTTAGCCAATACCCTGGAGGCAGCTGAGCGGGACGCTGCAGCTGTCGAGGGCTCGCGAGTACAAGATATGGACAGGGAACTTAGCGAGAAGATACACAAATTAGAAAGCAGAAATTGTTCAGCGTGCGGGGGGTAACGGACATAGCTCACAAATCTGCAGGTATAAACATTTTCAATGCAGTTACTGTGGAAAAATGGGCCATTTGCGAATAGTATGCAGGAAAAAGGAATTCGATCGCCGTATGACGTCGGATAGTTCAAACTCAAACGGTGCGCGGGGAAGGTCACGTAGAGGACACGCGGAAGGCGGGAAGCAGCGCAGCGAGGCGGCGGCGGCAGCGGCTGCGACACAAGGCCGAACTAGCACCAGCGCAGGCGCGGCCCGCCACGCTGCCGGTGCGGCGCACTGGCTGCGCGAGCCGGCATCGGGTGACACCTCCGGGGAAGAACAGCACGCGTCTGATGATGGCAAGGAGCCAATGTACCAGATGTCTTTAGCAAAGTATAGACCGGAGTGTATGAAAATTATTATAAATAATAAACCCTTAAAAATGGAAGTCGATACAGGGTCAGCGTTATCTTGTATAAGCTATTCAAAATATGTTAAATTGTTTAAGAATATACCTTTAAAAACGTGTAAATGAAAGTTAAAATTTTATGATGATTCTGCTATTTATCCTATAGGGCACTTGGAGACAAATGTTGAGTATAATATCCCCTCGTCTATTCAGACGCCGCCCGTTGGTGTCTAAAAAACATGTCGCATCTGTCAAGACACCGCCCGTTGGTCGATCGTTCCAGACGCACTTGAAAGCGTTTTTTTGCATGTTTAAACTATACGAGTGCTGCTCTAACCTTAGCAAATGGATACGGCAAAGAATAAGGATAGCAAATTTCACATGCTAAATATGCGACAATTCTCAACGCCGATTACTTGGACATTTTTGGTGGCGGTTTTTAGTACGCGTTCAGAGTTTCTAACGGTCGCATCGCGTGTCGTGTCGCGTGTCTGATAGAAGCTTATTTACTGTGAAATATATAAAATAAATATTGAAACATCATGGATGGGTAAGTAATAAACAGTTTTTAATTCGTAGATTATGTATTTGATAACGAATTTGAACATAAAATTATATTTTCTCAAACATGGTTCGGCGCGGCCGCGTGGTATCGCGCGTCATGGCCGAACATTTTTGTTTATTACGAATAATAAATTCACTGAAGATAGTAAACTGCCAGTATTATTATTAATATACGTTACTTAATACGTATTACGCATTTAATTTGTATATTTTCGATTAGATTTTGCAAAATATTGTAATGAAAAATACTCTACTCAAATCGACCGTATATGTGTCGGTTGACAGACAGGAATAAGCGGGCAAACCGCCATCTTGTTTGAGTTTTGTTCGGTAAAATGAATATAGTGGATAGGACTTTTGACGATTTGAATATTAATATGTGGAATATTTTTAGGCGAAAATTTTTCGTGTTGTATTTTTGTTTTGAATTTTTTTTATGGATTTAATTATTTATCTAGTGTAACAAGACGTCCTCGCGTACGCGGAGCGAGACGCGGTAGAGGTGTGCGTGTGCGAGGTGGCACAGGTTCCAGCGGCAGGGTGGTTGGGGGAGATGAGATGGTGGTGACACGTGGTCGCGGTGTACCAAGCCGGCGTGGTGGACGGCGCGCTGGCCTTGCACATCTCCCCATCCACCAAGAGCGACCTGGACCGCGAACTACTGACGAGTTAGTTTTTATGTTTTATAAAGCTTTTTAATTTTTTCACTAATTAAAATCATTTTGAGTGTTACAATGGCCTCGATGGCGTAGTGGTTAGTGTAACCGACTGCCACGCCTGAGGTCGCGGATTCGATTCCCGCACAAATCAAACATTTGTGTGCATGAACACGGATTTTTGTCTTGGTCTGGGTGTTTCTATGTATAATATGTATGTATTTACAAAAAAAAAGTATATATGTATGTTTATCCATTGTCTAGTAACCATAGTACAAGCTCTGCTTAGATAGAATATAATTATTATTAATTGTTTGTTTTTGAATTTTAGGCTTTCCATATTTGACATCGGAGACGTTCCGGTTGGCCGAGGTTTGGAGAACGCGCTCCATCCTAAGAGGATGCGCATATGGCAACCGTAAGTTCTACTTATATATGTTAGTTTTATATATAATTCTGTTTGTATAATTAGCAAGTTTTAACTTTTATTTTAAAATGTCCATCTAGATCTAACCTGGCGCCCGCACCACAAACCACACCACCACCAACCGCCTCCACTAGCTCGTGTAGAGATGTGGAAATGGTGGTGGAGGTAGCATCAGTGACACCCGATGAAACATATTCGGTGCCCTCGCCAGCAGCGTAAGTTGCTTACGGACTTTTTTATTTATCTCTAAAGAGATATTATGGGTTCTACAACCATGCTTTTGTTCCAGGTTTATGCAATGTGGGAGTGAATCGGACACGCCGATTGGCTCACCACATCAGCGTCTTCCTCCTCCTCGCCCTCGCCAGAGTCTGCGCGATGCAGATATTACCCACGAGCTTAATTTCGGTAAGCAGCTGTTGATTTTAGCTTGGTATCCCCATCTCACTGGTCCGGTCTCCACCAGATTTTATACCTACCTATAATTTATTACAGGAAGCGAAGCAGACTCTGACGAGAGTGACGATGAGGACGTGGTGTCTCCATTCATCCCTAGGGTGATAAGGGCCGCAATGGAGACACCAATAGACGCTGATGTCGACCAGCCTTCGGCCGCGGACGATGTCCACATCCCGGAGCCCGCCAATATCCCTCCAACGGCAACGGACCGGCCTTGGAGTTTGTATGATTTTCAGTGGGAAGCGTTTCCGAATCCTCCGATTCCACCTGAATCGAGGCGGGAAACGTTTTCGGAAAGTAATGTTGGTCCGACTACTCCATGTGACGACCCGTATGACATTTTCGTTGCCATATGGGATCGGCAATTTATGGAGCACATTGCCTCGGAAACGAATAGATATGCTCAGCAGGTGGCAAACCATATGCTCATTAACCACAACCTCCATCCCAATAGCCGAATTACCAAGTGGTGGGATACGACGGCTGACGAATTATATGTTTATTTCGCCCTTATTATTGCGATGGGGGTTGTGGTTAAGACTCGTATAGAGGAGTATTGGAATGTCACCCCTGATATATTCTACACTCCCGGTTTTAGCGCACACATGTCTATAAATCGTTTTATATTGTTAAGTAGGTGTCTGCATTTCAATAATAACGAAGACATGTGTGCGCTAGAACTGGTCGGTTCCGAGGCCAAATTATTTAAGATACAGCCAGTTCTGTCACATTTGAATATGAAATTTCAGTCTATGTATACTCCAGGGCAAAATATTGCCTTGGACGAATCTCTTCTGCAGTGGAAAGGTTGGTTGGACATCAATCAGCTGATTCCCAATAAAGCTGCTGTGATAGGGATTAAAACTTATGAGATTTGTGAATCTCAAACCGGTTACCTCTGGCGGTTTGAGGTTCACGCTCATAAGAAATCTCCACCGCAGCAGTTGGAAGATCCATTAAAAGCATCCACGCCAGCAATTGTTTTAAGACTTATACATGGTCTTGAGAACAAGGGCTATACCTTGTGGATGGACAATTTCTACAATTCGCCATGTCTCGCTCGGCGCCTAAAGTCTATTGGCTTAGATTGTGTAGGGACTTTGCGTACAAATCGCAAGTTTGTACCACAGGCCCTGCACAATCTTACCAATAGAAATATGAGCCCGGGTCAAGTCACTGGTCTTTCCTCTGGGGACATCAATGTCATGGTATGGAGAGATAATAACAGGGTGTCTACTATCTCTACATACCATGGCAACGCTGCTGCGCCTATCAGAGGCTCCACCAAACCCATCGTGATATTGGATTACAATATCATGATGGGTGGGGTGGATAAGAAAGACCAGATGTTGGCTATGTACCCGATAGAAAGGAAGCGAACAAAGGTCTGGTACAAAAAACTATTTAGTAAAAAGGTGAAAAAGTTAGATTTGTACGTAATTAATAAGGGAAGCACTAGTTTATTAGGTAGACAGTGGCTGTCTGAATTGTGTATAAAATACCTACGCTTAGTAAATGTATAGAAATACATAATATGGTACCATGTAAAAATAACTTGCTCAATGATATTGTTTCCAGACATGAGAATCTATTTGACGGCACATTGGGCAGGTATACGGGGTAAGAATTCAAGCTGTACGTGCGGGATGTAGCGCTGCCGATTTACTGCCGCGCGAGGCCGGTACCTTACGCGCTGTTCCCGCGGGTAGATGCCGAGTTAGACGCGATGCTGCGTGCCGGCATCATCGAGCCAGTCGACCGCTCGCGCGGTCGACTGGGCCACGCCGCTGGTTATAGCAAGGAAGGCGGACGGCGGAATACGTCTATGCGCGGATTATAAGGTGACACTGAACAAAGCTTTGTTGGTCGATAGGTACCCAGTTCCAAAAGTAGAAAATTTATTTAGCGGCTGAGTGGTAATCATTATTTCACCAAACTAGATTTATCACAGGCCTATAATCAACTGATTTTGAATGAAACGTCTAGAAACTACACCGTCATAAACGCACGCAGTGGCCTCGCTTCTAGACCTGGAATTTTAAAAAAATAATGACAAATCTCTTTAAAATATTCCTGATGTAGGGTAAGTGCTACAGTAATTGGCCACGCTATAGTAACTGGCCACCCATAACAAAATAGTTATAAATAAGGTAATACAAGCAAGCTTATGACTAAAAAGGACAAAAAGTGTTCCTGTATCTATTGTATTTTCGTTTTAGTTCATAAAATGTGACCTAGATGGCGTTCTACAATATTAGACCAGTCAGTTTTAAAAAGTAATGACAGTTGTGGGCGGTTTGTTAAGAAAAAAATAAGGTAAGAGTTTTGGAACAATTTTATCTGCTAAGTAACTTACTTGTCCATTGCTTCATTAATAAGAGTTTCTATTAGTATATTAAGTGAAGTTTAATTCTGTGTGATTTCACAGTTCGCAAACTATAAATAACCTCAAATATTTACCGGCTAATAACTAAATTCAAATTTGGTTAAATTACAGTTATTGGCCATCCCCGGCCAATTACTAATTTTCCATAATACGTGTTTTCAATCCAGTTTCGACCTTATAAAGTTATAATATACGGTATACAAAAATTATACAGTTCTAAATTCAGTGAATCAGTTATTAGCCGGGGTGGCCAATAGCTGGTAAGTAACGTGGCCAATTACTAATTGCTATTTTAAATTTCTTTCAGACTGCTTCAACATGCCAAAGATACCGCAATATACCAAAGAACAAGTAGACAAAGCTTTAGAAGACATTAGTCAAGGTATATCAGTTCGTACAGCAGCCAAAAAATATGGAATACCTAGAGCAACATTACAATTTAAATTGAAACACCCGGATAGCAAGAGTGAATTTGGACCAGAACCTTACTTGGCTAAAGAAGAAGAAAAATAGTTAGAAGAATGGCTGTGCGATATGGGTAAAAGGGGGTTTCCTAGAAATGCCGAAGATATTCTAGATTCTGTTCAAAACTTTCTGAATAAAAACCCCAGAGATACTCCATTTAGCGAAAATAGACCTGGAAAAGGATGGTTAAAAGGATTTCTGAAACGCCATCCTAAGATAACTAAAAGAACAGGCGAAGCTGTTACGCAGGCGAGCGCATGTGTTTCCGAGTCTGACATCAGAAACTGGTTTGGTCAAATCATGGATCAGATAAACAAATCTAATCTAACACACATTTTAGATGACCCTTCCAGGATTTTTAATGCTGATGAAAGCGGTATTTAGTAATAAATAATAATAATAATGTCATCTTGACCGAATTTCGGTCGCGGCGGCCAATCTTAACGGAGACTGGACATCTGCGCAGGAGATATTATAGTGCACAAGTATGTGCGCAAACACAAGTGCACTCTCTGTTCCCTTACCCTCATGATCCGATGTGACGGATAATCCGACACGACCGGAGAGAGATCA
Organism: Catocala nupta; assembly: GCA_963675205.1. Taxonomy (NCBI): domain Eukaryota; kingdom Metazoa; phylum Arthropoda; class Insecta; order Lepidoptera; family Erebidae; genus Catocala; species Catocala nupta. The sequence goes on along the minus strand of OY776108.1, from coordinate 9,171,097 downwards.
GGCGCAGGACCAACGGCTTTACGTGCTTTCCGAGGCACGGTGGTGTCTAACACCGCCAACTTCCTAACTCCGGGCTCGTATTGAGATTTCTTAACAGAAAAACCCAATAACTTTTTGTTGGCCCTATCCGGGATTCGAACCCGAGACCTCATGCACAGCAGTCGCATTCACTACCGCAAGTGGAACATGTGTTTACATTTGTAAACTCTTTTAATACATTCCTTTCTCGACTATGGAAACTGTTGAAAGAATAGATGAACATTTATTTAATTATTGGCTAGGTATCCAAAAACAGCAATTTATATTGTTTGTTTATGAATTGCCTCGTATTAATGAAATACACCGAGGCATTTTAGGTTTAGGTGCTCTTCTAATGAAGATGAGAAGTGGCGACTTAGATGAGAGGCTGTCACAGTTATTATTGGTTCCACGGCGCACATTAGAAAGATTAATTAACAAGGCAAGGTAAATATTAGAGCAGGATTTCGTACCTAGAAATATGGAAATATATTATTTGGCCCGGAAAAGGCTATTAGAATACTATTTAATGATCCTAAATTCAATATACAATCAAAATAATGAAAATGCTATAATCATTTGTGATAGGACTTACATTTATTTGAACAAAAGTTTAAACTACATGTTTCAAAAAGAAACATATAGCTTACACAATTACAGAAACTTGTTTTTTAACAAGTTTTAGTTTTTCCATTCTTGCTGGTGACTCCTGATGGTTACATTTTAGATTGCCTTGGCCCACACAAAGCTACCAAATCAGATGCAGATATAATGATTTCTCTTTTTAGTGATGAAAACTCTTCTCTCAGACAATACTTCCAGGAAAATTATATTTTTTATTCTAGACAGGGATTTAGAGATTCAATTAGTCTATTAGAAGCCTGCAACTATAGAGTATACATGCCGGAATCTCTGCTTGAAAGTGAAAATCAACTCATCACCCAACAAGCCAATAGAAGTCGATGTGTGACTATATGCCGTTGGGTGGTGGAAGTTGTTGACGGATATTTTAAACGGCGCTTTAAATATTCGGGCAAGACTTTTTCAATAAGAATGTGCCTTATATGATGCAAATGTTCTCTATAGCGGGACTTCTAAATAAATTCGGTTTTCGTCTAAAAATAGGAATGACGCTGGACAAATTATAAATGTCATAAGGGAAAGATTTTTATGAAAGAAAAGAAAAGAAAATAATTTATCTGCGTTTGTTAACCAAACTAATATGAGTAGACGAATATCTAGTTTCATCAGTATAACAGCTCATTATAACACAAATATTTAATTTCCCCGTCTAGAGCATAGTGATTTAATATTATTTTCTCTGGGTACTTATCGGATTCGACAGGCAAGATCTTATTATGGTAAAAAATATAGATATCTCTGAATATAATTTGAGAAGCAGTAGAGATAATACACTGATTAGAGGAAAAATTAAATCCAGGCACGTTTCACGAAAAATATATTATATTTATATATTAATCGAAAATAACGTGACTTTGAAGAGAAGCAATAGTGGAGTATTGTTGTAACTGTTTAGTTGGTAGGAGAACAATTGGGTGCTGTGTACATGTAATGACGATGGTATGGTACCTTGGGTGGGCCAGGTATCAGTCGATAATAACAGCGCCAGCATAATTTACCGATGCTGTATTAATTAGAGAGGATGATGAATAAAAAGTATTTTTATTTAAATACTTCTTTTATTTAGCTTCTTATATTTAGAAACTTTATGTAAATAAGTGCTTTTTGAAATAGTAATTATAGTTTTTAATCATTTTAAACTTATTTATTTAACTTATTTACTGATTCTAACCTCAAAAGTATTTTTTACGATATTAAAATATTTTGGCTTCTCACACATTATTTTCATACAGAATGGTATTAAATACATGAAAATAAACCAATCCCACTCCAGTTTATTTCTGGACATGGCAAATAAAACCAGGTACAGCTCCTATAGAAATTTGGCCATTGTTCTTTACACAGATGGTGCCGTGCAGGTGAAAACCCGAAATTGAAACGTTCATCGACTTTCCAAGTAAGATTTTCAGTAAATGTTTGGGCTGGTCTTATCGATTACATGTTGATCGGACCAGTCATATTGCCGACAACGTTGACCGGTGAATGCAAAAAGGTGTGTATACGGAGAGCATAAGAATGCCTTACTTTGGCATGTACATTACATTACCTGAACAGGAAAATGCAATTAATTTATTTACACCTATATACTTTGAAGAAATAATAGCATGGTTTAAGTCTTGTCATAGTCCAACAACTATTATAGATTTTGAAAATATTGATAATAATAATAATATTAATAATTTATTAAACAAAAATACAGTTACAAATATTTCAACCTTATACATATATAGTTGCACAAATAAAACTTAAGATTCTAAAAATTTGTGTACAGATTACCTGTCTCCTGTACTAGTTAGAAACTGTATCACAGGAAGGCAGGGTCTCAGTTACAAAAAAATATCATAATAGCTAAGATAGTCATAATACAATTATAATCAAAAAAGGTATAAAATATAAATCTAAACGTAAGAAAAACTATTGTTTGCCTAAACAATATAATAATTATTAAATAGAATATAACTAAAGCTAACTAATTATGTAATGTAAACAAAATATTGATTCGTCATCTTTTAATTGCAAGTCGTAAATTGTCTAATAAATTAAATATAGGTACCTAACATTTAAACTGGTTGTCAGCAAATTGCAATGTGTGTCAAACTCGATGTTGCGTATTAAGTCTTAATTTTATTTAAATATTAGTTATCATTATGATAACAAAACAAAACAAATCTAAAAAAAGAATAAGTACGGTGTAGGATGAGTTTGCGTGAGAATATAAATATGTCGACTTAATGATGAGCACTTGCATTGGCAGTTGCTCAATTTATCTAGTTATTAGGTGCCTTCATAATCGACTGAATTAATATTTTTTTTTTCCAGCCATTGATTTTGCCGGGCAGTCAGTAGCGCCTGTGGTATGCATGCTTCGCTTATTGAAGTGCAGGCAGGTAGCGCATTTTGGATCATCAGCCTTTTTCGTGCAGTCCTTTATTGAGTGACCTTGATCGCCACAGTGTCCACAGGTATAGGTTGACTCCCGACACGTCTTGGCCGCATGCCCATACTGTTGACACTTATAACACCTAGTGACTAAAGTAAAGTCTCTCACAGGGCAAGATGACCAATTCACAAATACTCTTTGTTTTGTTACTAGAGCTTTACGAATGTCTGCAGATACTTCTATTATATAATTACAAGTATCAGCTTCTTTCTTGCCCGACTTATGGCTTAATCTTATTGTAGTCATAAACGTCTCCAGATTGGTATTTTCAAGTTTATCGGCTAGATTCTGGTGAAACAAGCAGTGGAAAACTTCTTCTTTCATACATGCAGGCACCCCGATAACAACCACTCTAGGTTTCCGTTTGTAGCGATCTTCGATCTTAAGGTCTGAGTTGGTCGACTTTACGGATTGTTTTATTTTGTCGATATCGTCCTTCGTATCTGTGCTGATTATAATACCACCATTCCTAGTTTTACGTACTCCTCTCACACGCAGTTTCATTGTTGTTCGAGAAATTATTTGCTGTACAAGTGATTTTGTTTGATTGCTTGATTTTAATTTATCAGTAGGATAAATAGCCACTGAACTCAAATTAAGCGGCTGAATAAAATTATTTATACCTTGTTTTACTTCAGCAAAGGAAGTTCCCGTGGCAGGTTTCGAAGACTCTTCAACACTCCGCTTAAGGTCCTGCAGTCGCTGTGATAGATCAAGTTGGCTTGTACGGCTTTATATTTCAGGAACTGGTATTGCCAGCCATATGCGATGTACCACTGCCTACCTTTCGTAACTGAACGAACGTAAACGTATATGACATTAAAAAACTTCAAGTATAACCTAAATTGCGAACTACACTCGTGCATTGTCATATATTTTATTTTATAAAATTAGAGTGAACTTAATTATACTATATAAAATATTAATTACACATAAAAATACCTCACATAAATCTTAAGTTAAGTATAATATCACCAATAATAAAACGCGTCGCATACGTCACCCACACGAGTGAAGTAGGGCCTTGTTGCGAGAATGATATGGCACGATTTTGATCGATTCGCGACCAACGTCACTTTCGAGTCATAAGGTTAAGTCGTTGCTCGCGCGCTCGTTTATTTACATGTAAAACTCGTAGTCTTATTTAAATACCTCTCAAAGTGTTGCACTTCTATTGCCTTATACTACATAGCCTACTTGCTAGACGCTCTTGACAGGTTACAGCGGCGGGCTGTCCGTATCATCGGAGATCCTGAGGTCACGAGTTCACTGGAACCTCTGCAACTCCGTAGGGATATTGCCTCTTTGGCATGTTTCTACAGAATATACCACGGGGAGTGCTCTGAAGAGTTATTCCACCTTATCCCGCCCTCCCCTTTCCTATCCAGAACAACGCGTGCTGGGCTCAGATGCCATCCTTACACGGTGGAATCGACTAGAGTGCGTACCAACAAGTTTGGGTCCTCATACCTCTGCCGAACGATCAAGGCATGGAATTCTCTGCCAAGGCAGGTGTTTCCTTCTTCCTTCAATCCTGGGTCCTTTAAGCGGGGCGTGAAAAAGCACCTTCTCAGGCCGTCAAAGTAGAGACCTCAACATCGCCTCGGCTGCTATGAGGACGATGTGGAGGCCACTGCTCTTAGACCACACGACTGCTTACCATCAGGTGGAGTGTGGTCATTTTGACGAGCAAAATAAAAAAAAAAAAAAAAAAAAAAATACTAGGCATATAATATAAACCGAGTTTAAGTACATAAGTGATCGTAACCTCGTGCTATCGGGTAAGTTGTGCTTTTATTAGTTTATCTCCGTAAACGTCGTAGCGTCTAGTTTTAAGGTTTGTGCTAATTGGTTGAATGCACAAATTGAATGTATCACAATGTACATATTATGCTTTGCATATAACCTAAATCATCTTGATTTAGTATACCTATCTTTTATTTGAATTTTTAACGATTTTCTATTATTTTTGTAAGTCATTCCGCTTTCCTTGCTTATTATAACCGTGCCTGCCTCACCTTAGAATACATGTTTACAAAACATGATTATAATCAGTCGCTTCGCGCCGTTTCACGGGCAGTCACGGTGTAAACTTGGACAATTGTTCATGGTTCACCCGTACCTGATTACAGGGTTTTAAGTACACCCTTCAAGAAGCCACCTCAACCTTCACACTGCTGCCGCTACACAGCCGCTGTAAGCTATTAAGTCTCGCGGAGGACAGTGATAGCGGGTTTGCTGCGCTGCTGTCACCTACGGACCCCCTAACAGGCAGGAGCGTACTGACCGTTCTCGTTCGGTATAGACCCTACGTCTAAATTTAGGCATCGAACCACATAATTGGAAGCAATATATAGTTTCTTCTCAAGATAATAATGTGTTTTTTTTTTTATATCCGCCTAAACATTTACGTTAAAACGTAACACAGACTAAAATAGACTTTCTGAATATGTATTAACTACTGATTTAAATAGGAGACAAACACAATTTCAAAGAATAAATGTAAATAATGATAATGTCAGTAATTTTCTCCGATTGACTATTGACCAATTAATGTTAATATCTTTAGGGCCTTACCAAATTAAACAAGCGAGATCATATTACGGTGAGCATATTAGAAAGTAATGGACAATATGTGATTGAAATCTATCGAGAAAGAAACAGCAACTTACTGATTGACTTGTTTACAGGAAACGAGAAAAATCTATTATGTGTATATTGTAATAAATAATGATGTTAGTGCTGTTAATGCTATAGAGCAATAAACTATAACTAACTACCAATATACTGTTGTAATTGTCTGGTAGGCAGGCACACTGTAGGATGCTGTGCCCATGTTATGTCAATCATTTGATGCTGCTAAATATAGCATGGGCACGATATGAGTCCAATATAAATCCACCAGCTCAATTTCTGGATGAGTTATTAATAACTTATGAAAGTGAATAAGGAATATTTTTTAAATAGTTTTTTATTTATCCTTTCTCCTATTATTCCTCCCAGAAATGAACTAGTTTCTTTCCATATTATGTAAGTACATTTATTAGTCTTTTTGCCATAGTTCAGGCAGGCAGAGCCTATACTATAGCAACCAGTTTGGGATTAGATGTCCGTATGTAAGTTGTCTCAAGATATTATTAATTACAATCACTACGGGCTGAGCCTCGTTTTTCACACGCAAGTTACTAATCAAAGAGCAATAAAATAGTATTTATGAATATTACTATTTAAACCTATAATATTGTTATCTATAAAATATATGATTTACTTATTATAATTATATAAACCATAAGCAAATATGTTCCTACAATTTTCGTACCTACCAAATGGTGTTATTATTATAACCTAGAATTATACATATAAAACTCAAATATCTCTTTAATACCACCATTAATATTCTTTTTTTTACATATGATCATTTGTATGCTTTTAGCAGTAATTTGATTACATTTTCACTCCTGTTCGCGATGGGCCTGACGAACTAAGGGGGAGTCCCTTCTCCTTTAGTGCTAATTTCAAACAATTATTAATTTTAGGTAACTGATTTAATAGAACAAAGATACAGTACGACAAAAGCTATATTAATAAATCATTTACAAGAAACAAGGTAACTTAGTAGTGACATAGTTACAATAACAAATTCCACAAGAAGTTTTCTAATCATCACAGTTCACTGCCTGAATGTTGCTGATGCAAGTCTCAACAACTGTTGTGTTACTGCCCATTGCATGATAGAGGTAAAATACTTTTGAATATGTCTTTTCGAGTTTTTTAGGTACCGTAAAACTACACAATGTATATACATATTGTTGGGATCCTGGAAATATTTTTCTTTTTTTCAATTTCAATTTCCCAAATTCAATTTTCAATTCTCGTGATATAAAAAAAGAAAAGATGATGTGTTGTATTGTATCATGTAAAAACTATTCAGATAGACGTTCTGATGCTATGACTGGCATCACATTTCATGTGTAAGTAATTTTATGCGTCATTTAAAAGAATTAAAAAAAAATATCGTTGTGTATCGCGGGTTGATCGCTTCGACAAATTACTACATTTTTCCATTGTTTGTGCAGTTTGTGAGTTGAAATTTGGAACAGTTATTGAATATATAATATTAAAAGTGTGTGAAATATAAAAAATACCATACAGTAAGTATATTTCTATTTCTAGCCGTTTTTCAATGCACGCCTAGCGTCTAAAATTACTTTTTACACAGAATTGGTAACACAATGTCATAAATTACTACAACATTATAATAAAATTATAGAACCGCTAGACGTGCATTGAAAAACGGATAGAAATAGAAATTTACTTACTGTATGTAATTACTATCGCGTTGTACATATGACAATAGATTTCAGTCAATAAAACTACAAAATATACCAATTTAAAGAGTTAGAGTTAGACTTGCAAGAAGCGCTCCTGGTGGTGGTGCCGGTAGCCGTGCTCGCGGACGTAGGCGCCACGGCACATGAACTTCATTATGAAATGTAAGATTTTTCTTTTTTTCTTTTCTTTTATCAATTTAAGCCTCATGTTTACATTAATCCAATGATATATAATTGGTTAGCGGTTTTTCCTGTTCGCTTTGTTGTTTTTTTATTGCCGACGTTTGACAGACTAGCTTGCGGCCGACCCGATAGTAAGTGGTGACCGCCGCACATGGACATGGCTGTGTTTTCTTAGCAGTAAAAGTTAGGAAAGGAGAAGGAATAGGGAGTGGAGAAGGATTTTCGCGTTTTGTTGTAGGCCCTGTATTCTATTGCCATAATAGAATGTAACTTAACATTTTAGGGGACAACAAAGTGCCGAGCTCGCAGGCGGGACATCGCAACCGATGGCTGTAGTGGGGCCATCGCAACCAATGGTGAACGTAAACTTTTATTATAAATTTTAATCACAATTTCAAAGCAATTTTAAAATTTGTTTTAATTTCATTCCTTTGGGTCAATGGCTGAGAAAATAAAAAATAAAAAAGGTCAAGGCCTTCGATAAGAAAAATATGGCCCGGCTTTCAGATGAGCAGAGGGTGAAAGAAGTCTGGCAATTTTTAAAGCCCGATGCTCCTCCATCGAAAAGATCAAAGCAATAAAAATATTTTGACTAGATTTCTGTGAAAATGCTTACATACATATGTTTTATTTATTTTTATGTTTTCTAGAAAAGTGTCACCAGTCCGAGTGACGTGCCCTCTGACGCCGGGAACGCCACCGCCACATATTCCCCTATCTTCAGAGTTGGATAGAATAGATGTGTAAATTGAACAGATGCCTCTTATTGCCTGACCTACCTAAACCTTAAATAATTTCAATATTTTTATTTTCAGCACCTGACACAAGTGGGCCCTCAAGAGTTGAGGCTGACGCTGAAGATACTGCCACGCCTCCGCGGAAGTAAGTTTGAGTCTCTGACTCGAATATAATTTAGTATCTTATCTACGCATTCAAAAAAAGTTGACTTAAATATCATTGAAATTAAACTACTATATACGGATTTTATCGCGTTGTTTATTTATCACTGTATTACAAAATTTTGAAAATATTACACTACTACTACTATTGATTTTATTTTACTAATTTATAAGCTAATAAAATTATTTAAACTATTAAATCTACTTATTTTTGGTTTACACTTTCCCCGACGTTTCGGTTGCTTTTCAGCAGCCATGGTCACGGGGAGACTAAGATGGCAGTTGTCTCAATGTTCCAGTGTAGTTATTTCAAAGTACCCGAACATAATTTAATCATGGGTGTTTCTATTTACGCAGAATGAGCTCAAAGTATCATGAAGTCTAGCTGTGGTTTGTTTCTTCTTGGGTTTGACTATTTGAAGTACTGGATCCCAAGCTGGTGGTACATTCCAACCATCTTCTCTATTGAAATTGGGATGTTTTTTGATTTCAATAGCCTCGCGAAGCATCCTTGGTAGGAATCGGTGTTCTTTAGCGAGAATCTGTGGTTTGTCAAATCTCAGGTAGTGGTTGGTCCCCTGTTGTACATTAGTTTTAGTTTTAGTTAGACGTATGTTATCCGCACTTAGCCACGCAATTGGGCCATTGTGCGTAAGTGACCGACGCGAAAAAGTTGTTCGGTTACTCATACCACCTCAGCTCTGTCCAGAAAGACAATAGGGGACCGGTGTTGCACAGCACTTCCTTCATCGTCTCCGGACCGTTTAGTAGTTTCGCCCGTTGGTTGCTCACGCTTTTGCAATGCAGCAGCACGTGAGCCGGTGTCTCCTCGGTCTCCATGCAGCCTCTACATAAAGGGCTGTCAGTGATGCCGATGTTAAACAGGTGTTTGTTGAGTGAACAGTGACCCGTTATTATACCCACTAGATGACGTAGGTTTTTCCTTGAGGAACGCAGCAGTTTGCGTGACAGATGTATGTCTAAGGATGGAAGGGCTTCCTTTGTCTGTCTACATTCCTTTGTTTCTGCCCATTGTTTTTCATGTAGTTTCGTGGTTCTGTCACATAACCATGTTTTGAGTTGGCAGAAGGGTATCGGGACAATTGGTTCGGGTCCTACCATTTTAATGCTCGATCCTCTCTTTGCCAGTTGGTCTGCAGCGTCATTGCCAGAAGAGTTGCTGTGGCCGCGTATCCATTGCAACGTTACTCGATTTTTTGTTGCAATTCTTTGCAGCTCACGGTGACACTCTAGGATGAGTCCACTGTTAAAGCAGTTGCTTTTCAGAGCTTGTAATACCGCGGCACTATCCGAGATAATGCGTATCGTCTTATCGCTTATACCCCTTGATGTAACCGCTGTTGCAGCCCGGGTGATTCCAACACATTCTGCCTGGAAGATAGTGTTGAGGTTTCCCAGGGTTGTTGAGTAATTGATGTTTAGGTCCTGGGAGAAAACTCCGACTCCTGTTCCTGATTTTGTTTTAGATCCATCCGTGTATATTCTCACTTCGTGTATACCAGAGCTATCTTTGAATTCTTCATGAAGTTGGATGTGGTATTTTTTGTCGAAAACAAAAGTTTTTGGTATGATATCACATGTCGCCGCTATCATTGGAATTTCGTTGTATACTAACTCCTTTAGGCGTGCATGAGTTATCCTACTGTCCTGTTTCCAGAGCCCTACCTTTTCAAGCCGTATGGCAGCTGTAACTGCTTCCTGCTGTATGATTAGGTGTAGGGGTCTGAGGTTTAGTATGGCCTCCAGCGATGCCGTGGGGGTTGTTCTCATACAGCCTGTCGTCGCCAGGCAGGCGAGTCGTTGTAGGCTTTGTAGTTTTTGTGTAACTGTGCTTAGAAGAGTGCGAGGCCACCAAACTATGGCGCCATATGTTATCATTGGGCGTATTATGGCCGTGTAGAGCCACAAGGTTATAGATGGTTTGAGGCCCCATTTTCTGCCTATTAGTCTTCTGCATTGCCAGAATATTGTGCATGCTTTGGTTATTTTTGTGTTAAGGTGCTTACTCCAGTTGAGCTTATGGTCGAGTACTACGCCCAGATACTTGACTTCTTGCGATAGGGTAAGGTCAGTTCCAAATAATTTTGGCACGTTAGTTAACTGAGTTTTCCTTTTATGTGTGAAAAGGACCAGTTCTGTTTTAGTCGGATTCACCGTCAGTTCATGATGGTTACACCATTGTTCCATGATCCTGAGGGCTGATTGCATGCGATTACAGATTATGTTTTCTGAGTCGCCTTTGATCAGGATGGTTATGTCATCCGCGTAGCCAACCGTGAAGTAGCATCTGCTATTAAGGCGTTCTAACAGGTCATCTACCACGATATTCCATAGCAGCGGCGAGAGTATTCCTCCCTGTTGTACATGTTCACACACAGCAGACTTCAACGAGCGTTTGTGTTTTACGTCAGCTATGTGTTCTTTTATGCGGGTGCCTATGCTTCTCTTGGTTTGACCAATGTATGAGAGTCCGCAGTCACAATCTATTTTATAGACCCCTGCATCTTGTAAAGGTAATTGGCACTTGACGGATGGTAAAAATTGACTTATCTTCGTTGGCGGCTTGAAGTATGTGTTGATTGAAGCTCGCTTCAAGATGTAGCCAATCTTGTCAGTGACACCCCTTACATAAGGCAGTATAGCAGGCTGGCGCTCGACTGTGGCTGGCTTTTCTCGGGATCTGTGACAGCGGCGCGGCTGTTGGAGCTTGTTGTCTTGCAGTACTTGCTTGACATGTTGAAGCTCGGCGTCCAGGTGTTTCTTGTCACAGATCCCGTGGGCTCTCTGAAACAAAGACATTCCCACGGTAGCTAACTGTTTAGGATGGTGGTGAGATTCACCGTTCAAGTACCTATTTGTATGGGTCTTTTTCCTATACACAGTGTGGCTCAAAGTATGATCAGGATTCCTGATGACAAGTACATCTAAGAATGCTAATGAATTATTTGCCTCTAATTCCATAGTAAATTGGATGTTGTTATTAACGGAATTAAGGTGTTCTAGGAATACACTAACACTATCTGTTGGTAATATTGTAAAAGTATCGTCTACAAACCTCTTATAAATCCTGGGTGTGATGGGGGCAGTCTGTAAAGCTCGAGCCTCGAAGTCCTCCATATATATGTCGGCAACAACAGGCGATACTGGGGAGCCCATTGCCACACCATCGACTTGTATGTAGAATTTATTGTCCCACAACAGATAGCCAGTTGTTAAGCAATGTTTAAGTAGTTCTGCATATTCCTCAGGCATATTGTACTCTATTAGCTTCCGTTTAGTTATTTCAATACAGTCTTGTACAGGTATGCATGTAAATAATGACTGTACATCAAAACTAACCATTGTTTCATTATTAGTGAGACATAGGTGTTTAATCTCACTCACAAAATGGTATGAATCCTTTACATGTGCTCTCGAGTTGCCTCTGAGTGGTGAGAGTATCTTCGCTACGTGCTGAGCCAGTCTGTAAGTTGGTGTGTCGATCTGACTCACAATAGGACGTAGGGGAGCGTTTTCCTTGTGTATTTTTGGTAACCCATACAGCTTTGGAGGTTTTACGCAAGCTGGTATTAATTGTTTAACGTCTAGATCTAGTCTTTCGGAGTATTTAGACTTCATGATACTTTGAGCTCATTCTGCGTAAATAGAAACACCCATGATTAAATTATGTTCGGGTACTTTGAAATAACTACACTGGAACATTGAGACAACTGCCATCTTAGTCTCCCCGTGACCATGGCTGCTGAAAAGCAACCGAAACGTCGGGGAAAGTGTAAACCAAAAATAAATAGATTTAATAGTTTAAATAATTTTATTAGCTTATAAATTAGTAAAATAAAATCAATAGTAGTAGTAGTGTAATATTTTCAAAATGTTGTAATACAGTGATAAATAAACAACGCGATAAAATCCGTATATAGTAGTTTAATTTCAATGAATAACATTCGCGTAAACAGAAGACAATATTGACTTAAATATGTTATTTCACAGGACAAGTCAGCTGGTATTTATTTACACCGTCCACAGGGGTAATTACTATGCCGCAACATGTGGCCTTGGACTCAAACATAGTAGTCGAGGCCAACATTGAAATGGTTCGGTTCTCGCCGCGCACCTCATCCACCGCAGAGCGTCCTCCACTTCAGACTTTCACTCCAGTGCCGTCAACTTCGTCCACCAAACCAGGTATTTTTTAATGTTAATATCTCGTCTGTGATGATAGTGTGGGTGCGTCACGGACCAGTGGTTAAGAGCATTGTCAGTTGTTTATATATATATAATTTGGTTTTAGAACCTTCAATATTCGACGAATGCATGGAGAGAGAAGTTCTGGAGTGGGAACGCTCTGCGGGTCTGAATCCAGGCAGCGATCTGAGGACGACGACGACCTGGCCGATGTTGGATGCTCTCGACGGAGGCACGCTGGAGAATTCATCATGGAGGAATTTTCCAGCGAACTCCGTGAGGCATTAACCAACATTAACCGGGAGGATGATCGTGCTCTGCGGGAGTTGGCCAATCAGAATATGTTGGCATTCGACTAGTCCCAAGACCCACAAACTTTCTCCGAGCGTGAGGTATTTACCGGCCCAGCGGGGCCTACATTCAACACAGAGGGAATATTCGAGTACAAAATTTTTGTAAAAAATTGGGACTGGTAGAGACCAACCGCTACGCCAACCAGCTCTGCACGAACCCAGCACTATCGGCGTCATCAAGGATGAGGAGGTGGACGCCAATAACTCCCCAGGATCTCTGGACGTTTCTTGGAATCTGATGCTTCAAAGCATCATTACAATCCCAGTGGAAGCCGAGTTCTGGTCCTCATGTTTGTCTTATTTAAAAATTGGGAACTTGGTTGATATTATAGCCTACTATCGCTTTTTACTTATTGAGAAATGCCTGCATTTTGTAAACAACATCTTGTGTGCCAGAGGTATCCCGACTAGACTTACGAAAATAAAGCCGATTATTGACCAACTAAATAAAAAAAATTGTATTTTGTTGAGCAGGTAATAGCAATCGATGATCGCTCTATCTGTGGAAAGGCAGACTCTCCTTTGCGCAGCTGATTGCGAATAAGGCTGCTCAGGTAGGTATAAAGACATATGAGCTGTGTGAATCTAAGACGGGATATCTCTGGCAAACGACAGTTTACACAGGCAAAAAAGAAGGGCATAATGTCGACGCTAGAGTCCAATTTGAGGCAGAGCCTGAGGGTGCGACGTCAAAGATTTTATAGTTTAGGTCGTTCATTACTAAATAGGGCCGATACTTTAGTAATGGACAACTACTATAACAGTCATTTGCTGGCTCGCACCTTCAAGGCAAAGAAAACCGATGTCATGAGCACGTTATGGCTTAACCGTGAGTTCGTGCCCGAGTTTGCGCCACAAAAATAAGGCAAACATGCGGACTGGGAAAGTGCCCTTTAGCCAGACGAGGGACATCACAATTGCAGTGTGAAAGGACGCGAATGTGGTGTCACTTTTGTCGACTTACCACAAAGTTGAAATCAGCAGCAAACAGGACCAGCCTCGATGGCCCAAAGAAAATTTCGGGTTAAGATGGTGGACGAAATCCTACAAAGATTTCATCCACCAAAAATACCTGCCGCGTCCGCCGGGCATTTCCCGGCGAAAAATAATACTAGAGGTCACGTTGCAAATAGTGTGCAATAAACAAAAAAGACACTTGCACTGTCTGGAAGTACGACAGTCGCAACGTGAACCTCTACGTGTTAGATTGCTTCAAAGATTATCTATCACATAGTACAAGAAATGTTCTTTTTTATTTTCTTTTTTTTATATATTTCTTGTACTTAACTACGGGCAAGGTGATAATCATTTATTAGTTTTTTTATCCGACTGACTCGGAAGCAGGGTAATGTTTTTGTTTTTTTTTTGTCATACCCACCTTATAATTTTTGGTTGAAAGAGATAAATGATTTGCTAAGTGTGCGAGTGAGACAGCATATTTTACCTGCTTGTGCGCTATAGCTATCCGACATTACAACTGATTTACATTCGTCGCTATGCTTGCTATGCGTTCGGGTGTATTTCTCAAGTTTATTCGTGATTTCTTGAACTACTTCAGAAAACAGTTTCAAATTTGAACTGTGGCTTGGATTTTTGTTTTACTTGAAACGACTACTTTGTGCCACGAACCCCGGATTTACCTACTCATTGACTAGGACCTATTTCTTATTAAGGTAAGATTTTTTTTTTTAAAAGTCATTTCACTATATATTTATATTCATATAAGGATATAAATTTAAATTACCACTCACTCTCTGACTAACTTAGAGAAATAGAAGTCATACAAGGGGGAGGAAAAAAGTAAATATAGCGTGGTATAGAGAATCGTTCCGAAGGCCCGGGAAAATTGCCTGACCTTCGGAAGGTCAGCTCTTGGTGGTGGTACCCCATCGGATCTCATAAAAGGTGATATCTACGGGAGTCGTTCTCGAACAAAACCCTGGCAACTTTTAGGAGGGGCGAAAAAAAACATGGCATGTTTTCATACAAAAAACATGGCCGCCATATAAACTTTGACCTCTAATATCTCCGAAACGGTTAGAAATGTCATTTTCAAGGTCATCGGGGATCATTTTTGCAAAATTGCTCGAAAACTAACCATTATCGGATAGGGTAGCACGTGGAAAAATTTACTGCAAATGGGCTCTACTTTCACCCCTCCAAGGGAATATATCGAATTTCCAATAACCCTGTATACATAAGATGTTTTAAACAGAACTTAGAACGTAACTCTTCAGATAATTTAAAGTTAATAATTCACTCCGACCGCCCACCACAAACAGCACACCCGGGTAGATATAATGCTCCAGCTGTAAACGAGGTAGCCGTCCTCTTGGTTGACGAAGTGAAAAAGGCCCAAGAGATATAGTGCTGCATGGTAGAGACAGCCAACTTAAAAGGGTCTCTGAGTTACACCGATCGTATGACCCTCTACAGTATCCCTTAATGTTCGTAATGGGGGAAGACGGTTATTATTTGACCATTCCTCAGCAAGGTACAGCGTGTAACAAAACTGTGACGTGCATGCAATTTTATGCATTTAGGTTGATGGTTAGAGCTAATTGTTTTAATCCATTACATTATTACAGAGATTTATTTAGTCAATATATTGTCGATATGATGGCAAAAATTATATCAGAAAGATTGAATGACATATGTCGCAATCAACAAAGACTAAAGGCTGACCAATACATTCATCTCAGAGACGCTTTAAATCAAGATGCAAATGTAGACCCATCAAATATCGGTCAACGCGTAATCTTGCCATCTTCATTCACGGGTTCTCCATGTTATCTGCAAGAAAAAACCCAAGATGCGATGACTTATGTCCGAAATTATGGGAGACCAGACTTATTTGTCACTTTTACGTGTAACCCCGAGTGGCCTGAAATTAAAATGGAACTATTACCTGGTTAGCGGCCTTTCAATCGTCATGACATAATTTCAAGAGTATTTCATTTAAAGATGAAGAAATTCATAAAATTATTCACGAAAGACGAAATATTCGGTGTGTGCAAGTGTAGAGTGGCAGCAATGAAGTTTACCACACTGTCATTTGCTGCTTTGGCTAGAAAGAAAAATCCAGCCAGACGAAATTGATAGTGTCATAGTTGCGGATCTGCACAACCAACAAAACGATCCGATGTTGTTTGATATCGTAACTAAAAATATGGTGCACGGACCATGCGGACGGAGCATAACTTAACAGTACCATGTATGAAAAACGGTATTTGTACAAAAAAGTACCCTCGACGTCTTATCAACGATACCCAAACCGGAGAGGACGGATGTCCAGTTTATCGTCGTCGTGACGCAGAAAATGGAGGATAGATCGCTACACTAAATATTAGAGGGAGTAACTTTAATATAGATAATAGATGGATTGTTCCCTATTCTCCACTATAGTGTAGGACGTTTAACGCTCACATAAATGTGGAGTACTGCCACTCAGTTCAAGCCATCAAATATATTTGTAAATATATCAATAAAGTATCTGACCAGGCTACTTTTAGTGTTAGAAACCCAAATGATGAAGTGGAAAACTACGTGAATGGCCGGTACATAAGTACATCCGAAGCTGTCTGGCGAATATTGGAATTTCCGATCCACGAGCGGCATCCTACAGTCCTGCAGTTAGCTGTCCACTTAGAAAACGGCCAAAGGGTGTATTTTACCGCAGAAACGGCTGAACATTTTGCTGGTTTTCTTTGAGCTCTGTAATGAAGATGAATTTGCAAAGACACTTTTATACCACGAAGTCCCTCAATACTACACATGGGCTAATAATAAATTTACAAGAAGGAGGCGTGGTGAGGACATACTTGGCCATCCAGGCATAAAAAAGGTGCCGTGTACATCCTTCACAATCAGTGTTTTTACCTTAGGATGTTACTACATCATGAACGCGGTCCAACCTCATTCGACTACTTAAAAACCGTTGACGGAGTTCCCAAAGAGACCTATCAAGCAGCTTGCCGTGACAGAGGTTTACTGGAAAACGATGATCATTGGGAAAATACTCTGAGAGAAGAATCAATTTCGCAGTGTCCAGTACAACTGAGAGAGTTGTTTGTCGTCATACTTTTATTTTGTCAGCCATCGGAACCTTGAAAAGTATGGGAAAGTTTCAAAGACGATTTATGTCAAGATATTATACATAGACTCCAACAGCAAAATCAAGATTTCACCTTACCATACAGTGAGGACATTTATAACGAAGATAGGAACAAATAGAAAATAAATTATTGCTACTAAATGATAAAAATCTAAGCAATTTTGGACTACCTTCTTCAGTTCGTACAGAAAACAAAGCTATAAACACAATGACAAATCACTATAATACAAATAATTTGACCGGTTTTGTCAATGAAAATCTGCCAAAATTAGTCACAGATCAAAGATATGCTTTTGAAATTATAGTAGATAGCGTGAATAATAACAAAAAAAATTTTTTTGGATGCGCCAATTGGCTCTTGCAAGACGTTTCTTGCAAATTTAATACTTGCTAAAATAAGACAATCAGGGAAGATAACGATAGCAGTTGCTTCGTCAGGAATTGCTGCAACTCTTCTAAAGGATAGAAAAACTGCTCATTCAACTTTTAAACTTCCGCTATCCGTAAATCTTGAGCAACAATCAATATGTTCTATCCGCAAAAATGGGCCTCTTGGTAAAGTATTGCAAGACGCCTCATTGATTATGTGGGATGAATGCACCATGAGCCATAGAGCACATATAGAGGCCGTGGACAGATCCTTAAAAGATCTTAGAAACTCCTCTGCTCTCATGGGCGGGATTACTTTTGTATTTGTTGGAGATTTCCGACAGACTCTTCCTGTCATTAATAGAGGTACGCGAGCAGATATCATCAAAGCATGCTTAAAATCGTCGCCCTTATGGACTTCGATTGAAAATATAAAATTACGGACGAATATGAAAGCTCATCGTCATGGAATCGCCGATGGTGATTTTCCAGAGCAACTGCTTAACCCTTTAGCTCGCAACGACAAGCCGGCTCAACGTTCACTTTAAAAAAATGTTGATAAAAAATTAGTTACTTTTTATAAGTTTTTAATTAATGCCTACAACGAATAACTAAACGCAATTGTAAAAAAGAAATACTTTGACATTTCCGAACGCATTTTACGTCAGTGTTTTGCAAAATGGCGTCACGGTCGCAGCGACTCCGTGGATTGTAGGTAATTTTATTCTATAAAAAATATTTTTAAGAGTTTTCTTGATAGTGGACACCGGTATTTTATTTTAAGAAAGCCATTTTCGTATTATGATTACAAATAACTTCATTGTATTGACTAACTTACAAGCACAGAGTTCATAAAATGATACGTTGAACATTCTCAACGTTGCGATGTAATCAGTAAAGTACTTCGTAATATGTATGTTGAGCATGTTCAACATTGCGGCTTTGCTAACGATTTATTTAGCATGTATTTATACTAACATTTTATTGTATAAATTGGTGTTTTTTCATGCTATGGGTGTGGTTTGCATGTTTTTTTTGCTTGCTTCAGACTAAGCCAATATGGCAAAGAACGCGCAAAATTATGGCACTAGTTCCTCCAGAGAATGCTCCATCAGATAGTAGCAGTACTAGTACTGACGATGAAGTTATAATTGAAGACAGGACGAAAGAACGTGAAAACTCTTATTCTAGCTCCGAACCCAGGTCATACCCTTCTTCACTTAACGACTTGGACCTTGATAGTACTGGAAATGAGTCTCCCACGCCTTTATTATCCGATGAAGAAACTGTTCCATTGACACCCGTCATGAATAACATGTTCCCTCCAGACAATACATCACATCAACTTCCCGTTCTCCAGTCAGTTTCGTCTATTTTATCACCTCAAGTTTCGTCTATTTTATCACCTCAAGTTTCATCTGTCTTATCCCCACAAGTTTCTTCAAATATATCCCCAGCGACACGTTCCAAGAGGCGAGCTAATACAACACCTAAAATTGTTGCTAAGAAAATAAAAAAGTTTGTGAGAAAACCGTTGTTATTCAAATGGAAAACTGCTAAATTTAAATACACAGCACATATCGAACCAACTATACTTGATGTTCCGATTGATTCAAATACGATGTCCGCTTTAGACTACTTCTACATTTTTTTTTTCAGAAGATGTTATTAATTTGATTACAGCTCATACAAACTTATATTCAGTACAAAATGATGCTGCCAAATGCGCAAATGTCTCAATGATAATATACGGGACTTTTTAGCCATTACTCTTATGATGGGCGTGGTGCAAATGCCATCATACAAGGATTATTGGAGTCGCGAATTAAGATATCCCTCCATCGCAGATATCATGCCGGTCAAAACGTACGAAAAAATCAGAAAATATCTTCATTTTGTGGACAACTTGGACATGAATGATGATCGCTATTTTAAAGTTCGACCACTTTTAGAAATGGTGAGACATAATTGCCTAAAACTTAAGGAAGAAGGTAGATATAGTATTGACTAAATGATGGTACCCTATAAAGGTAAAAAAAACCAAAAAATGGGGTTTAAAATATTTGAGAGAGCTGGCGTATCAGGGCTAGTGTACGATTTTATTCCTTACGCTGGGGAGGACACCTTTCGAAATAACACTTTCACGGACTATGAAAATAGTTTAGGTCTTGGGGCCAAAGTTGTTTTGGCGCTCTGTAAGACTATAGAAGCGAAGCCGGCAACAGTATACTTTGACAACTTTTTTTTTTTTTTTTTTTATTTTGCTCGTCAAAATGACCACACTCCGCCTGATGGTAAGCAGTCGTGTGGTCTAAGAGCAGTGGCCTCCACATCGTCCTCATAGCAGCCGAGGCGATGTTGAGGTCTCTTCTTTGACGGCCTGAGAAGGTGCTTTTTCACGCCCCGCTTAAAGGACCCAGGATTGAAGGAAGAAGGAAACACGTGCCTTGGCAGAGAATTCCATGCCTTGATCGTTCGGCAGAGGTATGAGGACCCAAACTTGTTGGTACGCACTCTAGTCGACTCCACCGTGTAAGGATGGCATCTGAGCCCAGCACGCGTTGTTCTGGATAGGAAAGGGGAGGGCGGGATAAGGTGGAATAACTCTTCAGAGCACTCCCCGTGGTATATTCTGTAGAAACATGCCAAAGAGGCAATATCCCTACGGAGTTGCAGAGGTTCCAGTGAACTCGTGACCTCTGGATCTCCGATGATACGGACAGCCCGCCGCTGTAACCTGTCAAGAGCGTCTAGCAAGTACTGCGCGGAGCCATCCCAAAGATGAGAACAGTACTCCACGCAAGGGCGCACTTGTGCCTTATACAATAGGCACAGCTGCCCAGGCGCGAAGAACCGCCTCACCCTGTTCAGAACTCCGAGTTTTCGCGAAGCTTGCCTAATGACGCTCTCGATGTAGGTTTTGGGATTAAGGGAGCGGCAAAGATCCATACCTAAGATGGAGAGGCTGCCACGTATCACCAGTGGAGTGTTCTTCAGAGAAGGGAGGGAAAGGAACGGAGACTTTTTTGTTGAGAACGCGCATGCCTGGGTCTTCTTGGCGTTGAACTGGACCAAGTTCTTGGCACCCCATTCAGAGATGCGGTTCAAGGTCTGGTCAAGTTCAACGACAAGATCCTGCCTTTTCCCCACAACCTCAGCCTGTTTGGCTCCAGGACGTCCGAGATATCGCCCATGCACGGTACTGTCGTCTGCATAACAATGCAGAAACAATTTTTTACCTCTTTACAGTTAATTCACCATTTACGGGAAGAGTATGGTATTTTTAGCCTTGGAACAATAAAAGCCAATCGCTTGCGAGGATGTCAAAATAAAATGTTGACTGACAAGCAATTGTCCAAGAAAGGTAGAGGTGCAAGTAAACAGGTCGTCTGCAATAACAATAAAATAGCTGTTGTAAAATGGTTGGATAACAAGGTGGTCACGCTAGCAAGTTCGTTTGTTGACTCTTATCCGTTGGGGAAAATTCAAAGATACTGCAAAGAAAGTAAAGCTAAGATTGAAGTGAACTGTCCTCGAATAGTAAAGGAATATAACGCTCACATGGGCGGTGTAGACTTGGCAGATATGTTGATTGCATTGTACAGATCTGCTTTCAAAACCAAAAGATGGTACATGGCGATTTTCTCCCAAACGCTTGACATATGCGTAAACAATGCCTGGTTGTTATACAGACGGGAAAGCCCAGATGCAAGAAAATGTCTTAGCTTGAAAAAGTTTAGAGTTCAAATTGTAAATGAACTGTTACACAAAAACCGAATCAGACAAACCAACGAAAAAGTGGACAACGCCAAGCAGCACATACAAACTCCTAGTGCTCCAAGACCTCCTGATTCGGTCAGGTATGACAACACGGGACACTGGCCTACATTTTTATCCTATGGGCGTTGCAAATTCTGTAAAACGGGTTATACAAATGTGAATTGTACAAAATGTAATTTACGGCTATGTTTTGTATCTAAAAGGAACTGTTTTTATAACTATCATGTTTTACAGTAGATACCTTTTGGGTGATTTATCGTTCATTTTTATAATATTCATGACTGATTGTCCTTTTTATGTCTTTTTCAATTATATTTTTTTATAATATATGCATGATAATTGTGAATAAGTGTTTATTTTATAAAAATCTCAAAATCCTACATATATCGCAATGTTGAAAATACTTAACGTTCATTTTACCACCTAATTTTCCCAATACATCGCAACGTTGAGTATTTTTAACGTATGTTTTTCCAAAAGTTGCACAAACTAGATTTATTTATTTATTTTTATGTACATTTATATACTATTTACATACATATAAACTAAAAATAAACACAAAAATACAGATTTAGTTTCCTTGCGAACTAAAGAGTTAAACTTGAAGAAGGAATTTTTTTCACTCCAAATTTAAGCAGTAATTGTAAGATCCTTCTGGATGAGTCTCTAGGCCAAATAGTCCATAGTTTAGAAATTTTAATAGATGCAGTATACCCTGATATCGAGAATTTGCACTGTTTAGGCCATATAGGACGTTAAATAAAATAGCGTGGACTGTATACAAATTTGGTATATTTCAACCGTACAATAATTATGAGAAATGCCCGTAGTTCAGCGCGTCTCAGAGCCGAGTAACGGTCGGGTCAACGCGCGCGCGCAGCTCCGGCACGCCCCCCGCACCTCACGGTGTCCCCCGTTGTCGCCCAGTCGAGTGTGACCAGATGTAAGGCGCCAACATATTCCCCGGGTTGAAGCGATGTCTTCAATGTTCTTCAGGAAGGGGGCAGATGGAATTGAAGGCACGACGAATGGTGCCTCTCTTTGTCTTCAATTCAGCCACCCTTGTGACCCCGTCTATGCCGGGATAGGTCTTTATGACCCGACCCAGGGACCAGAGCAGTGGCGGAGTGGATTTGTCCTTAATCAGGACCAAAGACCCTGGCTTGACTTCGCTTCTGGAATGGAACCACCTTTGTTTAGTCTGAAGCAGAGAAGTATATTCATTGTGGAACCGACGCCAAAAATGCTGCCTGATGTACTGGACTCTTTTCCACCGATCCAGCCGAGTTATATGTACTTCAGCCACCTGTGGATATGGTACAGTTAAGAGTGGTCGTCCAATTAGGAAGTGTGAAGGAGTAAGCGCCGAAAAATCGTTTGGGTCTGATGAAAGCGGAGTGAGGGGGCGTGAATTTAAAACTGCCTCTATATGAGTGAGACAAGTAACCATCTCCTCAAAAGTGAAGTGTGTAAGATGCAATAATCTTTTTAAGTGGTGCTTGCATGATTTAACCGCAGCTTCAGCCAGTGAATTGAAATGTGGGCTGTATGCGGGCGTGAAATGAAATTCAATCCCCTCTTGCGCTATTTCAGATGCAACATTTGACGAATGTAAGAGTTTATAAATGTCATTTGCTGCGCCTACGAAATTCGTTCCGTTATCGGACGTGATGCTTCGAGGCTTGCCCCGACGCGCCACGAAACGATTTAGAGCAGCCAAGTAAGCCTCAGTTGTAAGGTCTGTCACGAGCTCCAAATGTACCGCTTTAACTGCTGAACAAACAAAGATGCACATATAAGATTTTGTAAGTTTGCAACCGCGACCTTTGCGATCGGCTACCAATACTGGCCCCGCGTAGTCAACATGACAATTCAAGAATGGAAATTCTAAATTAGTTCTTGAATTAGGTAGCTGACCCATTATGGGTTGTACATTTTCAGCCTTGTGTCTGAAACATTTAAGACATTTGTTCACGACAAATCTAGATAAGTTTCTACCAGCTAGAGGCCAATAAGTTTGTCGAATATGCGACAAAAGCAGCTGAGGACCAGCATGTAAAAGTTTTACATGTTGCATTCGAAATAAGTGTTTAGTAAAAATGTGTTTACTACATAAGACAATGGGGTGTTTAGTACCAAAGTCATAAGGTGAATTAGCAAGCCTCCCGCCCACGCGAACGAGCTTATGATCATCAATGAATGGAGTTAGACGAAGCAATCTACTTTTGTGCGACAATTTTTGTACAGACTTCAAACAATTATATTCCTCAGAAAACATTTCAAGCTGTGAATGATGAATAATTAAATGTAATGAATTTTGAAGTTCTGTTGTTGAAAGATTGCCACGCAATTTATCCTTATTTTTTAAGTTATAAATAAATCTTTGTATATATGTAAATATTCTTTGTATTTTATTTAAACTTGAATAATTTTCGAGTAAATTATGTATGACTGATGAATGAATGGTTACGTTTGAATGGTAAATGTCACATGAATTATTATTGTCACTATTACTACTAATGAAATGAGTCACTACTTCCGGCAAATCCTGTCTCCGTGGGTTTGGTATTTTAGGCCACTCATTTTCATCATGTAATAAAAATGAGGGTCCGGTCCACCATAGCGGCGTCTCCTTAATGATATCAGCTCTAAGACCACGGGAAACTAGATCTGCCGGGTTGTCCTTCGACGGTACGTAGCTCCAAGTATGACCACATGTACTTTCCTGGATCTCGTTAACTCTATTTCTAACAAAAGGTTGCAACTGATTAGAAGGAGTAGAGAGCCAACCTAAGACGATAGTGGAGTCACACCAGAATCTACATTTATGAATGGGTATAGTAAGCGATTCTTGAACCTTAGTACACAGCCTTGCACCCAACAAAGCCCCACAAAGTTCAAGCCTTGGCATTGTCGTTGGTTTGATGGGTGCTACACGATTTCTAGAGACTAGAAGTTGTACACCTGTGACTCCAATGCTATTACGCGAACGAATGTAGACACAAGCGCCGTAAGCTCTTTCGGACGCATCGCTGAAAACATGTACTTCATGCGTTATAGAGTCTTCACGCAAAACCCAACGAGGAATTTTTAAATAATTTAAACTTGTAATTGTATTTTTAAATATAGACCAGAGTGTTTTGATTTCAGGCGATACATCGTCATCCCAGTCGTACTTGTCAAGCCATAGACGTTGCATAATAATTTTTGCTTCGACAACGCACGGACCTACGAGGCCCAATGGGTCAAAGATCTGACTGATAATAGATAGGACATGACGTTTAGTGACTTTAGATAATGGTGTTATATTAATAGTGTAGGTAAGTAGATCAGAGTCAGAAACCCAGTCAAGGCCTAGAGTTTTTGACTGTGAACAATTTAAAACGTGCTCAAGAAATTCTGACGTATTATTAGTGTCATTATTATTTGTAATTTGTTTAAGAATATCTGCATTATTTGATCGCCATTTACGCAAGTTAAATTTAGCAGAAGATAGAACCGAATGTACCTTTTTTGACATTTCAACGGTTTCAGCCTTTGTGGAGCCTCCGCTCAAAAAATCGTCGACGTAGAAATCACGTCGTATGGCGGATCGGACACGACTATCCTCTATGTTATCAGCCAGAGTCACAAGACATTTTGTGGCTAGGTATGGAGCGCTTGCGGTGCCGTAAGTAACCGTGTTTAATGTATATGACCTAAGAGGTTCTGAAGGTTCGAATCGAAAAACTATTTTTTGTAATGGTCGTTGAACTGGAACGTATTAAAATGCTAAATAGATCGTCTTGTACTACGGGACCGACCATCTGAATGTCATTAAGAGACACCCCCGAACTGGTAGAGGCTGATGCGTCAAATACTACGCGTAGTTTAGTAGTGGTGCTAGAATTACGAATGACTCCATGATGTGGTATATAATATTTGACCACGGAGTTTTCAGGTGAGGAAGTAGAATTGTCAGGGTCTAATGTCATGTGACCTAGACGTATATATTCTCGCATAAATTCAAGATACTCATTTTTAAATGAATGATCGCGTTTAAAACGTCTCTCTAAAGACAAAAAACGTTTTTTAGCATTTTCATATGAATGACCTAAAGTACTAGGGTCTAATTTTAACGGCATTGTGACAACATACCTCCCACCATCTTTGCGGACAGAAGTTTGAATGAAATGTTGATCACACATTTTTTCTTCAAGAGAATGAATATGTTTAGGTGAAACATTATCAAGGTCCCAGAATTGAGTGAGATCGGGAGTGACATTGGAGTGGTGGCATAAATGAGAGAAATGAAAATTTGGCTGTTTCGAAATGCTACCTGAGACCAACCATCCAAATTTTGTTTCACATAGTTTTGGTAGATTTCTGCCTAAATCTATCGTATTACTGCCTAAGATGTTCCAGAACAATTCAGCTCCTACCAGGATGTCTATGACCGACGGGATATTAAAGTTCGGGTCAGCAAGCTGAAGACCTGAAGGAATAGGAACGTGTTTGATGTGGACGAAAGAAGACGGTAGAACCTTTGTAATTTCGGGTAAAATATGACACTCGATATCTACAGCGTAAGCACAGCATAAAGAGTCTATAGTGAGGTGACAAGACTGTGTACTAGAGGATATGTGATTATTAATACCCGTTACCTTGGTGCTCGTACCGCGCCGTGACAAACCTAGCTTCTCTACTAAGCTCTGCGTGACAAAGTTTGCGGTACTACCATTGTCCAGCAACAGGCGCGCATTGTACTTCTTACCGCTCGCGCTGGTCACATTCACCACAGCTGTGGACAGTAAAACATGCGCAGAAGTAGCAAGCTGCAAGGAATTGGCAGATAATGCAATTTTAGACGCAGTAGCCGAAGCAGAAAGCGTGACAGGCTGCATAGCAGAAGGCAATAGATGTAAATCAGGTTTTGTTTCATGATTTTCTAAATGTAAAAGCGTATTATGTTTTAATTTGCAATATTTGCAATGAGATAATTTGCATTGCTTAGCAGAATGTCCAAAGCGTAAGCAGTTAAGACAGACATTGTAATCTTTTGCCTTTTGTATGCGATTTTCTATTGACAAATTTCTAAAAGATTCGCATTTATAAAGGTTATGAGCTTGAGAACAAAGTGGACATTTATTTATTTTATTATAATTACTTGAAGTTTTATTGATCTTAGTAGTTTTAGAAGTATTTAATTGATTGACTGATGCATTATTATTTTTATTTGCATAACTGTTATTTAATGCAACAACAGTTTCATTATGAGCAGAACTAAGGTTCGATTCATGCGACTCCAACCAGTCTGCTCTCTTGCTTAAAAAGGAACAAAAATCTGTTAAAGTAGGTTCATCGTTAAGCATCGTATTGCTGTACTTCTCCCAGTCACGACTAGTTATCATATCTAACTTTTTTGCCATGATATAAATGATTAAATCATCCCAATGTTGAGTGGGTCTTTCTAACGTTGTAAGTGCCCTAATATTTTTATTAATTACGTCTAAAAGATTTCTAATTGAGGCACTTGATTCCTTGTGCACTGATTCGACATCAAAAAAAGCTTGTATATGATTTTTAACTAATTTGCGGTTGTTGTTGTACCGCTCACACAACATGCCCCATGCTATCTTGTAATAGTCACCTTTGAACGTAGTGTTTTCTATTACTGAGGCTGCTTTTCCGTGTAGTGAAGATCGCAAGTAGTGGAACTTACTAATGTCGCTAATACTAGTATTGTCGTGAACCAATGACGTAAATGTGTCTCGAAATTCAAGCCAGCATTTGAGTTCCCCATCAAAACGAGGCAAATCTATTTTGGGCAAACGAACAAAATTATTCTTATTGGAATTTTGTGCACCTGAGTCAGCATCTTTGAAGCTCGTATCAGACCGTGGGGTTTCATCATTGGCTGAAGTACCAAGCAGGCTGCGCGTGACTGCTACCAGGTGGAAGTATTGCCGGTCAAACTCCTCACGCTCAGCAGATTCAGCGTCGATGTTCTCGCTAAGCACTTCGATTTGTGTCTGTAATTCGTCAAATAGTGCATATAAGGTCTCGAATTTCTTTAAACGCTCGATTAAGTCTGTGCGCTGCAAGTTAGAAATGTCGGCACTACCTTTAATTAAATTTAAATAATTCGAATAAATTGTTAACTTTGATTTGGCAGAACCACGTTTTTTAAACAAGATTTTAAGATCCGCCATTTTGTAAATGCTTATTTTGAACAAAGAATGCAATAATGTAATTAATTTTAATGATAATGGTTTCTTTTAATATAAAAGCGAACAGCTGTGCGTAAACAAAAGATCAATGCAAGCAGATTAAAAAATGTGTCAAGGTCAACGGCCTAACATGTGGCGCGATGCGCTAATCACTTGTAATTATTATATTTCAACAAGGATCGGTAATGTACAAGCAGTTTGAATGAAAATACGCTGTTATAAGCCACTGAATTGAATTATTTATGTAAGTACGCTATGCACGTGGAAGAGAAATGAAACGATGAAAACGATTTTTACGGCAGGAAATAAAAACAGGATTATACTAATTGGAACGAACTCACTCAAATACTGTGTTTATACTCCCACAAAATGACATCAGCTCCTTCGACGATGTAGGCTGCTACAGGAACGACTTCTTCCAAACCGCGTGGTCACGGGCAAAGTCCACACGACAACGACGACGGTGTTTGTTGATATTTGATTCGGCAAAATATCAAGATTGGCAAAGTATTAACATCCGGCTCGAAGGACCAATGTTTAGGCCATATAGGACGTTAAATAAAATAGCGTGGACTGTATACAAATTTGGTATATTTCAACCGTACAATAATTATGAGAAATGCCCGTAGTTCAGCGCGTCTCAGAGCCGAGTAACGGTCGGATCAACGCGCGCGCGCAGCTCCGGCACGCCCCCCGCGCCTCACGGTGTCCCCCGTTGTCGCCCAGTCGAGTGTGACCAAATGTAAGGCGCCAACAGCACAAGCGAAAAGGCCTTTAATCGGTTGTGTTCTAGGGCAATAGTGTCACCTAGGAATGATAGTGTCAACGAAATAAACAATCTAATTATTTAAAAAGTTCCCGGACAAATAAAAAAATACAAATCGATAGACACCGTGACTAATATCGAAGACGCAGTCCATTATTCCTAGGAGTTTTTAAATTCATTAAATCTTTCTGGACTGCCACCACATGAATTGACTTTAAAAATTGGAATTTCAATTGTGCTTTTGAGGAATTAAAGCCCTCCAAGCATGTGCAACGGGACGAGGCTGCTTATTAAGGAATTGAAGGACAATTTAATTGTAGCAACCATTATCACCGGCCCAGCAGCTGGTCAACTAGCTCAAATACCGAGGATTCCGATGATCCCAAGTGATCTGCCAATCCCATTTAAATGGCTTCAATTTGCGGTGACAACATCTTTCGCCTTAACTATCAACAAGTCCCAAGGCCAAACTTTCGAATTAGTAGGGATTAACCTACGAAAATAATGTTTTACTCATGGCCAACTGTATGTTGGTCTATCGCGGGTCGGAGGTCCTGAAAATCAATTTATTTTGCTGCCATAAAATAAATTAACATCAAATATCGTTTACAGGAAAGCTCCGACTCAATAAATTGATTTTCAGGAGCAGAGAAAGTAAAGTATACTCGTATAGTAAAATCCTCTTAACAAAAATTAAAAATAAAATATAAAATAATTATAATACAAAAATATATAAAAAATAATCCAACGAAATATAATTTCATATTCGAATTTTCTTCATTTTACTCTATTTTAATGACCCCACGCAAAAACGAGAAAGTATGTATGTATGGGAGAGTGTGTGTGTAAAAAATTATAACTTTTGAAATGTTTGTTTAATACCCATGCGAAGCCGGGGCAGGCTGTTAGTTGTAACTAATTGCAAGTTTGTTGATTATACGGAAAGTTTATGTGATTTTTCTTATAATAATAAATGTTTCATTTTATACATTTTTGTATTTTATTGAGTAGTTTTTTTTATACAACTAAGGTGGCAAACAAGCATACGGCCCAACTGATGATAAGTGGTCACCGTAGCCTGCAATACCAGAGGCATCACTTGCATGTTGCCGACCCTTTAGGGAAAAATGGAAGTGGGAAGGAGAAGGAGCGGGAAGGAGGAAATAGAGTGATTGGGCCTCCGGCACTCTGACTCACCAAACGAAACACAACAGTAGGAACACTGCTATTTCACGTCGATATTCTGTGAGAGGGTAGTACTTCCCCGGTCGAGCCGGCCCATTCATGCTGAAATCAGCGAGGCTCTACTACATTTAAACTGGTTCCATTAGATTCAGATTCAAAGTAGATACCAATGTCTCAGGGGTTATTTTCTCACCTTGTACATCGAGGTTTAAACAAATTGTTTTACTTACCGTAATCACACAGCAAGCTTTTCTTTAGATGTCAGACATTCACATGACATTCATGAAAATCAAAAGAAAGCTCTCGGAAGTTTTTGCCCGTAGCAATGAATCTGAATCAATAATATTCATTAGTATGTTATTTTATCGTTATATTATTAGATATGTTTTCATTGTAGATAACAGTCTCAAGAAAAGTGGACTTATATTCGAGATTATTATAGAAAAGACCTGCAGAGAATTAATAACACACCATCAGGATCTGGAACAAAGACTGTAAAAAAGGCATATGCATATGCGCCAATCCTTATTTTTTTAAAGTCCACCTTCAAAAGAAGACAGTGAGTTTACGAGTTTTAATATGTATAAAGGGTGTAAGGGACAGCATTCCTTTAACTATGACCATGGACTCAGACCATCACTCTGACCATCTTAACTAAAAACGGCTACCAACCCAGTAACTAAACGTATCGATATTCAATAATTCAGTAACCGCTGTTGGTTGGTTTGCTTGTACAGTTACAATCCGTGTCTTTGTGCGCTGAGTTCTTGAGATACTTTTACCTTAAAGAATTTGCTTCTTGGTACGTTTTACTTAATCAAAAGCTCCTCAGTTTGCTTAATGTCTAGACCTACTAGGACTCAGGCAAAACCAACTGCAGTACCTAGATTAACTAGGTCTTCCTCAGCTTTTTCACCAGACGTTGTTACCGAAAACCCAATTCGCACAAATCCGGTAACAAACCCTGAATCTTCTACAAATCCCTCAGTTCTTCATCGACCAGGTCCTCGAATCCTTCGAACACTAAATCCTCCAGTAACGAGTAACACTTCGTATGATGGGTGGAATCACCACCATGATCTTTATTCTCTCCAACGCTTTTCTAATGAGTTTGATTTGACAAAGGCACTATTAGTGTCTCACAGAATACCTTTTCACATAAAAACAAGAAGGGATGAAACTCGTGAGATCTTGAATAATTTGGTTTCCATTGGTTCCGATTGGTTCTCCAAACGAAATAGATTTCCCGGGACAGTTTCATTAGTCAATCTTTCAACTGGTATCGTGGCTGATCTCTTTGACAAGATCTTGTCTGCACTTGACTTTGGTGAGAGATTGATTGGTGATACTACCGCACTCAGGAAATTTGGTACTTTAGACGATGCCAAATTAGCTTACTATAAAGGCATCCAACGAACTTTAGATATCATAATGAAAACCCCAGCGGATTCTAAACATCTTTATGAGATACTTGATCAACATTCATTTGAGCGTAAATTTAATCTTACATGGAATGCTTCATAATCAGATAAAATTGTCATTCCTACATATTTCCGTTACTAATTTAAGTTATATTAAGATGTCGACTCCGACTAAGATTCTTCTTGCTTTTCCGGGCTTTCTAAATACAAATTTTCTATTTACCGTATAGATTTACAACATACTCATGGTTTTCGCCGTTATGAAATCACGTACGACTTAGGTAGTGATTTTAACCTCGCTGTTAGTAGATATGATGAACACATTTCCAAATTATACTCATGCGTAAGAGTTCCTGAGATGCTTGAACATTCTATATATTCTCCTCGATTGCTTCTGGAATTATCTTCAGACGGGAAGATTACTATGCTCTTTAGATATGCTCTTTATGCTCTTCGAGGATGTAAACACCTTAAGTGTGGATCTAAATATTATAATTCAACATCTTAGAGATCTTTAATCTCTAATACAAGAAAACCCAAAACATTATGCTGCACATATACCTCCACATAATTTGTTGCGATTGAGGTATACTCTCATGGATTCATATTGTAGCAGGACTAGTGCCTACTTAACTGTAAATATTAATAAACTCACTGTTGAAGTATTGGACTCTTTACCGGACACATACTTTGAACTACCTGAATATCCGGTTAGTAACATAGCGCATTTGAGGGAACCAAATGAAATAGTTGTTAGCTACCTGAATAAGTTTCCATATTAAATTGGTCCTTTTAATGCTAAGATAAAACGTAGGATCGGAAGCTGCTGCCGGAGGAGAGAGGAGTCCTCGGGAGATCGAATTTTCCCAAGGAAAAATTCGCCCCTAACGAGGGGGTGTGTCACGCGGACCGCTCGCGCCATGACGGCTGCGCGCGAGTCGGAGAGGTGGCTGGCGCCCCTCTTCCCCTCCTGCTCGGCGGTAGCGGATATATCACTTCTCAGCCAAGTGTCTTGATTCCTGAAGGACCACGAAGCAAGCCTTTGGACGAACCACACCCTGATTATTGTCGCGTAGGAAAGTTATTATTGTCTATAACTTGTTTCTTAGTAATCTATTAAAAGTGTTAATCGTCATCTCATCTTTGATTAATCTCTTAACAATTTTACCTTAAGACACCACGCCCCTACGGCGTGGCCTGTTTTATTTCTGGATCGATCAGATCCCAAGTTAATAAACTCACTAAAGGTTACACCGCTATCATGATATCTAAATTAAAATCACGATTGAAAGTTGGTAGCATTAGCAACATATAACTGAAATAACCATGACTTCTCTCTCTAAATATGTGCTTCAGTGCGAAAAAGAGATTAAGCGAATATCGTTGCGCGATTAGCCATATTACACCCACCGATCGGGGGCCAAAATGGATCCTTTGATAAATAAATTATTATACAATTCCATAAAAACAGTATCTAAGGTTTATTTAAATTACATTTAGAAATAAAATCCACCTTTTGTAAAAAAAACGTTTTCTCGTTTTTTACTATATTATCATGTGTACAATAAAGTCAATAAATTGTTAAATAATAAAATAATTTCCTAATTCACTTTCACACATGCTTCGTAATGTATAATATTAGTATGGTTTTATATAATATTATTTTCAATAACCAGGGAAACTATAATGTCAACCATGATAATAATTTAGATACACAAAATGAGCTAGATGACTTGGAACCAGATTTATCAAATCAATCTTAAAACCGGAAGCTTTAGTGCAGCAAAATGAGAATATAATTTTGAAATCCTCAGAAACCATATCTAATAGAGCGAAAACCACCACAAAAACCAAAAAGAATATACCTTAGCAAATTCTTAACATTTTAGAACGACGCAATGCACCACAGCCGCCTTCCACAAAAGCTCCTATAAAAGACGAAGGTGTTAAATTTTTATTAAGCTTTCGTGGAGATATATCAAGAATGACTACAAGCCAGAAATTAGATTTTAAGATTGAAATGCTTCAATTGGTCAAATGAATCAGTAATAGTGAATCTTCATATTCTCGCCCTTCCACATCATCTAGTCATTCAAATCCTGGCCCGTCCCACATCTCTAGTCCTTCACCGTCCCCCAGTAATTACGCGCAAGCTCCGTCAACGTTGTTGTTACGAAGAATTGATCATCGTGAATCTCCATATTCTTGCACTACCACACAATTTCCAAATTTAAAATCTGGCACGTCGTCACAAACTTTTAACAATATTGCAGAAGAAGATTCGGTTATGGATAATACTGTTTACAACTATAAGAACAATTCGCAAGTATTGGTACTAAACTCGCAAGAACCGGACAATTCTCAAATGGTGGTACTAAATTTACAAGAAACAGTTGAAACATATCTCTCCTTTAAAAAATAGCAGTTTACTTACTTTCGTGTTACCTGCTTAATAAATGTTACCTTAATAACTGTTTAAAAAATGTTAATAGGTTAATAAATCTTACCTTAATGTAACTACAAGTTTTTCTTCCGCGATGATGGCTAACCTCATATGTGTATCTCTTTTCGTGATCTTTCCTTTTATTTTGTTTAATAATTTGTCGGAAGAGTTTATAAATATACGATAATATTTAAAGAATTTATCTGGATTATCTCGTAATTTGGCCCTTTTTATATAATATTGACTAATAAGCAAATTTTGGGTATTCAGGGGATGCACCCAGTAACGGCGACGTATTTTCTTCTTCTTAGCATTAGCAAGACAATGCAATTGCAATTAGAAATTCGTCGTCCATATTTACTGACAAAATGTCTGAACTCAATAACTAGCATCGTTCAACTGAGCCTTGTTATTCCGAATTGAAATAAACCTAGTGTGTGATATATTTACGTAATTCTGAATCGATATTTTGAATCGAAATTCTTAAACGGAATCCCGAGTGTATGTGGCCGGCCTAATACGTTCCTAGTATGGTCATGGTATGAGCCGGTGTAGTGGGCAGACTCCTTTATTCGCATTTGGTTGTATTCGCAAATCGTCGGCTTATCATTTCGGTGGAATACAGTTATAAAAAAAACCGGTTATCTTGTAACAAATATTTATTTACCTCTCAAACCCCGCTGACGCCGATCGGCGTTCTCAGATTTGCTCCCGTTAAACCCCGGTGACGCCATAAGACGTCAAGCAAAAAAAAGGGACGCACTCGATTTTTTTCCGTTTTTGTATTGAAATTTCAGTATTTAAAGTTTTGTATTGTATATCAATGTAGGCGTAACAACATCCCGTCACCCTAAAATTTTGGACGGTGTACCGTCCAAAAAGGAGATTGACCATTTTGGACCAAATGCTGCCCAGATATGAAAATGCTTGCTAAAATATTCTTTTCTTAAAATATATTTAAATAAAATAATTAAATGAAAATCGGTCCCAGAGTTTGTAAGTAATTACTAATTTTATTTTAACGTTTTTGTCAATAGTTTAGGATTCCACATTTAATTTTAGCCATTATTAAAATGTTAACGCAAAAAAATATTCCTGTTCGGGACCTAGCGTGGATCAATAACAGGTTTCCGACGTGATATAAGTCTGTCCGGGCAATGGTTTGCAGTACACCGTGTACTGCGTCTGTACAGCGCGTGCCGAGTCTTTGAAGCTGCCGATAGCGCCTTTGGCGCTCGCCGACACTTCTTTTGTCGGCTGCCGGCGTCACCCTCGCCTTGTAAGCGCGCAAACCATTTGAACGGACGGACTATATGATCGTCCCCCTCGCACACTTGTTGTACCACCACTGCGTGCGCGCCGCTGACTGATTTCGCATCGCAGTCTAACATCAGTCGTGAACCGTTGTGTACTGTGCGCTTTTTGTTTTATCGGTATCATATTTTTTAACGACCTCTGCTATACTTTTGGACTATTGAATCTGCGTCACCTGTTGACCTGGCTTTTTATTTGGATTATCGTTTACTGTTTAGTGAGTTGTATCACAATGTACCAACCACAGCACAGAGTGTGTTTGTTATGTAATCATTCTGTGGAAAGAATCAGAAGACACACATTAACTCGAGATCTACAAAATGATCTTCAGCATACAGTTCAAAACATCATTCAAGCTGTTCTTCCACGTGAGGTTAGTACCTTTTATTTTATTGCACAGTAGCATTTACATGTAAAATAAAGCCGAAAAAGAAATACCTAATGCTATGTACATTAAGTATTTATTTATAAAATAGATATTTGTCTGCTGTTGTGGGTGTACGAAACTTGCAAATAATTAGAAATAGAATGTAAACTTACATAAAAGCCTTTGAAAAATTTGATGAAGGTCGCGAAGTTCTAATGAATTTATTTACAGATGTCATGAAAGGTGACGAAGTAAACTGTGTAAATATTTTGAAATCACCACGATATACAGGCTGTTTAGGGATTTTAATAAACATAGCTAGCACCAAGGCAATGTTTGAAGATCTTGTAATTAAAGACAAGCTTAAATACCTCCCAATGCATAAAATTAGTAAAGATCACATAGAAATATTCTTCTCAGTAATACGAAGCCGTGGAAGGTATTCCGACAACCCTACGGCTCGTAAATTTGAAGCCAGAAAGAAAATTCTGATACATAGCGAACTACAACCCGTGTATTCAGGTGCTAATTGAATGCCATTGGAAAAAAATATTATTTTAAATTGCTCATCAGCGATCGAGAAAATATAACTTCAAAAATAGTTGACTCACTGTTACCTCCAATGCATCAAATGTACCGAATGATTCATTCGATGAAATTGAAATTATAAATGATATAGAAAGTCAGTCATACCTTTCACCATTCGGTGAAAAGGTGCTAGAATATATAGCTGGGTTTGTTGTGTATTCAATCACAAGAAACAAACAATGCGCAACCTGTATTAAGGGATTATTAGGACCACAGAATGAACAAAGCCTGACTTATCAAAAAAGCCACGAATACCTACTATACGCATCTAAGGATGTTACAAATTTATTTAGGCGATGTGAAATTGAAATACGGCGTAACTTAGATGACACGAAAAGATTGAAGCCGTCAATTTCTACAAAACAAATTGTATCAAAAATTTTAAAGAGGTATGTAGGGAAAACAATATTTCCAAATATAAAAAGACATGCCTTTGATCATGATTTTGTCAATCATAATATGGAGCTGGGAATATTGGTGATGCAAAAATATACGGATACTAGAATATCTTTTTTGATGAAAAAGGCTGAACCTAAAAATGTATCCGATTTGATTTTAAAATGTACAACAAACTTATACATTTTAAAAATCAATAATGATTAATTATTTGTTTTATTTTTATTAATGATTCATGTAATGATAATTGTGATCAATAAATACGTATACAAACTAATAAATACATACATATAATCAGATAACGACGTCAGTTTTGAATGTTTCACGTCCGCCATATTGATATTTTGTTGACGTCACTACTCCTGAGTGTTATAGGCTATCATATAACAGTCAGGAGAATAATACGAATCCGATGACACCTTATACTTCAAAATCGGTCAAGCCCTTTAGGTTAGATATACACATACATACAGTAGGCGCACGATCTGAGTGCAGTCGGG
Organism: Catocala nupta; assembly: GCA_963675205.1. NCBI lineage: Eukaryota > Metazoa > Arthropoda > Insecta > Lepidoptera > Erebidae > Catocala > Catocala nupta. The sequence goes on along the minus strand of OY776108.1, from coordinate 9,134,573 downwards.
GTATGAGGTGCGGCGCGAGGGCAACTCCCCCCACCCGTCGACACCTCGCCGCGGTCGCCTGTAGTTTTAAGAGGAGCGAAAAATTTTCTTTATTGATGAAACGTGGGTAGATAAAAACCTCACTTTTAAAAAATGTTGACGAAATGAAATGATCGACGCAGTATTGACAGACACAAGCTCCTCAAACAGGCTCATTCTGGTTCACACAGGATCTCGAGCAGGATTCTTAAATGGTGGGAAGTTGCTTTTTAAAGCTGGTACTGCAACAGGTGTTTATTTCGTTGAAATTTACTTGAGTATCAGACATATAAAACCATCAACCGTTAATTTAAATCCCTTTCTTTGTTCCTTCACAGGTGATTATCACGGGCAGATGAATCAAACGAATTTTGAGAAGTGGACGACTGAAATGTTGATTCCTAATCTGCCACCTTCATCTGTTGTAGTAGTGGACCAATGCACCCTACCATAGTGTACAGGAAAATAAAGTTCCCACGAAATCCAGCACCAAACCCGTAATGTTGGAATGGTTAATAAAAACAACGTGGAAGCTTCAATTTCAATGAGGAAAGATGAGCTCTTTCGTTTGATCGAAATACATAAGCCTTCAGAAAAACTTTTAAAATCGACGAGCATATCAAAAGTCATGGTCATATCGTAGTGAGACTACCGCCATACATGTGCGACCTAAACCCGATTGAGTTGGCGAGGGCGAAAGTAAAGAGAACAGCGAGGGAGCACAACGTTAAGTCAGATCTATCTCTAACAAGACTGCGAGAAATTACGGAGCTAACAATCAATCAAGTCACAGAAGAAGATTGGCGTGGCTTCGACGATCACGTTATTGTTCTAGAAGAACATTACTGGCAAAGGGATGGGTTAATGGAAAATGCCGTAGACCGATTTGTCATTGAGGTCAGCGACGACAGTGATGATAGTGACTCCGATTCTGCCACATCTGTGATAATCGAAACTGATGATGATTGAAACTACAATATACATTTTTTACAATAATAAACTTGTTTGATTAAGATTTCTGACTTTTAACTGTTTTCTTAAAGTACATAGGTAGGTAAAAAAGAAAATATTATGCATAATAATATTCATATTATTGTGCATGATATTTTCTTTTTTGTACCATAAATTGTAATACAATCATTTAGCGCAAATATAATAAATAAAATGTGTTAAAATACTAACAGATACAAGCAGTTTGAACGTCCACTTTTAAGGCGTCAACGAAAAATATCGAACTCCGTTCATTATCGCTAATTAGGTCACATCACTAGCGCATTCCTCAGAACTGCACTCAGATCGCGTGCCTACTGTAGGTACATACATATATACATACGTAGGTACAAACGCGCGAAAAACATTACCTTCCTTACGAGTCACTCGGATAATTATTATTTCATCTCCCTACATAAATATATAAAATAAAAATACCTGAGTTAAGGCAGTAAATGAAAGAGAAGTACCACCTTATAAATAACTCGCCAATGCCACATAGGGAGGAAGGTTTTCAGGACTGGTAACACGCGACCAATACATTTGGTGTTGTAGCCATTCATATGTTATGGTAGCCACTAACCACTAGGTGGGCCGTATGCTTTAGTTAGGTGACACTCAGTTGTATGACGTCGTTTTAAAAAAAATTTTAGTCGTCATTTTAAGCAAAATGAAAGCGCAAGTTGTTTTTGTATGTATTTTGTAATTATGACAAACGAGAACGATTTATGTTTTATATATTGTTATATTTTCATTTAAGCTATCTTATGGGTCTAGAAATCCCTATCCATGACTTTCATTCATTTAATTTCATTCATTTAGCTTAAAGGTATTGTGTTCCTTCCCCAGCATATTACACAAGTTGACGTTACATCCACCATGTAATAACAGAAGATTCTATGTTAGTGTGAGTGATTTCTATTTGTGGGATGGTTTTTGTTTAGTGTGCATGTGATGCTACACGAAATTTATTTTCATTAGTGTGTGAAAATATGTTGTGAGCTGTACGTGTCTACTTCGTCCCCCACCGTAAACAGCACACAAAATTCTTCCCACCAGACAGATAAAAGGCATCTCCCGTGTTTAATAATGCTCTAAGATATTTTTTATGGATGAAAATTGGGTGAATGCAGGTAATTGATTTTCAATAAAAATACATGTATTTTTCTTGTTCTGATTTAATATGCCTATGGCGAGTTAAACGCACATGCAGTGTACATGGCAATCACATAATTATTACTCAAGTTTTCTACCCATTCTCTATAGTAAAATATTTTATCCTTATACATTATATATACCGTGCACAACTAATGCTTTCACTATTATTTCAGGTCACTCTGTAGGGAAGAGCTGAGTAGACACCAGAATCAAATCAACAAAACAAGTTTTTCTAGAAGGCTTGTCTACTGGCGCCAAAGACCCGGTCTCTAAAGCCAAAAGGTTGATTGTTTTACACATCGGCAATGAGGAATGATCTGTCGAGGACTGCGATTGGGTTTTTGAATCTAAGACTACCGGCGACTACTACGAAAGCATGGACTCCCCACTATGAAGTATGGTTTGAAAAATTTTAACTAAACTACAGCCGAACGATGTAGTTGTTTTAGATAATGCAAGTTACCATTCCAGGTAAAATTTCATATAATTTATTCATATTACTAGACTACGGTAATAAACGTACTTGTACCTACTATGAACCCACTTGGCACTTTAAATAAGAATGTGCGACTGTGAAAGAGATAGCACGATGCTAATCCTTTTATGACCCTAGTCGTCACTTTGGTATGGTCCTATATAGTGTAAAGTGTATATAGCGAATTTATGTTTAGAGGAAAACGTCCTAGAACGTTTAAAATACTTATAGTGAAACAATACGTCATTAATTACTTAGACCGCAATAAAGATTCATTACGCGTAGGGCCTCGTTCACCATCTCCAAGTAAAGCGTTGATTAGTTACTTCCCAATTAACGTTAATTGGAAAGTAAAACTTACGAGTAACTTCTATCAATTTCACAAGCGAAAATAAAGCTTCGAGTAACAACTTACCGGTTAAGTGAATGACGCAACAAATCATACGTTACATTCGTTCAATATTACGTCAACGTTACTCGTCAAACGTCGTCATTGGCAGGTTTGTTACATATGTGTCTGTCCCTAAATCTGCTGATACGTGTTTCCCCAACGTACTTTCGCAATAGCAGCCTAGTGACGGCAACGGACACGAGGCGCCGACGCAGCACAACGTGAGGCATCGAACACCGGATATCGTGGCCCCTTGAAGACGAGTTACTTTTGATCCAACATCGATCGATTGTCTACTTGCATCTAAATACAATATGAAATTTATACTACCAGCCAAATTTCGTCTAGACGTTAGGTATCAGTAATAGAACCCATTTTTCAAAAAGAAAGTATAATATTAATAAAATATAATTAAAACATTTTTTAAAACAAACATTAATTTAGCGTGGTCACCGAGTCAACGTAAACACATGATTCTTTAACAATGCATTGAATGAAAGCGGGGTGGCGCGCGGGGTGCGAGAAGGGCACAGCTGCAACACAAATCGTAAATTTCGTTTAGTCGCGTGCGCACTTGTGACGCAATCGCTTACTTCCGTGTTTACTTTTCCCGGGCGCGCCGCCGCTCTATCTTTTGACAATGTATTCAAACCGCGAGTACTACGAAATGGTGCGTTGTTACATTTTGAGTGGAGAAAGTTTAAATGGTGCTCAAAGACTTTACGAAGAACAAAATGTTCCTCGCCTCCGTAATCAAGGACACGTAAATCCAACAGTGCCAAATCGTGAAACGATTTTAGCTGCTAATCAACGGCTGTTAGACTACGGCCAATTTACTACACCTTCGCATGCCCAAGGACGCGGCAGGCAGAGACTGCCTGTAGAAGTCGAAGACGAAATCTTCGATTTCTTTGAACGCAAACCTCGTGCAAGTACACGAGACGCAGCTCGGCGCTTCGGTGTGAGTCAGTATGCGGTTAGGAAACTACTGAACACTACCGGCATGCACCCTTATCACTTTCGGAAGGTCCAAGCATTAAATGATGAGAATGCTATGCCTCGTCGAAGATTTTGTGAGTGGCTAATTGCACATCCAAATGCTGACATATTATGGACGGATGAGGCACTCTTTACTAGAGCCGGGCTATACAATCAGCATAACGAACATTGGTGGTCGTTTCGTAATCCGCACATGATAAGGGAGACCTATCACCAAGTACGATTCAGTGCAAACGTATGGGCTGGCATTATAGGCAATAAAATATTGGGTCCATATTTTATTGAGGGACGTCTCACCGGAGGCACATACTTGGACATGTTGCGACATGTCATAGAAGATTTTATGGACGATGTGCCTATAGTTAATTATCGTGAGTTTTACTACCAACACGACGGTGCACCACCACATTATGCCACCTCTGTTCGTGAATACCTTAACACGGAATACGGCCAGTCGCTGGATCGGTCGTGGGGGTCCTGTTCCATGGCTGCCGCGTTCCCCGGACCTTACGCCGTGTGACTTTTTTTATAGATTGAAATAAAAAGACATGTGTATGTGGAGGAGGCTGAAAGTCTCGAGGCTTTAAAAGAACAGATAAACGGTGCATTTGACGAAGTGAAAAATAACACTACAGTGCTAAATAAGCTAAAAAACAATGTGCAAAAGCGAGCAAGATTAAAATTTTGCATTTTTTGCATCCTCCGGCTACAGCCGTTGTAATTGGTTAGCTGTATTGTTTGTTGTTTTTTTGGTTAGGAAATTATTGCATGTGGTTTTAATTTTATTATAAATTATCATGGATAAAGTTAAAAGAGATAGAAGTGCAAACTTTTCATTACATGAGAGGCACATTTTGGTATCACTTGTACAGAAATACCAAACTGTGTTATAAAATAAACAAAGTGATGCTTCGACATGGAAAATGAAAGAAGCCGCTTGGGAAAGCATCCAAAACGAATTTAATGCTCGATCTGGAGGTACATTCAGATCGACGAAAACATTAAAAGTTAAATACATGGGCCTGAAACGAACGGTCAGAAAAAAATCGGCTGCAATACGCTCGGAGCTTTACCGCACCGGAGGTGGCAAGAACACGGCACCTTCTTTAGATAATGTAGAAGAACAAATAAAAGCTATGATTTCACTGAGCACCGATGGTATGAAAAGTATTTATGACTCCGATATATTACCACAAACTCAAGAAAATCAAGGTGAGTTAAATGTTTATTTGTTTAATAAAGAAACTTGCATTAGGGAATCCTTATCCTTTGCAGCGTAGAATATTCTAATTCATCTAATTGATGATCGATTAAATCAATTAAATCCATTTTTAGACAACAGACAGACAAATGTTAAGTAACCTAAACTCTGTGATTTAATTTAACTGTCAAGTAAACACGCTAATTGTCAGAAGACGTGGCAAGTAAGTTACGGGTCAGTTTAATCAAATGATTAGTGCTACTCGAACGTCGTGAAATTGACACGTGCAGTTACGGGTGACTTTAACTTGCGGTTAGTCTACTCGATACTTTACTCGAGGGTGGTGAAAGAGGTCCTTAACTTCAAACAAGCAGTGCAGGCAGCGCGGCTCTAAATGTTGCCTACCAATTTGAACATTATGCACTAGAGACAAAGTTCAAATATATTGAAACGATAAACCGGGCAGGTGAATCGCCGAACGGCCGTGCGCGGCTTGTAGCAATAGAGTTGTAGTTCAAAAAGGAGGTTTCAATGAATTTGAACTTTGTCTATAGTGCATAAAGTTCAAATTGGCAGGTAACTTTTGTGCCCAAAATGCTCCTTCGGCCGCTGAGGTTTCAATGTGAATCGACCCTAAGGCTGCGTTTTCACCAGACATGTGCGATGGAAATGTGTCGTGCGAGGATGTCTGGCTGTGCTGTGAAAATGTGTGGGGGTTTCCACCAAAGCTGTGCGATGAAAATGTGCCTACGAGGATGTGTAGCGGAGCTGTGAAAATGCGCATTAATGTGTGGTGCGAAGCTGTGAAATGTGTCGACGGGGGTGCGGTGTAGTGGGAGCGGAGTAACGCGAACGCCTGCCTGCCGCTCACGTCTCACGTTGCTGTCGTTAGCGCTTGTCATACGGTTGCGTGGCATAATGGACGACAAATTAATTGATGCCGTTAAAATTTTTCCGTGTTTGTGGAACACTTCTTTGTCATTATACAAATGTAATGAAAATAAGGACGCTGCGTGGGAGGAAATAGTCAAAGAAATAAAATATAAAGATGGTAAGTAATAATCATGTATTAAAATCAGGTATATTAAAATACAAGTTACAATATTTGGGTATTTATTGTGTGCGATGAATTCGTGACGAAATACGAGTATCCTGCCATGACACTTTTCCTTGATTATTAAAATAAGAGCAGTGTTTCTCTCTTACTTCATAACCATCACTTGACTCGACGACGGAAATGCTAGGAACGGATACAAGAGTACTTGTATTTGTTGTATCAATGGAATCCAAATAATTAGTTTGTCTTTCAATTAAAAAATTATGCATTACACATGTGGCTTTTACGATTTTGTCAACCGTTTCCACTCTGCATTCAAAGTCTTTACGATACACATACCACTTTCGTGCCAATACACCGAATGTAGCTTCCACAATGCGACGTGCCCTCGAAAGTCTATAGTTAAATATACGTTTCTGTTGGTCTAACTGGTTCCGCGGATATGGGCGCATGAAATTTTCCATCAAAGGAAAAGCCTCATCTCCAATGAATAGTATTGGTTCACCTCCTTCATATAATGGTTCTGCTTGCTTTTAAGTAACGACAATTTGCGCCACGGTCCGCTTACACTTGGTGGACGCAATACGGGCAGAGTGCGAACGCTGCGCACCATACCCGCTGGTGGTGAGGATGGTAATGCCACAATTGTCGAGTCGAGTCGTGGGAATCGTGGTCGAGGTGGATGTGGGAGAACAAGACGTGGCCGCAGGAGAGGTTTTCAGGCTGGTGAGGCACGTGGCAGAGGTGATGGAGTCCAAAGCCGTCCATTGACTCAAGACGAGTAATTTTCTTTATTTCTAAGAACTATATTTATTATTATTATTTTTAACACTATTTAACTATAATTATGTGTATTTCCACTGCAGCATCAACATTGGCATGATAGACGAGTTACCATTTGGAAGTCCCCTGGAAACTCCTCTACATGCCAAAAGGCGTAGAACCCTGCCCCAGGATCGGGATCACTTTGAACATCCAGAGTAAGTGAAATATTTGCAATTAAAGACTGAAATTAAAGTCTGGGGTGTCGAATAGAGTGGGGTGGACCCCACACTATTCTCAAGTGTATTTTTTCATGTATATACACTCAAGTGTATTTTTTCTGGAGTTTGCTTCACCAAAGGCTACTGCATCTGCCCTCCAATTATCAACTATTCCAGCTTGAGCCGTTAGTGATTGAACTGTATGTTAGTTATTCAATTTTGTCATCAAAAGTTTTTCTTGTTTAAGTATGACCAGCCATCGATCTCGACCGCACACATTTTAGCAGTCCCTCCTTCTCCCGCTGCGTATGTATTATTATTATTTTCAATTGAACAAGCCCTAAAAAGTATATTTCTAGCTGAATAACAGTGTTGTTAAAATCAAATAAATTGCTTTAGACACGTCGAATGTGCAGTGACCACAACACCGAGAGCGGCTCCAACCACACAGACCTGCCGACGTCCCTTAGGGGACAATGAAATCTGCGGCCTACCCAATTACGGTTGGTAGTTTTTCATTGCACTAATCATTTCGATTAATATTTTTGGTAAGTCAGTGACAGGCGTTGTTATTTTCACTTCTCATAGGTAGTGAAGAAGAAGTAGGGTCGGCTTCCGAGGAAGAATTGGAGGCCCAACTTTCAATCCAACGGCGTTCTGGCATTATTGCAAACGGCTGAGGACACACCACAGGAAGCTGAAGCTGCGGGCGGAATTGAAACTGTGGAGTCTGCTCAGACTGGTGATGGATTGATGCGTGGGCCCACATCATTATTCGACTTTGACTGGCAAAAGTATCTCGCTTTCCCGATTTCCCCTCACTTGAGAAGAGAAACGTTTGTCGGAAGATGCGGCCCCATGATTGATCCTATCTCAAGTCCATACGAAGCGTTCCTATTGATTTGGGATAGGCCAATTATGGAGCACATAGCGCTTCAAACAAACTTGTATGCGCAGGCGTAGGCAGAACAACTCTTCGGGCGAGGGGAAATGGGGCCGTCAAGTCGGATAACGCTGTGGAGAGATACTAACGTAGACGAGCTTTACGTTTATTTTGTCTTATAGATGGCAATGGGAATTGTAGTAAAATCTAAATTAGAAGAATACTGGTGCACCGACAAAGATATATTTTCAACCCCTGGATATTCCACCAACATGTCGTCGCTTAAGCGTTTTCGGTTTCTCTCTAAATGTCTCCATTTTAACGATAATAGAAACGTTTCCTCCAATATTTTAACCCGTTCCCAAGTGAAAATTTATAAAATTGCGTACATTGTCGATCACCTAAATTAAAAATTTTCTTCTTTATACGGTTTAGGCCTAAACATCGCTCTGGATGAATCTTTGACCCAGTGGAAGGGGTGGCTTGACATCAAGCAATTTATCCCGAACAAGGCCGCAGCAGTAAGTATTAAAACCTACGAAGTCTGCGACTCTTCCACGGGATATTTGTGGAGATTTGAGTGTCACGTGGGGGGTCATATTGAAGTCCAACGGGAGGTGATATCAGAAAGCATACCAAATCTGGTATTACGTTTATTGCGGGGACTCGAAAATCGGGGTCATACCGTATGGATGGACAACTATTATAATTCTTCAGCCCTCGCCCGCGTCCTTAAGTCCTTACGGTATGACTGCGTTGGGACCCTCCGTACCAACCGGCAATTTGTGCCAGCACAAATAAATTACTTGAAAAAGGCCGACATGACCATGGGTCAAGTTTGCGGCTGCACATCCGGAGACGTTGATCTCATGATATGGCGAGATCAAAACCGTGTAGCATTGCTCTCGACGTACCATGGGATCAGCGTGTCCGAAAATAAACCCATAGTTATAAAAGATAATAATTTCTCCATGGGTTGCGTCGACAAAAAAGACCAAATGTTGTCGGCGTACCCTGTAAAGTGAAAGCGGACACAAGTATGGTATAAGAAGTTTTTCAGGCGTCTGTTAAATGTGAGCGTATTAAATGCTTACATACTTTACAAACACTCACAACATAAGCCACAGGAAGTTCCGCAAGGACCTGGTGAAAGAGCAACAACACCTGCAATCTCGACCCGATATCGCAATCGCGACGGTTCGTGGAGTTCCAAAATTTTCGACAAAGGTCATCTCTCACCTCCCTGCTGAACTTCCTGTTCTTCTTCGGGACAAAACTGGCAAGCAACGCCGACAGTGCGTTGTTTATAAAACAAAGCGTACACATTACGTGTGCCGAGCATATAATGTGGCGCTATGTGTCAACTTTTCAGACACCTCTTCCTGTTACATTAGATACCATACATAAAAATATTTACCTTTCCTTTTCCTTCAGTCTACGTAGCATTTAATACGTTACCATTTAACTACGTCTAAAACTGAACAGTTTCAACCTTTTGCCTGAAACTAGTAACTCACATAAATGTAAATTCAGTAAATGTAATAACCTCACTAACCCCTTTGACGTTCATAAACGTTACTTTGTGACCTAAATGAATAAATTATTTCTGAATTTGACTGAAACTGAACAGGCTCAAGCTTTTGCCTGAAACTTGCAACTCACATAAATGTAAATTCAGTAAATGTAATAACCTCATTTACACCTTTGACGTTCATAAACGTTACTTTGTGACCTAAATGAATAAATGATTTCTGACTTTGGCTTTAACTTACCTATATCACCACCTGGGAGCGATGTTTTGAACTGGGCCAGTATACATAATTATGTAATAGCGTGTATTTTATATAATTATTTTAACTTTTTACTTATATATACTTCTAAATACTTCGACTCTGACTGACTGACAGTTAGTTCTCTCCACAGTATCCATCTATTTACGTCTTACTGAACTACGTAAGTATGATAACCGTGTGCGTATCAAAATACTTGTGTAAGTCTTTAAGGTTTATTTTTACGTTTAAGCGATTGTGCTTCATATTCATATAAATGCAAAGACGAATTAGATAAAAACAACCCGAAAGCTAGAAAGACGAGCGAATTTTTAAAGCACTTTAACCTAGCTCAGATTATCGATAAACCTACATATTTTACAAATTGCAGTGAAACATTGATCGATGTGATTTGTACTAATGCTCGGACTCGGAACGTGACGGTCGATAGAGTTAGCGAACTTGGTCATCACGCTTTTCTTACTTGCGAAGTCCTCCTTAAAAAAGATAAGATTCCTATGAAACACGTGACATTCCGACCATTAAAAGATATCATTCCTAAATATTTTGAAGCAGACCTAGACTCTGTGACCTGGAGAGTTATTTACAGCATGAATGATATTTATGGTATACTAATGGTATAATGGTACAAACATTTAATTCACAAATAAACTTTATTTGACCTCCATGCTCCAATTCAAACAAAAATTTTCAAAGATCGATTCACCCCCTGGATCACGTAAAATATTAAACTAATGATAAAGTTACAGAATAGGGCTCAGGACAGATACCAATCTACTAAACTAGAAGATCATAAGTTATATTATAAAGACCTAATACCAAATACTGCCACTGCTTTTTATTCAACGAGAAAAAGGCATATTTTACGCACAACATTAACAAAAACTTAAAAGACTCAAAAATACTGTGGAGGAATCTTAAATCAGATGTTACCCAGTGAAAGTAATAGCCTTCCAGATTATTTTAACAACGCGGATGAAATTAACAATACCTTTTTAAACGTACCGGGTCAATGTCAGATAAATATTTCTGACCTTACCTATTTTGAGTTTAGTCGATTCCAACAAACCGTTTTCTCGTTGAAAACAGTCAGTGAAGCATGTGTACTCAAGATACTAAATAACTTAAAATCAAATGCTCAGGGTGCGGATGGTATTCGCTTGATATGCTTAAACTCACTTTGCCTCAATCACTAAAAACTATAACTAATATCATTAATAAATCTTGCGACTTGCGACCAATCAGTTTATTACCATGCTTGTCATAAGTTCCAGAAAAAGTAGTAAACGTGCAAGTTATGGACTATCTAGAGGTAAATAACATCTTGCCGGATCTTCAGTCTGGATTTCGTAAGGGACGTAGTACTTCTACTGCCTTATTGGACGGTGTAGTTAATATTCTAGAGGCAGGTGATAAGGGTAAAGGATCTATATTGGTCTTATTAGACTTTACTCGCACATTCGATTGCATAAATATAACATTACTCCTTTCTAAGCTTTCTTATTACGGGTTTGACGTGGAAGCGGTTAAATGGTTTGAAAGCTACTTGACAAATCGATCACAGGTCGTACACATTTTAAAAGAGGATGGTACATCATTATTTTCTTCATCTAGATTGAAATCCCGAGGCGTGCCTCAGGGATCAATATTGGGTCCTTTATTATTTATTTTATACAGTGCCGATATCACAAACTGCATAAAACACTGCAATTATCATATTTATGCTGATGATATACAAGTTTACTTCTCCTTTGAACTAACAGTGCCATCAATGTCAACTGCAGGCGGTTTATAAACGGTGATCTAGACAGGATATTTCAATGGGCCCAAAGAAACGCACTAGTTTTAAATCCTGCTAAGTCCAAATATATGATACTGGGTAGCAAAAATCAGATAAATGTTATAGCGGAATCCCATCCTTCCTTGAAAATTATGGGAGATGACATTGAAAGAGTGTTTGAGGCACGTAACTTAGGTATAAAAATTGACCCTGTATTACGATTTGAATCTCACATAAATAATGCACTGAGTGATTGTTTTTATAGACTGAAAATATTATACAGAGTACGTGAATTCCTCCATGTAGAATTAAGGCAAAGTCTTGTAGATACGCTAGTATTATCAAGGCTTAACTATGGCGACGTTGTATACGAGCCATGCCTTCTGGCTAGAATAGAAAACTGCTACAGCGTATACAAAACGCATGTGCAAGATACTGTTACGAAATACCTAAATGAAGTCATGTAACGCCATTTCTCAATGAAAATAACATGCTCGAGATGAGCTACAGAAGGAAGTTGCATTTCGCCACATTGGTCTATCGTCTCATGTTCAATCAGAAACCGACATACTTGTATGAGAAACTAACTTGGACGCATGACTATTGCACATATTCTTTGAGACCCAATCAAGCTTTAAGCATCCCGAGTCACAATACGTCAGCCTTTAGAGGAAGTTTTAAATACGCGGCTACACGATGTTGGAATGACCTCCCTCCACCCCTTCGTAAGTTGAAAACTATTGCCAACTTTAAAGTAAATATGAAAAGATTTCTTTTAAATTCACAAAAGTCGTCTTAAATAGCCTGCCTTTCAAAATTTATAAATTAATATACCTACTTAAATAATTATGATATTGAAGAATTTTTATTTTATATTATTTTTTTAATAATTTATTTATGCTATACACATATCGACGCAGTAAATGATATTATTATTATATATAATTATAATTATATTATGCAATATTGTTTCACTGCACGGTTGGCGTAGTGGTTTAGACGGCCGCCTCGCCGCTTGACACTGCGCCGTGTTGTGGGTTCGATCCCCACACGAGACAACACTTTGTGTGATTCATAAATTGTTGTTTCGAGTCTGGGTGTTCATTGTGTCCGTTAGTTGTATGTTTGTAAAGTCCCCCGCGACACAGGATTTAGTCCTAATGCGGGAGTTGTCTTTTTAAAAAAAAAAAAAAAAAAAAAAAAAAAAAAAAAAAATAAGATTTCTTAAATTCTTTTTCAAAGACAATAATAGACCATTATATCTTCAAGCCTAAAAGAAAACGAATTCCAACTAACTATTATTGACACGTCTATATCTGATCATAAGCAAATCTATTGTGAGATAAAAAGACATTAACCAGAACCTTTAAGGAGAATAAAATATGAAGCTGCAGACTATGAAACTTTATAAAACAATGAAAGAAAGTAAAAATCCAAATATAGGAGCATCGTTTGAAATATTTGAAGAAAAATTACTTTTAAGCTTAAAGAATAGTAAAATGTTTAAAACGAAAGTATTGAACCCACCAAGACAAGAATGGATAAATAAAACTATTATATCTGAAATAAATACGAGAAACCAATTATGGAGTAGATATAAAAGAGCACCGGAAGACGAATCATTGAAAGAAACATATATAATGAAAAGAAAAGACGTATCTAAATATATACAAAATGCTAAAGGCTTTTATTACACAAATGAGTTCAACAAATGTAAGAAAAATCCAAAGAAGATGTGGGCCCTCATAAACAATCTCTCATGTAATAAAATACGCAGCACCTTAGCACCAAGCAAACTACTCACTTCAACTGGATACATAAAAAACCAGAAAGATATTTGTGAAGCTTTTAATGATTTTTTTTCCAATGTTGGTGCCGTTTTGGCTAAACAAATTCCTGCTAACTACCATAACAGTGTAACCCTAACTACCGGGATAAGCTCGACTACATCTCATACCGAACTTACACAATTACGACCTTGTACTGTATATGAAATTGCCAAGCTAATAACCAACATAGATAATAATACAAGTTCAGGACTAGACGGTATAAACCCTAAATCCATTAAATGTGTTAACAAATTATAGTTGAGGAGCTTGTTAACTGTATAAACAATTGTATGCAATGCGGAGTTTTTTCCGATAGTCTCAAATTTGCAAAAGTCGTGCCAATCTACAAATCTGGTAGTAAATATGAACCCGGTAACTATCGTCCTATTTCTTTACTGCCAGTGATGTCAAAAATTTTCGAAAAAGTCCCTTATAACCGACTAGAAGAATATCTTAATGCGCAAAATGTGTTATATAAAAAGCAATATGGGTTTAGACCCAAATCAAATACACTTTCTGCTACCATTGACCTTATAACAAAAACTAAACTGAAAATCGATGAAAAACAAATAGCTCTCGGTATATTTATCGATCTAAAAAAAGCGTTTGATACCATAAGTCATGATCTATTAATAAACAAATTAAATGCCATTGGTATAGCAGGCTCAGCACTAAACATTTTTAAATCATACCTGACGAATCGCTACCAAGTCGTTAAGATAAATGACGTTCAAAGTAACTCAAAAAAGGTACATTTCGGCATTCCGCAGGGATCAATTTTAGGTCTATTATTATTCCTCATTTACGTTAATAACATTAAAGAAATCGGCCTAAAAGGTGATATTACCCTATATGCAGACGATACCGCATTATTTTACTTTGGAAACTCAATAAACACTATTATGACGGATGCCCAAAACGATTTGAGATTGTTGAATGAGTGGTTCCTCTACAATCTCTTAACGATAAATGTTGGCAAAACAAATTATATAATATTCTCAGCAAAAAACAAAAAGATACCTTCTTATCCAGTACCAAAAATTAATAACACGAAAATTAATAAAGTAGCTCAAGAAAAATATCTCGGCCTAATTTTAGATAAACACTTAACATGAAAACCACATATCAAAAAAATTCAGACTAAACTAAGTTCACTCACTGGATCCTTGCGTGGCACCACTGCCTGCTTTCCCAAGCTAATTAAGTACAACATATATAACACATTGATTAAGCCTCACCTGGACTATTTAATTCAGGGGTTCAGCTGCTAAAACTAATTTACAACCTTTACAAATTGCACAAAACTAATTAATTAAATCATTATTTAACTACGACTAGAGTACATCAACAATAAAAATATACCAAGATACAAAAATAAAGAACATATCACAAATATATATATATATAATACTTGTGTATTAATACGTAAAATATTACATACAAACATACATACGCAAATAATTTTTACAAAAAAACGTACTTTTCAAAAAATTAAACTACGCCATGCAAACAATATTCAATTATACAATCCGAGAACTAACTACGGAAAAGGATGTTTAATGTACGAAGGAGCTAGAATATACAATAAGCTACCCAATAGTATTAAAGACGCAAAAACATTATACTCATTTAAAAAACGTCTACAACACTATATATACACCATACCTACACATTGACAACACTCATCGTGCATAATATGCCTACGTTACATGACACTTCTTGTTGCGCTTATTCCGTGTTAGTTTACGCCGCGACTGTGCAGCTAATTGAACTTGTTATTTGATTCTTAGTATTTTGTTGACAATATTTAATAAGTACCCACATTGTGCGCCGATAAGTTATTAATATTTTCTATGTTTAATTTAGTTATAGTGAACTTTCCATGTAAGTGAATTGTTAATTCTTATGGAAAATAAAGAATCTCAAACCTCAAATTCTTATAAAATACGCAGTGCAAATATTGATTATTTGCTCCACACTCAAACGCACTAGGTATATAAACATCAGTCACCAAGGTGATGCTGAAAATCAGCGCTGTTTCACTTATGCGGATACAGCTTCAGGCTGAGCAACATCTTTTTTTGACAGACACTGCGATGCACCCTTTTTTTTTTTTTTTTTTTTTTTTTTTTTTTTTTTACGTGGGGGAATGCTATGACGCATATCCCTCCGCGGGGGCGGGCGGAGGGATTATGTCGGACTCGCCGGGGTAAAATAAGATGTTAAAAAGATAATGTACCTCCCGGAATACCGACTAAACCTACCACGGTGTTCCTCGAGAAAACCAGACGGACTCGACACAGAGGCGCGCGTGGGAACACGCACGCCGCCTCTCGGACCTGGTGCTGAACGGATGGCGGGCAGGCCCACAAAGCCGCCACCCCCAGGTCAAACCTCAGGGTGGCTGGAGGTCGTCTCGCGCCCTCCGGCGCCCGGCTCTGCGGTTGGGGAGAGGGTTTAAACGCTCCCTCTCCCGCTCCGCCGCCTCCTTGATGGAAATTACTTCCTCACAGAAGGAGGCGACGGCGTTCCACGACCTCTCACTCCGAACCATAGACTGAACTACGGCCGGGAGCGAGAGGGCAACCGATCCGACTGCCGCGATCAAATCACGGCGCTGCGATGCCCAGGCGGGGCAAACCGCCAAAGTGTGCAGCGCCGTGTCCTCAACAACGTCGCGGCAGTCGCCGCAGTGGTGACAACCGGGCGTCTCTTGCCGGCGTATACGACACACTGCGATGCACACTGCATGTAGGTTATATGTTTATTAAATGGATCGAGCCAAGGGTTAAATATTCTTTACTTTTTATTTGTTAATTTGCATATTTTTGTTTTTTTTATTTCCTATTTGTCTATTTTTTTTTTTTTGTTTTTGTTTTTATTATTGTTTATTATTGTAATATTTATTTTAATTAATGATGCCATTTTATAATTTTATTGTATTTTAAATTGTCATTTACTTTGTCCTAGTGTCCCATTGTCTTTGCCTGTCTAACTGTATACTACGTTTATGCTGTCTGCAGTATGTGTTGTGTGTTTTCTGTCAAAATAAATGCATTTTCTTTCTTTCTTTCTTTCTCAAATAGACTGGTGTAAATTTAAGTTTTATGAAATATATCCGACAATTTGAGAACCTACTCCTTTTCTTGAATTCGGCCTAAAATATTTTATTCCTATCATTACTTACAAATACAACACAATACATCAATGAATATTTTATAAACAAAATTGTAATAAAACATTAAAAATCTTTTTCATATAAAAATATAATAAGACTATCAAAAAGCCTCGTTCCGGGGAGATGGGCCTCGTTAGCATTGGCTTGCAACCTGTCTAGGAGAAGGAAAACTCCGAAGTCAAACCAAATTTCAGGGAGCAGACCCGAAAATAAACCCCGATCCAAGGTTTTAACCGACCCGTGCTGATGGATTCGTGGCCAAAGGGAAAGCTGGTCTAGAACGGAGGGTGCCTGTATTGGTGGTCACAGGGCACAGGATGGATCCACCTTACCTCGGCTCTGCGGAAGTGGACAGTATTTTCCCTACCAATCGTGGGAACGTCTCGTTTCTCGCGAGGGCGAACAGTGGCCTACGGAAAGCCGTTTTGCTACATTAAATGTCGGAGGAGGGATGGATGGAAAATTTAATGAAGTATGTCAGATGATGAATGAGAGAAAGATTGATGTCCTGTGCGTGAATGAGACGAAAAGGAAAGGTTGTAACACCACTAGGCATGGACCCTACACGGCGTATTGGTCCGGCGTGCCTACCAATACCAGAGCCTGTCAGGGAGTTGGTGTTATTTTGTCTGCTAGAATGAATGAGTGCGTAAAAGAATTTGAATATGTGAATGCTAGGTTATTATGGATGGTATGGTAGGGGTCTATGCATCCGTAAACATGGCAACGGGTATGTCACAGAGTGCACGAGAAGAAAGAGAAGATTTTTGGGAGAGTTTAAGAGATGTCCTGAGGAAATGCAAGGACAAGAGAGGCTGATAATGTTAGCGGATTTCAATGGTTGGGTGGGAGTAAAGCGTGAAGAATACGAAAGGGTTTTAGGCAAGTATGGAGACGAAAGTGTGAATGAGAATGGGAAAAGTTTGCTTGAGCTGTATTTGGAGTGGAGTCTTTGTGTGACAAACACTATGTTTGCCCACAAAAGAATCCACCAGTATACAAGGGAAGCAAAGAATGTGAGAAGTAGTATGATTGACTTTGTTGTAGTGGATGAAAGATTGAGGAAGAATGTCTTGGACACTCGGGTATATAGAGGTATTGGTGTCCATACCGACCATTTTTTGGTTATGAGCCGGATACGGGGCCTCTTCAAAGGATGGCAACACCATATACCTACCCAAACAAGTGCCCAAGAACGAATAAAAGTAGAAAATTTGCAAGATGAAGTATTGAAAGACGAGTATAACAATAAATTGAGGGAAAGATTTGAAAGATTTAGTGACATTGATGATATAGAAGAATTATGGCAGTCATTTAAGTATGAAGTGGTTGTTGTAGCGTCAGAAGTGTGCGGTGTGAGCAAGAGGAGGAAAATGATAAAATATAAGAATGCGTGGTGGGATAAAGATGTGCAAGAGGTAGTACGTGAGAAGAAGCACGCATGGTTGGACTGGCTATCTGTCAGAGCCAATGAAAGAATACAAGAAGCAACGAATGAGGATGTAAATAAAGCTAGGAATAAGTTTATAAGAATGAAGAAGATAGTGAAAGATATGATTAAAAGGAAAAAAGAGGAAATGAAAGACGAGTGTGATAGAAGATTATCTGAAGATTTCCGGACTAACGCAAAGTTTTTCTGGAAATCCATTCGCTCGGTTCGAGGTAAATCCCTAACCACAGAGCTGAAATCGATCAGAGATAAGAATGGAAGTTTACTGAATGAAGAAAAGAGCGTACTGAATCGATGGAAGGAATATTTTGAAAGTTTATTTGAAAGAGAGGAATGGCAAGGGCAAAGTTTCGAAATGAATGATAATGATAGGAATGATGAAAGCCCTATTAGTATAGATGAAATAATGAAAGCATTGAAAAGCATGAAATTAGGAAAGGCTGGTGGTTATGATAGGATTACAGTCGATATATAAATATGGGATGCACAAACGGGATTTCGAAAGGGTATGGGATGTACAGATCAAGTCTTTTCCTTACGGAGCATAGCCGAGAAAGTTTTGGCCAAAGGTCAAAAGGTCTATTGCGCATTCGTGGATCTGGAAAAGGCTTATGATAAAGTGGTGAGGAATGAACTTTGGTCGGTTTTGTCCATGTATGGAGTGAATAGCAACCTCACACGAGCTCTGAAATCTCTTTATTAAGATTCCAGAGCTTGTGTTAGGATAAATGGGACTTACACAGAATGGTTTAATATCGAAAAAGGTGTTAGACAAGGATGTGTAGCGTTATCCTGGCTGTTTAACCTATACATGGACAATTGTTTGAAAGATTTAAAAGATTGTGAATGGGGATTAAGAATGAATGAGTTACTTGTCAAATGTCTACTTTATGCCGACGACCAAGTAATACTTGCGTCATCGGCGGAAGAGTTACAGGCGATGGTAACTATTATGCATGGTGCTTTTGAGAGTAAAGGAATGAAAATGAATATAAGCAAGACGAAAGTAATGGTATTTGAAAGGGAGGAGTGCATGACGATGTGCAATATTATGATTGATGGAGAACAAGTAGAGCAAGTGAAAGAGTTTGTATATTTGGGTACTTTGTTTACAAGGGATGGTACACATGAGGGAGATATTGAAAGAAGAACTATTGCTGGCAATAAAGTGAATGGCGCTCTACGCGCTTTTATGAACAGTCGAAATGTATCCGAAAAAGCACGTTTGGCTGTTCATAGAGGACTATTAGTGCCTACACTTATGCATGGAAGTGAAAGTTGGGTATGGCAAAAGAAGCATGAGAGCAGAATAAATGCTGTAGAAATGAGAGCGCTGAGAAATATATGTGGTGTGACTCTGAAAGATAGAATAAGGAATAGTGTGATTAGAGAGAGATGCGGCATAAAAGTGGATATAGTGACGAGAATAGAAAAGGGTATGTTAAGTTGGTTTGGACATGTAGAAAGAATGGACGAGAACAGACTGACTAAGAAAGTTTATAAGGCTAGTGTGAATGGAACAGTCGCAAGGGGAAGACCTAGGCGAACGTTTCCTGATCAGATCGGAGACGTTCTGGATAAAAGGCCAGGTTAAGAGCACCTTAAACCGGCGAGCGTGTATGAGGAACGTTATGAAAGTGAATGAAGCCAGAGAAGTGTGTCAGGATCGTAGCAAATGGAAATCCGTAGTCTCTGCCTACCCCTCTGGGAAACAGGCGTGAATTTATGTATGTATGTATGGATCAAAAAGTCATATCCATACTATTGTTGACGCAGTACGTAGAAATTGTAGGCATCCCAAAATGGGACGCGCGCCAGTCATGCATTTGAATTAAATTTAAATGGCGTTAGCAGCTAAACAAGCGAAATTCTAGATTTTTGAAAGCTTATTTCTAATTGTTTTCGTATGTACTTATTGCTTTTTATGTATTCTAAAAAAAAACCGCATGCTTGTCGCTTTAAAAGTGTGATAGTAAAGTTAGTAATTTGAGTGCCGATAACAAAAGGTTTGTTTTATTAGCTCCATTCTCTTAAATGAACAAAGCTATTCATCTATTGTTTATATTATAAATAGTCCATGAACCGAACTGCGCCGGAACACATAAATCAAGTCCTTTCATTACGGCATTTGTCGTCAATGCCACTTGAAACCCTTATGTTTTTTTTAGGCGAGCTCGAGCGCGTGAGATAATTCGCAATGAGTTCTAATAGTCTTAGTGTAAAAAATACGAATGGCAATATGTCTAGTGATAATTAAATACAATAGATATAATATTTAGCTATTATATAAAACAGAAACTGTACATGTAACTGGTTTAATTTTAAAAATATACTTAATTTTATACTAAGTTATCGCTTTTTTACTTCCCTCTTAATTTCCAGCAATTTTAACAATACGCATGTAAACAAACATTAGTATATTTACATACTAATCTGTAGAGAATTTTATTGAAAAGCCAAATATATATATATATTAGTAGGTATTCTAACAAAAACACCGATCAATTTTCGAGAGAATCCATCTGTTCCTACCCAGCGGGATACCTCGTGCGGGGGGACGCCACGTGCGGCGAGAATGTCTGCACACGTGTCACCGGTAGAGAGGATCTCTCCACAATCGAAGCTTTTTTTGATGAAAATGTTGAATAATGATTAATACTGTAAGACTGCATAAGATACTTAAATTTCTTATTGTAAAATTCTGTACCGTTATCAGTTTGTAAATTCTTAAGAATGCGATTATCATTCAGTAAAATTACAAATGCCTTATACACCTCATCTTTGTTCTTACCTTTTAAAGGGAGCGCCCAAGCATATTTTGAAAATGTGTCAATTAATGCGAGAATATATTTATAATTATTATTTTCTCTCGACATTGATTGCATGTCTATTAAATCCGCTTGCCATAGATCTTGCCATCTATATCCTTCATAATAACTTGTCTTCGCGGAAAATTCACTCTAGCGCTTTTATGAATTTAATTTACCACATCCGCTTTGCTCATTTTAAAACAAAAAATCTAACCTGTACATATTTTGGGTACAATAATTTATATATTTATATTATAGAACGCATCAACTTTTTAAATGTTCATAATGAATGACATCGCAATACTGAATGAAAAGCTTCCTGATAATCAATATTTATTCTTAATTATACTAGCTTCTTTTAATTCTTCAATTATTTCTTTTTTATAATTTTTTATTATTTATTGGGTAAACAAACAATATCACAATAATGTTCATGTCGAGATGGTATGAGGCTATACAATGTAATAATTGTGACATCCCCACCGTTTACCACGGTGAAACAGTTAAATAGGTGTACAAGTTGAGAGTAGTACATATTATTACTAAAACTTAAAAATAGGTGTAAACTTATATATACTTATATATACATAACTAGGGTAAATTACAGATATCATGCAATTTCTTTAATATTTGTTTTCTATAGATGTTTACACTATTAGCATATATATCAACATCACTAAAATTGCGGTTATAAGTTTCAAGCACGCGAGTAATGGGTATGCATTTACCTGCGTTAGTTCGTGAAGATCATATAGCAAAAGGTGGATTTGCGCGACAAGTACGCGTATTTGATCTTATGGGCACTTTGTAGTTAATGTTGTTAACAATATCGACACAGTCATACCTGTCATGACAAACATCGTATATAGCTTGCATCTGTATTCTTCTAGATTTAAGGTCCAATAGCTTATACTTCCGTAACAAACTGCGATAAGGTTGATAATTATGATAGCATTTGTACTGCATACAACGTAAATACTTCTTTTGCACATTTTCGAGACCATCAGAATATTTTTTATACAGTGGAGCCCATATGCATACAGCATATTCCAACTGCGAGCGGATCAAAGTTTAATAAAGATACAGATAGGTATGCGGCCGTGCGAAGTCATTACTGGATCGTAGGACAAAACCATACATTTTGTCAGCTTTACTACAAATGTTATCCACATGGGTATCCAGTGTCAGCTTAGTATCCAGCGTGACTCCAAGATCCCGAATAGTATAAACCCTATCAAGGTATCGGCCATTTACATAATAATTATAAGTCATTGGCGTACGTTTCCGAGAAAAGATAATAATATTACATTTATCTATACTTAATTGCAGTTTGTTCGAATTACAGTAATTAGTAAATCTGTTAAGGTCATCTTAGAACTTGCGTTGATCATCAATGTATTCAATAATTCGGTAAATTTTAAGGTCATCTGCGTATAATAAAAAATTACAGTATTTGAAACAGCTTTTTACGTCATTAATAAAGAGAATGGATAAAAGGGGACCAAGAATTGAGCCCTGCGGCACACCAGACGTTGTGACAACCGTGTCAGACTCATATCCATTGATGACCACTTTTTGGGTTCTGTTTGTAACATAAGACTTGAACCATCTCCAGAGATTACCGCGGAGACCGTTGAATGCAAGTTTATTCAGTAATATTTTGTGATCCACTCGGTCAAATGCCTTGCGAAAATCGGTATAGACGCTATCCGTTTGCTTATTGGCATCTAGATTGTCGAAGAGTTCGGAAGTATAAACCATTAGATTAGATACGGTGGAGTGTTTGCGAACGAAGCCATGCTATTGTGGTATTATAGTATAATGTAGTGAGGGATAGATGTTATTATGTACTAACCTCTCCATAACTTTTGACATGGTAGGGAGTATTGAAATTGGGCTATAGTTGGTTACGTCTTTTTTCATGCCTCCTTTGTGTATTGGAGTTATTCTAGCGACTTTCCATATTGAGGGAAATACACCCTCTATTAGACATTTATTATACAAGATTACCAATAGCTTACATATAGTTGAGGCAGTGTTTTTAAGAAAGACAGGAGGAATATTGTCAAGGCTGAAGCCCTTGGTGCTATCTAGATTTTTCAGTTCTCTTAACCCCTCCGGTACCAATATATGTATATCACTAATAATAGAGCTATTATGCATTATAGCATCTAAACCCAATATGTCAATGATAAATGAGTCCGAAACATCTGATCGCTGAAAAACTGAATGAAAGAAAGAAGAGAATAGATTGCAAATGCCCTCCGGACCAACTGTGTTTCTGTATCATTGTACCGAACACTAACAGGAATATCTGAGTGACTTTTGCGGTTATTTATATAGGTCCAAAAAAGTTTAATATTTTTAGGTATGCTATCCTCTACCGAACCCATATATTTTTTATAGCAAATTAGTGATTCCTTTCTGAACCTTTCTCTAAGCATAGAGAACGTTGAATAATCTGATTTATTTTTATATACCTTCCATTTAATCCACGCCTTGTTTTTATCCTTAAATATGTGTATTAGTGCGGGGTTAAACCAGACTGGGAAGTTCGATTTTGAGACGCGTTTACTAGGGACCCGCTTACGTATAATATCATAAATATGTTCATAGAATGCATTAACACTATTTTCGGCAAATTTATTACTAAATAGTTCGCACCAGTTAACCTGTGAGATGTCGCTGTTAATTAATTCGTAATTAACATTCCCATAACAGTATTTAGTGTGGGTTTTTGTCGACATTGGTTTAGATAAGCTATTGTCAATTGGTATTAAGAGATTCTCCACACATTTCGAATTTATTTGTTGTTATTTGAATGACTAGTAGATATAAGTTAGAAAATAAGTAACTACCTTATTATAGCCAATGTTATGCATACCGTAACTGTCATATGTATCAGATGCAATACTGTGTAATGTTTCCTATAAATGTATAAATACATATGATGTGGTTGTGCTAAATAAAAAAAAAAAAAAAAAAAAAAAAAAGATAAAAAGGAGTATGGTACGAATCCAGCGGTACTAAGATAATAGGCGCAGAAAATGTGCTGATATTATATACGAGGGTGCGTTTTTAAGTTCGCGGAATGGAATAGAAGGGGATGAAATAATATTACAAAATTATTTTTCCTTTTCAATATATTCACCTGAAACCCTAATACATTTCTCAGATCTATGAATTAACTTATGAATACCTTCATAAAAAAATGTTTTGTCTTTCTCTGAAAAATACGCCGAAACTGCATCCTTCACTTCTTCATCGGTTGAAAATTTCTTTCCTCGAAGCTCTTTTTTCAGATTTGGAAAGAGATAATAGTCGCTGAGAGCCAAGTCTGGGCTATAAGGTGGGTGATCAATGATATCGAAGCCCACCTTGTGCAAAGCAGCCAACGCAACTCGACTCTTGTGAACAGGAGCATTGTCGTGCAAGAGCAGGACACCTTTGGTCAATTTTCCTCTTCTTTTTTCTCTGATTGCCTCTTTTAACTGCTCTAAAATTGAAGCGTAGTGTTTTCCGGTTATGGAAACACCTTTTTCTTTGTAATCAACCAACAAAATTCCTTCTGTGTCCCAAAAAACTGTCGCCATGAGCTTTCCCGCCGATTGCGACACCTTGAATTTCTTAGGCGGTGGTGTACCCTTTTTATGCCACTGCATGGAATCTTGTTTAGACTCAGGTTCATAGTGATGAACCCAAGTTTCATCCCCAGTAACAATTCGCTCCAAAAAACCATCCTTGTCTTCATTACACTGGCTCAAAAACGCACGCGAACACTCGACGCGCTTCTGTTTTTGAGGCGGTGTGAGCATTCTAGGCACCCATCTTGCACTGACTTTTGTCATGCCGAGATGATCATGGAGAACCTTGAAAATGGTCGTTTCAGATACTCCAACCATCTCTGCGATTTGTTTTTTCTTCAAACGTGCATCCTCCAATATTAATTTTTCGATTTTTTCGATAAGATCTGGAGTGGTGACCTCAACAGACCGCCCAGGCCGGGAATCGTCTTCAATTGATTCCCTGCCTTGCTTAAAGAGGTTGTGCCACTTGTATACCATGGTTTTTCCTGGACAAGAGTCCCCGTATACAGATGACATCTCTTCCAAAATGGTTTGAACATTTTTTCCTTGCTTGGTAAGGAACTTTATAACGGCGCGGAACTCGATTTTCTCCATACTTCACAATTTCTTCCAGATTGAGTTGCTTGAGGGACGATAGTTCAAAGACTAATGACCTCATTATGATAATACTCGGTATATATACTAATTATTAGTTGCTAAACACGTTAGTGACTAAACAAGCACCCCCACCACCTTCCATACCCTCCATTCCGCGAACTTAAAAACGCACCCTCGTATATTAGTCAGACACAAGTCTAACAACCTATTCCTGTCATATTTTTAAATATTCACCTGTATGCAGCCCATAGTGGACATAAAATTCAGTAAGTGAGAGTATGGTGGTGCCAGGTTGTTAGTATTCTGAAGTTTCATTTGAATTCCATCAATATACCAGTCAAGATAGGGTAAATTAAAGTCGCCAATAATACAAAAGTAATCGTAGCCATTCACTTGTATAATGTCTTGTAACTTACTGAAAAAGGTTAAATAAGCTTTAGATTCAATACTAGGTGGAATGTAAGTGGCGATTAACGAATATTGATTATAACCAATCTGCAATTCTAATAAAATATGGTCTATAATTAATAGAATATTGAGTGAGGCGGCAGGGGGCGCCGGTGTGCAGAGCGCAGCGCGCAGCGAGCGCAGCACGGCCACCAGGACCCCGCCGCCACAGTACATAAATATACAGTATTGTAACTCGGCCGTATCTTTGAAATAAATGCTTACAGCCGCGCGGTACGTAAACATGCGATAGGGCTGCCCACCAACAGCATTTTAATCAAATCTGCCTACTTTAAGTTTCTATCTATTTTCGTGATTGTAAATATTTTTAATTTTATTTAAACAAATAAAATACTTTGTGAATGGAATAGGAAGTGTTCAATAAAAATGCATCTTGTTTTTTGATTGGAAGATTAAATTAAAAAAAAACATGTTTATGTTAGATTTAAGACTTAATAACAAATCGGTCTTATAAATTTGCGACTGAAAAATTTTGCGCCTCGACTGAGACGTACGGAATGCTTTATTATTATATTTTAAAGTATAAAAAAGCCGCATTCGAATATGAAGCTTAATTAAAAATTGTTTTGGGCAACATGGACAAGGAGAAGAAAAAGGAATATCTTTTACTTGGTTATAGATACCTGCAGCTACTTTACAAATAGTTTAGTTTTGAAAGAAGTTCGCGCGGTTACTGTTTAAAAAACAACACACCGTCCGTTCGTCACTGCGGCGCATTCGCGACTGGTTGCGTGCCGAGCGCATGCCGACGCCGAGGCGCGTAGGTATGACTCATGTTCCGACCGTTTGTATGAAGATAGGTTACTGTATATTTATGTACTGTGCCGCCGCCGTCACGGCGACTGGTAGCAGCGCGGTCCCAGTCGCATCGGAACACATTATAGCGAGCGTCCACAAATTCACTGTCCGCTATACCATCATGTAGCCAAGTCTCTGTCAGTACTATTAAATCATAATTATGTGATAATATATTGATGTAAATGGTATTTAATTTAGTTCTTAACCCGCGGCAGTTTTGATAATAAACTGATAATACCTTGTTATCTATAATATGGAAAATTATGTGTGAAAATATAAGGTATTAAATAGACATAACATATAACAAGATATTTTGAGTCACAATAGCCATAAGCCATCAGAACAGACGCAGAATTATGTTCCAGGATAATAAATAGGTATGAGTAGTATGCCAGGTAAAACCCCGTTGACAGTGCCAATATATTTAAATTCCATTTTATTTTATAATAGTTTTGATTAAGAATTAAGTAAGAGATAGATATTTTACGTGCCACAATATAATAAGTTTTATGTATCCAGCAGTTATTACATTTACATATGCCCAAAATAATACATACGTAATGATTTATCCATAGAAAACTACAAAATATTATGTTAACACTGTTATTATTTAAACGTAAGCTTTGAATTTCAAGGTACAGGTTTAATTTAGTGCATATTAATATACTATATTCGCTTAGAGAATTGTTTGCATGATTAAGCCATTCAAAGTTAATGTTTGTTTTCTTACAATACATACACCAACAGTCGAAAACTATGTTGACATTCAGGTACATAATTCTCGCCTCGCCTATCCGGGATATTCGTTATTTCGACGTTACACTGACGTGCTTGCTGTTCTATGACGTGTATTTTTTTTTTCGAACATTTGGATTTTGGTTGCACATTCAGTTGTTTCAGACAATTTTTGTTCTACGTTTTTCAAACGATCGTCGAAGATGTCCTGTCGTTCATGCGAAAAGTTAAGCGACTTTTCCATTTCACAGAGTCGCATATTGACATCGTTCAGTGATTTATTAAGGCCTATAGTCTCTCTGTTAAGTTTCGACACATTGGTGTTAAGTTCAGAGAGCGCAGACGTAATCTTCGATAGCTCTCCAGTCAATGCAGTAGTTACTGCGGCTGCAATGTTGTTGTTTCATTTTCAAATTTTTCTTCAAAATAGCTCATATTGTCAGGTTCCATTTGCTTACGTTTGCGAGTTGTTATGAAAGATTCACCGCTTAACTTTTTAACCGATGCCGGTATATCACCGTCCGACGAGAATACATTCGGCGGTGTTCGTTGTAACGACATCGTTTTGAGCGACTTAACGGCAACAGTACGGATGTGAAAGAGATTAAAATATAATATCGTCCTTTATCCTGGCGGTGACGAAGTGAGGTCCCCGCGCTGTCGCGGTCGGAAGATGCTATGCGAAAACAAGACGACGATAGTTTAATAATTGTTATCTCACTTAGTCCGCGAGTTTGAGTAACAATATTTGCACAGGATTCACTACACTACTCAACACTGCACTATGATCTATATTTCCAACCATGACAATAATATAATTTATTATTGTCATGGTTTGTATTACCTGCATCTCTTGAAGCTATTAATAATTTAATCTTTCAACTAATTCATTTGGATTGTCCTAATATATTAAGTCAGTATTCTTTTTATATGTTTTAAGCGTTGGCAAACTGCTCCCAATTTTATTCTGATTGTTTTCCAATAAAGTCTCAGAATATAATGGTCTGATTATTTCTCGATATTGGAATCCTTTGTCACCTCTTATTTGACCACTAGGATTAAAATCCTTCTTATGGGCGTTAGTATAATGTAGTATATCTTAAGTCTATCGATGTAAGTTATATTTTTTAAATCAGGTTTTCCCCGAAGTAAAAGTTCTTTTAGTCCAGGAGTTAATAAATCATAACTTTTATGTCCAATTTTAACCAAAACTAAGTTATCGCTGCCAATATTTTGAACTTTAGTAAATGATACTATGGAGTTACCCATCATTAAAGTTTTATTGTCGATACTTATTCCAAATGGTACATTTACACCATCATAAATACCATAGATATCTTCACTTTTCAATGACATTTCTAGATTATCTTTTACTTCGTTTTTAGGAAAGCTTGAAAAATTTATATCAGCTTTATAAAAATCCTCACATTTAGTAGAAGTGCTTTCACAATTTGTATCTGATTCAATATGTATAGAACTTTCAGATACATTTTTATCATGCTTAATCCTTTAGCATTTATAAGAGTTTTTAGAGGGTTCGAAACTGGTTTAAACATTTTATCCAATGATAAGTTAACTTCATGTTCTTGATTTTTCATTTCTTTTATTTTATTTTTTATGCAGTCAACAGACTTCATTAATTTCAATTTAATACTTTTCTCCATCTTACGTAACCACAACTATAATCAACTAAGTGAGGAATAACACTAGCAATTTTTGTATATAATTCATTTATATATACATAAATACCCGTATCTGCTTTACTTAAAATTTAAAAAAAATATAATAATTCTGTCTGCACCTTCCATTATTTAATGATGACTCTTTGGTAATAAATAAAAAACTATAAGGTTTTCCCAAACATTTTTGCAAATGTCTTTAAACTGATTCCATTGTAGATCAGCACTCACATGTTCTTGATAAATATGTTTTAAATTTACATCATCTTGTTTAAATATCATAAGAAAATTAACATTGTCGCGTAACAATTGTTTCGGAATTTTAGAATAGATTTGAGATAAATAGAAACAATCGATTTGTTTACGTCTACCCATACAAAAATAATTGCGAATATACAACCTGATTTTTTAGTCACCGTCTAAACTTTAATATAATAATCTTTGAGTAAAATAATGAGACACGTATTTTTTATTTTTATGCTAAGTAGTACAAAATTAATGAATTCAGCCACTACAAAGTTGTCTTAAAAACTTCTATGATTATGGACACCACGCGCGGTACATGCACTACGCGTTAGGCGGCAAGACACCCCGCGCGCCCCGCGCCCCGCTGTCGCCGGCGCGGCCGGCGGTATATCAGTGATAACATAATCAATTTCAAACCTACTCTTTATTATTTCATTAGCTGGAGATTGCACAAGATACTATTCGACGTAAGGGCTAATAAGTATTTATTGAATTATTCATTAGGCACAACATAAAAATCGTAAATACGTAAAACAAAAGTATAAAGTAGAATAGTTGGATTTATGCGTTTTAAAATAAATGTAATCACCTTAGGTTTTTGGTTGAGGCGTACAACTAAAATCCACTTACCACATCTTCAGCTGTACTTCAATAAATTTTCAAAATGCAATCCGTTTCTCTCTAGGCACAGTCTTGCTCGCTTTTGCACATTGTTTTTTAGCTTATTTAGCACTGTAGTGTTATTTTTCACTTCGTCAAATGCACGGTTTATCTGTTCTTTTAAAGCCTCGAGACTTTCAGCCTCCTCCACATACACACGTCTTTTTATTTCACCCCATAAAAAAAGTCACACGGCGTAAGGTCCGGGGAACGCGGCGGCCATGGAACAGGACCCCCACGACCGATCCAGCGACTGCCGTATTCCGTGTTAAGGTATTCACGAACAGAGGTGGCATAATGTGGTGGTGCACCGTCGTGTTGGTAGTAAAACTCACGATAATTAACTATAGGCACATCGTCCATAAAATCTTCTATGACATGTCGCAACATGTCCAAGTATGTGCCTCCGGTGAGACGTCCCTCAATAAAATATGGACCCAATATTTTATTGCCTATAATGCCAGCCCATACGTTTGCACTGAATCGTACTTGGTGATAGGTCTCCCTTATCATGTGCGGATTACGAAACGACCACCAATGTTCGTTATGCTGATTGTATAGCCCGGCTCTAGTAAAGAGTGCCTCATCCGTCCATAAAATGTCAGCATTTGGATGTGCAATTAGCCACTCACAAAATCTTCGACGAGGCATAGCATCCTCATCATTTAATGCTTGGACCTTCCGAAAGTGATAAGGGTGCATGCCGGTAGTGTTCAGTAGTTTCCAAACCGCATACTGACTCACGCCGAAGCGCCGGGCTGCGTCTCGTGTACTTGCACGAGGTTTGCGTTCATAGAAATCGAAGATTTCGTCTTCGACTTCTACAGGCAGTCTCTGCCTGCCGCGTCCTTGGGCATGCGAAGGTGTAGTAAATTGGCCGTAGTCTAACAGCCGTTGATTAGCAGCTAAAATCGTTTCACGATTTGGCACTGTTGGATTTACGTGTCCTTGATTACGGAGGCGAGGAACACTTTGTTCTTCGTAAAGTCTTTGAGCACCATTTAAACTTTCTCCACTCAAAATGTAACAACGCACCATTTCGTAGTACTCGCGGTTTGAATACATTGTCAAAAGATAGGGCGGCGGCGTGCGCGGGCAAAGTAAACACGGAAGTAAGCGATTGCGTCACAAGTGCGCACGCGACTAAACGAAATTTACGATTTGTGACATTTGTGTTGCAGCTGTGCCCTTCTCGCACCCCGCGCGCCACCCCGCTTTCATTCAATGCATTGTTAAAGAATCATGTGTTTACGTTGACTCGGTGACCACGCTAAATTAATGTTTGTTTTAAAAAATGTTTTAATTATATTTTATTAATATTATACTTTCTTTTTGAAAAATGGGTTCTATTACTGATACCTAACGTCTAGACGAAATTTGGCTGGTAATATAAATTTCATATTGTATATTTGATTTTCACAGGCAACATCATCAAAAATAAATACAGAATTAGCTAAAGCTTCACTTGGAAATATAACTTCTTTATAATTGTTGAACTCACAGAAATTAATCTGTGGTACTCTTTTTAATAATTCGCTTAAGAAACGATATTTTGGTTGAAAAGAAGTTTTGGAGTAAAGATAAATATTTTTAAACTTTAAACCATTTTCATGCAACAGTAAACTTAAAATCGATATTACTAACTTTCAAAGATATGGGTTGCTTGATCAACTTCATCATGCCGATTACTACAATAAATAGATAACCTAAATATTTAAACCTTCACTGATATGGGTTGTTTGACCAACTTCTTCTTGTCAATGACTCTTTTTCTTACTATCCTCCATATATATATATACTACTCAAAACAAAATAAGGGCCACTAGTCTATTTACATTTAAGTGCACTTTAGTAAACTGAAAGTAACTGATAAGTAGCATTATATTGATATTACGAACTCTTTGGTGTTTGATCTCTTTTATGCTGGTGTTGGTGTCCCTAATTTGAAAAGTATTGGCCATCATTTTAAGAAAAAATAATTGGATGTTATTCTTATGTTTTTCTTCGATTGTCTTCTGAACTTGTTTCGGTAATTTTAGGGAAAAAGTTTTACTTTTTCAATTTTAATTGATTCATTTATCATCTCGCGTTAATCATGCCACCAGTATGAAGGCACATGGATACAATTACAGCAACCAGAGCCATAACTATGATTCAAGAGGGACGTTCTCAGCGTTACGGTTGGGTTTTTCTCGAAGAGCTGCCCAAAATGTATGGAATCGCTTCCAAGAGACCGGCAGTGTTGCCAGGAGACCCGGTTCAGGTAGAGTTCGTGTAACAACGGCGCACGAGGATCGGTACGTCCAACTAAGTGCTCGTCGTGATCGTACAGTAACGGCCCGTAAGTTACAACACCACCTACGGCTGACAACGGGTACCCGTGTCAGTGATCAAACTATACGTAATCGATTGCACGAAGACCAGCAAATGTCAAGACGACGAGTTGTTCGAATTCCTCTGACCAGGGTTCAACGTGCAAACCGTTTAAGATTCTCCCGTCAGTATTTGAACTGGGGGATTAATCAGTGGGGCAAGGAGCTTTTTACAGACGAGTGCAAAGTAATTTTTTTAATGATGATCGGCGTGTTACGGTGTGTAGACAACGCGGCGAGCGGTTTTCGGAGTCCTGCATCCACGAAGTTGACCGGTTCGGTAGTCCCAACGTAATGGTTTGGGGTGGGATTAGTTTACACGGTAAAACCGAGCTCACCATTTTAAATGCGGGTACCGTAACTGCAAAACGTTACATCGAGGACGTCATCAGGCCTCAAGTGATCCCATTTGCACAGCGAGTGGGGCCTGGATTCATCCTGATGCAAGACAATGCCCGTGCACACACAGCTCGATCGACCCAAACTGTCCTAGAAGGGTCTCATATTGAGGTATTATATTACCATGGCCAGCTAACAGTCCGGATTTAAATCCTATCGAGCAATTGTGGGACCAATTAAAACGAAGGGTTAGCGAGAACGAGCAAGGGTCTACAACCAACAGCAGCTGATTGACGCTTTAAAACGTGCCTGGGAGGAGATTCCAGATGAAAACGTAAGGAATTTGATCCAGAGTATGCATACGAGGCTTCAGGAGTGTATTGCTAAGAGAGGAGGACATACTCGTTACTAAAAAGAAGAAACAAAAGTGACAAGAACAGTATTTTGTCTTTTTTCGGTGATTTCTTTTGTTCATGTTTTCCATTCAAAATGGCCAATTTCATTATGAACTTAAAAAAAACAATTCATGATCATTATTTTAAACAATTGTTAGCGTATATTATAACCAATAACATTATTTTGTAGTTACATAAGTTAAACAATTTAATGTCTTCATTGTTTTCATGGTACAGCAAAAAATCTTAGTGGCCCTTATTTTGTTTTGAGTAGTATATATATATAGCGGCAACATAAATCATAAATTTCGTTTAGTCACGTGCGCACCTGTGACGCAATCGCTAACTTCCGTGTTTACTTCCTTCCCGCACGCGCCGCCGCCCTGTCTTTTGACAATGTATTCAAACTGCGAGTACTACGAAATGGTACGTTGTTACATTTTGAGTGTAGAAAGTTTAAACGGTGCTCAAAGACTTTACAAAGAACAAAGTGTTCCTCGCCTCCGTAATCAAGGACACGTAAATCCAACAATGCCAAATCGTGAAACTTTTTTAGCTGCTAAGCAACGGCTGTTGGACTACGGTCAATTTACTATACCTTCGCATACCCAAGTACGCGGCAGACAGAGACTGCCTGTAGAAGTCGAAGAGAAAATCTTCGATTTCTTTGAACGCAAACCTCGTGCAAATACGCGAGACGCAGCCCGGCGTGACGGCGTTCGACGTGAGTCAGTATGCCATTTGGAAACTACTGAACACCGCCGGCATGCACCCTTATCACTTTCGGAAGATCCAAGCATTAAATGATGAGGATGCTATGCCTCGTCGAAGATTTTGTGAGTGGCTAATTACACATCCAAATGCTGACATTTTATGGACGGACGAGGCACTCTTTACTAGAGCCGGGCTATACAATCAGCATAATGAACATTGGTGGTCGTTTTGTAATCCGCACATGATAAGGGAGACCTATCACCAAGTACGATTCAGTGCAAACGTGTGTGCTGGCATTATAGGCAATAAAATATTGGGTCCATATTTTATTGAGGGACGTCTCACCGGAGTCACATACTTGGACATGTTGCGACATGTCATAGAAGATTTTATGGATGATGTGCCGATAGTTAATTATCGGGAGTTTTACTACCAACACGAGTGTGCACCACCACATTATGCCACCTCTGTTCGTGAATACCTTAACAGGGAATACGGCAGTCGCTGAATCGGTCGTGGGGGTCCTATTCCATGGCCACCGCGTTCCCCGGACCTTACGCCGTGTGACTTTTTTTCGTGGAGTGAAATAAAAAGACGCGTGTATGTGGAGTAGGCTGAAAGTCTCGAAGCTTTAAAAGAACAGATAAACCATGCATTTGACGAAGTGAAAAATGACACTACAGTGCTAAATAAGCTAAAAAATAATGTGCAAAAGCGAGCAAGACTGTGCCTAGAGAGAAACGGATTGCATTTTGAAATTTGATTAAAGTACAGCTGAAGATGTGGGAAGTGAATTTTAGTTGTACGCCTCAAC
Organism: Catocala nupta; assembly: GCA_963675205.1. Lineage (NCBI taxonomy): Eukaryota > Metazoa > Arthropoda > Insecta > Lepidoptera > Erebidae > Catocala > Catocala nupta. Next base: position 9,100,177 of record OY776108.1, on the reverse strand, counting down.
CAAAAACCTAAGCTGATTAAATTTATTTTGAAACGTATAAATCTAACTATTCTATTTTATACTTTTGTATTACGTATTTACGATTTTTTATGTTGTGCCTAATGAATAATTCAATAAATACTTATTAGGTCTTACGTCGTATCTTGTGCAATCTCCAGCTCATGAAATAATAAAGAGTAGTTTTGAAATTGACTATGTTATCACTGATATACCGCCGGCGCGGCCGGCGGGGCGCGGGGCGCGCGGGGTGTCTTGTTGCACGCGTAGTGCATGTGCGGCGCGTGGTGTCCATAATCATAGAACTTTGTAGTGCCTGAACTCATTAATTTTGTAATACTTAGCATTAAAAGAAAAAATACGTGTCTCATTATTTTACTCAAAGATTATTATATTAAAGTTTAGACGGGGACTAAAATATCAGGTTGTATATATATATAAGTTAACGCTAGTACTAGCTATATAGAGCATCCATAAAACACATTACAGTTTGATAGGTTCAGACTTGTATCGATAAGATGAATCACTATACTGTTGCATAATTTATGTTATTCGAGAAATTATTCTTATATTACACGATGTGTAGGTATCTCAAATCATATTGGATCAACTTCGTGTGTACAATAACGTATATTCATTCATTCATTCTGCAATTATGGTTTGAAGTGAACAGCAGAGAATAAATTTCCAAGTGAGTAACTCATCAGATTTTATATTATCATTATTAAATAGTATTTACAATTATTGCTATTCACTTATAAGGATATTTTTCTTTTACAGAATATGATAAAAAAATGACTGGCTAATTCACCCTTCTTTATTTAGTTCTAACATTAGTGTTCTTTTTGTTTCAGAATTTAGTTGGTGATTCGGACCCAATAATGAATTCTTTTAACTACGCTCAAGATAGAGAGAGCTGGTATACTGAAGTAGCGGCAACATCACATGAGGAGTATCAACAGCGGAAAGCTGGAGAACGAACGTTGAAAAAGAGAAAATATAAATCTAAATCTCTGAACAATAAATCTTTTATCATACGTAAGGAGCCAGGGCGTGTTCGTCACCTCATAAAAATCATTATTCACGATTTAGATGGACGTAATATGGATGATGTTAGCATTGACCCTGATAATGCGAAACTGAATGTGCAGTATTTAGTGACTAGTGACTATGACGATATTATGAACGAAACTTTTTTTTTGTGAGTAAAATTACACTTTTATTTATTGCAATACACATATTTTGCTATAATATTATATACAAGATTTTATTAAACATTAAATTAAAATACATTTAAACAGGATAGTACAAAACCCATACAATTATATTATTATAAGAAGCTCAATATATGTAACATACACGAATAAGTAAGCTCATTAATCAATTGCCATTTTTATATTACCTCTTAAAATATTGTTACACAATGGCCCCAAGGTAAAGTTGTTACTTTATCATTCATTATTTGACACTTATCATCATTCTTTGATTAAACTATTTTATTTATCTTTTGAGTAAAGATTTTATGATCTTTGATCATTTAATAACACACATATTATCTCTTAGGGTTTCGTTCTGCATTAAAAAGTTTTTGTTTTTTGTATGTTTTGTTTTTTGTATGTTTTGTTTTTTGTATGTTTTGTTTTTTTGTAATACATTTTTTAGCACCTTTAGCTTTTTTAATGTTAATTTTTTCATTTGGATTGATACTAAGGACTCTGATAAAATAGAAAAGTTCTTGAAATTAGCCGCAACATTTACTTGTTTTCTTTTATTCTCTATAGTTTTATCCAATAAAGTATTATTTTGTTTCTTAAAAAAATCTCTTTCAAAATCAGAGGCTGCATTTTGTCTCAGTTTAGTATTTAATGAAATATAAGATTCTAAGAAATTACTTTGTTGAAATCCTAGAATTCTGTGTATGTTTAATAACCAGTGATCGGAATAGGTAGAGCTATTTAGTTTCATTGACCGCAAACATTGATCCGACAGACTCTGATTTGACCTTATTGGATTGGACGTTTGGAGTTATTTTATTGGATACTGATTTGGTAAATTCTATTTTTAAGTAAAATATTGAATAAAACTAATGTATTAATCTTATTCTACCTTGACATATTAGTAAAATTAATTGTTTGGGCTTAGCGAAAAGCTTGTCCTAAGTCGAACCAATAAAAAACATTTTAAATACAAAAAGTAAAGTACAGTGTTATTCGCACAAAACGCAAAACCTTTTCTTGTTAGTTAAATTTTTTTTAATACTAATTTATTACAATCCAGTATTATCTTGACTATAAAGTATGTCACGCACGTGTCAAAATTAACTTAGAAACTTATTAATAGAATGTATTAATTAGCTATACGGTAAAGTGCAGGAGTCATAGACTAACATGTTTGCAGTTCGTGCACATATGAACTATCATTGAACTGTACTGAGTGTACTACTTGTGTTCGATTAACCGTACCCTCTCTTAGCGTAAATTAAAAACTTTTGATTGACTTTGCATTTTCAAACTTGCACTGGGAATATACATATACAGTGTGACCCGCGTTAAAGTGCAACCCCGAAAATGGGTGAAATTAGATCGAAAACTATCGACGAAAATGGGTCTAAAAAACTTCTAAAAAAAAAACTAATTTTTTTATACGCCACTGAACATTTGTTTCCCGAATTTTGACCTCTATGTACAAATAAATTTATTCCTCCCAAACTAGCTGGCCGATTTTGATGAAATAAACGACAAATCAATGCCAAGTATTTAGCGATGAGAAAAAAACAACAAAAAATGGCTTTCAACACTTAATTTTTTTAAATACTTGCGAAAAAAGTCACTATTTTTCACTGTTTTTTTCAATCAACTCAAATTTCTATGAAATAAACCCCTACATCTTGATTTGTTTTATAATTTATTATTATTCTTGACTGTATTAGCTTTCAAAAAAAAATAATCAAACATTGTATCTCTAAAAATACAGGAGTTACGAATTTTTAAAGTTCACTACTCAGAATGGGCAAATCCAGGTAGAGACCCTTTTTTTATTCCTTTGTTATACCGGTGGTCGGCTGCTATTGTGTTCAATGCTTGGGGAAAAGGGAAGGGGTATTGGTACAGTCCGGCAGTCGCCCGCGCTAGTCCGCTCCGATCACATCGCTGCTGCTGTACGTCAGCTGTTGTTCTCGCATTAAAGTTACAGTTTTTCGTTGAGTTTTCGTTATTGACTACTTGTTACGTTTTTGTTATTGACTGTTTGTTACGTTACTCGACTGTTTTCGAGGTTGTGCTGGGTTGAGATGCCGCGATTAAATGCATTCTCCCCGCGAGAAATCGCTGACATCCATTATTATTATGGAATGTATGGTGGACGCACAACAGTCGCTCGATCGGCATACGTAAATGCATTTCCGAACAGACTTGCACCGTCGGCAAGGAACTTCCAGGAAGTTCATCGGAAGCTCTCCGACATCGGACTTGGATTACAACACACAAGACGTGAACAAGAATCCATTGTAATCGACACAGCGATAGAAGAAGCGGTTTTAAGTACCGTTTTTGCCACTCCTACTATTAGTACGAGGGGTTTAGCTTTACTTCACGGCATATCACAAGCCTCAGCGTGGAGAATCTTGAAGAAAGAAGGTCTACATCCATATCATTATCAAAGAGTCCACGATTTGCACGGGGATATGGATTTCCAATCAAGGTGCGTTACGTCGATCTGGCTACAACGACAAATTCGTCACAATCCACAATTTTAAAAAAGATTTTATGGATGGATGAGTCGAAGTTCACCAGGAATGGCATCACGAACGCTAGGAATTTGCACGAGTGGACACATGATAATCCACATCTGAAGAGGGCCTCGTCATTCCAGGTGCAATTTTCAATAAATGTTTGGGCAGGTCTACTCGACGACATGTTGATAGGACCAGTAATTTTACCAGCGACATTAAATTCGAAACGATTCCTAACTTTATTAAGGGATGAGCTTCCCCGTCTGTTAGAGAATGTGCCGCTGGCATCGAGACAGGGCATGTACTTGCAAATGGACGGCTGCCCTGCTCACTACGGGCGCAATGTCCGTGAATTTTTAAATAATAATTATGCCAATCGCTGGATTGGGCGCGAAGGCCCAGTGGGCTGGCCAGCCCGCTCTCCTGATCTGACGCCGCTCGACTACTTTCTATGGGGCCACATGAAGCAAAAGGTGTACAGTGCACCTGTGAATTCAGAGGCTGAGCTTCATGACCGCATCATGAGGTGCGCTGAAGAATTGAAAAATGAACCGCAACTTATACGGAGGGCCACACAACACATATCATTACGCGTGGCAATGTGTTTGCAACAACGCGGAGCACATTTCGAAAACCTAATACTAAGTCAACAATAATTAATAATAAATCATTGTTTTTGATTAATTTTTGTTTTATTTCAACTGTCAACTAAAACGGAATAAGCTCATTGGAAGCTTATTTCGTTTTGTTATACACCCCAAGCATTAAATACAATAGCAGCTGGCCACCGGTATAACAAAGGAATAAAAAAAGGGTCTCTACCTGGATTTGCCCATTCTGAGTAGTGAACTTTAAAAATTCGTAACTCCTGTATTTTTAGAGATACAATGTTTGATTATTTTTTTTTTGAAAGCTAATACAGTCAAGAATAATAATAAATTATAAAACAAATCAAGATGTAGGGGTTTATTTCATAGAAATTTGAGTTGATTGAAAAAAACAGTGAAAAATAGTGACTTTTTTCGCAAGTATTTAAAAAAATTAAATGTTGAAAGCCATTTTTTGTTGTTTTTTTCTCATCGCTAAATACTTGGCATTGATTTGTCGTTTATTTCATCAAAATCGGCCAGCTAGTTTGGGAGGAATAAATTTATTTGTACATAGAGGTCAAAATTCGGGAAACAAATGTTCAGTGGCGTATAAAAAAATTAGTTTTTTCTTTAGAAGTTTTTTAGACCCATTTTCGTCGATAGTTTTCGATCTAATTTCACCCATTTTCGGGGTTGCACTTTAACGCGGATCACACTGTATATTTTACTAGTTTTGTTTTTCGAACACTAAGTGTCGATATGACTCTACTCAGCATTTCTAATTTAACGACATTTTGATTCAGGTGAAGTACTTCAACATGGCGTCAAGTTCTGTCAAGCCTGAAACAGTTCAGAAGTGGATACGTGACTATCCTGAACTGATGTTTGAAGCTGCCAGCTGTACTATTTACTGCGCCAAGTGTGAAAGCCATTTATCAGTAAAAAAATCTAATGTTAATCGACATATTGAAGGTGCTCAACATCGAGGAACATACAAACAGCCTCAAGAAGAATTTTATTTTGACCTTATTCAGTTTTTAATTCTTGGTAACATCCCCTGGTCGCAAATAAAAAATAATATATTCAAAGATTTTTTTCAAAAATACATGTGTGGTGTTTGTTACTGTAATTGCAATAACAAAAAAGTGCCTGACGAGTCGCTATTACGAAAGGTGTATTGCCTGTAAAATGCTTGAGGTGGTTAATGGCCAAACTATTTCAAATTTTGTAATAGTGTTTGGAAAATATTTGGCAAGACAACTTTGAAAGAAAAGTTGATAATGTGTTAATATTATGTACTGATAGTTTTGCATACATGATGGCTGCGGGCCGTAAATTTTTTTTTTCCTCCTTTAAAACATGTCACCTGTTTGGCACACGGGCTTCATCGCGTATCAGAACAGATACGGTTAGAGTACCATGATGTAGATATGCTAATATCCAACGTGAAAAAAATATTTTTAAAAGCTCCTCGCAGAATAAAAGTACTCAAAGATACGAATCCTAACTTACCTCTTCCCTCACAACCAGTGATAACTAGATGGGGCAGTTGGCTCGAAGCTGCATCGTATTATGCAAAATATTATGAAGAAATAATAAATGTTATTTCTAGATTAAACAGCCCTGATTCAATGGCAATACGTAATGCAAAAAATATTCTGGAAAAGGAAAATCTACGGAATTAATTAGTACATGTATATAGAAAATCATTATACGATTATATTATTTTCATTCAAAGAGTTGCAGGAACAAAATTTAGCATTAAGTGACTCGTTTTTGGCTTTTGATCAAGTCAGAGCTGCTTTAAATGAATGTAATTCTGATAGAATAAAAAACAAAATTGAAAAAGTTATGGATAGGAATCCTGACATTTACATCCGCAGAGAATATGAAGGAAAATTATCGAAAAATGATGTGAATGACGAAATTTTGTCATATAAATTCGCTTCACTAACATCAACAGATGTCGAACGCTCGTTTTCCACATATAAATGGGTGTTAAATGTAAAAAGAAACAGATTAAAATTAGATAATTTAGAAAAAATAATGATTATTTATTTTAACTCTGGTCATACTCAGTCTTCTAGTGAAGCTGAAGACGAACAAGACCAATGACATTTTTTGTTTAAATAAGTGAATTATTGTTGAAGCGTATTGATTATTTTAATTAAGATTTTATTGTAAATACATGTTATTCTATATGATAATAATAATAATAATAATAAGCCCCCCAAATCCAACCATACGTCCGAATCGACCATCAGATTCACGTGGGGGGCGGACACGCGACTTATATGTTACTGGCGCGGCCAACATGGCTCTGGAAACCCATTCACCATGGAGACACGTTCGAAAAGAAAATTGAGAGGACCGCTTCCCGGGGGCAATCGCCGGGGCACACCTGGAGCTGACGCTGGGTGTCACAGCATGCAAGCCGTCAGTGGTGAGGAGTTGAGCAGGCGGGCTCCCACCGGGTCACCCGAAGATACTTCAGCCGACCAAGACTATTCTGACAGACAGACTGACTTTATTACAAATAGCCCGATTGAGCCGTATAGCCCAAGCACCGTTTCATATACACCCTCATTGCAATCGTTACCTTCGTCAACTAATACATCACCACATACAGTTCATTTTAGTGATCCATTCACACCAGCCTTGGATGTTGCGCGGGAGGTAAATACCTTTTTACCCGCGTCCACCAAAGCAGGCAAAGCAAGGGTGCGCATGTCTTGGAGCAAGGATGTCAATATATTTATCATGCGTACCTATTATTATATTACGAAATTAGAGACTGATATGACAACCTATAGGAAGCGATTGCACGAACTATTCTCACGACAGTACCCACAAATCTCAGTTTCTGAACAGCGCGTGTCAGACCAAATGAGAACAATAGTTAGAAATAAGCGACTTTCACAGGACACCTTAGATCAACTAAAAGAAGAAGTACGTAGAAGCTTAGAAGAAGAAACGAGTGAAGATTACAACCTCATAAACACGTCACATAATACACATAACATTCCTCTTCAATCACTCCAGCAATCGCAGTCTACAGAACAATCCCATTCATTAAACCTAGAACACGTTTCAGCGACCACATTAGGCGCCAGCCCAAATACACAGACAGTAACATCAAACATATCACGTACACAGTACGAAACATTCACTCAACATGCATCCACTCAGACAAATCTCTCACCCGATTCCGTACCACAACTCACTCTAATCACACAGCCCAGTGAAACGACAGAAATAGACACAACTACACATGAATTAATTAATCAACTAGAAACAGCTCTTATCAAATACACAGGCACAGACCCTACAACACGTCCTAAGTTACCGAAATTGAGAGAAAATAAGAAACTTTATGGATTTATTGATATTTTTAACAAACACATACTGGATCGGTTTTATTATGTTGATTCCGATTTAGTTCCTATTCACACACTAATATATTGCAGTGCATACGTTATATGTCAAAATTTGGGATATAAAATACGAACACATAACCTAGGCAATCAAAAGAAAACACGAAAAAATAATAAACCTGCTTGGCAAATAAGACTCGAACTAGATATTAACAATTTAAGGGCAGATATTGGTAGATTGAGTCAATACATAAATAACAATAGATCAAGAAAGGTATTGAAAGCAGTTGAAACTATATTCAAAACAACAAAAGTACATAGTATACATGAACCAAATAATGTTAGGCCAATAGAATATTTAGACACGTTAAAGCAAAAATTAATTTTAAAATCACAACGATTAGCAAGATATTTAAAAGCGCTACAACGGAAGGAAGACAATAAACTTTTTACAATAAATGAGAAGAATTTTTACAGGTCATGCAGAGAAAATAAAATACAGAGTGAAAACAACAATATAATATGAAAAAAGTGAACTCAAAAACTACTGGGCCGATTTGTGGGAAAAACGAAACAATCATAACGAGGATGCAATATGGATTGATGAAGAAAGAAATAGAATGATTCATATAGATGATATGGAATTAATGGATATCACGCCAGAAGATGTAGCAATTGCCACTAGAAAAATGAAAAATTGGAAGGCAGCCGGCATAGATAACGTTCACAACTTTTGGTATAAAAAGCTTTTCACATTACATCACATACTAGCTAAAAACATCACAGAACTTATTGCAGGCGAACAACCGTTACCTCAATTTATTACAAAAGGAATCACTTATATGCTCCCTAAAAGTAGTGATACATCAAACCCCTTTCAATACCGCCCCATTACATGCCTCCCAACAATCTACAAACTTATCACTTCACTCATTACACGAAACATCAATAGTCACCTCCATAGAAACAATATATTGTCAGAAGAACAGAAAGGATGTAGGCGAAATCATAGAGGATGTAAAGAACAACTTGTAATAGACTCTACCATTCTAAAATGTGCTCATAACCAAAAGAGAAACTTATTTATATCATACATAGATTACAAGAAAGCATTCGATAGCGTGCCGCATTCTTGGTTACTTAAAATCTTACAGGTATACAAAATAAACCCCACCATCATTAACTTCTTGAAGAATGCTATGTCAGAATGGAGAACGACTTTACACCTTAATAATGGTACAGAGTCTATTACAACAGATGAAATTTATATTAGAAATGGCATTTTCCAGGGAGACTCTCTCAGTCCGCTATGGTTTTGCCTTGCCCTGAATCCATTATCTCACCTTCTTAACAGGACTGCAAATGGTTACAAATTAAATTCAGATACAGCCATCACACATCTCATGTATATGGATGACATCAAATTATTTGCTAAGTCCCAGAAATGCTTAAAATCTCTTATAGAAATAACCGCCCTGTACAGTAGAGATATAAACATGTCATTTGGCCTAGATAAATGTCGCACAATACACATTCAGAAAGGTAAAATAGTTAGTAACGTTGATCATGTAGACGAACCTGATACATTTGAATTCATGGGACCGACAGATACTTATAAATATCTAGGTATTCACCAGTCTAACATAATTGACCACAGTAAAATAAAGAAAGATCTATGTTTAAATTTCACTAAAAGATTGAATTCAATATGCAAAAAACAATTATATTCAAAAAATCTCTTTAAAGCTATTAATACATTTGCAATACCTGTGTTGACATTTTCGTTTGGTGTAGTTAAATGGACACGCACAGATATCCGTAATTTAGAAATTAAAGTTAGGACCACATTAACCAAACACAAATACCTACACCCCAAGTCAGCTATCGAAAGAATTTCTGCGAAGAGAGAAAAAGGAGGAAGGGGACTCATAGACCTAAATGTGCTATGGGAAGGGCAAATACAAAACCTGCGAGATTTTTTCTTCAACAAAATTACCACTAGCAGTATTCATTCAGCAATAGTTGATACCGATAAAAATTATACTCCACTAAATTTATCCAATAGAAACATTGCTTATAAAACTCCACAGATTCATGTCACTGACAAGATCAATAAATGGCGTTCCAAAGAACTGCATGGAAGACATCTACATGATCTAGAACAGCCACACGTCGATATAGACGCCTCAAATGCTTGGTTGAAATTAGGTTCACTGTTTCCAGAGACCGAGGGCTTTATGATTTCCATACAAGACCAGGTCATAAATACAAAAAATTACAAAAAACATATACTTAAAGATCCAACCGTTCAGAATGATAAATGCAGGAAATGTCACCGCGCCTCCGAAACTATTCAACATATCACCAGTGCCTGTCCAAACTTAGCTCAAACCGATTATACCCACAGACACAATCAAGTTACCCATATTATTCACCAGAAGTTAGCTATAAAACATAACCTTTTACCACCTAAAGTTGTACCCTATTATCAATATAATCCCAAACCGGTGCTGGAGAATCAATATCACAAAATATATTACGACAGAGCAATACTAACTGATAAAACGATACACAACAATAGGCCGGATATAACCATGATAGATAAACAAAATAAACATGCATACATTATAGACATAGCAGTCCCTAACACTCACAACCTACAAAAGACAATCACTGAAAAATAAATAAATACACAGATTTAAAAGAGGAAATAATTAGAATCTGGAAGATGGACAAAGTATATATTGTGCCTCTGGTGCTTTCTAGCACCGGTATAATACCGACACACCTTCTTCATTTCCTACAACAACTTGAATTGCCAACGAATACATACATAACCATGCAAAAAAGCGCCATACTAAACACGTGTAGAATAGTTCGCAAATTTTTACAAGAAGATGCAAATATTGAACCAAACCCCCTAAATGAATCTCACTTGGCCTAGGCCCGTGGTTTCATTAGACTACCGGCATTCCTAAAATGCTGAGAAAAACAAAAAATCGATCATAATAATAATAATATTCTACAACTTACACACAACACCATCTAGCCCAAACTAAGCAGAGCTTGTACTATGGGTACTAGACAATGGATAAACATACATATATACAATTTTTTTTTGTAAATACATACATATTATACATAGAAACACCCAGACCAAGACAAACATCCATATTCATGCACACAAATGTTTGACTTGTGCGGGAATCGAACCCGCGACCTTAGGCGTAGCAGTCGGTTACACTAACCACTACGCCATCGAGGCCGTAATGGTAATGTTTTGATTTTCTGAGGAACAAATAATTTGTATGGTAATATGTTTTTGTACAACTTCAGAATAAAATGTTCAAATGATTGTTGATTCTTGCATAAGAAATTGTTACGTAAAAAAATATATGTGGTTTAATTAATCAAGTTTATCTATTTATTATACTATTGTAGGGACACATTGTATTATCATGCTGACCATGCTATTATTACTTCAAGTTAGTGAGTTAGCGTACAGCCAGAGCAGTCATTTGTCACACCGAGCCGTAGACGCACGTAGGCGAATATATTACCTACTGCGCAATACCATCTTTTATTCTATATCCCATACGCTGAGTAGTGACACGTTAGTACAGTAAATAAGTAGTAACTCTAACATAGGTGACCCCGGTGAACGATTATAGTGTATCTGGTGATTTTAGAGAGTTTATTTACGGTTCGTGTGTTCGTCGTGACTCATATTATATCGCAAGATGTTTCCCACGCAAGCGGTATCCGTGCCTGCGCAGCCCATAGATCCCGTGAAATCAGTGGCTATCAGCGTAGATAACACCTTGGCCTCTGTGACGGTGGTCAAGGATTCCTGAGTTCTGGGTAGATAAACTACGCCTATGGATTTTTCAGTTCGAAGCCACAGTGTTTTCACAGAAACTCAGTGACGCGGCCAAACAGAACCTAGTTGTCACGAAGTTAAGCAAGAGCGCAATTGAACAGGTCAGCGACTTGCTATTGAATCCACCAGCAGATAACAGGTATGGCAGCTTAAAGGAAAGGCTTTTGCAGGTGTTTGAGGAGAGCGAGGCTCGTCAGTTCCAAGAATTGCTTGGCGAAATGGAACTTGGAAGTCAAAAGCCTTCGCAATTATTACGGCGCATGCGAGACCTAGCCCGTAATAAGATTCCAGACGAAACACTAAGGATCATGTTGTCGGGACACCTACCATCATCGGTAAGAGCGGTGTTAGCTGTTGCCGAGGTTAAAGATTTAGAGAGTTTAGCCATAGTAGCCGATAAAATAATGGAAACGACTCGGTCGATCGATGTGGCTGAACTGTCTGTTTCTAGTTCCACGTGGCAGTCGGATGTTGTGTCCCAGATAGATAAGCTGACCCAAGAAGTGCAAAAGCTGAGCCGTAAGAGCAGAGCGGCACAAAAGAGTTATAGGAAGAATGACTGGAACTCTAGACGGTGCGATAGAAGTAAGTCCAGAGACGGCCGTAGCCGTAATAACCCGGACTGGTTATGCTTTTACCATTTCCGTTATGGTAATAAAGCGACGAAATGCATTGACCCATGCAACTGGGACAAAAAGAAAAAGCGGAAAACTAGAGATGGTGCAGTCTGCGGCGGATGACTACACCAGTTTCGCGAATCACCGCCTATGCGTAACCGACCGCAAAAGTGGTTACAATTTCTTAGTGGATACGGGTGCGAACATATCAGTGTTACCTAAAAGTGTAGTTAAGGTGAACAAGTGTAACAAAACTAGTAGTAATTATAAACTTTACACCACAAATGGAACGATTATTGAAACATACGGAACGTGTACCTTAACCGTAAATTTCAATTAAAGACGTCCTTTCAGATGGACATTTATCATTGCGGATGTCAAACAACCTATACTAGGTGCCGACTTTCTTAAATTCCACAAACTCGTGGTAGATTTAAGTGCGCGTAAGTTAATAGACCAAGTGACCAACCTTAATGTGTTAGCCTCTATAGTAGTAAGTGACAATTCAACGGCAATTCAGACTTTAGACAATAATAACGCGTGGCATGAATTACCGCGTGAGTACCCTAATATAACTAAGCCTGTGTGTTATAGTGAATCACCGAAACATAGTGTATTACATTACATTGAGTCCTCGGGAGCACCAGTTTACGCTAAGGCTAGGCCATTGCCGCAGGATAGATACGCGCGGGTTAAAGAAGAGTTTAGGGTAATGACCGAGCTCGGTATATGTAGGCCATCTAAGAGTGCATGGGCCAGTCCATTACACGTGGTGCCGAAGAAAAATGGTGACCTACAGCCTTGTGGGGACTATAGGCGTCTGAATGCAATCACTAAGCCCGATCGCTACCCTATACCACTTCTGAAGGATTTTACGTATTTAATGGCGGGGAAAACTTTATTTTCTAGACTAGATTTAAACAGAGCTTTCCATTTTATACCTGTTGCGCCCGAGGACATTGAGAAAACAGCCATCATAACACCCTTTCGATTGTTTGAGTTCCCACGTATGACCTTTGGGTTGAGAAACGCAGCTCAAACATTCCAAAGATTTATGGATACGGTAGTGCTTAGTGGTCTTGATTTCGTATATTGCTTTATTGACGATTTCATCTTAATGTCAAATGACCTTGACTCTCATAAGGAGCGTTTGAAGACCGTTTTATCAAGATTCAATGAGTACGGTATCACTATTAATGTTAGTAAGTGTATATTCGGTGTAGATAAGTTAGATTTCCTAGGTTACTGTTGCTAGTAGTTGCTAGGTTGCTGCGCTAACTCCGGTGTCGCTACGCAAGGCTACACGTAAGCCCAGTAAAACAACGAGTAGCTCCTGGACCCATGATGTGTCGCAATTTAGACGTGCCATAAGAGCCACTTTAAGTACTCTATGCCAGCGTTCTATCATGCCGTTACTTTCCGGATGGTAAGGTGTTGTTCTAATTTTATCGATCCCTAAGTATTTCATTAGTTGACTAAATAGAGTGCTCTCAAACTGCCTGCCCTGTTCGCTGGTAAGCTTAACAGGACAGCCAAAACGAGCTATCCAACCATTGAACACAATTTCAGCTACAGTTTCCGCCGAAATATCGCGGGATGGAAATGCCTCAGGCCATCCGGTAAAACGATCTATCATAGTTATACAGTACCTGTATCCATCTGATGTTATGGGTAACGGCCCAACAATGTCAATATGCACTTGTTCAAATCTATCAACCCTAGGGAACGTACCGAGTTGCGATTTATTGTGCCTGTTTACTTTAACACGTTGACATTGATCACATGATTTGGTCCATACGCCTACATCTTTATTCATGTTAGGCCAGAAAAATCTTTGTGACACCATTTTCCTACTAACACGTATTCCGGGGTGGCTTAATTGATGTACAGAATCAAAAGCTATCCGCCTGAAACGTTCTGGTAGATAAGGTCTTGCATTCTCAGTAGAGATTTCGCAATATACAGGTCTGTCACAGAATGGTAAGCGCATTTGTTTGAAACGCAAACTACTTTTCTCCGCTTCCTGTAATGCTTGCGCAATGTAACCGTCGTCAAACTGTCGCAATGCTAATTCTCGAAATCTATCGCCGTTGGACATGTTATTGTTTCAACGCGCGATAAAGTGTCGCTTACAACATTCGCCTCGCCGGAAATATATTATTAGAGAGTAAACAAATGCTGCCGTTAACTGAAAATTAATAATTAAGTTTCATTAGCAGCACACAATGTCATATTTGTAAAAATAAGTTTTCATGTAATGATAGTATTGTTACAAGACCATGATCATTTTACTGGCAAATATAGAGGAGCTGCCCATAATACATGCAATTTAAATGCTAAACAATGTACTTTTATATAAATAGTTTTTTACAACTTATCCGGCTATGATTGACATTTATTCATTAAAGAACTTTCAAATTTAAGTGGGCGAATTCATATCATACCGAGAAACAAATAAAATATATTTCTTTCATAAGATTTATTAACAGTTAATTCAACAAATGCAGTACAATTGAAGTTTATTGATTCATTTAATTTTAAGCTCTAGTATAGAGAAATTAGTTACTACTTTGAATCCAAAGGATGGAGTGACAAGCGAAACGTCTCTCATAATTTTTTACACAATATAAACTCGATGACACTGTGCTAGAAGAAGTTCGTGAGGTTCGGGATTTAGGAGTGATAATTGATAGTGAGCTTAAATTTTCCATACATATTAATAAAATTGTAACTAAGGCGGCGCAGATGCTTGGGTTCTTAAAACGTAACACCCAAGGTTTCAAATTCAACCAGATCAAAATTATATTATTTAACACACTGGTACGCAGTAATCTTGAATACGCTTGCACTGTATGGAATCCATATTACTCAATACATTCGCAACGAATTGAGAGAATCCAAACGGCGTTCACTAGATATTTGGCTTATCACTCCACTGGATTCTCACACAAACATCCATACAAGAGCAGATTAAAGAAATTCAATATGTTAACTCTCCACGACCGACGTTCATACTTGGACCAATGCTTTTTTCATAAAGTTATAAATGGAAAAACTCAATGTACAGTACGCGTCAAAGTAAAGGTACCCCCCAGTAAGACTTAAGGGCCCCACAGATTAACAGTTCGCCGGACGATATCAGTCTGTCAGTTAATCGCAATAGGTCACACACTAACAGTTCCGTTTAAGATTTCGGACTGACGACTAATACGAACTGAGAGTGTGTGATCGCTTGACGATTCCGATTAGCGTCGTTAGATGTCGGCCGGACAGTCCATGGCCTTGAGGCCAAATAAACACACATTAGCAGGTAGTTGGCCGGCGGCCTGTCGACCGGCATCTCGTGTCAGTCGAGCACCTTCAGTTTAATGTTTTTTGATTTGTTTAATTTCTTTCGACAAAATGGACAACAAACCTCAATTTGTGTCTACTTTTATAGAAATATATAGAAGTTTTCCATGTTTATGGAAGGTGAAAGATGATTCTTATCACAATAAACGATTGAAAGATGACGCTTACAACAAATTGTTAGCATTTTATCAAACCATAATACCTTCAGCCACAATTGATATTGTGAAAAGAAAAATTAATAACCTTAGAAGCACATTTAGAAAAGAACTAAAGAAGGTAAGTAAATATAAATTTATTCTCTTTTACGACTCTTTTTGGTAGGTAGTTACTCAAGGTAGGTATCGATACAGTAGCCATCAATAGAACTTGTACCTACCTAAATAATGTAAACAAACAAACGTTTCATACAATCGACGCAAGCGGTTCTATTGGTGGCTACCTACTAAAATTCTGTGATATGCCTTGATCACACGTACCGAGCAAACGGGCGAGACAGTGCTCTCAGCCGAGTATTCGGTAGGCACTCGGCGCTGTTTAATTGTTTATACATACCGAATACACGGCCGAGAGCACTGTCTCGCCCGTTTGCTTGGTACGTGTGATCAAGGCAATAGGTCTACTTTCGATCTATCCGAATTCGATCGATCGCTACTATCGAATGGTAAAATTGATTTAATGCAGTTCGTAATCGTTTTGTCAAGAACTTTGAATAAAATGTTATTAATTATCCATCTACTTTCAGGTTAAAACTCAAAAATCAGGGTCGTCTGCTGATGATAACTACGTGTCAAATTTATGGTATTTTGACCTTTTGATGTTCACAGCAGATCAAGAAATGCCAAGAAATAGTATTTCAAGTGAAAGTATTGTGGATATAGATCAGAATGAAACAGTACGTTTGTATATTTATTTTTATTTAACTAACGAAATTATTTTGAAACGATACAGCTCCATCTCGCAGAAAATAGTCTTTATATTTTTCGCGGTTTAATTTTGCATTTTCACAAACATTTCTGATATACCCCTGTTGTAAACCGTTTAGGGGACTATCTTCATTTAAATCTCCATTTATAACCCTACCATAATCTAAATCTTCTGTGATCAATGCTCGAGTAGGTAAATAATTACCTTTCTCTATTTTCTTCAAAAAGTTGTGAAGACAACATGTAGCTAAAACAATGTAGTCAATTTTTTCTGGTTTCATATTAATTTCAGTGTGAAAAACTCTAAATCGACTGGATAATATGCCAAAAGCGTTTTCTACTGTGCGACGAGCTCTGCACAATCGATAGTTAAAGATACGCTGTTCTCGAGTCAAATTTCTTTGTGGATATGGTTTTATTACATTTTCATGTAACGCAAAAGCGTCATCGGCCACACAAATACAAAGTTCATATTGTTTTTATTCATACTATTTGGCGGTAGATTTAATTGCTTGGTTATCAACTTGTTATAAAACGTAGTAGACTCGATAACTCCTCCATCTGATACTCTTCCATTGCATCCGAAATCAACATATATAAATTCATAGTCTGCATTCACAATTGCCATTAGTACAATACTAAAATAATGTTTATAATTGTAATAGTAAGATCCGCTGTTAGCTGGTTTCCGGATTCTAATGTGCTTTCCATCAATGGCACCACCACAATTAGGAAAATGCCATCGATTTTCAAAACTCTTTGCAATCTCTTTCCATTCTTCTATAGATGATGGTAACTGGAACAAAAATAAAAACAATGTATTATTGTTACAGTTTTTCGAAGATGATAATTTGCCGCGGTACTCGCCACTAACATCACATTCCCCACTATCATCACACTCGCCCTTGCCATCACACTCGCCCTTGCCCTCACACTCGCCCTTGCCCACACACTCGCCCTTGCCCACACACTCGCCCTTGCCCTCACACTCGTCGACCCAAATACGTGAAACAACGCCGTCAGCGTCGTCCAAAAAATCATCAGTAAATAAAAGGACACGTACATTAATTAATGAAGCTTACAAAGCCTTAAAAGAAGATGATGAATATGATGGTATAGGGTTGAATGTGGCATGTAAGTTGCGACGTATGAATGAAGACCAAAGGTTATACGCAGAATCATTAATTAATAAAGTATTATTGTATGGTATCAAACAAAAGTTGCAAGAAGAAACTAATTTTACTGGTCTTGTGTCCACACAGCTCCAAATTGCAGATACAGTTCCCTCATCACAGTCACCAACGGCAGCTCGAATATCTTCACTCCCAAGACCTACTATTTCAAACAGAGAACAAGCAATAATCTCGTCTTTTTCTCAATCTATATTACAAGAGTCTTCTGAGGAACTTCGAACTATTCCCATTAACGATTGCCAACAGCCGTCACAGACAGCCATGATTAATCCTGACGATTACAATGAATCTGGAGAATTGTCGCAGTTTATTATTTTAAAAAATTTGGAATAGTAGATACTTATCTATTAGTTACTAGTTTTTATATTTTTTTATTATAACTACCTAACTAAAATAAAATAAAATTTAAATAAATGTTTTCTTACCTTCATAAATACACCTTTCAGCAAAAAATATATATATTTTGAAGTTTCAGGTATGATTACTCCAAGGGACTGAGGTGAAATTCTTGTAGGAAATTTTAAATCTTCAAAACTTTGTCCAGTTGCCAAATACCGTAAAGTTACTATTAACCTTTCTTCTGCACTTATAGATGGGCGCATTTTTGTATTCATTTTACTGATGTACGGTTTAACTATTGTTAATAAGATATTAAAAGTTTCAAAAGTCATACGCAAGTAATTAAATAGATCTTCCCGATGCGACTGCCTTAGTTCACGTACCAATGTCATGTGCGATCTAGATTCTCTTTGTTGAAGCCACTTTTTCATCCAATATCTCCTTTCTGACGATGAAAGTAAATGAAGTAGCAAAAGAGCAAATCGTTTTTTACGAAACATAATGATTATGCTAAAAACTGACTACTACGCGCTACAGTGCTGCTGCGTTGCGAACGACTACCGCCTGTTAGTGTGTGGACGCTCACACCGGTATCAGACCATTGCCGATGCGCGTTGCTACGATGGGAAACTGCGGACTCCCAACTGCTAGTGTGTAGTCGCAGAGGTTGTGCCAGGCCATTGCCGGCAGGCAATAATCGCTTTAGTGTTTAGACGTTATTAGCCTAGGACGACAGGCCGCCCGATAGGACCAGAAACTGCTGGCGGACTGTTAATCTGTGGGGCCCTTTAAAGAATATCGGCCGAGCGAGAACGGCGCGGCGCGGCACCGCGTCGACGACGCTCGAGTAGGCTCGCCACGTGACTCACGCGTCGATCAATGCCCTCCCCCTGCCGCCTCGCTCGCGCCTCTCCCCGCACCCATCTGTGCTCGAGCATTAAATAATTCCACACAAATATTGTTTCTTGTTTTTGTATGATTTAACAACTATTTACTTACATATTTCGGCTTCTAGCTGAACATATTAAGAATAACATACAAAAAGACGTCTCGCAGCCAGGATTCGATCTTCGAACCATGCGCGCAATGTTTCCTATTCCGAGCCTCAAACCATTAGGCTACCGGTATACCTACGTTTGGTGACAAAAATTGGAATAGCATTCCGCCTTTTATTGAATAAAATTGATAATAAGTCTAATTACCTAAGCATTAAGGTTTAATTTGGAATTTCCACAATGCGTGATAATAGTTTTATTCTAAACTTGCACTTTAGATTGTTTTTTCAAAAATATTATGTTACAAAAATTACACACGGAAATTCTGTCTTGTTTGTAAAAAAAATATTAGTAATAATTAACAAAACTGAACAAATTAATAAAAAGAAAAAAAAACACATTAAAAAAGTAATAAAAAAAACTTATACCTTAAAAAATATAAAGGATTTTTTTAAATCATTAGAAAATAGCGATAAAATAACTAAAAAACTAATGATAAAAAATCACAAAAAGTTAAAAACTAACAAAAAGAAAAATTGTTGGAAGGATTCGAACCAGGTGACTCAGATTTAAGAAGCGAAAGTATAATACACGACCAGTATGCAGATTGCTAACTACGTCGAATAACGTAAGTAGTTTTGAGATTAAACTACAATAAAGACTAAGACTGTAATTTGCTAAACTTGTGATTGAGGGTAACTTTATAATAATTACTCTTCAAATCGTTTCGATTCTTACCGAGTCACTTGCGTGTCATCGTCGTAACATTATTCAGTTTATTAAGTGTCGAGTAATATTTACTTTATTAACCGTTAAAATGGTTCGATTAACAGCTTTTTTAAAAGCTAAAATTGTTGTTCTGTATGAACAGCAACATAGCATAAAGAAAATAGCACGAGATATGGGCATAACGGTAAGATTGACGTTTCACACATATCATCTTATATTTATTGTTAAATATAACTTTGACTTTTAATGTTTTTAATAATCATCACTTTCATTACAGAGAAAAACAGTTCGTAGATGGATAGAGAGATATCAAGCGACGGATGATGTGAAATGTAATCGCCAAGGTCCTCGCCCCCTTGCTTTTACCAATGAATCGGAGCGGCACCGTAGTATTGTGGAAGCTCACTCACTGGACCCTTTCAAAACTACGCGTTCTAGTGCTGAAACTTTTGGAGTGTCGCTTAGCACTGTTCGACGACATTTGCATGCTGCGAATATCCATAATTATAAGCCAGCTAGAAAAATTAAGCTGACGGACGCTCACCGCACCAAAAGAGTCGAATTTGCCAATCGATACCTAAATTTCGATTGGGAAAACGAAATCGTCATATTTACGGACGAAAAATGCTTCAAGTCGGATAAGGATGGGCGAAAAATTTTATGGAGAAGAAGTGGGGAGAGGTTCAACCCTAAAAACGTATTAGATTTGAGAACAAGCGGGCGGTTAACACTAGGTAAATATAAAATAATAAATTATCATTTTAATTGAAATTATGCTTATACTTGTAATTTTTATTGTTGACATTTACTTGGATTACGTATTGCAATAGATTTTTATAAAGTTTATTGTTTTAGGTTATTGGGGATGGATGTCATCTATGGGCCCAGGCGAGCTGGTAGAAATAGGCGGTCGCATGAACAGTGAGCGATATTTGGAAGTGTTGAGGGACGTAATGCTACCGTCAGTGCGGGTCGCATACTCAGAAGGCCAAATTTACTTGGTTCAAGACAATTCTGCAGTGCATCGGTCACGAATCGTGCAAGATTGGCTAAAGGCCCAATCCGACATAACGGTATTTGAGTGGCCGGCTAAAAGCCCGGACCTAAATCCAATAGAAAACTTGTGGGGTCAGATGGTTTTGAATTGGGACTCCAGCGAAATAAAAACAAAAATAAATTTAGATAGTGAGGTAAATCGAACTTGGGAATTCATTCGTAAGAGTGATATGTGTTCCAAAATGGTCTCAAGCATGAAAAGTCGACTACAACAAGTTATAGATAGTGACGGCTATCCTCTCCGGTATTGAATAGCAAATTATTGAGCCGCTTATTCAGGTAACTCTCTAATAAGCAAGTGTAAATATTTTATAATATTCTAATTTTTGTGTAGTCATTGATTCATAATTTCTTATTCAAAAATAAACAACTTTTATTAATATAAATCCAAATTGCTCTTGTTTACAATCGTGCACCATCTGACCATCTGACCTCACATTATCTAATGTTGTGTTAAAGGGTTATTAGAAAATTTGATCTAAGAGAAAGATATATATTGCTATATTTTAAATTAGCATGTTGGTTCTTCCTCTATGATTCATATGCGCAAATGACAACACTTATCATTTTATTCAGGCGTTATTTTAAAACTATAAAGAATGCAATAAATTATAAGTAATGTTTTTGAAAAACGTTTTATTAATAAATTTAGTTCAGTGAATATTCTAAGTAAGTCACCCTAATTTAACACTGACAATTTAGATAGAAATCAGTATTCTGTATATAAATGTGTGGTTCAAGAAGTAAATGAATATTGTTATATGACATGCCTATCTTTATTTAAAAACCTCATACCCACTTTATCATATAGTTTCTATAACAATTATGAAAGACGAATTTTACTTTTCATTTTAATTGTTTTCTAGTTTTATAGAAAACAATAAAAAATAAAGCAAAAATAAAAACAAAAGGTAATTAAACAACAAAAATTAAAAGAAAAAAACATCGTCCCTACAAGATTTGATCCTGCGACCCTCGTCGTATCAAGTGGATACGGTAGCCACTAGACCAACTCAACTCTTATCTGGTTATCTAAAAAACTTAAATAGATTCAATTACTGCCAAGGGGGGTATCCGTTTCTTTGCAGCCGTCTGTACATACCTTCTTGATAAAATTTCAATTAAGGTACCCCATAACTATCCTAGGCATAGGATCAATAAAATTTTCAATACAACAACCGCTAAAACAAATCTAGGTTTACAATCACCAGTAAATAGGCTTATTAACGGATACCATTCACTCGTCACACAAATACATGGTCTAGATATTTTTTACGATAGTTTCCACAGTTTTCGAAACAAAATATTACAGTATAAGAACATGTCCGGATATTGAAAATTTTTGTTGTTTTTGAATTTCAATTATTTCAGTTAAGTATTTTTGTATTATTTCATCGTGTGTATATTTTATTTTTTTAAACCTGTTTTGTATTTTTTTCTTGTTTTGTTTTCATTGATTTATAGCTAATTAATAAAAACTCAACCAACATAAAATTATTATAGAGTGCTATGTACGCCGTTATTGTCATGTACATTAGGCATTAAACCATTAAACTGCTGTATTATAACAATTTATAATGTATATGATGTGGCTGTACTTTAATAAATAAATAATTCAAAAACTTCATTTACTTCCTGTCTCAGGTAAAATGGTTTGTATTTCCGAGCATTCATGATGGTGTAACTTCTCTTCAGTGTCAAAATAAATAAAACATTCATCACTGTGTTTGGTTAGTTGTTTATGCACAAGTTTCTCAAAACTTTTTATTAAACAAAAATGGCTTTTCCTATTTTTGGTTAGATAAAGCAAATTAATGTGGTATAAACGACGTGATGTTGTTTTATACAAGAGACTTGTAACTGTGTCATTAGTATCCAAACCATAAATATTAATACTGATATCGAGATTATTTATTTCAAAGCGCTTAATATCCTTGAAACTGGGAGGAAAATTCATGTCAGAAATATTCAGTACGGCAGAATAATGCGGATATAAAGAAGTTATGTTTGGATTAATCTTTGATGGAAATATATCAGCTATTATACACCAAAGAAAAGAATTTCGATCATAATTTTTTATATTTCAACATGATTTAGTATTGGAAATACGTTGAGGCAATTGTAAATAAGAACCACCTCGAAAAAGATTATATTTTACGACATTAATTTACAAATGACTGAGCGACTCAATTGTCCAGCCTGACTCAGAGAGTTGAAATTCAGTACATTTACAAATAAGTTTATCACAAAATAATTGACATAGGTCTGAGATATTTGTGTTGTGCAATGCTATAATAATAATAATAATAAAATTTGGCAAAAACTTATTGATTCATAATATTACGTACATGAATGTCAATATTCCGATGAACATCTAATCAGCTAAAAATGTCAAGATTTTTCATTCATTCGTTAAAATTATCAACGAGCTTTACAAAGATAATATGTACATATAAATCAGTACGAATGCATCGCTGCACCCGAGCCGCGCTGAGCGCGTTGAACGAACTTGAAAATGTTGTTTATCATGTCATCCAAGTAGAAACGATAGTGCTCCATTGTTACTACGCTATCGTAATACTACGATGCATCGATGAATGAAATAATATTAAATTTCTAATGCCAACCGCTCGAATCGCAGATCATGTTAGTAGTGTGTTATTGGAGCGCTAGTAATGCAGAAGCTCCAATAATACACTGCTGACGTATGTACCGACGGGGCTACAGCAATGGTAGGAAAGATAAAAGGCACGGTATCAAAAATAAAACTTATTGTACCGGGATGTAAAAGCAGTCGTTATGCGCTTGTAGTAAAAAAATGCCAACTGATTTGAAGAAAGTCCTTGATGAAGCTGTTAAGATCGTCAATTACGTGAAAAGTCGTCCCCTCCAGTCAAGATTGTTCAAAAAGGTGTGTGGAGAAATGGGAAGTCAATACGAATCACTCCACTTGCATACCGAAATCCGATGACTTTCAAGAGGCAAAATTCTAGCCAGGTTATATGAACTTCGTGACGAGCTAAAGGTATTCGCAATGAGGTAAATGAAGTCTGAGGCTCCTAATATTTTTAGTGTTTTGCATGATGAACAATGGCTCATAAAATTAGCGCAACATGCCGAAATTTTTGGAATGAAATAACTACACTTTTGCAGGGAAAATCAACTACATTTATGGCGAGAGATAAATTAACAGCCTTTCAAAGAAAATTAAATTTCTGGATTGCCTATGTGGAAAAGGACAACACTAAATGGTTTCCGCTTATGTATAACTTTCTACAAGAAAACGCGTTGGAATTACCAAATGAAAGTAAAACTATTATAACTAAACATTTGGTTAATCTCCTGAAATCTTTGTCCGATTACTTTCCTGAAAATTATATTGATATTGAATGGGTGCAAAATCCATTTATTATAAAAAGTCAACCAGCGGTGCTGACCGTCCTGGATTATGAAGCATTCATAGATCTTTAAAGTTCATCCACGTAGTTGACACACATACACTCGGCGTCAAAAAAATCGCACTTCTCTGAAAATAAGTTATAAAGCCTAATAATTTGCAAACCAGTACGTTTACCCCAAACAATGTTAATATTAATTGAAAGTACATTTAATTAGCTTTTATTAAACAACAACGTAATGAATAAATTCCTTAAACAACCGCATGTACTGCATGTTGAAGAAAATGATATCCAAATACTCGTTACATAGACCACAACTTGCCGCACTTTCATGGGCTATAAAAAGGGCAGTAAGCATCAAAATTAGGTCATTCGACATCCAGACGTTGTAGAGAACACATGAAAATACAGAACACAAGAAAACAGCCCTACAAAATGGATACCACTGCAGATCAAGCCGCTCAAGTGATAGCACTACTGCAAACAGGGATGCGACAGTGTGATGTTGCTCGACAACTGAACTTGAGCCGTTTTGCCATTCGTCGAGTGCTCCAACGGTTTCCAGAGACTGGGGGCTACACCCGGAGACAAGGATCAGGAAGACGGCGCTGTACATCTGAGAGAGATGACCGTTTCATTGTGACGACGTCATTGCGGAACCGTTTCTCCAATGCTGTTGAGCTGCAACAGCAGCTCCGTGGGGCTCGTAGAACCGCAGTGAGCACATCTACGATTAGAAGAAGGCTGCGAGAAAGGAGTATTGCGGCCAGAAGACCAGCCAAGGGCCCGAAATTAACGCCACAGCATCGTAGAAAGCGATTACAGTTCGCTCGAGAACATCTCAACTGGGATCTTGAACAATGGAGGACCGTACTCTTCTCAGATGAGACGAGAGTATGTCTCTTCGTTAACGATAGGCGAAGGAGAGTGTACAGAAGGCGAAACGAACGGTTTTCTGAAGCTTGCTTGGAGGAGACAGTGGAATATGGAGGGGGATCTTGCATGTTCTGGGGCGGAATTTCAGTCGACGGCAAGACGGAACTCGTTTGCATATCCCGGACTGGAGGTGCTCGTGGTCAGGGATCACTAACCGCTCATCGGTACATAACCGAGGTGCTGGACATGCATGTAGTCCCATATGCAGGATATGTTGGGGATGGGTTCACTTTAATGCACGACAATGCTCGTTCCCATACCGCAGTAATCGTGCAGGATTATCTACACGAGGTTGGGATTCCAGTTTTGCAGTGGCCAGCGAGAAGCCCAGACCTGAATCCAATAGAGCATCTCTGGGATGAACTAAAACGACGAGTACGGTTACGTGATCCTGCCCCAGCAACTCTACAAGACCTCCATGATGCTGTAATTGAAGAATGGAATAGGATTCCTCAAGATAGTGTGGTACGGCTGATTGGGTCTATGCAAGAACGAATGGAAGCTGTTATTAGAGCAAGGGGGGGTTGCACTAGGTTTTAAGTAGCATTTTTTATTAATTTCTTTTGTTGTTTTGTAATTTTAATGCCTGTTTTTGTTTGAATATTTTTTCCTAATAAAGATAATTTTTTCACTTGACACATGCACCTTGTTTTTTTTTAAACGATTGTAATTGAATACATATTTCTGTATTTTACTGTTACTATACCTACCAACCTTTCAAATAAATAGCATAAAACAACCATACAAAGGATTAAACGCGACATAAACCGAATTGAATTAAATTTTTGCAAAGGTGCGATTTTTTTGACGCCGAGTGTAGTTGAATCTGTATCTCTGAATGAGTTTTGGGTTGGTGTTAGGAGTGAATACCCTGAAATAGCCAAAAAGGCTATCCTAAAATTGCTCCCATTCGTCAAAACGTATCGTTGTGAAACAGGCTTTTCAGCCTACGTTTATACAAAAAAGAAATACAGGTCAAGATTGGATGCTACCCCAGATATTCGCATACAATTTGCAGACATAATACAGAACTATAAAACAATTATTCATAAAACAGTAAAACAATTTCATTCTTCACATTAAAACTTTAAGTTAAGAATAATGTGTTTTCTTATTTATATTTCAGTGTTTATTTGTAATTATTTGATATGGAGTTCCATAAAATAAAAGCTATTTGGTTGATGTTTCGTTATCTTTAAAGTTTAGGAACCCCTGCCTTAAGCAACTCCCAATGACTCAGATTACGGACGACATGACTATAGATGATATTAAGTTGCGGAAAATACGGCCTTTGCTTAACCACCTGAAAAGGAAGTGTAGCACGCTGTACTTTCCGTCACGTGATATCGTCATAGATAAATCATTGTTAAAGTGGAATGGCAGACTGAATTTTGCCCAAAGAAACGCGACAAAAACTGCCAAAATGGGTATAAAATAGTATGTGTTGTGTGATTCTGCAACTGGGTACCTGTGGTTTTTTTTTTTATTTATACGGGCAAAGAACATGTGGACATACAGACAGACACACAGGACTCGACTTTGATTGAGTTGACAGATGACGTAGCAAATGATAGCACGACTGACGTCCGTTCTGAGCTACAGCTGCCTACCAACGCCACTGCGCAGATAGTCCACGTACTCGCCAAGCCGTTATTAGGAAAAGGGCAATACATTTATTTTATAATGAACAACTTTTATAACTCACCATTATTGGCTAGATATTTAAAAGCAAATGATACTGATTGTTTCGGGACTCTTCGCC
Source organism: Catocala nupta (assembly GCA_963675205.1). Lineage (NCBI taxonomy): Eukaryota > Metazoa > Arthropoda > Insecta > Lepidoptera > Erebidae > Catocala > Catocala nupta. The sequence goes on along the minus strand of OY776108.1, from coordinate 9,073,307 downwards.
TAAATAGAGAGTTTGTGCCCGAAACAATCAAAAGTGTAACCAAGTCCGAATTACGGCCTGGCGGGGCAATACAGAGTTATTGTGAGTACCTATCTGGTATAGTGTGGCGCGATACCAATGTACTTGGTCATGTTATCAACTTTCCACGACGGAAAAGTTGGAGGGTAGGAAAAATATGGTCACTATAAATATAAACAACAAATTGTTTTAGATTACAACCTTTCTATGGGAGGAGTAGATAAGAAAGATCAATAGGCTACTTGACTCATATTAAATTTTATACATTAAATTACTATTTCATATGGTATCTGATTTAGGAGATCAACATCCGCGCGCCGGCAGCGTACGAGTATGCTGTGATTATTAATTCATTTTAAATAGTAAACATGAGTGTATCTGCATGAAACTTGGACAATCGGTTGTTAAGACATATACAACTTAATAATACATACAATTAAAGGTTTTAGTTAATTCTTATTAGTTTTTGCACTAATAGTTATTTCCTGCACTCGAAAAATTACCGTTTTTCAAAATATACACCCGAAACACGCTTTTTCTTTTTTTTTTTACATGGGTAATGCTTTGATGCATATCTCTCCGCGGGGGCGGGCGGAGGCATTATGTCGGACTCACCGGGGTAAAAGGAAGATGGAATAATAGTAAAGTACCTCCCGGAATACCGACTAAACCTACCACGGTGGCGCACGGAGGCGGCGTGGGAACACGCACGCCGCCTCTCGGACACCACGAAGTAGGGTACCGGTAGGGTAGGGTAAGTAGGGTAAGGGTACTTTGAAATAACTACACTGGAACATTGAGACAACTACCATCTTAGTCTCCCCGTGACCATGGCTGCTGAAAAGCAACCGAAACGTCGGGGAAAGTGTAAACCAAAAATAAATAGATTTAATAGTTTAAATAATTTTATTAAATTATAAATTAGTAAAATAAAATCAGTAGTAGTGTAATATTTTCAAAATTTTGTAATACAGTGCTAAATAAACAACGCGATAAAATCCGTATATAGTAGTTTAATTTCAACAGATTAATATGCTAAAACTGGACAGACCATTTTCTTTGTCTAATAGAAATGCAAGAACTTGGATTTGACCCTTAATTTGATTTTGTTCACTGTGAGAAACATTTAAGTAAAAAAGATTTAGTGACATTTTTATACTAAATCCGTAGTTTTAAAGTGAAAATATCATTGCCAATAAATATTTTTCTTAGTAAAAATATATTCAATACCTCTGGCAACATTTTAAAGGTCAGTACTCACATACGGTATTACTCGATAGTTTTACTCGAAGTCGAGTAAAAATCAACGTGTGGACCGCAAAACTCACAGCTCGAAGGCTCGCATCGAGCCGGCTCGATGGAATTAAATGAAAGTAATTTCCTTCGAACCTACTCGAAGCGAGCCGTCAATCTTGACTCGAACGTGTGTACGTGACTGCGAGTGGCGCGAGTCGAGCGTCAGTCTGGTATTGTTTATCGTGATTGAAACACGTGTTTTTAAGAGAAATGGATTTGCGAGTTTATTCCAAAAGCGCTATAGAAGACTTTATTAACACATATAGACAGTGTGAGTGTTTATGGAATGTCAAGTCCAAAGATTACTCCCACAAAAATAAGAGAAATGAATGTTATGATAAATTACTAGCTGTGCTTAAAACTACTGATCAGGACGCAAATAAAGAAACCGTGGTCAAGAAGATAAACAGCCTACGTGCTTCTTATCGTAAAGAAAGGAAAAAGACACGTGAATCACGAAGTGGAAGTGGCGCAGGAGAAGTATATAATACAAAGTTATGGTATTTCAAGCTTCTAGATTTTTTAGATGATTCAAGTCCGATTTTACCTACAAGGGACAATCTTAATGAAACACAGGTAAATTGCTATACTTTTTATTTATTATTTTTATAATTGTAATTATAATTAAGCTAGTATTAAGTAATAAAAAAAAAAACATTCCGAGCTCTCACACAGTTATGACTTATGACACTTTACGTTTATATATCATATAATCAAACCATTCTCTCTTGCCACTCAACAGCGCCTTCATTATTGAAATAGTCTTTAAAATCATCTCTTATTCTTTTAGCCATTTCTGATGAATTTCTTTGCTGTGAATGTGGTAAATTTATCATGTTTTCATTGGGTCTGGCACCGCTAATTATTTCACCTGTCGCAATAATTTCACTGTCATACTCGTTTTGGCTCACCGTATGAGAAGCTCTTCGCAGTAAATAATTATGCAAAACACAAGTAGCCAATACAATGCTGTTTATATTTGCAGTATTGCAAACCTGAATAGGCGTATAGCAAACACGAAATCTATTAGAAAGGATACCAAATGCATTCTCTACTACTCTCCTAGCTCTGCTGAGCCGATAATTATATATCCTTCTTGAATGGTCAAGTGATACTGCACTGTATGGTTTTAAAAAATCAGATCTCAATGCAAACGCTTCATCACCAATAAAAACATATTGTAACTCTTTGTTTCCATTATCAACTTTTTCTGGAGGTGGTAATCGCAGTTTTCCTTTTGTTAACAACTGATAAAATTTTGTATTCGCAATCACACCACCATCAGAAATACGTCCATTGCAACCGACGTTTACCATGATAAATTCATACCTCGCGTTAACTGCAGCCATTAGCACAATACTGTGATAACCTTTGTAATTATACAGCAATGAACCACAATTACCACGCGCTACAACCCGGACATGCTTTCCATCGATGCTGCCTGTACAGTGTGGGAAGTTCCAATAATTTTCAAAATCTTGTGCTATAGCTAACCATTCGTCTTCTGTTGCAGGAAACTGAAAAACAATAAAAATATTTTATTATTTACAGGAATCCAGTACTCAGGACTCGTCGACAACAGAGACCAACTACTCTGATGTTGTATCTCCTGGCTCGGATATTATTTCGTCTCAACCATCAACATCTTCCAATCGTAAACGACGCACAGATACACTGGCTGCGGATGACTTACTGGATACTTTAAATAACCAACTAAATTCTGACTTATTTAATGTTCGAGAAGATGAATATGATGCTGTGGGTAAGAATATAGCAGCGAAACTAAGAAAATTGCCAGAGACAACCAGAATTCTAACAGAAAAATTGCTGAACGATGTAATGTTTGCCGCACAAATGAATACCATAACTATGGACACAGCCCTATACACCCCGCAACGTGGTTATAGCACCTACAATAATGATAACGTTTAATAAATAATTGTAAACACTTACTTTAATAATGATAATGTTTAATAAATAATTGTAAACACTTACTTTCATGTATTCTTCTTTTAACACGTTGAATATTGCCTCACAAGTTTCGGGTATTATTACACTAAGGGCTTGTTTTGATATTATTGAAGAATATTGTAAATCAGTGTAACTTCTTCCAGTCGCTATATATCGCAATGTTACAGTCAATCTTTCATGAGGAGAAATAGATTGTCTCATATGTGTGTCTTTTTTTTTTATTAATGGGGTAATCAAAGAGAGTAATTCTTCATATAGCTCTGGAGGCATCCTTAAATAATTGTTATAATCTTCAGGACATACTCGTAGCTCTTCAATCAAGTTCACATGGCTGTAATCAGAACGGCGATCTAACCAATGTTTAACCCAGTACCTCCTTTTACGTTTTTTCTTTTCATTTTCTTTGATTTTCTTATAAAGCACTGTGAGACTTGCTAAATACAGCCACCGTCTCCTTTGTTGCACAGACATCTTTTGGCTCGAACGGTTCGGTGAATACTGAACGGCGCGCCTCACTCGATAGATCAATGCTCAATGTGTGGACGAAAGCCCATGCCATGGGTTTTACTCAACAGTTTAGCTCGATCGAGTAATACCGTATGTGAGTACTGACCTTAACTGTCATCGTCAAGCCAACGTGTCGGCTATTCGAAGATCGGCTGTTATCCACAAGGTAAATAAAATGATTTTGCTTGATTTATGCATACTATTGGATATTTTTTTGATTTCAATAACTTATTTAAACTGTGTACTATGATTTTACGAATGAAATTCGTACGCATATGTTATTTCTTATTATATACATCCCGCCAAACTCTAAAGTTCATCGTGATGAACATTGCCAAATAAACTGTGAACGACTTACAATTTGCTATGTCAAATACATACCATGTTACAAACCAAAGTTGTCAATGTTTTTTTAAATTGATTTTGAGGTTATGGGTTTTATTTTGATTACATTGGTGTTTTTGGTTGCCTACAGCATAACTTACGTGGACGCACTGCAAAGATATTAGCGCTTGTTGCTAATTCAGCATGCACCTTCAGCCACTAGCGATAAGTCAAATCTAAATAGCGATAATTAATTAGCAGATCTGCATACACCAAGCCTAGCTTCATCTTTGTCTCCTTTAGATTCATCTTTAGAGCGCTTGCACATTTTAAGCAGCCCTGAACCTAATTTGCAGTATATCGACAGTGCAGACGATAATCCACCCGATTCTTATTCTGCCGAAGCATTACAATTAAGTCCAGTACAGCTACACCGACTAGAGAACCCAACTACGACAATATACCTTCTTTATCTTCTGTCCCGTCTCTTCCGTCTGTAGCTCCATTGTCAACGCCTGAAACATCTAAAAAGAAAACCAGAGCCCCAAAGCAAATTGCTCCAATCCCCAAAGGACCAAAGAAAGTGCCAAAATTCACCCTTACTTATAAATGGAAGAAAAGTGCCAGTTTTAATCACTGAGCTATAATTGAGATAAACCACGAAAACAATACAGACGATACTTCTTTGATTACTGATGACTCTCTAGATTATTTCAATAAGTTTTTCTCTCCAGATATTGTAAGCGATATTACGGAACAGACAAATCTGTATTCTGTTCAACAAACAGTTAAATCCATACAAGTGACGAAAAATGAAATATGCGACTTTATAGGCATTCATATTCTTATGGACATTATACCAATGCCATGTTATTTAGATTATTGGAGCTGCAGATTCCATTACGCATCTGTAGTCAAAATTATAAATCTGAAACGTTATCAGCAAATTAGACTATTTCTTCACTTTGCTGATAATAGCCTAGAAGATGGTGACACATATTATAAAGTAAGACCAGTTGCAGAGAAAATAAGGTTAAATTGTTTAAGACAGGAAGATGAAAACAAATTTAGTGTGGACGAGATGATGATCCCGTACAAAGGGAGAAAGGCAGGAAATAGAAAGCAGTATATGAAGGACAAACCCAACAAGTGGGGTTTTAAAAACTATGTACGGGCGGACGTGAGTGGTATGATATATGACTTTGTCTTATACGCAGGCAACGATACATTCCGTTACCACAACTTCACAGAACAAGAGAATACACTTGGTTTTGGAGCTCAAATTGTTATTGCCTTATTTCAATCCATTCAGAAAAAGCCAGCCATTGTTTACTGCGTCAATATTTTTTCATAGCTTGATTTATTTTATATGTTGAAAGTAAATTATGGCATATTTGGTCTAGGCAAGATACTTAATAACAGAACCAGGGGTGCTGCATCTATTTTACCACGCAAAAAATTTATGAAAAAGAAGAAGAGAGGTGATTATGTGACAAAACTAAGTTGGCTCTTGTTCGCTGGAACGACAATGAGCCTGTTACACTTATAAGTTCATTTATTGTATGCTCACCTGTGCACAAAATAAAAAGATATTGTAAGATAAAAAAGCGAAAAGTCAATGTTGATTGCCCTCAAATAGTCCGCGAATACAATAAACATATGGGGGGACTTGGGTGACATGTTAATACCTTTATACAAAATACCATTTAAATCAAGAAGATGGTATGTAGGTATATTTTGGCAATTATTCGATATCTGTAAAAACAATGCTTGGCTTTTATATAAAAAAACATAAAAGACCGAAAGAAAAATGACTGAAAATATTCCGTCACGAATTATATGAAAATTTAACAAAAAAGAATAGATCCGTAAATATTAATTGCAATACTGAAAGTTCTATAGAATATGATAATGTTGGTCATTTTCAGAAAAATAAATTATTTTACAATATTTTTCATAAAGAATATAATATTGGATTTTCAAGCCCCTCATCAGACACTTGCAGCGCATGTTTGCTTTGGTCGAATAAAATAAAACAGGAAAAGAATCCTACCAAGAAACAAGTGCTTATGACTGAACTTAGAGTGCATAAACTAAGAAGTAAAGCTTTTTATAATCATATGAAGGAGGATGTACCAAACGCTGTTTAACTTTGTTTCGATTTGCAACAGGTTCTGCCTTTGCCAAGAACCCCAATCTAAGATGCCTTCTATGCTAGGCAGATAAGTGTGTACAATTTTTGTACTGTATATTTAGATTCGAAAAACCGTTGTTTTTCTCTTGGGACGAAACAATTGGTAACAGAGGTTCTACAGAAATTGCATCTGCACTTTATCACAACTTAACATGCATGAATTTTGAAAATCATGCAGGGTCAAAGAACATATCGTCTCTGTGAAAAACCGGCAGACAAGCAAATCAGCAATTGCAAAACATATACTGGAATCGGGTGCCAATCATTGGATAGAATTTTATCGTCCGGAAGTCCTCTCCACCGATCGCCACTTTTATCCCAGAGTAGTGCGAGAAGCTATTGAAATCAAAAAACATAGAAATTTCAATAGGGAAGATGGTTTCAAATTATCCACGACGTCGAATCCCGTGATTAATAATACGCAACTTCGCTGTTTTGCACAGTCACGTAATTCACGGAATACGGACACGTCGGCTAGCATTCGTAATAGGGATACCGTGAGTGTAGTTTGTGACGGTACATGGATAAACAAAAATATGCTAAAAGTGAGGGTGAATCAAGATACACTCAGCGGCACGGAGTCTTGGCCAAACTCATAAATTGCGATAACAATTTTTTAAGTGTCTAACTTTTTCTTATCATGTAGGTAAGCAGAAATAATGTTTACGTTAAATCCTAAGAGGGTAATTAAGAAAGTTGGATTGCATTTTGGTTTGGTTTTGAAGTTTTAGTGTAACCGTGTCATTTGTCCGACTAAGTTGATGTTTTAAATTGTGTTCTGAAAATTGAAAGTGTTAAGTTGTCGAAGTTTTTTGATTTTATTGTGATTACTGATAATCTAAAGGCGCCTTGGAATTCTTGAAAATGCCTTTGACACCAAGTCAGGTAGCACAAGCAGTGGCGTTAATCGAACAAGGGTTGACTCATCGTGAAGTGGCTACTGTGCTTAACGTACCCCGTTCTTCGATGCAATATGCTCTTAGACGGTATCAAGAGACTGACCGCTACACCCGCAGATCAGGTAGTGGGGGTGTACGTTGCACATAAGCTCGTGAGGATCGCTTTATCGCCTTAGAAATTTTAAGAAATCGCTTCCTTACCACCGTCGAGATCCGTCAGCAGCTTCGAATCTCCAGGGGCGTAAATGTTAGTGAGCGTACGGTGAGAAGACGAATGGAAGAAGTTGATTTAAAAGCCCGAAGACCCGCCCGTGACCCACAGCTTCTCCCACAGCACAGAGTAGCTAGACTTCGGTTTGCCCGCGAACACGCTAACTGGTCCTATGAACAATGGGCAAGGGTTTTGTTTACAGATGAGTGCAGGATCGCTTTGCATGCTCCTGATGGTCGACAGCGTGTGTGGAGAAGACATGGAGAACGATATCTAGCGACTACTACCACTACAACAGTGAGTTTTGGCGGAGGCTCCATAATGATATGGGGTGGCGTTAGTTCTGATGCTCGTACAGAATTGGTCATAGTCAATAACGCGTTAACTGCAACACGATACGTCGAGGAGATCCTTGAAGAACATGTTGTGCCCTTTGGAGGGTTTATTGGATACGACCAATTCATCTTAATGCACGATAATGCACGTTCACACGTCACCAATATCGTGAATGAATACCTTCAAGAGGTTGGTATTCAAAAATTGCAGTGGCCAGCTCGCAGCCCGGACTTAAATCCGATAAAACACATTTGGGATAAGCTCAAGAGAATGATTAAGTCTGCATCGAACCCATTACAAACTCTTGACCAGCTTAAAAATGCTGCAATGACTGCCTGGCGGGACATACAGCAAGTCGACATGAAAAATGAAAAATGTGATCCAAAACATGCCAGTCATAAAAGCTAGAGGAGGAAACACGCGTTATTAAAAAGTACAGCGAGTCAACAAAAATTTAACATTTTTTAATTCCTAGTACCTAAAACTCCAGTGTTAAATTTTGTTAAAATATGATTTTTCGATGAAACGTAATTATCAACGTGAAAAATCCTTTTTGAATGTGAAAAATTGGTCAGAAACGTTAATTGGACGTGTTCAGATCAGAATTGGTCGAAGTGGTGAGGTGAAATAAAAAAAAATCTAGCTATCACAATTTTTATAAATGCTATATTAATCATGTCAAAAATATGTAAAATATGGTATTAATATTCAAAATTTATTTAATAAATAATTATTAATGAAGAACTAAGCCCTTTTGAAAAGTCACTCCTCATTTGTAAATTATGCTTAAAACTAAGGTGTCTCCCCTAAATTTGCTTCTATATACTTATTTAAGGCTATTTTAAGTAGTAAGTACATTCTAAGAAATTCAATAAATCATAACAGGTACCAGAGGGTGGCCGTATTTGTCACAGATGTTGGACGTGTGCCTGTAGACTTATCAATATATCCTCACATGATTCAAATCGAACACAAAATACTTGTGTTTGGTGCAGGCGCTCCGTCGCAAATAGAAGAACACACAGTATGTCCGATGGTCTGAATGGGATGGGATGAAATTAGTGCACATATAGCTCCAAGACAGGTATTATTATACACTATTATTTTTGCATAAATCCTTTAACTTCTAATTGATCTGAAAGTTAAAAAGACCTGGGTTCAATTCCTAGTTTGTTATTAATATACTATTTATATTTAGATATATATTCTGGAAATTTATTGTATAAATTATTTTAGATTCTCCCTAGAGATCAAGTTTGTTTTGCATGTTGGGTATCAGGTCGAAGAAATGTGCAGAGAGCTAACAATCCTAACCTGCGTAGAAACAGTTGCGCTGTGTGTTCTACTTCAACAGTAGGAAGGAGAACTCATCTCTTATCAAATAGCACGGATCAAGTAAGAGATGTAATTTCAAGAAGAATACATCCTAGAGAGGTGGGTGACATAATTATTAAGTTCATTCACACATGCATACATATATACATACATAGCCTCACGGCTGTATCCCCGGAAGGGTAAGCCGAGGTGTAATACTTTATACACCCACATTCTCGTCATATGAATTTCAGATCCCACGTAAGTCTATTGCCGTTACCGGACACATTTCCAGACTCCATGCTGCTACTGAGAATTCGGAAAAACCTAGTAACACTATTACCCGACCCAGAAATCGAATCTGAGCATCGATTCCGATCAGCAGACGCATACGCTAACCACTAGACCACGGAGATACAGCATAGAATACATAATACAATTTCTCTTTTTACAGATAACTAATCATTCATTGGTGTGCCATGAATGTTGGGTTTCAACACAAGATGCAGTTCAAGAAAATGAACGATTGTAAGTCATTGAAGAGAGATCCCAGGACGCTTTGAATAGTCATTCATCTATTCACCATATTCAACTACGATCATATTACAAAATTGGTACATCCAGTGCCAGTTGTTTTATACCTAGATGTACAAACAGAAAGTCTCATGGTGCCAAGTTATATGAAAAAATATTTTATCCAAGTATAAAATCTAGGATTTGCATGGTTCACAAAACAACTTATGATTGGGACCATATATTAAATATTGACTTGTTGAGTAATGTATTTACTGTAGAAGAAATTGAAGATATGATAGCAATCAATAATGATAGCAATAATTTACATATTAATTTTTCTAATATAGAAAATATAGACTGTGAAGTGTTTAAGTACTGGACAGGTTTAACTCAAGCTCAGTTTTCATCTATTTTAAATGAAACCCCTCATTTACAATAAAATTGTAAAATACCAAAGACAGCCCTGCCCAGCCCTTATTTCGAATGAGCAAATGTCACATAACACGACTGTTAACAAAGGTTCGAGAAGCATTGAAAATGCACGGGCACGCCACGATCGTGGCGGTAAGTCCCGTTTTTGAGGAGTGGCTGGAGAGGCGGCATGGCGCCCTCACCTTCCGGCTGACACAGGTTCTAACTGGCCACGGTTGTTTTGGCCAGTTCCTGTGTCGTATACGCCGGCAAGAGACGCCCGGTTGTCACCACTGCGGCGACTGCCGCGACGTTGTTGAGGACACGGCGCTGCACACTTTGGCGGTTTGCCCCGCCTGGGCATCGCAGCGCCGTGATTTGATCGCGGCAGTCGGATCGATTGCCCTCTCGCTCCCGGCCGTAGTTCTGTCTATGGTCCGGAGTGAGAGGTCGTGGAACGCCGTCGCCTCCTTCTGTGAGGAAGTAATTTCCATCCAGGAGGCGGCGCACTGTGGGCTGAAAATCGACCTCCATAGACATAGAAATGAAAGTTGCTAGATGTTCGTTTTGTTGACGGATATGGCTTCTATTAGCTATTATACACATAACAATGTCATCTGAGCTAACTCCGCACAAAAATGAATTTATTATAAGGTTTTTTCGAAAAAAATGTATGGAGCTAGCATGAAAAATCTGAATATCTCTGAACTTGCAAGGAAAACCGTAATATCCTCAGAGATGGTTATAGGACTAATTATTTGTGATTTTTTGACATACTTCATATAACGGTACCTGCTGCAGAATTTTTTTTAAAAATCATCTTATTTTTAATTAATTTTTTTAACATTAAACGATTTGTTTTGGTGTATAAGTAAAGAAACAACACGTTATATGCATATAATACTAAATCTTCGCCAGTTATTTGTTAAAATATCAAGAAAATTATTTTTGCCTAACATAGTATATATGTTTTAAAACAGTTAATTGGATACCATTACTGAACTTTGCATACAGGTAAACTACTGAATAATAAATTAGCCTTCTAATGAGTTCTGAATAAGAGATTAAGTGATTTGCAATGTCGCACAATGGTAACTACGGATTACACTAATTAAAATCTTACAGGTAAGTACATAAGTAACTTAAATAGTTAATTAGATATGTTACGAGTTCTAAGAAATATTTTCGACAACTGTCTAATGAGGTCGTTAACTAATGTTGGACTGAAATATAAAATGGTTAACATTTTGCATCATAATTTAGTTTATTCTAAGCTTTGTTACCCCTAAAATATCACTGTGAAATTTTATAATGGAAAGTTTAAATACCAATTTAGACCTATTCGTTCTTCTAAAATGAAAGAGTACTTCATTTGATCATGAGGTATTGTTTAGTGAAGTTATATCCCGCCTATACGTTTGTCTTTCCGTTGAAGATCAAGTGACTCTAAAAGAATTTTGTCGGAGATTTGTACGAGCTGCATCACAAAGGTGGCAAAAATCTCACCGAATTCTTGATACTTTTAGAAAACAATACGAAATTTGGCTGCAAGCAACTATCGATTGGCCAAGTTGTATAAATTTAGTCGCTCAAGAACCAACTGTTGCTGAGGGATCAAGATCAATCTCTCCAGAACCCTCAACATCATACTCTGTTGGTACAATGACAAAGAGGTCACGAAAACCATTCGAAGATCTGGAAAGCAAACAGAAGAAGAGAAGATCTGATGAGCATAAAACTGACAATCCCAGTGAATTGGCATATACAGCAGCAGCGCGTTTTAAGGAAGAAGGTTGTGAGGATATCGCATCTGTAATCGAATATATGCTGAAACATCCTGAAGCAGCCTCTAAAATTAAGGAAACGCTTAAGCAACCGGTGAAAACTATCTTATTTACACCAGAAAAAGCACTTGGATTACTCCTTTCATTAAAATTATCAAAGTGGCAATACATCACTTTACGAGAGTCAGCTATTCGGGAAGGTAGAAAGGATATTTATCCATCCTACTATAAAGTGCAACAAACCAAGCTGGCATGCTATCCTCCGAAGCAATCAGTGTTAGTGACCGATTCATCGGCAAGAATAACCCTTCAAGCTTTACTCGACATTACGGTCAAAAGAATCCTCCAAAGTTTTCCTAACGATGATGTGCAAAATAAGGATTTAAAATTGATATCTAAATGGGGTTTCGATGGTGCGTCAAACCAAAGCCGATACAAGCAGAAAATGGATAGCGATCAAGACGATTCAAGTATTTTCATGACTTCCTTGGTGCCACTAAAACTGACTGATGGAGACAATACTTTGTGGATGAACCCAAAACCATGCTCAGCAATGTATTGTCGTCCAGTTCAATTTACTTTTGTGAAGGAAAGCGAAGCAGTAGTCATCGAACACAAACGACGAATGGATGAAGAAATTAAGGCTCTCATTCCTACAGAGTGCAATAATAGAAACAGGGTGAATCATCACCTAATGATGACAATGATCGATGGTAAAGTCTGCACGTATTTGTCTCAAGCCAGATCAAGTTCATCATGCTATTTGTGTCTGGCAAAACCGACAGAAATGAACCGTTTGAGTGTAGTAACAGCAAAGACCGTATCTTCTGATATATACGAGTTTGGATTGTCATCTCTACACGCCCGTATAAATTGTATGGAATGTTTACTACATATTTCGTATAGACTAGATTTTAAAGAGTGGGCTGCGAGAGGTAACGAGCACAAAGAAATGCTAAGTAAGAGAAAAAAGATTATTCAAGACAAATTTAAAGACGAATTAAATCTATTGATTGACATTGTTAAACAAGGTTCCGGAACTACTAATGACGGCAACACTGCAAGAAAGTTTTTCAAATTTCCCCATAAAACTGCAGCCATTACTGGGTTGGACGAAGAACTAATAAGAAGATTTGCTGTGATTTTACAGGCAATAACTTCCGGGGAAAAAGTAGATATAATTAAATTTAAAGATTATGCCTTCAAAACAGCAGAGAGGTACGTGGAATTATATGACTGGTACTATATGTCATCAACCGTCCACAAATTACTTATACACGGGGCAGACATAATCGAGAAGAATGATGTTGTACCCATAGGAAGTCTCTCGGAAGAAGCATCCGAGTCTCGCAATAAAGATTTTAGGAGGTTTCGGGAACATCATTCGCAGAAAAAGAGCAGGCAAGATTCGAATCATGATATCCTTAATATGTTAGTTGTTTCTTCGGATCCTTTTATAAATGTACAAAGGCCCAAGTTAGATGCCAAGAGAAAGGAGGATTTATTTCCTGAAACCCTCAATTTAATTCAGTTTCAAGAAACTGACTTTGAGTTTCTAGGCAATCTAGATTCTGATTCAGAAATCGACGAGAGTGATAAGGAAAACTAGAAACTTTTTGTGCTTTTAATTATAATTCTATTCAATGTAATTTTTTCATGATCTTTCGTTATTTAGCTTTGGTACGTAACTATGTTTTGCAATTGATTTATTTTTAAATATTTTATATTACTATTCTTGTACCTATTTATATTTTTGCATACTTTTGTACCTATGTTTTGTTTTATATAAATTTTATCAACTATTAAAAAATACCTTTTTAATTTATTTTTCTTTTTATTTAATGGCTATTATTAGCGTTAATAAAATAACTAACTTATCGATTGATCTTTACTTTGACATTAGTAGAATTTAATGATTTAAAAAATACCTTCATTTAGACATAATAATAAAATAATTAGACAGTTGTCGAAAATATTTCTTAGAACTCGTAACATGTCTAATTAACTAATTAGTTTACTTATGTACTTACCTGTAAGAATTTAATTAGTGTACTCCGTAGTTACCATTGTGCGATATTGCAAATCACTTAATCTCTTATTCAGAACTCATTAGAAGGCTAATTTAATATTCAGTGGTTTACCTGTATGCAAAGTTTAGTAATGGTATCCAATTACCTGTTTTAAAACATATATACTATGTAAGGCAAAAATAATTTTCTTGATATTTTAACAAATAACTGGCGAAGATTTAGTATTATATGCATATAACGTGTTGTTTCTTTACTTTTACAATAAAACAAATCGTTAAATGTTAAAAAAAATTAATAAAAAATTAGATGATTTTTAAAAAAAATTCTGCAGCAGGTACCGTTATATGAAGTATGTCAAAAAATCACAAATAATTAGTCCTATAACCATCTCTGAGGATATTACGGTTTTCCTTGCAAGTTCAGAGATATTCAGATTTTTCATGCTAGCTCTATACATTTTTTTCTAAAAAACCTTATAATAAATTCATTTCTGTGCGGAGTTAGCTCAGACGACATTGTTATGTGTATAATAGCTAATAGAAGCCATATCTGTCAACAAAACGAACATCTAGCAACTTTCATTTCTATGTCTATGGAGGTCGATTTTCAGCCCACAGTGCGGCGGAGAGGGAGAGAGAGCGTTTAAACCCTCTCCCCAACCGCAGAGCCGGGCGCCGGAGGGCGCGCGATGACCTCCAGCCACCCTGAGGTTTAACCTGGGGGTGGCGGGCTTTGTGGGCCTGCCCGCCATCCGTTCAGCACCAGGTCCGAGAGGCGGCGTGCGTGTTCCCACGCGCGCCTCTGTGTCGAGTCCGTCTCCCCCCTAGGGGGGAGTTAGTAGGGTTTTTCAAGAAGTAAGTACCTTTGGGTAGGTCTTTTGTGTAGTGGCCTGCCGTTTCATACGGCGGGCCGTAACCTTGGCGGGGTCGCGACCGCATGCGAAAGCGATTCGCGCGGCCCCGTCGATAGTGGTTTTTGTCGAGGAACACCGTGGTAGGTTTAGTCGGTATTCCGGGAGGTACATTGTCTTTTAACATCTTTCTTTTACCCCGGCGAGTCCGACATAATCCCTCCGCCCGCCCCCGCGGAGGGATATGCGTCATAGCATTCCCCCACGTTAAAAAAAAAAAAAAAAAAAAAAAAAGCATTGAAAATGCAGTATGTACCTAAATAACCAATTTTTAAGCATAAATAAAAGTCACCCGCTGCTGGAAGTTTTCCCACGACGATGTGATATTTGGTTTAATATTATATTATATAAAATATAAGTATTATTGTATTAACTTGATTATAACTGTGATATGAATAATATTAATAGTTGTTGTATTGATTGGAAATAAACGTACGCACGGTAACTGGTGAGGGCAACGCCTCGCTCCTTACAATTATCATTATTCACTGTGTGCTATGTGTACCTAAATACTGTTTGTTGAGTATTATTTACCCATAAACGTGTGTGCATATCACATCCGACCTTATATTGTTCGCTTTATTTATTTATTGATATAAAGCTATATAAGCTTACAGTTATAAACCAAATCACTTATATGTTAAGTGAAGCTATACAATTCTAAAACTATATATACAAAATAGAATTTGAACATATAAAACAGATTACAAATTATACAAGACATTACACAATTATATTTATTATTAATATTTACATGTCATGTTTAGAAATAGAAATATTTAGGGGTATATCAAATAAAACAGGCACGTAATTATTATGGCGAACATATAAGGCGGAATATATCATTTGGGGTGGAACTGTGCAGTAAGACCATGGTGCCAGGTATGGTCTGTCATCACATGACAGCATATTAATAAGAAGCAGAATCAAATCTCGCCATCGCAGCAACAAAGTATATTACATATATGTGTTAATAAGCTCTCTACATCCCAATTGGGCAAATAGTATAGAAGGCTATTATTGCAGTTGCGTATGTGGAATGCGAACTGTTGGATGTTGTGCTCATGTGATGACAGTAGTCTGGTACCTTGGCTGGGCTTGGTACCAAAGTAATATTGAAGCCTCAGCGTCATTTCTTGACGATGTGTTAATACTAGAAGGTTGTGATGAGATGGATTGATACATAATAAATATTAAAAAGCTAAATTGTTGTTTCATTTAAGTGAACCTATTTCAGTTTCTTGTATTCATACGTTTTTACTTTTTAACCCCCGATGCAAAAACGACGGAATGTTATAAGTTTGACGTGTCTGTGTGTGTGTATGTTTGTGTCTGTGAGTATTCATAGTTATGTTTGATGAAAATTGGTCCAAGATGGCCGCCGCCACAAAATGGCGAATTACATATTTTTCACAACTCCCTCAATATGAGTATTAAATGAAAGGGCTTGACTAGTAGAATACTATACACTATGATAAATTTCAGATCCAAGATGGCCGCCACCACAAAATGGCGAATTACATTTTTTTCACAACTCCCTCAATATGGGTATCAAATTAATTATGTGTCGGGGTTTATTTAAATTTTAATTTTTTATAGACTAGTCGTGATGTAATGACAATGTTAAGTTTCCAATGATGCATATTAGAGAGTCGTAAAACGTGACAACACGCTTTATAGAAGCGATTCGATTCACTGACTAGTTTTTAAATACGCGAAATTCAATTAAGTCTCATTTAGCTCAGATGCGTTTTGTACTTTATAGGTTATGTAAATGTCATAACCTCTATGGTCATAACGTTCCGCCATGATTGTTCAGATAAACGTCAAATATTTTCGATTTTTATTTTGTCCATCTTTAATACTGTTTTAATGTGGCTATTTGTAGTTTAAATATGTTTATGGGTTAATTTCCTAGGATTTTTAATCACGTAATGAAACGTCTCCTTTACTTTATTTCAGTATGTCATTTAATTTTATGTTCATATTTTCAAGTTCAGGTGTGACAGTATTGGTCGTATCCATGCTATGTTAGCATGTACTTTTTCCGTCTGTTGATCGATCTCTAGGAGATATGTTTTGTAGTGATACTGTTAACATTGGTTGTTAATTTCTGCAATGTATTTGTAAGGCAACATGTCTTTTTATTGTGCTTATCGATTTATAAAATTCATCAAATTGTAGAATGTTAATTTGTATTTCAAATAAATGCATCAGAATTTACCATGTATCCTAAAGTTTGAGGGACCTTTTTTGCCCTTATTTTCAAGTGCTTCTAATAAACTAAACACTTGAAACAGCTGAAAGCTTTGTATGTGATAAGTACGTAGACCATAGTAAAGTATAAATCAATAACCGAAACCACTCGACCTACAGTGTTCTCGGAATTGAAGTATAAACTCGCCCGATTTTTTTGGCGAGGCGTTCGGGTCACGTAAAGAAGAAGTTTTTTGTAAAGCTTGTGGGACGAAAAAATGTATAACGTGGTATGTTGTTTTTTATTAATTAATGTGAAATAATGTATATTTACGTAAAGAAAATAAAAACCTTTTAGAATATTGGTATATTTTTTTCATTTGTACAATAGACTGAAAAATATCGCTTATCTTGTTTTGATATTAGAATTAATAATAAATTACACTGCAAAACTGAACAAATTCATGTTTAATTGTTAGCTCATTTAATGCCGATTCCAACGACATAAGTTTTGTAAACAGCTTTCATATAAAACTAGAGATATTTCATATAAAACTAGATTCATCATTTAAATCACGCGCGCCGATATCGTGCGATACCACCCAAAAGTACACGGCTATTTACCGCCACACATAATCAAATTCGCGCAAAATGGCCGCCACAGCTGAGAGGGTATTAAGACTTTTGGCCAAGGTAAACCAAAGCTTAAAAAAATTTACATATCTGATACATTACATTTATTCCATTAAAAAAATATTAATTTATATGATAATCCAACTCCATCCACATCGACCATATCAGAACTAAGTGGGAAGCACAATATTACACTCAAAAAGAAAATATTTCGTAAGACGCAAAATATTATTGATTCTGACTCAAGCAGCATAGAAAATGACGATAATTTTTCTGTACATGATACCTCAGATGATGAGCTATTTATATCCGATTCTGACTCTATTTCAACTTATAGAGAGGATCGAGAAGAAAATAGTATAACAAAACAAGACATACAATCAAAGACAGTACAAAGCGATAGCGAAAGTACACGTGAAAAAGATGAAGAAAAATCAAGACATCATAGTAAAGTACAATTTGGAAAGACTGAAATAACTACTAATACTGACAAAAATCGAGAACTGAATGTGAATGTGCCGAAGAAGAAAACTTCTTAGTGTAGAGGACATCGCAGAAGAAAATTGTAGTGAAAATAAAAAAGATTTGGCACTAAACAAAGTGAAAATCAGTAGAGATGGCGCACTTAAAATAGTTGAAATAGAAATAGGAAATTATCACAATATAGAATTTGAAAAGATAGAGATAAACAAAATAACTGCTGCTTTGCTTTGCTGATGATATGAAAATATACACAAAGATCAAGTCAGCCACAGATGCGAAACACCTTCAGGAAGATCTCACGAGGCTAGATAGGTACTGTTTAAATAACAAATTAGATCTTAACCCAACAAAATGCTCTGTGGTAACATTTAGTCGAAAGAAAAACAATATCGCTACTCATTACTACCTTAAGGGACATCTGCTTGATAGACTAAATTCAGTGCGTGATCTTGGCGTTGTCCACGATTCGAAGCTCTTGTTTGATGAGCATGTAGAAGCAATGATTGCGAAAGCGTCTAAATCCTTGGGTTTTATTATGAGATCGACAGCCCCATTTAAGAATGCCAAAACATTTAAAATTTTATATTGCGCATATGTGCGTAGCATTATTGAATATGGATCCCAAATCTGGAATCCCCGATATGAGAAATATATTTCAAGGATCGAAAGGATCCAGATGAAATTTATTAGGTTTCTGTGCTACCGCTTACGCACTCCATTCTACACTGGTTATGATAATTACATTAACCTTTGTAAAAAATTTCATTTTCTTCCCCTATATAAACGTCGTGACATAGCCGATATTACTTATATTTTATCCATAGCAAGTAATAAAGTTGATTGCCCTGAACTTCTTGAAAAGTTGTCACTTAACATCCCTACAAAATCTTTAAGGAAACACACACCTCTTAGTATTCCAGCAGCAAATAGTAATTATAGACAAAGTTCATTTTTGTGGCGAGCTTGTCGCGCTTTTAACGACGTCAGTGACAAGCATGATATTGACATTTTTTGTACAAGCATAAGAAATGCAAGAACACTTTTAAGTAAAGGTTTTTTTTTGTAATTAATTTAGGCTTTAGGTATATAAATTATGGTTACCATTTCCGCACTCTCATTCTTATTTTGTTAGTATATGTCTATTTTTGTCTTAGCTTTTACTTACATAATTTCTATTCGTGTGAATCTGTAAGTGGCTCAATGTTATTATCTTGTTTGTTTACTTGTAAATTACAGCTGTTGATTCACCATATAATTAAATAAATAAATAAATAACTGATAAAGACTTTGAGCTACCAAATACCAAAGAAGATTTAAATGTAGGTGATAGTGTATTAGTGAGGTATTACCAAAGACAATCTTGGAAATATTATATAGGATTTATAGAAAGTGTTGAAGTTGATGAAACCGTTCGTTATACTGTGTGGTTTTTATAAACTATTTATAAACCAACATTTAAATTTGTACCTTCAAAAAGAGATGTTGTTCCCGAATTAAGTGTGGTTAAAAAAATAGAAGTAGAGTTAAATAGGAAAGAATATTTCTTAAAAATACTGAATACGACTGCTGTGCATGAGGTCTCGGGTTCGAAGCCCGGATCCGGCCAATAAATAAATTTACTGTTAAGAAATCTCAATACGAGCCCGGAGTTATAAAGTTGGCGGTGTTAAGGTCATAGTCCACTTACACGACTCTGCTCCCACCCGGCAAAAAGAATATAATTTAAATATGGGCTTTAAATATTGCAGTTTAGATATATTTTACATTAGCATCATAAATTAGCAGACAGCTCGCTGTCAGCGAGCTTACCGCCGTCAGACTGCTCGGTAGTTGACGCCTCGCTGGCCGTACGTTGTAGACGAGCGGATGGTGCGGTATCCGCGCGCTCACTGCTAGCAGTTGCCGCGCCGTCGCCGCTCAGTCAGTCAGTATCTACCAAGCAATCCGCACACTCGATCTCTTTCCGAGTGTTTTGGCAGGTATTGACGGTATCCATTATGAATAAAGAAAAACTTATAGAAGAAGTGCGATGATATCCCTATCTGTATGATGCCAGTGACGCAAAATACGCAGATTATACGCTGTCAAAAGTAATCAAACATGGAAATCTATTGATAGAACGTTGTCTGCAACAGGTATGTACCTATCTACGTGCAATCTATACTATATTAAAAACGTGGTGGAGGTAAAATTGTATTTTTTTTATGGTTGATTTTTTTAAAACATTTTCGCTCCATAACCTTAATTATGATACCGAAAATTTTGATTTCGAAATACTTATCTGTCTGTCTCTCTCTGTCCGTCTGTCCGCTTATAACTCGAGAAGAATGGATGAAGCTAAAGTACATGTTGAAATAATAATAATATTTATTTTTCATAAAACAAAATATATTTTTGAAATGAAGGATAAAAGTTGCCTTTAGTTTTTTCCTCGTTTTTAAATATTTTGATACAGCCATGAAACTTGACCTTCAGGAGATTGAAAGTAAGATGAAAACAAGTCTCGAATATTAAAAGCATTTACGGCACTGTTCATTCCGTATTCTAGCATTGGTTGCAGGAAACCATTCTCATTGTGATGTATTGGTTGCCGTATCTCATGTTGATTTAGATACTCTATTGCATAACTCCGCATAATATTATGCAAAATAGATGTCGCTAGTATCAATGTGTCAACGTGTATCGGGTTCACATTAATACTTTTGTTATAAATGCCTAATTTCTGGTACAATATTCCAAATGCATCTTCCACAACTTTGCGTGCTCGTGATAAACGTTCATTGAATATAGTTTGTGCCTCAGATAAGCCACGACAACGAGGGTATGGCCTCATTAATTTTTTCATTAGAGGAAACGCCTCATCTCCTATGAAAACATGTGATATATCTCTGTTACTTCCAGGTAGTGCTTTATCGTTTGGAATATGTAATGAATTACTTTCAAGACGTCTCGCTAATTTCGAAGATGCAAATATTCCACCGTCACTATTTCTACCAAAAGCACCTATATCAACTATTATAAATATATATTTATCATCAACCACAGCCATTAGGACAACAGAAAAGTGCTTTTTATAATTAAAATACAGCGAACCACTATTAGCAGGTGCTATGATGTTGACATGCTTCCCATCTATAGCGCCGATGCAATTTGGAAAATTCCATCTGTCTTGAAATCCTTGAGCTATACTTTTCCACCGCTCTTCAATTGGCGTTGGAATGAAAATTCCTATTTTTGTTTATGATTGCGTTACATACTTCTTGTATAATTGATCGGATTGTTGATTCGCCTAATCTAAAGCTTGAACTCAACGTCCTTGCTGAACTTCCCGTGATCATGTATCTGAAACAAAACTTTCTCTATTAATATTTCTAAGCAAAAATAAACACACCTTAGCACACAGACATCTCTTCACTTCGATTTTTTCTTTTTCAGAATCAGAGTGCATGAAAACATGGGCAAACTTAAGAAAAAGCTATAGAAGGGCAGTTGTTAAGAAACGCACAAAAAGTGGTCAGGCTGCTACCTCATCAAAAATAATTGAAGAAGAGATGTCTTTTTTGTTGCCGCATATGAAACAATGAAAAACAATTTCATCATTAACGGAAGATGATAGTGAAGTTGACGAAAATTTTGATGTTAACGAATTGTTGTCAAATCACGATGATTCTCCCATGTCATCGAATGACCCAGAACTTAATATCACCAACCGACCAGAATCTTCTTCAACAAATACGTCAGCAAACTCTCCTTTGTTTCCGAACATACCTAAAAGAAAGCGATTCAAAGAGACCCAAGAATGTACCTCAGCATCAGCTCAACTTTTACAATATTTACCTAAAGAAAAAGACTCAAATAAGGATGACGAGATTGATAAGTTTTTTTCGAGCATTGCAACAACAGTAAAAAAATTAAATCGTTACAGCCAATCTGTTCTGAAGTCTAGAATATTCAACATGGTGTCTGAATTTGAATTACAAGAAATCCAGGAACAAACTAATTTCTATGCTGGTTCTTCACGACACAATAATGATATTGAAAGTCCTTCGGGTTATAACAACTACAATACAGGACCTTCGGGTTATAACACCCACAATATAGGATCTTCGGATTATAACATCCATAATGCAGGCCCTTCCGGCTATAGTACCCGCAATGCAGGATCTTCGGATTATAACCTCCAAAATGCAGGCCCTTCCACCAGATCATCGGATTATAACATCCATAATGCAGGCCCTTCCGACTTAAATACCCGCAATGCACAGCTTTCAGGCAATAATCCTCCAGTCTTAGAAGAACCGATATTGAACAGTGAATTGCCTAATGGTACACAGAAAAATGATTCGTAAGATTAATATGTGCTAGAAAACTGTTTCTTTATTAATTTTAAGTTAACATTGTAAGCGATAAGTAATTGAAATTAGAGACTGGTTGTTACTATTTTTTTTTCAAATAAATGTGTACTTATTTACAAGAAAAGTTTCTCTTTCACTTACCTTAACGTGACGGCAATTTTCTATTCTTCTTTGTTATGTCTTTTTCAATCAATGATAATATGTAGTCAAATAAGTACCGATCCATATGAAAGTAAATGTAGAATTTTTCTTCGTCATCTAATAGGTGTCTCTGGCTCTGCCAAAATTCTCCTTCTGCATGTCTTGCTTTCAGCATTTTATGCACCCAAAATCTTCGTCTGTTATTTCTTGCACTTCTCTCTTCATCCTCAAGTGCAATAGCAATAATTGCTAGTTCGCGCGTGGTGAATCGGGACATAGTAAAAAATACGAGTTGCTTTATTGGCAACCGATCGCGAACGGTGTCTATCGCGAAAAGCGAGAGCGGTCGGCGGGTGGATAGCTGGCCGTCTGCTAGCTGCCGCCGCGTGGACTGCTGGGTGCCTGCTAGCTATCACCGCGTGGACTGCGAGCAGTCGTCTTATTTTAGGGCGGTGTTGGGTGGGAGCGGTGTTGTAGCAGAGTCGTTTAAGTGTGCTATGACCTTTAGACACCCCTGTGCCTCGGAAAGCACGTAAAGCCGTTGGTCTGCGCCTGATCACTCTCCGCGCGTGTCAGATTATCCGTCCCATCGGGTCATGAGAGTTAGGGAACAGAGAGTGCACTTGTGTTTGCGCACACACTTGTGCACTATAATATCGCCTGCGCTATGGTCAGTTTCCGTTAAGATTTATTTATTTATTTATTTTATTTATTTCTTTATTTTTAACAAACTTACATCTATCATTACAGGTATTGAACCTATTTCGACAGTGCGCAACAATACAATAATTATATTCAACACCTATACTTATCCTAATTACACGTAATAAAAATACAAATTCTAAATTATCATTACACAATGAACTTACAAAATTAAAATAGTTATCTATATAATAAAAGCATAAAAACTTAGTATTGAGTTATTATCTACAAATTAAAAATAACAAACAATACACATTATTACTCTGGCCAACTCACTCAAATTGCACGTAAAAATGTCAACTCTATTATTCACTTCGTTAATGATACGAATGGACCTGGTAATAGGCGTCTTCGCCAATAAGTTCGTCCTGGCATTAGGAACTGCCAGCAGTGGCGGTCTTCTTCGCTTCCACACATATCTGTCTGGGACACAGAGACACAAACGACGCAGCACACCAGCATTGTGCTCTGTTCCACGCAACAACCTTATTAAATATGTCGCTAGATGGAATTCTCTACGTACTCTTAATTGATTGTACCCTACCATGCCCAACACAAAAAGAGTAGGATACATAAGCGGGAAAAACGGGTATATTTCGTAATACTTCAAGTAAAGGTATCTTGTGAATTTGTTCTGAACCCGCTCCAACATGTCATTATATTTTTGTTCATGAGGCGACCATATGATAGCGCTATGTTCCAGATGGCTCCTGACTAGCGCATCATACAGCACCTTAACAGACGACACGTTGGTGAAATCCCGCGTTTGTCTCAGAACAAATCCCAAGTTCCTATAGGCTCTTATTCTTACATACTTGCTGTATATGATCGCGAAATTTGAGGTCAGGAGTGAAGTCCACTCCCAGATCGCGTACCTGAGACACTCTCTGCATCGGTGTTGTACCTATGACGTATTCGTAGTGTATAGGCGAACGAGCTTTGGAAAAACTCATAACTGAACACTTCGATTCATTAAAAAACAGTTTATTTTTCTGACTCCAATCCATCACTTTGACTATGTCTTCCTGTAGTCGTCTACAGTCATCCTCACTCCGGACCTCAAGCAGCAACTTAAGGTCATCCGCAAATAGTAAACACGAGCCATTTGTAACTACATCCGGCAAGTCATTTATCATTACAATAAACTCAAGAGGACCTAAGTTGCTACCTTGACTCACGCCTGACCTGGTTAAATACGGTTTAGATACACAACCATTGTAGTATACATACTGCTGGCGATCCCTCATGTAGCTACTAAAGAACTGCAGTAGTTTCGGTGTGCATCCTACTTCGGCTAACTTCCTCAAAAGTATATCATTATCGACAGTGTCGAAGGCTTTTTTAAAATCAAGATACGCTACATCCACCTGCACGCCTGCATCCACCGCTGGCACCACTGTAGCCATGAAGTTAAGGAGATTGGTAGCAGTACTACGAGCTTGACGGAACCCGTGTTGCGCTTCAGATAGTATTGGTCGCATTTGCTTCTGTATACATTTTTGGATAGCAGATTCAAAAACTTTAGCTGGCGTTGATAGTACTGCCACGGGCCTGTAGTCCTTAACATCATGACTTACCTTGCCCTTAGGAACGGGAATAACTCTTGTGACTTTCCATTGGCTCGGGAAAGCAGCTGACTCCAAACAGATGGCCGATTGGGCCGCAGTTACCGAAATTCGGTCAGGTGGACATTATTATGCAATAAGTAGTCAAAATACTTAATTTATTGTGATTTTTCCTAAAGGAAATGCCAACGACTTTAACTCAGAATAATAGTCTGAATCTACTATTTCAGTTTGGTACGCCGTCCCCAGTAGACAACCAGTATTATGTTTATCCTCATTTTTATTTAGTGTAAGTACCTACCCACGAATTTAAAATGTTGTACTAAACTCTTTGCGCTGTATCATGGTGCGGGTGACAGTTGCCTGTATGACGTTGACATTTGTCAGTACCACTAGGGATGTGACGTTATGCAATTAATTTTTAGCACTAACGATACTCGCAGCATAAATCTAGTTCTCATTAATAGTGTTATGAAAATTAGTGTGTTATTCAGTTGTGCATTGTAACTACGTATATAAACTTGTCAATATATATATTTTATGGGTTCATAATAATATCTTTGTACTTATATAAAATAATCAAAATCGTGTTTATGATTTTTTTTCGTGACAACATTTTTGCTCTATGACGCATCGGCGCGGCGGCCATTTTGTTTACTTGTATGTGACTCGTATTTATTGCTATTTAATTGTTTGTTTTCATTTTTGTTAAATTGTTATTTGTTATAGTTTGTTGAGTTTGTAGTTATTACCATGCCTAAGCATACAAAAAGAACTGTTTTGGGTAGTCAGGCCAGGGAGCTAGTTGTTCGCCTCCGAGACTATTTTGAAAGAGAACAACAAAATAATGGACCGTTGTTACCATTGAATCGAATTGTAAAACGAGTAGGCGAAGCTCTTAATATTGGCCGCAATACTGTTTCGCGTATAACACGTGAAAAAATTGGCCAAGATATACAGCCAGTCTGAAAATAAATTATCGACACCCAACAAAAAGCAGACCAAGGTGAAGCCAATTACAGATTTAGATGATTTTGCTAAGGTTGCTATTAGAAATCATATTTATGATTATTATAGAAGAACGGAGCTACCCACATTACTCAAGCTCCTAAAATCATCAAAAGAAGCTGACTTGTTTAAAGGAGGTATTACTTCGTTGCAGCAAGTTATAAAATATATTGGCTTTGTTTACAAAAAAGTTAACAAACGGGAGATTATTATGGAGAGGACTAACATTGCCCTAGCAAAATGTTCATTTTCAAGAAAGGCCAAAAACATAAGTTATTGGAGCAAAGTTGTCTTTTTGGATGAAACCTGGCTAAACGCCAACCACACAGTGGGTAAAAGTTGGACCGACGATACGGCACAATCGTGTACCAAAGTGCCGGAGGGCAAAGGCAAACGCCTTATTATTTGTCACGCAGGTACAACAAGTGGATTCGTCTCTAATTGTTTGCTGGCTTTTAAGTCAAAAAAAACTACAGAGTATCATGAGGAGATGAACTACGAAAAATTTAAAGATTGGTTCATAGGTCTATGTAGTGTGTAATTGATGTCATGTACCTATGTTATACCTGTGTATGTGTATGTAATCATCATGTCTATTTAATCATGCGTTATCCTAAAATAAAGAGAGTATTATTTGAGCAGCCAGTGGTATCACTTCTCTCCCCAATACATTCGTCCTTACATGGCGACCCTGCCTACGGGCCTTCGCGCGCGCATAAGATCGCGTTACTCGCGTTACCGACACCTTTATGCCATATAAGGCTCGTGCTTCAAACAATTGGACTTTGGTGAGCGAGTTTAAAGATGTTTAAATTATTAGTAATTACGCTCGCTATTGCGACACGTCGTGTTCGTTTCTCTGTGCAAAAATACTACAGTTTTGAACTAAACAATGGGTGGTAAGCAAACTAAGGAGGAGACCTTAGTGGTGCAAAACGCAGTTGGCGGTTCCAATGACTCACATCTAGAAGAGGTAAAATTCCATGTTTCTACTATCACTATACTGCTAGCTATAGTGGTACTGGTGCTGGGAATCGGCGTTCTGTACTATATTTTGCTGTTGTACCGACGTTGCCATATACGTTGGATAAACCAGGAGATATACAGGAGTGCATTATCTCGGCGATCGAGCTCCAGGCAGAGTGGCCATTCTCCTGATAAAGGATTACATGGGCGACCCAAAGTCGAGATGGTATGAAAATAAAGATAGCAGTTCCCTGTATACTCATAACGGCGACGACCTATGATCCCTAGTGAAAGTGTTAAAAGTGGATATCTAAGTGATGAGTGATATCGGTTAAAAGCGTAAATAAAAAAAAAAAATTGTTCGGATATATCTTAAATATGCGGTCACGGTAAATATTCGGTAGACAACAAGCGCGTAAAATGGACTTTGAACTTTATAACTATAAGTATTTTATTATTCGTATTTTTTTTTACTCTCAGTCCTATATAATAAATAATAATATGTTATGTTTACATATAATGTGTAATATTAGTGTTAATTATGGTAAGTTATGGCACATACCTTAGAAACTTTATATGAGGAACTCAAAGCTATTAAAACATATTTGATAAAAATTGGCCCTGACCGTAGACGAGGTAATATATTAGATAAAAAGTTATCTGAAGCAAAGATAATTTTTGAAAAATATGCTAATGTTATAGAATTAATTTCAGCTGATATAAAAAAGGGTAAAGTGGGCCAAAACGAAAAAATATTAATTGATAAGTTTTGTATTAATTTTGTGTCATTGTATAATCGAATTTTAGAGTTGTGTTCAATGGCTAGTACTAGTAATAGTAGTAATACTTGTGATAAAAGTAACAACCAAGATATAAAAATGGAGTTTTTTAATTTGAAAATAGCTCTTAGTTTGTTACCTATGATTAAAACTGATAATGAATATTCCTATAAACAATTAATTGATAATATACAATATTATAGCTCGCTATTAATTAAGGATGAGTGTAAACAAAATTTAATTCAGTTTGTATTAAAGAGCAGGTTGTCTCAGCATGCTAAATTACAATTGAAATCTGAATATTCAAACGTTGAGGATTTAATTACAGATATGCGTAGTGTTTTATTGCCTCAAAAGTCACCTATTGCAATTCAAAATAAGATACAGCGATTAAAACAAAATAATTTGTCTATTGAGGACTATGGTAATCAGCTTTCGGAACTTTTTGTGGATCTTACGGTATCCCAAGCCAAAGGAAATTTGCAGACGTATAAAATAATTAAACCTTTAAATGAAAAATTAGTAATTAAAAGATTTGCCGATGGCTTGCGAAACCGGCGTCTCTCAACTATCATTGCAGCTAGGAGTTACGAGTCGATGATGGACGCGATACAAGGTGCGAAGGATGAGGAGACATCCACGGCTGGCACGTCTTCAGATTTTGGTGAGATACTAGGTATGTATTCTCCAAGAGGGAGACAACAAAATTATCATGGCTATCGTAATAATTATTATAATAGGTCATATTTTTATAGAGGTCGTAAAAATGATTCCAGTGCCCATCGCGGTCACCACAACTATCGTGGGGGTGCGCAGGCGCAGCAGCAGAGCCGCGGAGCCACACAGCGTGGTCGAGCATTATCGCGTGGTACAAGTAAGTCCTACCATAGTAAACGCGGTAACCAAAGGATATGCCAAAACTATTCTAATAATAACCGTTCGGTTCAAATTTTAACAGATGCGGATAATAATGAGACAATTAATCAGTTTTTTCGTGAATAATAAGATTATTTTAGCTACTGATACTAATTATTACATTAAGTTAACCTCAAATAGCATACCATATTCGTGGTTAGTTGATACCGGCGCTACAATTTCGGCGTTGAAATATAAGTATGTTCTAGAACAAAACATTCCACTCCATAAGGAGGATGTAATTATAAATGGAATTGGTGGCAAAGTCCATGCAATTGGATATGTTTATTTAACGTTGACTTCGGGTGATCATCGCCTTAAATGTAATAAGTTTTATGTATTTGATTCTCTGCCATGTAGGGCAAATGGCATCATCGGTCAAGACTTTCTTAATAAACATAGGTCTATATTAGATTTTGATAATGATACTTTTACATTGTTGACACAGAATAATTTTAAATTAGTTTTACCTTTACTTAGATATAATAATTCATTTGAAATTTCACCGAGATGTGAATCTATACATTACTTTCAGACAGACTTTACTGACGAGTGTGTCGTACATTCTAAGAAAATTTGTGAGGGTGTATTTTTAGCTAGTTGTATTGCAAAACCAATAAACGGTTTAATACCAATTAAGATATTAAATACAACGGATAAGTCGTGTACATTATCTGACGTTAATCCGTACATAGAAAAGTTGAGTGACTATAATATTTGTAATTTTGATAAGTCAGGAAATAATGCGAGTCGAGTAAAACAATTATTTTCAGCTTTGAACTTGAAACATCTAAATAAGGAAGAACAAATATCTATTGAGAATTTATGTGCTAAGTACTCGGATATTTTTTATTTGCCAGGCGACAAACTGTCTACCACCAATATTTATAAACACTCAATTAGTTTGAAACCAAATGTTGTTCCTGTATTCACTAAACCCTACCGTTTACCACATTCACAAAAGGGAGAAATTAAGCAACAAATTGATAAAATGTTGAGTGAAGGGGTCATAGAACCTTGTCGAAGTGAATGGTCTAGTCCTGTGTTACTAGTCCCGAAAAAGATGGATAGAACCGGTCAGAAAAAGTGGCGATTAGTTATTGATTATCGTAAATTAAATAATTGTATTGAAGACGACAAGTTTCCATTACCTAATATTTCCGAAGTACTCGATTCACTTTCTGGTTCAGTTTATTTTTCACATTTAGATATGTATCAGGGTTATTATAACATAAATCTTGAAAAAGATAGCAGAAAGTACACTGCATTTTGTTCAGGACAGTATCAGATGACTCGTATGCCCATGGGGTTGAAAACGAGTCCAGGATCTTTTTCTAGAATGATGACTATGGCTATGACTGGTCTAACATACGAAAAATGTCTAGTCTACTTAGATGATTTGGTGGTCTTCGGAAGACAGTTAAGTATTCATAATAAAAATCTACAAGATGTATTTGAGCGGTTAAGAAAAGTTAATTTAAAACTTAACCCTCAGAAATGTAAATTTTTAAAGAAAGAGTTGCTATATTTAGGCCATGTAGTATCGGGCGACGGCGTATTACCTGACCCGGATAAAAAAAAAGTCGTACAAAATTATCCGTGTCCGACTAATGTAGATGAAACTAGGAGATTTGTTGCATTTCTTAATTTTTATAGTAAATTTATTCCAAATTTTGCAGAGTTAGCCTATCCACTTAATAAATTATGTCGTAAAAATGTTTTTTTTGTGTGGGATTTAACATGTCAATACTCATTTGAAAAACTAAAAGAAAAAATATTATCTCCACCAGTTTTACAATATCCGGATTTTTCTGAACAAAATGAATTCATTGTTCAGACGGATGCTTCTAATTATGCAATCGGTGCAATTTTGTCAAATAAAAATGGTAGACCTGTATCTTTCGCTAGTAGGACACTAAATAAATCTGAAGTAAATTATCCAACAATTGATAAGGAATTGCTAGCTATAGTGTGGGCAATTAAACATTTTCGGCCATATTTATATGGAAAACATTTTAAAATTTTAACAGATCATAGACCTTTAATTTCGTTATTTAACATGAAAGATCCATCGAGTAGATTATTTAAATTTAGGTTATTGTTAGAGGAGTATGATTTTACCATAGAGCATGTTAAGGGTTCGGATAATACGGCTGCAGACGCATTATCTCGAATTTCCATAACATCTAATGATTTAAAACACATGCATGAATCATGTGTCTCGGTTATGACTAGAGCTCAGAAAAGAAACAACTGACAATAGTTCTAATAACGATACGAGTAGCACTTCTACAGTTTGGCCTGATCAACCAAACGTCACTCGTATTAGTTCAAACGAATCTGTAGAACTACGTTTTATTGACGCTTACAAGCTAGAAAGACGGTGTGACAATGGTCAAGCTCTTAGCTCCTCAGGATTTCTTTATATCAGTCTTTTTCAAAGTGGCCAATAACACATCACACATCTCTGGTGTAATGGCACCCTTTAATGCAGATAAATTATTTTCAGGTGGGTGCTTCAAGTATGTATGTCTGTCATTCTTGTTCGGTGCGAGCAAGTAAAGCACCCATCCCGGAATTTCGATTTAGGCCCCTTAACATCTGGTGCATCTTCTTCAGCTGTGAATGAGCCGAATAGTCAGGACATTTCTCATTTAGAAGAACCTCCAACAAGGCAAGAAACTTACTCTGCATCAAGGGCACCTACTGTTGGAACTCTTAATGTATTATTTGATTAATATAGAGCTGTTGAAACTGAAAGAAGATGTTTTGTGAAGGGATGTCGGAGACTTGAAAGAAACCGAATAACAATTACAATGCGAAAACAGTTACTTAAAATGTATAACTATTATGTACCTTGAAATAATCGCCTTTGTGATACCCATTTAACGTGCATATCATGGGACTTTCTCAATTATATTAGTATTAATATTATCAACACACGACACATGTAATTTTTTGGATTTCGAAAATGTTGATCCTATGGTAGACCATATTTTTTACCACTGGGTTGGTTTTAACAAAGAGCAATTCAGACAGATATTGAATGAAGTGCCTCAGTTTCTGAATCTTAGAAGTGGATCTACTATATTAGCTGCTTATTTAATTAAACTTAGGACTGAGGACTCGGACGATCGATTGTCGACATTTCTGCAAATTCCTAAAACTACTTTAGGTACACTACTGGATAAAGCTAAAAGTCTCTTGTATGATTATTTTGTGCCCCATCACTTGGGACTTAATCATATTAATAAGCAGCAAATAATTGAATGCAATCTTCTTATTCCAAATGAATTGTTTGGTAACCATAATAATGAAGTAAAATCTATAGTTGTTTTAGATGGCACATATGTTTATATGCAAAAAAGCTCAAATTATAAGTACCAAAAAAAGACATACAGTTTACATAAATACCAAAATCTTGTAGAAATATTTTTAATTGTTTGTATAGATGGATACATAATTGATGTTTTGGGCCCCTATCCAGCGACAACTTCATATGCTGAAATAATTAATAGAGAACGAATCAGTTCTATGACAGTACTTTAAATCTGGAGATGCGTTTAAATTGGGTAGGGGCTTCCGAGATGCCTTGCCTTTACTTAGTGAATGTGGTTATAGAACATGTACCATCTTCTATGCAATAGGGTGAATCTCAACTTTCAACCTTCGAAGCTAATAAATCAAGAACATTTACGTTATGTAGATGGGTTGTAGAAATAGTCAATGTAAGGTTTAAGCGAGATTTTAAGCTATTTCGCCAAGATTTTTGTAATAGAGCGTCAAAGAATGTAATGTTGCGATTTGAAGAAGCTACCGCTTTAATAAATGCTTTCCACCCTCCTATCGCAAACCGTAGTGATGCTCAGTAAATTCTGCAAAATATTAATCATTATATGTATGTGGAAAATAGATTAAGTAACTATGTGATTAGCAATAACATAAATCGACGTAGGGCGCAGTTCCAAGCAATCGATGTAGAAAGAGATAATGTTATCGAGTTTCCTGAATTAACATACAGTGAGCTTATTCTCGTATTATTGGTCACATACCAAGTTAAACAGGCCCGTTCTTACTATGGGGAGCACGTGAGAGAAAATGGCTCATATGTCATAGAAGTCAGTAGAGAGGTGAACAGTGACCTACAGCAAGAACTATCAACATCGGACTCGACCTAGATGTAACCTCTCGGCTGTCAAGCCGCCGCCAGGCGGCGACAAAAAAATATATCGCACCTGTCAACTCGCCGTTTGGCGGCGAGTCGATCGTTGAGCACTTCACTCAAGTTCTTAGAAGTATATTGGACTTTATTCCCTTGATGTAGGGTTCAAAATAATCGTGAAGAGTCTATCTGACAGTTTGTTTTAAGTTTCATGCATCGTTCCATAACCAAAACAAGAAATATTTACCAGTAAAGTTAGTCGAGAGTTCGCCTTCTATACCGTCGTGTCTCTTCGTCGTTTTTGAATAAAATAGTGTTTTTTTTTTGTGTTTTAACTCAAGAAAATTATGGATGGGTAAGTAATTATATATATTCCTATCAAATATGTGGTCTGCAATGTGATTTTATATAATAAATTTGATTTGGGAGTTGGAGGTACGTGTCCAAATTCTTGAAACTATAAAAAACACTGAAGTTTTATATTGTATTTCTCAACATTGATCTAATATTTTCAAATAATAGTTTATTTAATGCATGTTATTTATAACAATTAATCTTTAGCCTGCAAAACTAAATGCAGCATAAAGGACAATGGACAAATTAGGCCTAATGACCAATACACATGAGATATTATTTTTGTGATAGGTCATAACACACAACTAACGAGAAAAATAATAAAAAAAATCGGGTTCTTGTACAGCTACGTCGAAAAGTTTTATTTAATTATGTCAAATATTTTTCAATTATTAAATTTTTTCAATAGGAGTGAAAGAATATTACTTTAAAATATTACTAAAGTCACTTATTCTAACCACATAGAGCCACATGGGATTATAATAACACAATATACCTGTTACAAAAATAATAATAAGTGTATTTCGACTATTAGAGGGCGTAATAAAAGTTCTATGCGAGAGTGAATTGCAGACCGTTGCTTATTATATTGGCATTGTGTGTGATTAGTCCTCAAGCAAGATAACACGCGAATGCTAACGGGGCGCGTGAAAGAGAGAGAGAAACCTGTTGACCTTGGAAAAGCGCCCGCGCATAGCAGGTAAGTAAATCATTTCGTTCGACTGCTTTATTCAGTGGTCAATCGGTATTCTCCGCTTCTCACTGTGCAGTGCTCCTGTTATTCTTACTTTTAACGTATTTCTATTACGACGACCCTGCTTGTTTTTGGACTCTGGTGATATTCTTACATGAACTGACTTTGGCTACCTTTACGGACTTGAATTCTGTTCTTAAAAATGCAGGAAGAACGTTTGTGTGTTCTGTGTCCACGTTCTGTTCATAGACGTAGACAAAATCATGTTTTGCAAGCAAGCTTGTTACATACGCATCCTGCGCATGTTTCCTATATACAGGAAAACGCTATAAGACAGGTGAGTTTTATACCGTTTATTATTATTAATATCAGTTATTTAAATAATGTTTATCTAACGCATGTAAGTATATTTAATACATGTAAAGCGCAGGCTGGGTATACATAAAGTGCGATCCATACGAAATCTACAAGGTGTTTCAAAAAAACTAATTATATGTTACACAACCCGTGTTGCCGATTACGGTGATGTGTGGTGCCAGTTTCGAATAGTACCACGATCTCCAATCCCTCTCTATGAACCGTATGTTCCTCGGTGGGAACTCGTATAGGCTGCTTGCTTAGAATACCTTCTTAATCCTTTAGAAAGTGTGATAACAGGTAATCTAAGTTGTGAATTATTTTATTTGCAGGTATCATTCAACAGCACACAATCTGTCGGTCATCGTTGTTGGCAAAGAGTCGACTACAATGTTTTAAATCCAGTACAAAATCCAGTAGAACATGAACCAGAAGTTCCACCACCAGTACCAGTTCCAGTACCAGTTCCACCTTTGCAAAATGATGCACAGGGTTCCAATGATGGCGAACTTTATGTGCCTTCATATAAAAGAGCACCAAACACATCAAGCCACTGCATATTTGGCGCTTGTGGTAACGATAACCGCCGGCGTATACCGAAAACAATCAAGCTGTATATGATGACTACACATCAGTTGTATATCCCTCAACATGCACGAGTATGCAGGGAACATTTAGAAAGTAATATGTGGGATGAATTGGAGAACCACTGCACAATTTCTCATTACTTTACAGCAGAACATTTCACAGACGTGTGTAACATCTTCACTGAAGGAATCATTACTAACAAGCAGTATGATTTCGAAACTATGGTCGGTCTCAATGACGACAGTCTTCATTTTTGGGTTGGACTCAATGGAAGTGAGTTTCACTCCATATTATTGCAAACACCATCGCTACGTGCATACAGCGATAATAGAACCATCCTCGGTCTTTACCTCGCTAAGCTACGGACTGGTGAGAGCAATGAAAGGCTTGCGAACCTATTTAAAATGTCTCGACGAACATTAGAGAGGATGCTGGCGATTGCAAGGCAATGTTTGATTGATGAATATGTTCCTCAGCATCTAGGTATTGACCACATCACCAGAGAAGATGCACTACAAAGAAATCTGGCAATACCTAAATATCTCTTCGGAAATCATGAAAACACGAAGTTGATTGTGATTTGCGATGGAACATATGTTTATATTCAAAAAAGTTCCAACTTCTTATTCCAGAGACTGACTTATAGCTTGCATAAGTTTTCCAATTTATTGAAACCGTTCATAATTACAACTAGTGATGGATACATAATAGATATTTTGGGTCCATATGCTGCAACAACAAGTGATGCAACCATATTGAATTCCATTTTGGAAAACGAAGAACACTCGCTGCACGTATTTCTTGTCCCGAACGATGTGTTCATTTTAGATAGAGGATTCCGTGATGCCATTGACAATCTTGGAATGTATGACTATGAAGGTCATATTCCTCCTACAAAAGATAGAAGTGCCACACAATTAACGACTACCCAAGCCAACAAGTCTCGACAAGTAACAATTTGCCGTTGGGAAATCGAAGTAGTCAACGGGCGTTTTAAGCGTGATTATAAACTTTTACGCCAGGAATATTTCAACAAAGCACTTTTGCACATGTTTGATGATTTTAAGTTGTACGGAGCATTAATTAACCATTTTCATCCTGTAATCAGTGATAGTGAACGCTCTCCTGCGATAATAAACCGCATACAGGAAAGGCTACACACACCTAACATTTTGCAAGAATATGTAGAGCGAAAGCATCTTAACAGACAAAGGATTTCTTTCGTGAGAATAGAAGACAATCAAATAGAGGACTTTCCACATTTGACTGAGGAAGAAATAATCCTTTTCGCGCTGGGCACATATCAATTCAAACTGGCAAGGTCTTACTGCAGTGAACATTTACGGGATGGCGTTTACATAATTGAGGTTTATCGAGACGAGCATTAAGAAGATTTGACAGATTTTAATATCTTTCAAACAAATGTATTTTTGATTAGAATTCATATTCAATCACGACATGCGAGGGCGCGCGAGTATCGTGGCTACATATTAATTGACAGAGACCAAACTGGCATAAGCTCTATTTTACAATATTATTGTACTTGTTTGACCGGAAGTCGTACGCTGGGAAGCTGTGCGCACATTTTATCCGTAGTTTGGTATATGGGCTTAGCTAGATACGAAAGATTTAACCCTCCAGCCGCATTTTTAGATTCTGTTATTCTGGATATAGACTAATGTAAAGAAAAATAAACAAATGCGTAAAAGTAATCTTGTTGTTTCATTTATTGTATTTATTATTATACGTAGTTGTCGATGGATGTCGTAAGAGGCGTTTTAAATTGCAAATATTGCAATCAACAGCATTTGGGAGTGGCTCCAGTGCTATTTTAGGGTAATATTCTTTCATTCGTATTGAAAACCAATTATTAATTGCAAAATATTTAACATAAATAAATAAAACTTTTCGACGTGACTGTACAACAACCCGGTACATTTAATTTTTTTTTATTTTCCTCTTTAGTTGTGTGTTATGACCTATTACAAAAATAATATCTCATGTGTATTGGTCAGCAGGCCCAACTCCCATAGTGTTTTGCCCATTGTCCTTTCAATAAATTATGCGCGAGACACTTCATTGCCGCCAGCCAGACGGCGAGTCGACAGACCGAGCTCAAGGTCCTCGAACGCCCATTATGACATCATATACACAACGAAAAAATATTGTGGATAAGCCGTCATGGATGATTTAATTCCGATTATTGGTTTTTCGTTTACCTGATTTAATTTTTTTATGTTATTAATCCTAACATTTTGGGTTTGACGTTTGCATGTTGCGGTTTATGTATTTCATAAATTTTATTCATTTTATTAATTAACTTAAAAGCTAAGTGTAAACCAAAAATAAATAGATTTAATAGCTTTAAATAATTTTATTAGCTTATAAATTAGTCAAATAAAATCAATAGTAGTAGTAGTGTAATATTTTCAAAAATTTTGTAATACAGTGGTTAAATAAACAACGCGATAAAATCCGTATATAGTAGTTTAATTTCAATGAATAACATTCGCGTAAACAGAAGACAATATTATATTAAAAGCTAAGATTACATTTGCTATTTTTTTTATTTCTGTTGGTTTTGGTTTTCTTTTTATTGCTTATATTTATAATTTGTTATTTTGAGTCTAGAGTAAGACGAGCAAGAGGTGCACGTACGCGGGGAGGTTTACGTGCGCGTGGGTGTGTACGTACACGTACGTACGTGTGAAGTACATACGCGCGGAACTGGTAGTGGTGATAGTCTTGGTGGTGGTGATCCTCATAGTGTTCCTTCGACGAGGGCCCGCAGTCGAGGTGGACAAAGGCGTGGTGGGGGTATTCGCCCTATATCAAGCGATGAGTTAGTTTTTATTACTTTTAATTAATTGGTAGTGTTTTTATCAGTTATTAACTCACCTCTTTTATATTTTAGCGTTTAAATGGGAATGCTTAAGGACTTACCTAGTGGCGAGCCGATGGAACGTCCCCTTCACCCAAAAAGGAGGAGACTATGGTCTCCATGTCCTTCAACGTAGGTGTATTTTGCGCTTATTTTCTACTTTTCCCAAACATATTATACCCATTGGCATGAAATTTACGTTTTCTTGATGGGGTAGGTGCATAAAAATGGTTTTGTATTTTTAGGTCCTAAGTGGCTGCCCAAGAAGTGCCAAGCACTTCACAAACGATTGAAGCTTCCCCACGCACTAGACTGTAAGATTATATTTGTATATTGTATTTCAATAAATTTTAAGATGTTTTTGTATTGAACTAATTGTTGTTTGCTATCCCTTCTTTTAGATCAGTACCGGGTGAGCTGGTTTTTGAACCGTAAGGCAGGGTTCCCACTACGCCGGACCGGCAGATCTGCCGCGCCGGTAAATCTGCCGGAAGGGCTAGTGGCTGTACAATTTATATGAAGCTATTCACATTATCCCGGGTCCGGCATTTTTGCCGAGCCCGGCATTTTTACCGAGCGTTTTTCACTACGAATTGCCGGTAGAACGACCGGGCCCGGAGTAATGTGAACGAGTTTGTGCCGGTATCTGACCCCGCTCGCCCCGCTCGTGCTCCCCTCGCCCCGCCCGTGTTCCACTCACGTCATTCGGCTCTCATTTTCTGGTAAAAGTAGACTTTTAGCATGGATATTCAAGCAGAAACTTTAATTACGCTTGTCCAAGAGAGACCTGTTCTGTGGGATAAGACCGAAGACGTCTATAAAGACAAAAACTTTAAGTTAGCAGCATGGCGTGAAGTATGTTTAATACTGAAACCAAACTTCGATGAACTGGATGAAAAAGAAAGAAAACAGTACGGTGAGTTTTTAATGTTTTATTGATAAAATGTAAATGCATTGATAACTTTTATTTTATAGCTGCTGCCTGCCACGGAACGGAACCAATATCCGAAACAAAATAATTAGTAAATGATGTCCGTATAGTGTTGGCATTAGGGCCACCTCGACTCGACACATTCCGATTCATGGGTATCGTTTCTTGTTCTTGTCTATGTTCTATATTTTGGTAACTTTCAAAATTTATACCATCTTTTTCTCTTACAAAATTATGTAAGACTGTACAAGCTTTAATTACTTGAATTGCTGTGTCTACATTCAGATCTATAGCTCGATGGATTATTCGCCACTTATTTGCCAGAATACCAAAAGCGCACTCAACATACCTTCTTGCTCGACTTAGTCTATAGTTAAAAATCTTTTTATCAGTATTCAAATGTGTACCTCCATATGGACGTAGGAGATTAGGTGTTAAAGCAAAGCCTTCATCGCCAACAAGTATAAACGGTAATTCTTCGTGCAAGTTTTCATGAAGCGGTCTAGGCTTTGGTACATTTAAAGTACCATCATTGATCTTTTGCCAAAATGTACTATCCTTTAATATAGTAGAATCGCATTCCTTGCCATATGAGCCCACACTAATAAAAATAAATCGGTACTCTGAATCGACAACTGCCATTAATACAAAAGAATAATACTCCTTGTAATTAAAGAACATAGAACCACTCTTGGCTGGTTTCAAAATTCTGATATGTTTGCCATCTACTGCTCCAAGACAGTGAGGAAAGTTGGCTTTTCTTTCGAATCCTGAAGCGATATCCTCCCATTCTCTCCCAGTATCAGGCAGCTTAAGGAAATCTGTCTTTAGGTTTTCCCAAATGACGTGGGTCATTTCTTTTATTAGTTTACTTATTGTCGAAACGCCTACTCTGTATGAGTAATGTATTTCTTTGAATGAACATCCTGAAGCTAAATATCTGAAAAAAAAGTATTTTTGTTAATACATTATTACTTTATACGTCACCAAGAAACAAATTGTATTGTTTTATGATATTTTTTTATTGATTTCAGGAAAACAGGTTTCAACTTAATAGAATAATATACGAGATTCGTGGCTTAAGACAGTAAAGAAACAAAAAGATGAGACTAAATCTGGATCTTCGGCCAAAAAGACACGAAATTATTTATATCACGAGCAATTAATGTTTTTGAAAAAAGTCTCCGAACCTCGACAACCACATGAGTCAGTTTCAAAAAAAGCAAGAACCGAGACTGAAGTAGGCATGGAATCAGATTTTCGTTTACCTTTAATTAAAGATAAAAGAAAAATTGATAATAAAGAGGTAAATGACAGGATGGTAAAGTTTTTGGACTCCAGAATAAACCCAGAAAAAGAAAACCATCATCTGTCTTTCTTCAAAGGCATTATACCAATCTTATACACTTTAACTATCGAAGAGACTTTAGAATTTCAAGCTAGCGTCATGACAATGTTGCAAAAAATTAAAAGTAGGAATTATGAGAGACCAAATTACGGACATTGGCGTGATTCATATAATCAGATGACCGGACCATATCAGTATTCTGGATATTACACACATAATAGCGTCAATCAACAGGCAACACCTACGCAAGATCAACACCACCCTGGATACTCTACGCAATATAATAGTAGCAATCAACAGGCAACAACATCTATACCATCAACTTCATCTCAGACATCGAATCCGATTCCAGCTTCGCCATCAGCATCTAGTAATCATTCCTTACATTCCCAAGACTCAGATTACTTAGATTTAGAAGGGATTTCAGTTTGAGTACAAATAAATACTTAAATAAGTTATTTGCATTTTTAATTCATAATGACTATCAAATACATACACCCTCCCACACACACACATTATATATAGGGTAAAACCGTGAAAACGCCCCATCGGCAAATACGCCCCAGTTGACGTATATCAACACGTAACGCTCGGTCTGGCGAGTACGCTTCGAATCCGACAGATGGCAGTACGAGTATGATTATAAAAGGGAGTGGCCGCGTTCAGTCTGTGCTAGAAGAAAAAAATTGATTTTGTTGGCAAATCTGTTTGGATTGATTCGCTACTTGAGTTGGTGAGTTTTATTATGTGCATTTTAACGTATAGAAGTTAAAACAGTAGAAAGAATGAAGTAATTCTATCTTTTACTTTGGTATGTTAGCTACTCAGAGCAAACGGTGTTTTCGACAAGCTTAAACCGGTTTGGTCCGGCATGCAGTGGGGCGTATTTCCCTGTACTTTGGAAAAAACGCCCCGTTTATTAAAGTGAAATACGCCTCCATTTTGTAAGTCATATTTTGATTAATAGTGGTCTTTATTGTTTTAGATTATGGGTAGACATTATCAAAAAAAGACGTCCAGAGCGTCGTGGACTTCTGAAGCTCTGGCTGAAGCAATGGCTAAAATAATAAACAAAGAATTAGGTGTCAACAGAGCCAGTAGAGAATACTGTATACCCAGCCGGACTCTTCGTAGGCACCTATTATCTGGACAAGGAAAAGTACCACTGGGAAGAGCTCCAGAATTGACATCTGTACATGAAAAGAATCATTCTGCTCAAGAGCTTTGTTAAGTGCGGACCTGTGACAGTTTTGTTTCTATTCAATTCCGAATTATTTGTTATTTGTTTTTGTTTTATTCTAAGTGAGACTCGGACCCTCTCTTACTATCTTGAGGAGTTGCCCATATATGATCGACGCCATCTTCAAATTTGTATTGCGCCATCCTGCTCGAACACCGGTGAGTGGAAGTACTAAATATAAATTAGAAACTTGGAAAAAGACGTTGGGCGGCCCACCGAGATTTGATACCTCGACCATCCGGGCGCTGCGTCTACAGTGTTCCGCCATTCGGCCACCGTAACGTGAGGAGCGGGGCGCGAAATTGGTGACTACAATTGGAAACTAATTACATCCTCTTGTTATACGAACATCTATAGTGGGTCTACTATATTACTATATTATTATATTGCAACGTACTTACATAATGCCACAAACACCAATCAAGTGTTCTTCTACGCCTGATATTTCAAAAATTACTATGACTGGTGATAATGTAACTCAGAGAAAGCGCAAGCAGCCGGAGTCAGAGCTCGCAGAAGCTATAACAACGCTGTCTCTACAATTAAATACAAAAATAGATGCTCTTCGTAGTGATCTCGACTGCACAATGTCTAAGATGTTAGAAAACATAGCTAACATCAAGACTAATCTTGCCGAGGTGTCCCAAATGGCTACGGATATAAAACTTGAACTAAATAGTCTGCGCTCAGATCACACTACATTAGAAAAGCAAGTAACTAAACTGGATAACAAGCAGCAGGTGCTGTCGGAGGACATGATTACGCTACAAAAATCTGTTGAATACACTATGGATATGCAGGAAGATCTCAAAAATAAAATGAACTCGTTTGGTGTTGAAAACATTAATACCCATATCAATGATGTGGTGGGCGTGTTAGAAGCAAAGATCGATTCCTTGGAACAACAAGCTCGGGAGTGTAATTTAGAATTATGCAATATTCCCGAAAAACGAAATGAAAACCTATTTTCCATAATGGATAATGTTACCACCAAAATAAAGTTTCCATTGTGTCAGAAAGATATCCTGACAATACATAGAGTACCTCATGCACATAAGGAAACTAACAGGCCGAAAAATATCATAATCAAACTAACATCGCGTATTCTGAGAGATAATTTATTAAGTGCGTTTCGACTGGCACGAGGTATTAATACCGAACTACTTGGATTTACTGGCACACCGCGGCAGATTTATATGCATGAACATCTAACATTAAAAAAGAAACAGTTGTTTCGCCAAGTTAGAGAAGCCGCCAGAAAAAATAATTTTAAATATGTCTGGATCAAACATGCAACAATACTTACACGAGAGGCTGACGGTGAGCCGGCGATTGTCATACGGTCGATACAGGACATTAACAAGATCAAACCCAACATTCGCTCTAAAAACTAATATTAGTTATAAAAATTCTATATACTATGCTCGTAATTTAGCCAATATAGTACAATTATTTTCTTTTTTTTCTTACAGTTATTTCGTGTATATTAGTTTAAATTACTCCGAATCAATAAATAATAATTATAAGCTCTATTACATGGGTTATATGGTGCGGTTATATTTGTTACTGTTCTTATTATTATTACGTGTACAGTCATCTCGTATATATCTAATATATTTCACAATATTATTACACATACTGGACCTTGGCTCTTACCCACGAAGCGTGTGTCACATTCTAAAATTACATTTAGTTGTTTTTATAGTTAATGGATAGCATAACAGTGTACTATCAAAATTG
Organism: Catocala nupta; assembly: GCA_963675205.1. Taxonomy (NCBI): domain Eukaryota; kingdom Metazoa; phylum Arthropoda; class Insecta; order Lepidoptera; family Erebidae; genus Catocala; species Catocala nupta. Next base: position 9,030,548 of record OY776108.1, on the reverse strand, counting down.
CAGGGGCATTAGGACGAAACTTAATTTATTATATATGAATATATTATCAAATTCTTATGATGTCATTGTGCTTACTGAGACGTGGTTAACTCCTCAAATATCAGACAATGAGTTTATAGACGAAAGGTATGTGGTTTACCGTTGTGATCGCAATCGAACGGCCACTAACAAGAAGGATGGAGGAGGAGTCCTTATAGCCGTGTTAAAGAGTTTACGGTCGGAGTCTGTACCGGTTAATACCTTGTATGATTCGAACACAGAAAATGTATTTATACAGCTTTTAGGTTCCAACCGTGAGAAACATTTAATCGGTGCAGTCTATTTTCCGCCTAAGTCTTCGGAGGAAGTATACACTTCTTACTTTGATACCGTACAATATTTAATTGACCGATCGCTCTTTAGTAACGTTTATTTACTAGGTGATTATAACTTGCCAGATATAGACTGGATTCCTAGAATAAATAACACAACTGCCTCTCTCACTTGTTCGGGTTCGTCATCGATTTGTAGACATATAGATAACTTTATATCGTTACTTGATGCATCTCAATATAATAATATTTATAACTGCAAAAATCGTATATTGGACCTTATTATTAGTAATAAAGACTGTACGACCTATGTACCTACATATCCGCTGTTGCCTCTAGATAACTACCACCCCGCGTTTTGTTCTATAATTAATTATAATCCTCAATTTCAAGCACTAATACGAGCAAACATTGTTAAATATAATTATTATAAAGCCAACTATGAACTTATTAACGAGGAATTAGCTAAAATTGATTGGGAGGAACTCTTGTCTGGACTAACTGCTGAAGATTGCGTAAACACCTTTTATAATATTATATATAGCTCCATAAAAAAATTCACTCCTATTTCAAAACCACGGTCCTTACAATTTCCCATTTGGTTCTCAAACTCTCTCATCCGTATATTTAAAAACAAAAACAAAGCATGGGTAAAATGGAGAGTTTATAAAAATATTTCAGATTACGAGCAGTTTTCCTTTCTTCGACGTAGATTTCACACAGAATTAAAAATTAATTATACACGGCACATAAACTCTGTCGAGGAAAATGTTCGAAAAAATGTAAAATATTTGTGGACCTATATTCAGAACCGTAAAAATAATACAGATATGCCATCTACAATGACATACAATAACCTTACATCTAGTGCCCCCGAGGAAATATGCAACATGTTTATGAACTATTTTCAAACGGTTTATGAAACATCTAGTTTTAGTTGCAATGACTGGTTACCACCTAAAGAAACTGCCAGTAACAGTACTCTTATCTCCAATATTACCTTTAGCACCGAAAAAGTCCTAAAGTCTTTGAAATCTCTAGATACTACTAAGGGACCCGGGCCTGATTGTATACCTCCTTATTTCCTAAAAATGACTGCAAATAACATTTACAGAGGTTTACATATTATATATAATAAGTGTATGTCTGAAGGTGTTTTCCCTGAAATATGGAAAAGAGCCAATATTACTCCAGTGCACAAATCAGATTCTAAGAAGGAAATTGAAAATTATCGTCCGATTTCTATATTGTCAGCCTTGTCGAAGCTTTTCGAAAGGCTAGTCCATGATGCTATACACACACATATCTATAACATCGTCATAGAACAGCAGCATGGGTTTGTTAAAAGAAAGTCCACGACTACAAACCTATTAGTGTTTACGGACTATTTGTTTAATAGCATGGATCGACAAACGCAAGTAGATGCTATATATACAGACTTTCGAAAAGCATTTGACAAGGTGGACCACCAGCTGCTACTATCCAAAATCGCTTACAACGGAATAAGGGGTGATTTACTTCGTTGGTTTACCTCCTACGTTACAAATAGAACACAAAAGGTTGTGATTAAAGGATTCCACTCAGCTTCTGTGACTGTTACATCCGGCGTACCCCAGGGCTCGATTTTAGGTCCCCTTTTGTTTATTTTATTTATTAATGACATAGGAAAGTGCTTCAGATACTCAAAGTTTCTATTATATGCAGATGATTTAAAAATATACAGAACTATTAAGAATTCCTCTGACTGTTTCCTATTACAAGAAGATTTGGATCGTCTTTCTAATTATTGTATTCAGAATAAATTACAGTTAAATATTTCTAAATGCTTTGCTATAACGTTTACAAAAAACAAAAACTTAATAGCTAAAAATTACAACATAAATAAAAACATTTTATCAAGAATGTCTACCGTTCGAGACCTTGGGGTACTATTGGATAGTAAACTGCATCTAAACCAGCATATTGATGCTATAATTGGAAAGGCATATCAAATGTATGGCTTCGTAATGCGATCTTTAAGCGAGTTTAAACATGCAACTACATATATTTATTTGTATGAAACCTTAGTGAGATCTCAACTAGAATATGCCGTAGTAATATGGAGTCCTTACTACAACAAATATTCGGAAAATTTGGAAAGAGTTCAACGAAAATACCTGAAATCTACGCATTACCGATGTTATCACAGTTCCCCATCATATACCGACTTGCTTACTAAATTTAAAATAATGAGTCTAAAGTCCAGACGGTTATTTTTAGAAACTATGTTTCTTTTTGATTTATGTAATAACAGGTATGACTGCACTGATTTAATTAATAAGTTAAGCTATATTGTACCAAGAACCATAATGAGGCGTGAGGTGCGTTCTTGTCCAACTTTTGCTGTATCCTCGTGTAAAACTAACGCTGGATGTCGAGCACCTTTACGTCGTATTTGTAAAAAATATAATGATTTATTTACAGAGTTGGATGTGTTTGCAATGACCGCCAACAAATTTCGAGTCAAATTAAGGAAAGCTATTGTAGAGCTAGAAGAAAACATGTAAAAATATATAAAAGAAAGTACTTTAAATCTCTCACTTAAAATATAATAAAAATATGTAGTAGATGTCAGATCAAAATTGTCATATATCCAAATTTGTAATCTGTGGATAACGGTGTGGGTTCACATTTGTTCAAACATAATTTGTTATGATTTAGTTGTAAGTATATAATGTGTAACCGTTTGTTATTCCTAATAAATAAATAAATAAAAAAGAAACTGGTCAGTCACATTCAAGAGCTTGAAAGAGTTGGATTTTCCCCTACAAAGGATTGTTCAAGTCATGGCTTACTCGTTAGCTCAAAAAATGAAATTAGACCATCGTTTTTCTAAAGAAAAAGAAAGAGCAGGTGACGAATGGTATTACGCTTTTATGCGCCGTAATAAGGAATTAGTATTAAGAAAATCTGAAGGCTTATCTTTAGCACGTGCGCAAGGTATGAATCGTAAGGATGTTGACGAATACTTCAATGTTTTGAAAAACGTGCTTATTGAAAATGATTTGATGGATAAGCCTGGAAAAATTTTTAACGTTGACGAAACTGGAATTCAACTTAATAATAAAGCTGGAAAGTTTTAGCTACTAAAGGTGCTAAAGAGGTTTTTACCATTACAAGCGCTGAAAAAGGAGAAAATGTGAGCGTGATTGCTTGTTGCAACGCGGATGGCCAGTTTTTGCCTCCCGTACTTATTTTTAAAGGCAAAAACAAGAAACCGGAATTTTCAGAAGGCTTGCCGCCTGGTTCCGATGTATACATGAATGCAAAATCATCTTATATTAACAGTGACTTATTTGATAAATGGTTCACAGAACACTTTTTACCAAAGAAAGGTTCTGGAAAAGCACTGTTACTTTTGGATGGTCATGGTTCACACAGCAACGCGATAGAATTGCTTGAAAGCTGCTGCGAATGATGTTATATTGCTTTGTTTCCCCAGCCATACCACACATGCTCTCCAGCCATTAGATCGCGCATTTTTCAAACCATTTAAAACATATTTTATTCAGCAATCAAAATTATGGATGACAACTCATAAGGATAGAAAACTAACGCGGTACTACATAGCTCAGTTAATTGGGAATGCTTGGTGCAAAGCTGCAACCATATCTACAGGTGTATCAGCAATGCGATCCACAGGAGTGTATCTGTTTAATCCTTCTGCTATCCCTGACTACTTCTTCTGTATTGACGCCTCTGATGGACAAACTTCTTCGGATATACAGGCAATTGCTTCAACATCTACTGACGCCATGAATACGTCTTCTAGTCTCTCTTGTAGCTATGATCCAAGACCTGCGGAGCCTACAACTAACTTTCTTTCAAATGTGTCTGAAAGGACAATGGCAGATTGAGAACCGCTAATCATGTATTGCTAGTCATCGCGAGATTTGTTGGGAATACTTCTGTTTATTAAATCAATAGAATCCAAGATATTTTATGTAATTGTAATATTTTTAGCAGTTCATAAAGTATATAAAAATCCGATTTAAAAAATTAAACAAAACGTATAACTAAACGTAGAAATATTAAAAACAAAACGCAAAATGATGCCATATGTAAAATAGTAAATCTTGAAAATCGATATCTTTATATATATATATATATATTTTAATGATGTTATTTACAGTATACATATTTAATAAATATATTTTTTTAAGAATTACCTACTAGTAATAAGATTATATATAAAATAATCATCAAGAATTAAAAATATATTTTCATTCTTGGGTAAAAAATATAACTCATATGATATTTGTAACAGAATATAGAACATGGAAAATGTTTTAGTAGAGTATTCCAGAAATAAATGTTTAAAGAAAGAAATGGTCATGGAACTTAATTTGAATAAATTATATACAACGTTGTTTTGTGATAGTGCAAAGCTCTATCCCAATTTATTTTCGCAATCCAAAGTACATATAAAAAATAATGAAAACTGAGAAAGTTATAAGCCTTTTAAGTTGGCAAATGTCTTGCGCGAATACATGTTCACAACGTACCTTCAGCTGGCGGAAAGCACGGTCACGAGTATCGGCGCCGTGCGTAGTTGCGTACAAATAATAGTGTGTCTAATTCGAGTTATTTTTATTCGAGACCAAATATAACATAGGTTAAAAACTATAAAACTATATCAATCGATTGTACTGCTGATTTAGGCAAAATATTTCGAGGTTGTATGTTTTTAACTCGATCTACGTCGGAAGAGGGCAAAATGACTTATTGCTTATTTATGTTTTTTGTTTCATGTATTTGTAGCCTGTACTGTTTAATTTATTCCTTTAGCCTGATTGTTTAGTCGAGTTTAGTGCATGAAGGCACAACTAAATAAAATAATGATAAAAATAAATAACAGTATTTTTTTTTCATATGGCAACATTTTTATTGATGGAACAAGAAAATCATAAACAAGCCGGTAAATGTCAATGGCGTTTTTGCTGTTGCTTCGGATTGTGGTGTTTGCTACATCTGAGCGATTATACTGACTTATATCCATCCGTCGATACGTTGAGTTGAGGGCTTATTCCACTTTTCCCCGTTGGATGATCCCCATTGATGGGGATTAGTGAACTTTTTGTTCACTATTCCCCGTTGACCCAAAATTTTTATTTAATGGGGATAAATGAACTTAAAAGTTCAATAATCCCCATTAGGTAGGTACGTTAAAAAAATAAAATATATGAATCATGTTACACTTATTAATTAAAAATATAACTTTCTTATACCTAATAAAATCACAGATTGTACAATTATTAATTTAAAATTAAAAATATAACTTCCTTATACCTAATAAAATCACAGATTGTACAATTATTAATTTAAAATAAAAAAATATAACTTTCTTATACCTAGTAAAGTCACAGATTGTACAATTATTAATTTAAAATAAAAAATATAACTTTCTTATACCTAATAAAGTCACAGATTGTTACAATCATTAATTTAAAATTGTAGCATGAAAATATTTCTTTCTTATACCTTGTAAAATCAAAGATTACAATCACTTAAGTTTTCTAATTAGGTACGTTAAATAAAAACAATATAAAAATAAAATATATGAGTCATGTACTTTTATTTTTATAAGGTAAGAACAAAATTTTAAATTACCTACATACCTACTTTACGATTTTATTAGAACGAAAAACAGATGTTGCACCAACGAAATTGTTCTAACGATGTTTGGGAATAACGACCTTATATCTATCTAATAAGATACACAATACTGTAAAAGATGCTCATTTTCTAGAGGCGCGCGCGCGCAAGGCGGTGGCGGCGCGGGGTGCGAGTTAGCTCGTATGTGATTGGTCGACCCATCTTTTGTTTTTGTTTCGTAGTCGTTAAGGGTTAGTAGTGTGTAGTGTAGTTCAAGCGTGCAGTTCTTATCAGTTCGCAGTTATTAGTTTAATATAGGAATAAATAAAGGAAATGGCTGGTAGTTCAACTGACGTTTGTTTAGAGTAAGTTAAAAAAGGTAAAGCTACCATACTTCTCCGGGCCGGACATCAATACAGTAAAAAATGCAAATATAAAAACGGTGGAGTTTTGTGGGAGTGTACCACAAGAAAACAAAGTAAATGTGCCGGATCCATCACTGTCATGGTAAGTTACTTATTATATTTTGATATATTATATTTTGATATATAAGTTTTAAAGGTTGTTAAATAGCCTATTTAATTTTGTATTCTATGTAGGTGCAATATTGTTTACTTAAAAAATAATGTAAAGTAATTAATTATTATTACTTAATTTTACAGGACAATCAAGTTGTAGCTGAGAAACGACACAATGTTTGTGAACCTGATTTTGCGCGGAATGAAGTTACCTTGAGGTTATTCAAACTAAAAACTACACTTGCGGATCCAGAAGCACCTGCCATTCCCACTGCTTATAACGCGGCTGTGAGCTCACTAAAAGATACCGGAATTGACAAAATAAAAGAATTCCCTGCCCTGAAGTCTATCAAATCAACATTATATAAACACAGAAATGCAGCATTTGAAGTAAGTAAAATTGAGTTCAAAAATGTTGAAGACGTTAAAGTACCTCCAGCTCATCAGGAATTTATTTTAGCAGACTACAATGACAGTGGTATCCGTGTAATAGCTTTTTGCTCTGAATTTGCCCGACATCAAATGAAAAATTTGAAGATGTTCTTGGGTGATGGAACGTTTTGGATCTGTCCATCTCCCTTTTACCAACTCTACACCATTCATGGGGATTTGGGCAGTACAGAAAAACACATAAACATTGTGCCACTTGTTTATGCCCTCATGAGCCATAAAAATCAACAAACATATGAAATTTTATTTAGTATGCTAAAATCTGCATTACCTGATTGGAATCCAGAAATATTTAAATGTGACTATGAAGTGGCTCCGATGAACGCAATGCGAAATGTTTTTGTAAATATATCTATTAGCGGCTGTTATTTCCATTTCACCCAGGCAATATGGAAGAAAGGAAAACAACTCGAACTAACAAAAGATAAATTAACCAGAAGACAAGTTGCACTTAGCACTGCTTTGGCTTTGTTACCATCAGATAAAATCATTGCGGGTTGGTTTTATGTTGCCTCTCGAAGCCCTAATGACGATAATAGTAAGGAGTTTAGAAATTACATGCTCAGACAATGGCTACAAGATGATTTTATTAAAACGTGGTGTGTATTTGGACAGACTCATCGCACTACGAATTTAGTCGAAGCATGGAATAATAAAATAAAAAAGCGTGTGATAATAAAGAAACCCAACATTATGAAGCTCCTCACAGCGTTGGCTGAAGATACATCGTATTACGAAGTTCTTGCATTGGGGGTTTCTGAAAATAAAGGTATAGCGGAAAAAACAAAAAAAAGCATCAATCGCGATAATTATATACAGGAGGTCCAAATGGAACTCATTAATGGTGAAATTACGATTGGGCACTGTTTAGAAAAACTTAAGTGATTGTAATCTTTGATTTTACAAGGTATAAGAAAGAAATATTTTCATGCTACAATTTTAAATTAATGATTGTAACAATCTGTGACTTTATTAGGTATAAGAAAGTTATATTTTTTATTTTAAATTAATAATTGTACAATCTGTGACTTTACTAGGTATAAGAAAGTTATATTTTTTTATTTTAAATTAATAATTGTACAATCTGTGATTTTATTAGGTATAAGAAAGTTATATTTTTTTATTTTAAATTAATAATTGTACAATCTGTGATTTTATTAGGTATAAGAAAGTTATATTTTTAATTTTAAATTAATAATTGTACAATCTGTGATTTTATTAGGTATAAGAAAGTTATATTTTTAATTAATAAGTGTAACATGATTCATATATTTTATTTTTTTAACGTACCTACCTAATGGGGATTATTGAACATTTTAGTTCATTTATCCCCATTAAATAAAAATTTTGGGTCAATGGGGAATAGTGAACAAAAAGTTCACTAATCCCCATCAATGGGGATCATCCAACGGGGAAAAGTGGAATAAGCCGAGTTGAGCTCCGGTTCCTCCGTTCGCGGCATTGATAGTGTTAGTGTATTATTTCGCGCAAGGACGCTTGTAAAATAAAGTGTTGAAAAGGCCGTCGGCATTAGTGCACAATGTCGAGTTTACGTTGTATAAACTGCAACATACGGCTGTTTCGCCTCAGACAGCACTCCCTCATGGTCGAGAGTGAAGCCGTTGTCGACATTATTCGGCTATGGACATATCCTAGAGATGTAAGTAGTACTTTTTTACTTATAACTTACCGACCGTGTGGTGACGGACATATAGGATACCTAGGGTACCACCCAATTTCAGTCCGTGGGTGTCATACAAGGCAATGAAGCAAAGCTGAAACTATTGTTTAGAGAAGAAAAACTCGACACCAAACCCTATACCAATCCGTCTAGCCTGCTTGGTATTATTGGGCCAAAAACTCTCATTGCCATGAGAAGTTTACTCAGTGCACAATAACTGTTTTGTGGCGCCGATTGGGAAAGACCTATGTTCATGGTATGTCCATGTTTAATAGTAAATGTACAAAAGGCATCTAACTACATACATATATGTTGCATGACAGATTTCAATACCTACTTAGACTTAAGATAACAGAACTCATATTGTTTAAAGTGCAACTTAACTTACTGTAGCTAATATTATTATTAGTATCTATTAGCTGCAGTATCTACTTGTCACATACAGATCTTATGGTATTGGTCACCATTGTATTAAGCCTGTATATACCTGCATTGTACAGTGAAATCCAATTATTTTCAGATAACACCTACAGACCGCATTTGCCATGCTTGTAGGGAATCGGCTAATCACTCTGTGTCTGAAAATAATCCAACACGGCGACAGGGGCACCACAGTCTCTGTATTGTATGTGGTCGTTCTCTATTAGGAAGGAGAAAAAGACACAAGTTTTCAGCAGCAGAAGACCAAAGGCTGACAAATGTTATTGCTAACTGGATCCAACCCCGGCAGGTAATTACTCAATTAACTATCAATTAACTATTTTATAGATTTTTACATTACTACCTTTTAAAATATTATTTAACTGTATCACTGTCTCTAATTGGTTATTATTTCTATAAATTGTCTGTCATATTTATATCCTAAAGGTGTAAGTGATATTAGTGTAAGTATTTTTTTATAACTAAATGTGTCATATTTCACATACACCATGGTCAGTGTGTTGCTTCATGGGTTTATTTAGTTATTTATTTGGGAATAACAAACAGTACACTTAACTATAGTATGATGTAATGGAGCCTATTATAAAATCAGCCCATGTAATGTTGAGATACATTTTCATTTAGATTCAATTATAAAGACTCAATTCTGTATATTTCAAGCAAATAGTCATTCATATACTGTTAGACTGTAAAGATATTATATTATCGGTTAAATACCAATGTATTACTCTTTGTTAATTGTTATTATTCATGTTTGTTTAGTAATGAATCTGTTGGTGTACTAAATAACTTTTTTTATTTTTCAGTTTTCCTCAGGGGATGAGACCTGTGAACCATGTTGGCTCAAAGCTAGAAGAGTGGTTTTAAGAATGACACCATCACAACCTCAGGGTCAACCAGCATCACTAGATGACCAACCAGCAGTGGAAGATGTTGAACCAGCGTTGGCATTAGTCCAACCAGAATTGGCAGATATCCCAACAGAGCCACCTAAAATGAATAGTCATGAAAATACTATTATCATGTGCGGTGTTTGTGGGCAAAATGTTGCAGAAAATATTCCTCATGGTGGACACCAGAATCCAGAACATATTGCTATATTACTGGAGTATCAGCAGGTTTGCTATATTTATAGCTTTTCATTGAAGTTGTATGAAATAATACAAACATACTAAATATTACCGTAACTTTAACTTTCATCACATAAAGAAACAATGAGTTGTTATTAAAAAAAAAAAACAATTTTACTTATATGGTAGAAACTTGTGACTGGTCAGAACTGATAATATTATTCAGCTAAAGCGATAGTTTGAATAATATTTGTATAGCCTATCTTTTATGGCATGTACATACAATAAAACATTTTAAATTGATAATATTATTCAGCTAAAGAGATAGTTTGAATAATATTTGTAAAGCCTAACTTATATGGCTAAATGTTTTATTGTATGTACATATGATCGCCGACAAGCGAATTAGCTTGGCGAGAAAAATAAATTTGTTGAAACTTGTACTTACCATAAATAAATAAAAAAAAAAAAATATAATAAAACATTTATTATATACTTCCATATGTAAATTGTATCTTAATGCAAGCCATTAAAGGCACTGCCAAACTTGGAAAGCTTTATTTTATATTAATAATTTTGTTACAGATGTCATCCATGAATCTGGTGTGTGGTGCATGCTGGCGACAGGTGCAAAGCCTTGAACAAGGTAGTTCAAGACATCAAAGGTCGCCATACATCACTCTCCCTAATATTAGAAGAGCACCAGAAACTACGCGACACTGCATTTTTCAGGAGTGTCTCGGCCCTGAACGACATACAATACCTGAACAAACGCGACGGCGTGTACTAAAGGATTTTCAATATTTTATACCCAGAGGTGCGCGCATTTGCACACAACATTTGGAGGAATCGCAATTCGAAGATTTCTACTCTGCAGAGTACAGCCTAAATACTTTTTCTGCGATACACATTGAAGAAATAATTTTTATTTTAGTCGAAGGCCTTTACAACATTAATTATGAGAACATACAGGACTACCCCGATAACATGGTTGCATATTTTATAGGTATAACAAAAACCCAACACCAACAAATAATGCAAGCCACACCTAGACTGCAGAATTTGCATCGGGGTAGTTTTGCATTAACTGCTTATCTGTGCAAATTAAGAACTGGGGATTCCGGTGACCGGCTGTCATGTCTGTTTCAAGTCCCCAGAAGGACGTTGGAAACATTAATGTCTGTGGCCAGGGACATTTTAATAAATGACTTTGTACCTCAATTTTTAGGGTTTAATCATTTAAGAAGGGAGTTAGTTGTGGCAAAAAACTCATATATAGCCGACCATATATTTGGTGAGCCTGATTCACCACTAGAAGAAAAACCAGCAATTACTATTGCCGATGCAACATACATATATACACAAAAAAGTAGTAATTATTTGTTTCAAAAAGAAACATATTCCCTCCATAAATATAGGAATTTAATTAAACCATTTGTTATGTGCGCTTGTGATGGATATATAATAGATGTATGCGGACCTTACAGTGCCACCACAAATGATGCTACCATAATGCGAAACTTATTAAACGAGCGAGCATTTAATAATTTTTATAAAGAAAATTATATTTTTATTTTAGATCGTGGCTTCCGCGATTCCATGGATAGCCTACATGACAAAGGGTACATAGGGCATATGCCGGCAACTAAAGAAGACGGCCAATCACAGCTCTCCACTCTCGACGCTAATAGGTCACGATGCGTTACAATTACCAGATGGGTAGTGGAAGCTATGAATGGCCGTTTTAAAAGAGATTTTAAAATATTCCGCCATGAATATTTTAACCGTGCCTGTCCTCATTTTATAAAAGATTTTAAAATAGCAGCTGCTCTGCTAAATGCATTTTCTGAACCTTTTACAGATAATCCTAATGCAGAGCAGTTTGTTATAAATATATTTAATTGGTTATTTCTGAATAACAATATAGCTGATTTAGTTAGTACCAACAATTTGAACAGGCGCGGTTCTTTATTTGTACCCATTGATGGGACAACAATGTCATTTCCAAGGCTATCTATGGAAGATCTTATACTTTTTGCATGTGGTGTATACCAAATTCGCCAAGCCCGGTCATATGTGGATGAGCATTTCCGTTTTCATGGTATTTATAATTTAGAAATATCACAAGACCATATAGATGGATTAGAGGGAGTTAATCCTATGTTGCTTCGGGCGAAAATAAAGTCCCACCATTCATCATTATTTCATTATCATATTATGTTTATATAGTAACAGAAAGAAATATGAATGGTCGGGACGCAATAATCAGCCATTGCTGTAACTGCATTTTTGGTTTGCGAACCGTAGGATGCTGTTCTCATGTAATGAGCATCCTATGGTATTTAGGTTATGCCCGACATGAAGGTTTGACGCGACCAGCTCCCTTTCTAGATGATATTATCCAACGAATATTTTAATATTTTCAGAAATAAATATATACATAAAAATATGTGTTTTATTTACCTAATACCTTTCGAATCATAATCGATGAAGGAACTTCTTGCAATTGTTTAAATATGAAACTTGAGGGCAATCCTGATATTTTAGAACACCATCACAGTTCCGAAAGAAACCTATACGCATTCCAAAAGTAATTTCATTCTAGGAACGTTGATATAAGAAATAATTATATAGATATTAACATTCTTTCATTATGATCCGATATTAACGTAAACATCTTCTTGAGAAGTGACAGATCACTTGTCACGTGTCATGAATGTCAACATAACTTGACATTTATGACAGTACGCCATATCAAAATGGTTTATTACGCGGATTTATGTTAATTTAAAACGGCAATATCTTTTGACTCAGACCTAAAAATCTGATAATTGAAATTGTAATTATATATGGTGTAACCTATTCGTCTAATATACAATTAATGCGTCTCGCCGTCTTCACCGGCAGGCTTTGGCGGTACAAAATCCCATACAAAGCTGCCATTGTCCTTTGCGTAAATATCTAGTCTATATACATCCAAATTAAGCTTGATATTAGTTAAAACAAAAAAATAAAAATAACGAAAAATGAAATATTTATAAAGATTAAAAAAAAGAAAGCGCACCTTGTCATGGATTATGTCAAAAAATCAAAAATTATTCATATATTAATAATCTAAGAGGATATTTGGCGCAATTGTGCGATAACGGAGATATCATCATTTATTGTGTCGACTCCATACAAATTTTTTCGAAGAAAATTCTAAGAGCGCTCTTTTCGATTATGAACCCAAAAGTTTATCATAACAGGTATACAGAAGGTATTCCCGATCGTATCCAAGCAAAAAAAGCGTCGCTTTCAAAAAAGGATTTGAATGTCTATGAAACACGAATTTCAGCCCACTGTGCGACAGGCTGTTTACTAAATCATTCAATTCACTCTCGAAATAGACCTGTGCGATCGATTAGAAACATCGAACGCGTTGCTGTTGCCGACGCGGAGCATCCACGACAGTCAGTTAGAAAACATGCTGCCTCTTTGAGCCTCCACCGTTCAAGTATTCAACAAATTTTGGCCTTAGATTTAAAATTACATCCTTATAAGATCCAAATAGTCCAAAAAATCAAACCAGAAGACTACAAAAAGCGAAAAATTTACTAAATGTTAGAGATTTTTTCAGAAGAGAATGTGATGGACAATGTTTATTTTAGTGATGAGTCACACTTTTACCTCGAAGGGACGTACATCGTCAAAATTGCCGTTACTGGTCATCAAGCAACCCAAAACAAAAACACCAAAGAGCATTACACAGCCCCAAAGTTACTGTATGTTGTGCAATATCGGCGAAGAAAATCATCGGGCCAGTTTTCTTCGAAAATGACCGAGGTGAAACGGTTACAGTGACGAGCGAGCGGTATATTGACATGATTAATATTTTTTTTGTACCGCAGCTGCAAGAAGAGGATACTGACAAGTCAGGTGTATGGTTTATATATATATTCTTTAACTTTTATTCAATAAAATAGTTATTAACCATAATACAATAAATATATTTTGAATTAATACACGAGACATCAAATATTTTGCATCAACGCAACAAGATAATGAAACGTTTATGGCATCTGTAAAAAAAAAAAGGACACCCAAGCTGTGTTGTTGTATTGGCTGTGTGCTATATAGTTAAACGTTGTTTACATACTCTGCTATTACTGTTATCGTTGTGTCGAGTGTATTTTATATCATTTTATATAGTATAATGGATGCCAGAAAACATCTATTTAAGCCGAATGAAAAAAAAATGCTCCTAGATATTTTGAAAAAAATTAATAATATCGTAGAAAACAAAGATACCGATGGAGCGTCTCTTTGGGCCAAAAACGACGCTTGGGACCGTGTCACGGCGGAATATTATGCATATTTGCCCCATTGCTACGAGTCAGGTAAATGATAAAACTATATTAATTATACTTAATACAATAATTAATTAATGCCTGCAACAGCTCTTGTATTTACTAATGGTGTAAGTTATTAACGTTCTATTTTTCTAAATTTTAGGCCTCAAGTAAACAATTGAGTCGCCTATGGATCAATATAAAACAACGCCAACGGCAGGCCATCACGAAGGAACGCCAACATAGAATCGCCACTGGAGGTAGGCCTTTAATAAATTATGCTGAAATCGACCTAGACGTGTCTGTTATGCCCCAGCTCTCATAGTTGGAATTGACAACGCTATAGACTCGGATGCACTTGAAGGTATTGGTTTCTCTAAAATAAGTACAATTAGTCCATTGAAATGTTACATTTTTGAGGCCTTACCTTGCGTTTTTTAGAGGAAGCAATTTATTTTTTTGTTGTTTAGGTGGGGTCAGTGTAAAGCTAAAACCAAGTTGGTGGGGTCGCCACCCTTGTCCCACGGCCGCCATCTTAAAAATAGGGGTTGAAATGGTTTTTACGATATATCTCATAAAATACACTCGGCGTCAAAAAAATCGCACTTCTCTGAAAATAAGTTATAAAGCCTAATAATTTGCAAACCAGTACGTTTACCCCAAACAATGTTAATATTAATTGAAAGTACATTTAATTAGCTTTTATTAAACAACAACCTAATGAATAAATTCCTTAAACAACCGCATGTACTGCATGTTGAAGAAAATGATATCCAAATACTCGTTACATAGACCACAACTTGCCGCACTTTCATGGGCTATAAAAAGGGCAGTAAGCATCAAAATTAGGTCATTCGACATCCAGACCACAGAGTACATTTGTATATAGGAATATAGAGACGTCACTCAATGAATTGGCGATACTAGCGCCAACTGGCGTTCGGTTCAAGCAACTTTTTCATATACAAACATATGTGTGGGTATATAATATATCTATTATAATGATGTAGTGATTAAAGAATTTTCAGACTAGCGAAGTTTATAGTTAAGAATGTGTATTGTAGGGGCATGTGTTTGATGTGAGGTGGAAGAAAATGATCGTCAATTGATATATACTTTCTTTACTGGTACCAGAAACTTATAATAGATATACAAAAATAAACTACATAATTACGCGACCTAGCTGAGCGGGTGTGGGGAGACGACTGCTGCGCTGCGCACACACAATAGCGCGCCTTGTATATAAATTTGATGCAACGCTTTTTATTGTTGCGTCATACACTGCACATGTCCCCACAGTCATCCCCCATTTACAAAAAAAATGCTGAAAAAAAAATTTTTTAAATATCACAAATGTTCTAACATAATTACAATAAATTAAAGTTACTTATAACAGTGCAGAAGGCACACAGGAATGTGCGGCGTTGCAAAAATGGTCGCCTTGCTAGAATTGAATGACGCATTACTTGCGATCGGTTCAGATTACACATTTGATACGCTGTTATACTTATAAAGGTTACACAATCTTAAACAACGTCGAATTTATGTTCACAAATCTAATAAGTTATATAAATTTATTCAATTGAATATTATAACATTCACACACATTATTTATATCTTGCATGATTATATAGGTACTTACATTTATATTTATACATACGTATTTACGGTACACTCTTTATAACATACATAGGTACATATTAGAACATCAAAACTGGCGCTCGTCTCATATCATAACGTAAACAATTGCATCCTGTTACCGAGCTCTAGATTTAATAACAATGAAAGATATGCAGAATTAGTACACTGCACTGATTCAATACGTGGAATTATTACGATTAACAGTGTGACGATATGAAACAAATAGACAAAGACACAACAGAAACATAAAAAAAAAAAACAGAATATATGTATGACACAAGAATGACATGTCCGTAAAACTTCTCTTGCTCTTCATATGCCGCTTGTCGAGAGCTGGTCGTACAAAGAAGCAAATATGTTGTCAATCCTGCCAGCGACGTGTTGCTTGGGCCGTGTTTCAGATATATGACCGGGTGCGCTATCTAACACTGATGCGGTATCCATCCTCGCCTTCAAGTGTGATCAGCCGCTTCGACGCATGCACTGTTCCATAGAGTGCCACCGCCGGTCCCATATCGTTCACTGTCCTCGGAGTACGCTGCGAATTGTCGTCCTGGTGCGAAATGCTGCCTCGCTCCCAAGGTCAACTCGCCTTACGCTTGCCTCGACGTACGCACTGTACTGCAGAGTGCCGCCGCCGTCGTTTACCGCTCCGGAATCCCTCTGCTGGCCATGTTGCCGTGGTCGCTCTTGTCAACAGATCGTCGTGTCCTGTGTTTCAACTTTGGTTGTACGTCTTGACTGTGGTATTCAGCGCAGCTAGGTCCTAAGCCCTCTTGGTACGAGCGAAAAGGGCGAGTCGTCTCCCATGTGTTCGTATGCGTGTTCGGGTTACCTCCAGCTATATGCATCCGCTGCTGCCACGCTGCACATGCGCTTGTCCGATTCCGCTGACCATGTGCACGAGCGTTGATGCCACATTTCCGAACATTGCGAGTTCGATGTCGTGGTTCACCATTGTAGGGGCATGTGTTTGATGTGAGGTGGAAGAAAATGATCGTCAATTGATATATACTTTCTTTACTGGTACCAGAAACTTATAATAGATATACAAAAATAAACTACATAATTACGCGACCTAGCTGAGCGGGTGTGGGGAGACGACTGCTGCGCTGCGCACACACAATAGCGCGCCTTGTATATAAATTTGATGCAACGCATTTTATTGTTGCGTCATACACTGCACATGTCCCCACATGTATACTTAACTATAAAATTCGCTAGCCTGTACATTCACTTAAAAATGAAAACCAAGATCAGGGCAAGTATGGAATTGTAAAAAATAAAACAAGGTCTTGAGTTCATTATTCAAGAGGGAATAACGGAACGGAATGATAAAATGTCAAATTTGACAACAGCTTTATCTATGTGACAGGTACGAATCGTTCAAAAATAAATAACATTAATCAAATATGGTAAGCGATAACTTTAGAACTTCCTATTTAAAAACAAAATTATTGTTTGATAATAGTTTTATGTAAAGCTAAAAATTATTACGATAATTAAAAAATTGGTAATAAAGTGAAATTTTCAGAAACTGATTTCCCCGTCATCTAGCGGTTGTCACATGCAACTTTCAGAGTATAATACAACTAAATTGAATATCACTTAGTTATCTTATAGAAAGCCAACATGGTAACCTATGTAATTTGATTACGTTATAATTCAACTGTTTTCTTCTAAGTTTTAACACCATGATCCAGACGTTGTAGAGAACACATGAAAATACAGAACACAAGAAAACAGCCCTACAAAATGGATACCACTGCAGATCAAGCCGCTCAAGTGATAGCACTACTGCAAACAGGGATGCGACAGTGTGATGTTGCTCGACAACTGAACTTGAGCCGTTTTGCCATTCGTCGAGTGCTCCAACGGTTTCAAGAGACTGGGGGCTACACCCGGAGACAAGGATCAGGAAGACGGCGCTGTACATCTGAGAGAGATGACCGTTTCATTGTGACGACGTCATTGCGGAACCGTTTCTCCAATGCTGTTGAGCTGCAACAGCAGCTCCGTGGGGCTCGTAGAACCGCAGTGAGCACATCTACGATTAGAAGAAGGCTGCGAGAAAGGAGTATTGCGGCCAGAAGACCAGCCAAGGGCCCGAAATTAACGCCACAGCATCGTAGAAAGCGATTACAGTTCGCTCGAGAACATCTCAACTGGGATCTTGAACAATGGAGGACCGTACTCTTCTCAGATGAGACGAGAGTATGTCTCTTCGTTAACGATAGGCGAAGGAGAGTGTACAGAAGGCGAAACGAACGGTTTTCTGAAGCTTGCTTGGAGGAGACAGTGGAATATGGAGGGGGATCTTGCATGTTCTGGGGCGGAATTTCAGTCGACGGCAAGACGGAACTCGTTTGCATATCCCGGACTGGAGGTGCTCGTGGTCAGGGATCACTAACCGCTCATCGGTACATAACCGAGGTGCTGGACATGCATGTAGTCCCATATGCAGGATATGTTGGGGATGGGTTCACTTTAATGCACGACAATGCTCGTTCCCATACCGCAGTAATCGTGCAGGATTATCTACACGAGGTTGGGATTCCAGTTTTGCAGTGGCCAGCGAGAAGCCCAGACCTGAATCCAATAGAGCATCTCTGGGATGAACTAAAACGACGAGTACGGTTACGTGATCCTGCCCCAGCAACTCTACAAGACCTCCATGATGCTGTAATTGAAGAATGGAATAGGATTCCTCAAGATAGTGTGGTACGGCTGATTGGGTCTATGCAAGAACGAATGGAAGCTGTTATTAGAGCAAGGGGGGGTTGCACTAGGTTTTAAGTAGCATTTTTTATTAATTTCTTTTGTTGTTTTGTAATTTTAATGCCTGTTTTTGTTTGAATATTTTTTCCTAATAAAGATAATTTTTTCACTTGACACATGCACCTTGTTTTTTTTTAAACGATTGTAATTGAATACATATTTCTGTATTTTACTGTTACTATACCTACCAACCTTTCAAATAAATAGCATAAAACAACCATACAAAGGATTAAACGCGACATAAACCGAATTGAATTAAATTTTTGCAAAGGTGCGATTTTTTTGACGCCGAGTGTATTAATCTGATAAAAAAAATTGTTAACATTTTTTGTTGCAAATTAAATTCTCTACAACTTTGGTCCAGTAACTTTTTGTCGTAGAGCTATAAATAAAAAAGTTATAAGCGAAAATGTTCAGAAATTCATATTTATTGTTAAAACTTTTTTTTATCACATTTTAGCAGCTGTGTCATGTCATATCCCTTCTTCAAGTTAAAGTAAGTGCCAAGGACTAAAGTGGAGTATGTGAAGGAGTTGTTTATTGCGGAAGTGCGAAGAATCAAACAAGAAGAAGAAAAGTGCATATCCACAAACATCAACAGGGATATGCATATAGAGTATGCATATAACATCGTCTAAGTAAGCACTGCTTTTGAACAGCTCCCACTTAAAATCAATAAAAGTGGCAATTTCAAAAATAGGCGCGTAAAAGTGTTGTGCAGTGAAAGTGTAGTGTGTGATTCACCAGGATTATCGTTGGCAGACTGATCCACCACCAGGGAGAGAAGCAGAATGACATAGAAGACCTGGAACTTCAACACTGATTAACTCCATACAGAGCGATCCATCATCAGAGAGAGAAGCAGAGTGGAGCAGAAGACCTGGAATTTCAACATCAAATAGTTCTATGCAGGTCAGAGATAGCAACATAATTTTACCATCACCATCTAGAGGCCGTAAATACCATCCAAACGACACCACCCACGTCCAGTTCGTCCTAGGCTCCAAAAAGTTATTAACTGTTAAACTTTTCAAACCCACGTTGTCGCCACCACGTGCTACCAAGAGGTTAAGTACTGAAAATAAGTTAAAAACAAAAAATTACTACACCAATACACGCGGCAAGTGACGAGACAAGCAAGCGACGGCCCCACGTGAAGACTCCAAAGCCGGCCCCACGAATCCTTCAGCGAACCATCGTCGACCTGAAGCTACGGCTGAACATCATCAGGTACCGCTCGAGGAAACTCCAAAATCCCCACCCTTCACCTTTACCTGTTTGGGTTCTCCAAAACCGGGAAACAGTGACCTTCCTAAATATCCCAACAGATCCCTCATATTCCCACCCTCACTACCCCCTCTATCAAAATTTTACCCTACCTACTCCCCTCCACTCTCACATTTACCAATCCCCCCGACCGCCATTATACCCCTCTTACCTGCAAACCCTCTCCATAGCCCTCGTTAATATCCACTCCCCTCCACGGTCGATCTCCTCCCCCCACGTTTACCCCACCCCCAACCCCCTCTTGAACCGTCCCCTCTCCCCCTTCACCCCCTTTGGACGACCCACGAACCCCTTCCCAACTCCTCTCGGGCTTACCTTAACCCGCCCCCCTGGACCTATCTCCGGAGCCGAAGCACCTAGACCACCGTGTTTGGACTCATTTGAAACGGGAAGAGAAGATCTATCTTTTGGCCCCGGCAAAACAAAGAAATTCGCCATACCATCCTGCGAATCGGAGATAAATTTCGGGAATCAGCACCCACACAAATCTCACAACTAAAAGTCAGACCATCGACTTAGTCGCACAGCATACCAATCAGCATCACAATAAATTAGTTAAAAAAACACTTAACAGCACCAACAAAATGTCGTCATCGTCGAGAACATCGAAGACAAACACCAAAGAAGCAAAATACATAGAAGCACAGACAGGACCCTCGGCC
This sequence comes from Catocala nupta, assembly GCA_963675205.1. Lineage (NCBI taxonomy): Eukaryota > Metazoa > Arthropoda > Insecta > Lepidoptera > Erebidae > Catocala > Catocala nupta. The sequence goes on along the minus strand of OY776108.1, from coordinate 9,009,744 downwards.
AGCGCTCGAACTAGGTCATTGCGAAAGAAGGTACTCACAAAAACCGCGAGTGCCAAACCCACCAGCGTAGCCTCTAGCACCATCGAGGCAACTGAAGCACCAAGAGCACCTGCGCAAACCGATGTCCTGGAGAGAGTGCTTGCCTGGAAGCAGGACGAGCAGACGTCACACCCCAACAATTCTGAAGACGACGCGATCTCCGTCGCATCAGTATCAGAGTCGGAGTCGGTATGCTCGGACGTCTCACGCATCCGCAGCGGACGGCCGAGCCTAGTTCACACCACCAACCGAGGAACAGGCGTAGAAATGGACCTCGCGCCAAAGGCAGCGAACACCCTGCTGCTAAGAGGGAAAGAAGCCCTAAAACACGCCGGGAACATGAAGGAGTGTCATTTCACTGGTATATAGAACGCAGGCACATCAACGGAAAATCAGATCAAATAAAATAAACACTCTTCCAAAGGCACGGACACAATGTCTGTTGAGTGACAATATACTAATAAAAAAAAAAAGAAAGAAAAAAAAACATCAACAGAGAAAAAGAACCAAAAAGTGAGTCTTACTACAGGGTGGCCCATTAGTCCTTTGAATAGTAAAATTTGAATAAAACGGAAACGGCGCGCGTGCGCGGTGTAGGGGAAGCGGGGGGCAGTAACTTCGGTTTCTGGGAATTTAGTCGCGATGGAGCGTTTCACCGGAGCGGACCGTGCGTTTTGTGTGCGCGAGTTTTATCAAAACAGCAATTCGGCGACCGTTGCGCGGCATAAGTTTCTAGAACACAAAGGTTTACACAACTTTGACGACACTCCAACTCTTGAAACGATTAAGAACTGGGTTGCTAAGTTCGAGGAGACCAGTTCGACGTTAGATAAACCGCGGTCGGGTCGCCCAAGGACATCGTACGGAAAAAAATATCGACACAGTGGCACAGTCTATTCGTGAAAATCCTACACAGTCAACTCGTAAGCGTTCCAGTGCATTAAACGTACCCATAACGTCGTTACAACGAATTTTGAAGAAAGATTTACTTATGCACCCTTACAAAATTCAGTTGGTGCAAGAATTAAAAGATACTGACGCTATTAAGAGAGAAAATTATGCGAATGAAATGTTGAATCGGTTTACTTCATGCAATAACATAATGTTCTCTGATGAGGCTCACTTCCATCTTAAGTAAACTTGTTAGTAGTTAGTAGTAGTCTTGTTAGTAAACAAAATTACCGCTATTGGAGCCCCATGAATCCAAAACTTAAGCATCAGAAGCCCATACATAGTCCTAAAGTGGCAGTTTGGGCCACCATGTCATCCCATGGCATCGTAGGGCCTTATTTCTTTGAGGACGGCAGAGGGCGCGCGGTCACTGTTACTTCGGAGCGATATGTGGCTATGATCGAGGAGTTTTTCACACCAGAATTGCAAAAGTTTCCAGGCTTTAATGCCCGGACGTGGTTTCAACAAGATGGAGCAACTTCCCACACCTCTAACACTGCTATGCCCGTTATCCGTCAACTTTTCCCTAACAGAGTGATCTCTAAGAGAGAAGACATTTCCTGGCCACGACGTAATCCGGATCTGACTCCGATGGATTTCTTTTTGTGGGGCTACTTTAAGGCTAAAGTGTACGACACTAACCCGCGGTCAATTGATGCCCTAAAAGAAAACATCCGTAGAGAAATGGCAAGCAGTTCAGTAGTGACGTGCTGAGCAGTCATCGACAATTTTAGACGTCGTTTGCAAGAGTACCGCGATCGTAACGGATTACATTTAGAAGACGTTATTTTCAAAAAATTAATTTTCATTTTTCAAGCTTTATTTGTAAATAAAAATATGATTCATAATGTAATTAGTATTTTTTTTTTTTCATATCATTACTCTATCAAACTTATGGGCCAGCCTGTATATGTTCAACTATTCAGACTACTCAACTACCTCAACTGATGGCAACAGCAGTACCTGCATTGATTTGGAGACCCTCCAATATTTAAGAGAAGAAGACACAAGTCTGACCATTCTCAACAAATACCCAACAGTAAAAAAGTGCTTTTTAAATACTACACCTGCCTCCTAGTTCGGTACCAGTGGAACGAATGAAATTTTCATATGATGGTATGATAATGCGTCCACACAGACGAAACATGTCTGATGCTTTTTTTGAAGAGCTTGTGTAATGTTAAAATCTTTAATAAATAAAATTCTCAATTTAATCTGTGGAGACGCTTTGAGTGACGCCTTCATTACGTTTTTATAAATGTTATTGAGCAGTGGTCTTGTTTATTGTGAAGTGTGTGTTAAGTAAATACCATGAACGAGTAGGTACTTAACAGTTTTTAATTGCTGCATTGTGTATTGGGTAAAGATTTTAGATAGAATTTATTATTTTACGGAACATAGTTTCGAAATTTGCGCACCGCTGGTACATTTCTATTTCTTGTGAGTAGAAAATACACTAGTGACGACAAAATATTATTAGAAACATGATTAAGATACGTTACTACGTATGTATTAGGCATTTTATTAGTGAAATTCGATAAAAATAATGTAAATATTTGAAATGTAAAAATGTAATCGAAAATCGCATCTCCGTTTATGACATTCAAGTCGCTATGTTTTTTTGTGTTTCGTACACAGTAAGGCGCTGTCTCCACGAGCGAGAGAATCGCGGCGATATTATCGTCGTGCCACGTATTTCTATACACTCTATATGGAACCGTCTCCACACGGCGATATTATCGCCGCGATGCGACGAGTGGCAACAAGCGCGCGAAACGTCATTACATCGTCGCTAGCCCGCCGCGACTAGCAGCGGGCCCGCTGCGCGCTCGCGCAGCGGACCCGGCGCTCTCGCGACGAGCGCGCAGTGGGCGCGCTGTCAAACGCAGCGTCATTTCAGCGTTGCCTCTCGTTAAGCAAGGACGTTTCGAGAAGCTTTTTAAACAATAGTACAATGTTTGACATTAAAAAGTTTATACTTGAAGTGAGAGAGAGACCTGTCCTTTACGATGTTCAGATGGCCGAGTATCGAAACAGAGAAATTAAAGCAAAGTATTGGTATGATGTGGGAAGTGCTATGTTCACAGAGTGGGATGACCTAACCTCTAAAGAAAAAAAGAAAAAGGTTAGCGTACAATATTATTTATTTAGGTAATTTTTGTTGTTATAATTGTTAGTTTTTATTGTCTATGGTATAACAAAATAATATACATTCGTCGGTACAAAACCGTTGTTGCAACAATAATTATAAGAAAGATAATTTTCATTAAACGATGTAGTCATTTTGCCAAGGAACCGCGCCTACTGTGTTAAAATAATCTTTAAATAAGTTTCGAATTTGCCAATTCTTGTCCTTTGAAGTACGGGTGTCATATTTTGTTGATTGGATATGTCTTCATTTTCCCCGTCAGTGGCATTTAATGCTCGACGCTTTATGAAGTTGTGCAAAACGCAAGCTGCTTTTATTACAAAAATTTAACTGTCCGGTTGAAGATTTATTGTATTATGAAATATGCGAAATTTTGAGGTGATTTGTCCAAAGACACATTCCACGTAACGTCTCGCACGAGACAGTCTGTAGTTGAAAATCTTTTTATCCGTAGGAAGACATCGACCTGGATACGGTCGCATTAAATTTCGATGAATACCGAAGGCCTCATCAGCTACAATCACATATGGCATTTTGGATCCGCCAAATACCAATTCTTCTTCTTCCGGCAAATCAAGAGCTTCTTCATTTAGCTTCTGGCCTAGAATTGAAGATTAAAAATGGTAGAATCATTTTCACGGCCATAAGAACCTACGTCAATCACAGTAAATAAATAATTCGAATCCACCAAAGCCAATAAAACGATTGAGTTGTACTTTTTATAATTAAAGTATAGAGAGCCGGAATTCCGGGGGCACTGAATTCGAATGTGTTTGCCGTCTAGCAGACACGTGAAGTAGCAAAGAACGACAAGTGTCGACTAAATGCACCCGACAGGGTGCGCAAGGGCCAAAGGGAGCATAATAGTCAACCGATGAAAGAGATAGCACAATACTTTTAGCTGTGTTACAATGAGACAAAACATTTTACCTCCTCAATTGAATAATTTAGGTTTTCACCCTTTTAATGCATTCGTGACGACAAACCGGTTTTTGTTGAGTTACCTGGTTAGTTATGATACATGTTACATACCGTTCGAAAGAGTATTAACTAGAGAAGTTTTTAAAAACATTTGTAAATGCCATACACCGTAAGTTTTTTTTATTTTACCATGTGAAGTTGACATTAGGATGATTTTTTTTTATTTATGAAAGTTTGATACTTCACTGTTATTTCTTTTTGAATTGTTTGTATGAAATTATGATTAAATCTGAATAAGGTAAGACTACACTAACAAATGACATCATTTTTTTAACATTTCAGCGGTTATTAAAAAAATAATTAAAGTTTTTATACAAAAAAATGGAGATTTTCTAGAAAAATTGAAAAAAAATTATTACTCATTAAACTTAAGGCAAAATGTTATTTAAGTAGGCACAACACGTAGTCAACACCATCACCTATCGACCATTTTCCTATGGCTACTCACCCTCCAAACACCCTGTATATTATTATAATATTTAAATTAAAAGTTATCTCTTTGCTTCAGGACTTGAGTTAATGACAAAATGGAAATCTTTAAGGGATCAATTTCGTAAAGAGTTAAAGTTGCAGCAATGTTCAAAATCCGGTCAAGCTGCCTCAAAACGACGAAAGTATATTCATTATGATGCATTACTTTTTTTAAAGAAACACACCGAATACGCTTCAACATCGTCAAACATGTTCAATGAGGACAGTCAAGATGTTTTTGAGGATGACAGTTCGGTTAATACCACCCCTAGTGTTACGGAACCATCCACGTCTAATAAAAAGAAAACATTAGTCCAAACGTTTTTGGAATCTAATAAAGAGATATCGAATGTTATTCGCGAGAGTATAGATATACAAAGAAATAATGTTCAACCACAGTATCGCGACGAGCATGGAAATAAGGCATTTTTCCGTTCGTTGCTACTACTTATGGACAAAATAAAAGAAGACTGTTTAATTGATGCCAGAACTGAGATTATGGCCGTAATTAAGAAATACACACCATCATCACATACATTGCTAGACTCTTATTCTCGTACATCCACACCAACAAGCGAGGACGATATTGCTCAAATGTTAGAACACTTTGATGGAATGTAAACTTTAAGTTTTAATTTGATGTAAGCGTTTAAGTAAAATAAATCTGCTTTAAACTTACTGTAGTGTTACTGCTAATCTTTCACATGGCCCGATACTTTTCCTCATATTAGTATCTTGCTTTGATAAGTGTCTTGATAGTAAACTTAACAGTTCATCGAAAACAGGAATTGGCATTAAATATTCATCTTCAAACCATTCTGGATGATTTCGATATTCTTCATAATTCACATGGAAATGTCCATGACTTTCACGACGTAGCAACATGGGATGTGTCCACCAACGGCGCTTTTTTCCCTTCTTAACAATAACAATAACTGCATATTCACTAGCGTACTTGCAGAAGCACACCACAACACTATATCCATAATAAAGAATTATTTTATCGACTGAGACACTACTTATTTCGCTCTCGTCTGGCACGTAACTGAATTCTTTCTTTCGCAACGCGTCGTCAAAGAAACGCGGCGATACCGTTACGAGTCGCCGCGGAAACGCTGCGATTCCGTTACGACTCGCGACGATACGCGGCGGAATTATCGCTTGTTCGTGGATATTATCCGACGATATAAGGGCGTACTCGTCGCGATTCTCTCGCTCGTGGAGACAGACCCTAAAGGACATTGGTCAGTAAACCAAAAGTGTTAACCGACGAAATTTAAACGAAACGAGGTTCATTTTTTTTTAATTTGATTTTGCATGTCATCGTTACTTCTACACTGCTTTTCTACGCATGTGCATCTGTTATATTTTATTGTCCTCGATGGCGTAGTGGTTGGTATAACCAATTGCCACGCCTGAGGTCGCGGGTTCAATTCCCGCATAAGTCAAACATTTGTGAGCTTTTGTTATTTGTTATGTTTGTCTTAGTCTGGGTGTTTCTATGTATAATATGTATGTATTTACAAAATATTGTTCAAGCATACCAGATATGAATTTGTGGTTGGGCGAAGATGCGGAGGAGCAGGGTGAAGAATTTGTCTCACGTGGTGGCAGCACTCGACAATGTCGAGTGCGTGTCCGAGGCGGCGGCAGCACTCGACCAGGTCGAGTGCGTGTGCGAGGTGGCTCCAGGGCTACGCTAGGTGCCGTAGCGGTGGTAGAATTAGGATGTTGGGACTGGAGGTGGCGCTGGAAAAGTCCGAGGCCCTGTTATTTCATGGGCCTCGGCGGGCGCCGCCACCAGATGCCCACATCATAGTTGGAGGGGTCCGCATCAGGGTGGAGCCGAGTATGAAATACTTGGGGCTCCACCTCGACGGCCGCTGGAACTTTCGCGTCCATTTTAGCCGCCTGGCCCCCCGGCTGATGTCGGCGGCGGGAGCGCTTAGCTCTCTGCTGCCGAATATCGGGGGGCCGAGTGTCGTCTGCCGCCGCCTCTATTTGGGGGTGGTGCGGTCGATGGCCCTTTACGGGTCGCCCATTTGGGCCGGCGCCCTCGATCGCCGAAACATCGCCCTCTTGAGGAAACCTCAGAGGGCGATGGCGATCAGGGTGTCGCGGGCGTACCGCACCGTCTCCTTTGAGGCGGCGTGCGTCCTGGCGGCATCGCCGCCCTGGGATTTGGAGGCGGAGGTCCAAGCGTCGGTGTATCACTGGCGCGTGGACCTCCGGCTCCATGGTGAGGAACCCACTCACGGGGCGGTGGAGACGCGAAGGTCCCAGGCTCGACTGGTCCTCGAGGCCAAGTGGGAGGAAAGGCTGGCCCAGCCCCGCTACGGGGTGAGGACCGTCGAGGCTGTCCGTCCGGTGCTAAGGCAATGGATGGACAGACGGCGCGGACCGCTCACCTACCGGCTTACTCAGGTGCTCTCCGGACACGGCTGTTTCGGAGAGTACCTGTGCAAGATAGCCGGTAGGGAGCCGACAACCAGGTGTCACCACTGCGAGGAGTGCGACCGGGACACGGCGCAGCACACGCTGGAGGAGTGTCCGGCGTGGGCCGAGGAGCGCTGTGCCCTGGTCGCCGTGATTGGCCCCGACCTCTCGTTGCCGACCGTCGTATCCATGATGGTCGGCGACGACAGGTGCTGGGGTGCAATGAGGTCCTTCTGCGAGGCTGTCATCTCGCAGAAGGAGGCGGCGGAGCGGGGGCGTGAGGAAGATCCTTACGCCCCGGACATCCGCCGCCGGAGGAGGGGGCGCAGGAGACGCGCTTATTTCGCTCTCCTGCCCCCCACCTAAGGGTTCTGGGTGGCAAGGCCTCAGGGGACCCTGCCACCCGTAAGTAAGAACCCACAGAGGGCGCGCGCGGTGTTCCCGCGCGCCTTCTTACGTCGAAAGGGGAGAGCAGTAAAATGCTCTCCCCCGGGGACGAGAGGAGGTCGGGTCCGATTGACCCGGCCGGCACCCACACGGGGGGGCCTGCTATGGATGAATCTTTTTAGACTCCCAACTGGCCCCCCCCATTGGGTGGGAGAGGGAACACCCCAGGTTTTTTTAGTGGGTATCCCAGCACTAGGCTGGTGAGTCCCACACGCCCCGCCGGTGCCGTCCCCTAGCCGGCGGGTAGTGCATCAAGCATTTTTTCCTGGGAATCAAAAAAAAAAAAAAAAAAAAAAAAAGGTGCCGTAGCGGTGGGGGGGCCTGCTATGGATGAATCTTTTTAGACTCCCAACAGGCCCCCCCCATTGGGTGAGAGAGGGAACACCCCAGGTTTTTTTAGTGGGTATACCAGCACTCGGCTGGTGAGTCCCACACGCCCCCCCGGTGCCGTCCCCTAGCCGGCGGGTAGTGCATCAAGCATTTTTTTCCTGGGTATCAAAAAAAAAAAAAAAAGGTGCCGTAGCGGTGCCGCGAGGCTCCGGCAGCACTCAACGAGGTCGAGTGCGTGTCCGAGGCGGCTCTAGCGTAGCTTTGGGGCAGGGTGAAGGTGCGGTGGTGGTACGGCGAGGCGGCACGGTACGTGGTCGAGGTGGGAGAGGACGACGTGGCTGAGGCGGACATCGTGCAGGCGCTGACAGGCCTGGGCCAAGCACCATCGAAGAGTAACAGCTTTTTAACGCTTTTTTTGTACTAAATCATATGTGTTATTATTTTTGAGTATTAAAATAAAATTTTGTATTTCAGATTAACATTGTATGATATTAATGAGGTGCCGGTAGGTCAGACCCTGGAGAGCGCTTTGCACCCGTAACGGAAGCGTCGGTGGCCACTGTAAGTAGTTCTAAATTGTATCTAGTTGAATTTACCACTAGCGAAAATACTTAATTTTAAATTATTCCTGTTTTCAGATCAGCTTCCTCACCTCTACCGCCAACAAATTAAATTTAATAACTAAAATACAGCCAATATTGTCACATCTGAACAACAAATTTCCGACTTTATATCGTCTGGGGCAAAACATTGCCCTGGACGAAAGTCTTCTACAGTGGAAAGGTTGGTTGGACATCAACCAATTAATTCCCAATAAAGCTGCTACGATGGGGATCAAGACTTACGAGATTTGTGAATCTCAAACCGGCTACCTTGGCGGTTTTAGGTTCACGCTCTCGGTAAGTCACAAAGGTCTCCACCGCAGCAGTTTGAAGACCCAATGAAAGCATCCACGCCGGCAATTGTCCTAAGGCTTATACAAGGTCTTGAGGACAAGGGTCACACGTTGTGGATAGATAATTTTTATAATTCACCATGCCTCGCTCGATGCCTGAAGGTGTTAGGCTTTGACTGTGTTGGAACTCTGCGGACCAATCGTAAGTTTGTTCCGCAGGCCCTGCAGTCTGACCAAGGGGAACATGACCAAAGGTCAGATAACTGTACTCACCTCGGTAGACGTCGATATCATGGTATAGAGGGACAACAATAGGGTCGCTATGGTCTCGACATACCATGGTAACGGCGTTTCTCCAGCCCGGGATTCGTCAACCAAACCCATCTTGATAAATGATTACAATATCATGATGGGTGGGGTAGACAAAACAGACCAGATGTTGGCCATGTTCCCTATCAAGCGTAAACGAACAAAGGAAGTTTAAGTCTCCGGAATAGATTTTTGTACCAGACAAAAATCTATTCCGGAGACTTAAACTTCTCTGTTCTTTACTCATTTATTATTCATCGTTCTTCTACTTCTTCTTCTTCTTCTTTAACTCAACGTAACTGCCGTATCTCTCTTGTAAGTGCCCTTACGCACTAGCGGTTAACCGCGGGGGCGGCTAACCGCGCGGTTAGCCGCTTTCCCATTTTAATATGCAACCGCTTATGATTGTACGCACTAAACCGCCACAAAATTTCAACCACGGCGGTTGAATGGAGGGCCGCGGCCCGCTTCGCGACTAGCCGCCATCTTGTGTATACGCACTGGCGGTCAGTTAGCGGCGAGCCGCCAATGAGGTATGCACGTGTTTTGAGCTGCGCAGCCATGAACTTCGACACAGAGAAATTCATTGTTGAAATTCAACAACGCGAAGCTATTTGGAATTGTGAAGGAGCAGTATATAAGAATAGAGATTTAAAACGGAAACAATGGGAAGAATTAGTACATATTTTTGGAAAAGAGGAGATGACAACAGAGGAAAAAAAAAGTGTTGGTAAGTATTTATTATTATTACAATTATATTTAAACGAAACTACACATACTTTAAACATCTTAGAACATAATAAATACGTCTATTTTCAGTTAAATCATATTTCTTTGCCATTCTAACTTCCCATCAGTCGTAAGTTTGTTCCGCAGGCCCTGCAGTCTGACCAAGGGGAACATGACCAAAGGTCAGATAACTGTACTCACCTCGGTAGACGTCGATATCATGGTATAGAGGGACAACAATAGGGTCGCTATGGTCTCGACATACCATGGTAACGGCGTTTCTCCAGCCCGGGATTCGTCAACCAAACCCATCTTGATAAATGATTACAATATCATGATGGGTGGGGTAGACAAAACAGACCAGATGTTGGCCATGTTCCCTATCAAGCGTAAACGAACAAAGGAAGTTTAAGTCTCCGGAATAGATTTTTGTACCAGACAAAAATCTATTCCGGAGACTTAAACTTCTCTGTTCTTTACTCATTTATTATTCATCGTTCTTCTACTTCTTCTTCTTCTTCTTTAACTCAACGTAACTGCCGTATCTCTCTTGTAAGTGCCCTTACGCACTAGCGGTTAACCGCGGGGGCGGCTAACCGCGCGGTTAGCCGCTTTCCCATTTTAATATGCAACCGCTTATGATTGTACGCACTAAACCGCCACAAAATTTCAACCACGGCGGTTGAATGGAGGGCCGCGGCCCGCTTCGCGACTAGCCGCCATCTTGTGTATACGCACTGGCGGTCAGTTAGCGGCGAGCCGCCAATGAGGTATGCACGTGTTTTGAGCTGCGCAGCCATGAACTTCGACACAGAGAAATTCATTGTTGAAATTCAACAACGCGAAGCTATTTGGAATTGTGAAGGAGCAGTATATAAGAATAGAGATTTAAAACGGAAACAATGGGAAGAATTAGTACATATTTTTGGAAAAGAGGAGATGACAACAGAGGAAAAAAAAAGTGTTGGTAAGTATTTATTATTATTACAATTATATTTAAACGAAACTACACATACTTTAAACATCTTAGAACATAATAAATACGTCTATTTTCAGTTAAATCATATTTCTTTGCCATTCTAACTTCCCATCAGTCATAAAATATTCGGCAAACAATTCTCTGTATCTCAACGCAGTTTTATTGTTCCTTCTTAACCCTTCCTGTGTTACATTTTCTGGCAAAGGGCAACTAAGTGAGTCGTCGAAACAATAACCATCTCGGTCTCTTACAAAATTATGTAAGACACAAGTAGCTTTTATGATATCTTTTGCTAGAGCGAATTGAACATTTAGAGGTCTATGAAATATACGCCACTTGTTTGCATAAAGTCCAAAACTGCATTCTACATATCTTCTTGCTCTAGAAAGCCTCTAATTAAAGGTTCTTTTGGTTTCATCCAAATCTTTTTTCGCGTAAGGGCGCATTAAATTCGTAGATAACGCAAATGCCTCGTCGCCTACAAAAACGTATGGGATACATGTCTTGCTGCTTTGTGAAATAGGTTGTGGCTCTGGAATATCCAATTGGTTTTTTTGCATTTTTTCATAGAAAACCGAATTTTGAAATATTGACGAGTCACTGAATTTACCAAAAGCTCCAATATCAACCATAACAAATTTGTAATTACTGTCGCATATTGCTAATAAAACCAAAGAGAAAAAACTTTTATAATTAAAACACATCGAGCCACTGTTGTTAGGTGCAATGCAACGTATGTGCTTGCCGTCAACAGCACCTAAGCAGTGAGGAAAATTTGCTCTTTGAAAAAAATCATTGGAATTTTTTTTCCAAGCGTCTTTGTTTGGTTCAGGCAAACAAATATCTTTCAGACAAAACCAAATTGCAAAACAAACTTCTCGTACGATTTCTGCTACAGTGCTTACTCCAATTTTGAATGTATAATGTAGTTCTGTGAAAGTACAACCTGTTGCAAAATATCTGAAACAAACATTTTATTATTATTACATGTTTTATTAAATTCAATGTATGTATATTCTTTATTGCATGTCACACGAATTACAACAAATCTATTACTTTATGACTAAATCATTAACTTGTTTATTGTATTGTTCTAGGAAAAGAATTACAAAAGAAATGGAAGAACATTAGGGACAATTTCGTGAAAGCTCTAAAGGACAATGTTACCAGGAGTGGTTCAGCGGCTAAGAAAAAGACTCAATACATATTTTACAATAATTTAATGTTTTTGAAGGACACAGTATCTATCAATGAAACTGATTCAAGCATGCAAAGGCAAGAAAATGAGAGAAATGAAACAGAAAATGTCACTGACCCAGTCGTAGCACCAGCCAAAACGAAAAAAAAATAAAAATAAAGAAGATGATATAGGAGTTGAATTGATTAATGTTTTAAATAAGAATGTAGAGTTGAAAAAGGCCGAAGAAGATGAAGATAGACTTTTCTTTTGGTCGTTGGTTAGTGAAATAAAAAATGTTCCTGAACATATACGCCTACGTACAAAAGCTCAAATAATGCAAGTCATTACTGAAGCCCAAACGTCTGGATACAACTACTGTAACTCTACTTGGGATTACGTACGACCATTTAACTACAACCAAGGGCCATCTCAAAGATATCAAACACCATCATTTGCTAGCAATAAGAACCCACCACCACCGCCCTCAGTTCCACCTACACATCGTGGAACATGTAATCAAGAAGTATCTGTAACCTCTCCTGAATCAACATATTCACCGAATACACAGATATCTCAAGAATCTGATTATCTAGATCTTTTTAATGATAGTAATTCTCAGTAATACCAACGCCAGCGGCGGAAATGCGTAGCTTGTCGTAAACAGGTGCATACATCCTGTGTTGGTTGCAACAAGGCTATGTGTTTATCTAACTGTTTCATTTCCCTTCGTCAATAATAATTTATGTATCTATATTTAAACATATTTATTTCTTTGTATGTATATATATATTTATTTCTTTATATGTATATATACAGGGTGTCAGGGAAACGCTCCCGAAAACGAAGACTGGTGGTAGTGCTTGTGATGGCTGATAGGATACCACAAAAAAAAATCGAAAATAAATTCCTTTTTTATGTATTTTTTTTTTTGCTTTTTTACGTTTGTATTATGTTCGGACAGCCAAATAAAACGGATATCAAAAAGAAAATAAATTTAATTCCCATTTTAGAAGGAACTGCAATGTACATATTGTACATAATTAAATTGCACAACTGACGCTAGGGGTCAATGATTCGCGCGCTACGTCACCAGTAGGCATTAATGCCTGCCGCTACCGACATGCACACTATGCACAGCCGTCGCTTGCGCCGCGCCGACTGCATTGTTGTTATTAAATTCTATCTCTCTTTCTCACTTTCTTATTTCATCTGTTGGAAGATTAATTAAAAGCTAGCTCAAATTTAGATACCTTGAAATAATCCCTGTGACCCATAAAGGACCACCCGATAATTTTAGTTATTCTAGATAATAAATTTTAATTCGTCGGCCGACTTGATGCAATATTCAGTAAAAGTTATTCCAGTTAGATCCCTAGATAGGACTCGACCCTGCCGCGGCATACATTTAGGTAAGTCCTGAGAATCAATTTTTAATTTTGATTATAAGCGTAACTAACCCTGACACGGAGACATTAAAAACTTATTATCGCGCTTATTATTTTGTACTTCGATTAATTAATTCTAAATAATTCCTACTTGATGCCTAAAATCACACAAATAACTTCACACGTTTATGATTAGGTACTTTGCAAATTTACCAGAATTGTGGACTGTTTATGATGACCTTGATGACACATTTAATTTAATTAAACCATCTCTGATTTTAAACACTACGCGATTATTAAAATAGTGTTAATAAACGAAGTTACAATGCCTATTGGCTGTTTTTCTACTCGCTACTCGCAACCGACCCGCGCTGCGTTGCCATGTTGACGCGTGACTCGCGGTCACATCGCGAAATTGCGTTTGCGCCCTGCAGTGATTAGATAAACCGACGTGTCGGTAAAAAAGAAGTATTTTACCTACAATCCGTTTTATAAGTAGGTACGTAAAATAATGTTATGTAAGTCCACATTTATAATGTAACTTTTCGATACCTCTTATTAATAAGGACACATCGTCTTTTTATTAAGACTTCTAAATAATATATTTATTTTATTCTGACTGTTAAGTCTTCTTTCACAAAGGCCGAAATTTTAGAGAGTTCGAAGAATATAGGTTCTTAACTGTAAATCATTTAAAATGCAATCTTAAAAACCATTTATTAGGTACTATTACTTTCGAGTAGCCTTTACGGCGTAATTCATATTAATGCCTACATAAAGTTTATAATACATAACATACTGTCTACCTGTCTTAAATTTATCGTACACTGCTAATTATTATTTTAAATTATCAAACTGAGTACAAAATATTTTTACAATGTAGGTGCCTACCTAGCAACTAACCTAACGTAGGTACAATGCTACATGTATTTTGTTGATCTATGGTAATTTAATTCCCGAACTGTTTTCAGTTCTTCGTTGCAATTTGGCCGCGCGGGAGTGAAACATTTGCTAGATTACGTTTTTGCTTGTAAAATTGTTATTGTTTGGTTTCTTGTTAAGTTTTTTTATAGTTCGTTACGTTTTTTGTTATTTACTTAGTTGTTAGTTTATTACTGCTAATCGTTTTAGTTTTGTGGGCGTTGGCTAACAATAATGCCTGAGGCGTATGTGTATAGTGCTCGTGAGTACGGGAATATGTTGATGTGTTTGGGAGAAGCTCGAGGAAATGCTTCTCATGCTCTGAGGATTTACCGCCAAAGACATCCGACCGCCCGGCATCCTTCTGATCCGCGTATGATAACGGCAGCGTTTCAACGTGTGTTAGAGAATCGACCGATAGCTCCAGCGGCGGCAGGTGGTGGCAGACAAGTAGATATGCACACGGAACAACGCGTAATTAATGTCATTCGTCGAAACCCACGCCTCGGCACGCGAAGTGCTGCGAAATTAATGCGACGGCGGGACGGAATAACTGTGTCGCACTGGTATATCCATAAGGTGTTGCGAAAAAATAGGATGCGCCCATACAAGGTACATAAAGTGCAAGCTTTGGTACCCGGTGACCATGAGCGCCGTCGTGCTTATTGCCGTTGGCTTATAGACCAGCAACATCAAGCACCAAATTTCGTCGAGCACGTTATCTGGACGGACGAGGCCACATTCACAAGGAACGGATTGTGGAATAGAAGGAATACTCACGTGTGGTCAGAGACTAACCCACATACCTTCCAAGAGACCGGGCACCAAACACGATGGTCAGTTAACGTGTGGGCTAGTGTTTATAATGATAGAATACTCGGACCAGTATTTCTCCCGCAGCGACTCGACGGACCACGTTATCTTGATTTTATTAACGAGCATCTAAATGGCGTACTAGATGACTTACCACTGGCTCAGTATCGGCTAACGTGGTTCCAGCACGACGGTGCGCCACCACACGTTGTAAGGTCCGTCCGTGAGCGTCTCACTGAATTATTCATTGACCGATGGATTGGGAGGCTAGGACCGCACGCATGGCCACCTCGTTCCCCCGATCTCACCCCTTTAGACTATTTTTTGTGGGGTTACGTAAAAGAAAGAGTGTTTGATCGGGAGTGTGACAGTGCTAACGAGATGCGTCGACGAATAGTGAGCGTCTTTGAAAAACTTCGTGCAGACTGTACTAAAGACCCCACATTAATGCCCCGCCTTCACAAGGAGACGCTGCGACGAGCCCGAATTTGTCTGGAGGTGAATGGGGCGCAGTTTGAGCCGCATCTCATAAGAGCACAGCGGATTTAACTAGGTAAGTGGGATTACAGCAAAACCTTCACCCTATTTAGCTACGAACTTGTATCGGCGAGCGGGCTAGGGCGGCCGAGATTAATAATATTTATTATCGTGCGCACTGATACGCGTGGCATTGAACCCGAGTTATGTTAGATATACATTGCGACGTTGCAAATTTCCAAATACCAAAAAAAAAAATATTAGGTAAATTATTATCGGTATTCAATAGTATTTAGATAGTATAATATTAGCCTTTCGGCTTCGGAAGCGCTCCCCTTACACCCTGTATATACAGGTTGGGCAAAAAAACGTGGATCAAACGAAACAGAGTGATAGATGGGATTATTTGTAGTAAAAAATATCTCTGCGGCAGAGCTCTCACTTGATCTTCTTAGAAGATACGACTATTTTAGTGTTTTTGAAGAAAATACCAGAAAGGACAATGCGCAAATTTCATACAAAATTACCCCAGCCCCGGCGCAAAAGAAACCTGTCTCAGATTTTTGTACATTTTATGGGTATTAAATATACATATATGTTATGCCCGTAGTCATAGTCATACCAAGAAAAAACTGCTTTAATTATTCTATAAGGCGCCAAATACTTATTCGATCATATTACTAAAAAGCAAGCAAAATATGAAATAAAGGCTACTTAACTACATAAATATATATAGGCGCCAGTCATATATACAATATAAAATATTGTATATTGTGAATGCTGCATACAAATATTTTTATTGAAGTTGAAACTATTTTTATTACGGGATAGTTTGCTATTCTAGCTAAAAAACGAGTTATATTGTTTGTTTGGGCCGCATACGCACGATTCGCGCAGCAGGTAACAAATAATAGCTAACATTGCCGTTTCGCTCTTTCCCTTATGCTAGAAAGAGAAGAGTAGTGACACCATTGTCGTAAAGGCAGGTAGCTTTGTTTGTATTATGATGACGCACTCGTTGTTTTGACTTCGTGTGCGTTTGTTGTGCTCTTTGTGAACCTATTTTGATTGCATTTTATTTTAACAACTTGGCTCTTATCTCCCTGGACTTGATAGTGCAAGCGGTTGGACGTTGATATGGAAGACCCTAATCATTGTGTTGTGTGTCATCGATCACTTTTGCGACGACGAAGACACGTCCTTAATGTTCGTTTTCTACAAGATCGTGCAAACTTCGTGGAACATATCCTACGCAACATAGAACCACCACAAGAGGTAAGAAATCAAGTACTTGTGAATAACTTTTTCTGTTTCTTAAGATAATAATCTCGATATTTTATATATGCTGTGTTTGTGTGTTTGCAAAAAAAGTTATGTTCACTGATCGATAAGTTGGTTTATTACATTTGCTCGCGTTGACCACATATTTTTATATATATTTCACCTATATTTCACCGGGACGCCATGGCGGCGCAACCAGTCACCGCTACCAACAAAATGTATGTACATGGTTGCGCAACCAAACGGACACCACGTGAGTAACTCTCTATAGAGCTGTATACATTTTGTTGGTAGCGGCGACTGGTTGCGCCGCCATGGCGTCCCGGTGAAATATAGCCCTAAGTTAGCTGCTAACAGCCTAGTTACTATGGTCAAAATGTAACCCGTCAAAAGTGACAAGCTACGGTAGACGCTAACGTGTATAGTAAACAATAGATTTTACAAACTCATACTAGGGGCTTTCTTCAATGTACAAACATAGCTATGAGGGCTTAGTTCGAGTTGTTTTTACGTTTACGCGATCGAGACGTTTACCGCAGTTAGCTCTCTGATTGGTTAAGAGCTTGGAGCGGGCAAATCGGAGCGCCGAACGTCATAAGCGTGTCGATCGCGTTAACATAAAACAAATCGCACTAAGCCCTCAGTTACAGTTTATATAGTATAGATAGATAAATATATTAATTTGATTTTGATTATGCTACGCGTCCATTAAGTACATCCAAATCAAGTTTATTTTATATTTACGTTTTTTTACAGGTGCCATTTGACGGCACACGATCAATATGCCACCCGTGCTGGCACAGAATTGACTCCACTTCAAATGAAGACCGACCAGCCATGCCTGTCATTCCAGAACGGGTTAGAGCTTCAATAGCTGTACCGAGATTGGCTCGAGCTGCTAATACATCTCGGCGCTGTATGATGAACAGTTGTCGAAATACATTATTACGCCAACTTCCAAATTCTATCAAGGTATACCTCCTCAGCTATTTTAATCTCTACATACCAGATCGTGCTCGGATCTGCCAGCGTCATTTAACAACCATGGCTGTAGATGAATTCTCACAAAATATAACACAAACACAAAATGAATTCAATGCCGACAATATTATTGATATTGTTAGCATCTACACACGTGCCCTTGAAACAAGAACATTATTTGACATAAACGAAATGCTGGACAATGAGCTCCATTTTTGGACTGGACTAAACCGCGAGAAATTCAATCGCCTCCTGAATCAAGTTCCATCTTTACAAGAACAATCTAATACACCAGAAATAGATTTAGCTGTGTATTTAAGCAAGATTAGAACTGGAGAATCCAGTGCTTGGCTGTGTTCTATTTTTAACTTTTCAAGAAGAAGCATTGACAGGAAAATCCATTTGGTCAGAACATGTTTACTGAACGATTTTGTGCCACTGCACATCGGGCTGGACCATATAACCCGAGACGAGATAATTGAAAGAAACAGAATCCTTCCAAACTACATCTTCGGAAACGAAGAGTCCCCAAAAGCCGTGATATTAATGGATGGCACTTACATATTCATTGAAAAAAGTTGTAACTTTTTATACCAGAGACGCACCTACAGCCTCCACAAATACAGAAATCTTATAAAACCATTTATTATAGTTTGTGGTGATGGTCATATAGTTGATATATTGGGACCTTATGCCGCTACAACTACGGATGCTAACATCATGACAAAAATATTAGAAAATCACGAAGAACCTATAGAAGACGGCGCATTTCATTATTTATTTGAAGAGGGCGACGTTCTAATATTGGACAGAGGTTTTCGTGATGCGATACCACTCATAGAAACTTGTGGATATGTTGCACATATGCCACCGACTAAACGACGAGACGAAAATCAATTGACCACCGTGGACGTAAACAAGTCAAGATTAGTTACTATTTGTAGATGGGTGGTTGAAGCCATTAACAGCAAGTTTAAAAGAGATTACAAGATCTTCAGGCAAAGAATTTGTAATCGCGCCTCACAAAATACTTTTAGCGATTTTAAAATAGCAGGAGCCATCATCAACTGCTTTCAAGAACCTTTTGACGATAGTGAATACACAAACGAATTCATAGAATCTATTAGACTGAATTTAAATAGACCAAATCTTCTGGCTGATTATATAGAAGAAAATAATATAAATCGTCAAAGAGTCAACCAACTTATGGACTTCCCTGAACTCACATACGAGGATTTAATTGTGATTGCAATCGGAACGTACCATTTGAAGCTATCACGGTATTACTGCAGTGAACATATTAAAATAACAGGCGTATACGAGATCTTTTATTGTCAACATTCAGAAAGAATTTTAATCAATAATGAAGAAAATGTTTTATTAAAATGCAAAATACAATCTCGGCATGTGCGAAGCAGAACATACTATACTTACGTTTTGTACAATGCTGAGACACAGGGCCGGGCCGCCATTAAAGGGTATTATTGCTCGTGTATTCACGGTCGTCGAACACTTGGAAGTTGTGCCCACGTAATCAGTGTTTTGTACTATCTAGGCTGGGCCAGACACAACGATTTCGAACATCCAGCTGCTTTCTTAGATAGCGTATTAATAGACTTAGAATTGTGATACCATAGAATAAACAAGTTCCTTATTATATCTTGTTCTTATTAACTATCACCCTTTAAATATTATTAGCTACACATCGTCGTCATAGAAATGCATATAATTACGCGATTTGTGATATTATTGTTAAATAAAAAGCCGCGACTATATAAATAATCACAGCATTTTTTTTTCTATGTATGACTATGACTACAGATATTACATATATATTTTTTTAATACACTTGATATGTACAAAAATCTGAGATAAGTTACTTTTGCGCCGGGGCTGGGGCAATTTTGCGCATTGTCCTTTGTAATAAATAGGCAATTTGAGTAAAATGGGTACCTATTTTAAAACAATAAATATTGTTTATTTGCTTCTAGGGAATGTAACAACACTACAAATGTACTTGTATGATAGTGGGTACCATGATTTATGAGTATTGGCTCTTCTTTCAATTGCTTTTAAGTCTCATTAAAAATTATTTGTAACTTTAGAACCTTACTGTAAAAAAATAATGTACTAACAAAAAGTGAACTTGTATTAAAAAAACTTGCCTATTTAATGCTGATTAAAACGAGGTATAACACATAGCTGTATGTAGCAAAATTATTTTGTTATGTTAATTTTTTCATAGCAAGGTCTAAATAAAGTAAATCAGAGGATAGTCAAACACTAGTTTTCTGACTGTAGTGTTTTATTTCGTGAGTATTTTATTCCACTAAACAGTTAACTTGGATTCTTGGCTATGTTTGACAGTGTTTACAGAAAGATACGGGCGCCATTGCTGGGTTTCTAACAAATCATAAACAATACTTTGAGTCGCTTAAATCGTCGATCGACAGTGTCAATCACCAATTATTCATTATTTCACATTAGCGCTTCCGAACTCCGAAAAGAAACCTCTTTCTTTATGATCCTAAGTGTGAAAACGACACAGATAGCCCTCCTATCAGTGCCCTTTTCACACTTAAGATCATAGCTCACGCGCTTGCTGCGCGAACGCCTTTTGTTTGCGTGCGGCCAGCGGGCAGCGGGCGGCGGGGCGTTAGTGACTTGCTACCTGCCTGTTGCTACACACGTGTTCTTGGCATTTACACTTTTTGAATAACTGCTTACTATACTGACTCTGTGATTTATTGCCTACCTGTGACCTATGCCTGCCATACGGACTTTGGGTTGCCTGCCTATCGAACTTTGAAATGGCTAATGTGAGAAGAGTGGAGTACACCCAGCGAGTATGCAGAGATGCATTACCTCTATGGCTTTTGCGACGGAAATGCTCGGGCTGCTGCCAGAGAATATCGTCAACGTTACCCGGACCGTGACCGCTTTCCCGACTATAGGGTTTTTATCCGCGTACACAATGCGTACACGGAAGGTCACTTGCCTGGTCAACATAATGCAGGAGATGGTCGTGGTCGTCCTGCAATTCATGATGATGATCATGTAGAAACGAAAAAGCTGGCAACCCAAGCCAATGTCAACAAGTGCTCCGCGTATTTTATTCGTATTTAATTAGTTAAAATCGTTTTCCTGTTATAATACAGTTATAATTTATAAACACTAGTGCTAATAACTTTATATAAATGTTATCTCAGTGGTATATCCAATACAGTGCTTAATATAAAGACATAAACATAGTGCCATTGTGTGATAAAAACAATAATCATTTCAAAACAATAAACACTCCACTGTGAATAAAAGTGACTATAAATCGATAAACTGTAACAAAGACATATTTGCAAGTGGTTTTTATGCAGTAATTTACGTTATAATAATATTCTTCATACATAAATCCGTTTTTTCTGTTCAAATAGCATATTTTGCGCGAATTGCACAGTGGTACCAACATAAACATTCATACACGGCACGTTCCAGACCATCACTTCTGATACATTTATAGCATACCGAGCCGTCAGTGTCAAAAATAAAGCTGCACATTCACGATCCGATAATCAACATAAGGCTGTACATTCTCTTATGTGTTTGAACCTTGATCTAAGGCTGGGCTCTCATAAGTTTTATTTCTTTTTTATAATTACACTGATAGTTACTAATAATTGTCACTACTTGGCACCAGAGGGCTAATGATACCAGAGTAAAAATAATAGTAGAATTTAGAAGATTTTTTTCTACTATAGACCAAGAGTGCGTTCCAATTATATCAGATGCTCAATGATACCATAGTAAAAATTTAGTAGAATTTAGAAGAAAAAATTGACTATAGATCTGGAGTGCGCTTCATTTAAGAATAAGATTTTCACTTCACCAAAACTTAAGCTTTATTTATCAGGAACAATATAATACATGGTGTCAAATATGGACTCAGATGGAACGAGTAACATAACACAACGCAAACAAACGTTTAAGCTTAGACATCAACAACGATCACTTTCAAATGAATCAATCGACTCGTTAGCCTCCGATCTGAGCATTAGAAGTATGAAAAGCCTGATAGATCTATCTACTCATCTAAGAGACGATGAAATTATTAAATTAAAAAACGAAAACCAAGATTTAAGAGAACAGTTATTAACAGCACACGCAGAAATTGATACACTCAATTTGGAAAACACTTCTTTGAAAGTACTTGTCAATAGCGAGAAAAAAAGAAACGAGCAATTGAAAAAGATGTACGTCAGAAGTATGAGTATTAAACGCAGCGACACGATCTCAAGTTCTAAAATCTCTCGAAGGTCGATAAAATCAAATAAGCTGAATATTACTGCCCACCGCTTAGACTTGGAGACCGAATTGGATACACCTCAGCGCCGCAGCACCAAAATATCTCTGTCAAATTCACCGACCGTCCAGGAAATACATTCACGGGTGTCAAGTAACTCACAGACACCGCCAATTGTACATAAAAGTCCGGATAAATTGTCTCGTAATACAACAAGCGGTACTAGTGGCAACATTATTCTTTTTGCTGACAATCAAGGAGAAAATATAATTCCAACCATTGTACAAAATAAAAGTAAATTAATAATCAAGGACTACAGAATTATAGGATATAGGAAAATAGATGCAAGAACCGATGCTGTTTTATCCGATTGTCATACGATAGCACAGACCTTAACTAAAGATGATCATGTCATTATTATGACTGGATGTAACGATACAAATCCGATCAATGTATTGTCAGAGCTCAGTTCAGCTCTCAAGCTTCTACGGAATTGTAATGTCTATGTTATTAACGTCATCTACAATGCATTTTTGAATGAAAGAAAGCTTAACAATCACATACGACTCCTCGCTAATAATTACAGTAACTGTGTCTATATTCAAACTAACTCTTGTACTCCTGATATTGCCCAGAAAATCATACATCACGTAAATTTGGTGCAGTATAACAGTACGTATCTTAATTACACTAAAAAAACAAAAAATAACAATAATATTTACAATACCCAGCCTATATCATTATACACTAATCGTACGTCTAAACAAATTCCTACGCATTCCATAAAGGGCACTATACCATTTTATTTTCATAAAATGAAAGCTAAAAATTGTGCCAAAGAAAAATCTTTACCTGTAGCAGGTCGTAAGCAATTAATAACAGATTATTTCCCAGTTATAAAAAAGGTAAGAAATTGTAAATTATCTATTACAAATGAATTTACATTTTTTCGAAACTAATCAAAAATCCTCACAGTTTATCGTTGTTCATCAAAACATAGCAGGACTATTAAATAAGACTCAAGAATTAGAAGTTGCTTTAAGTGAACTCGATAAATTTAATATACCAGCGTCTGTGATTTGCTTGAGCGAACATTTTATTCAAAAAGGTGATGAAAAATATCTTAGCCTTAATAAATATAGACTTGCGTCCATTTACTGTCGGAATAACCAACGCAGAGGAGGTACGTGCATATTAGTTAAAAACGATCTAGATTGCGCTGACTTGGCTTTTATAAAAGATTTCGGGGTAGATAGTCATTTTGAAATATGTGGTGTTGGTATAAAGTCGATGAAACTGTGTGTGCTGTGTATTTACAGAACACCTAATTCGAATCCAAACATATTTTTTGCAAAGCTACAGTCTGTTCTTCCTAAACTAGACCGTAAATATGTTAAAATTGTAATCTGTGGTGATTTCAATATTAATATTTTAGCACAAGATCGAAACAGCGTTCAATTCTCAGAATTATTATCAAATAATGGCATGCAATTTCATATTCGCGAACCAACTCGTCGATTGACGTGCATAGATAATATTATAAGTAATGTTCCGAATGTTTTAGGAAAAACAGTTAAGCTCTTTTTGTCTGATCACGAATCAGCACAAGTTGCAATTTTGAAAGATGTTCAATATAATATGCAGTCAGAGTTCTATTTTGAACAAGTCTTAGATATGTGCAAAGAAAACTCAGCAAAGTTCATTGATAGTATAGGTAGTCTGAGTTTCATAGATATCTACAATACTTCTTGCGCTAATGATGCGTTCAATATATTTCATGATCTTTTAATTCTTTTTTATAGACTGTGTTTCCCTACTATCAAGATAAAAAAAGTCTTCAAAATTTTTAAACGTAAAAAGCTGTCAAAGGGACTTAAGATAAGTTGCAAAACTAAGAGGACGTTAAGGTTCGAGTATTACAACAATAAAAATAATAAAAATAAAACAAAATTCAAAGTTTATTCAAAATTACTTAAAACATGTTTAAATAAATCTCGATATATCAACAATGAAAAACATATAACTACTGCTAAAAACATGGCTAAAGCAACTTGGGAAGTTGTCAACAGTGAAATAGGTAACTTAAGGTCGAGGGAGTTACTGAATCGAATTCAGGATGATGACATTATTATTTCATGTGGTACAGATATAGCTAATATTTTAAATAACTTTTTTACTGAAACTGCTGACACTGGTCCTACTATTTCATTCATAGATCAAGGTTATACGTCAACTAAGATTATTTCAACCTGTAGTAGTATTTTTCTTGATCCTACGACCCCTGAGGAAATCTACAGAATCATTAGTAACTTAAACAATACACAATCAGCGGGGTATGATTGTATTACGACTAGACTTCTTAAAGATATTCGTCGCTACGTGTCAGCACCATTGTCCTATATCATTAACTTATCGATGGAGCAAGGATATTTTCCGGATAGACTTAAATTATCAATCATCAAACCTCTTCATAAGAAAGGTTCTAAATATAATAAAGATAACTACCGTCCGATAGCATTAATACCTGTCCTTTCAAAGGTCTTTGAAAAGGTTATGTATAAGAGGTTGTTATCATTCTTTAATACTCATGGCATTTTTACAGATTCGCAGTATGGGTTTAGAAAGGGCAAATCTACAGTATTGGCTAGTTATGACCTTGTAAGTTCAATAATAAATACTTTAAATGCAAGATCCTTTTGCTCAGTCCTCTTTCTTGATTTAAGTAAGGCCTTCGACCATGTGGACCATACTATCCTATTAAATAAATTAGAAAAGTATGGCATTAGAGGCCCAGCTCAACAATGGCTCACGACTTATTTGACTAATAGAACACAGATCACCAGAATCACTAAACTCGACTTAGCCTCAAACAGTCTAATCAATTATGATTCGGAATCCAAAAGCAATGGTCGTGGTGTGCCTCAAGGGAGCATTTTAGGACCCTTGCTGTTTTTGATTTATGTCAATGACTTGCCGTCAGAAATTAGACATAAAAGTATATTGTTTGCAGATGATACTACCATAGTAATAAAATCTAGTGACATAAAAAAACATGAAAATGACATTAATAATTGTTTTAAAATTGTAATTAATTATATGAATTCAAATAATCTTAAAATAAATATAAATAAAACTAAAATAATCAATTTTAAAACATATAAAAGAAAACCTATAACATTAAATATTAAGCATAACAGTAAAATTATAGAACAAGTTAATAATATAAAATTCTTAGGTATACATATTGATGCACACTTGTCGTGGAAGAATCACATTGAAGCTATTT
This sequence comes from Catocala nupta, assembly GCA_963675205.1. Classification (NCBI taxonomy): domain Eukaryota; kingdom Metazoa; phylum Arthropoda; class Insecta; order Lepidoptera; family Erebidae; genus Catocala; species Catocala nupta. Next base: position 8,984,410 of record OY776108.1, on the reverse strand, counting down.
GTAATAAACTAAATAATCTAGTATTTGCTTTAAAAAAATTAAAACATTGCACACCTGCAGCAACTTTACTCACAGTCTACCACGCCTATGTTTGCTCGATAATCCGATATGGTATTATTGTTTGGGGGAATGGAACAGATCTACTAAGAGTTTTCATAGCCCAAAAAAAGTGTATCAGGGCTATTTATGGTATGCGATGGGATGAATCTTGTAAGCCCTTATTTAAAACTAAAAAAATACTTACTGTGCCTAGCATCTATATTTACGAGATGGCCTAAAAATGGTTAATTGTGGAGAGCTTTTATACAGTTGAAGAATTTCTACAAAAAGGGTCATGTCGATTTTATATATATGGAAATGCACTGTAGATGATTGTATAAGTAATGTTGATTTAAATACGAATAAGCCTTAAATATTTGCATGCCAACTTCATTTGGCGGAATGTGTCGCTGCTCTAAATATAATAATATTGTACCAACTTTTGTATAAACCACATTTTACGCAAATAAATGTTATTATTATTATTATTATTATTAGAAGAACAAGTATTAAGTGAACTAGAAAAAGACCCCGACACGAGTCAGCGTCGCATATCCCGTAATTTGGGCATTCCAAGGTCAGTAGTACGACGATACATACAGAGAACTTGATTACATCCGTACCACATACTGGGTTTACTTTACTTTTCTTTTTTTATGACATCTTCCATCATTCTGATATTGAAAATTTGTAGTAATCGAATGTAAAATTTACTAAAAATAATCATCGACTGCTTTACTCCCCAAGAACGTGGAGTAATCGTGTCAATGTTTTTACGGAATAATTCATCAGTGATAAAAACACAACGTGAATTTCGTCGACGATTTCCCCACCGTCCGGCACCGGTTGGTCGCACTATTCGACGCTTTGCCACACGCCTCGAAGCAACTGGGTCAACATTGGATAGACGTAAGTCTGGCAGACCAAGAACAGGCCGTTCAGCCGATAATATTGAGGCTGTGCGCGAAAATGTGGAAGAGTGTCCAGAAACATCAACGAGGCGACGTGCCACGCAATTGGGGGTCTCCAGGCGGACTCTGCAGAGTATTTTGATCAAAGAATTGAAGATGTTTCCGTATAAAACTCAGATGACTCATCAGCTGCTTACTGATCACCGAGATCGTCTAGAGTACAGCCAGCGCGTTATAAACCTCAACCTTGAAGAGGATAATTTTTCTTCAAAATTGATTATGAGTGACGAAGCGCATTTCCATCTCTCGGGGAATGTCAATAAGTAGAATACTCGCTTCTGGGGCACTGAAAATCCGCGCATTATTCAACAAACACCTTTACATCCACTAAAAGTTACTGTATGGTGTTGCGTCTGTGCAGAAAGAGTAATTGGACCCTATTTTTTTTTAAGACGCTGCAGGCAATGTGGTAACTGTCACTGGTGAGCGCTACAGAACCATGTTACGTGAGTTCTTGCTACCCAATTTGAATGAAATGGGGCTGGAGCACACCTGGTTCCAACAAGACGGCGCCTCGGCACACACAGCGCGCGATACTATGGACTTAGGGCGCTTTCAATTTAGACGGTTGGTGCCGGACTGCTGCAGTCCGGGTATCGTACTGCGCACGGGCGGTTATGATTTTTCATACAAAATGACTCGACGCAAAGTCGTGCGAGAGCAGTGCGGCGCACGTCCGTTGGCGGAACGGCAACAATGCATGTACTACCTGCCTCAGTCGTTGTTCGTTAGTGCAGTGAACGCATCGTGTTTTTTCATAACGTTAATAAGGACGTTTTCGTGCATACCTACCTAATTATGGACGATTTAAATACAGAAGATTTATAAATGAAATAGAGTTACAGCCCGCCGTTTGGGATTCTAAATGTGACAAGTATTCAAATCGCTTGGAGAAGAAAAAAGGCTTGGGATGTCATATGTGAAAAATTTATTACCGATTTTAAAACTAAAAAAGCAGCTGGCGAGAATACTGCCGGTTCAACATTAAATTAAGGAATGGCTGGAGAGGCGGCATGGCGCCCTCACCTTCCGGCTGACACAGGTTCTGACTGGCCACGGTTGTTTTGGCCAGTTCCTTCCTGTGTCGTATACGCCGGCAAGAGACGCCCGGTTGTCACCACTGCGGCGACTGCCGCGACGTTGTTGAGGACACGGCGCTGCACACTTTGGCGGTTTGCCCCGCCTGGGCATCCCAGCGCCGTGAATTGATCGCGGCAGTCGGATCGGTTAACCTCTCGCTCCCGGCCGTAGTTGAGTCTATGGTCCGGAGTGAGAGGTCGTGGAACGCCGTCGCCTCCTTCTGTGAGGAAGTGATTTCCATCAAGGAGGTGGCGGAGCGGGAGAGGGTGCATTTAAACCCTCTTCCCAACCACAGAACCGGGCGCCGGAGGGCGCGAGATGACCTCCAGCCACCCTGAGGTTTGACCTGGGGGTGGCGGGCTTTGTGGGCCTGCCCACCGTGGTAGGTTTAGTCGGTATTCCGGGAGGTACATTATCTTTTCAACAATAGTTTATTTTTATTATAATGTAATCAATTAGTATTATTTAAATTTTACTGTTTTGCCATGATACTTGTCCTTCTGGGCTAACAAAATAGTCCGTAAATATATCGCAGACTGTTGTGGCTGACAAATTCTGATAACTTTGTGACTGAACTGGGCTAACTCGAATAGGTTGACCATGCGTAGTGGTATTTTCGTGTTGAACAAAATTATCTAAAACACAGATAGCCTTAACAATATCTGTTGCAAATGATATTTCCACATTTATTGGCCGATGTAATATTCGCCATTTATTTGTCATAATGCCAAATGTACACTCAATGTACCGACGTGCACGTGACAAACGATAGTTGAAAATTTTCTGTTTCTCCTCCAAAAAGCAAATGCTTCATCGCCAACAAAAATAAAAGGTAGTGGTGGCCCATTGTCTTGTATTGGTGCAGGACTTTGTATATCTAAATTATTGTTTTGAAGCTTCTTGTAAAAACTACTGCTCCGGAATATTTGTGAATCTGAAGCCTTTCCATAGGAACCGACATCAATATAAATAAATTTATAATTAAAATCGCAAATAGCCAACAACACAATAGAAAAGAAATGTTTATAGTTGTAATACAACGATCTACTTCTTGTCGGTTTTATTATTCTCACATGTTTGCCGTCTATAGCTCCCAAGCAATTAGGAAAATTTACTTTTGTTTCAAACCCTTGAGCTATTCGTAACCAATCCTCCTTTTTAAGATCAGGCATACATATATCTTTGAAAACTTTGTATATCTCTTGACATGTATTTTTAATAATTCCACTAATTGTTGAGACGACATGTTGGTAAGAGTAATGCAGTTCAGTCGTAGTCGTAGTACAGCCAGTTGATAAATACCTAAAAAAAATACCAGAAATCTTTATTTCAGCCTTGTTACTCCAAAAAAAATGGAGAAATATTACGGATTCTTACTCACGGGAGTTGAATAAGCAACGACAGTTAAAAAGTGGATCTGCTGGAAAGTACGTATGTTTTGATCGCCTTCAGTTTCTGTCTAATATTTATGAATCAAAACCTTCCAACTCTGGTACCAATGAACGATCTGATTCTCCTGAAACCTATTCTTCTGTAATAGCATCGTCATCAAAAACTAAAAAAGCATCCTCGAACAACGATGAGAGACTAATAAGATTTTAAAACTTCTTGCTGAAAGAATGCAAAACAAAAACAATGCAAATGCAGACAATTTTGAAGACGGCGATAGATATTTCTTGTTGTCATTATAAACTGATTTAAAAAAAAATCCGGAATATCGCAAAATGGATGCTAAATACGAGATAATTGTAATCATAAGAAAATACGTTGGGACAAGTTCATATGCCGCTGATTATTATGAACAACATAGTTACTACACAAGTTAGTCTTCCGAATATCATAATCAGGCTCAAGCTCCGTCAACTGAGTTACAACAACAATCACCTATGTCTAATACATCAACGAATTCTGATTTTACTTTATATGAAGATCTTTTTAGCGATGGTGATACAGTATAAATGTGTGTATATGCATCAACGAAAAAAAAAATTATAATCTAATAATAATAATAATAATAATATTCTACCACATACACACAACACCATCTAGCCCAAACTAAGCAGAGCTTGTACTATGTACTAGACAATGGATAAACATACATATATACTTTTTTTTTTGTAAATACATACATATTATACATAGTATACATAGAAACACCCAGACCAAGACAAACATCCATGTTCATGCACACAAATATTTGTCTTGTGCGGGAATCGAACCCGCGACCTCAGGCGTGGCAGTCGGTTACACTAACCACTACGCCATTGAGGCCGACAAATCTTTAACGGATCTGTTTAAGAGTAGGAATAAATACTTATTAAAATACTTAAAGTGTTTATGTTACTTACCTTAACGTTATCACAAGTCTCTCTTCGGCGGATATAGTATTTTTGAGTTTGGTTTTGCAATGTTGGGCGTTGGGTAGTGAAATAAAAAATGTTACTTCGTGTAAAGTCAGAGTTATAATGCTTCAAATACAATGAAGTTAATTATTTATATATATTTATGAGTAGGGAAGGCGCGTCACACATTACACCTCCCCTCTTTATAAAAATAAAAAAAGGTTACATTTTTTTAAATTAAAATATTATGTATGTTGATAGATATTTGAATACACATAAACAAGTACAATTAAAATATCAGAAAAAGGAACTATGTGCGCTGTTGACATCTACATAAAATCAATAAAAAAACATAATTTTATTTAATAGAACAATAAAATATAATAAGATTTTAGATATTTTCATTTCTATTTTCTGGATTCCTGGAAAACCCGTCACCATGAATTACCAACGAGGCAATGACCGCGGAAATCGCCGTCAACCCCCTCCCCTAATAACCAACGTCAACAGCAGATGTGGTCATCTTAGCGAGAGCCCATCCGTGAAGAAGAAGATGGAGCCCCCCAGCAGACGACCAAGCCTAAACCACGACGTCCTAGCCAGCGTAAGCGCGACCAGAAGCGTCAAGACGCTTTTCGCGAGAATAACCCGAAGTCAAAGCAAGCTTTTATTGAAGATAAGATACACAAGGCGCTATACTTCGGATTTGGAGATGCCTTAGCTGCAGAGAAGTCTGTCGATATGTCCATTCAAAAGACAGCCGCAGTAGTTCCCGTGACAACCCAGGCAGTGGGTTTTTACACGCAATGGCTATTTAAGAAAGTTTATGAATTGTATGGTCGTCGGCCTGATCGCATACCGGAGTGTTCACCGTATGCTTTCTATCGTGTATCCTTGGCTCAGTTTGAGTACCGTTTGCTATGTGCTCGGTCATCGCAAGTGAATACGCTTGGCATTGATGCTGATTTGTTTTACCGCCCTAGGATGACAATAGAAGAGCGTGATGTCATCCACTCTATGGCAGTAACCTTCTCCCCCTTGGTTAACTTTATTGCCGGAATAGGCAGTTTTGAGTACGAAGGAGAAGCGTACTATGTTAAATGCCCTAATGATGATGTGCTAGGCATTCTTTTCTCGAATCTGCGTAATATCGTTGATTGTTATGCTAATCCAGTCACACCCAGAGAGGAGCGACAACGCTTCTATGAATTGTGCCCCCTACCATTCGCTAGCTGGAATCAGCCTCAACGTGCTGGAGTGCGCCGCCGTGTCGAAGGTCAGCCAGTGATTGACCCAGGCTTCCCAGTTCTTTTAAATCCTGGCAGGGTCGCCATGCAATGTTGGGCGTTGAGTAGTGAAATAAAAGATGTTACTTCGTGTAAAGTCAGAGTTATAATGCTTCAAATACAATGAAGTTAATTATTTATATATATTTATTAGTAGGGAAGGCGCGTCACACATTACAGTTTCTTGACGTTGAATTCCATTTTTAACTAAGTCATATAATTCATAGAAACATTCTCTAGGCATTCTAAAATAGTTCAAAAAATCAGCTGAGTTTTCTTTTAATCTTGGGTAAAGTGTGTAAACATCACCATTTTTATATGTTAAAGAAAACATTGGCGACGCTCTAGTACGGCGTCGTTTATGTTTCTTCCGTAGCAAGAGAACTAACAATAACACTTCCTCGTCAGAGTCCATGGCACCGACTGAAGTTTGATTTCGATGGAAATCACTAAAATTCGACCGGACTGCAGCCGCGTATCTCTTCAAATAAGACGATTCACGTCATACTGCTGTCGTCTCGCAGCAGTACGGCTCACGGTCGTAATAATTCTGCAACAACCGTCTAAATTGAAAGCGTTGCCTTGGCCTGCTAGATCACCCGATCTCACCTGTCTAGACTTCTTTCTTTGGGGTTATTTGAAATCTCGGGTGTATGTGAACAAACCACAGACTCTCGCAGCTTTAAAAGAAAACATACACCAAGAAATAAGAATATATCGCAGGAAGTGTTACGGCTAGTTATGAAAAATGTCATAAATAGGGCTCAAATGTGCTTCAACTCTGGAGGTCAACATTTAATAGACATCATATTTAAATCATAATGCAACTAAATTTCATGGCTCAAATATATATATATCTAAAAAACTAATTCTAGTTTTCTTATTTAGAAACGAAGTTGTAGCTGAACCAAATAGGGTCATTACTTTTGCGCCACCCTATACAACAAGTCCAAGCTTTATTGCCGACAGACTATGAAAAAAGAGTGCAGTTTTGCAGACAAATGTTACAAAATCATAGAGATGACCCTCACTTTTTTAATAAAATTTTGTGGTCTGATGAATCAAGCGTTAGAAGAACAGGAATATTCCATATTCATAACTTACATTATTATGCTGTTGTAAATCCACACATTGTAAGACATGATCGCTTTCAACATCAGTTTAGCATCAACGTGTGAACTGGGATAATTGAAGGAAAGCTGATAACTTTTGAAATGCCACGAAGATTGAACGGCGCTCAGTATTTAACGTTTTTACAAAACAATTTAAATGAAATCTTGCGCCAAGCTGAAATATCGGAGGAAGTAATTGAAAACATGTAGCCGCAACACGATGGCGCTCCACCACACTACGCACGGGTAATCCGAGAACATTCAAACGCTCAGTACCCAAACCGTTGGATTGGTCGAGGTGGAATAATCCAATGGCCACCGAGATCACCGGATCTAAATCCGATAGACTTTTTTTATGGGGATACATAAAAGAGATGGTGTACGAAAAAGAGATCCAGACAGTGCAAGAATTAAGAGATAAAATCGAGGTAGCGACAGAAAGTGTCAAACGCAACAGAAACGCATTTCGTAGGTTGCGACGTAATTTTATTAGACGATGTCGTATGTGTATTGTCGCTAGAGGAAGGCATTTTGAACAATTGCTGTAAAAATATTTATTATGTTAATATTAAGTGACGCCCCGAGTATTCAGTTAATTAAGTCGTGAATATAAAAGTTCAGAGCAACAGGATGTTTACTGAATCATTCAATTCGCCCTCGAAATAGACCTATGCGATCGATCGATCGAGAGCCATATCAGTTGACGTTCTGCGGCGCGTCTCGGCAAATTCGCGAGTTCGCTTTGAAGATTGCATTCGCCGTGATGGAAGACATCTTGACGGTGTAATATTCCGTACATAAAATCCGCACTAATACATTATAATTTACTGCAATTAAAATATTACAAATACATTTTGTTTGTTTTTTTATATATACATACTTAAAGTTTAAAATCGGCGCTGAGATACCCTTTATAACAAAATGTTGCCATTACAATAAAGTCAGCCAACAAATCGGCCAACATAGGTGGCCATAGACATTATTACGGCATAAAAACTATTTTATTGTCTATGACACGGTGATACCCGAGCCAGATTACGTCATTGTTATTGTTACAGCGCGTACTTTGAGAGACATAAGTTTAAATAATATTTAGTATTGGTTTAATTGAAAATTGAATTTGAATTGAAGACAAAGACAGAACAAGGCAATGAAGTGAAAATTGGTTGGAGGAGGATAAGGTTTGTACTGATACATTTAATAATTTTGTGTAAACATTCCTAATATCTCATACTTACGCTTGCTTTTGTTTTATTCTATTTTGAAAGAATTAGTCTGCGAGAGGGTATCGATCTTAGAAAATAAAAACACTGATGCAAATACTTGGCATGATTTACGCATTAGGTAATTAATTCAATTTATTTTTACATTAAAATGATATTAAATTAAGTGCAAGTAGTATATACAGATTAATTCATATTTCAATTGTAACAATATGGCCAAGATTCCAAGAACATTACAGCAAATAAAAGCTCAATAAGGAATTATAAAAATGTCTGCAAAAAAGAAGAAGTTTCTTGTGCGAAAACAGAGGTTCCAAACGGGGCGGTGGGCCACCGCCTGCTTCTGAACCATCAAGTGGTGAAGACATCACAGTTTGGCGCCCTCATGAGTTTACAGTAGACTCAAATGAATTTGATTCAGATAACCAGGTACATAATAATATAGATAATTACACATGCTTGTTCATTATTTATTATTCTATCCTATATTAAAATGTTATTAATTTCTTGTTTCAAAATTTTCTAAAGAATAAAATAGAAATAAACACAAAAACACTACAAGAATACCTTCCAGACGTTGAAATAGTAATAAAAGAAACACAAAGGACATCATTCAAGCTTCGAACATTTTGTACCCAAAAATAAGTGCCAGCCATAAAAAAGAAATACTGCGGTTTTGTAGAAAATATGTCTAAGCATTTTTTTCTATTACAGCGAACCTCTAAGTTTAACCCTACAACTGCTACATGTGATTAATCCTTAAATGCATACGGTGTCGAAAACGGGACATCGACTTTTAGTTCAAAAATCCCGCCAAATATTTGATTGTCAAGATATTTAACTTTTTAATTTCATTGCCTAAGAACCAAAATTAAAAAAAAACATCTTTCATTGTCATCCGCAACCATTTTGACATATCTGTCAAATTAAGTTCGAGTGCAAACTTCTTCGCGCGCAGAAGATTGAGCAAAGTTTTATCTAAAGTAATCGAGGTCTCTTTTATACTTTATAACAAGAAAAATATTATTTTTGAAGGTAAGTACAGCGAGTATATATTATCAATAAAATTTTATTCATATTTTGCTAAATTGCCTTGCTAAAACGCATCTAAATCCTTGTCCCGAAAACGACCCTACATGTTTCTACAGCCCTATTTATTCCCACTTTGCACGATGTATAAATGCGTGACTTTTTTGTTTTATTTTATGGTTTGTTGTCGCCTGGTATTGGTTAGAGCATGTATTTTTATTGCTTTTCAGCTATGTATGAAAAAAAAATCGAAGAAATGCTTTTCATGCTAGAAAATGGCGAAATATCGGATGACGAAATGGAGTCTGATGGGTAGGAGCTAGATTTCTACCCGAGTCGCGAAGCTCTCTTGGAAGAACTAGAGGACGGTATCTTAGGCGATGATGAAGATCCAGCTCTCGTCCAGGATGTGAATCCAGACGGTGAAAATGACCCATCTCTGGCTATCAACCATGAACTTGCCATTTATGACCAAGATCCGTCACTAGTAAACGATACTTTGTCTGAACTTCCAAGTAATAGTTATATTCCCATTGGAGGTAGAAACCTACTGTGGAAGAAACAGAATCTGTTTTTTTCAGAAGAGAAAATAAATTTTTTCGGAACTGAGTAATTATCATCTAATATAATGGAGCTAAGTACGCCATACCAATTTTTCAATTACTTTTTTACCGATAAATTCATGGAATCTGTAGTTTAAGAGACTAATCTTTATGCAACCCAACTACAACCTAATCGCCAGGAAAAGTTCACACAAGAAGACTTACGAAAATATTTAGGCATAATTATTTTTATGTCAGTATATCATTATCCTAATGTGAGATCCTACTGGGGTAAGTTTGGCTTTGATCCAATTCGTAAATTCGTAATTATATGCCCGTAAATAAGTTCGAAAAAATTAGGAAAATATTGCATTTTAATGATAACCAAAAACATCTTCCTGAAAACTATGCCGATCACGATAAGTTACACAAGTTGCGACCTGTGATAAATCACTTGAATCAAAGATTTTCTAGTGTAACTATTGACCAGCGATTGTCCATTGACGAACAAATGTGTTCGACTAAAGTAAGCCATTTTTTAAAACAGTATATGCCCAATAAGCCCCACAAATGGGGCTTCAAACTGTTTGTTATTTGTAGCCTGTTAGGATATGCCTACAACTTTATAATATATTCAGGCAAAGATGATGACAGACTAACAAATGAGCCAGAAATGGGTGTAGTAGCACAAACTGTTCTGAAACTGGTTAGAGTAGTTCCCAGACAACAAAATCACATAGTGTATTTCGACAACTACTACACGTCTTTACCACTAATGCATTACCTAGCCACTGAGGGAATACATTCATTAGGTACAATACAGCGAAATCGTTTAGGTAAGACGTGCAAATTGCCGTCGAAACAGGAGGTGATGAAGTCTTCCGTACCTCGTGGAACATATGAAGAGTATGTCACTAATTTCGATAATATTGATATCACAGCAGTATCCTGGAAAGGTAATAAACAGGTCATATTGACATCTACTTATTTTGGTGCTGAACCTGCAGAGAAAATCGAACGATACGATAAAAAGTCAAAAAGAAAAATTCAAATTCCTTGCCCTAAACTAATAAAAGAATATAATGCACATATGGGGGGGAGTAGACCTAATGGACTCCCACCTTGGCAGGTACAGGATCCGTATCAAAAGTAGAAAGTGGTACCTAAGGATATTCTACCACCTATTAGATCTCAGTATTATAAACTCGTGGATTTTATATAGAAAAGTCTTGAGTCGATTACCGGCGAAAGACATTATGAATCTCGCTGACTTTCGCTCAGAATTAGCGGACACACTTTGTAAATATTGCACACTCACACCAAGAGGTCGTCCACGTTCCAGCGTAAATGTAGAAGAAGGTCCTGCTCCCAAAGTCCGAAAAGGAAAGCCCATCCAAGTCAAACCCTCGTATGATATCATCTTAGACGGAGTAGGCCACGAGCAAATAAGAACTGCTGATAGAATGAGGTGCATGTTTCCAGGGTGCAATTTAAAGACTGTGGTCATGTGTGGAAAATGCAATGTGTATTTCTGTACCAAAAAAACAAAAGATTGCTTCAATGAAATACACAGAAATTTTTCATATATGTAGTTCATTGAAACAGCCTTTATTTACCCTCATGTGCATGTAGTGCCAAAAACGGCTTATTCCACTTTTCCCCGTTGGATGATCCCCATTGATGGGGATTAGTGAACTTTTTGTTCACTATTCCCCGTTGACCCAAAATTTTTATTTAATGGGGATAAATGAACTAAAAAGTTCAATAATCCCCATTAGGTTGGTACGTTAAAAAAATAAAATATATGAATCATGTTACACTTATTAATTAAAAATATAACTTTCTTATACCTAATAAAATCACAGATTGTACAATTATTAATTTAAAATTAAAAATATAACTTTCTTATACCTAATAAAATCACAGATTGTACAATTATTAATTTAAAATAAAAAAATATAACTTTCTTATACATTTTTTTTTTTTTTTTTTTTTTACGTGGAGGAATGCTATGACGCATATCCCTCCGCGGGGACGGGCGGAGGGATTATGTCGGACTCGCCGGGGTAAAAGAAAGATAGAAAGATGGAAATAATAGTAAAGTACCTCCCGGAATACCGACTAAACCTACCACGGTGTTCCTCGACAAAACCACTATCGACGGGGCCGCGCGAATCGCTTTCGCATGCGGTCGCGACCCCGCCGCGGTTACGGCCCGCCGTATGAAACGGCAGGCCACTACACGAAAGACCTACCCAAAATAGGCACTACGTCGCATAAAACACTACTGTCTCCCCTAGAGGGGAGACGGACTCGACACAGAGGCGCGCGTGGGAACACGCACGCCGCCTCTCGGACCTGGTGCTGAACGGATGGCGGGCAGGCCCACAAAGCCCGCCACCCCCAGGTCAAACCTCAGGGTGGCTGGAGGTCATCGCGCGCCCTCCGGCGCCCGGCTCTGCGGTTTGGGAGAGGGTTTAAACGCTCCCTCTCCCGCTCCGCCGCCTCCTTGATGGAAATCACTTCCTCGCAAAAGGAGGCGACGGCGTTCCACGACCTCTCACTCCGGACCATAGACTGAACTACGGCCGGGAGCGAGAGGGCAACCGATCCGACTGCCGCGATCAACTCACGGCGCTGCGATGCCCAGGCGGGGCAAACCGCCAAAGTGTGCAGCGCCGTGTCCTCTACAACGTCGCGGCAGTCGCCGCAGTGGTGACAACCGGGCGTCTCTTGCCGGCGTATACGACACAGGAACCGGCCAAAACAACCGTGGCCAGTCAGTACCTGTGTCAGCCGGAAGGTGAGGGCGCCATGCCGCCTCTCTAGCCACTCCTCAAACACTGGACTTACCGCCACGATCGTGGCGTGCCCGGCACTGGGGTGCACAAGTCGTTCCTTCCAATTGGCCACTAGGACCTGGCGGAGCTCGGACCTCGCCGCCTTGATTGCGGCAAGACCCAGTCCTTCGCCCCGAGCTAGCACCTCCTGGCGCCAACGGTAGAGCGACGCCAGGAGCGCCGCTTCCAGGTCCCATGGCATCGATCCGGCGAGGAGGCTCGCAGCCTCGAACGAGATCGTGCGGTATCCTCTAATCAACCTGACGGCAATGGCGCGCTGTGGTGCACGTAGCGCCGAAATGTTTCGGGCCGCCAGGTTGTCACCCCAAACTGGGGCCCCATATAGGACCATGGACCGCACGACCCCGTCGTAGAGCCTCCGGCAGGAGGTGTTTGAACCCCCAAGGTTGGGCAGCAGGCGCGCGAGCGCACCTGCAGCGCCCCGAAGAATGGGGGCCAAACGACGGAAATGGGCTGTAAAGTCCCATCGGCTGTCGAGCAGGAGACCCAAATATTTAAGGGTTGGCTCGAACTTTCTTATACCTAGTAAAGTCACAGATTGTACAATTATTAATTTAAAATAAAAAATATAACTTTCTTATACCTAGTAAAGTCACAGATTGTTACAATCATTAATTTAAAATTGTAGCATGAAAATATTTCTTTCTTATACCTTGTAAAATCAAAGATTACAATCACTTAAGTTTTTCTAATTAGGTACGTTAAATAAAAACAATATAAAAATAAAATATATGAGTCATGTACTTTTATTTTTATAAGGTAAGAACAAAATTTTAAATTACCTACATACCTACTTTACGACTTTATTAGAACGAAAAACAGATGTTGCACCAACGAAATTGTTCTAACGATGTTTGGGAATAACGACCTTATATCTATCTAATAAGATACACAATACTGTAAAAGATGCTCATTTTCTAGAGGCGCGCGCGCGCAAGGCGGTGGCGGAGCGGGGTGCGAGTTAGCTCGTATGTGATTGGTCGACCCATCTTTTGTTTTTGTTTCGTAGTCGTTAAGGGTTAGTAGTGTGTAGTGTAGTTCAAGCGTGCAGTTCTTATCAGTTCGCAGTTATTAGTTTAATATAGGAATAAATAAAGGAAATGGCTGGTAGTTCAACTGACGTTTGTTTAGAGTACGTTAAAAAAGGTAAAGCTACCATACTTCTCCGGGCCGGACATCAATACAGTAAAAAATGCAAATATAAAAACGGTGGAGTTTTGTGGGAGTGTACCACAAGAAAACAAAGTAAATGTGCCGGATCCATCACTGTCATGGTAAGTTACTTATTATATTTTGATATATAAGTTTTAAAGGTTGTTAAATAGCCTATTTAATTTTGTATTCTATGTAGGTGCAATATTGTTTACTTAAAAAATAATGTAAAGTAATTAATTATTATTACTTAATTTTACAGGACAATCAAGTTGTAGCTGAGAAACGACACAATGTTTGTGAACCTGATTTTGCGCGGAATGAAGTTACCTTGAGGTTATTCAAACTAAAAACTACACTTGCGGATCCAGAAGCACCTGCCATTCCCACTGCTTACAACGCGGCTGTGAGCTCACTAAAAGATACCGGAATTGACAAAGTAAAAGAATTCCCTGCCCTGAAGTCTATCAAATCAACATTATATAAACACAGAAATGCAGCATTTGAAGTAAGTAAAATTGAGTTCAAAAATGTTGAAGAAGTTAAAGTACCTCCAGCTCATCAGGAATTTATTTTAGCAGACTACAATGACAGTGGTATCCGTGTAATAGCTTTTTGCTCTGAATTTGCCCGACATCAAATGAAAAATTTGAAGATGTTCTTGGGTGATGGAACGTTTTGGATCTGTCCATCTCCCTTTTACCAACTCTACACCATTCATGGGGATTTGGGCAGTACAGAAAAACACATAAACATTGTGCCACTTGTTTATGCCCTCATGAGCCATAAAAATCAACAAACATATGAAATTTTATTTAGTATGCTAAAATCTGCATTACCTGATTGGAATCCAGAAATATTTAAATGTGACTATGAAGTGGCTCCGATGAACGCAATGCGAAATGTTTTTGTAAATATATCTATTAGCGGCTGTTATTTCCATTTCACCCAGGCAATATGGAAGAAAGGAAAACAACTCGAACTAACAAAAGATAAATTAACCAGAAGACAAGTTGCACTTAGCACTGCTTTGGCTTTGTTACCATCAGATAAAATCATTGCGGGTTGGTTTTATGTTGCCTCTCAAAGCCCTAATGACGATAATAGTAAGGAGTTTAGAAATTACATGCTCAGACAATGGCTACAAGATGATTTTATTAAAACGTGGTGTGTATTTGGACAGACTCATCGCACTACGAATTTAGTCGAAGCATGGAATAATAAAATAAAAAAGCGTGTGATAATAAAGAAACCCAACATTATGAAGCTCCTCACAGCGTTGGCTGAAGATACATCGTATTACGAAGTTCTTGCATTGGGGGTTTCTGAAAATAAAGGTATAGCGGAAAAAACAAAAAAAAGCATCAATCGCGATAATTATATACAGGAGGTCCAAATGGAACTCATTAATGGTGAAATTACGGTTGGGCACTGTTTAGAAAAACTTAAGTGATTGTAATCTTTGATTTTACAAGTTATAAGAAAGAAATATTTTCATGCTACAATTTTAAATTAATGATTGTAACAATCTGTGACTTTATTAGGTATAAGAAAGTTATATTTTTTATTTTAAATTAATAATTGTACAATCTGTGACTTTACTAGGTATAAGAAAGTTATATTTTTTTATTTTAAATTAATAATTGTACAATCTGTGATTTTATTAGGTATAAGAAAGTTATATTTTTTTATTTTAAATTAATAATTGTACAATCTGTGATTTTATTAGGTATAAGAAAGTTATATTTTTAATTTTAAATTAATAATTGTACAATCTGTGATTTTATTAGGTATAAGAAAGTTATATTTTTAATTAATAAGTGTAACATGATTCATATATTTTATTTTTTTAACGTGCCTACCTAATGGGGATTATTGAACTTTTTAGTTCATTTATACCCATTAAATAAAAATTTTGGGTCAACGGGGAATAGTGAACAAAAAGTTCACTAATCCCCATCAATGGGGATCATCCAACGGGGAAAAGTGGAATAAGCCCCAAAAACGGCACAAGGTATATTTTTTTAAAAGTAAATGAAAATTCAAACCATTAATTTTTTTTACTATTTTTCCCTTGATCTATGAGTGATTACCCACAAAATAATTTTTTTTTGTAGTTGTACAAAAGTTCATGCATTTAAGGGTTAAAAATACAAAAATCATTATTTTTACGTACAACGTTTGTCTAATAGACACACATTTATTTACTTTAGTTAGTAATCATAAACAACCTAGCTACCTGCTATTGTTATGTGTGTGCGCACAAGCACCCATCGCCCGGCCCCCTGCCCGCTCGCGTCCCGTACTCCCCTCTCCCTGCGCGACGAACACTAATCGCTTTGCACTGTTTTAAATATTTAGTTAAATAGTTATCCATGCAACTCCTGTTACATCGGACGGCTTATTACAAACGTATGCGTGATTTTTGATTTAGCCACTTGAAATATTGTTAAATAAACACATCAGTGTTTATTTAACAATATTTAAAGTGGCTGACTTTCTGTGTATCCGGTGTCGTGAATCTGTTGTAAACAGAAGGCGATACACTTGGGCTTCTCGAGAAGAAATACACATTGATATAGCGCAGATTATTATTCAAGAAATATTGGAGCTACAGGTATGTAATCTTTGAGGTTATGGGTCCTACTTCTATGTCGTCTTATTTAATAAAAGCGCGTTGAATTGAATATCTACCATCAGTTATTATGTTTTGATATCTAGTTTTGTCTTACATTTTACTAGCTCATTGGATGTAATAATACGTACACTGTCTTAATTGATAAGGTTTCCAGTTCCCGCAGTGTTTTTATTATAACAATAATTACAATTCGTCATAGAAAATACGTTTATAATGTTCTAGGGAAGTCAACATCTGATCATGTCATAATCTAAAATAAAGCATAGTATAATATAATGCTCGGTAGGAGCAAGTGGAACGACACGAGTAAGAAACAAATTTTACAGCTCCAGTCAACAGATTTTATTTGTTGACCTTGTTGGCAAAGGGCAGAAAGAACATACCATAGAAATATACGGGAAACACGCCAAGAAGATGATGATGCTGATGTTCCTCAGATGGAACCGGTAGCAGGTGAAGAACCAGCTCAGATTAATTTGCCTGGGTATGTGCGAACACCGGACACTAGGCGCAATTGTGTTTTCCAACATTGCGATAACGATACAAGACATCGTATCCCAGAAGACATTGTTTTGCGGATGTTGTGTCGATATAATTTACTTATATGTGAAAACAGTCGTGTCTGTAATGAACATTTACAGCAAGACTTATGGCACACATTGGCCGTACAGCATAACAATATTACCATATTTAAAGCTGATCAGATTGTAAGAGCTTTGTCTCTATTACAAGCGCATGTCACTACAGATGTTTTAAACTTTGAACAATACCAATTGATAAGTCCGAACGAGTTTCGTACCTGGGTTGGCCTTACACATGACCAGTTTAACTAATCTTCCAAGCCTTAATAATAGGAGTAACAAAAATGTAATATTGGCAGCTGTACTGGTAAAATTACGGACTCCTGTCCGTAATTTTTCTCCTGAATCTCCTGATTCTAACGCTAGGTTGGCATCAATATTTAAAATAAGCGAGTCTTCTGTCGCCCGCTTACTCAACACTGGTCGGACTGCACTAATGCCAGATTTTGTCCCGAGGCACTCGGGCTTTGACCATATAAGCAGAGAAGACGTAGCTCGAAAAAATCTAACTGTGCCAGAACATCTCTTCGGTAATCCAAACAGCGCCGTTGATGAAAGGAAAGCAATAACAATTTGTGACGGCACATACATTTATATTCAAAAGAGTTCTAATTACTTTTTCCAAAGAATATCTTACAGTAATCATAAGTATTGAAATCTTATAAAGCCATTCCTATTGGTATGCTGTGATGGATATATAATTAAAGTGTCAGGTCCTCATGATGCTTCTACATCTGACGCTCAAATAATGAACAATATAATAGATAGTGAAGCAAACAACGGTGACGGCGTTTTTCATTGGTTTTACAGAAGTGGTGATGTTTTTATTTTAGACCGTGGTTTTAGAGACGCGGTTGTACCAATGCAACAGCATGGTTACTCAGTACACATGCCAGAATCAAAACATCCAAATGAAGCACAATTGACGACAGACCAGGCTAATAAATGTCGTCTAGTAACTATTTGCCGATGGGTCGTCGAGGTTGTAAACGGCCGTTTTAAAAGGCATTTTCGGCTTCTGCGGAATATCATTGTTAATCGTTCTTTATATTATATATTCGATTATTTTAAAACAGCGGCTGCCCTATTAAATGCCTATCACGGGGTAATAGAAGACAACATTCACGCACAAACCTTTTTATCTATCATTAATGAAAGATTGTCGCTGTCAAACTCACTTGCGGATATAGTCATAAGACATAATTATAATAGAAGGCGAGTACAATTTCGTCTATTGCCGGCTGATGTACCTGAGCTCCAAGATTTCCCAAGGCTCACTAAAGAAGACTTAATGTTATTTAGCTTAGGTGTATACCAGTTAAAACAAGCAGAAAGCTACTATGGCGAACATTTAAACTCAAATGGAGAATATATAATAGAAATAAGCGGACTAACTGAACATATTAGAGAACTAGGTGAAAATATTGTATTGATAAGGGGGCGAATCCAGTCTCGACATGTAAGGGCTAGGGTATATTATGTGTATATTGGTTGGCATAGAGGTTCAAGTGGTAGGGCAGCCATAGCGCATAATTATTGCACTTGCAATATAGCAAAACGAACCGTTGGTTGTTGTTCTCATACAATGTATTTGGTTTGGTACTTGAGTTTTGCTAGACACGAGGCTCGTATAAAGGTGCGTACGGATTGCGCGTACCCTGGTACGCGTACTCAGTTTACGCGTATCCGGAACGTCTAGTCCATACCTGCAGCTACGCGTTCACTCTTGGGGTACGCGTACCGCGCGAGCCAACTCGCAGCGCAAGCCACCGTCAGTCGGTTTTTAGTCGCGCGTCAAAGTGGACGCACGCGGCCGGCTACGCTATATTTGGACGGCGAAATGAATAAGCACGCGTGTTCTTCCAGTTTCAATAATGAAAATATTATCAGATTGATTCAACTTTATGAATTTCACCGGGTCTTGTGGGATAGCACACTAACTGATTATCGGAATAACGATTTACGCCAAGATGCATGGAAGGCAATTTCAAATGAACTGAAAATTCCAATAGGTGAATTAAAAAAAAAGATGACAACTTTATTAGCAACTAATAGAAAAGAAAGGAGCAAAATCAAAAAAAGCTTAGTAACAGGGTCAGGTAAGTTTTTAAATTGTTTATTTACGCATTGTATGCATTGTATTTTCGCATTGTAAATTGACATATTTTTAATAGCCTATATACTTTAATATCTTTTTTTTTACAGGAGCTAATGATGTATATATATCGAAGTGGTTTGCATCTGAATATTTTACTTTTCTAAATGATAAGGTCAAACCTCTGCCAACAACGGAGACTACTGTAAGTAATTACGATTCGTTATTAACGTTATTATATTTATACGGGTCTCTGAGAAAATGGACCAGCTGCTTTATGAGGCTTTTTCAATTTTATTATACATATTTTAGTCTACGTTAATCCGTGTAGGTAGTACACGTTCTATTTAATATATATGTTACATTAAAACTTAGTGATTATTTTGCCACTCAAGGGGGACATTATTAACAAAGTGTTCCGCCAGATGTAAACGTATATGAGTAGGAGCATTGGGCGATCTCCTAGGTACACTGTCTAAAGGAAAAAAAGAAGTTAATTGCTGTTGGTCTTGTCGCCATGCACCTGGAACAAGCTCTCCTCGCTGTACCGAGTCAAATGCATTGGTCTGTGCGTAAATATTTGATAGTCTGCTTTTTCGTAAAAAATTGTGTAAATAAACAGTTGCCAATACAATTTTTGTAGCTTTTTCCGGTTCCAAAAGCATTGGTTTTCGTAGTACTCGAAACACCGAACTCAGTATTCCAAATGCATTCTCAACTACCCTCCTTGCTCTTGATAGACGATAATTGAATATTCTTTCAATAGATCCTCTTTCTGGATTACCCGAAAAGGGTTTCATGGTATATTCTCTGAGGGCAAATGCTTTATCACACAGAATTATATACGGTACCTTCACATTGTAAGGAGTTTGTAATATTTCAGGATTCGGTAAATTTAGGCTTTTGTTTTCAAGGTTCCTGTACAAGGAAGTGTTTTTAAAAACACCTCCATCTGATATGCGCCCTTGACATCCAACATTTACGTACATAAAATTGTAGTCAGCATCAACTAATGCTAACAATACAATGCTAGAATATTGTTTATAATTGTAAAATTCCGTTCCACTATTTAATGGTGCTTGAAGGCAAACATGTTTGCCGTCCATTGCGCCTATTGCATGAGGAAAGTTCCACTTTTCTTCAAATTCTTTTGCAACGGCCATCCATTGATTTTCAGTCTCGGGTAGCTGTAACAAATTATTTCATCTAAGTTAACGTTTATCTTATTTATTTTTTAGATAACTACCAGCAACAACACACAGAATGTGAATGAATCTATATCAAATGATGAACAATTAGCCAGTGATTCTGCCTCAACCACACAACAAGTACCTAGTGATTTGACTTCATCCACACAACAAGCACCCAGTAATGCATCATCATCCACACAACAAGCGCCCAGTAATGCTTCATCATCCACACAACAAGCACCCAGTAATTCTTCATCGTCCATACAACAAACACCCAGGAATTCTGCCTCATCCACACAACAACAGCACAACACATCATTCAGAAATAAAAGGCGCCGTAATAACGATGACACTGCCACATTAACAGAAGCAGTGGGATTACTCAAGCACAGTGTACAATATCTATCCAAGGAAGAAGACTGTTACACTTCTTCTGGGACCCACATTGCGTATGAATTGAAAAAATACGACTCGCGAACATTTACACTAGTAAAACATGCTATCAATAATATTATATTTCAAGCTGATATGGGCCAATTACCAGATCAGTATGGGTATTATACCGGTGCCTATTCAACGGATTTAACCAACTCTACTTCACGCCAAAGCAGTTACACGCCAATTCCAGCACAAACTGCACCTACATCAACACCGGAACACCTCCAAAGGAAGCGGAGGATAACCAAAATGAAATTTCTGAAATATTACGTTACGTTCAAGAACAAGAAGAATAATTCAGAAAATTCTTAATTATAATTTAATAAAACTTCTTTAAGTACCTAAATTATAGTTTTCTAAAATTTTAATTAACATAATAAATAAGCAGATAAACATAAACGTTTTTATTCATTAACTCACCTTCACATGATCCTTGAGAGCCTTGATAATTGCATCACATACTTCAATAATAATAGTAGATATGGACTGTTTAGATATGCGAAACAGATATTGTAAACTTGTATATGAGTCCCCGGTGACCAAGAACCTTAACGTCACGGATAGCCTTTCTCTGGCTGTGATAGCTTCTCGAAAATTAGTATTCATTTTTTTTATTTCAGGTTCAACCTTTTCAAGGATTATTTCAAAATCTTGCAAACTCATTCTCACAAAATTTTTGTCCCCACTTTCTTCATAATTTATATCTTCCATTAGCCTATTTCCACACTGTAATCTTTCACGATACAATTTTTTCATCCACCATCTAGGTTTCCGTTTGTTTCTCTTTTTTTTTATTTAAAATGTGTTGAATAATGACTAACGCCGCAGCAGTGGTAGTACACGCAACCGCTAAGTTTGTCAGAGTCATGGCGAATGACTGGGGCTCGCGGAGCGCTCTGGATCGATTGACCTCGCGTACAGGTTCCCGGCGGTCCGTACAGAAGCTGTACGCGTATCCAATGTACGCGTGGACAGTGTTTCCCAACTACGCGTAACACAGGAACGCGCTATCCGTACGCAGCTTTAGACTACCTGCAGCTGGCTTAGAAAGCATTATAATAAGGTCTATTGAAATGTAAAGCAACCTATCTAATAATAAAGACATTTTATGATTATTTTTGTTTTATTTGTCACCTTATTATATCTATATCTACCTAAACGATGAATAACTAAACTTAAACTTAAAATAGAAAACTTACAAAGCTTTCTTTTTGCATGCATGCTTTTTACGTTTTTGTAATTCCAACTCATATTGATTTTTGCATTTTTCTACCCATGTAGCAGTCGGAGGGTTAAGCATTAAGCTTTCCTGTAATACGTAAACATGTTTTGGTTACGAAATGAATGAATGATTTATAAGTGGCATGGTCTTTTTAAACATGGTCGAGTGTCGATTGAAGTCGACCCCCGCTCTGAACGGCCAGTTGAGGCCACCACATCAGACATCATCGAAAAAGTGGAAAATCTTGTACCGGAGGACGCCCATTTGAAAAACAGTTATCTGAATTAGTTGGAGTATCAGATACCACCATTTTGCGGATCCTACTTGACCATCTGGGTATGACAAAAGTCAGTGCAAGATGGGTACCGAGAACGCTCACACCGCTTCAGAACCGACTGTTTTTTGGAATTGTGAGGGGATAATACTGATTGATTACAAAGAAAAGGGAAGAAACATAACCGGAGAATACTACGCATCGATACTAGACACATTAAAGGAGGCCATCAAAGAAAAACGTCGAGAAAATTGGCTAAGGGTGTGTTGCTCTTGCAAGTCAACGCACCAGTTCACAAGAGCAGAGTTGCAATGGCTGCTCTGCACACGCACGGCTTCAAATCACTAGTTCACCCACCTTACAGTCCAGACCTGGCCCCTAGAAATTTTCATTTGTTCCCCAATTTTAAAAAAGACAAGGGGAAGGCAATTTTCCGACGACAATGAGGTGAAGGCGGCAATTTTGGCCCATTTTGAGGCGAAAGACAAAAAATATTATTTCAACGGTTTAGAAAAATTAATTCATAGATCCAATAAATGTATTCAGCTTAAGGGTGATTATATTGAAAAGGAAAAATAGATTTATTGTTTCATTTAATTTAGAACCCTTTCATTCCACGAACTTTTGGACCTCCCCTCGTATTATGTTACAGTTGTTAAATAATCAAGCAGCAGCACTCTTTTACAGGCATATGTATATACACTGGTCATCAAAAAAATCGACGCACCCTGTTTTTGTTTACTATTTATCGACTGATTCACAGTTAAGCTGTTTCACACAGTTCTTTTTTATTTTGAGGGTCGGATAAGATGTTTGACATTCAGTTTGCCGTAAATCTTAATGCACTTGAAGGTACTTGACAATTTTTTTGCCAAAATACCGATGAGTAATCATTTAACGGTTTACGTGGGAACAAATTAGGACCGTGCTCCCAGTTCGAAACTGACTTTTCTCGTGATCTCTTGTTAATCAAGTTAAGTTTATTTACTGAGGCTGTATTTTTGAATAATTTAAGCTAAAAATAATGGATACTAGTGAAGCTGAGGCGGCCTAAGTGGTGGCTTTACTGCAACAAGGATTAAGTCAACGTTTTGTGGCTAGAAGGTTGAATCTCAGTCGCTATGCAGTTGGGCGAGTAAATCAACGGTTTCTAGAGACTGGGCAGTATCGAAGAAGATCTGGGTCTGGAAGACATAGGGTGACAACACAAAGGGACGACCGCTTTATTGTGGTATCTGCTCTACGAAATCGACACATCGCCGGTATCGATCTTCAGCGACGTTTACGTGAAGACAGAGGTGTGGCTATAAGCGACAGCTCTGTTCGAAGGAGACTTCGTGAACAGAATTTAAGACCATACAAGCCGGCAACAGGGCCACAATTGACTACAGCTTATCGACAAGCCAGACTTCAATTTGCGCGAATTCACGTTAACTGGATCATAGGCTAATGGGAATCAGTTCTCTTTAGTGATGAAAGTCGAATGACTTTATACGGTTCTGATGGACGCCGTAATGTCATGCGACATCCAGGTGAACGTTATGCTCAGTGCTGCTTAAGGGAAACAGTCAGTTACGGAGGGGCTCTGTAATGTTTTGGGGTGGAATTTCTTTAACTGGACGTACGGAACGAATTTTCATAAGGAGAGGTGCTTTAACTGCTGCACGGTACATTACAGAGATTCTGGAAGACCATGTGGCGCCGTACGCTGGCTACATTGGCGAAAATTTTGAGCTTATGCATGATAAAGCACGGCCACAAGTAGCGCGCATAGTCACTCAGTACTTAGAAGAGGTCGGTATTCACGTTATGCCGTGGCCAGCAAGAAGCCTCGAACTGAACCCTGTAGAGCACATGTGGGACACCTTAAAACAAAAGGTTAGAGCTCGTAATCCAGCCCCTACGACTTTAGGAGACGTTGAAACCGCCATCAAGGAAGAATGGAAGCGAATTCCTCAAGAGACAATTAAAATCTTGATTAAGTCTCTAAAACGTCGAATGCAGGCCGTTATTCGAGCAAGAGGAGGAAATACCGAATATTAAATTAAAGAAATAGTGATTGTAACTCCCAATACTAAAAAATGCAGTGTGTTTAGTGATGGCCGTTTTTGTAAAAAATTTTTTGAGTAACGATGCCAGTATACGATGCCAGCATCCGATGCCGATATATTAAAAAACGGATGCCCGCAACAACCGATGCAAACATCACCGAGTGCGAGCGAGACAGTTAACCACGCAACGGAAAGTGGTGATGGCATGCACTGGAAAACAAATCGAAGACTCGACGTATCGCTCACTCGCTCGCCCTTGGTACGATCGGTGATTGTGCGAGGAAAACAACAATACAACCAACGAAATACAATGATATAATAGAATTGTCATGAGTTATTACATTACTAGAAGCGATATCAAATTTAGGAGAATAATTGTACTTATCTACTCTATGCATCTCACTACAATCTTACAGCAGCATCAATTAGGAATTTAAATTAATTTTGATAACCATATTAAACGTTCATATCATTGACCATTTTTCAGTATCTAAATAGTTCAGTAGCTATGCGTATTTAGGTAATTATGTTCTATGACAATTCCATATAACTAGTTATCTTACAAAGATGATCGATGGGATAGGGAGTACAGAAACTTACATATTTTTCTAGAGGCATATCCTTAAGCTAATATTCGTTGTAAGATGCATAAAATGAACTTATTTTTTAAAGTGCACTCACTGATTGACGTAGGTACCTACAATATTTCGTTGCGGTCACGTCTCTTCTTGTGAACGCGACATCCATGGTAGAGAAATGGCCCCACTTGTTCAAGGTTAAGTTTGTTTATGTTTTGATTTTGTCATTACGCGCGAAGTTGAGATTAGATTGTTTTGTTTCTAATCGATAATGCCACGACGCGAAGCAAACCCGTATTGGGATCATTTTGATAAAAAAGATGAGACTTTCGGGATTTGTAAATATTATAGTCAGTGTATTAGCTACAAATCTACGACGGGTAACTTGAGGTCTCATTTTTAAAAAAAGCACCCATTGATTCTGGCAAATGATATTTCCATATGGCCATCAGCACCGCCTCCACAACAAATGCTACCTCAACTCCCACAACCACAGGAAATCGCAACAACAGAAGGAATTTGAATTTTGTGGACTTCACTACTACGAGTTCGACGACTGCGACCGCAGAGGTACCATCATCTTATAATGACTATTCAAATATTGCTTCGACTTCCGGTACATGCACTGTTCCTGCTAGACAACGCCGACAAAGGACAATAAATTCTTATACAGGGTGTCCAAGAACCTGGCGTCCAACTGGATTCCCACGATGCCCCAAGTTCTAACAGTACTCAGAAAAATATTTTAAAAAATCCACCCCATGTACTTACAGAATTATACTGATTTCAAAAAAAAAGGGGAAATGAGCACCCTGTGACATACTTTTGAATGCTGTGACTGCTAATGCTGATAATTTCGATATTTCTTGGAGGTTTTGTAATCTAGGGTATTGCTGTGTCTAAATAGAATGTAAAAATAAAGTACTTATTGTACCATTTTAAAATAAAATATTATTTTAACTAAAGGTGATATGGAAAACTATTGAATTTCGCAACTTTGACCGACTGTAGTGTAAAAAAAATGTACCAAAATAGTATGGCAAGTGACGTCAAATTTTGACGCGTTTATTCCTCTTTTTAAAAAGGTATAATACTTACACATTAATTTGAAAAAAAAAAATTTTGATAATATTTTTACTCAACAACCCAATTTTTACGATGTCTTACAGAATTCTTAGAAAGAAAAATTTACGACGAATTGAATCTAACCTCTAAAGAATTACTGTTGTATGCTCATAAAAATAACAACAGGCCTCTCAAAAAACAGGTTAGACCGTAAGGGACGGTATGTGCATGCATCTCACCATAGTGATTCGTTATTACAACAGGAGGGAGCAAGACAGAAACTATCTTTGCGATTTGCTGGTTCTTCTTTATGGTACCCCATTATTCAGGTAAGAGTGAGGGAGAAAAAGGTTAGAGGTGCGAGTGAGATAGATAGTGACGCTATCTGGGATCGTGCTATTTAGGATAACAGTACGGTCAGTACGCGTCACTGCCTCCTGCCGTTACTACGCACCTCTCTCTTATTGTTACCATTGATCACGTACTACGATTTAAAGCTTTGTTTATTGGACTCGATTACTCTTTGTGCTCTGGACTTTGAAACGAACTCTTTACGACGACCTTTGCCTGTGTTTGGACAGTTTGTGTTTTGTGTGTGCTACCATGGCGACCTACACTCCGCAAGAATACGCAAATATGCACTACATTTATGGAGAATGTAGAGGTAATGGACGAGCTGCAGCGAGACTTTACAGAGAAAGGTATCCGAGGGCTACGCGATATCCCGACCATCGAGTTTTCATTAATGTGCACAGATCACTATGTGACGGGCGGTTCCCCAATCAAGTAGCTGGTGAAGGACGACCCGTAAATGACTTCATACGCGATGAAGTTTTAGAGGCGGTGTCGGCAAATCCAAGCATCTCTGTGCGAGGAATAGAAGCTGATACGGGGATACCGAAGAGCACAGCACACAGTATTCTCCAAAAAGAAGAATATCATCCGTACCACGTACAGCGAGTGCAAAGTCTTTTACCTCGAGACTATCCGAGCCGAGTCGCGTTTTGTGAAACAATCCTGCAAAAACATCGAGAAGACGAAAACTTTATCGACAAAATTTTGTGGTCAGATGAATCTACATTTAAGAAGGATGGCTACATGAACCTACACAACTTGCACGAGTGGCATGTGGAAAATCCGCACTTGATGCGAGAAGATAGATCCCAGTACCGGTTCAAAGTGAACATGTGGACCGGTATTCTCTGTGGGAATATTATTGGTCCATTTGAGATGCCCGAGAATTTGACTGGCGAATCATATTTAAATTTTCTTCAAAATGATTTGCCAAACTTACTAGAAGAGACCCCACCAGATATGTGGTTCCAACACGACGGCTGTCCAGCACATTTTCGCGTATCCGTTAGAGAGTTTTTGGACGAGCAATACCCGAACAGGTGGATTGGGCGATCAGGAACAATCCCGTGGCCAGCCCGCTCACCTGACTTAAATCCGCTGGATTTTTTTTTCTGGGGAACTATGAAGGAGCTCGTTTATGCGAAGCCCATTAATGACATCGCTGACCTTCGTGAGAAGATAACACAAGCAGTGCAGGTGATACGTCAAAAAAGTTACTCGCGAAACATAAAGCGGTCCTTTTTAAGGAGAGTGAGAGCTTGTATTGCCGCGGGTGGTCAACATTTTGAACATTTATTGTAATAAAATATCTTTAAACTAACATTCTTTGCTTTTATTCTACTGGGAACCCATCTACCTGTGTGTATTTCCTTCTTGCTCACTCTTGGAACCGAAGTAAATAATAGTAGTAACATAACAGTTTCTAAGATAAGAAAGGGTCCGACAGTTACCGTTAGTAGGTAGGCACTTCGTAAAAATTGGGTTGTTGAGTAAAAATATTATCAAAATTTTTTTTTTCAAATTAATGTGTAAGTATTATACCTTTTTAAAAAGAGGAATAAACGCGTCAAAATTTGACGTCACTTGCCATACTATTTTGGTACATTTTTTTTACACTACAGTCGGTCAAAGTTGCGAAATTCAATAGTTTTCCATATCACCTTTAGTTAAAATAATATTTTATTTTAAAATGGTACAATAAGTACTTTATTTTTACATTCTATTTAGACACAGCAATACCCTAGATTACAAAACCTCCAAGAAATATCGAAATTATCAGCATTAGCAGTCACAGCATTCAAAAGTATGTCACAGGGTGCTCATTTCCCCTTTTTTTTTGAAATCAGTATAATTCTGTAAGTACATGGGGTGGATTTTTTAAAATATTTTTCTGAGTACTGTTAGAACTTGGGGCATCGTGGGAATCCAGTTGGACGCCAGGTTCTTGGACACCCTGTATACATAAACCCATAACGCAAGTAATGAAGAAGATAATTGACAGAGATTTGCTCAATCTGTTTATCGACGACATGCAGCCGTTTAGTATGGTGGATGATAAAGGATTCCAAAAGTTGTTATCATGGATTCTCGGTTACACACCGCCATCAAGAAAAACAATATCAAATTCTTTAATACCGGCATTACATGGAAAAACTTCAGTTGAATTTCGTAAATACAGAAGCGGTAACTGCATGCATAACAGCTGACTGTTTGTTGGACCACCTCTAATAATAATGACAGTTTCATTGCAATCACTGCCCACTACATTTCGCCAAAGTTTAAATTTTAGTCAATCTTATTAGAATGTAAGCGATGTCCCGGTAGTCACACTAGTGAACTCCTTGCACAGCAAATTAAAGGAATTATACTGGAATGGAACCTACTAGACAAAGGAAATTTTGCAGTGTCTGACAATGCATACAATATTTGCAACGCAAAAATAAACCATTTAAAATGGAGGCATTATGGCTGTTTCGCACACTCCCTTAACCCTTTCAGACCTGGCGTACACAAATGTACACATAAAATTTAAAAATATATATAGGTATTAATCTCGCAACGAGTGCAATTAAGAACGGTTGTATCCATATGTTCACATTATAATC
The DNA here is from genome assembly GCA_963675205.1 of Catocala nupta. Taxonomy (NCBI): domain Eukaryota; kingdom Metazoa; phylum Arthropoda; class Insecta; order Lepidoptera; family Erebidae; genus Catocala; species Catocala nupta. The sequence continues at coordinate 8,955,681 of OY776108.1, read as the reverse complement.
TACAAAAAACGATCCTACTAACGCCATCTCTTAGCGTAATTTGTAATTTTTTTGACAAGTTGCGACCAGTGGCCCGCCGAAGTTGAAGCTGTGTAGGTGCAGATGTCATAAACCACAACCAACGAGAGGTATGCCCACCTGAATCTGATGAGGATGAAGGACCCAGCTCATCGTGGATCGGAATGAACGATCAGGAACCAGAAGTTGTTGTCACTTCCAATGAAGTAGTGCCCGATGTACCACCGACCACAGAAGTAGACACCTCTAATGAAAATATTCTTCAGAATGTTACGCCTAAGCAGACATTAGGTGGAGACATAGGGAACTCGTTAATACGATTGCATCAGATTGGTTTCCACCAATAACAGTTGATCCTAGAGTTGAAGCCTCGGTGGATTATTATTATAGGTACGTGCCAAAACAGTTATTTGTAATGATGGCTGAAATGACCAACATATACGCAACACATTCAAATAGGCTCAGGTTTAAACCTACTACTGCAGAAGAATTATAAATTTTATTTGGTTTACATTTGGCTACTGGTATATTACCCTTGCTTGAAGATGTTTTGGGAAACAAACATCAGTATTCCCTTGTTCTCAGAAAATATGGCCCGGGATAGATTTTTTGAACTACGTAATAATTTACACCTCGTTGACAATACGAGTATACCAGCTGGTTGCAAAGATGCATTTTACAAAGTGCGTCCAATATTTGATGCTGTTCGTAATCGATGTTTAGAATTACCTCTGGAAAAAGAACTTTGCGTTGATGAGCAGATAGTCCCTTTCACTGGAAAACATATTGCCAAGCAGTACATAAAAGGTAAACCTTGTCCATGGGGACTCAAAATATTTTTTTTATGCGGTAAACATGGCTAGGCTTATGATTTTATACTCTATCAGAGCTCTAGCCCAGAACTTGATAGTAATATCACAAAAAAAATTGGATATGGTGCAGCTATAGTCCTTCATCTCACGAAGAGAATTGGAGAAAGTAGGGGTCATGAGCTGTACTTTGACAACTACTTTTCGTCGTATCATATACTACAAATCATGAAACAGAAAGGTATTATGGCTGCATGCACAGCTCGTGTTAACAGATTTTCTAACCCATCGTTATTAAGCGATAAGGAGATGAACAAAAAGCCTCGAGGCTTTTCTCAAGAAGTAAGCAGCTATGACGAAGATTTGACTGTGGTAAAGTGGCTGGATAACAAGATTACCCATCTAGCGTCTAATTTTGTTGGCATTGGTAAAAAAGACTTAGTCAGGAGATGGTGTAAAAAAGAGAAGAGATTTATTGAAGTAGAACGCCCTGAAGTTGTCAGGAAGTACAATCATGCAATGGGAGGCGTTGACTTACTAGATCAACTCATGAGCTACTACAGAACTATCATAAAGTCAAAAAAATGGTCTCTTCGTATGATATTTCATGCATCAGATTTGGCAGTGGTTCAGGCGTTCCGAGAGTACCAAATTGACAACGATTTACTAGGCGTACCAAAGAATAAACAACTCACGTTGCTTCAATTTTGTCGTCGGATGGCAGAGAGTCTTGTACTGCGAAATAAAATTTCTATTAGAAAAAGAGGACGGCCAAGTGGCAGTAGCCCAACCCCACAGATTATACCTAGAAGACCAGAAGAAATTCGCCCTGTAGCTGAAATAGCTCGAGACGGTGTTGGGCATTTTCCTGCACATGACGAGGGACTTGGGACACGGTGCAAAATGGTGGGATGTAAGGGAAGAACCCGGATTAAATGTGTAAAATGCAAAGTTCACCTATGTCTAACGAAAGATAAGAATTGTTTCTTAGCATTTCATACATAAGTTTATGAAACATGCTCCTTGCTTATATAATTATAAATAGATAAGGATGACTGATTTCTGTGCCAATTATTCAACTATCCCAAATAATAAATATAATTTTTGTTAAATATCTTCATAAGAAAACTCTACTTTTGTTATTTTTATAAAAACACTTAAAATTTCGTATTAAAAAATTGCTAAATTAAACGTTTTATGATTTCAGAGAAATATCCTTATATACTAGTATTTGTATCACTTAGAACGGATGTGCACATATGTACACAAAAAGAAAAACAATGTTTTCTCGAAAACACAAAAAGCTGACAGGCAGGATTTTTTTCTTTATTTTTCCCTTAGTTCTTTTACCCTAGTCCACTAACAGGAATTTTGATAGATTGATAGGTGAAAAAAAAATAACTCAGGTCTGAAAGGGTTAATTTAATCGTAAAAGAAGCCGTCATACCAATCCAAGTCACGATCGAAAACGTTAAAAAATTTGTCGCACTTTTTAAACGTAGCACCCAAGCTACCGAGAAATTATAAAGTATCAAAGCAACCACTTGGGAATGGAACAACCAAAAAAACTTATAATGGAATAAGTTGAGCTCAGTGAGGCCCTCAAAGCCACTACAGCAGTAATAAATAGAGAGTGGCCAATCGTGACAGAAGAAGAGTGGACTAACCTTGAGTTGTTGGTATGTGTTTTGGGACCATTTGAAGAAATTACTTCCAGTTTGAGTGGTCAAAACTATGTGACTGGGGGATTGGCAATAGTTTTATAATATAATAGCCTTCAAGATATTTGCCAAGAAATGCTACAAAACAGACGCTACATAGACGCTGAGGTAATACAAAACGTTTTAATAAAATTGAAAAGTGGCCTCGACACGCGGTTCCAGAATATTGAACAAAAATGCCATTAAAGAACATTGCCACGAGTTAATGGCACGCATTTTATCAAGACAGGTCTCAACTACAATACAAGTAGCCCCTAATGCAACTGTTTCTGGATCGAGTGTGTGGACTAAAGTAGACAGTCAGTTAAGCAAAACTAGAGTGCCAGGGATGCCATTATTCAAAGCAATTAGGGAAAAGGGATTATACTTGGAAGACGAAATTTTGCCCCGGCAAAGCGTTGACGGGAAGTAGAATGATCCCACTGAATGGTGGCTTTGTCATTCCAAAATTTTCCCGACGTTGGCAGAAATATACCGTTCGAGGTGCAATAATTTTATAATATCTGTACCATGCGAACGGATATTCTCCAAAGCCGGGTATATTTTAAATAAACGAAGAACTCGTCTTTCGAGTTCAAAATTAGAAAAATAGTGTTTCTAAATGTCAACTCCAATTTTGTTCAAAATAAAGACTATTATTAACTAACTTACGTTTATTTTTAACCTTCACTTTTATTAAAAAAATATGAATAATGAGTAGAAGTCACAACGTTGAATAGGCAACAAATACACACACCGGCAAAATTAGAGGAACACAAAAAAAAGGTGCCTTTTTTTAAAAGCATGTGTGTATTTCGACAAGTGGTTCTGTTATTTGAATGATTACCCTTTTTTCATACAAAATAGAGGAGATTTTTGACAGTTTTTAACCTTCTAACATAAATTATACCCTCTTATGTGTTTGTTTATAATGTACGCTTCCGAGTGTTTTTGATAAGAAATTTGGTTTAAGCAGTCAATGGTGGCCCTAGTTCATTTTGTTTGTTTTGTTTGGAGAGTTAACATTGTACTGCATACAGAATGAGTGATTTGCCAGCAACGGAAGTCAGAAGAATGATTGAGGAAGGTCACACCTACCATTCAGTCAGTCGAACGTTGGGTGTATCAGTATCTGTGATCCACCGTAATGTGCAACGATATAGACAGACAGGATCTTACGTGCGCAGGCGAGGCCAAGGCAGAAATCGTGCAACCAGTGCTGTAGACGACCGTTTTATAAGGGTGAAAACTTTGAGAAATCGTCGTCATACGGCTATTCAGAACCGAAATCTTTTGGAAGAAGTGCGTAACGTACGTGTTAGTGAACGAACAGTGAGAAGGTTACATGAAGTTGGTTTGAAGTCATACGTGCCAGCATAAGCGCCTAAACTTGAGGTGAGCCATCGAGTAGCAAGATTAGCGTTCGCTCGTCAGCATCAAAATTGGTCCAATGATAGGAGTCGAGTTTTATTCTCTGACAAAAGCCTTTTTTGTGTAAATTTCATCGACGGAAGGGAGAAGATGTGGAGATATCGAGGAGAACGTTACCATCAAGCAAATTTTTCCGAAACACCGTCTTACGGTGGAGGGTCTGTTATGGTGTGGGTGGTATAAGTTTGACGGCACGCACCGCTCTGGTCATCATCGATGGCGGTTCTTTGACTGCACACAGGTACATAACTGAGATCCTAGAGCCCCATGGTATGCCTTTTGCCCCATTCATAGGATCAAATTTTGTGTTTATGCACGATAACGCACGGCCCCACACTGCGCACATAGTGTGTGACTACCTTAATGAGATCGGTATAACCCAGGTGGACTGGCCAGCACGATCGCCAGACATGAATCCAATAGAACATGTCTGGGACATGATTGGACGAAGGGTCCGGGAGAGAAATCCAGCTCCTAGAAATGTTGAAGAGCTGAAATTGGCGCTGGTTAAAGAATGGGACACTTTGCCTCAGGAACTGATTGATGGTGTCATAAGGAGAATGGGTAGACGTATCCAAGCCCTTATAAGGGCAAGAGGAGGCAACACGTGCTATTAATTCTTTTTATTGTACTTTTTCTTTTAATTTTGCTCTGTCCATTAGAAAACATCAACATTTTTACTTTATACTACTTTTATTGTTTTTTTTTTAATAAATCCCAATAAACCCTAAATTTTGTTTTATTCTTACATAAAATAAACAAACAATGTCAAATGAAGCGAAAACAATAAGTAAAAGACATTAAATCTCAAAATCTAATGTATTTTGTTTGTGTTTCTCTAATTTTGCCGGTGTGTGTATTATCATTATTGAAATCTGCGTACTTATATTTATACAACTTGTAACATAATTAACGCACATCCTGAAAGTATTTTGTTCAGAATCGTTTACTGAATTGATTTCTATCATTTAATATAGGTAATTTTTATCGCAAAAATAATTAAAACTACGTAAATTACAGTCAAAACAAACTAAAACGGACCGTAACTCAAGGCAATAAGACTTTTAAAAGTGCAGTTTTATTTGTATCAATACAAATAACGTCATTCAATACAAAGTAAAGACAAATGAACCTTATTTCCAGTAAGTTAAAGTCTACAAATACACTTAGTAAACTTAGCGATTTAATCGCACGCACACACTAACAGGCACTGGACAAAGGACACAATAGATAAACCAACAAAATATGTCATGCTTGATTTCGTTCCTTTTCTCCTGCAAACTAAAAATCTGGGACAGAGCGAGATAACGCGCGGCGCGGGTGCGGCTACGATGAAAGAAAGCTAATTAACTAACTTAAAACAATAAATTAGTCACGCGCGGACATTATTAGTGAAAAGACTTACGTAGAGTGTTTGCAAATAATTTTTCGCGCGCGATGACTTTGCAATACACAAATGTTCAGTATACCGAAATGGTGAGGACTTTGGCACGGTGTAGTGATAATCTGGCTCTAGCTTGCAGAACATTTAACCAAAGGTATGGTACAAGAGTAGACTGCAGGACTATGTTAGCTGCTACTCAGCGGCTTCGCGACGACGGAACGTTCCGTCCGAACACGGCCATCGACAGGGTAGCCAATGTGCGTAAACGTCTTCAAAACGAAATACTGGACTATTTTGATGAGAATCCCTATGCAAGTACCCGAGAAGCAGCGCCACGCTTTGGATGTAGTCATATGCATGTGTGGAGAACACTTCGTGGTGATAAAGAACATCCATTCCACCTCAGAAGATGCCATGAGTTGACTCCAAACGATTACGTACCACGCTTGCAGTTCAGCCGCTGGTTATTACAAAATTGGCAGCGGAACATAATTTGGACAGATGAAAGTACATTCACACGTGTGAGGATGTACAATCAACACAACACACATTTATGGATGCACGAAAATCCTCACGCATGCAGAGTGGAATCCTTCCAACATCGTTTCTCAGTTAACGTCTGGGCCGGTGTCATTGGTACATACATACTGGGGCCTGTGTTCTTACAAAGATTAACAGGAGATGCATATTCACTGTTTTTACGAGAAACTCTGCCTACGCTGCTAGAAGACATACCTCTTCATAATTTACGAGATGTATTCTACCAACACGATGGTGCCCCTGCTCATTTCACTAGGAGTGTTCGACAGCACCTTGATGATGAGTTTGGAGAGCGCTGGATCGGTCGCGGCGGCCCAGTCCAGTGGCCTCCCAGATCAGCTGATTTGACGCCTCTTGACTTTCTTGTGGGGACGTATTAATCGTTAGTTTATTTTAGTGAGACAACAAGTGCCGAGGACCTACAAAATAGGATAGTGAACGCTTTTGAAATAGTGAGAAATGACATTGAAGTGCTTTCTAAATTAAAACATTAAGAAAACGGGCATTAAAATGTATTGAACAAGGTGATGGACATTTTGAAAGTATATTAAAAATACAACGTCGTATGAGTGTTTAGACAATCAGTAAGTTAAGTATTTGATTTTTAAATTATTGTAAATATCTTGATTCACATCTTTTAAACACGCCATCTTTGAATAATGTTGTCGTATCGCCTCTTATTTTTAGCAGTACATTATTATTATTTACATTAGCCATTTTGTAACGAATATTGCCTAAGTATTGGCATTGTATTCATAACACAGGCCCACAGATGAAAAAAAATTGATTGGTGCTGGCAACCCCATATTATAATTTGATAACAAACTCGATACTGAGTTGTAAACGAACTTTCAAACGTCAATCCTACGTGTAGTTTTTTTTTCTACCCTCACTTTAAAAAATACACCATTTTCTTGCGCTTATTGTTTACATATCGTAATTTACTACATTTATTCAATTATATCATTATGTCAACGTCTATGAGAAGTTGTTTGAATGATCCGGATACATTTTGTTACATTTGTGGTACTTATGTAATAAAAAAATTCAGAAAACCCATAACGGCCTTCGTGAAAATGGCGTATTTTGATTATTTCAAGATCAAGATTAAGGAGTTAAACCGACCGTGGCTACCAAAAATCGTGTGCAAGTTGTGTGTTGAACATTTACGGCAGTGGAAAAGTGGAAAACGTGCACATTTGAAGTACAGTGTACAGTGTACCTATGATTTGGTCAGAACCGAAAAACCACTTGGATGACTGTTATTTCTGTGTTGTTAAATTGCATGGCATAAATAGAAAAAAAATGATCTATCCTGACTTGACATCTGCTAAAAGGCCCGTACCACACTCGGACGACACTATGGCAGTGGAGCAGTTAGATTCCTCCGATACAGACATGCCGGAAGTCACCTTGAATGAGCAAGACAGTGATTTTGAATCATCAGCGGAGCCCGTACTCTTTACTCAAAACGCTCTAAGTGACTTAATAAGAGACCTAGATCTTTCCAAAGAAAGGTCTGAGCTACTAGCATCCAGACTTAAAGAAAGGAATCTAATCGCCCCAGGTACAAAAGTATCATTTTATCGTGATCGTGAAAGAGAACATCTTCCATTCTTTAGCTCAGAAAATGATATTGTTTTTTGTAATGATATTGGTGGACTTTTAACAAAAATGGGTCTTCCGAAATACAAAGCCGGCGAATGGAGATTGTTTATTGACAGCTCAAAGAGAAGTTTAAAATGTGTCTTGTTAGATATTGGCAATAAATATGCAGCTGTCCCCATCGCTCACTCTACGAAGTTGAAGGAGGAATATAAAACTGTACGACTTGTTCTAGAAAAACTTAAGTATCAGGATCACCAATGGGTAATATGTGTAGATTTAAAAATGGTGAACTTTTTACTAGGACAGCAGGGCGGGTATACTAAATTTCCTTGCTTTATTTGTCTATGGGACAGCAGAGACAAACAGAACCATTGGATCAAGAAAGAGTGGCCCTTAAGGGAAAACATGGTAGTTGGAAAGCAAAACGTTATTAACTCTCCATTGGTTTCCAGGGATAAGATCATTTTACCTCCGCTGCACATCAAACTTGGTCTGATGAAACAGTTTGTCTAGGCATTAGATAAAAGTGGTGCGTGTTTTACATACATTACGAGAAAGTTTCCAGGTTTAAGTGCAGAGAAATTAAAAGCTGGTATCTTTGATGGTCCTCAAATCAGGATATTAATCAAAGATAACAATTTTATAGACTGCATGAGTAGTTTGGAATCAGTGGCTTGGAAATCGTTCGTACAAGTTGTCACACAATTTTTAGGAAATTAAAAGGCAGAAAACTATGTGGAATTAGTTCATGATCTTCTTGAAAGCTTTAAAAACCTTGGCTGTAATATGAGCATAAAAGTACACTACCTACACAGTCATTTGGACAAGTTTCCTGAAAATCTTGGTTCCTATAGCAAGGAACAAGGAGAACGTTTCCACCAAGATCTAAAAGTAATGGAAGACAGGTACCAAGGTCGCTGGGATGAGCATATGATGTCGGATTACTGCTGGAGCATTACTAGGGAGTGTCATATCAATTTATATAATAAGAAAAGTAGAATAAGAAGCTTCATACCTGTAAATATACGCAAATAAATATTTAAATAGTGCTTATTTTGTTTAATTTACACATTTTTTATATCTCCAAAACTACAGGTAGCATTAAAAAAAATTGTATGTATGTCATTTTAATCTACGTATACAATATACTCAAAAACAGTTATTGTTTTGGCGGCACCAAATTGACTGTAGGCTTGTGTAATCAATAAACAAAATTATTTAGAGTCGACAGTCCAAAGCCTGAAAAGTGTGATGGAAAGATGCAATCAAATGTTTACTAGACAATAAACAACTCGATGCTCGGAGTTCGGACATCTGTTAACCGCTCTCTCTCGAACATCTGCGCTCGGGGATTTTCCCGTTAATGTTCATATATATTGTAAATAATCGTGTATTGTCGGCTTTTTCGGCACTAATACCTACCGTGTGCGTCTGTGTGCGTTCGTGGATTTGTACTGTGACCACAATATTCTTCCGCAATTAGTACAACTAATTTAATAAATAATCAATGCTTATACATGTTTAATTAAAAATTCTGTGTATGTATTATGATTATAACATAATATACTAATTATTGGGGTGTCTCAGGGTGTGCGTTAATTACGTTACATATTGTATACTCGATACTCGGTAACGGTGCGTTACCGAGAAACTAGGATTTTCACTTCTTAAGGAAATTTAACGAATATTTTTATAATTTTAATGGATTGATGTGCTTAAGTTGGTGTAAAAAAATAAATTTCGTTAATAATATCAGTTGTCAAACAATTTATTTTCTTTCGCTTGTGAATAGACGTAGTTTGCAGTGAAATTACAGGTGGGCCGATCTTTTTGATGACCAGTGTAGTTTACTCTATGTTTTATTAGTAAATTACACTTACAGGATTTGCACTGTGTTAACTCAAAGTGCAAATTCTGTAAGTGTTATTTACTGCAACCACGAAATCAATGAGTTAATATTATTTCATTGTATTATTTTAGTTAATAATTTTATTATTTTAGATTTTGGAGCCAAGCACATCCACAGAAACTGAACAACACACCACAACTAAAACAAAATCCAAAATTCCAAACTATACACCAAAACATGAAAAGGTGTGTACTTGTATAAAGTAGCCTTATTTAATCAATTATTTTTTATCCTAATGCCTATTATAAGTAATTATTATATAGCATTACAGAAAACATCATAATTACTGTGAGAGTATGTTTACTTACCAATAAATCAGTCTTAAATTGCCTACGTGCCTGACTAACCAGAACGAATACAGCCTGTTGATATATGATGTAAAGACCTTACTTTAAATACAAACTAGTATATTTGAACCGAAAGATTGATGTTTACAGAACTGACAATACACAACATTTCAATCCGTAACAACGAACGTCAAATGTCGTTCTCTAACTAATCAGCTATAGAGAGTCGGCCATCTTGGCGTTATAGTACTGTTATAGTAGGGGTCTGGCCTCTATAACTTTATAGTAAGCTTATGGAGCGTTTTAGTGCTAAAAAGCTTTTATGAATAACACTTTTCGTCGATCTTACTATAAGCGAGCCTTTAAAAGTGTGATAACTTTTTACGAATAAGACCGTAACACTTTATATAGGTAATGCTGGAGTTTTATTTACTAATCTTATAGATTGAATACTATTATTAATATATCTCAAGTAAATATTGCTAATTACATAATCATAGTACAAAAATGTAGCATTAAAGGTATCTCCTACCCGCCTCATAGCTAGTGTAATAATTTCTCACTTCATTGACGCCGGGTTAACACTAATTTCAGACGACTGCCACCATGACATAAATGCTGTGAACTTCAACAAATGGCTACCCGAAAACTTATGCCCAATTTAAACATTTAAGCCAAGTGTGATATTATAGGTACCTACTAGGCCAAGTAATGTGAACAAATCATAATTTTAATTGACCAACCCCCTGTCATTCTTTAGTGAGTGCAAGCCGAGATGTCACAGAACGCAGTCATATTGTCGCGTATAAGCCATCTTGTACAGGGTGTCCGGTGGCGGATTTATGTTTTTAAAAGTGAATAAGTCAAGAAGTTGTAAACGGTGCGGGGAGAGGGTGGCGACATTTGCAACACCGAGAGTGGTGAGCACCGTGCCTACGCTATTAACGCGTTTTTTAAGAGTGGGGATTCCTACGGCCGAGCGCGCCGACAATTTTGTTCTCGGTACAATATACGGAGATTGAGCGATGGGCTAAGTGTTAATTTGATTCGTTCGTGGGTGCAAAGGTTCCACGAAACATCGTCAGCACTGAATACCCCTCAGCCCGGACCTAGCAAGACAACAAGAACAACTGAAAACATTGAAGCGGTGCAGCGAAGCTTGCTTAAAAATCCACGTCTCTCTCTGCGGAAAAGAGCGGCCACTTTGGCACTTCCAACTTTTCTTCGAAGAAAACGACTATAATTTAAAGAAAACCTTTTGTGGAACAATGCTGGGAAGATTTCGCACTCTAAATTGCATTTTTTGGAGCGACGAGGCCCATTTTCATTTTAATGGCCACGTCAACAAACAAAACTGTCGCTATTGGGCTCCCCGAAGATCTAATCTACGATTGAAACACCAACGACCCTTACATTGCCCTCGAGTTACTGTTAGGTGCGCCTTATCGGCGAACAAAATTAAAGGGCCCTTTTTTTTGAAAATTCCAATTGCACAGGCAATAAATGTGAACAGTGACAATTTTGGACGCATGATCACAGAATATTTTTTACCGAATTTGCGAGCACTTCCTTCTTATTCATCGCATACGTGGTTGCAGCAAGATGGAGCCACACTTTGCTTCGTGAACATTTCTCACAAAAATTAATAAGCCGCTTTGGGGACATTCCGTGGCCACCGAGATCCCCAGATCTAACCCCTATGGACTTTTTTTTATGGGGGTATCTCAAAAACAAAGTTTACGACAATAACCCTCAATCTGTTGCGCAGTTGAAAGAAAATATCGTCCATGAAATTCACAACATCGAAACAAGCTTGCTGCAGCGCGTGGTGCGAAACACGATGGCCCGGTTCGAACAGTGCGTGCGCTTAAACGGACAGCATTTGGATGATGTTTTTTTTAAAACATAAAATCTGCATCCTTTCTGTATATGTTAAACTCATTGATTAAACAATATGTTTCGTAGTATTTGTTTTATTGAATTTTAAAAATATAAATCCGCCGCTCTGTATTAAATATCTTCACTCGACAAATCTCAAATCAAAGAAGGGTTTAATCATCTGTTAATGAACGAGAGTACGACATGTTGCAGAACACAATACTAATGTCGCGTATAGGTACGTCATCTGTTTTTATTTTATTTAGATCTTAATCAGAAATGGCCGTCTTCCAGCATAATATGAATGCTGCGAACTTCCATAAACGGCTACGAGAAATACTTATGGCCAATTTATACAATATGAAATTTATACTACCAGCCAAATTTCGTCTAGACGTTAGGTATCAGTAATAGAACCCATTTTTCAAAAAGAAAGTATAATATTAATAAAATATAATTAAAACATTTTTTAAAACAAACATTAATTTAGCGTGGTCACCGAGTCAACGTAAACACTATGATTCTTTAACAATGCATTGAATGAAAGCGGGGTGGCGCGCGGGGTGCGAGAAGGGCACAGCTGCAACACAAATCGTAAATTTCGTTTAGTCGCGTGCGCACTTGTGACGCAATCGCTTACTTCCGTGTTTACTTTTCCCGCGCGCGCCGCCGCCCTATCTTTTGACAATGTATTCATACCGCGAGTACTACGAAATGGTGCGTTGTTACATTTTGAGTGGAGAAAGTTTAAATGGTGCTCAAAGACTTTACGAAGAACAAAGTGTTCCTCGCCTCCGTAATCAAGGACACGTAAATCCAACAGTGCCAAATCGTGAAACGATTTTAGCTGCTATTCAACGGCTGTTAGACTACGGCCAATTTACTACACCTTCGCATGCCCAAAGACGCGGCAGGCAGAGACTGCCTGTAGAAGTCGAAGACGAAATCGTCGATTTCTTTGAACGCAAACCTCGTGCAAGTACACGAGACGCAGCCCGGCGCTTCGGTGTGAGTCAGTATGCGGTTAGGAAACTACTGAACACTACCGGCATGCACCCTTATCACTTTCGGAAGGTCCAAGCTTTAAATGATGAGGATGCTATGCCTCGTCGAAGATTTTGTGAGTGGCTAATTGCACATCCAAATGCTGACATTTTATGGACGGATGAGGCACTCTTTACTAGAGCCGGGCTATACAATCAGCATAACGAACATTGGTGGTCGTTTCGTAATCCGCACATGATAAGGGAGACCTATCACCAAGTACGATTCAGTGCAAACGTATGGGCTGGCATTATAGGCAATAAAATATTGGGTCCATATTTTATTGAGGGACGTCTCACCGGAGGCACATACTTGGACATGTTGCGACATGTCATAGAAGATTTTATGGACGATGTGCCTATAGTTAATTATCGTGAGTTTTACTACCAACACGACGGTGCACCACCACATTATGCCACCTCTGTTCGTGAATACCTTAACACGGAATACGGCAGTCGCTGGATCGGCTTGTTCCATGGCCGCCGCGTTCCCCGGACCTTACGCCGTGTGACTTTTTTTTATGGGGTGAAATAAAAAGACGTGTGTATGTGGAGGAGGCTGAAAGTCTCGAGGCTTTAAAATAACAGATAAACCGTGCATTTGACGAAGTGAAAAATAACACTACAGTGCTAAATAAGCTAAAAAACAATGTGCAAAAGCGAGCAAGACTGTGCCTAGAGAGAAACGGATTGCATTTTGAAAATTTATTGAAGTACAGCTGAAGATGTGGTAAGTGGATTTTAGTTGTACGCCTCAACCAAAAACCTAAGCTGATTACATTTATTTTAAAACGCATAAATATATATTCTACTTTATAATTTTGTTTTACGTATTTACGATTTTTATGTTGTGCCTAATGAATAATTCAATAAATACTTATTAGGCCTTACGTCGAATAGTATCTTGTGCAATCTCCAGCTAATGAAATAATAAAGAGTAGGTTTGAAATTGATTATGTTATCACTGATATACCGCCGGCCGCGCCTGCGACGGCGGGGCGCGAGGTGCGCGGGGTGTCTTGCCGCCTAACGCGTAGTGCATGTACGACGCGTGGTGTCCATAATCATAGAAGTTTTTAAGACAACTTTGTAGTGGCTGAATTCATTAATTTTGTACTACTTAGCATAAAAAAAAAAATACGTGTCTCATTATTTTACTCAAAGATTATTATATTAAAGTTTAGACGGGGACTAAAAAATCAGGTTGTATAAACCAAATGAGATAGTTCTGGATAATACATTGTACAGTACTATGCGGATTTATGAGAACAAAACATTATTTTGAGTCGTATATTTTTCGCGGTTTGTAACGGGTTTGTGTCCATACAAGCGGCCAATATGTTTGTCTGGTCTCAGAGACAGAAAACATGTAACACCTCTTATTTATTTTAATTGGCTAGTTATTTTAATAGTATTTGACTCGGGCTCTATTTAGACATTATTTATTTTGTATTTTGAAGATGGATATTGTAGGGGTAAGTCAGCAGTGTCGCTACAGATATAACTCCAAAAAAACGCACACACATCAACGACTCAAAGAGGCAGTGCTAAACAGTATAGTGTAAGTTTAAGTGACATAAATAACATTTAGAGGTAAAATAGATACATTGAGACGATTGAAGTGAATAGAAAAAGGAGACGTGCAAGAAAGAGACAAGAAAGAAAAAAGAAAAAGACAGAAGCAAGAGATGATGGTTTTTAAGAGAGAAAAGTAATTTTATGTACAGAACTACAAGCCAGGCACTTCAGCAAGACTTTAGCTAGACTAGCTGGAGTTTTTATTAACGACTCTACCGTACGCAAAACACTTTAGAGAGTGGCAGAAAAATTATATTAGATATATATAGATCACTGAATCCACTGACTTCTTCATTGATCTCCTTAGGTATAATAGAAAAAGTGACAACGAGAAATTTATGGCAGCTCATGTTTACCAAGCAGTTAACCACCCATTGAAGATGATTTGCCAGCTTTTTTTATAAAGATACCGCATGTCTTGTGCCGATTGAAGGCATGATGAATACTCAAAAATATAGAATTTGTAAGCAATTTGCCAAAACGAAAAGTGGAAAGCAGAAATGTAAATCTGACATGAACGTAATTCCACCTAAGTAATGCCTAATCTACAATTATGGGTATAGTGAATAATATTGATCACTTTTGAGAAAGAAGAAAGAAAGATAATTATTTTATTTGAATCTCGAGCATCATCATTTGACGAAAGTCTAAACACAACTGGATACAAATTTTATGTTTGATGCCGCATCATGACTTGTATGTTCCGTATTTGCAAGTACCTACAGAGGTAAATGGTTCGATCTCATCTCATCTCACGCTAACAAACAAGAAGGCTAGGCTCCCGAACAAGAAGACTACATGCAATATTGTATCCAATACAAAACGAAGAGGAATCTTCGGAATCACGGACGAAATAAAGCTCTCATATATACCGCACAACCCATAAGACCAAAAAAAGTTTTCAAAATGCCGATTTTGTAGCACGACAAAAGCACAAAAAATGTTTCAGAATAATTTGCTATGTTTACAAAGTTGCCGTCTACGATTAAAAGGTTCCATTCTACTTGTTGTGAGACTATGCTGCTATAGCAGCTATATCTCAAGTAGCTTGGGCATTAGTTAACCCTTAACTACCTACTTGGAATCTCTCAGATTCCATCTAAGGTATTTGTTTATATTTTTACGCGTGAGCGTTACGTACGTAGTACCGCGGTACCCGCAGTACCGCGCCTGCGCTCGTCGAGGTCATACGTGCGCGCGCCACATTTTGATGAGTAAAAATCTTTTTCGTGGCGTCTGACAGACTCCAGGTAGGTAGTAACGTGACTTTTTTAGGAAATATATTTTTTTTTGTTTCACTGGAAAATGACATCAAATGATGAAATTGTTACGCGTTGGTTAGAGAATGAGCATTCTTCAAATTAAGAAGATGCGTTTAACGAGGATTGTAATCTCTCTTTGGTTTTACGAAACACATATCAATTGCATCATTTGTACCAAAGAACAAAGTGGTCGTTATGATTTCAAGTATGGCACCATACACCAGATGTGGACCAAGCCACGAAGAAACCAGAAATCATACTATTTTATAACGATACCAAAATTGGCGTTGATTTATTGGACCAAAGGTGCTCTCTAGCTATTCGACGAGTCGTGGAACACGCAGATGATTACTTGCTATATTTTATTGATATCTACTCAATCGGAAAAGCCACAGAACAAACGGACTGCTTTCGAGACCACACATGATGAGCAGAGAAAAATTACGTCGATTCAGCGCGACATAAAACTTTCTCTTCTTTGAGTGCTGAACAAGTACTGCTCTTTGTATAATGCAAAAAAGAAAAGTAAGAATCAGTACTTATGTTTCATGTGCAAGAAGCCTATTTGCCTGGAGCGCTCCCAAATGTCGTGTTCATTCTGCCGTGAAAAATAGTGAACTTTGATTATTACATTTTTATAAAATATGTTCATTATGATAAAAGTTTGTTATAGGATGTTTGTAGATTACTTAACTTTTAAAAATCAAATAAGATAGTTTCTAATATTTGTTCATTTTTGTTACTAATCTCATTTTATAGGAATGTTATAATTTTTAATTAATTTATTCTGAAAAAGAAATTTAAGTTTTTTTAATGAGACGTTTATTTTTCAAGTTTATTTAATTTTAATATAAATAAAAAATATACGAAGTACGTTTCTTGTTTAAATTTGTTACCCTATACCATAGTTTTTATTTTTCTAATAGTTCAAGGTACCGGAGTCTTGAGAGACTCCAGGTAGGTAGTTATGTTTCTGAAGTAAGGGGTAAAAAATACTCGAAGAATTCCAGAATATAAGCTTATTTACCAAAAAAAATCTCGGAGCGCCTAGTAAGGTAGACGTGTTACAGTGTGTTTGCTACTTTTTAATTCCAAAACTCAGTTGAAACCGTATTGTTCCGTGCAAAACATAGACCAGCTTGTGAAGTATTTAAAAACGAACAAAATAGTGCTAAAACCGTGATTGAACATAAACGATATATTAAGTTATAAACAATAATAACTTTTGAATTGGTCGGTACAAGTGCAAAACTGTGTTGGTAATTGTGTAGTGTGACTTTGCAAATCAAAAGACAAGGTCAACCTCCACTTGAAAAAGTTACACAAACAAGTATCTACTGATCAACAAATCAAGCGCTCTCACTCAACGTCGTTGTGGCTCGTTGCGTACTTGTAGCGCTTGAGACCCAAGTGGTCGTGGTATCAAATCCTAGAGAACTCGAACTTTTTGTTGTTTTTATTTTCTTTCTTTCTTGAAATATTTTATCTGATACTGATTAACTCAAGAGTTTGAAAACATCAAAATGAAGTGCTTTGGTTGTTTAAAAGTCTCAAAGGATATTAATAGCATTAAATGTTCCTCTCTCTCGACTACTTGCGATAAAACCTTTTGCTCGATGTGTATAAACATATCTAATATGCCAGCGGAAAAGAAAAAGAACTGGAAATGTCCCGATTGTTGCGCCATCAAAAAGAAAGGGGGAGACAATAGTTTGACTCCTGTACGTTCTGCTGAGGAAAATGTTACTTTTAGGAAGAAATGCGAGGAAACTTCCGATGGCAACTTACATACCGAGGTACGTGAACTCACCGAGGAAGTACGTCTCTTAACACGAGAAATTTCTTCCCTTAAGGGACGTCTAGAAAATGCAACGTCTTCATTAACCAGCTGCCAAGCACGGCTAGACGAGTTAACTACTACTATAGCCTCAAATGAGCCCCGGATAAGAAATCTAGAAAACCTTGACAAAGAGCTGAAATTGCTCGAAAACAAAGTTCTAGAACTTCAACACGAGGTCAACGCTCAATCCCAACAACAACTGCGCAATGAATTAGAGTTGGCCGGAGTTCCTGAGTGTAACAACGAGAACTTACATCACATTGCCCTCTTAGCAGCGAAAAAGGTGGGTGTCGACCTAACCGACTATGACATTGATTGGGTAACCAGAGTAGGACCCCGTGTTAAGCGCGCCGTTAGCGCTGAAATAGCTGAAAACAATTCGAACTTCTCAAGACCAATAGTAGTGCGACTACTACGCCGCTACAAACGAGATCAGCTATTACAGGCGTCAAAATCCAGAAAAAATATTACCAGCACGGACCTAGATGTGCCAGGTACATCAACTAAGATTTACTACAACGAACGCTTAACTAAGGACAATAGATTGCTTTTTCGAGCGGCGCGAGCAAAAAGTAAAGAACATGATTATTCCTACTGCTGGGTTACTCATGGCAACATATTCGTCAAACAACGTGAAGGAAAAGCCGCGCTGCCTGTACGCACGTTTCAAGACCACTCCAGAATCTTCAATACAGCTACTGGATGCCAGGACAACACAACCAAACACCATAATTAAATTTTATTCAAACACAGATACATTTGCTCTGTTAAAAATCATATATTTACTTGTTTTAATTTTTTATAGCATGTTAATTGTTACATCACACCTTACACTTAATTCACTCTTACACAAACAATTATACTGCTTTATTATCTACTTTACACTACATTATACATATACATTACATGAACTGTTATTGTGTTCATGGGATATCATGCAAATTATGTATTACCGCTGTAAACCAAAGTTAGTGAACTCTTATGGCTGTTGGTATAACTATATAATACAGTGTGACCCGCGTTAAAGTGCAACCCCGAAAATGGGTGAAATTAGATCGAAAACTATCGACGAAAATGGGTCTAAAAAACTTCTAAAAAAAAAAGTAATTTTTTTATACGCCACTGAACATTTGTTTCCCGAATTTTGACCTCTATGTACAAATAAATTTATTCCTCCCAAACTAGCTGGCCGATTTTGATGAAATAAACGACAAATCAATGCCAAGTATTTAGCGATGAGAATAAAACAAAAAAAACCAACAAAAAATGGCTTTAAATACTTCATTTTTTTAAATACTTGTGAAAAAAGTCACTATTTTTCACTGTTTTTTTCAATCAACTCAAATTTCTGAAAATGATGATGAAATAAACCCCTACATCTTGATTTGTTTTATAATTTATTATTATTCTTGACTGTATTAGCTTTCAAAAAAAAAATAATCAAACATTGTATCTCTAAAAATACAGGAGTTACGAATTTTTAAAGTGCACTACTCAGAATGGGCAAATCCAGGTAGAGACCCTTTTTTTATTCCTTTGTTATACCGGTGGTCGGCTGCTATTGTGTTCAATGCTTGGGGAAAAGGGAAGGGGTATTGGTACAGTCCGGCAGTCGCCCGCGCTAGTCCGCTCCGATCACATCGCTGCTGCTGTACGTCAGCTGTTGTTCTCGCATTAAAGTTACAGTTTTTCGTTGAGTTTTCGTTATTGACTACTTGTTACGTTTTTGTTATTGACTGTTTGTTACGTTACTCGACTGTTTTCGTGGTTGTGCTGGGTTGAGATGCCGCGATTAAATGCATTCTCCCCGCGAGAAATCGCTGACATCCATTATTATTATGGAATGTATGGTGGACGCACAACAGTCGCTCGATCGGCATACGTAAATGCATTTCCGAACAGACTTGCACCGTCGGCAAGGAACTTCCAGGAAGTTCATCGGAAGCTCTCCGACATCGGACTTGGATTACAACACACAAGACGTGAACAAGAATCCATTGTAATCGACACAGCGATAGAAGAAGCGGTTTTAAATACCGTTTTTGCCACTCCTACTATTAGTACGAGGCGTTTAGCTTTACTTCACGGCATATCACAAGCCTCAGCGTGGAGAATCTTGAAGAAAGAAGGTCTACATCCATATCATTATCAAAGAGTCCACGATTTGCACGGGGATATGGATTTCCAATCAAGGTGCGTTATGTCGATCTGGCTACAACGACAAATTCGTCGCAATCCACAATTTTTAAAAAAGATTTAATGGATGGATGAGTCGAAGTTCACCAGGAATGGCATCACGAACGCTAGGAATTTGCACGAGTGGACACATGATAATCCACATCTGAAGAGGGCCTCGTCATTCCAGGTGCAATTTTCAATAAATGTTTGGGCAGGTCTACTCGATGACATGTTGATAGGACCAGTAATTTTACCAGCGACATTAAATTCGGAACGATTCCTAACTTTATTAAGGGATGAGCTTCCCCGTCTGTTAGAGGATGTGCCGCTGGCATCGAGACAGGGCATGTACTTGCAAATGGACGGCTGCCCTGCTCACTACGGGCGCAATGTCCGTGAATTTTTAAATAATAATTATGCCAATCGCTGGATTGGGCGCGAAGGCCCAGTGGGCTGGCCAGCCCGCTCTCCTGATCTGACGCCGTTCGACTACTTTCTATGGGGCCACATGAAGCAAAAGGTGTACAGTGCACCTGTGAATTCAGAGGCTGAGCTTCATGACCGCATCATGAGGTGCGCTGAAGAATTGAAAAATGAACCGCAACTTATACGGAGGGCCACACAACACATATCATTACGCGTGGCAATGTGTTTGCAACAACGCGGAGCACATTTCGAAAACCTAATACTAAGTCAACAATAATTAATAATAGGGTGACCACTACAGTCATTGCCCAATATATAGTGATTGCCAACATTAAGATCAAACGTATTTATTTTAATTACTAAAGGAACTAGTTTCGATCGTTTCCAATAGATGTCACTTTCAGGGTTTTGGTAGCATTTTTCATTTAAAAAACTGGCAACACTTTCTCTTTCCGAGGTGCCATGGCCGAAGTTAATGTGTGACGCTTGCAGTTCATCAAAAAAGTAAGTTTCTTAAAAAATATCTCAAGGACAACATAGTTTGTTTGACAATATTTAGTAGAATTTTTTAGCCTGAATCGAGTTTTTATAGATTAATGTGATATAAGAGTTATTGTATTGTTTTTGTAACCAATCTTTTTGACCGTTACTTCTTTCGTAATGTTTAAAATGGGGGTGGGCAATAACTGAATCTTTATTTTAACAATTATAGTAATTGCCATAGGTTAATTTAGTTATTGCCATTGGTAATAGGTACAGTTATTACCCGGTTAATATTTGTATTTTAAGTTTTATTCTCTTACTTAAAAATCATTTTATTTCTTACAGAATGCCGAAGGCACCGAAAGTAAAATATACTCAGGAAAGCCTTCAGAAAGCCATCGCTGAAGTTCAAAATAATGAACAGCAATTGTCAGATCGGCAAATTGCACAAAAATATGGTGTTCCGAGATCCACGCTTAGGTTTTACAAACGTAACCCAGGACACAAAACCAGCCTGGGTCCTTCGACAATTTTAACTCCGAATGAGGAAGCTATTCTTGAAGAGTGGATTATAACTTCAGCTCGAAAAGGATTTCCAAAGAATAAAGAAAATATAATAGACAGCGTACATAAGTTTCTTGTGGAGAATCCAAGACCTAACCCATTTTCCAATAACAGGCCAGGCATTGGGTGGTGGAAAGCTTTTTTAAAAAGACACCCTAAATTAAGTATCAGGGCTTCTGAAGGTGTAACAAAAGCTAGCTCATGCGTGTCTGAGAAAGATATAAGAGGATGGTTTGATGAGATTCATGCGTATGCTGAAGAAAAAGGACTGACTGAGGTTCTCAACCAACCAAGTAGAGTTTTTAATGCAGACGAGACTAATTTTCAAATTTGCTTAAGTTCTGGACTTGTTGTGGCTGAGAAAGGATCTAAAAATGTTTATAATATTGAACACTCAAGCGCAAAAGAATCCATAACTGCTTTATTCACGTTTTCGGCTGCCGGTGACGTCTGCTGCCCATTTATTGTGTACCCGTATCAAAGACTACCTGAAAAGATATGCGAGTCTTTACCAGAAGGGTGGGGTATAGGTAAATCAGACAATGGTTGGATGACTACCGAAGTATTTTACGAATTCATCGCAAATGTTTTTCACCCTTACTTAGTAAAGAAGGCTGTTCAGCCCCCAGTCATCTTATATGTTGATGGTCATAAAACACATTTAAATTATCATTTAAGCCAATTATGCACGCATCTTCAAATTGAGTTGATAGCTTTATACCCTAATGCAACGAGAATAATTCAGCCAGCTGACGTATCTGCTTTTAGACCCTTAAAAATAGGTTGGAGAAGATATTTAAAGAAATGGCAACTAACAAATCAAAATAAGGGCATAACAAAGCTAAATTTTGCTCCTATTTTAAATACAGTTTTAGAAGAAAGTCTACGACCAGAAATATTGGTAAATGGGTTCAGAGCATGTGGTCTGTGTCCGTTTAATGCAAATTCTATTGATTGCCAAAGAGATTTAGATAAAGATATTTCAGATAATGTCTCTATTACATACAAAACCTTTAAAGATATAACTGGAGCGTCTCTTTGCCAAAAATTTAAAGACCAGTCATTTCATACAACAGAACCTCACTTGAACATAATTTATAATCTCTGGAAACAATTTCAAAACAATGCTGACATAGCTAATACCTCTAATAAACCATCAACAAATCAAGCTGAAACCTCTTCTCCATTAATAAATTTAACAGAAGTATTGGATGAAGTGCAAGTTGAGAACCAAGTCAAAGATCCTCCAATAGAAGTAGACAGTCTGCCAAATACCTCCTTAAGTGACCAAATTCCCTACTACCTACATTGTCTCCCTGGAACATCTAAATCTGATGACCATTTTGAAATCCAAAGTCAATCCAGCCAATCTGAATCTGCTACCTTAACCACTATGATTGAGAGTCCAAAGTTGGTTAAAATAAAATCCTCCTTTGGAGAATACCTGGCATATCCAAAAACACCCATAAGGAAAGGAAAGCGTCAAATAGAGAGGCAACCGTTTGCTATAACATCAGATAGTTTTAAATTAGGACTGCAAAAAAAACAGTCTGACAAAGAAAATCTGTTAAAAGAAAAGGAAAAGAAGAAAATTGAGAGAGAGATGAAGAAGACTGAAAAGAGTAAGAAAGAACTAAGTAAGGGTAAAACCAAAGCTCAAAGTACAAAAGAAGTTATGACTAATTATGTTGAAAGTAATAGCAGTATCATTCCAGAATCTAAAAAAATCACTATCTTAGAAGAAATTCACATGAAACCCATGAGTGTTACTTGTGGAGTGTGCAAACATATAATTCTGAAAAACAATATTGAATGTAGTGGCTGTCATTTATCCTTTCATTTGAGATGTATACCAGATAGCCATAAAAACAATATCCCTGACGATGCTGATATGATGCTATTTTTATGTAATTTTTGTTATAAAGTTGATGACTCAGATAATGATAGTTATTCAGATTGCGAAGAATTATATTTTAATGTGCAAAAAGCTAGAAGAGATCTTAATTTCTAATTAAGATCTCTTCAGGCTTTTTGAACATTAAAATATTATAAAGCATTAAAAAACGCTAAGTAAAGTAATGTGGCAATATGGTCAATAACTGCCCCTGATAAATGGCAATCACTAGCTTTAGTGGACAATTACTGTGATTTTAGAAGTACTTTTGTTTTTATTTTTTTTAGTTTTGTGTTTCTAAACATATTCAAAATAATGACTGACTTTACTTTAGAAAATATATTTAGGATATCCAAAAAAATGTTTCCTAGTAAATTTAAGTCCAAATAAAGACACTTATAAGAAAAGTTGTGTATTTTGAACGCCAGAGCAAAAACGCATGAACTTGCCCTCAACGCCAGGCCACAAATTCACCGCAAATACCTACGAAAAAAATAGGGATTCCAAAACTTCATCGATAATCAATTTTATTTTCATTTTCGTCTTTAATTTCGAAATATAATGTCCTTATAACATTGAAATTTAATTCAACATTACATTTCTTCCTATTAAAGTAATAGTTATACACTATTTACAGACTTGTATAATACCGTAATAACAGATATGAGACTACAATATATTTAAATATAATAACTGTAGGTACAACACTATTCTTGATCTGCTGTCTTCATATTGTGGCCATGGCGTGGACGGCCCGCCATTTTAATAACTACTTCGCTTCCGAAATAAGGATGTGGCAACGTAATATCTCGTTTATCGATGTTCTAGTACAATATTATTTTATAATAAATGAAACACGTTTTTTAAATCAGATTTATAATTCCGAATGTAACAGGTACTTAAAAATATATGATTGAAATAGGTTAAGAAGGTATATAAAAACTATGAAAAAATAGAAAATTTTAATAAAATGTTATACAGTATGTACTATGTATACATGTTTTTAAATATTAAGTTCTATAAACCTGGCATAAAAAGTAACAAATTAAAACAATTAACGATTATATATAATTATCACAATTACCAATCAGTCTTATACTAATAAATCTTTTGAATAATAGAACAAAATTATACAAAATCTACAATGCAACCTGCATTCTGATCATCTAATAGTAAGCCATGTGTTATCAGGCATAAAAAAGTAACAAATTAAAACAATTAACCATTATATATAATTATCACAGTTACCAATCAGTCTTATACTAATAAATCTTTAGAATAATAGAACAACATTATACAAAATCTGCATTGTATTATCTTATCGTCTAATAGTAAGCCATATGTAAATAAAATCTAATAAAAAACTTCAAGTTACAATAGATAAATCAGTATCACAGAGACATTAAAATCAATATAAATCTAAATATATTACACAGAGTGATACTTTTGGAAACACGGCGCAGCACATAAATATACGTTACAAACGTTACATTTAAAACGTGTATTTTTTCTTTGTTTTAAAAGTGCGCATTGCTTGCATCTTTGATATTTTCCCATACGACTCGGCATATGATCCTTTGCATTACTGGGTAATATACGAAGAGGATTACTACTGCTAGTTGTAGCTAACGTGGAGCCTTCTATAATACTACCACTGTGGTACCTCTCTATCAATTGCCGAATCACGCTCAATTGAAAATCGGCAAATTTTAATTTTGGCATATCTTTTAAATGCCGGTAACAATAAAATGCATTTAATAGATGCATATCTAATAAATGGAAAAATAACTTTTTATACCATTTGACTGTTTTGCGGATACACTGCAGTGATGATAATAGCATATCTGCGGTATCAACACTGCCCATGTTTTTTGAGTAGTCCACTACGGCTTTTGGCTTAATTACAGGCAATCCCGTATTTCGATGTATTCGCGATGATAATTCCATAGAATTATCATGGATGGTGGATAACATAAAAATATATTTTTTGTCTTTCCATTTAATGGCCATCAGTGGACCAGAATATTGCACTTCCGTTTCATTCAATTCTAGAATCGTGTTTAATTTTGGCATATACTTTCTATTTTTTTTTACCGTACCGCAAGCGTAAATATTATGTTCGTGTAAATATTTAAATAACAATGGGCTCGTGTACCAATTATCCACATATAAATGGCGATTTGATCCTAAAAATGGTTTGACCAACGTGGCAACAACAGCCCCGCCAACACCTAGATTACAGGGATCAACTATCTCTGTGGTTGCTCCACAGTAAACAATAAAATCAACAATAACACCCGTATTTACATCACATAAAACAAATAATTTGACACCGAATCTGTTTCTTTTATTCGGTAAGTATTGTTTTATGGACAAGCGACCCTTAAATGGAACAATGCTTTCGTCAATACATATAGTTTTATATGGCGTAATAATATTTCTAAACTTTTGTCGTGTATGAGATACACATTTCTGGATTTTCGATAAAATTGTATTTTCTTCTCTTTGCTCAGAAAAATGGAGCATGCCAAGTATCATAGAAAACCTGTTGCGTGTCATTACTTTCGAAAATATCGGAGAATTCAATAAAATATCTGTGGACCAATGTTCTTCTACAGATAAATGTTTATTTCTGGTCATTAACATTATGACTGCAAAAAACATGTACATCTCCGGGACTGTTACGTCGTACCAAGCATGTAAACGAGAATGTATACGCAAGTCTACATTCAGCACAAAGTATCGATGAAATTTATTGGTCATATTGACAATCATCGACACAAAATCTGTGTCCATAAAATATTGAAATATGTCGCATTCAGAACCAATTTCCGACGGCTCTAAATGGATTCCAGATTGAAAATCATTGAAGTCAGCTACTTCGGGTGTACGTCGTTCCGAGGTCCATTGGAAGGACGGTTCCGGCTCATGACCTCGATGGTGGCCATCTCGAGACGTCGAAGGTGTATCATTTGATGGTTCTTGATGAGCAACAGTTGCTGGCTGTAAAATAAAAACAATAATTCATTGTGGGAAGTTAATTAGCCAGTGCGTGAGAAACAAGTATTTTTCTTTGTTCTAAATTCTGCCCGAAAACAATAGATCTTTACGGCCGACAGATCCGAAGATATTATTGTACTCCTACTCGAGTTATCGGCTTATATTGTGTCTAATTCATAATGAAATTTGAAATTACTACTTGCGCTGTTGCAGATGGGTTATTGCTATACAACAAAACAAAAGCTACAGATTTATGACAGTTAGTTTAAGTTTATTGTTCCATTAGTTAATATTTTTAAGGTAAAACCTTTTAAGAATCTCGTTATTGTTAGAATGTTTTACTTTGATCAACAAAACAAAATCTTTAGGTTTATGGCAGAAGCTCAAGCTTTATTGTACTACTGCAAAATATTTTTAGAGCATAATATTTGAAGACTGGTCAATAGCACAATTAGTTTAAACTTCAATAATAAAAAACAGACATAAACATTAGCGATCTTAGAATTTCGTATATTTGGTAATTTGTAAGCCAAGATATCATTTTACAAAAATTAACTTAATTTGCATTAAATTAAATTCTCATTAATTACGCTACGCTTTACCTATTTGTAAAGAAAATAGAATACAATTAAAATAAGCTAAAGATTAAAAAAATGTCTATGGTTTTTATGTTTCTTCCCAAGCATTATTGGTATTTGCAATTTTTTTAGTTTGGTAATACTGACATGTTGACTAGAAAAGTACGTTTTATTAGACATTCGTACATCGGTTTCGAACATTCGAAATTCTATCATTCATCACCATTCTTCATTCTATCTGAAATATTTTATTTACATAATTAATATGTCTTCTGGTGACGAGAGCAGACCTTCATCACCAAGTATATTACAAAATATACACCGTGCCAAGAGAATTAAGTTCTCAGTTGAACCTAATAGTGAAGGAGTGAAAACAGAAATGATATCAAAGCAAACACAGGTAACGACTGAGGATATTGCAACCTCAAATATGTACCAGCGCTGTATATGGGACAAAGACGAATTAAAATGTGAAGTTTCACATTTACCTAATGTGGGTTTCGAAGAAGAGCCAAAGGACCCACGCAATAAGGCATTCGCAAGATTGGTCGCACATGAATTAGATAGTGTACCAGCGGAGAAGCGTTCGGTAACTTACACCAATATAATTAATATTATACGTAAAGTACGACACCAAAAAGACTTAGATGACATTAGTTTACCGAGCTACCAGGATTCCGATTAAGAAATAATAAATGATTGAAAAGGTTATAAGTTTGATTATTGTCTAATTAATAAATATCCCAAAATAAATCATAAAATCTGTAAATTCGTTCATTTATTTATTTCAAATACTTTTCAGACGTGGCTTAATTCTTTCTTAACCCTGTGCTCTACATAAATTATATCTTAAAAACATTTTGGGAGGGATCATATAGCTTGACGAACACTATAGGAACTATATACCGAATTACCGAAACAAAACTGAAAAGTCGAGTTCTCTGCACACATATATACATAATAATTAATTGAAATAATAGTATACATATATTAGAAACCTATGAGTGCAGGCTTAGGTATAAGGCGCAATTAATATTTCATAAATATATGTAATATTTAAACATATTATATCGCTTAAACATATAAGTAAAAATATCAAAATCATTCTTGATTTTTACTTATTTATGTTAGCGATCAATAGGTTAAATAATACAACAAGCATTTAGTAGGTAACTGTATGCTGATTCATATCTTAATTAAATCGTATGTAAACAAACAACGATCGATATATCAACTTAAAAACTCTGTATAACGGCTGTATCTATTTTTTTACAACAATAATATTCTCAAAAGTAACTTATTTCTGTAAAAAATATGTTTCTTTCGGTCTACAAACACCAATACCAGGCCACACTTACAGATTTCATCGTGATTTTTAATAAGATTAATATTTGCTCAAAATTTTTAAAATAAAAGCAGATAAAAATAACTTACCTCTAAATCAAATTCGTCCAAAGATTCTGTTTCCGAAAATTCTTCGTCATCTGAGACTCCTTCTAATATGCGAAGAAGTTCTTCCGTAGTCATTAAATTCCCACTCATTATAATAGTCACTTAATATAAATCTTGAACTCGATATCACAAGTAAATTAATCATAAATATTATTCATTCACTTCACTAATTTCTGGTCGCCGCGCTTGTGACGTCACGATATTGTCGTCTAGTCGTGACCATGGCGTACAGGGTACTGATAATTCGGGTTGCGTTAGGGATGCGCTTGAGTTGGGATTAGTGAATATCGAAATTCGACCCAACCAAATTTTATTTTTGACTATGTAGCTTATTGAATGATTTTTAAGACTAGTTTTATAAAATTAATGCTGCTTTATCCTAATACCAAATTATACCTAAAATAATATATTTCAGAGGAAAGTTTCGAATCGCTCTTTGATTTGAAATAATGATATTATCCAACATGCGCTACATCACTAGCGGTCACGCAGTTATGACTCTGGCGTGTGAGGACATTCTTTTTTCAGAATTTATTTCTTTCTTTTTAACGTAAAATTTCTCAATATTTATAATGCAATTTAATTAGTTTTATGGAAATAAATAAATTTTGGACCTTCTATTTTACAGGTATATAAATAAATAGGCATTAAAGTAATGTTTAAATAGTTTATTTCGTGTTTTAATGTACCGCTGTTTTTGTCACATATTTGTGTCGTTGGCGCTCAGGGACAGTTTTCGCTTGTCATGTATTTGTGACCCTGGCGCTCAAAAGGTTAACTGGGCAATAACTATACTGGTTACCCTAAATCATTGTTTTTGATTAATTTTTGTTTTATTTCAACTGTCAACTAAAACGGAATAAGCTCATTGGAAGCTTATTTCGTTTTGTTATACACCCCAAGCATTAAATACAATAGCAGCTGGCCACCGGTATAACAAAGGAATAAAAAAAGGGTCTCTACCTGGATTTGCCCATTCTGAGTAGTGAACTTTAAAAATTCGTAACTCCTGTATTTTTAGAGATACAATGTTTGATTATTTTTTTTTTGAAAGCTAATACTGTCAAGAATAATAATAAATTATAAAACAAATCAAGATGTAGGGGTTTATTTCATAGAAATTTGAGTTGATTGAAAAAAACAGTGAAAAATAGTGACTTTTTTCACAAGTATTTAAAAAAATGAAGTATTTAAAGCCATTTTTTGTTGTTTTTTTTTGTTTTATTCTCATCGCTAAATACTTGGCATTGATTTGTCGTTTATTTCATCAAAATCGGCCAGCTAGTTTGGGAGGAATAAATTTATTTGTACATAGAGGTCAAAATTCGGGAAACAAATGTTCAGTGGCGTATAAAAAAATTAGTTTTTTTTTTAGAAGTTTTTTAGACCCATTTTCGTCGATAGTTTTCGATCTAATTTCACCCATTTTCGGGGTTGCACTTTAACGCGGGTCACACTGTAGTGTTCATCAGTAAATGTTTACCTATAATTCATATAATAATAACTCGCGCTACTTGTAAACTAGAGCATGTATTGTTGGGCAGTTGTCTTAACTCACTAGTCAACTCACTTGCAAAACATTTATTACTCAATCATGATTAATAAGGATATAACGGATGAAATAGATTCGTTAAGCATAAGCTGCCACACAGTACAAGCACCTGAATCTTTTCACACAGCAATGAACACAGACTATAACTTTGAAATTCTTAACTTCAATATAAGGAGCATAAGCAAAAATTTCGATCTCTTTACTATAACTTTAAAAAGATTAAATGTTTCCTTTGACATAATTATTTTGACTGAGTGCTGGCTCGATGAGTCTTCTATAATACCTCAATTGCAACATTACACATCATACCACACTAGGAAAAGCATAAACCAGAACAGCGGTGTCACAGTATATGTCAAGGATACGCTTAGTGTTTGTGTGACTGAGCCGAATATTGAAGATGCAAACTGCCTACAACTGACACTGTCAAACTCAGTCACCATTCTCGGTATATATCGCCCGCCGTCTTTCACTAACACTAATAATTTTCTATGTACGCTTGACTGTATATTAGCAGATCTCTCGCAAAAGATGAAAAACAAGACCCTTATTATGGCAGGCGACATGAATATAAATTTGCTTTCGTCTACCAGTAATCAGGACCTGGAATACGTTTGCCTTACTGCCGAACACGGACTTTTCCCGGCTATAACGAAGCCAACAAGGGGTGCTGCATGTTTGGATCACATTCTTGTGAACAGTGTCCAAAACGCATTGGGAATAGTTTGTTCTTCCAGTATAACTGATCATGATATGGTGATGCTGGGGTTAACTTTTAAGGAAACGAAGAAGATTTCACGAGACAGGAGATACATAAAACGAGATGTAGAAGGCATTAAGAGGGAAATTATGAAAGAGGACTGGACCATGCTACAAACATGTGGAGATATAAACCTAACTGTAGAAACGTTTTCCAACCGTCTTACCAAGATAATCAACAACAACACAAAAATACTTCGCAAAAGCCACTCTAAATATAATATAAAACCGTGGATTACCCCAGGACTAATACGGTGTATGCAACATAGGGATAGCTTGCATATTAAGTCACATAAATTTCCTCACAATACGTTTTTATTAAAAACTTACACCCGGTATAGAAACTTCTGCAACGAACTCCTTCGAAAACTTAAAAATGAACACGAAAATAGCGAGATTTCTAACAGTACAAAAAATCCAAAGAAGCTATGGCAAACAATTAAAACCGCCTGCCACCTTACAAAAACTAACAAGGAGCCTAAGGAACTTCTCAACTTGCCTGGTAGTTTAAGTCCGAAAAGCTCACTTGACGTATGTAACACCTATTTTTCTACTGTAGGAGAGAGACTAGCGGACAAAATTCTTAATAAATTACAAATGAGCCAAGAAAATTTGGCTTCGAAAGTTCACAGTAGGCAAATAATGAACTCTTTTTTCCTGCACCCAACGGACGAGTGTGAAGTCGGGTCCTTGATTTTGTCTTTGCAAAACAATAAAGCACCAGGTGTTGATGGTGTGACTAATGCTCTTCTAAAAGAAATCAGAAATGAAATTGTGCCACCCTTAACTGAAATATTTAACGCTAGCCTAGAGATGGGTGTATTTCCGGAAGCATGGAAGATAGCATGTGTTACACCCATTCACAAGGACGGTATTAAGGAGTCCGCGGAAAACTACCGCCCTATCTCGCTCTTAACAATACTCTCAAAACTCCTGGAGAAGATAGTTAATAAAAGACTAGTCAAATATATCGAAGCTAATCATCTCATATCACCCAGACAATTTGGCTTTAGAAGAGGCAAATCGACGGAAGAAGCTATCACACTCCTTACATCTATAGTGTCCTCTCATCTCGATAATAACGAGGCTAGCATAGGCGTATTTCTGGATCTAGCTAAAGCCTTTGATACCGTGTCAACTCCAATATTGATCAAAAAGCTGGACAACTATTTTGGTATCAGGGGCTTGGCCCTTGACTGGTTCAAGAGTTACCTGACGAATAGGAGACAGTGTGTGAGAGTCGGTAGCTACAAAAGCGACCTACGGGCTAACAATTTCGGCGTGCCGCAGGGCAGTATCCTTGGTCCGACCTTATTTATAATGTATATAAATGAACTGCTCAGTGCAATAACGGCCCAACCCACAAAATCACTATAAAATAGTTAACTACTTATTGTATTGGTATTTGAACATAACATTAAAATCACACTGGCCCTACTACAGTTCTTAATAAAGGTTCAAAGATGGCGCTTTAAATGTTGTTCTTGCGTTTAGATTACAAATTATATTTCAAAATTACAGTGGACCATGGTCGCTTAGGCCATTATACTTTTTTAAAATGACAGGAAAATATTGGCCTAAGGGAGTTTAGGCCGGACTTATTTTTTAACATTTTTGTTTGATTAAAATACTGACACTTGGGCGATTTATTTTTTTATTGTAGCAACACTGTTATGGGAATTAACCGTCACTTACAGCAACGCCAACTTCACTCCATTCCCGTGCAACTGATTTTAATGCTGCGTGAGTACTGAGTACGTTTAGTGTAGTGTTAAGTGTTAATTAAATAATAAAAGGTGTTCAAAGTATACAAAAGTAAGTATAAATCGTTACATTGTTTTCATGCATACTTTAATGTCGTCCGGGTTATTACACTTGAGAGCAATAAAATCGCACACCCCTTGTAATTTGGTTTATTACTGATTGTTTTCTAAAATCGAAAGATATTGAGTAAAAATCATTAGACAAAATTAAAGCATACAAGCTTAGCTTTACAAAAACATAAAATTAAAATCATTGACCTTCACGTAACTTACAAAAACCGACCGTACACCGAATTCCCCAAATTCACGCGTTTGCGTTGTCACTACTTGCACCCTTAGCCGCAGGTATAAAAAGGTCAGTTTATTGGAATTTTTATTCAGTTGCATACCGAAGGTCAACGTGATAACATCTCTACTGGAAGCATACGGATTTACTGGAAAAATATGGATACCACGCCCGCAGAAGCCGCTCAAGTTATTGCCTTGCTCGAAGCAGGCCATAACCAAAGTGAAGTTGCTCGACGGCTAAATTTGAGCCGCTACTCTGTTCGTCGTGTATACCAGAGGTTCCAAGAGACCGGTGGCTACATTCGGCGACCAGGATCTGGCCGGCGACGCACAACATCAGAGCGTGATGACCGCTTTCTTGTGACAAGGTCTTTGAGAAATCGGCAACTGAACGCGGTTCAACTGGGACAACAGCTTCGAGAAGTTCGCAATGTCAGTATAAGTCGGTGGACAGTTCGAAGAAGACTAGGTGAAGCAGGAATGACTTCACATCGCCCAGCAAATGGTCCCAAATTGACCACAGCTCACCGACAAGCCCGGCTACAATTTGCTAGGGAACATTTAAATTGGACGTATGACCAATGGCGGGCTGTTATGTTCTCTGATGAGTGCAGAATGACTTTACATGGTCATGATGGACGCTCTAGGGTCTACAGAAGGTCATCAGAGCGATTTTCACAATGCTGCATAAGCGAACGTGTGGCTTTTGGAGGTGGATCGTGTATGTTTTGGGATGGCATAATGTTGGACACTAAAACTGACATTGTATTCATCACTACGGCGAATACCGGCCCGAGATCGAGAAGTTTGACGGCTGCACGATACGTCGAAGAAGTGCTCGAAGAACATGTGAGGCCGCTTGCGTGGCTTATGGGAGAAGATTTTCTCTTAATGCACGACAACGCCAGACCGCATGTCGCTAGAACAGTTTGCGACTACATGGAAGATGTTGGAATCACCGCGATGGAGTGGCCAGCTCGTAGTCCTGATCTCAATCCGATTGAGCATGTCTGGGATGAGCTAAAAAGAAGAGTTCGAGCAAGAAGCCCTGCTCCTACGCGCCTCCAAGAGCTTCAACTTGCCATTGAAGAGGAGTGGAACGCCATACCACAAGATTTCATGGTGAAATTAATACGGTCCATGAAAAACCGATTAAGAGCTGTAATCAAGGCTAGGGGAGGGAATACACCTTATTAAAAAACAATTTGATCAAGCATTTTGAGTTTTATTTTTATTCTTTGTTAAGCTAAATTGGGTAATTTTATCCGTATGTTGGGTTTTGTGCCCTAAAACTCCCTATGGGTACTTTTTTTACACTGTATTTGATATCATTAGAAAGGTACTGAAGTAAACATTCAAATAGTGTAAGTTTTATTTTAATATGTATTCACATTTATGAAAAAAACTGCTTTAACAACAAAAAGTCAACGTGTGCGATTTTATTGCTCTCAAGTGTATAACAAGAAACATTTTGATATCTTTTACTTAAAATATTAAGATGATAGATCTATCTTATTAATAAAATAAGAATATTTATATGCCATTGCTTGACAAAATAATTATTTGCCTAACGTGATTTTTTACAACTACATATGTCTAGTATATCGCTTAAATACGTTTTTTGTTTTGTTATAGAAACATGAGTATGTCAAGCTCAGATTTTGATAGTTTCTCGGACTATCAGGATTCAGGATCAGAGTATTTGCCATCCGCTGATGATGACAACAATGTGCAACATCAACAACCAAGGAGACGCCGATATGGAATAATTCGTAGTTCCTCCGATGAAGGTAACGATGTTGAGATGAATCGTCCGTCTACATCTATTAATATGTCTCTTCAAGAAAAAAGGAAAGTAAGTAGAAAACGACTTAGAAATCAAGCAGAATGGAAAAGAGAAAAAGCAAAGTCAGCTAGAGCTCGTGGTTTAGAATATGATAATGTTAAAGGCAATAAAGTACCCGCGAAAATATTTTTTTGTGGTGATTGTTCTTGTCCGAAGAAATGCCACACATTACTAACAATGGAACAACGAAAAAAAATTTTCGATAATTTTTACGGCCTTGGTCAGTATGATTTACAGACTGCTTTTTTGTTTGGAAATATCAAAGTAATACCAAAAAAACGTACATATGTACGAAATGTTGTAGGTGCTAAACGCCAATATACACGTATTTATCAACTACCCAATGAAAATGGCGATGTTACTGTATGTAAAACTTTTTTTAAGAAGACTATGTGTTTCCGATGGTAGATTAACAAGAATTTTACGCAACAAACTAGCTGAAGACAACTTTGAAGTCACTGCTCCATTAGACAAAAGGGGTAAGAAGTCATCCATTAACAGAACAGGGGATTTGGCTATTCAAGTAGTTGAAGACTTTATCAAAAAATTTCCAACCTATATATCACATTATAGTAGAGCTAACAACCCTAACAGAACATATTTAGCTCCAAAGGAGAATGGGCACTTCTGGGCTATCGCGGCCATTAATGAAAGTAGTCTCAAATGAAAGTAGTGATAACTAGGAACAACTTTTACTATGAACGTTTCACTGTAATCCATTTAGGGAAAAAAATATTTACATGTAAACGTATAGAGCATCATAACAATTATTTCGTTTATGTAATGCGTTTTCGTAAAACTCCACAACATCTTTTGATAAGGATTACAATGATCAACACAAAACCGCTTCGCAACGGTTGGTTTACCTGCGCTCGGGACGGACCAATCAGCTACGAGCACCTAATACGCGTGAAATACCGGCGGCGCTTGCTTCGTACGTTGCGTCCGCGCAGTTCTTCGGTTACTCTCGTGTCGTTGTGTACTGTGCGATTTGTATTGATTACTTTAAGCCTTTTGACCTTTATTTTGCATTTCGGACTTTGTTTACTCTTATCCTGATAACTTGGCTTTCGTTTTTGGACTTTTGAGTTTATTTGCGATTGGGATTTTGTTGACTATGGCAGAAAATCGACCAGTTTGTGTTTTGTGCAATCGACCAGTGGTTAATAGAAGAAGATTCGAAATAACGCATGGTTTGTTCGAGGCAAATGTCGGAATCGGTCAATATATTATTGATGCTTTTGCTCCACAGCAAGTAAGTACTTTTATAATAATATAATGTTTGATATATATAGTTACAGTCGGCTAACTTCCCTCTATTAATGGTGGAGGCCTGTGGCCAGCAAAGGGAGTTTAATAGGATGTTCTTATTCAGTCACACTGATGCTTGAGCAATGAGTGACTTAATAAGATATATTCATTACATTGCAGTGCATTTGACGTAACATATTTGTTGTTCGGAGCGCCCTATCTAGTACGTAGTATGTAGAAATCGTTGATAAAGATCTATATATGATATACATAGGTAGTTGCGATTATACTCATAATAATGTTTTCTGTATAACTGTGGCAGCTTGTTATTGGCGGCTGTAAGCTCCCTAAATAATAACCAATGTAATCTCCCTACTGTATTTAGTTCACTAAAATGTCATTATGTTTGTTCTAGTTTGAATACAACGGTCTGGAATATCTTTGTCGACCGTGCTGGCAGCGGGCTCAACGTGCTGTACAACGTAATATAAATCCTGTCCCTCACGAATGCACACTGCAGATTGAAGAGTATTCTAGAGTAGCTAACAGCGCAGCGAGCTGCATGTTTGAACAATGTAGAAGAATTACTCGTCAACGGATTCCTGAAAATATACGACTGTCACTTTTGATGGATTCCAATGTATTTATACCACAAGAAGCTAGAGTGTGTGAAACACATTTAAGAAACAATGACTGGGATGAAATTATTGATAGCCCGAATCTAAGACATGATTTTAATAGTGCTCATTTCTTAGAAATGATGAGTTTAATGAAAGCAGCTGTGCCAAGGGGCTGTATTTTGAATTTTGAAAATATTGAAGATATGGACAATGATGAAATACATATTCGATTGGGTTTTAACCGAGAACAATTCTCAGAGATCCTGACACAGACGCCTTCCTTGGCAGGCTCCAATTCAAGAACAGCACTAGCTATTTATTTAATGAAGTTGCGAAATGGTGAAAGCAACGAAAGGTTAGCATCGCTCTTTAAAATGAGTAGAAGATCACTAGAGAGGCACCTAAAAAGAGCAAGAGATTGTTTATTTGCTGAGTTCGTGCCTAGACATCTGGGTTTCAACCACATAAATAGAAGAATGGTCGCTGAACGTAACCTTTATATACCGAACGCTTTGTTTGGAAACCCTAACTCAGCATTAGACGAGAGAAAAGCCATAGTAATAATGGACGGAACATATATTTATATACAGAAGAGTTCCAATTATTCTTTCCAAAGAGAGACATATAGTTTGCATAAGTATTCAAATCTTTTAAAACCATTCATTATTGTAAGCTGCGATGGTTATATATTAGACGTCTGTGGTCCATATGCAGCTACCGACTCGGATGCTACAATTCTACAAAGGATGATATATGACGAAGAAAGCACGTTTCATTGGTTCTTTAGTCCTGGCGATATTTTCATTTTAGATCGTGGGTTTAGAGACGCCCTGCCGGATTTGGCACAATGGGATTACTCAGCATATATGCCTGAAACTAAAGACCGTGGTGCAGATCAGCTCACAACCGAACAAGCGAACAGATCTAGAATGGTCACCCTATGCCGCTGGGTTGTAGAAGTTATAAATGGTCGATTCAAACGTGACTTCAAGTTGTTCCGACAAGATTATTTTAATCGGTCTCTAAGTCACATGTTTCATGACTTCAAAATAGCTGCTTCACTTATTAACGCTTTCCAGGAGCCATTCCACGATAATGTGCATGCAGCCACATTTGTGGACATTATAAATGATCGCATGAATCGACCTAATCAACTAGCGGACTTTGTTGTCCGTAACAATATAAATAGGCAAAGAGCAACATTTCAAAGCATCACCGGTGATCAGACTATTTTCGACGATTTTCCTAATTTGTCAGAAGATGATATTATCCTTTTCGCTCTGGGTACGTACCATATCAAGTTAGCTCGTAGTTATTATGCTGAGCATTTAAGACAGGGCTTATATAATATTGAAGTGTATCGTGAGCCACAAATAAGTGGTCTTTATGAATATATAGAAGAACAAGATGTTTGCTTGCTACGTGTTCGAATACAGTCCAGACATGTAAGGTCCAGGATTTATTATTCCTATGTTGTAACTGACCGACAAAGACAAGGAAGAGAAGCTGTTGCTCATTACTATTGTTCATGTCTGAGTGGAAAACGCACGATAGGATGTTGCGCTCATGTTATGTGCGTAGTATGGTACCTAGGATGGGCAAGAAATCAACCTGAAGACATTAGATTACCAGCAGCGGAATTAAGTGTCATCATTGACCATGACCACTAAAAAAAAAATGATTGTATAATAATTGTCGGTACTTATTATTATTAATGTAATATTATAAAATGCTTCATAATTAATAAATGGTACCGTCCAGATTTGTTGTTTCACTTTATTTTTTATTTTTACTCCAAATATACGCCAGAATATCTAGTAAAACTATTGAAAGTGCTCATAAACAATAATGTGTTTTATTTGTCATAAGAGTACACCGCGGCAGTGAAACTTCTACACAGTAATTATAGGACTAAATTACATCAAAAAACAACAAACTTATGTTTGGCCGCGCATGGCCCAGGCTCCATACAAATTTGCCCATTCTCCTTTGTCCATTTCAAAATTGTATCATTTGTATTCCGAAGAAATAATTGAAAACAAAGTATCAAAATTTATATTTACTAAGGTTTTCAATGAAAAATGTAACCTACAATTTCGCCAACCACATAAAGATACCTGTAAGAAGTGATATTTATAATATCAAGTTACGAACCTGCGTTGGTCCAGAAAAACGCAATTTCGAAATTGAAAGAGAACTACATCTCAGAAAAGCTGAATTAGCGCGCTCAAACTTAAAAAAAGATACAAAGTTTGGTCAACAACACGAAAATGATACTAGCATTATTGCCTTCGATTTAATGAAAACCCTGCCGACCCCAGACCTAACAACAAATGAAGTGTATTACAAGAGGCAATTATGGACTTATTGTTTCAATATTCATGACCTCGTTTCAAACATAGCATATATGTATATATGGCATGAAGGAGTGGCTTCTCGGAGTCCTGCTGAAATTGGTTCATGTCTTTTACATTTTGTTGCACACGTTATTAAAACTAAAAAGATGATTATGTACAGCGACCAATGTGGAGGACAAAACCGGAATATAAAACTAGCTGCTATTTGCAACTACATAACTGGTTCCGATAAATTTACCTTGGAGCAAATAGACCACAAATTTTTAGTTTCCGGCCATAGTTTCTTACCCTGTGATCGTGACTTCGGGGTGATCGAAAAACAGAGAAAATATAATACAGAAATTTGGGTGCCAGACGACTGGGCCAAGTTAATTGCCTCAGCAAAGAAGACAGAACCGAAATTTCAGGTTATTAAGATGGGATCAAATGATTTCAGAAGCACTACAAATCTGGAGAAACTAATAACTAACAGAAAAGAAGATATCTCTCTACCAAAAGAAGATCGCACTAAAATTCAGTGGCTCAAAATTCAGTGGCTTCGCTACATGTCCTCAAACCCTTATACAATATATTATAAATACACCAATAATGATGACGATTCCTGTAGATTCGACTCAATAGATATAGAAAAATGGAAAACCCGGCATTCTGCCAATCTTTCGGACATAGTTTTGGATATGATTTACCCGAACGGGAGATTCATAGAGAAAAACAAACAAAAAGACTTGCTCTCACTTTTGAAATACATA
This sequence comes from Catocala nupta, assembly GCA_963675205.1. Classification (NCBI taxonomy): domain Eukaryota; kingdom Metazoa; phylum Arthropoda; class Insecta; order Lepidoptera; family Erebidae; genus Catocala; species Catocala nupta. The sequence continues at coordinate 8,916,634 of OY776108.1, read as the reverse complement.
CCACCAATACATCATGACTTTTATAACAACTTAAAGACCAATGAGACTGCTACTGACGATGAAGTGAACTATCATGACCAACTACAAGGCGACCCAACCGACGACACAGTTTAAACAACATTAAAATTATGAAAACTATAGTGGCCTAAGCCACATCGATTTTTCTTATTATTAGTATTTTAACTAAACGCAATTAGTCTAAAGAGACCATTTACCAACATAATTAGGTAATTGTAATCCTTTAAAACGTTATTTGTACCAAAATTTAATAAAAAAAAAAAACAAAAGTTGTGTTTTATTTTTTGCCCTTTATTCGAATAGGAGTTTTATAAGGTTGGGCCACTATTGCGCTGAGCAGCTCAAATGATATACAAGATAGTGTTAACGCCGAGGTAATATGTTATGCGGACGATACTGCCATCGTATTCCATGGATCAAACTGGGGCGAAGTAATATCAAACGCAGAGAACGGAATGAAACAGGTTTTTACTTGGCTACAAAACAATCTGCTCACTCTAAACGCTAACAAAAGCAAATATATATGTTTCCATAAAACAGCAGCGACAGCCCCAAAAAATTATTCTCTCCTTCGACTACACGAGTGCGCGAACCCGAACCAGTCTTGTAATTGTGAAACATTAACAAGAGCTGAGACTATTAAGTACCTAGGTGTCATGCTTGACCAAAATCTTAATTTCAAAGCGCATATAAAGCTTCTGTCAACTAGAGTCCGCAAGACAGCTAATATCCTGAAGTCATTGCGCACTTCAGCACCAACAGACATCTTAAAATCTGTTTACTTAGCTTTGACCCAGTCTCTTATTACATATTGCATCACATGTTGGGGAAGTGCACTAAAAACGATAATGCTACAAGTAGAAAGAGCACAACGTTCGGTTATCAAAACAATGAATAAGAAGCCCTTTCGGTACCCAACAAACAAGTTATATCAGGAAAGTCTACTGTTAAACGTACGCCAGTTATATATTCTAAAAACCACTCTTAGTGTCCACAAAACAGTGACTAAAACGGCAGAATATCAAGACCTACTGAAGCGCCGCACATACAGATTACCGATCCCATCAATCAAAACTAGCTTTGCAAGGCGCTTTAGTCCTTTCAATGAGGTATTCATTTACAATAAAGTAGCCAATGCATGTAAAATTAAACAGTGCTCAGTGAAAGAGGTAAAGTTAAAAGTCACGAAATGGCTAAATTCTTTGACATATGACTCCACCGAAAATCTTATGATATGCCTGTCATGAACACATGCACACACGCAAACTCACAACAAACATACACACATGAACATACACCGTACACACATCCACATATACACACACTAGATACATATAAGTGCACTAGCTTATACTCAACTATAAATAATAATATTAATGTAAAGTAGCCATAATTGTTAATGCTGATGTCGCCCGAGCAAATAAGATTAAAATTACAGTAAAACGTACCTGGCACCCACAGGACAGGCTGTGCCTAGTGTGGGGCCAATGCTAATTACGTAATGTGTTGTAAATTATTTATGGCAATAAACTTTTTTTTTTTTTTTTTATTTTATTTTTTTTTAAATCGCATAATTGTATTATAGAAAAGAGGATTTTGGGCTAATAGGTACAATTTTATTATGATTACTGTTTTTAAATGTATACAGTTCTGCTTCACAATGGCGGTTTTCTACGCTGCCATTCCTGTCGGTCATTCCGTACACCTCAAGGAAACCTACAAGAACTCGGAATTGGTTCTTTGCAAATTAAAATATGAAGACCACGGTTAGCATGTGTGCGGTGATTTAAAAATCTTGGGCATGTTGCTCGGACAATAATCTGGGTTTACCAAATACCCTTGCTTTTTGTGTTTATAGACTAGTAGAAACCGAACAAATCACTGGACTAAAAAGTGTTGGCCTCCGAGGGAGCTTAACGTTGGCGAAAAGAACGTCCTGCATAACACTTTGGTGCCTCCTCGTAAAGTTCTTCTACCACCGCTTCACATAAAGCTGGGATTGATAAAGCAATTTGTAAAGTCACTTCCAAGAGATGGAAATTGCTTCAAATACTTAATATCAAAGTTTCCAGGCCTCTCGGCGGCAAAGTTGAAGGAAGGTGTTTTCGTTAGACCAGATATTAGACGGCTTATGGCTGATCTACAATTCATCACAACCATAACGGATCCTCAAAGAGAAGGGTGAGTTGCTTTTAAAGAGGTCATAGAGATTTTTTTAGGCAATAACAAAGACCCTAACTACAAACAAATCGTCAAAAGAATGTTAAAAGCATTTCAAACTAGGTTGCCTAATGAGTTTAAATGTACATTTTATTCATTCCCACCTCGACTACTTTCCAGACAATTTAGGAGATGTGAGTGAAGAGCAAGGTGTACGCTTTCACCAAGATATTAAGGAGATGGAAAAAGATACTAGGGAAGATGGAGCGTCTCAATGATGGCAGACTACTGTTGGACGCTTAAGAGAGACCTTTCAAATGCTTCCTACAAGCGAAAATGTTCCAAAAGGAGTCTCACTGGGAAAAAGAAATGTATTTAGTGCTTACTAATGAACGTATTTTAGATTAAAAATAAGTTATGTTACGCAATTGTAATTTTTTTTTTACTATTTTGTCTTTTATTTTAAGACGATATCTTGTTTGACATAGATACTTACATTGTCAGAAAACGTGACGTTCTATGACAAAATGAAAGTCATTTTCGGATTCAGCACACCAAAAACATAAGAATCACGCAAAAAACAAAACAGTCCTCTTTTTTTTTTGCAGACATTTTTTATCTTTTGGTAATTTATATACGAAGGGATAAAAAGGCTGAATGCCAAAATTGAAGTGTGGAAACAAGAGAGAATATGTGCAAGTGAGAAACGGGCAAAACGACTTAAAGTAATATTGCGAAAACTGTGAAAAGACGACGTAGACGACGCAATGGAAAACAAAACCATTTTAGAAACTATATCTGTGGTTCTTATTCGTCGCCAAACTGTCCTCAGTCGACGCACTTTTTGTGTTCGAGGCAGAATACTGCAAGCAGGAATACGCCCGGATCTCAGGACGCGGCTGTCCCTTGTGAGACGAGTTCGGTATTGTTAACCTTTCCTATCGCAACGATTGGGGCGAGCAATTCGAGGGTGCATGGGTTCTCTTTCCAATTATTTTGTATAATTATCTGTTTTTGACGTTTGATTGCTCACAAATACACATCGACATCACTGACATTTTATAGCTACGGCTGAAGAATCACAAAAAAAATTGAAGTAGGTAGTCATTCTTCTCGAAAATGTAAGTTTTATTGCCTGATTTTCCAGAATGTTATTTCTTCTCTATTATGTGGAGCAATATGATGACAAGGACTTTTAAGACTGACTTTCAAAGTAACATTAGGCGATAGACAGCTTTAAACTGTACTAGATTTCACTGATGTTGACTACCTTTCTTTCTTCTTCATTATAAGTTCGTTTTCTAACCGAATTTCGTTTCGTTCGTTTTTGAACCGAGTTTAGTCTATTTCAGCTTATTTGATATCAGTCATAAAGCAGTCGTTTTACCATTCAAATCTTCTTAGAGATTGGCACGTCTCGTTAAGGCAGGGGAAGAGTCTTCATTTCAATGTATATTTAGGTGTAAATTGGTGTTGTAGTTGTTATGAAACCTTTGCGATAGCTTCCTTCAGACTGCTGTTTCGTTAGATTCGATTTCCGTTCAATTTGTTTCCAAATATATGGCATCCCAAGTCGTCGGCATCCAAGAGACTAAGACATATTATTTAAAGTTATGTGGTGAGGTCATTTCCTACCTTCACGTCTCCAGCCGACCATACAGGTCGACTGAATCAGGTTTTTTACCGCCGCCTGTTACTCGGCGTTGACCTTTTAAGGCTAGTTAGGTCTACCCAGCCAACCCTCCTTCTTTCTCATACGGGCTTGGGACCGTCAAAGGCGAAGTTAAAGGTCAGATACTTTGGGAAACTAGTAAGTAGCTAGCAAATCTATGTATTTATATAATATTTATATTATTATACATGTACTTAATTATAATAATATATACATAGGAATAAAAATTTTTAAATTCAGCATATTATCTCGAAAATGGTTAACTTTCCGCCATACATATGGGGGTTAAATTTATTGCATTTTAGCTCCTCTATCTATTATTGCCGGGAATACGTCGAGTTACCAGTAACCCTGTATACATAGAGTATGTATTAATATAATAATAATATCAGCTCTGTGGTAAACTGTCCCGATGTTGGGCATGGGCCTCTTATCAGTGTGAGAAGGGTCAGGCCATAGTCCACCATGGCAATGTGGATGACTTGCAGCTGCCAGTGCACCAATTGTTATGGATTTGGTCCTGGATGAACTGTTGTGTAATATATAAAAAAGTAGTTGTCCTAAGTCAAGAGTTAATTGTGTCTTTTTCTCAATATTTGTACAGTTCACTGTGGCACAGAGATTGTTCATTCTCCGAACCACTCCTGTAATCATTCTCCAGTACCAAAAACTTTAGTGTAATTAAAAGCTAACGTGAGAATAATCATTGCATCAACGCGTCCAACCAAGCTCAAATTAAAATGAGTACTATGTTTGCTGTTAATCATAAATACAATAATAAAACAAAAACCAAAGTGAAACGCAAGTAAGTTGTATGTGTTGTAACAACAGTAACAAACTATATCATGGCTTGGCTAGAATAAGTCTAACTACGACAGGACGCTTATTGCCCGTTCTGAGATTCCATCTTACATTGGATTCCTGGCAACTGGGTTTACTTTAACTTTGTACGAAGCGTGTTATTTTTTAGGATATTACTTATTTAGCAAGTTTCTAGAAGCGTCGGGTTCGTCGAAAAATAGTTAATCGTTGTTGTTGAAAACTGTGTGACGTTCCTAAATTTCTAATTATGCCTCATTCAATATAGATATGTCACGAATTTCGAGGGTTTGATTAGACCGACAATTTTAGCATCCGCTGACAATCATTTTAAATATATTTATAATATTATTACTTTATACCTAAAATCTCCAAAATTTCGTTGCAATCCAGTGTTGTGACGTTTCCCAAGTATAATTAGTACAATATGGCACACTTACTTGTCCTAAGAAATTTAAATTTACTTTTTCTATGAGATCATATTTTAAACATGATAGTTATCAGTAAGGAAACACATTAGGTATACTTATATTTACTAGTCGTTCACAATGACACTTTAAATTATTTATTTTCTTTTATAAATTTAACTATGCCAAATCTGAAGGAGAACCGATTACAACAGGAGACGTATATTGTTTAAAAAAAAGTCAGAGGTTACTAAATCTACACCACAATTGAAAACTATGCTGATCTTAAATATAATCTGTTTATGTGACTATAAAAAACAAACTATACTATGCAGCAAACGCAATATAATAATCTGTTGTTTGTAGACACTGGTGACCACAGTAATGTTAATATGTAATAATTTGACTTGTCTATTGAACCTTGAATACCCCTACTTATACCCAATCTGTATTACAGGCATTACTCCAAACATGAGTGTTGACTTTTATACACAACTAGCTTTCCCTGTGGTTTCATTCATGTTTATGTTTACTGCTACCAGTGGATTCTTACTTGATGTTATACATCCAATGTTATTTCTAGATAAAGTAGGTTTAACTAGTACTTTTACTTCTAAAATCATTCCAGTGGATTTTTAAACGATTCATTACAAACAAAAATACAGGTATATCTTTATAATATACAGTCTTGGCCAAAAGTATGGAGCACCCCATGTATTTTTCACGTGCGTAACATTTGCAGTAGGAAACAATACATTTTGTTTAAATATGGATTAGGTGGCGTCTAAAAATATATTTAAAACAATAGTGTACCTAGTTAGGGCCAATAATACATACGATGCAAAGCATCTTATCCGTTTAGTAATTTCCAATCTTTATTTCAGTTTACTATTTTGCGTCGTTGTGTACACATACCTTCATCTAGCGCACTTCTTGTATTATTTTGTGTTCAGTTATATTAATTTCGATACATAATACCTAAAACATCAGAACTGTCTCTTGAAATACGTGTAAAAATGCAACTTTTTCGTGAACAAGGGTAATCCCAAGTTGAGATATCCAGAACTGTTAAGTGGTCGCGCCGAGCGGTGCAACTTACCATTAAGCAATTCACCGCTACCCGTATGCACAGCGATATGCCCAGAACTGGACGTAAACGTATTACCGACCGTGAAGATCGAAAATTTGTGAGAGTCTTTGAAACATAGGAAAAAATGTCTTCTGAGCTCGGTACTGAGTTCACAGTGGCGAGTAACAACACAATTTCTGCCAAAACGACTCGTCGAATACTTCAGGATGCTGGCCTTAAAGGGCGTAAAACCAGGAAGAAGCCACTGTTCTCAGACAATAATAAGTCTTGCTATGCATGGGCCTTAAAGTACCAACATTACACCGAAAAAGACTGGTCAAAAATGGTGTGGTCAGACGAATCAAACTTGTGAGGTAAGTTAGATAATATGAATGTCCAAATGGTTAAATAAGTATTGTTGAAATTTTTAAAAAGCTATAATGTTGTCTTTTCATGACTAGTAAATCTCTATTTCTTTTGTTTTGTTTGATACTTGGAACCCATGGTGCTACCTTGGTGCGTTGCCGTGGGGGAGAAGAATTTAAGCCAGAGTGTGTGGTCTCGACTGTAAAACACGGCGCAGGTACCGGGATGACCTGGGGCTACATGTCTGATACAGGAGTCGGCGAAATATGTGTGTGAGGGCCGAACGGACTCTACAAAATACACGAATGTATGGAATCGGCTTATTGCCTTCGTTTGCTAGACTTTTTGGTGACATAAATATGGATGGCGTTAAATTCCAGAAGATAACGCACCATACTATAAATCTGCCCGTACAATGTCATCGTTTCGTGAAAATTCCATTGAGCTCCTGGAATGGCCTGCACAGTCGCCGGACCTTGATCCTATAGAACATTTATGAAATTCTAAAGCGTAGGTCCAGCACCACACAATAACAACAAAAGAAGAACTAAAAATACGCCTCTGCCAAGAATGGCATGCCATAACTAAAGAACAGTGTAAAAAATCTTGTAGGCTCTATGCCAATATGAATAGCTACTGTGATAGCGGCTAAGGTTGGCCGCCGAAATATTGATTTTATATCAAAGTAAAGATCATTTAAAATGTACACAAATTGTTTCATTTCATTCTATACAAAACTTTTTACAAAATGCTGTTTTAAAGGGTTGCTCCAGACTTTTGGCCAAGGCTGTATACCTATTACTGATGACCCCAAATGTTACTGATTATATAAATCTAAAATAATAACAATGATTATAATACTCTTTTCAATTGCCATTAAATTGTATATAGCTTAATATAATTTTAGACAACGGGTCTTACTCGCGAAAAAGTATTTAAAAGGTAATAAATACCTATTGATTGCCCGACGTCTCGACCGACTTACATCGATCGTGGTCACGGATTGACTGTATATAACTGTTATCTTAAATTACAATTTTATGTCTAAAGATTTTATTGTTTATTACATTTAATTATTAATTCCATTTGGATTACACAGGAATGAATATTGGAAAAGCAATTTACCAGTTTAGGAGATAATTAAGCAGGCACAACTAAACATCTTAAACTTTTACAATAATAAGAATTTAATACTACAAATTCAATTGCTTTTATCACTAATTATTAATTTTACATTTTGCTTACAGGAAGATTATTGTTTAACCTCTTGATTCACAGGAGACACCGGCGGCTAGAGGCAATATGTTTTTAATTAGGTCTGCCATTTTAAGACTTGACAGATTAAGGATTTATAAACAACTGTATTATTCATCTTACTATGCAGAGTGCACAACCAACCAACTATATCACAACATACTAGAATAACTTAAGCTTCCATTATAATACAATATATGCTGCATACTTTTAATCTAATACCAATTCAAATTCAAATCTTTATTGCTTAGCTACAATGTAGTATATAATAATAGATGGTAGAATTATAGCTAAGAATCAATTGTGGACCCTGCCATGCACAGCATACTAAATATATTAGGAGAGAAATTATTAATATTTTTATTATATTAATAAATTATTATTAAAAATTATTTAAGCTATTTATTAGTGAAAATATTTTACTACATGTTTTTATTTATTTATTTATATAATTAAACTTAATGCCATTTCAAGAATTTTTGGGGTATATAGTATGTACTTAATGAATTTAATTATAGCATTATCTATTTATTATATTTAATATGATTCTATAAAACTAGTTTTATATATTGTTACTAATTGTAATATTTGGAATAGGTTATTGTTGCCCTGTTTAGATTTATACTGTAATGCCAAGTATTAGAATAGTTAGAAATAATATATGTATATATACATTATTATAGATTGTTATATAATTTTTTTGTAGAAGAAAGTGTTTTAACTTATTAATAAAATTATTTGGTATTTCTTCTTTCTTAATAGGTTCTGATAACTTGTTATATATTTTTATGGACAAGGTGCTTGTAGAATGCATAGTGAGCTGGGAAGTTGGTAGGTTTAATCTGTTTTTATGTCTAAGTGTGTATTTGGTTTGTATGTTTTCTCTTGTAATGTATTCTGGATGCTTTCAAACAAATTTCCAAATTTCTAAGATGTAAATGCATGGTAAAGTTAAAATGTTGAGACTATGAAAATCAGGGTTTGCAAGAGTCTGTTTCTTGTATATTTACTAATATTCTAATTAATTTCTTTTGTAGGGTGAGTATAGAGAATGCTTCTATTTTGTTGCCCCAGAGTATTATACCATAGCTTAACCAAGAGTAAGCATATGCATAATAAGTAAAAAGAGCAGTTGATAGGTTGTCTTTTTAACTTCATGTTGAAATTAAATTTTGATAGTATTGCACTAACTTTTTTTACATGAGGTTTCCAATTAATATGGGTGTCTATTATTATTCCAAGCAAATCAATTGTCACTTCTGACCATTCTTGGAAGATATGTCAGGCTATTTATTCTCACTAATGAACATCCATGTGAAAAGACAATACTCTGCATCTTATTATGACATCAGTTTCAAAATATGTTTATTCACAGTCACAAAGGTGACTTATAAACATCAATCTAACAACTATTAACTTAATAATTAGTTGCATAATATCTAAAGCAATTACACAAGTATTATGCCAGAGCTTCAAGGACGGAGTGTTCATTTACCCTGAGGTTAATCTGTTAGCCAACTCTGATCCCATACACAAATTTTTTTACTAGTAGTACTGTGTGTGATTTCCAGCTAATTAGTGTGTTAACATTTAATAGTAGTTAACATATAATAGCTCAAACAGGTATTAAACTTATCTGTTTGAGCTATTATATATGTTAAGCTACTATTTTACATAGGTTACTATGTTACTACTGACAATTACATAACAGAATATTATGCTGCTACTGAGAATTACATTACAGAAAACCCATAACACATGGCCCTCTGAGACCCCATTAACCCATGCAATCCCATGCCACAAGACTAAAATACAGAATCAAAAGTATTATATCATTTCTAATACATACATGTCCAATTATATACCTGGGAAAGTGTTTACCTTTTCAAAGTAGAGGATGCAAACTAATACTATCTATATATTTATATGTGAATTGAAAAACTGTGACACATAATAGAGAATACTATGTGCATGAAGTGTAAGATTAATAAAAGAAAATAAATAATTTAAAATGTCATTCCGAACGACTAGTAGATATGTATAAGTATACCTAATGTGTTTCCTTACTGATAACTCTCATGTTTAAAAAATGATCTCATAGAAAAGGTAAATTAAATTTCTTAGGGCAATAAGTGTGCCATATTGAACTAATTATACTTGGGAAACACGTCACAACACTGGATTGCAACGATATTTAGGAGATTTTAGGTATTAAGTATGTAATAATATTATAGACATATTTGAAATTACCGTCAGCGGATGCCAAAATTCTCGGTCTAATCAAACTCTTGAAATTCGTGTCATATGTACCTGTATTGAATGAGGCATAATTAGAAATTTATGAACGTCACACAGTTATCAACAACAACGATTACCTATACCACAATGTTACCGACAAACCCGAAGCTCCCAGAAACTTGTTAAATAAGTAGGTAACACTAACAAATAACACGCTTCGTACAAAGTTAAAGAAGACCCAGTTGCCAGGAATCCAATGTACGATGGAATCTCAGAACAGGCAATATGCGTCCCGTCGTAGTTAGACCTATTCTAGCCAAGCCATGTTGTAATTTGTTACTATTGTTACACCGGCACACACTACTTACTTGCGTTTCACTTTGGTTTTTAAGGTATAATTATTGTATTTGTGATTAACAGCAAACATAGTACTCTTTTTAATTTGAGGTTGGTTGGACGAGTTAATGCAATGATTATTCTCACGTTAATTTTTAATTACACTAAAGTTTCTGGTATTGGAGATGCATATGAAAGAAAATGGTTACGTACCTATGTATTACAAACTGTAATTGTATTTCAATTTTCACAGCATAATTTTATTATAATAACTAATAAGCAGTACCTAGACTCTTTGCTTGTGACTCACTGACTCGACTCGAGCAATATAAATATACTTCTCTATGGACTCGAGTGCTCAGTGCTCGAGGCAGTGTTCTCGAAAGATGAAATGCGAAAATGGTAGATCTACCGAGTAAAATCGGTATATTTGGACCAAAAATCCTAACATTGGGATAAAATGAAAATCTATGTTTTAGGCGGGCTGAACTTTTATTTTTAGAAATGCTCAGTTCCTATTTACCGAACCTACCACGGTGAGCGAGTTAAAATGAAGAAATTTGATCAAATCTCTATATTTTAGGAGGGCTGACCATTTATTTTTTTAGAAAATTCTCTGTTCCTTCCGACTGAACCTACCGCGGTGTTCCTAATCGAGCTTATTTAGGTATTAAAGACAATGGTCCCAAAATATCCGTCGATCGACGTTTAAGCAATACGGATTCAACGTAAATGAAAAAAACAGGGATACGACCTGAGATCAGGGTGTGGAAACAGTCAAACATTTACATGGAAAAAAACACTCATGGACACTGCTGGTTTCTAAAGTAAACGGTACAAAACTCAAGTTTTTCGAGACGCATAGATGGCGTTAATATAAAATTTAATATTTGGTTACGAAGTGTCAAGAATCAAAATATGACAAGTCAATTTGAAGTTTTAACTTAAACGTTGTTGTTATAATTATTTATTTTCCTTGAATTCTGTGAATTTTATATATACTTGACCTCCTGTAGCTTCCTTAAAAGTTTGGACCTCCCTGCTAATTCTTGGACTCCTATTCCTGCTAATTACGATCGACACTGCTTGTTTTACTGGACCTTGATTGCCTTTGCGAAATTGGATCATTGACGAAACACTTATAAGATGCCGAGGAAATCAGCAATAAAATGTTATGTTAAATTTGGGATGTGATCTTGATTTCGGTCTATTTATGAAATGTATGTAATACTAATAATGTCCACCAGACCGAATTTATTGGCTTAAGTGACTATACTTTAGGTTTAGGTTTAAGAAGAACTTTATTCTCATAAGAATTACAATAATTCACTTACTGAGAATCCATATTTACAATAAATGAGCGTACAGAAAATAGACAAAAATAAAATTTTATACAAACAATAAAGTGGGTAAACTTATAACTTTATGTTAAACATATCACTGTCAACATCACCAACCAAGCAAACACGGATCTAAAGTAACAAAATACAAATACAGCTGGATGTGGCTATCATGGCAATGAAGGCAGGAGGTATAGATATTATATATATATATATATATATTTTTAATTTTTTTAAATTTATATTTCATTTGTATATACATACATGTGAGTGCTAGTATGCAATATAATATAACATATATATGTAATATACACCCATATAAATAAATATACATTTTTTTTAATTTATATATTCTATGATATTTTCAACTTTTTATTTTATTTATATTTTTATTTTTATTTTTTATATTTATTTTTTTATTTATAGTTATACAACTAATTATATGCGATAGATATATGTGTCTTGAGCATGTTTTTAAAACTGTACATACTTGTCGCTTCTTTAACTTCAGCCGGTAATTTATTATATATTTTAACACCCTCGCATTCTATATTCCGTTTCCCGTAATTCGTTCTAGGTCGCCGCGCTACTAAGTAATTTCCGTTGCGTAATTTCATCTTTTGTGTCTGTTGCTTTTTAGTAAAACTTAGAGTCGTGTGAATGGTTTTGTTTAGTATTTTCCTTATAAGTATGCACGTATAGTATACATATGATTGTGTGATGTTCATTATGTTAGTTTCATCATATATTTTTTGGGTTGAAGTTCTAAATTTATAATTAAATAATATTTTAACAAGTTTATTTTGAGCCTTTTGAATTAATTCTAAGTTGGATTTTGCTGCAGTCCCCCATATTTCAATTAAATAGTCAATGTGGGGCTTAATTAATGAGTTATATATTATGTAACGAACTTTTCGAGGAATACATTTTGTGATACCGTGGAGAGCTCCTGTAAGAGATATTAATTTGGCTCTAATTTTCTCAATATGTGGTTTCCAAGTTAGGTAATTATCCAAAATAATACCTAGATATTTTTCTTTGTTTTTCCTTTGAATAATTTGATTATTTATTTTAAGTTGAATACTATTGGTTATCTTTTTGTTTTTTGGAGCAAATATTACATAATTTGTTTTAGTAGTATTAATAGTTAATAAATTTGTTTGGAACCATTTATTTAACGAGTCTAAGTCTTTCTGAACGTTTGGTATCATACCATCAACTGACCTGCCGAAATAGAAAATAGTAGTATCATCAGCGTAAAGTGAAATATCTCCTGTTAGGTTTATTTGACATATATTATTGATGTATATAAGGAACAAAATATATATATATATATCTATACTATACCCTAAAACGTGACAACAAGTTTTAACGCGGTACCAGCCGGCGGGCAGAAGCCAGGTCCGTAGCTGGTAACCGTTAGGGTTATATTGAAACACGCAGACTGATTCAACTGAGAATATATTTACAATTTTTCACCTATCTTATATCCCATTTATTAGTCATGCACTAATGTGTACAATAATCATTTACACCAATCAGCGACAAGTAAACAAAAATCTAACATTTACGAATGATTTCTTGGAAATCCTTATGCGTGTGGGCGTCCAGCGCGGCGGTCCATACGCGACTGTTCGCGAGTATAAAAATAGTGCCACGTATAAAAAGCAGAGGGAACTTTCGCGCGTGGCCAGTTCGAAAGTTGATATCGTCGTGGCTAGACGTATGGTGCTCCGTTCGATCGCCTTCGCGCGTCGCTTGGTTTCGGCGCGGCTAGTTGTACGATGCTCCGTTCGATTCCAGGTTTCTCGTAAAGTTATATGTTGCCTGTGCGTATATTCATACGCCACAAAGTAAATGTAAATTCATAGTATAGTTGCGTTATAGTCATTTTGACGTTCATAAGTGTTACTTAGTGATTTATTTAAGTGAATGGATTTTTATTTCGCTTTTGATTTAAAAGTCACTAGTGTAAACTTTACAGAGTTCAATTAAATTACGCTTAATTACTTTGGTTTCTTGATGAATAATGTTTTCTTTTTGTGTAAATTGGTTTCTTCATAAATTTCTTATTATTATACGCTATTGCCAAGAAATTCGAAGTAAATAAGCGTAATTTAGAAGGATTTTGTAAGAATTGTATAAGCGGCATCAATCATCAATCAATCATCAATCTATTGGCTATCCTAATTACTAAACTAATATAATGCTATATAAAGTAAACGGTCCATACTTCTTAATTTTCAAAACTGATTCGGGAGTAGCGCAGCTATTCTCAGTATATAGTGTCTTATCTATGACTGAGATTGTTGAAATCGGTAGAAAAATCGGAAGAAATTCCGTACATTGACAAAAAAGTAGAAAATCGTTCCATTTCGGTATTTCGATAGGACAAGCGCCAAATCGGTGGAAATACTGAAAACTCAGTAGGTTCGAGACCACTGACTTGAGTTGAGTATAGAGGTATATACACTATAGACCCTTTAACAGTATAGTCTATGGTTTTATAACTAATGTTGCCATCTTCTGAATTTAGTTTTCCCGACTAGTCCGCATAGAAAGAAATGCAAGCATTTTCATTTTTCACTCGTATCTATAGATTGGTTTTAATAACATTTATTCGCATTTGGTCGTATTTGCATATCGTCGGCTTATCATTTCGGCGGAATACAGTTATGAAGAAAAACGGTTATTTTGTAACAAACATTTATATATTAATATTTTAAAATATCATTTTTTACTCGTTTATTCATTTAGATCACATGCAATTAAAATTATTGTGATAATATAGAAAAAGACGCGACCAAAACACCATAAGACTGAAGTGTATACATAGAAAAGAAATTTATAATATTATTGTCTTACGTTTACGCGAATGGTTAAGGATTGGGGATAGTGACGGGTATAGTAACACGTAGACCGTAGACATGCGTCCGATATTTCAAAACGTATCTAAAAACGGCTACCAACCCAGTAACTAAACGTAGGTATCGATATTCAATAATTCAGTAACCGTTAGCACAATATCCACATTAAAGTCACGAATTAAAGTTGGTAGTATTAGCAACTTATAACTGAAATAACCATTCTGCTTCTCTCTCTAACTAAATATGTGCTTTAGTGCGTAAAAGAGATACAAGCGAACATCGTCGCGCGATCAGCGCGAGTTTGGTTAGCGCATAACTAATTCGACTAAACCAGTCTACATTTCATCAGCTTTTTGTAATGTCCTACTGCCGAGTCATTCGGTGCTGTGGTTTTGGAAATACAAGGTGTCTGTGCCAAGATGAGCGCTCGCTTTGGCACAGCCACCAATACCCCCTTGTATTTTTAAACGGCCGACCAATTCTGCTATTTTACGAACAATGTCGACTAATTCACTTCCTACCTACGTAGACGACAGATTCCGGCAATCTGTCGTCTACGTAGGTAGGATTGATTTGCGATGATGGCCGTGCCAAGATGAGCCATACACTTTATTTTACAAACTAGTTTTTGTATCCTTTGTTTGAATGTTCGTAAACACTGAACTATTCGTGGACCACACAATTTTTTGTCCCGTTTGGGGATCGAACCCACAACGCTCAGTACAGCGGCAGTGGCAAGGCGACCAAATAAACCACTACGCCATTTATCATTCAGTAAATAGGTACTCTGTTTTTACATCAAAATTGGCTCAGCAGTTTTTAATTAAAAACAATCACTACATAAGTACATTTAATAAAACAAAGTCCCCGCCGCGTCTGTCTGACTATTCGCGATAAATAAAAAAACTACTGAACGTTTCATGTGGTTTTCACCAATAGACAGAGTATGTATGTATAATTTGTTAAGGTCTCGTATTACCCGTGCGAAGACGGGTCGGGTCGCTAGTTGCTTTATAATATTTTTATTTCTGACGTCACATCACACTGAGAGTTAGGCAACAGAGTGAGAGAGAAATCTGCGCAGATGGCCAGTCTGCATTGACTGGTTATGGTATAATTTAGGTCTGCACTTCTGAAGTACATTATTAGTATATATGCCTTAGTGGCACAGAGGTAATGGATGCGACTGCTTTGCATGAGATCCCGGGTTCAATAACCAGGTCCGACAGTGTTATTGGGTTTTTCTTTCAAGAAATTCTAAGAGTGTGAAACAGGGCAAGATAAGCGGCAGTAGGCACGCCTTGACCCTATTATGTGGGACCTTAAACATAGTTAATGACATTTGTGTGTCATACACGAATGCCTACCCCTCCAGTGATATAAGGCATGAGAATATATGAAAAATATGTATGGATTAAAATTAAATGATTTGTTTCAAAGAAAACTACAGTTGTGAGATCATATTTTTTTCTATTTTTCAAAAATTTGTATTTTTTTTGTCATTTATTCGTTTTAAACTACTATTATGTTACTACTACTGACAAAAAAAGAAAATTATAAACAAAGAAAAATAATAATGCCAATAGTTTTTCAGATGTAAACTCGCATCGAGTTAGTCGTGTGGAAAATATATCATAATAATTAATTAATATTTTTTTTTACAATATCTATATAATACTTACAATTAATATGTACTTAAAAAAGAAAAGATTTCGGTGGATTTTTTTACTTCTTTTTCTCTCATATAAAAGTTTTTACATTCGCTCATAGACTCATGCTTACAATTTAATGAAAAAACGAATTTAGAGAGATTTGGGGCGCAACTGCGGAGCGATCGTTGGCCAACTGTCGGGCAACACTTGTGATATGCAGTATCTATTTAAAAAATCTACTGTAAATTGAGTCTTTGAAGGCCTTTTTTGTGCTCGAGATTTATTAGACCTTTTTTATTTAGTAAATTTAACTAAAATATATCAAAAACATTAGCTAATCCGATATTTTTGTTCGACCCACAGTTAATACCCCATACCTAGGCTTACGAACTAATAAAAAATATGGAATATATTTTTTTGAACTTTTTTCTCTATTACGAAAAATCACAGTTAAGGGAAAGCTGGGCGGGTGAACAACGTTTGTTTCTTAAACACAAGAAAATTAAAAGTAAACTAATAATGGCATTTGATTTATCCGTTAAGGGGCCAAGTAAAAAAGTATAAAAACCATGTAATAGGAAATAAACGTTGTCCATCCCAATGCATTAAATAATAATAAAAAAAAACAACATTTCTCATTGACCAATAATGGAAATATTTCTTTTATTATTAATTAGAAATGTCAAATTTAAGTATTACTTTTTTTGTAAATTTTGTAGTTGCACCATTTTAAATTTTTTTTGTTTGTTTGTCTAATAACGGATTAATTATAACTTAATTTAAGTTCGAAACATACATTAGAAGTTTCACGCAACAGCCAGGCAACTGTCGGGCAACAAACCTTACACAAATAAATTAAATCAATTTGCTTTTATCCACTATAATTGGTGGCTAAAAGCCCGATTTTAAAAAGATTACTGTATCAGAAACAGTCGTAAACACGACCAGACCGACGATTTTTAGTCGCCCGAAAGTCGTCTACGGTAAAATAGTTGCTTAACTGTTGCCAGACTGTTGCGCGTATCCATTCTACACACAAAACGGATCACATACATTTTGAAACATTCAAAATTAGGATCACGCACATCCTCGAGATTATACCTAAAATTATCTAACACATCCCATTCAAGATATCATTATATCATACAATATGTACACAACAATATTTACTAGTAAACTGTGACTGCGAAATCGTCAATAGTCACTCGTGACCGCATTGAACGACTATTCGAGTGTAAACGCGCAACTAAAAGTCCTAACCGTTTTAATATTCGAAATTGGAACGGCATTACAATATTGTGACGTAGTTCATTTTAACAAATGGTTATTAGTGGTCAGTGTCCACACATTCGGAATGACTCAAAATAAGGTAAGCAGAGACGAGTAATTTTGCATAAAATTAAAAATAATACTTTGTTACTATATCGCGTATGACCTTTACAAACGAACGTACACAAATTTCTGTTCCAATATTATAGCATATTAACGATTAAGCGGACACATTTTATAATTATATATTAATAAACATTGTATAATATAAGAATGTCTCACAAAATATATAAATACTAACACAGAAATGTGAAGCAACGCTATACGCAGAGACCCGCAAATATGTAAACTTGAAACACCTCATAAAGATTTCTTCAACAAGTTTAACAGTAAAAAAGTAAAAAAAAAAGAAAACATCTTGCAATCGACACTCAAGCCCACTCAGTCCCAATGCTGGGCAATAGGCCTCCTCTTAAAACAACAGGACTAAGAATGCAAAATTTAAAACATTTTCAAACTCGAAAGTGTCAGTTGCAAAATGTTACATTTTTTAAATGCGACTGTCTGGATAATAACATGCAAGTGTCTGGATTTAACTTTAACTAATAGTTAATCTTCGTTTGCTGCAGTCTGGATGTTTGCAAGACGCTGGTTAAGATTTTTGTTGTATTTTGTTGGATACCGAGTGTCTGGTCTGGATCAAAAGTATCGTCGATGTTTATAAAACCACTTTGCTGGTTATATGGTGGCGAATACTGATTATATATTTGCTGGCAGTGTCTTGATACAGTGTGATGTCGATGGAAGAGCTGGAATGTCAACTATCTGGATACATTTGCAAGAATCTGGATCTTAACATCTTGTATACGTACATACAGTATTTTTCATCATTTCTGAATCCTCGCAGGTATCTGGATATACATACGTGCACACGTCTGTACACATTCCACAACTTGTTATACACTTGTCTAGTGTCTGGATTTCGAGCTACAGCCGATAATGCACTTGTCTGGTTACTCTCACGCATCTGAACACAACCTACAACTCATATCATGCTTGCTGGATCGCAAACTACAGCTGGTAATGTATTTGCATCAACAACTTGTAACATGTATAGTATCTGGATCATGAGCTCGCAATATTTGCCTGGTGCCTGGTGACGGCTGGTTGCTTGCTCGCGTCAGGACGCTGGTGCCGGTGCTGGGCTGGTGTGAACATGGGTCCCCGCGGCGCGTGGGCTCTTAGTTGTCGCAGTACACCGGGAGTACGGGGCTTCGAGGCCAGTCCGAGGTTTCTTCGTTTTCGCTGCTTTCACTGCCCGATCTGTTGATAGCGATATTGAGTTATAGCTAACAAGTAAATGGTTGAATGAAACAAGAGATCTCTCAGGATAATATAAAGGGATTTGATGGATTGTGCCCGGAACTGATATCATCCAAATGTGTTTATGGAGACATTTAAGATCAATAGGTTTTTAAGTCTCGTGGCCTGTTCAGAGTGGCAACGTCACACAAAAGTGTCATTATAAGGTATATGAACCTTTCACCCAGGAAAAAAATATTTATTCTAACTTACATTTACGCGAGCGAAGCCGCGGTCAATATCTAGTATAATTATATTCTACCTAGATAGAGTGAATTGCAAACATCTTCAAAATAAATCCAAATAAATAAAATACATTGAAATACCTCAAAATATGACACTTATTTGCGACGTTGTCATTCGGAACAAAGCTTATACATATATCTAAAGTTGATTAAATTTGTAATTAAACTTGTATAGTATAATTAAGCTGAAATTCTACCATGAGGGAACTTATTTTATTTTAAAATCTATCTATAATTAATCCTGTGTCGCGGGGGACTTTACAAACGTCCAACAAGGAACACGGACTCGGAACGACAATTTGCGGATCACACAAATGTTTATCCTGCCACTACGCCATCTCTGCCTACCCCTCTGGAGATCAGATTAATATACTAGTTTCGTGTGTTTACCTGTTCCTGGCAGGTGTGACGTCCACTTGAAAGTGTTGCTCCTCGATGGTCGGCAATAGTGAAGTTAGCCGGTCAGTTGGACGAAGTACCTGAACAAACATATATACTGGATAGTGTTGTGTTTATGTGATAGAATATTATTATACAGTGTAGATAATAAACCCTGTCCGATCCATTAAGGTCTTGTTTCTCTCTTAACAATCATGCTAAGAAAAATAACTATATCATCGTAATCATGATCAGCATTTTTACCCTTAAATTACTGAAATTTCGCACAGGCTAGCAATACTCCACTAAACTTGACAAGGACGCGGAGCGTGGCATACTTTTGGCGGCATTTTCTAAGGCGTAGGAGGTAGGCGCGGCATTAGTGAACCTTTATGAACTTTAGTGATACCTAGGTATTATGATTAATAAGTTGTCAGTGCTGACAATACTGCAACATTTTGTATATCAAGAAAAGGCATATTTTACTCAACATATAACATTTAATAATTTATATATTATTTTTTTATTTGCTTTTTTTATTATTTATTATTTTTAATTTATATTATTGTTTTTTTTTTTTTTAATTTTACTTTTTGATTTTGCAGTTTTATTTTTGTGTTTAGTTTATATTTTTCTTGTAAATAATTTGTGTATATATTATACTGATGTAATAAATTAAAATAACCGGTAGTATTTTTAATTTTATTTACTTATATATTATTTTATTTTTGTATTTTTATTTATTTTATTTTATAATTTTTAATTATATATAGTTTGTTTCGGGTATAAGATATTAAAAAACCAATGCATTTATTAGTATGTCTAATGTCCACGCCGAGCCGAAGCAGTATTTTTATAAAACGGATGTCGGTTCCGTACTCATATAACAGTTATCGGATCGGACAGGCTTTACGATTGCAAATATTGGAGGAGCGGCACGCGGCGTACCTTGAGCGTGCGCTCCGACAGTCGCCACACGAGCCGCTGCCGCTGGTCGCGCCTCCCCTCGCAGCGCTCGTAGCGCTCGTAGCGCGACAGCACGTGGCGCACGCGCGCGCGACTCTGTGCCAGCGAGCTGTCGCACATCTGTAATATATATGTACGTACCTTGAGCGTGCGCTCCGACAGTCGCCACACGAGCCGCTGCCGCTGGTCGCGCCTCCCCTCGCAGCGCTCGTAGCGCTCGTAGCGCGACAGCACGTGGCGCACGCGCGCGCGACTCTGTGCCAGCGAGCTGTCGCACATCTGTAATATATATGTACGTACCTTGAGCGTGCGCTCCGACAGTCGCCACACGAGCCGCTGCCGCTGGTCGCGCCTCCCCTCGCAGCGCTCGTAGCGCTCGTAGCGCGACAGCACGTGGCGCACGCGCGCGCGACTCTGTGCCAGCGAGCTGTCGCACATCTGTAATATATATGTACGTACCTTGAGCGTGCGCTCCGACAGTCGCCACACGAGCCGCTGCCGCTGGTCGCGCCTCCCCTCGCAGCGCTCGTAGCGCTCGTAGCGCGACAGCACGTGGCGCACGCGCGCGCGACTCTGTGCCAGCGAGCTGTCGCACATCTGTAATATATATGTACGTACCTTGAGCGTGCGCTCCGACAGTCGCCACACGAGCCGCTGCCGCTGGTCGCGCCTCCCTCGCAGCGCTCGTAGCGCTCGTAGCGCGACAGCACGTGGCGCACGCGCGCGCGACTCTGTGCCAGCGAGCTGTCGCACATCTGTAATATATATGTACGTACCTTGAGCGTGCGCTCCGACAGTCGCCACACGAGCCGCTGCCGCTGGTCGCGCCTCCCCTCGCAGCGCTCGTAGCGCGACAGCACGTGGCGCACGCGCGCGCGACTCTGTGCCAGCGAGCTGTCGCACATCTGTTATAAATATATACATATTAATTAAGTAATTAGTTTATAATATATAAACTGTCCTACTGCTGGACACAGGCCTATTCTCACTGTGCACGTTAGACCACAGTCCACCACGCTGCCCCGATGCGAGTAGACAGACTTCATATATCTTCGAGAACATGATATACGACTCTCACACATGCTGGTTTCTTCACCGTTTATTATTGAAATATGCCACAAAGCGTTAGATTAACAAATCTAACGCTTTGTGGCTGCCTTCAAATGGAAACGACCAAACAGGTTCAACAACAAAATTTTATTTTAATTGTTTTATCTTTGAGTGAGAGTGTTCTATCTCAAGTGTTAAGCATTCAAATTTTACAAAATAATAAAATATGTTTGAATTTGGATAAGTAGTATGTATTAATCAAAAAAAGATGGCCAACAAGAAAGCCATGGGGCCTGACGGTATTCCAGTGGAAGCTTGGAAGTGCCTTCGCGAATACGCAGTCGTATTGCTCACCAACCGAACATTATATTAACATCATAGCCGACATGTACTTATCGACTTGAGCGACGGTTGACCACTCCTAAGGTTAAAATCGCATAGCAGGCCAACACTTGTATGAGATTTTTTTACAAGGGTCTTTTTTAAGGGCAGAGTCACTTAAAGTCAACATGTGTAAGCGAAAATTTTTCTGAAATGGTCAACCGTCGCTCAAGTCTATAGAACAAGGGTGCGAGATCAATGGTACGAACAGTAGTGGGTCAGACAAAACCAATAGCGGTTGCAGAAGGTGTGCATCAAGGCTCAGTACTTGCTTGGTCTTAGACTCATTTACTGAAGTGGCGCAGTCCTCAGTCTCGTGGACTTTCATCTACGCAGACGACGTGGCTATCTGCACCGAGAGCCGCGCAGAGTTACAAGAGGCACTTCTGTTGTGGAAACAGCACTTACAGGCCGGTGGCTAAGCGTTGAGTGTTGCAAAGACCCAGTACATGTCTTTTAATGACCCAGACCCAAGTGACAACAGTCCGATTCCCTTCGATGGCAAACTTGTAACAATGTGCGATCAATACAAGTATCTGGGTGGTATGATTGGCGGTAGCCCAATGGATAAGGCATTGGACTTGCGATCGAGAGGTCGCGGGTTGGAATCCCACCCATTGCACTACTGACGTGAACCCACTCCTAACACAAGCATTCTAGCTTAGTTGGAGGGGTTAACAAGAGTACTAGTAATTTGAAGCTCAAATAGCTAGAAACCTTCAAAAAAAAAATATGATGCACAGATCTGGGCACATAGAATACAACATTCGACAGAATAGCCGCAGCGTGGCTAAAGTGGCGAGAAGTAACTGGTGTCACCTGCGACAAAAAGATGCCTGTCAAACTGAAGTGTTTGATCTATAAGACCATAATATAAGGCCAGACCTTTTTTTTTATCTTTTTGGAATGCATTGACGCAAACCTCTTTGCTGAAAAGGGGGAACGGACAGGTTATGCTGGGCTCACCCGGGTAAAGATGGAACGTCCCGGGTATTACCGACTAAACCTACCACGGTGTGCCAACTCGCTGCCTTGAATGGTGGGTGGGTCATTGGAACTGAAACTACATCAGCAATCCACCCAGCAGTGTCCAACACAGGCAAGAAATGTAGGCGGACGACGACTCCTGGGTGACACCCCGGCACGACGAGAGGGCGTTACTCCGACTCAATGGCTGGCGGACGACAGATCTCCGTTCTCCGGCCCGCGGCCAACGCTATGGCGGCATCAGGCGCGCATAGGCGCGCCTGCGCCTCCCGGTTAGCCGGCGGCGGCTCGGATCCGCAAGGATACTCTCCTCACGGATCCACTCCGCCGCCTCCTTCCGCGAGATAACGTCCTTGCAGAAGGATGCGACCGCTATCCAGTTCCTCTCGCTGTCGACCATGGCTTTCATCACGGCCGGCAGCGAGAGGTCGACACTCACAACGCCTATGAGTTTACGGCGCTGCACCGCCCAGGTAGGACATGCCTTGAGCGTGTGCTGCCGTGCCTCAACACACGCGCAGTGGTGGCAGACGGGACTCGGTTCCCTCCTAGCGACCGTGTGCAGGTATTTGCCAAAGCAACCGTGCCCTGACAACACTTTTATTTTTGGTTTCGCTGGGGAATGCTTTTACGCACACCCACTTCTGTCGATGCGGTCGGAAAACCGCACCGGCAACAGTGGGTAGTGTCGGACTCGCCAGATGCCACGGAATACCGACTAAACCTAACTGCGGCGCTCTTCCCGTCTATCATGGAGCGCCGGAGGATCTCCGTTCCGAACTCTCTCCAGCGCTCAGACGTTAGCCTGGCAGGGCTACGATCTAAGACACAACCATCTAAGACAGGGGGAGGAGGTGAGCGTAGCGGCGTCGCCTCCTCCCTGGCCTTGCTCGGCGGAGCGGGTCCGCACTGACGTCGGCCTCCCGTTCCCGCTCCGCAGCCTCCTTCAGGAGCATAACTGCCTCGCTGAATTCGGCAACAGCTTGCCAGCACCTGTCACTGGCCAGCATGGTGCTCACTGTTCGTCCCAGCGACAGGTCCCCGCCAATGACGGCGGTCAGGTCGCTCCGTTGTGCCTGCCAGGCAGCGCAACTCTCTACTGTATGGCACGCCGTATCTATGGGCGCGCCGCACGACTTACAGGAGGGTGATGTCTCCCTCCTGGCGATCTGATGCAGGTACTTACCGAAGCAGCCATGTCCGGTAAGCACCTGCGTCAATCTGAACGTCAGCACTCCGTGCCGGCGATTCAGCCACTTCTCAAGTTGCGGCCGGATAGCCTCCACTATTTCAACTCCGGCGGTGGGGGTCCTCAGTTCACTTCTCCACCGCCGGATGAGGGCACTTTAAGCCTGAGCCCGCATTTCGCCCACGACCGGTTCCTCGCTCCGAGACCGCGCCACCGAGCGGTGACAGTAGACCTCTGCAAGAAATTCCGCCTCCAGTTCCCAAGGCGGGTCGCTCGCCAGGACGGTAGCAGCAGTCCACGACACTGTACGATACCCCCTGATGGCTCTCACCGCGATGACCCGCTGAGCTCTCCTCAGCAGGGCCTTATTACGCGCGGTGAGAGCGTCGACCCAGACTGGGGCACCGTACAGTGCCACGGACCTCACGATCCCGCTGTACAGCCTCCGGCAAGACGACCCCGGACCACCAGTGTTAGGCAGAAGTCTACCCAGCGCTGCAGCTACATTTACTAGCTTCGGGGCGAGTTGGGCGAAGTGAGGCCCGAAGCACCATTTTCCATCTAGGTGCAGGCCCAAATATTTCATTTGGGCCCCGCACCGGCACGTCCTGATTCAAAATCTTTAATTTCACCCCTCGGGGGGTACCGCGACGCGGGCCGTGAAATAGAAGGGCCTCCGTTTTGCTAACGGTGACCCTCAGGCCCAGCATTTGAATTCGCTCTATGACGAGCGCCGCTCCGACCTCGGCCAATCGTGCCGCCGCCTCAAAACTGCTCCCCCTCGCCATGATGAGGGTGTCGTCAGCGTAACAATTCACCCCCATCCCGGGGAGGAGCTCGCCGCGCAACAGCCAGTCGAAGCCGATGTTCCGGCCAAAGCGTAGGCTGCGGCAGCCGACACCGTGCGGTATCCGCGTATGACCTTGACCGCCATGACTCTCTGCGGTTTCCGCAAGAGAGTCCTACACTGGGCGGTCAGGGAGTCCACCCACACCGGCGCGCCGTAAAGCGCCATCGACCGGACAACCCCCGTGTAGAGCCGACGACAACAGACGCTGGGCTCGCCCAAGTTTGGCAAGAGCCGCACAAGTTTGGCAATGGTGTGGAGGTGGATGTGCGTCGTAACCAGGCTCGATAAAATCCGCAAGGTGTACGTGCGAGGAAGCCTCGGTTTACGAGACGGCTGAAGTGCTCATCGAAACGCTATCGCCCTTCTAGTCCAGGCCCAAGCACCTCATATGGGCCTGGACTGGTACATAAACCGAGCCAACCGTTATCGAGGCGCCGCTGGGTGGCTTGCGACGGGGCCCATGAAAAACTAGGGCCTCCGTTTTAGACATAGCAACCCTCAAACCTAGCACCTCGACACGCCCGACCACCTGGGACACCCGCACGATGGCCAGGCGGGCTGCCTCCTCGAAGTTACCCCCTCGGGCTGTGACAGGAGTGTCGTCACCATAACTGATGATATTCAGCCCGGGGGACACCGCGTAGGGCCCGGTCAAACCCGATATCCCAGGAGCGGACTAAGAACAGAGCCCTGCGGGACACCGCACGCCATGGGCCGCCACCACACTTCGCCACCAACTTCGAGCACGACACTTCTTCCTCTTAGATAGTCTGCCACCAGCTGCTCCAGGTACAAGGGCACTCTGTGATATCGGAGCGCTTCCCGGATACAGCTAAATGGCAGACTTAAAAGCGTTGGCGATGTCCAAAGACACCGCCAACAGCGGCCGCCTCCTCGGCCGCGGCCTTCAGACACATAACAGCCCCGACCGTCAAACGCCCCGGACGAAATCCAATCTGGGCATCCGACAAATCAGGTCCCATCGTACTCAAATGCTGGACGTTGCGGGTAGCTAGGATCTTCTCTAGCATCTTCCCTGCCTCGTCCAGCAGCACAATAGGCCTGTAAGCCGCGACCGATTCCGGAGGCCGCCTCGGTTTGGCCAGCAGCACCAACTTTCCCTCCTTCCAGCACTCAGGGAACCGTCCCGACACCAGGCTCGTGTCGAAAACGCTCCTGAGGTGGGACCCAGGTGGTCGAGGGCCAGCGCGAGAGCTCGCGCTGGTACACCATCAGGTCCGAGGGCAGTCCTCTTGGAGCAGATCTGTAAGAGAACAGCCCCCACCTCTGCATCTGTAACCGGGGACACAATGGAATCCGCCTCCCGATATCGGCCTCCCACTGGTGCCAGAAAGTTGTGCTGGAGGGTCTCCGTAGGAGGGGGGCCTCGCGCGCGAAGCTTATTCAGCACTGCGCAATAAGGGCGCCCCCAGGGGTCACGGTCAAGACCTTCCAGCATCTGCTCCCTCGCCCGCTCCTTAGCACGGCAGATGGCCAACTGCAGGGACGCTTTCGCATCGCGATACGGCTCGTACAGTCGGCCCTGCTCTATCTCATCGCGGTGGCGACGGCCACGGCTGCGAGTGTAAGACCTCCGGGCACGAATGCAAGCCGCACGGAGGTCTGCCAGCTCCTGGGACCACCAGTAGACCCCCATCCTTGGGGACTGGTATCGTACACGGGGCATAGCCGCGTCACAAACAACTTGTAGGCTGTCGCGAAAGCGGACAACCCCGTCATCTACCTCCCCCGATGGGGGTGCAGGAGACAGCCAGGCTTGTACAATGGCTACCTCTTCCAACAGGTCCCTATTCAGTCGTCCCAAGGCCCACCGCGGAAAGCGAGGAGCTCCACCCGCCAGCGGGCGATGACCCCTACTGGCTCGCCGGAGGGGGAAGACATCTAAGCGGATGTACAAATGATCCGACATAGTCTCAACCCCCTCTGGGACGCGCCAACCCATTACGCGTGCGGCGAGGGCAGGGGTAGCGAACGTAAGGTCCACTTTCGACCTCCCCTGCTGTCGCACGCACGTATAAGCGGTGCCTCTGTTTAGTAAACAGAGGCTCGCCGCTTTAGTCCACTTCTGGACCGCCTCTCCTCGGACATCCGTGCGGAGGGACCCCCCCCACGCAGTCGACTTCGCGTTAAAGTCCCCCATCACAAAGATGCGGCTAGATGACACCCGCCGTATCGAGGCCTTCCAAGTTGTTAAGGAAGGCCTCGAAGTCTGCCAGACTCCGATTGGGGGAGAAGTACACACCAAAAATTGTGACCTCTCCCCAAGCGACCGCAACATATCCCGGTCCCCTCTCTTTGACAGAGAGGGGAGGGAGGCGCGGTGACGTGGAGCTGACGACTGCAACGGAGCTGTCCCGGTCACCAAACCAATTAGGGCAGGGAGGAACGTAATACGGCTCCGCAGCTACAGCTACACCAATCGACCATTCCACCATGGACTGCAGGAATAAGTCTTGCGCTCGGGCGGAGTGATTGAGGTTCGCCTGGAGGAGGTGGTAGTCATGGTCTTGGCTCATGACTACGATAACATGTCCAACTCCACCGTTGAGGACGGTCGATCGATAATGAGAGCAGCCGGGGTCGCTTGGCTGCTCACACCTATTATGGGCTTTGTGGCCGGGGTCTTACATGCCCCTTTAAGGTGGTCGGCAGGGCGCTTAGCCTCCGCGCACACGGGACAATGCGGTGTGGCCTCACAGGTTCACGCGATGTGCCCCTTTTGACCGCAGCGATAACAAGCATCGCTGCAGTCGATGGTAATGGGGCACCTCGGTCGTGACTCGCTCCTTCGCACTTATAGCACCTCATGGGCCGAGGGTCCAGGATTGTCAACTTGGCCGTACTCCAGCCCACGAGGAGCCTCCCAACGGCCGCCAGCTGTTTCGCGGCCGCAATGGGACATTGCGACCATACTGCTCCAACCCTACCAGGACCGGGACGGATGATGCCCACCTTAACGGTGTCCGCGGCACATCCAGTCCGCTAGCTAACGGCAGACCGGACGTCTTCCTCGGACACAGAGTCGTCTAGGCCGGAGACACGGATATCCGCGCACTTTACCGACCTGGCGACTCGGATGAATAAGGCCAGTCCTTATGTATGACAGCGAAATATGGTCTGCAACCTAAAAAAACGCGCATACCATCCAAGTTGCTGAAATGAAGATGCTGAGGTGGATGTGCGTCGTAACCAGGCTCGATAAAATCCGCAAGGTGTACGTGCGAGGAAGCCTCGGTGTACGCGACATCGCCGACAAGATGCAGGAGAGTAGGCTGAGATGGTATAGTCACGTGAAAAGATGGCCACCAGACTACATCGGAAATTTGGCACTACAGCTTGACCTCCCCGGTCGGAGACCTAGAGGTAGACCCAAGACAAGGTGGAAAGACGTAGTGCTAGAGGACAAGAGGGAATGTAATTTTACTGACGATGATGTCGAAGACAGAGCGAAGTGGAGGAGAAAAATAAGGAAAGCTGATCCCACCACCATGTGGAATACATAGCTAGGAAGAGAGAGAGGGAGTAAGTATCAGTTAATAAAGGTTTAAAGACATTTATTCTCATAAAGACAAAAGTCACTTACATGAGAACATGTTTACAATAAAAAGACATAGGTAACATTCATTGCCGCACGTTATTAACCTTTGAAACGTCCATGACTCATACCCGTGTGTCAAGTAAAACGCTACCGTTGCGCGTCCGTGACACACCGGTATGAGTCAAGAAAACTCGTTGTGATTGGTCGCGAAAAAAATACCAAAAAGTTCCTATAATGCACATTATTCGCCTTTAATCTATTCGTTTATTATATTATCTATGGATTTCGGCATTTCTGAACGCTATGAAATCACTCTAGTGTCAAAAAATAAATAAAATATTCACTCGTCTCATTTCTGCAACGGCAGACATTTTTTTGTAAGTGTGTGCAAAATTAAAAATGAATAACAGGAGAGCTCGGTGAGTATTCTTATGAAATTATATTAAATAATTACTAACAAATAACTATAGTGTTTGTTTAAGGTGTATTTTACGTGTAATGTAAGAATTATGTTAGTATAAATCGTTTCAAACTTTTGAAGTAATGAAATTCAAACAAACATCCACGAAAATAAGTTATAAATTTGTGTTATTATTATGTTTGTATCTTGTATTTATAAAGATAAGTCATTAGAGAATATATTATAAGACTAAATTTATAAATTAGTTTCTTAAATTATTGTTTAGTTACATCATAATTGTAATTCAAATCATGCTATATTGAAATTACTCAGTGGCTGCCATATTGGAATTATTATTTAGGACTACGCATAGATACTACGTTTCTATCGCGCGTAGGGTCGGACGCTTGGCAATCGAATATCGATAAAATTATCGATAAAACTGCAATTATTACTGAAGTAGCAAAGAAGCTCACGACACGCTTGATGACTGATTTTTATCATATTTAAATGCTAGAATGCTAGAAAAAGTACCTTTTAACCAACTTAAAAAAAAGGAAGGAAGGAAGTTCGTCACACGTTTTACAGACAAAATTTACTAATGTTCTTAGTTATAAATGTAAAATATTTTTTAGCCTCGCCCGTCTTCGATCTACGAGCTCAGGGAGTAGTCGGTCGCGCTCGGTCACTCCATCGAACCACCAGGGGCAATTCAGCCAGCCAGCAGCTCGGAGGGCCATTTTGCTCGGTGCTCTTGCCGGGTGCGAGATAAGGGAGCCGGAACTCTCGCCTCCCCGGTAAATGAAATCATAATTTTTTACTTTTCTTTTTCCAATGTATTTTACGATTTAGTAATTTTATTTGTTTATAGGAAGATCCGAGCAATAACGGTCGACTGTACACCAGGGGGCTCTATCAATGTGGGCCAAAGTGTCACGTTGCACAAGAGCCCTGGTGGCAGTCTTAGAAAATCACCCGAGCTGATTCGGTAAGCTGTTTTTTTATATTTCTAGCTGTCGATGCAGGTTCAAAAGTTGTTTGCAATTTATAATATTATAATTGTTTTCTGTCTTGTTTGTAACGGTGGTCTAGTGGTTGTGTATGGTGACTGTACATCATAATGAACAGTCTCCATAGAGTGTATGTAGAGCAAACATATATGTGATGTTTTTAATTTTAACAAATTATTTGCAAACAAATGTATGCAGTTTGGAACTAGACGGCGCTGTGTATAAATGGCTCGAAAGTTATTGTTTTTATTTCATATTATTTATATTTATTCTAGTGATAACGTGGTGGAGAGGATCGAGGCACTGGACATCCCTGAGTGCGAGATCGAAGACGTCCTGCAGAGGGACTTGGGCCACATTACCCGCTGGGTGCCGGAGATCTCCGACGCGAATCTACAGCGGCCGTCAACGTCGGGAGCGATGCCTACGCCGCTAGTAGATTATAATAGTGACGGCAGTGGCTTCGATAGTGACTGGGACGACGAGTTCGAACCGTCACCTATTGAAGCCACTGCGCCTAGGGATATCCCTGACGACGCAGCCCTGGACGCGCCGGTCAGGGATATCGTAGAAGCTGTTGAAAGAGGTATAGACGACGAAGCCGATCGACTCTTGGGCATGTCGCCAAATTTTACATGGCGCGAAGACTTTGAGTCGTTCAGAGGGGTTCCTGAACAATTTTCAGGACCTACTCCTGGACCACTCAGAGACTACGATTCGGCTTATGATGCCTTTGTCGACATCTGGGACAAAGACATCATAGACTGTATCGTCTGTGAAACTAATCGATATGCCCAAAAGACGATCGAAGAATTGAATGCAAAGGGAACCTTGGCACGATCATCTCGTTTGCGTAGGTGGGAGCCCACTAACGCAGATGAGATCATGGTTCTCTTTGCAATTTTTCAATTTATGGCCATCGATCCGCGTACATCACAGGACGAATATTGGAAAAAAGGTGTCCTAGGTATGCCAGTATTTAGGACCCTTATGACCTATAATCGTTTCATTTTGTTGAACAAATTTCTCCATTTTGTCGACAATTCTGACCCTGGTCGGGATTTGCCTCAGAATGGGGCAATAGGTTCAACAAAAGTGCTGTCGCGGAGACTTTTAAAACTGGCCCCTATAATTGCGCATTTAGGATACAAATTTGATTCGCTATATCAGTTAAAGCCTCATATTTCCATTGACGAGTCTTTGACCTTATTCAAGGGCCGCCTGTCTTGGGTCCAGACAATAAGGTCAAAGGCTGCGCGATTTGGAATCAAGTCATATGAGCTGTGTGAATCGGACACCGGCTATATGGCTCGGTTCCAAATTTACACTGGGAAGACAGATGAGGTTTTAACGGATATGCAAATCAGTGCTGATCTAGGACTCAAAAGTACGAAGACAGTCCTTGAGCTTTTGCAAGGCCTTGAACATCGGGGTCATTGTGTCACAATGGATAATTTTTACAATTGTCCATCGTTGGCACGATACCTTAAGAGTTTAGGCTTTGATTGCTTAGGGACTCTTCGTACGAATCGTCGGTATGTGCCCAATGAAATCGCGAAAGTGCCCGCAAACGTGCCGAAGGGGACTATTGTATCTCGCCACTCTGGAGACGTTTCAATCGTGTCGTGGAAGGACTCCAAATTGGTGAGTATAATATCTACCTACCACAATGCGGACACTTTCGTTGGATCGAGGGCTGGTAAGAGAGCTGTTAAGCCTGTGTGTGTAAGGGATTATAACAAATACATGGGAGGAATTGATCTAAAAGATCAAAAACTCTCTATGTATTTGCTAGAGCGCAAGAGGGGAGTAAAATGGTATATGAAATTGTTTAAACGGTTGATGAATGTAAGTATTTTGAATAGTATGATAATGTATGGGTGCTCTCGGGAACGGCGTGGACAATTGCCAATGACGCATCGTGAGTTCCGCTATGCGCTTGCTGAATCTCTAATTGAGAAGCATCGCTTTTCTCAAAAAGAGGTTCAGGAACCTGTAGGGGAGCTTACAAGGCTGAGGCGGGATATTGTTCACGACCCGTCTTACCATCCCGGGAGCAAGAATAGAAGGAGATGTCGTGTATGTTATGCGAGGACGAAAACCACTAAAAATTCTCATTTCCGCTGTGTCCCTTGCGACGCCTTTTTGTGTCTTGGCAACTGTTGGAAGGAGTGGCACACACTCGAGGAGTTGCAGACACAAGAAGAACGTGGGCGAAGGAGACGACGTGATGAGTGAGAATTTTTATTGGCTATGGAAGATAATGAAAGGTATGTTCAGCACTGTATCCTAAATGCCAATTATAGTTCATCGTCCACAACTTTTTCAACATGCTTCTAAAGAGTTATTGACTTTTTTCGTATTGACAATGTTCTATGAATTTGTTGCTAGGTATTAGATTATATTTCTTTTGTGAAATTTATCTCTTATTTTCAAATTGTACTCAAGTTATAAACGTTTTCATTGATGTCTTTACGTACCTATTAAGTCAACTATAAGCTTTCAGAAACAAATAAAATTAATTTTGAGCCAATAACATTGAAGTTATAGCAAATTAAGTACAAGTAACAAGTCAATAACTCGACAAATATTTAAGGCGGTCACTTGCCGATGAGTGACTGTACGATACATTCTTGCCCATTCTACGGTTGACAGATGGATTCGTCGAATGGACGAGAATGTTCTTTTTTATTCAATAACATTTGTTTTACATAGATTTGTATAATAATCTTAATCTAATACAAGGGTGCATAATACCTTTCCAGGGTCTTACCTAAACTAAGATAAACCTGTATCTCAGGTGTAAAATGTGCAAAGTTTAAATAAATATTTTCAAAACGTTACAATTTACATAATAACGCTAGCTCTGAATATTAATTACTGTATACATATTATAAATAGCGTACGTAGCTTAAAACAATTAGCAATGTTTCCATTTTGACGTAGGTCAGTTTTTGTAGACATTAGTATAAGGATTGATATCATTTTTGCAATGTGTTTAAAATGTTTATTTTGTGATATAAATAAGGCCCTAAGAAAGTAAACAATCTATATAAGAAAAATTGTCTTATCTTAATTTTGTATTCGCAAACTTTAAATTTGCGTCTAATATCAATGGCAATTTTTATAAAAGGTAAAGTAGTGTTTTTTTATCAGTGTGCAAAATGAATATTTGGCATACATTTATTTTGCTGTATGATTTGTATAAAAAACGGGTTGGGAACAAAATAGAACGAAATGTGCCAACTTTTAACACAGCTCTTTGCGCTCTTTATTACGGTAACAAATGTGCAGCAGGTTGTACTATTATTTTGGTATATAATAAATAATTTATTTTGATATACTTGTGTGGATTTTATTTTTATGTTTTTATTAAATCTGTAAAAAGTTGTAAAATATACAAAATTATAAATATTTATACAAGTTGCCTTTATTTCATTTTAGCCTAAATGTTTAATTTTTACTAGTGACTAGCTCAGGCTTCGTCAACGTGCATATTATGTGGCTAAATATATGACCATATAATAACAACTCAAAAAGCTATAATAAAATAGTGGTCAGTTTGGCGATTGACGTCGCTAAACTAGGAACCACATGTTTTGGAAGAAAATTATTTAGAGGTAAGTTTTATAGCGTGCATATATAATTATATATGAAAATGATTCGGCCAAGTACTCAAGTCGGACTGGTATATGAAGAGTCTTGCACGAAGTTTTATATGGCTCCCGTTTGTTTTAAACTTTATTTTATATCAATTATATTTGTTGTTAATATGGCAATAGAAATACACACTGTCTAAATTTTAAACTATTACGGTTCATGATATTATATAGCCCGCCAAAGGATAAAACACGTCTCTTATACAGAAACCCTTTAATTTTAATCTTTTATTTTTATTGCCACCATAATAGCAGCTTTTTTCATGTCCCACTACTGGGCTCTTAGGCCTCACATCGTGAGGGTGAGAGGAATTGGGTGAATGCTCCACCACGCATGCCCACTGTGGTGTGGTGGAAATAGGCCAGGGGCTAACCTATAAGTACAACGTTTTCAAGTCATCCAGAAGGCCTTCAACTAGCTTAACGACAAACACAATTAAATGACAACCTGGATCAACGTTTTTACGTGTCTTCTGAAGCACAGAAACGCACGAGTTCGAAATATCACTAGGCGGAAACTCACCCAGGTTACGGCCTCAACGACGATGCTTAACCTCACCGAGCAGTTAAGAACAAGAACTATACCACGAAAGTCATTCATTACCTATTATATCATTCATTATAATAGAAATACATATTCTGTAAAAATTTCCACTCTACCTATTACGGTTGAACAGCGAAAGATAATTTAATTTTATTGGTGTGTACCTACAATAGAGATTATTATATAGTAAATACTCTGAATCAAAGTATCAAATACAAGTTCAAAATTTTAATAAATTCAAAATTCAACGAAATATTTTTTATCGATATCAGTTTGATTTTGTCAAACACTAGCTTTCTTCTGTCTCGCTCTCTCCGTGTGACGTCAGTGTCACCCAGCCGTCGGCGAAAATGGCGCGATTGTTTTATGTAATAACAATTGCCGAGTGGCAAAAAAATGTGTAAATATTTAGTTTTATGGTGTCAAGTGCAATAAATAATATACTAAAATTACAGATAAGATAGTATATTGTATTGTAGTGGTGTTTATTCAAGTGTTTGTGTTAACAGTGTGACTTTATTGATATTATAATTGATGGCGAGCTGTTGATTTTGCCGCCAAAAAATATCAACAATGCAAATTATTTCGTCGGTATTTAGAAATGTACGTATTTTTTACTTTTTTTAGATAAACAGTAGTAAGAATATAATATAACCATTACAATGATGTACGTATCATAATATATAATTATCATTTTCATATCTAAATTATGGTTTTAATTGGCGTATGACCTTGGACACGCGAATCACGTAAATAGCTTCGACATGCTATGCGTATGCGATAAATTCGCGCTATGCGCGCGAAAGGTTAAAAAGAGAGTACTTACTTAAATAAATTATTAAAAGTACAATCATATACACAAAAACATTTATAGACCAATTGGTTATTTACACAAAAACACACATTACCAAAACAGTTCGCATTCAAAAGAAAAACAATTAGATTTCTCAAATCGATACTTTTGTAATAATATATTGTGCCAATCGTTTTTTAAATATGTTGAAAGATACAATATTTTTTATATCGGAGGGTATTTTGTTATAATGGCGCGCACCGTCATAAGTCATTGCGGTTTGGCCGTAATTTGTTCGAATTCTAGGCAAGACTATGAAACTCGCGCGTCGCGTGCAGGGGCATAATATACCTAGATAAATATTGTCCTTTAAAAACAAGCTTTTTTAAATGACGTTTCCAACTATCTCTATAATGAAATTATATGGTAGATTCCAAAGGACAACAGGCACAGTCGCGAGATAAACTAGTATACAAACAAAACTTACGTGGCAATGCACTTGTAGCTGTCTCGCGAAATCGTACAAATAGTAGGCGTGCTCGCTCTCTTCGCCTGGAGACTGCGCCCATAGCGCCAGCTGTTGTTCTGTAAATATATAACATAACCTTAATATAATTATATACAAACAGTCTAAAGTTAAAATACCCAGCTATAATGCATTGTAAAAGAATGTTATTCATTAATTTTCTGTAAGTATATCTTAATTATATATTAAAATACCTACTGAAATATAATTTAATAGCTAGTGGCCGTGATATTATTGCATGTATCTTCTCATATATCTCATCAGTAAATTCAGTAAAAGTAGTAAACTCACTAACCCCTTTGACGTTCATAAGTGTTACCTTGTGATTTAAACGAATAAATGATTTTTGACTAAGGCAAGAAGCTAGCATTCTTGTCTTGTGAACTATACTTTTTAGAAGTTTTGCTTACAACGACGTTAATACCGTCTTGTAAGTTTTATGAATATGGCCGATATATTGCTAAAGGGGTAGATGTAC
Source organism: Catocala nupta (assembly GCA_963675205.1). Classification (NCBI taxonomy): domain Eukaryota; kingdom Metazoa; phylum Arthropoda; class Insecta; order Lepidoptera; family Erebidae; genus Catocala; species Catocala nupta. The sequence continues at coordinate 8,880,790 of OY776108.1, read as the reverse complement.
ACGTGTTACTGATGTATAATCCAGAAAAGTACTGTTCTTGAGGGAGAGCTAGAGGGATAAAAGTGAGGGAAACTCACCAAGTTTATGGTAGAGGAGTACGAGCGCTAGTTCGCTGGTGCGAGCGTTGACGCAGGCCGCGTCACACGACACGATCTCCAACATATGGATCAACTCTTGTTCCTGAAACAACATATAATAAATCGTTACTAATTTTATAAACACGAATGTTTGTATTGACGTATGGATGTTTGTTACTCTACTCTTTCACGCAAAAACTACTGGACCGATTGTGATGTAACTTGGTATGTAGATAGCTGAAGACCTGGATTCACACATATGCTACTTTTATCCCGATATTCACGGGAACTGGACTTACGTGGGTGGAACCGCGGGAAGAAACTAGTAGTTCATATTTGATAAAAATTTAACATATATTTAAAAAAGAAAAGCTCTCGCACTTGGAATAATTCCTGTATCGCGGGGGACTTTACAAACATTCAAACAACGGACACAAAGAACACTCAGAGTAAGAACAACCGTATGTGGATCACCCAAAGTTATGCTGAACATTGCAACAGGTACATGTAAATTCCTATTAATAAGTGTAACTTTGACGTTAATAAGTGTTACTTTGTGACCTATATGAATAAACATATTTTTGATTTTATTTTTAAGGGAGTCTTTATATAAATGTATGTTTTACTTTCATAGATCTCTCTTAAACTACGCCTATTACTCCAATCGTACATATTAACAGTTAGATTATTGCGACTAAACCAGTCTGCAGTATCTAAACAAATAAATAAAATTGAAGCGTCTGTTTGTAATGTCAAAATAACAGCTTTTTATTAAATGCATATGAAACTATATACGGTACTTGTACCAAAAAATCAATTTTGAAATGTTTATCTGTCTGTTTGTTTCGGTTAATCTCTGAAACCGTCGGACGGGTCTCGGTCGCGCCCGAACAAGGTAGGATTCCGGTTGTAATGTGATTCACTTGGTCTGGGTGTTTCTATGTATATGTCATATACATATACATAGAAACACCCAGACCAAGTGAATCAAAACATTGACAAAAACAAAAAGAATATATGTATGTTTATCCATTGTCTAGTACCCTTAGTACAATCAAGCTCTGCTTAGGGTCAGATGGTGTATTTTTTTTTATGAGATTTTTGGTTGTTTGCCTCAGGTGGCCTTTATAACGTTACGCGAACTGTGTGTGAGCGGAGAAGATTCCCTTGTCGTGTGTATGTGATAGAATATATGAGTAAGTTACAGTGGCGAGCGCAGACAAGGCGACCCCGAGCTGTTGCGCGTGCAGCAGCAGCATGGCGCGCAGCAGGCGCAGCCAGCGCAGCGCGGACACGGCGCAGCCCGCCACCAGCCCCAGCTTGTCCACGATCACGCGCGACATGCGCTCCACGTCGCCGGCCGTGCACGCCGACTGAGAGATGGATACTGCGACAATACATCATAATTAATACGTCATCTACATATGTATGTCCTATATGCCCACGGCTTCGCGTTCAACTAGGTTAGCTTATTTTAGTAACAGTCCCTAATAAAATATAGCTATAGCGATCATATCAGCGAGTAACATCACTGATAATGTAACTTTGTAAAATTCAAATCTTTTCTCCATGGACAAAAGGAAGCGGTGTCGATATCGGGCACATCCTGAAAAATAAAAGTCCCAGCTCCTATCTTTCTTCTCATGAAAGCTCTACTCCTGGAACAGGCTTTTTCCAATGCTAAATTTATATCCTTCTATTTTTTTTATATTTTAATTAATATATTATAATATTATATTTACCTAACTTATACGGAGAAAGAGTCTGTATATTTACAAAATCAAGTATATCCTATAAAATATTTACCTAATTCCTCGACGGCGATGCTCCGTTTAGTGTTAGTGTCGTGCGCGTATTGTTCGAGCGCGATGTTCATACAGGACACTGTGATGCACGGTACGTGGCACGGACGCACCTTCATCTTGGTCAGGAACCTGGAATTTATTACATACTTATTGTTATATGAACTGGACTAGGACTATAGTCTTGTATATGTTTGGCTAGGAATAATGCGTGGCTAAATTCATAGTCTAGTATATATAGAGTCAATTATAGCTTGAATCCTGTGTTGGTTGTCAAAATAAAATACCGAGATTAACAATTTATATGCCTATAAGACAAAAGTAGTGTACATAGTGCACTACGAACTGATAAAGACCATAAATGTAATTCTACCTATATTTGATTAAATTCTATTCTATTCTTCATATGTATATTATTTTAATAAATATATTCAGCATGCAACTTGTAATGTGTAGATAAAGTTCAATTGCCTGATTCTGTTGGTCATTTAATCATTGTTTTTTTATTTGACAACCATAATTTGAAGTATTGATAAATAATGAAATAATTATCATTATGAGTGTTTCGTATTATGCATTACAGTGAAGATTAGAATTAAAGTATTTTCAGATATCGCATACTACTTATTTTCATGTAAAAGTATATTTATCAGAAATAAAATAGTATACATTATTATAAAGTACGGTTGGTAGGATTGTACAGGTTCCCTGTCCAATAAATTACATATTATGATACATAACAATAGATTTTCTACTGTGTCTATAACGAGACAGCGAAAGGGTTAATTCTGTAGTTACAAGATAGTTTTAAGGTCGGGGTACTGACCTATCGAACAGGTTGATGGCATTGATGAGGACCTCTGCTGGGAGGTCGTACCAGACCTTGAGACAGCGCAGCACGTGTGCAGCGCCGTCCCTAGCGCCTGTTGTCACCTCACCATTCTGTATAAACAAACAAACAACATATATTAAGGATATGGAATTATAGATATAGATTCTGCACGGCTAGGCGTACTGGTTTCAGAGGTAGAGTGTGTATGACCTCACAACTCACGTGGCAAGACCTTGGCTCTCTGCCTACCAATTCTACTATATAAACTTAAAGAAATCTTTTCTACATTTGTTCGTCGATAGCATCCCGGCAAAAGAAAAAATATATTACTGAAATTAAACTACTATATACGGATTTACATAATATTGTCTTCTGTTTACGCGAATGTTATTCATTGAAATTAAACTACTATATACGGATTTTATCGCGTTGTTTATTTATCACTGTATTACAAAATTTTTGAAAATATTACGCTACTAGGTACTACTATTGATTTTATTTTACTAATTTATAAGCTAATGAAATTATTTTAACTATTAAATCTATTTATTTTTGGTTTACACTTTCCCCGACGTTTCGGTTGCTTTTCAGCAGCCCCGTGACAATGGCTAGTAGTAGTAGTGTAATATTTTCAAAAATTTTGTAATACAGTGATAAATAAACAACGCGATAAAATCCGTAAATAGTAGTTATTTCAATACTATATACGGATTTTTCGCGTTGTTTATTTGACACTTTATTACATAATTTAGCAACTGTTACACTACATACTACTACTATTAAACTTGACTAATTTTAAGCTAATTACGCCTATTAGTATGCCTCGATGGCGTAGTGGTTAGTGTAACCGACTGCCACGCCTGAGGTCGCGGGTTCGATTCCCGCACAAAACAAATATTTGTGTGCATGAACATGGATGTTTGTCTTGGTCTGGGTGTTTCTATGTATAATATGTATGTATTTACAAAAAAAAAAGTATATATGTATGTTTATCCATTGTCTAGTACCCATAGTACAAGCTCTGCTTAGTTTGGGCTAGATGGTGTTGTATGTATGTGGTAGAATATTATTATTATTATTAATTAAATTAATAAAACTATTTACTAAGTGTCAAATAAACAACGCGATAAAATCCGTATATAATAGTTTAATTTCAATGAATAACATTCGCGTAAACAGAAGACAATGTTATGTAAAAATTATATCATTGACAGAGGAGAACAAGGTATTTAACTATTTTGCCTTTGTCTATACAATTACTAGATCTTCACTACTCAAGAGATCATCATGAAAAGGACATAGGGTACCTTTCATCCAGGAAAAAGTACTGTTCCCGTGGGATAGAAAATGGACATAACCTAGATATATGGGAGAAAAGTCGCGGGCAAAATCTAGTATTATTTCAATTTTTAAAATCTAGAATACCTCTGAGTATTCTGGATTAGAATCGGGTTTTATTATCTGAAGTCTCTTGTTCTATTAAGGTAGAGTAGAGTTCGTATGTCAAGAAATGACTCGTTTTAGCTACAATCAGTTAAATTTTGTTATATTTATAATAGAACTAGCTTTTGCCCGCGGCTTCGCTCGCCATAAAAGTAAATTAGGTTATGTTAGAAACAGTACTTTTTTTAATAAAATATAGCCTATGTTTTTCGGCGATAATATAGGCTTTCTACTAGAGAACTTTTTTATATCGTTTGAATAGTTTTTGAGTTAAATCCTTCCAAACAAACAAAAATCAAATCCTCTTTGTAATATTAGTATATTATTTATGTCAAAAATTAACTGTCCGTAGCTCTTTCTTTCTTAATAAACGAACAGGGCATAATATTGCGATTTTACAAAGGTCTAATAGCCATATGCCTTACGAAGCGACCTCACAGCTAACGTCACGAGACCTTCACGTGATGTTAATATGTGAACGTATCCACTACGCTTACGTACGATGTTGTTACACAATTGACTTTTGTAATTGTTGAATCTTCAATTACTTTAGCATTGGACGTGGTGCCACGGCTTTATGGGGCAGGCAGTGGTGTATTGCGTAACATACTCACTAATATTATACAGAGCGTAACAGAAAGATGTGGTCATATTTAAGGGTCACATAAAATAGCCCATGTACAGTCACGAGTAATAATATATATACATTGTCACATTTTCTAAAATATCTTAACTTCCACCATTCAAAAATAATGTGCACGACATTTTTTTTCTAAATTATCTAACCATCAAACTGTGTCAAAACTGGGTATACATCGGTTTCACAGTAATATAAACGAATCAAAATCAGTAAAAAGTTTACACTTCCAATGTCATTTTTAAGTATCCATGACAATTTCTATTACATGTATACAAAATGTATACATGTAATAGAAATTGTATACGTGGTATAGGCATTGTCATGTATACATTAAAATTACATTGAAAGTGTATACCTACTTTTTCCTGTTCTTGTTAAGTTTATTCATATACCATTGTATAATACAATGTGTACAGGCCCAGGTGGAATAAAAGAGTAACGGACTGTATTACTAGGTTATAATTTAGGTATTTACAATGGTCAATTATAATTATTTACAAATCAATGCGATTGCGGTCGCGGTGTTCAAAGGAGTGTGGAGGGCGCGCGAGGCGTCGTCGAGCCGCTGCGCTACCACGCCGCCCGCTCCCCTCTCTTGATGGCGCATGTGTGTTGTTTCGGTGTTAACGTGTGCGTTAACACAATGGTTTATGAATTGGACGAATTCAATGATGATTAATACAAACATCATCAGCCTGTATCAGTCCCCTGCTAATAGTCCAAGCTGTCTGATACTTTTGTTGTTTGCTGTACGATTTTATTTTGGATCCTATTCCTAAGAGAAACCTCGAACATAGCTGGCTGAGCGACAAATACAATGCGATTAATACATTACAGTTTTATAAATAAATATCGGTTGGTTACTGCAATAAAACAATAGCTTAAAGAATCAGTGTTGTAATTCGTTACCAAACGGAATCATTAATTCACTGTCGCTGCACATAACCATTGTTAATTTTAAATACGAGGTGAATTAAAATCTTGTGTAGCCACCTTCAGCGTTTATAACATCTTGCAACCTTTCCTGCATTGACGAAACCATATTGTAACATGCATTATTACCTCTAAAACTATCCCATATCTCGTGGACGTGTCTGACTAAGGCTTCTCTGGTTCTAACTCGGTTGCTGTCCCACTCTTGGACCATCAGCCCCCACAAGTTCTCAATAGGATTGAGGTCTGGGCTTTTAGGCGGCCACGGCAACGAGTTCACGAAATTTCGGTTGCGATTGAACCAAGCTTGAGTGAATCGAGAATTATGGACCCCTGAATTGTCCTGCACAAAATCAATAGGTGTCAGTTCGGGAAAGTAAACCTCCATACTAGGCAGTAAAACTTCTTCTAAAACACTGGTATATTGCTCGCTATTCATTCGACCACTGATCTCAGCCAATTCACCGGGTCCACTAGCTGCCATCCAGCCCCAAACGCCGAAGCTTATGCGGCCACTTCTTCTAGATGGGAGTATATTTCTTTCCAAATAACGAGTGTTATTAGGTCGCCATAAAGACAAACGTCCATCAGCAGAAGAAACAAACACTTTTTCATCAGAAAAAATGGCTCTGCTAAAATCGTAGTTTAAATATTCTCGAGCAAATTGTAGTCGCTGTTGTTTATGGCGTGCAGTTAAAAGTGGTTTTCGTGCCGGAACTCTGTGACGTATGCCAGCTGTGTGTAGGCGACGTCGAATCGTTGCAGATGATACGCGGTATGAAGATGATACGTCCTGAATTCGCACAAATCCATTACTAACCACCCTGTCCACAATCTGCCTGTCCTGCGCTGCGGAAGTTTTTCGCGGACGACCACTACTTTTAAAACTAACAACGTCACCTTCAGCTTCCCACCGCTTGAGCCACAAATATACGGTTTTTCTCTGGAAAAAAAAGTGCATTTAAGTAAACTGTTACTAAATTAAGTAATTTAATAAAGAACCCTAAAAACGTTTTTAGGGTTATTATCATTCCAGTATAAGCTATTATTAGGGTGCCCCCTAATAATAGCTTATACTGGAATGATAATTAAAGAACAATAAAGAAAATTTAAAGAGATAATAACATTAATTTGAACTTTTTGTTAATTAAAAAGACTATAAAATAAAAAAAACAACAATAAATTGCAAACTCACCGTAATTCCCAATTCATTTGCAATGTCTGTAACCGAAAGTCCCTGTTCTTTAAGAACAATGATTTTGTGTTTGTCATATGTAGAAATACGATATGGCACGTTATTATTCATTTTATATCGATTTCAATAATAATCACAATAACACAGGAAATATTTATCTAGCTGCACTGCACGACAACAAAAGACCACCGTAATGTGTGCTTATCCCTTCTGTATGATTTGCAATGTTGCCGTAGGAATCTAATAGCACAATAGTTTTAGGACGGTACACGGAAATAAAAACAGTCGACGGGCGAGTCGATGCCACTCGCTGGTGGCTACTAGCTACCTTAGACAATAAGTTTAACGCAAATTAATGATAACAATCTAAAAAGATTACTTTTAGATTTTTATTTTAATATCTTATTATATTATTAAATATAATAAGATATTATATACTATATTTATGTACACTAATTTTGTCAATTAGGTAAAATAACAATTTGGGTTCCTTATGAATCCAAATTGCGACTTATTTCCGAGCTCAAGGTGCTTGAAACTGCTGCTTTGTAATTGTTTACATAATTTCGAAACTGTACTGTAAATATGTTTTTGAAATTTCCTTGGGTTCATAATTATGTAACTAAAAGTTAATATTATTTTTTGGTAATCTATTGTTAACGAAAATTTGATAAAAATGTGTAGTTCATTTTGACACAATTTAACGTTTACATAATGGTTGGACACAGTTAGCATACTTATTTTTGTGATTTAATGTTGCTACATGAATTTGAATTTTAAGGGCGTTTCTATGTTATTACTCGTGACTGTACAATGAAAAACCGCGAGAATTAAATTTCTATACATTATTTTCAGGAAGATATTGAATTTTCTTTTTTATCGACTTATAAGCATATTTTAATCGATACGTAAACAACACTATACTGCATACAAAAATGCACTTTTTTAAGTTATTGTTCACTTTTGCTATCTTAATAGGGCCATTGACCATTACCCTAGATGCGTCCATATTGTTAAGTATTCATTGTTTACAATACAGCTGGTCGTTCTAACATAGATCGGTGACCCCGCAGATGTTGCACAGTTTGTAACTCGTTGTATATCGATGTTTAAATAACAAATAAATAAAGTGATCGAAATTGTCATAAAATTTAAAATTCGATATTTTGATATGGGGTTAGGGCACATAGGATATTTATCAGATATATATAGCGACCCTGTATATGCGAATGTGAGTTTGTTTGTTTGTTATGCTTTTACGGCTTCTTTAGTCGACCGGTTATCATGAATTTTCGTATTCACACTTTAGGGATTTGGAAATGGATATAGGGTGCATTTCATGCAGAAAAAGTATTATTTTCGAGCGAGTGAATCCACAGGCAAATGTTAGTAAATTTATACAAGTCATGTAATGTTATATAGCCTATGTGATTTCGGCACAAAGCTTTCTACTGGCGAAAATAACATTAAAATCGGTCCAGTAGTTTTTGAGTTTATTCATTATAAACAGGAATAAATATATTTTTCTTTATAATATTAGTAGGTATAGATTCTTCTGTGCGTATGTATGTCACTGAACTTCTCTTAAACGACTGGACCGATGTTTTTGGTGTGTGTTCGAATGTGTCCCTGGACGGTTTAGTTTTACAACTGGACTCAGTAAGTGGCGCTGCAATCGGGCTTTATGATATTATTTAACAGAAGTATTAATTATGATAATGAGAAATAGTGTTGTCAGCGAAAGGGTCAAAGATTACACAAGGTTTCGAATAACAGGTACATAGCGCCATCTAATGTTGTTTTTTATTAATAACAGGACAACTTCCTTGCGTTTTTTAAATTTAATTAATTGAGACAAGTTTTGCCAGCTTTTAAATACACGAGCCAAACATGACATTGGATAAAACTGCATTATATTTTTAAATCTGTAAGTTTAAGTTTTGTCTGATGCTCTTGTTGTCGTTTGGATGGATGTGAGGCAATGTTGTATAGTGAGATATAGTGTTATATCATGTGATGCAATGTTATGTTTGGTAATGAAAAATATACTACATGATATAGTTTTATAGTGCGTGATACAATTATGTTGCTAGATACATTGTTATATTATGTGGAGCAATGTTACATTACACGATTCGTTGCTATGTTGATGCTCGGACTGCTCAGTACTATGTGATAGAATGATTATATTGTGTGATACATTGTTATATTGTAGGATAAAGTGTTATTTTGGACGATTAATTGTTTCATTGTGTTGCAGTATTACATTGTGTGGTTAAGTGTTATATTGTGTGATGCAGTGTTATATTGTATGACCAAGTGTTATATAGTGTGACAAAGTGTCATATAGCCTACTCACTTCAGATTCAGCAGGCAGACACAGTCTCGGCTGGAACTTGTGCTCGAGCAGCAGGTACTCATTGAGCGTGTTATACAGATCTTGCGCCTCCTCCTCGGGTGTGCGCTGTCTTGTGGTGGACGTGGACGCCACTGGTGTAGCGTTCTCGTCAGCATCCGGGTGCCTCGCGCCCGATCTCAACATTATCGGGATTATTGGCGCGAGTCGAGGGTGAATCGGCACCTGTATAAGTAAATTAGGTTTAGTATTGCCAGAATTACAAATTAAATAAGAATTTAATTAATTTATTTTAAATAATTTCAAAATAACAAATAATTGCTCTAAACGGCTGTGTTATATTATTTATTTTGATACATTTTATAGAATTCAGGAATATCACAAACATGATTTGATTTTTTATAACTATCATATTGCCAGCCATGAGTTTTCATAGCTCGTTCTCGTTTCGTACCTCAACTCGCGCGACGATATCGGTGAACTAAACGAAACGTATGAAAATATATACCAAAACACAAGCGTTGAGTACTTCAAGAGCTATGAAAACTTGAGAGCTTTCGAGTCCCATAAATACGCCGTACGCTAACTAAAAAGACGTAAAGCCATATGCGTTCCATAGCACTTAACGTCCTTTTAGTTAGTGGACAGCAGACTGTCTGACGTTCGTATTGAGCTCACAGCAATGGCAGTAAAAATAAAAATATCTAGTGCTAATAAGCAGGAAAATAACCTTTATATGTCAATACGTATGAATTACACTAGTAAAATATACACAATGAATATCTCACCTAAGCTTGCTTGTTGCAGGAGCAATCAGCGGCTTCTTGTCGTTGTATATGCCCGCACCGATCCCCCCACGGCTCGTCCCGACGGTTTGAGCGACCGGGCGCGGAGGCCCTAGTACCTGACAATCGGGAGAGCGCGATCAGCGCACTGCAGCCTCTCAAGGCCACGGAGCGGTGATTACGGGTAATCGTGGATAGGGTAGGGTAGGCAAAGACTTCTTTTTATAGGGTAGTTTTAGAAAATTGTTAACAATTAGAGATGTCAATCGAAAAAAGTATTGGAAGAAACGAGTATATCGTCTAGATTAACTGATTTAAGTATGTCAAAGGTTAACTTGCAACTATAAATTACAAGAGAGATTCTAATATTTGATTGAGATTAAATATTAAAGCGAATATAAATATTGGAGATAATATTCAAATAAATAAATTAATCTAAAATTATTGGTATTTGACAATAACCAGTCGTGAAATCCAAGTCTTAAATGCTGATGAATATGCAATCAAATGCGAATACTGATCAGTAAATATAGGAACTTTCTTTAACTTTAATAGAGGGGGATATATGGGTATAAGGATGTTGGTAGGAACCGATAATATAAAGGTTACCAGGAGCAATGTCTTGTTGAAAAACGATTGCCCAGCCGCCTATGCGCCTCTCAACACGTCAGATACAGGTACAACAGTGGTTAAGCACTGATGCAGGCCGGTACACTGCCCTCTAACGAGTAACAGCGACACTAGCGTTTAATAAAACACAATACACACCACGGTCTCTCCCTTGACCCTAGTATACACTGGATGAACCTTTAGGCACACCCTTTATACTATGTTTATGTGAACCTTTGATGGTTCTATCGCAGCCAGCGACGCGGGTCTCTTGACAGGGATAATTTTAAAATCAAATTCAATATAAATAGACCTGTAAAATGAGCACAATGAATATGGTATGCTTGGTGATAGATGGACCTTTTAGGTATGCGGGTATTGAGGTCAACCAGTGCCTTATAGTAGTTGAGAAAGTTAAATTAGAAATCGTCGTGTTATTATAGATTTAAATTGAATTCGCATGTTTTAATATTAAATGATTTTCTTAAATACATAAGATAATTTTAGTCGCGCGAGGCTTATTTCTATTTGTATCGTTAATCTTGCCCGAAAAAGCAATAAAATTAATCTGTTTGTTGTGTAAACGATGGGATAAAGTAATTGTATAAATGGGATGGGATAAAATATTAAACTAATTGTTGCCGTTTTGTTTCTAAAGAGGAGTAAACAAGTCTAAATGATTTAATCATTCCCTTGTCGATAATAAGGGGATACATTTATTGTCAGACTTATTTTCCAGTATTACTGCTATTTTCATACGGGACTGACAGAAATAAAAAGATCGAACTGAATGATCGCCTAAGTTTGCCTTAAAGATACACATCACACGTAAGATATTTGTTAATAATACCGAAACCTTGTACATTTCAACATTTTGAACGTTGACAATAAACAAATTAAAATTCAAATAATTATGCTGAGTCATGTTTTATTAATGTGTTTTTATTTGTACATCGAATCATATATTACGTAACCGAGTATTATTATAAATTAATGCTGTGCTAATGTCTGATATGATTATAATATCAAGTTTATTTATAAACTGCCCCGTTTCTCTACTCATGACACTATCAAAGTGAACACATTACTAACGCAAGCCTTACGGCTTAGCTGGTATATTATGACGAGCTCTTTTTGCGAGCAGTCCCACTGGTAAGTACAGATTTTCCAGTATGAAAATAGTTAAGCCGTAGTCTGCCTTGGTGACCCAGTGTGTCTTCACCCATATTCGAGAACATTATGATACCACTCAGACATGTAAGATTTCTCAAGGGTTTTCTTCCGTCGTTAAAGCGAGCGACATAATTTTATGATTTCAAATTAAAATACTAAGCAATGATTTTTCAAATGATTGTTATATCATAAGTGAAATAATTTCGACAGATTTCCTTGTATAATACTAATGGGGATAAAAAATTACTTTGAGACTAAAATAAATATCTATGTGATTCTCGGATCGGACAGGGTTATTGAGAAATTCTCACTTATATTAAAAATTGTACACTATCGTTCGCTCTCATAAAAATCTAATAATTTAAGCTCTTTTCTTAGTGTGGACACTTTTGTGCGAACTAAGTAAGTACGGTCACAGCACATCTATTATATAAAATCATTGTTTGTTGCTACATATCTGAGTGTATTGTTTTGGTATTTCGTCCTCTATCCAAGACACTATATTGTTTTACTACAGTATCTTATCGCAGTACTTTCACGTTATGTCATTGCTTTAATCAGTCTAAATATTATTGTTATCGTAATTTGACCGTAACGAATTGCACGTTCAGGTGACTTTCGTCACTGAGACTTGCGTCATCGTTTATTTCTAGACAAAACAAACAATGCTTTTTAAGTTTATATTTAATTAAGAATGCTCTCTGTTTTATGTGAACTAGCTACAGATATATTTTGCAGTGCTCTGAAATTTGCTATAGCTGTAAAGATTCGCTAAGTTTTAAGTTTCTCTAATAAAATATTTAAGACTTAAGGTATGTTCACTTAGTTTTCAAATAAATGACTATTATTTCTAGACAAAACAATAGTGAACAACAAATGTGTATCTGGCCACGCCGTGGTACTTATTTAATACAGTCAAAAACATAAGTCGGTACACATTTGCGAGATTTTGAATGATTCTATCATTTTTGAAGTAGTAACTATTCCTAGTCGGTGAATGGAATAATAGTAAGAGGCAGATAGACCACGACAAATTATAAATGCAGTATAGTAATTAGATTATTTTAATTCGAATAATGGTGTTGGAAATTGAAGTTCCGAGTCGCGCAGAGGGGCATGGAGAGAGCTATGCTCGGGATCACCCTACGAGACCGGAAACCGAATGATTGGATTCGAAGTAAGACCAAAGTTAGAGACATTATGGACGTAATAGCACAAAGAAAATGGACATGGGCAGGGCACATTGCGAGAATGGACAAGAGCCGCTGGACAAGACGAGTACTAGAATGGAGACCCAGAGCGGACACCCGAGGGCGCGGAAGACCACCACAGCGCTGGGTGGACGACATCCAACAACATGGAGGTCGAGACTGGATGAGTCAGGCACAAGATCGACAGGAGTGGAAGAAGAGGGAAGAGGCCTACATCCAAGACTGGATAACCAAAAGGCCGCCATGATGATGATGAATGGTGTTGGAAATTGATTCACTGTTCAGCTACTTATGTCGCTGTCTATACGACTCTACCGTACGCGGGCAAGCCTGTATTGGCTTTTCGTGACTGAAAACCCCAATAACATTGCCCCAACCGGAAAAGACTTTTTCGGTACATTAGCACAGCAGTGGGATTAGCTACCGGTCACATCAACTGACCGTTTAAATTTGACCCAAATAGGTAAAGTAAATTCGCAAAAAAAAAATTATGAGCGGAAATCACTATCGTCTGAACATAAATTAATCGAATAAATATGTAAATGCGTCTCTAAAAATATCACTGTATGTTAGCTGCGGTTTTACCCACATTTATCATTACTGCTCCGCTCCCGTAGCTAGTAGCATCATGTTATATAGATTATGTTACTTCTGGCTAAAGTAGCTTTCTAATGATGAAATAATGATTAAAATCGTTATAGTACATAGTTACAGAGTTTATCGATTACAAACAAAAATAGATATCGTTTCTCTTCATGATATTTGTGTAGGTGTAGACGAAAATTACAGTTATAATAGCCTATTTGGGAAACCATTGGACTGCCACGCAGAGGTCACGCATGACATTCCGAAATTATATGCGTATTATATAGTTAATTATCGCTCGATTTAACGGTGAAAGAAACATCACAAGGAATCCTGAATGTCTTACGAGTATTACGTGTTCTTAGAGATACATATATGTGAAGTCTACTGAGACAGTGTGGTAGACTTAGCCTTACCCTTCTCACACTGACAAAAACCTGTGCTTAGCAGAGACAGTTTAGATACATGGCTGATATTATTTATATTTTAGGACAGGGATCTTTTAAAAACTTGCTTGCTCAATATATTGTATTATCAGCTGCCTTTGTTTTTCCGTTACATTAAGTAAATAACTGGATCAAAGTTCGGTGTACACAAAAAAACAAGCTGATTGTTTTAACAAAACGTTTTATACAATCTTATTATAAACATACCTACTACTAATAACGAATATTTTATCATTTACGTAATATTCCGAATATAACGGGCAACTATGACTTAGCTTTTAAATTATAGAGCACAAAGGAAAATGACAAAATTTATACAAATCTATGACGTAGTAGTCTACACGTAAACATGGCAGCTGAAAAGCAACTAAAATTTCGGGGATATAATAATATCAGCTGTGTATATAAACTGTCCTACCGCTGGACACGGGCCTCTTCTCAGTGTGAGAAGGATTAGGCCATAGTCCACCACGCTGGCCCAGTGCGGGTTGGTGGATTTCTCATATCTTCAAGAACATTATGTAGAACTCTCAGACATGCAGTTTCCCTCGTGATGCTTTGCTTCACCGTTAAAGCGAGCGATAATAAACTATTTAATACGCACATAACGGTAAAGGAAAACATCGTGAGGAAACCTGCATGTCTGGGAGTTCTGTTCGTAATGTTCTCTAGCATACGTGAAGTGTGCCAACCCGCACTGGACTAGCGAGTTAGATCGGCTAATATAATATAGAAGACTATTATGAACTCATTTAAAGAAATCCATCCAAAGTTGAAAAGAGGAGAGGTTCATCATAAAAAATACTTTCTTCTCGCTAACGTAATGGCAAGAAAGTGAAAATGTTACGCAAGTATGTATATAGTTTTTATTAATTAACTCTCTACGCATCGGTAGTGAATGCAGTAGGCTGAGGTGTTTTACACACAGTTTTCTTTAACATATTTTATGTCACACTAATTAAATAAGAGGCGAGCATAGTAAATCATATATGTACGTGCCATCATCGTAAAGAATGAGCTCACATACAAAGAAAACAATAGTGTTAAATTTTGAGTACGAGTATATACGCCCGATAATACCATATTTATAATTCAGATGTCATGTTGACATTGTGTGTCTGATAACTACTTAACGTGCAGAAAGGTGACCGTATTTAAAATTAGAACGCATCTATGATTTAATCGTTTCTATTGCCCGACATTGTCCTAACTATAAAATCCGACAACACAGCGTGACCTATCGTACCTCACGTATGCGCATGCGCATGCTTCACTGCATATTATAAAACTAAGTCCACTGCCGCGTCTGTCTGTCTGTAAACGATAAACTCAAAAACTACTAATAATAATAATAATAAAAATGTTATTTTGAAGTAACTGAAATAGAGACAAATAAAACTGCCTACCGAAAAAAACTACATGAATTATTCGTAGAAAGGCATCCAAACTTGTCGAACCTCACTGAGCAGAGAATTGCCGATCAAAGACGATTAATATTTAACAATAAGATATACAGCAATAAAATAAATGCATTGAAGAGAGAAATAGAATTAAAACTGATTGAGCTGAACAACCAACGCCAATCTGACAGAGAAGGTGAGGGATCCAATGAACTAGAACACTCTTTAACAGATCACACACAGCAAACCCACCCCGATAGCACAATAGATAGCACATCCACACTTGCCCAAGGAATAACCAATAGTCAAAATGAAAATAGCCCTAATCTTAGTCGTATAGAAACAATTAATAACATCAAAATAGAATTCAATAGTGCTCTTGCCCGATTTACCACTGTGGATCCTGAATCAAGACCATACATCCCAAAACAAAAATCCTCACGTAAATTTGCTCAAATTGTTCATTGTTTAAATAAGGATATTCTCCCAAAGCACTTGAACCACAACTTAGATTTCACGACACTGCACGCCATAATATACTCTGCTGCCTTTACAGCTGCCACTTGCAATGGCACGAGATTTAACCTCGATGAAAATATATCAACAAATAGGCGAAATAAAAAGCCGTCTTGGCAAAGAAGGATTGAAAGTAGGATACAAAAATATAGACTGGAAATAGCCAGATTAACACAATATATTTTAGGAAATAGAAACCAAAGAATACTTAAGACCGTAGAAGAAATAAAAAATAAATACAAAACCCATTCACAACACGAAGAACCCAATACAGAACCTCAACATTTCCTCGATACACTGAAACAAAAATTAAACGCGATTTCAAATAGACTTAAACGATATTTAACGTGTACCAAACGCAAACAACAAAATGCAACCTTTATAAATAATGAAAAACAGTTTTACAGATCTCTTAGCCACAATAATCCAATCCATACTTCACAGCCGGAATATCCATCGCCCCAACAATTACATCAATTTTGGGCGGGCATCTGGGAAACCCCAGTACAACATAACATTAACGCTGATTGGTTACCAAATATAGCTGACACAGCAAATATTAATCAAATGGAGTTTGAGAACATCCCTGTAGATATTTTCATTAAAATCATCAAACGCACCCATAACTGGAAGGCACCGGGTACAGATAACATACATAATTATTGGTACAAGAAGTTTAGCAGTACTCATCCATTCATCCACAACCACATTTGCAAATTCATTAAATCACCACACACTTTGCCAACATTCATTACACATGGAGTCACTTATATGTTACCGAAAGGCTCAGACCCAAAAAATGCCGCAAATTACAGACCTATCACATGTCTTCAAACTATATACAAGATTATCACAGGATGCATTAGCGAAATCATTTACAACCATTTAGAGCAGTACAACATTTTAGCAGAACAACAAAAAGGTTGTAAGAAAAATAGCCAGGGCTGTAAAGAGCAGTTAACTATAGATGCAATAGTAATGAAACAAGCACAGACTAGAAATAGGAATATACATACAATGTACATAGATTACAAAAAGGCATTCGATTCTGTTCCCCATAGTTGGTTAATTTTTGTATTAGAACATTATAAAATTCATCCCAGTCTTATTTCATTTTTAGGTGCAACTATGCTCAATTGGAAAACAAAATTAAAATTAATTGAAAACCCTTTATTGACTACTAGACTGATAAAAATTCAACGAGGCATATTTCAAGGAGATGCGCTTAGCCCCCTGTGGTTTTGTATAGCACTCAACCCATTGTCAGAATTACTTAATAATTACAATATAGGATTTAAAATAAAATGTAATAACTCATTTCACCTTCTTTCACATTTACTTTACATGGATGACATCAAAATTTATGCAGCAAATAACACCGAACTTACAAAACTAGCTGACATCACACAAACATTCTCGACGGACATCCGAATGCAATTTGGAATTGATAAGTGCAAAATACACTCTGTAACTCGAGGGAAAACTGAACACAATATATATACTCTTAATACAGGTGAACAAATAGAACCCATGAACGAACACAGCACTTACAAATATTTAGGTTTTCATCAATCCAAGCAAATTCAGCAAAAACAAACAAAATTAGAGCTAACTAAACAATTCAAAGTAAGACTAAACCAAATTTTAAGAACCCAGTTAAATTCTCGCAATATCATAAAGGCAATAAATACCTATGCAATACCTGTTCTTATCTATTCCTTTGGGATTATTAATTGGTCTCAAAGTGATCTAATTAAATTACAGCGCATAATCAACACACACATGACAGCCAACAGAAAACATCATCCCAGATCATGCATACAGCGTCTCACACTGCCACGCCAAATTGGAGGAAGAGGCCTCATCGACATACAAAACTTACACAATAACTTAATAGATAAATTACGCAAATACTTCTATTCCAAAGCTGAACAATCTCACCTTCACAAATACTTAACGAATGCAGATAAAAAACTAACCCCCCTTAACCTATTGAATAGAAATGTACAGCCAAAATTATTGAGCAAAGAGCAGAAAATAGTTTTGTGGTCCCAAAAGTCTCTGCACGGGAGACATCTCGCTGATCTCGGCCAAGAACACGTCGACAAAGAAGCGTCGAACGAATGGCTACGGCGCGGAGAGCTCTTTCCGGAGACAGAGGCTTTTGTGATCGCTATTCAGGATCAAGTAATAGACACCCGAAATTACTAGAAACACATAACCCGTATACCTAACCTTCCCACTGACTTATGTAGACGTTGCCATAGTAGTTCTGAAACTATTCAACACATAACTGGTTCATGTAAATCCATAGTACAAACTGATTATAAACATAGACACGATCAAGTTGCAGCAATAATCCATCAGAACCTAGCTCACAAATATTCCTTTATTGGAAAAAAAACTGCCTATTACAAATATAAGCCCAGTACTGTTTTAGAGAATAATTCCTTTAAAATGTACTGGGATAGGACTATTATTACTGACAAAACTATACACTACAATAGACCAGATATAACTACACTGGACAAAACAAGAAAATCTGTTTTCATAATAGACATCGCAGTATGTAACACACATAATCTCCTCACTACGCACGCGGAAAAAATGTCGAAGTATGTTGATTTAGCTACCGAAATAAAAAGGCAATGGCAGGTAGACACTGTTAAAATCATCCCTATTGTCATATCTACAACCGGAGTAGTCCCTAAGACACTTCTACATAGCCTGAGCATACTTGACATGCCAAAATCTACAATCACAGTCATACAAAAAGCCGTTCTTCTTAACACATGTCGCCTCACACGTAAATTTCTTGCATCATCTACTTCTTAACTTTCCCCCTCTGGCACACTTGGCTAAGGCCCGTGTGTCAGGTTTTTACCCCTTTGAAATAAAAGGGAGATTAAATATAAATTAAAAAAGAAATAATAATAATAATAATAATATTCTATCACATACACACAACACCATCTAGCCCAAACTAAGCAGAGCTTGTACTATGGGTACTAGACAATGGATAAACATACATATATACTTTTTTTTTTGTAAATACATTACATATTATACATAGAAACACCCAGACCAAGATAAACATCCATGTTCATGCACACAAATGTTTGACTTGTGCGAGAATCGAACCCGCGACCTCAGGCGTGGCAGTCGGTTACACTGACCACTACGCCGTCGAGAATTTTCTTGCGGTTTTCACCAGTGTTTCATGGGGAAGGTTTATATGTATATTTTGTTAAGGTTTTGTACTACCCGTACGAAGCACGGGCGGGTCGCTAGTATATTATAAAACATTAAACACTATTACGTGACCATTTAATCTATAATTAACGCTATTATTTGCATATAAAGTAGCAGTTTACGTATACGCTTTTTACGAGTTGTCACGTAATTTACTATTGAGAATAGCATGTGGATAAACGTGTTTAAGTATATATCGAAAGGTCATATTTACTTAATTTATCCAACCGTTTATTTACGTCTGTATATACGCATTCACGTATGTAATTACACCCCAGCCTACCCCAGGGGTGTAATCTATACAATTTATAAAGCTGAAGAGATTGTTGGTTTGGTTGACCGCGATAATCTAAAGAACTACTGGTACGAATAGAAAAATTATTTTAGTGTTGGGTAGTCTATTTATCGAGGAAGGCCTACCTATAGTTATAAAACATAATGCTACGACCCACGGTGGCGGCGCAGTAACCATAAACGCGGGTGAAACCGCGGGCATAGCTAGTTACAATTATACTCATATTTTGGCAGCTGTATTTTTAAGCGTAATAGGGTAACCTATATCTTGACTTCTCGAGTTTCTTTTATAACCACTAGTAGAGCTCCACCAATCAATTTTTACTTCATAGATATTATGTCTGAACTAGCGTTCTATTTTAAAAGCCTTTACGCCTTATGGACTGTCATGGAATGACAACGTCACAAATGAGTATCATAAGTTTTGAGTTTTAAATGTATTATAGTCAATTGGATTGACCATTAGGATGGAAATGTATACAAACCAAATTGATGCTATTATCACATAATTACTTACTAAATGGAATTAGTAACACATTTATCCATATTTTCAACCTTTTCACATGATATGTTAGTGTATTTTAAAGCAATTGGGAGTTTGATTAATAAATAATTATTTGATTTGAAAAATCTTATACGAAAAGTGAGGTTATTTGTCAGATGAAAAAATATCTATAATTTATGATTACATAAGGGTGTACGACAAAAAACATCGTTTATGTCGTACAATTTTTAGTAATTGATTGCAATAAAATACACGGTATTTAGAGGAATTATCTGTAATTACTAATTATTCCTTAGGTTATATTTTTAACAATGTAAAATTATGTACCTAGTAAATGTATTTTTACTGTATATCTACTATATTCTGTTTGGTCAACTGCGGACATCGAATGATGGCCACAATTATGATGCGGTAAAATATAATTCTAGCAGTGTTTATGTCATTTCTAAGTCTTTCGCTGCATCAAATCGAATGATTCGATTAGGTAATTAATTCATTTACAATTGACGCTACAATTCAACATCTCTAAAATGTCTATAGTCATATCAATGAACCGTTTGTATATCTTTGATTTTGTTGTATTGAAATTGACTATAGTATTTCTTTATTTATTTATTTAAGGACAGCCAACAAAGCATACACTAAACATTGTAATGATACATACACAGAAATCCATTATATAGTGATGCCTCAATTATAGGCTGCCACGACATGCATTAACAAAAAATTAAATACTTATAATCTATGCTGGTATGTAAGAAAAACAAATAAATGATGAAAAAGTGATATGACTAATTACACTAATTACATCCAATAAACGTGCAAACAAATAATGGCGTTAAAATAACAAAACTAAGGTCAAATTGAAAGAAACTGAGTGCCGAGTGCGATTTTGTTTTACGTTAACGCGATCGACACGTTTATGACGTTCGGCGCTCTGATTGGCCCGCTCCAAGCTCTTAACCAATCAGAGAGCCAAACGCGTTAACCGTTTCGATCGCGTTACCGTAAAAACAACTCACACTTGGCACCCTGATGCACTATGCTTTTATCTTCGAAATGTCTAAATATCTATCGACTAAGATAAAGGATAACATAGATGGAAAAAGTTTTACGCTCTATCATGCTAAAAGTAGTAGACAGTCAGTCAGCCAGTATATTTATATAAAATACAATTGTACGTCTTTTCCCCCTATAGCGACAGCGTAGTCTATAATGTAAATGTGTGGGGCACACTGTACTTGCGTGGATATTTTTGTGTGAGACGAGTCATGTGTTTTTTTTTACTGCTCCTACTGACGTGTGTACAGCACTTAATGGCTCAGTCGCAGAATGACCACTTCTCAAAATGACTACAGGTAGCAAAATGTCCCTTTCTCAAAATGTCCCTTTCGCAAAATGTCCCTTTCGCAAAATGTCCCTTTTGCAAATTGTACCTTTCGCAAAATGTCCCTTTCGCAAAATGTCCCTTTCGCAAAATGTCCCTTTCGCATCAGTAAAAAAACATTGGTCAAGAGCCAGTAGATCTAGAACACGGAAGGGTACTGTAGTAATGTTTAATCAGTAAAATGAGTAGGTGTATGCACATAAACTAAAATAAATAACAGAAATCGAACTTTGTGAGATTTATTGTGACAATGTCTCTCAAAACAACAATTTATACACAAATAAAATCAAAAAATTATACAAAACCCCAATAAAATAAAAAAAATAATGTCTTGAATTCGTCACAAAAAAATGTAATAAAGGTTTTTTTTAGGGATTGCAATAGTAATATAATAAAATCAACAATACTCCAATAAAACAAAAAAAAATTCTTGATTACATCACAAAAAACTTGTAATACAGATTTTTTCCTTTAGGGATTACAATGGTAATATAATAAAATCAACAAATTATACAAAACCCCAATATAACAAAAAGAAATTAAATGTCTTGATTTTGTCACAAAAAAATGTAATACAGGTTTTTTTTAGGGATCGCATTAGTAATATTATAAAATCAACAAATTATACAAAACCCCAATATAACAAAAAGAAATTAAATGTCTTGATTTTGTCACAAAAAAATGTAATACAGGTTTTTTTTAGGGATTGCATTAGTAATATTATAAAATCAACAAATTATACAAAACTCCAATAAAACAAAAAAAAATAAATGTCTTGATTTCGTCACAAAAAAATGTTATACAGGTTTTTTCTTCAGGGATTGCAATAGTAATATAATAAAATCAATAAATTATACGAAACTTAAAAAACAAAACAAATAATGTCTTGATTACGTCACAAAAAAAGAATGTAACACAGTTTTTTCTTTAGGGAATGTAATAGTAATATTTATTTTAATAATAATTGTAATAAAATATTTTTTTTTATGAATTGTGGCAGTGTTAAGTCATTTCTTTCTAATTTAGCCAATAGTACTTTATATTTTTTGTCGAAATTAATGTCTGCTCTTCCTCTATTCTTTTTTACCTTTTTAAATAAATTATCTTTAATTTTCATGTCCCAAAATTCACTTTCTTTTTTTAATTTGTATACAAACATGTATAGACTTGATTTTTTTGGTAATCGTCCTGTATTAATACGGCGATGCCAGCCCTCCAGTGCGTTTGTGGTACGGTGGCGCTGGGCAGCACAACTCAGAATTGATGTTGATATTTTTGGGTACCACTGCTTTTCGTAATAACATCGAAAGCGATTCATTTCTGGGCTGTCTGGTGCTGGACTTAAAATATAACACCACGTGGCGGGAATTTGGTTAGCTGGTACGAGCGGTATAATAGCTGTGATTCTAGCAATATTTCGTCCTTCTCTTGTTCGTAATAATCCTTTTTTTTCAGCATTCTTCCAAATTGCGGCATTGTAGTGACGATAACAACCGCTTATGTTTGCATCTGGGTACACTGATTTTACTGCATTTATTTGTGCGATTTCGTAATCGCACTTGAAAGTCATAATATTAAGATGCAATTTTTGTTTTAAAATTCTAAAAAGACGAGTGTAAGTTTCTTCAGTTTTGTTGGGCAGTAATGTATATATGACTGGTACTATATTTGTACATTTTTTATTTGAATTAATGTCCATATGTATAACGTACAATTGATAAAATGGTCGCGGTGCGGTCATAAAAGTGCCATCGGCAAAATATGACCCCGGAGTTCGAATGATCTTTTTTGATAAAGAGGTTGCAAATATAATAATTTTCTCGGCATCACCATCTTCACATATTAGAAACTTTTTTCCTAATATTTCCGGTATAGTTGCAGTTTCAGTACTAGTATGTTGCAGTCTGTCAGTACTAAGAAACGATTTGCGAGCCCTGTACAAAGTATCTTTAATTGAAGGAAACGAAAGTTCATGATCTGACCTTTTTACGCATTTCTACATCATATTCTTCAAAAATTTGTTGTATAGGTCTTAAATCCTCACACACAGCTTTTTTCAAATCAGCAACATATTCATAAATTCTATTTTTAATATCGTTTGACTCGCACGAATGCGAAGTTTCTCTAATAATAGTTTTCCTTGTTTTGTCAAAAGATAATGAGGCACTGCACTGTTGTCTATTTACACAACGCCATAAAGTAGTTCCACTTTTATTAGTCCTGTTTATGTTATATCTATGTTCATTATAAATAAGTGTTTGTCTTCCTTTCTGATTATTAACAAAATAAAATTCTTGATTCATTTTGAATCCTCAAATAGTTCTTTAAATTTAAGATCAACAAATTACAAAACCCAAATAAAAACAATTAGCAATTACTCACATTACAATACGAAACTGTTGCTAACATAACTTTTGTAATTATTTTTCTAAGTACCCTCATAGTTATTGTTGTAAGTGTTACCAATACATAAATTGAAAATTGGCTGAACCTTGAATAAATAACTTATGATTTTTTTTTATCATTTATTTATATTTTATTGTTTACATGATCACTTAATTTGCTTTATTATTATGATTATTATAGGATGGTTACCAAACAATCAAGTCGGCTTCAAACTGTCAGTAAGGAAAAAAACCTGTATTACATTTTTTGTGTGACGAAATCAAGACATTTAATATTTTATGTTTTATTGAAGTTTTGTATAATTTGTTGATTTTATTATATTACTATTGCAATCCCTAAAGAAAAAAAACCTGTATTACAGTTTTTTATCAAGACATTGCATTTTTTATATTTTTATGTGGGTTCAGCATGATTTATTTATTTTATTTTTGTATAAATTGTTGTTTTGAGAGACATTGTCACAATAAATCTCACAAAGTTCGATTTCTGTTATTTATTTTAGTTTATGTGCATACACCTACTCATTTTACTGATTAAACATTACTACAGTACCCTTCCGTGTTCTAGATCTACTGGCTCTTGACCAATGTTTTTTTACTGATGCGAAAGGGACATTTTGCGAAAGGGACATTTTGCGAAAGGGACAATTTGCGAAAGGCAGATTTTGAGAAGGGGACATTTTGCGAAAGGGACATTTTGAGAAAGGGACATTTTGCTACCTGTAGTCATTTTGAGAAGTGGTCATTCTGCGACTGAGCCCACTTAATGACATGCATACTTAAACACATAAGAATTAACGTAATCACATACAATATGAAAGCGAAGCTTATCGGGGGCGTGACCACAGAGTGTGTCAGGTCGATGCCTCCGTGATTACGCCGTGGACTGACGTGCGCGCACGCAGTATACTTTGTTATTGAGCTATTTACCTAATAATCGTATGCTTTAAGTATGTTGACGTTTTTGCATTTTTCGTGCTTTACGTAATTTTGTAGGCGAAAATATTAATTATTTAAAGTTTTTTACATGGAGTAATTGTAAACACACTCATTGTTATGGTAAATGTATATTTTATATTTGTATTAAACAAAAAGTGTTGATTCTATCAATTTAACTGTTTTGGAACATTTCGCTCGGCGCAGTCTTAACTACTCGACCGAACATTATGAAATTTCGTCAGGGTTACAGAAAAGGACGAACGTTATCTTTCACCGTGAAAATACGACCGAAGACGCGAGCTAAACCAAGTGTCACTATAAATAACAAATAGCTACAATCAGTCCCTATCTAAACCTATGTCTGGCACCGTTTGATAAGTGGACCTCGTTGGCAAAATATCACGTTTAGCCAACATACGTTATCTATGGTTATAGAGGTATTTTGTCTATAATTTATATTATTCATATCACATGATATTCCCAAAGGGATAAGCAGAGGTGAATTATACCATATTCGTTAACTATGACTTTAGGTGCCTATCATACACCAGAGTAGATATACTCCATGAGTATATATATATCAACTCTGGCGTAACTAAGAATGTCTTGACAGAAAAATAACAGTATCCCAATCCAAGAATCTAGCTCAAGACTCAGCAGTCTCGATGTGATTAACGCAAGCGAAGTCGCGGGCAAAAGCTAGTCAGGGATAAAAGCGTAAGTATGTACCAGGGATGTAGCAAATGGTCGCATCCGCATCCGCAATTGCGGAGCGTCCGCATCGATTTGGACATCTGCATCCACATCCGCATCCGCAATAATCAACGCGGATCCAGATATAGCGTAGGTTACGATAAGAAAGAAATCAGTTGTTCAGTAGTACGTGTTTAATTTATGAACCTTTGGAAAAACAGGCTTGAACCTGCGAAGGCGGTGATATTAGATACTTTTTATTAAATAAAATGATCAATTTTCATCAACATCCGCATCCGCAATTGCGAAGCTACCGCATCGATTTGGACATCCGCAACCGCGGATGTGAATTTCCAAATATCCGTATCAACATCCGCGTCCACTGATGTCCAAAAATCTGCATCCGCAACATCCCTAGTATTTACACTATTACAGAATGTTTAGCTACAAAGATAGCGTGTTTACATCACGACAGCAGACGCGTACGGGGGCGGTAGCGGTCAAACGAACACGATTACGTAAACAACGAACTCTTTTTAGATGTTTCTTCTTTTTAACCTCTCAACCAATCCGGTAATCAAAGTACGAAAATAAAAAATAACAGTTAAACATACAAAAGTTAATCATAACAAAATTTACGTTTTAAATAGTCTAGTTAAGGTCGGATGCCGGCTTCTAAACGTTGGTTGAGAGGTTAATGAAAGGTACCACATGTCTTTTTCCGTTTTACTGTCAATGTTTATGCGAAATTTCATGATAATCGATCGAGTAGTTAAAGCGTGAAACTTAACAAACTCACATTCGCATTTATAATATTAGTTACGATTTTAGTCTGTCCGTCTGTTTCTATTGCCAGGCAAAAGGTCTACCTATTGCCGTTTATAAGCTCTAGCCTATAAGATATCTTAAACAAACGCATTGCCGCCCTTTCAAATTGCCATTAAGTTATAATTTCGGTTTTTTACCACTCAATGAAGCCTAATTTCAACATCTTCACTAATATTATAAATGCATATGTGAATTTGTTTGTTTGTTACGCTTTGACGCTTTAACTACTCGACCGATCATTATGTAATTTTGCATACACGTTGTTAGGGGTACAGAAATGGACATAGGAAATACATACTTTTCATACCGAAAAAGTGTTAAAACTCGCGGGCAGTAGCTAGTCATAATAATCATAGAAAGCGAAATGTAAGTGTAATATTCTCACAGATACCTCGCATCTGTAACCTAAGGTAAATGTCAATTCAATCAATACCGAGTAAACAAGGAATACGAATTGAATGGAGGGTTGTTAGTAACAACAAAGTCTTTGTATACTCATCTGTTTATCATCAGAATGTGAAACGTTGTTTATGTTCGAACCGTGTGAATTGTTAGGAACAGTGTGTAATGTCGGGATTTAAAAATCCGATAATAACACCCTTTTGAAGACAAGATTTCTGCGAATGAGAATGTAAATTTGTTTGTTAAGCTATACACCTTGACTACTCGACATATTATCATGCATACACATTCTCAGGGGTACAGAAAAGGACAATAAATACCTGTCATCCAGAAAAACTTCTTTTGACGAGCGAAGCCGCGGACAAAAAGCTAGTATACAAGAAAGCTGTGAGTCTATCTATATACATGCACAAACAATACTCAAGCAGTATATTGTTTACAATAAAGAAAAAAAAAAGAAAAACTGCTACGAGATACATTTCACACAGTTTCCCCGGTGCATTCGCATTCCCACAGTGTGTTTAGTTATTACTTTCGCTGTTCACCGCAGCGGCAAACGCGTTAATCGTTTCAGAGAAAAGAATTTATGTGGGTAGTCTGCAAACTGAATATGGATGACGTCACGCGCGGTGAACATAGTGGTAAGGCAAGTTCAGACTACACCTATTGTTAGACTGTAATAATTGTATTCGATATCTTTATTTAAGGAAATCTAACGGACTATGATTTTTATATCCATGTAAAATCATTAAATAGGCATTAACAAGCTTAGTTACGTTAATATTGTCTTCTGTTTACGCGAATGTTATTCATTGAAATTAAACTACTATAATTATACGGATTTTATCGCGTTGTTTATTTAACACTCTATTACATAATTTAGAAACTGTTACACTACTATACTGTACTATTAAACTTTACTAATTTTAAGCTAATTAAATTATTAAAACTATCAAATCTATTTGTTTTTAAGTTTACACTTTCCCCGACGTTTCGGTTGCTTTTCAGCAGCCATGGTCACGGGGAGACTAAAACAAATAGATTTGATAGTTTTAATAATTTAATTAGCTTAAAATTAGTAAAGTTTAATAGTACAGTATAGTAGTGTAACAGTTTCTAAATTATGTAATAGAGTGTTAAATAAACAACGCGATAAAATCCGTATATAGTAGCTTAGTTAAGTTGTTGGCTTATTGTTTCGGTAATCGTAGTATAATCATATAAGTTTTGTTTTAAGACCACAGATCCATTTTTATGGATCTGTGGTCTTAAAACAAAACTTATATGTCGGAACGGCAATACTGTTAATTGATACACTAGCGCCATCTAGTGACACAGAAAGGCATTAAGGCGGAACGCCAGCGCCATCTAGCGGCGCTAGACGGAGTCTACGAGGCGGCGCGAGGGGCGAACAGAGCTCGGTCTAAGTGTTACCGTCGACCAGTGCACACCTCGTAGAAACTGTCTCGCGTTTCGTAGTCATAAGTGCTCTTAGTGTGAAGTAGTTGTTAGTTGAATTCGAATACAAGGACTGAATAAAACGCTGCCAACCCGACATCAGAAGTGGGATCACTGTTGGTGCAAAATGAAGAAAGGAACGACGCGGATATTTGGCGTGCCATGTTCGAACAACAAAACCAGAACATGCGAGCACTGATCGAAGCCCTGCAAGTACCGAAACCAGTCTTCTGTGACAGTCTACCCACATTCGACCCTGACAAAGAAGATTCCGATGCGAGATCGTGGTGTGCTACAGCAAATTTGTGTTTTTCGGAAAATCCGCCACGTGGAGGTCAACTTATACTAGCCGTCAGCAAGGCGCTTAAAGGTGAAGCATCGACGTGGCTGTCTCAAATAGCATACGAGGGAATCACATGGCATGAATTCAAGGTACTTTTCACCACAAGATTTATTTCGACGGAGACATTGGCGGGTACCCTCATTAAATTAAATGACAAGAAACCGAGCGAAAAAGAATCGATACCCGCATATGCGAGTCGATTAATTGCTTCTTTGACGAATCGTTGGAAAGACGTAAACAAAGAAGAGATCGCCGTAGCTACTGTACTCGCTCACTTATCGCAGTTTGACCCGCGAATTCAACGTTTGGCGTTTACCACGAACATCAATTCGCGAGAAAAACTACAACAAGAATTGAACGCATTCTCGCAATTGAAGCGCAAGATAAATACCACCGGAGAATCATCGAATGCACCCGATTTCAAACGTGCAAAGCTAACTACTATCAAGTGCTTTCACTGCGGAAAAACTGGTCATAAGCGAGCGGATTGTCGAAGCAAGATGAACGACGTGAGAGGACGAGCTTCTATGCCAAGCCCAGGGACGCAGCAGCTAGCACCAAGGCCTTTGGTGTGCTACAAATGCGGGAAACCGGGCCACATTGCCACCCGGTGTACACCCAGCGGCGGCGGCGGCAGCAGCCAGCCAAGCGGCAACGGTGCCGGCGCAGCGCGTGGCGAGCGACGCGTTGATGTCTGCGTCATACAACCACCGACGGGCACATTAGGACATAAAGGTGAATTGTTTAGTTTTACTTACGATTCTGGCGCTGAATGTTCGTTAGTTAAAGAAAGTTTTGCAGCCAAGTTTAGTGGCAAGCATTTTAATAATGTTTGATTTAGTTAAAGATTAAGATTTTATTGAAATAAAACTGTAATCCTAAAATTCTCCTTATTTTCACCGATCCGATGAATCTAGAGTTTGGTCAGGAGTGACCGAGTGAAACAAAATTCTCTTGCGGACTTTTGTTGGCAGAGTAACCATCACACGAGGACGTGTGCAAGCAGGATGGCCGTGTCGGAACGGCAATACTGTTAATTGATACACTAGCGCCATCTAGTGACACAGAAAGGCATTAAGGCGGAACGCCAGCGCCATCTAGCGGCGCTAGACGGAGTCTACGAGGCGGCGCGAGGGGCGAACAGAGCTCGGTCTAAGTGTTACCGTCGACCAGTGCACACCTCGTAGAAACTGTCTCGCGTTTCGTAGTCATAAGTGCTCTTAGTGTGAAGTAGTTGTTAGTTGAATTCGAATACAAGGACTGAATAAAACGCTGCCAACCCGACATATATATATATACAATACATAATTCATGTACTAGTGTTCGTCTAGCAGTCGAAATTCGGCCATAAACATTATTGAAAATCTGAATAAATATATGTATCTATTGTATTGCAAACTTTGTTTTCCTACTCTTCACATCTGTTAATGGTATATCTGAAAATATATAGTTTTATATGTGCTAACAATACAAAAATTGAGTCGCAGGTGCAGACCTGGTAATACGTTAGGTGTGAACGCTGCTTTAGTGTTGATATAAATGGCTGCACTTTCATTTACGTTTTTGCTTTTGCTAACGAGACTCTATGGTCATAGATACGTTGACTTTGTTATATACCCGAATGGGTGGGCAGAGGTGTATATATAGCTAAATTTAATGTCGAGGGGGCGAGCTAGACATATTCCCAAACTTCCCTAAACGGAGCGTAGTGGGGCTTAACTAGTATGTACTTTATTTTTAGTTTTAAGAAGACTACTTCCACTCTACAAGCATTTATACAACATAAACAAAATACCTGGGTGTTTTTTGTTTGATATCTGTGCCGAGTCTGGACTCGGCACGAATATCTGCGGATCACAATTTTTTTGCCCTGTGTGGTAATAGAACCGACACCACTTGACGCAGTGGCAATGGGAAAGCGACCACCTACACCACTATGCCATCGGCACAGTCAAATAATTATATTATACATTTAATAAAAAAATATAAATCAATTAAAGGATAAAAATGAAGCGATATAGTCTTATCTAAGTCCACGTCATCAAAAACCGTTACCTCATTCAATTCTCTGTTTAGTCACACACAATTATTAAAATACGTAAAACATAATATGTAAGTCAACGAACTCGCGATAAACAGGTATAGGACAGATTACAGTTAGAAATCGTACGAAAACAACCTAGAATTCGTGAGCATTATTTTCATAAATAAAAACGATATATCCTACCTAATATTTTAAAAGACATGTGAATTTGTTTGTTACGCTTCCACGCCTAACTACTTGACCGATCATGATGAGATACCGCATACACGTTGTAAGTGGAACAGAAAAGGACATAGGGCACTTTTCATCCAGAAAAAAGTACTGTTTCTAATCTAACCTACCCTACTTTTACGCGAGGAAAGCCGCGGTCAAAATCTAATAGACAATATTTAAAAATAATCCTCATCTATCTGTAGTTTTCTTTCTTAGTATTATTGAAATTAAACACTTTATACGGATTTTATCGCGTTGTTTATTTTACTTTAAACACTGTTATTAATTTTGAAAACTCTAACACTACTATTATTGAATTTTACTACTATTTAAGCTATATATTTTTTCTAATTAAATCTATTTGTATTTAAGTTTACACTTTGCCCCGACGTTTCGGTTGCTTTACAGCAGCCATGTTCACGGGGAGACTAAGATGGTAGGTGTCCCAACGTTCTGAAGTGTAGCTAGTTATTTTAAAGTACCCGAACATAATTTAATCTTTGGTGTTCCTATTTACGCAGAATGAGCTCAAAGTAACTTGAAGTCTAGCTGTGTTTTGCTTCTTCTTGGGTTTGACTATTTGAATGACTGGATCCCAAGCTGATGGTACATTCCAACCATCCTCTCTATTGAAATTAGGATGTTTTTTAATTTCAATAGCCTCGCGAAGCATCCTTGGTAGGAATCGTTGTTCTTTTGCGAGTATATGTGGTTTGTCAAATCGAAGGTAGTCGTTGGTCCCCTGTTGCACATGTTCACACACAGCAGACTTCAACGAGCGTTGGTGTTTAACATCAGCTATATGTTCTTTTAAGCGGGTGCCTATGCTTCTCTTAGTATTATACTAATATTTACATATAATATACTATATATATAATACTTTCAAACAATTTTTTTTAAACTTCTCTTCTCGAGCTTTGAATAAATCCTGTGTCGCAGGAGAACTTTACGAACATTCAGACACCTAGACTAGGCACAACTGTTTGTGGATCAAACAAATTGTGTAGTAAATCCCGTGTAGGTAAAAGGACAAAGGACACAACGGAGACCGAAACCCCATACAACTATTTGTAGATCACATATTGTTGTCCCTTGTGGGATCGAAACCACAACACTCGGCGCTGTGCCAGCGGCCGAGACAACCAAACCGCTTCGTTATTCGTTCAGTCAAACGCATTTAATATTGATATTTCATTAAAAACGTCTAGCCTGTTTACATTTTAGTATTGGCACTATACCGTCTATTCCGCTGTTTATTCTAGTTTTACGAGTTGTTATTTTGTAGTCTGAACTCATTTGGCAATCGAAACATCTAGAATTGACAACAGGAAAGACACCTGTGCGGTAAAATTCATACGTAATTAAATTTTGAAATGTAAATACTGATATTTCGGGCTGGCTGTTCGTATTGTATAATAT
This sequence comes from Catocala nupta, assembly GCA_963675205.1. NCBI lineage: Eukaryota > Metazoa > Arthropoda > Insecta > Lepidoptera > Erebidae > Catocala > Catocala nupta. The sequence goes on along the minus strand of OY776108.1, from coordinate 8,848,605 downwards.
CCACCCTGAATAGAAACTGTCCCAGTGCTGGATACGATCCTCTTCTCATTTTAAGAAGGGTTAGGCCATAGTCCACCACAGTGGCCCAATGCAGGTGAGTAGACTACACATATATTCGAGAACATTCTGTAGAATTCTCAGACATGCAGGTTTCGTCATGATGTTTTCCTTCACCGTTAAAGCGAGCGATAATGAACTATTTAATATGCACAAAACTTCGAAAAGTAAGCGATGGTGACCGATCATGTAATTTTGCATAAACTTTGTCAGGAGTACAGAAGAGGACATAGGGTACGTTTCACCCAGAGAAATTACTGATCTCGAGGGATAGGAATTATTGACAAAGATTTTTGATATTAACGCGAGCGCATTCGCAGGCGAAATCTTTTAAAAACTCTTTGAACCCAAAAACATTCAGCCCGATCAGTCGTTTTTACAACACAAGTTGCCACAAAGAACTATTTAATAAAAACTGAAACAAAGGATTACAAAACTTTTCAAAAGCGTACCTATTCACACGAATATTACTAAAATGTATTACGAAATCCGACGACCTCACACCCATAATTGTATAAGATATCAGCAGAAACATCACACTTATGTAAACTTTTATGTACTAGCTTTTGCCCGCGGCTTCGCTCGGGCACGGCACTTTTTTCTGGGTGAAAGGTATTCTATGTCCTTTTCTGTACCCCTGACAAAGTGTATGCGAAATTTCATGATGATCGATCGAGTAAGTCACATTGTCAGGGGTTCAAAAAGGACATAATTTATCTTACATCTAGAAAAATTAATATTGTTTCCAGGAGCCGCGGACAAATTTTCGTTTTTTATAATTACGACTTTGTAGTAAAGACCTACCGCAATATAAATTTTAGAAATACACAGTTAACTATACCAGGAAGTAAAAAGTTTATTAAACTCTGACCACGTTGATAAAACGTCAAAAGAAGTCCAGAAATGTCTGCCTTATCTACAAGATATTGAACATAAAAACAATAATTCTTTTGTAAACAACCTACCTACATTTTGGTGATAAAGTTGTTTTTTATGCTAAAATGTACCTAATTTGTTTTTATCAATGAAGTAGTTTTGCGCCGCGTTTTATGTTTACTGTTTCGCTCCCGTGGCTTGTAGCGTGATGTTATACATATAGCTTATGTTAATTCTGGATAAAGTAGCGTGCTAAAAGTGAAATAATTATTGAAATATGTTCGGTAGTTTTTGACTTTATACATTACAAACAAATATACAAATGTTTACTTTTTATAATTATAGTGTAGACTAGAATATTGTTTTTAATACGATGTGATTTAAAGGATTTACTGGATAACGTAGCTTTCTAATGGTGAAAGGATTATTATAATCGGTTCAGTAGTTTCCGAGTTATATTTACAAACAAATATAATCTTTCCTCCTATAATAATAGTATAGATGTATATTCTAAGATTAAGGCCTTCTTTGCCTTTTATGAGATAACGAATCTAAAAATATTTTTGTTTGACTTTCACTAAAAAGCCTGTTTAGCCTGTCACGCAAAGTTCTCAAGTTCAAACCTACAGCAAAAACATCAACTGTACGGGGTAATCTACGTATTAAATCAACAAAGTGACCAGAAAATCAGATAAAAAGTTGACTCAAACAATAGCCAATTAAATAAAAATAAAAATAAACAGTATTTTTAAATATTATTGTTCCATGTCAGCGTTTTAACCGTTACGAAGCAACCAAAATGGTGGCCAGACGTTCTAAATACGAACATAACTTCTATTTCGGGACGATTTTGGCGGGAAATTGGGACACCCGTTATGATAATCGCTCAGCCGTTGGTCTACGCTCTATAGTCTATGAATAATGTTTAACATGTGTGTTGTTTATGGTAATGTTTATTTATCTATTGTGGCAAGTCTCCCGCTAAGGCGTGTTTAAGATAATTTATTCGTTTTAATTGTGAAATGGGGACAATTTAAATGATGGCAATTTGTTTTTAAATAAAATGATAGCAATAGAGAATAAATAAATTTTCTAAACGAAGCATTGGCTTTAAAATTGGGACAATCGTTTTTTATTAGGTAAATACCAACACAAACATTTGTTCCAATGTTTGTAATATGGTGTGTAAATTCTGAGGAATCTATGAAGAATCATAATTTAGTATTTGTGTAAATTATAATTCATAACTGAGGGAAAACATAAATGGATAAATGGGCTATCCAACACAAAAAGATTTTTCAATTCGAATCAGTAGTTCCCGAGATTAGCACGTTCAACCAAACAAACAAACTCTTCAGCTTTATAATATTAGTATAGATATATTATTTGACTAGTTTCTGCCAAAGGCTTTGTTCGCGAACAAAACATTATAACCATTAATATGCTAAGTTGCATCCAAATCCGTTCAACAGTTTACGCGTAATTGTTCGATACGGACGGAGCCACAGGTAAAAGTATGCTATAGATATATTTAGTTTACAGTTTTGTTTGTGCCAAATACTGTTGTGTCATAATGTAATCTTTTACAAGAATACAAGAATAACAGTACCTCAGAGTTATTTTTATTCTGTTAACTAGTTTTTGCCCGCGCTTCGCTCGCGATAAAGATATTCGTTTTACAAATATGGGTAGTACATAATTGCGGTGTATATTAAATGTAGTGCAACCATATTTAATTAGGCATGTCAAAATATGTAAATAACGGGAATAGATATCTCAAAATTAACTAAAACAAATATTTGCTTCATGTAGATTATGTCAAAAAAATATATCCTCGAGAGCAGTACTTTTTTAGATGAAGATACCCTATGTCATTTTCTATACCCCTGACACGTGTATGCAAAATTTCATAATGATCGGTCGAGTAGTTAAGGCATGAAAGCGTACCAAACAAACTCACATATAAATATATATTTATCCTTGTATTATTACCAGTCAATGATTTATAATATTCGCTTGAATTTCGATAGCGCTCTTCAGATCGTGAATGATGTTACGAATACCGTTTTCACGGTCGGGATGATATCATCGCTACGTCATGAGCGAGAATGCTTTTAGACTTACGTTCCGAAAAGGAAAGAAGAGAAAGAGGGAGAGGGAGAATGAGAAAAAGAGGACGAGAGAAAGAAGATGGATAAATACGATTTCCATTGCGGCATTGCAAATTTCCAAATTCCAAAAACAATGCATATAACGCAAATGATTATTGATATTCGACAGTATTTTGATAGTATAATATTAGCCTTTCGGCTTCGTGAGCGTTTCCCTTATACCCAGTATAGCGAGAGGGAAGAGGTAAAATAGAGAAAGAGGGAAAGGAAAGAAGAGAGCGACTGTAGAATACGAGAGAAGTATCTCTCTTTTCTCGTATCTGCCATACTCCTTATCGCTCTCAGAGGGTGAGTGAAAAAGAGATAGAGGGGGAGGGAAGATGGAGAGGAGGACGAAAAGAGTAATAAGGCAAGTGGGGGAAAGGCAATAGAGATAAAGGGATGAAGAAGGGGAAGGTACAAAGATAAGATAGGATATATATAGCGATTGCTTCACCAACAGAATCTATCTTGTTGGTGCAATATTACGGTATTCGTGACATCATGTTCGCTCACGAGTGCGTTATCGAAATTCAAAAGAATATTATAAATCATTGACTCGTCATAGCGCAAGGATGAATCTATATTAAAATAAAGATTTATTTGGAAATTTGGTTGGATGAGGTAACCTCCGGAATTACTCATATTATATAAATAAATATTTCACTATATCCTACAAAGTTATATTATAAAGGGGAAAAATATGTATTTTTGTTTACATTTTCTGGTATGTATAAATATGCTTTACTAATTTCGGACGAAGCAACAGCATCGTCCGAAAACAGTACTTTTTTACGGAATTGTAAGTAAACTATGTCCGTTTCTGTACTCCTGACAACGTGTATCTATGTGAAATTTTATATCTCATCCAAAAATAAACTACTGAATCGATTTTAATCATTCCTTTACGATTAAAAAGCTACTTTGTCCAAAAATAACATTGGCTATATAACATCACGCTATGAACTACGGGAGCGGAGCAGTAATCATAAAAACGGGGGACATCTAGTCTATATAATACTAATATTATAAAGAGGTAAGATTTGATTCTTTGCTTGTTTGTTTGTAAGGATTTAACTCAATTTAAATTCTTTCACCATTTGTAAAGCTTTATTGGGCTACGGAGCCTGTATGCCCCTTAATTTTCGCCCCTTTCATAGAAAGACGGAGCCCCTCCTCGCAGGGCTCCTATTTTTGGGTGGATTTAAGAAGAAACCTAACAAATACCTACTAGGGTCGAAACATGAGGGGCGAACGAGCTCATAACTCTATATTGTCATCGAGTAACATATCCCAAATTTTATTTTTTTTAAAGTTACTGTTACTTACGTAACCTTATATACTTTTACGCGAGCGAAGATTCAGCAAAACCCAGTGATTTGTAAAGAGAAATAATATCTGCGGTTTTGCCGTCATTACAGAGGGGGACTGTGAACTTGAGACCTCTAGGTGACAAACAGTTGTTTAAAATAATTGGCCTTGCGCCGCATACAGCATCATTGCCAGTAAAACCAGACCAAGGTTATAGGAGAGGGGACGAGAATTTTAATATATACATATAATACTGTAAAATGTTTGTCCATCTGTATGTTTGAGCGCGGTTCACGCAGAAACTGCTGCAGGAAATTGCATGCGGTTTCACAGTATAGTTGAAGGTCTTAATGTTTCGTAAGATCAGTAAGTACGATGGGGCACATTTATTATTTAAATATTTGCTTTTTAGAGGGAAATAAGTGTATTTACTGCAATATTATCATCAAAAGCTCGGGCATATCAACAATACATATTTTAATGCGTCGGCCATTCCAAACATTTTTGACGAGGCGGCATTTTCCGGTATATTGCCGAGATTTCCAGGCCACATTGCCAGCCTCTTCATTGGAAGGGAGATAATGCCCTTTTGAAACGGCTCAATTAAAATATAATAATAAAAATACAGTTTATTACACTTAATCTAGGTACAAAATATAGGGCTTAGGGTATAGATTTACAAACTGAAGACCCTGACTTCTAAACTAGGTATGTACCTTTATCTCAGAAGTCAGTGTATTAGAATACGAATATAATTTTTAATCAGCACAAAATATAAGATAAATATTGCCGTGTATAGCTGGCAACATTGCTGACTACTAATAGGAAAATAATTAAGAAACGCCCCAATTAAAATATTAGAACGCGGATATTTTTCAATCAACAAAAAGGCTTCCGCGTCGGCATCTATATTAGTTTAATTTAATCTAATGGCGCGATCTTATGGAGGTTTTCGAATGTCTTGTTCAACGTTTGTAGATCAAAAATGACCTTAACACGTCAATATGTTAAATGCAGACCTTGTGCCGAGGTTAGATCTCAGACCTCGTGTTGAGGAAAGAACGGCTTATGTGGAAGAAGCTACACTTACAAATAATTCTCTTATTTGAAACTGTGTGGGTCAAAGATTTAAATTATAGAAGCACAACAAAGTTTTCTTTTTTATGCAACTGAGTTGGCGAACAAGCGTACCGGCCCACCTGATGATAAGTGGTTACCGTAGCCTATGAACGCCTGCAATACCAAAGGCATCACTTGCGCGTTGCCGACCCTTTAGGAAAAAAGGAAGTGGGAAGGAGAAAGAGCAGGAAGGGGGAAAGAGGGTGATTAGGCCTTCGGCACTCTCACTCACCGAACAAAACACAACAGTAGGAACACTGCTATTTCACGTCGATATTCTGTCAGAGGGTAGTACTTTCCCGGTCGAGCCGGATCATTACTGTGTTACTTACTGTTCTTAGCCTGGACACTCTTCGTGAGATCAAAGTTCTGTGTACAGTCCTAACTTTATACTGCATATTCTGTACCAAGGGTCACCAATTACTTTCGTTTGAAGTCCGTTTTTAAAATACTACGACCGTCGCGGTACGTAAGGTGAAACCATCTACCTATACAATATAGGTAGGAGAAGTATACTTCTCTATGATTGTAATTTGTTATCTATATGTGAATTATGTATGTCTGTATGTGATATTATGTATATGTGAATAGTTTATACTAGGCATGCCTAAAGGCCTATTTAAACCTGACCGGTATTCGCTGCCGCTGTGGGTAGGTGGGTAGAAGGGCATGTCGCGCGGGTTTTGCTCAGGTATTTAGTATTACATTCCGCTAAAACGGAATAGTTACTGCCGTAGTACCGCATAGGTATAGCTTCGCTTGGAGGGCGAAAAAAAAAAAAAAAAATATGGAAATATAATAATAAAAAAATCTTACCTTCCTGAGCGAAACTCGAATACCGCGCGGTACTCTACCCACAAGGATAGCGAAATCCGCTTTGGTGTGAACAGTAATATTACTGCATACCCACTCGGTTTTCTCTACCGCAGACGGTAGCGAATACCGCTTAGGTTTGAACAGGCATTAATACCTGTCTCACGGAGAATTTTACAAACATCCAAAAAGCTAACACGAATAACACATAGGCTGACAAAAAAATGTGTGATTCACAAATAGTAATTGTCCCGAGTTTGGGTGATCTTTGTATCCGTTTGAATGTTTGGAAAGTCCCCAGCGACACAAGATTATTTCTTCCGCATGAGTAGTCTCCCGCGACATAGGAGTCATTCCTACGGCATGAGTTGTCTTTCATAACAGACTAAAATGGCAACACCGGTAATTACATCATTATCACCAAAAAAGTCCAGGCGGAGTGTTGCCAGTACTATTACCGAGATGTACGTAAGAGAAAGTGCTGTCATAACACATAAACACGTAATTATTACACACACTGGTTCACGGCCATGGCTGATTGCCCAGTTTCAGGTCATTTTCAAGGCAAACTGTCTAGTATACGCAACGGAATTTTCATTCTACAAGTTTCTATGATTATTTCAGGGATAGTTTTGTTTATAATAATAATATATTAGGCCCTTAAGCTGTCCAATTGTTGGGCACGGCCTCTTCTCAATTGATAAGGGTTAGTCTATATATAGATCACCATGCTGGTGGCGTAGTACGGGTTGCTAGAACTCTCAGACATGGAGGTTTCCTCACGAAGTTTTCCTTAACTTTTATGGATGTTGACCGGCGCTTCGCTTGCGTTAATCTCGATTTTGTCAATAAATTGCTATCCCTCAGGCACAATAGATATTTTTCCCTGCATAAATGTGCTTTTCAGTACTCCTGACAACGTGTATGCGAAATTTCATGATGATTAGTCATGTAATTAACTCACATTAGCATTTCTAATATTAGTTAGGATTTCCATGTACTGGTCATAATATCCCCCGACTCCCTGCAACTATGAATTTCCAAACAAAAATTACTTAACCAGGGAGTTCGACTCCCTGGTTAAGTAATTGAACAGAGGCTTTATTTACAGTCATATTCACAACCGCTGTATTTCCACGCCAGTTGATATCTTTATATATATAATTCTTCTGTACGTGTGTTGACAGTGAACTTCTCCTAAATGGCTGGACCGATTTGAATGAATTTTTTTGTGTGTGTTCAAGTGGATTCGAGGATGGTTTAGATTTGGTAATATTTTTTTTCGCCTGTACAGATCAACGTCTGTCAGGACAGCTAGTATATGTATATATAAGTATCAATGGTACCTTTGATAAAGGGGAAAATAGGTGTAGACTGTAGAGGCTTCAACAAATTATTTTTTTTCATAAATCGCTTGTTAATGCTATTCAAAAATATACTCTTAAAATTTGAAGTCAGAATTGCAATTCGTTTAAAAGTTATAGGTAACTTAAGCGATTAAGTGAGTGCCCCTCGGTACAGGGTCGAGCGGGCAGTCATACATATACTACCAGGCATGTATTTAAAAGGGAAAACCCATGGTCAGATGTTCTTTTATTCTTTTGTATGGAAAATTTTAGAAGCATTAGTGTCCTTGTACCACAGCATCAAATAAAATTAGTTGAAAAGGATTGCAATATGGTGCTGGAATCGCTGATTAATCGGTAAGTTGTTTGGATTAGTTCATTACTGCTGTAAATTAACTTTTCTGCCACTTATTTAAACGCGTTTTTCTCGAAACTTCTCTTTTCGAAATTGCGTAATCAGTAGTTTTAAAAGTTTTTAACCTATCGTTTTGAAATTTTATACATAGTTTATTTATATAAAAACGCTTCATTTAAACGTGAATCATAAGCGATATCTTAGTTTAAAAAAAATATAATAAAATGAATATTAAAATATGGTAGAAAATCATGCTATGTTTACACCCCACAAAAAAAAAATTAACATAATATATTCTTTTTTAAAATGAGGTTCACATAGAAGATACATATAACTATGTATAAAAAAAATAACTTTTCTGTTCCTATTGATTTCAGATAGAAATTGCGGCCTCCGAAAATTACGCAAACTGCACAGTCGGATGGCAACCTACAATGCGCGACAGCTGATATCTGCGCTACTTTTTGAGGAAAATCTTAATATTTCAATATTTCTCCATTAAATGTGTACAATAACCTCATACTGTTAATAAATAATATAAATTCTTTGTTAAAAAAATTAATTTAACTCACGATAAAAACGTCTTACACCTACTTCCACCCTAAAGGTAAAAAACACATGCTTTATGATTATGAGTGATATGACGTCATCACGTCCTACAAACACGTTTTGGCCTGGTGGCCTTGAATGGGGCCGTGTGTGACCGACATACGAGCTTAACACCTATAATAGGCCTCACTGCCTGGGTGACGCAGTGGTCGTGAATACGACTGGTTCGAGGTCACGGGTTTGAGTCCCGGATCGGACAGTGATATTAGGTTTCTTGTATATTATTAGTAGTATCTAGAAGTAATTAAGTAATTTAATATCTAGAAGTAATTAAGTAATTTAGTATCTAGAAGTAAGTAATTTAAAAAAAAATATTTATTTAATAATTATGTAAAAGTATGTAAGCACTTTGTCGCTCGAAACACAGGTTTAACCTTCCTTCCTTCTCCCTAGCATTTATTATTCCCAAGTCACTTGGGATCGGCTTTTCTGGTCTAACCGGATTTGACTGGATATCAGTTTTTATACGGAGCGGCTGCTACCTGACCTTCGCAACCCGAAGACTAACGATACGCTAAAGCTAGACTAGTGTCAGGATATTATAGGGACTTCCCAATAACGACTGCCATAGATGTTCATGGCAGCCAGGACCGACGGCTTAACGTGTTCTCCGAGCCACGGAGCAGGCGATAATTGTCAATCAATACGCACATAATTTCGAAAAGTCATATAACTTCCGAAAGTCAGGGGTGCGCGACATGGGTTCGAACTCGAGACCCTCTGCATTGCAGTCAAACACAGGTTTAATAACCTATTTCGGGCAAATATTTATAAGTGCACTTTATTTATTTGTTGAGCTGCAATTGTAAATTTGAGAAGTTTAACTTAAAATAAATAAATTGTTCTGACTGGCGTGTCCGTTATTTAAAGGTTTTTAAAGTCCCGCGACACGAAATTTATTTCTTGTCTGATTGTTTTTAATAATAATGTCAGTCCTGTATATTAACTATTGCACTGCTGGACCCAGAGCACCACGGTGTATATAAATGTGATATGTACGGCAAGGCTTTGCATAAATAATAACATTAACAATAACTAAATAATGTTCCAGTGTTTAAGATAAAATATACTAAGACATTGGGACTACTGCCATCTTAGTCTTCCCGTGAATATGGCTGCTAAAAAGTAAACGAAACGTTGGAGCAATTGTAAATTTAATTATTAAAATTGAATTGAATACTAAAACAAATATAGTATCGTTTTGTTAAAAATAAATATCCTATTTTATAGCACTAATTATCGTAAGACCTAAAACCGTAAACACCAAAAAGTGTGTGTTATACATCTATCTGTTTTAGGGATATATTATACTAATATATAATGACGTAAGCATCTCGTCTTATATACACGTTATCTACTCATGGTGACCTTCAATGGGGCCGCGAGGGACATTGTTTGATAAAACACCTATATTTTATCAAGCGAGTATGCTAATATTATAAATAAAAAAGTAACTGTATGTTAAAATATGCTGCTAAACTGCTGTATCGATTTTGATGAAATCTTGTATAGAGGTAGTAAGTTGTAATGCTATTCTTATTTTGGCCTTCGTTTTGATCCCCCCGAGCGTAGGCGCAATGCTTTGTCTTTATGTCTGGTTTCCGTGTAATTTATGAGTAAAACCGGGTTCTTGAACTTTTTGAACCAAACGACGGAGAAAGTTTTATAAAAATAAAATGATTTAATAGTATAAAATAGTGTGAGATATGTTTTTAAAATAAAATCCGTATGGAGTAGCATAATTTCGTTTAAACTTAAGAAAATATTATGTTTAAGCGCTAAAAACGCATAAATTAAAAATAAAACATTGAAATTGTATAAGTACCTAACTTTCATTACCCCTAACCATTTAAACCTATGTAACCTTTTCTAATTTAATACAGAGAAACTAACCAGCAACGTACATTTAACGACGAATAAAGAATTTAAGACTATCTCTATCTATAAAAATAGCGCGCATATACGCCAAAACGTATATAGCCAATCAATTAAAAACAACACAGTCGCACAACAGCATCTGTCGTGTCGTGCGACGTGCGTACGTGACTCAACGCGCATCATTATCGAAAAGTAGGCCACTACTAAACAATTAAAGACGCATTTTTAAAGTAGAGGGTAGTCTTATTCATAAAAGAAAAATCGTTGGTATATTATTCAAAACGTGTTCTAATTTTAAAATGAATGTTTGAATTTAGAAGTTGATTAGACCTGTGTCTATTCAACAGGTACATTAATTGTTTACTCGCGTTGTGTTAAAACAGACCTTTACCTGTGTAAAGATCTGTTTAAGTACTCATACTAACCTATCTTACGCGAGCGAATCAACGGGATAAATCTAGTTAGGAATAATAGAAATTTCATCAGTTTCTAAAATCGGTCACATATAGGAATTCATTCTAACAACGCTGGCTCAGTGCGGGTTGGCAGACTTCACATATCTTTGAGAACATTATGGAAAACGATATATAAAAATATACCTAAAATTATTTTCTTTTTATAAGTATAGACTAAAATATTATTATTTCTTAAGTATAACAAACTTCATAAAGCTAAATAAAAACAAATAAGTATTCAAGTTCCTATCGTAATATTCTTATTGCATATTTATGAACTTGTCGGTTTAGTGATTTGGAAAGAAAATATTTTTGACGGTAGACATAAAAAAATGTCTGGAAATAGTTTATTTATGTCCTTTAGACCGGTTGCGCCGGTTTTGAAGTAAACAACTAGAATATTGCACATCTATATAAATTTTAAATTATAAAGCTGAAGAGTTTGTTTAGTAGAAAGCGCTAACCTCAAGATCTAATGGGTCGAATTAAAACATTATTTTGTGTTGGATAGCCCATTTATCGAGGAAGGCTATAGGCTATATAACATCACATCACGCTACAACTAATAGAAGCAGAGCATCAATGAATGGGCAATTCTTGGATAAATGGGCTATCCAACACAAAAAGATTTTTCGATTCGGACCAGTAGTTCCTGAGATTAGCGCGTTCAACCAAACAAACAAATTCTTCAGCTTGATAATATTAGTATAGATTAAAATATTACTATCAAAATGGCAAGCTATATTATGATTTAGCATATTTATATTACATTATATTAAAATTTACAGTACATAATTATGTATGTAATATTACATTGAGAATAATATACGTCATACCGACGAGGACAGGGCCGATGATAATAAAAAAAAAACTCGTCTACCTTGTCTATAGCCGCTTGTTTTTTTAATGCAAATACTATCGCTGTCTCTTTCGCGCATCGTTGTTTTTATTTCATGGTCTTTTTTTTACTTGAGTTATTGTCACGGGGCGTAGCATGTGTTATTCTAATTTAGCTACTAGTTTTTGACCGAGGCTTCTAAAAAGGTTAGATTAAAGTTCAATTTTTTCATAAAATATGTTACTCGGTAATAATATAGCTTTCAAATGGTGAAAGAATTTTTAAAATCGGTTTCGAAGTTTTTAGTAGTTCCCCTATGTCCTTTTCTGTTCCCCTGACGTGTATGCGAAATTTAATGATGAACGGTCGAGTAGTTAAGCCGTGAAAGCAAAACAACCAAATTCACATTCGTATTTATAATATTATGGTTAGGATAATCCCCAGCGGTTTCATCAATGTTTATGATTATTGCTACGCTCTCTTGGCGCGTAGCGTGATTTTATATAGCTTATAACTTTTTTCGAGAATTGAGCTAGCAACTAGCAACTCAGGGGTACAGAGAAGGACATACGGTACCTCTCATCCAGAAAAGTATTGTTACTAATCGAACCAAACCTACATTAACGCAAGCGAAAACGCGGGCAAAAAGCTAGTAATTTATAAACTGAAAAAGCGCCAAGTATTAACTAGCGACTATTCAGAAAAAACTTAGGTGTAAATATTACTTAGCGTCAAATGTCGGTTGAATAATAGTTAAGTAACAGCGAAAAGCCGTTAATCAAGGATTTGAGAGTCTATTCAGTTGAGAGACAGCTAGGTATTAGTTAGCGATGTTTTTATATGTAAGGTAGATTATATGCGAAGTTTATCATTGAAGATTACAACAAGTATTGCGCATAATATTTTACACTAAAGGTCTGTATTTCTTCATATTATAATACAAACCTATATGTTTACAGTATTGATATGCCGAATTCAAGGTAAAAACACATAGCAAATGCGCAATTTCAATACTAGTCGACCACGTATATACGGCGCACTGTGGGCTGAAAATCGACCTCCATAGACATAGAAATGAAAGTTGCTAGATTTTCGTTTTGTTGACGGATATGGCTTCTATTAGCTATTATACACATAACAATGTCATCTGAGCTAACTCCGCACAAAAATGAATTTATTATAAGGTTTTTTCGAAAAAAATGTATGGAGCTAGCATGAAAAATCTGAATATCTCTGAACTTGCAAGGAAAACCGTAATATCCTCAGAGATGGTTATAGGACTAATTATTTGTGATTTTTTAACATACTTCATATAACGGTACCTGCTGAAGATTTTTTTTTACAAATCATCTTATTTTTAATTAATTTTTTTTAACATTAAACGATTTGTTTTGGTGTATAAGTAAAGAAACAACACGTTATATGCATATAATACTAAATCTTCGCCAGTTATTTGTTAAAATATCAAGAAAATTATTTTTGCCTAACATAGTATATATGTTTTAAAACAGTTAATTGGATACCATTACTGAACTTTGCATACAGGTAAACTACTGAATAATAAATTAGCCTTCTAATGAGTTCTGAATAAGAGATAAAGTGATTTGCAATGTCGCACAATGGTAACTACGGATTACACTAATTAAAATCTTACAGGTAAGTACATAAGTAACTTAAATAGTTAATTAGATATGTTACGAGTTCTAAGAAATATTTTCGACAACTGTCTAATTATTTTATAACGACCTCATCGTTAACTAATGTTGGACTGAAATATAAAATGGTTAACATTTTGCATCATAATTTAGTTTATTCTAAGCTTTGTTACCCCTAACATCACTGTGAAATTTTATAATGGAAAGTTTAAATACCAATTTAGACCTATTCGTTCTTCTAAAATGTAAGAGTACTTCATTTGATCATGAGGTATTGTTTAGTGAAGTTATATCCCGCCTAGACGTTTGTCTTTCCGTTGAAGATCAAGTGACTCTAAAAGAATTTTGTCGGAGATTTGTACGAGCTGCATCACAAAGGTGGCAAAAATCTCACCGAATTCTTGATACTTTTAGAAAACAATACGAAATTTGGCTGCAAGCAACTATCGATTGGCCAAGTTGTATAAATTTAGTCGCTCAAGAACCAACTGTTGCTGAGGGATCAAGATCAATCTCTCCAGAACCCTCAACATCATACTCTGTTGGTACAATGACAAAGAGGTCACGAAAACCATTCGAAGATCTGGAAAGCAAACAGAAGAAGAGAAGATCTGATGAGCATAAAACTGACAATCCCAGTGAATTGGCATATACAGCAGCAGCGCGTTTTAAGGAAGAAGGTTGTGAGGATATCGCATCTGTAATCGAATATATGCTGAAACATCCTGAAGCAGCCTCTAAAATTAAGGAAACGCTTAAGCAACCGGTGAAAACTATCTTATTTACACCAGAAAAACCATTGGATTACTCCTTTCATTAAAATTATCAAAGTGGCAATACATCACTTTACGAGAGTCAGCTATTCGGGAAGCTAGAAAGGATATTTATCCATCCTACTATAAAGTGCAACAAACCAAGCTGGCATGCTATCCTCCGAAGCAATCAGTGTTAGTGACCGATTCATCGGCAAGAATAACCCTTCAAGCTTTACTCGACATTACGGTCAAAAGAATCCTCCAAAGTTTTCCTAACGATGATGTGCAAAATAAGGATTTAAAATTGATATCTAAATGGGGTTTCGATGGTGCGTCAAACCAAAGCCGATCAAGACGATTCAAGTATTTTCATGACTTCCTTGGTGCCACTAAAACTGACTGATGGAGACAATACTTTGTGGATGAACCCAAAACCATGCTCAGCAATGTATTGTCGTCCAGTTCAATTTACTTTTGTGAAGGAAAGCGAAGCAGTAGTCATCGAACACAAACGACGAATGGATGAAGAAATTAAGGCTCTCATTCCTACAGAGTGCAATAATAGAAACAGGGTGAATCATCACCTAATGATGACAATGATCGATGGTAAAGTCTGCACGTATTTGTCTCAAGCCAGATCAAGTTCATCATGCTATTTGTGTCTGGCAAAACCGACAGAAATGAACCGTTTGAGTGTAGTAACAGCAAAGACCGTATCTTCTGATATATACGAGTTTGGATTATCATCTCTACACGCCCGTATAAATTGTATGGAATGTCTTCTGTTTACGCGAATGTTATTCATAGAAATTAAACTACTATATACGGATTTTATCGCGTTGTTTATTTATCACTGTATTACAAAATTTTGAAAATATTACTCTACTACTACTATTGATTTTATTTGACTAATTTATAAGCTAATAAAATTATTTAAACTATTAAATCTATTTATTTTTGGTTTACACTTTCCCCGACGTTTCGGGTGCTTTTCAGCAGCCATGGTCACTGTAGAAGATGAAGTCTAGAGATCTTGCTATTCATTGAAATTAAACTACTATATACGGATTTTATCGCGTTGTTTATTTATCACTGTATTACTCTACTACTACTATTACTACGGGGTCACTCCCCGTGACCATGGCTGCTGAAAAGCACCCGAAACGTCGGGGAAAGTGTAAACCAAAAATAAATAGATTTAATAGTTTAAATAATTTTATTAGCTTATAAATTAGTCAAATAAAATCAATAGTAGTAGTAGAGTAATATTTTCAAAATTTTGTAATACAGTGATAAATAAACAACGCGATAAAATCCGTATATAGTAGTTTAATTTCAATTGTATGGAATGTTTACTACATATTTCGTATAGACTAGATTTTAAAGAGTGGGCTGCGAGAGGTAACGAGCACAAAGAAATGCTAAGTAAGAGAAAAAAGATTATTCAAGACAAATTTAAAGACGAATTAAATCTATTGATTGACATTGTTAAACAAGGTTCCGGAACTACTAATGACGGCAACACTGTAAGAAAGTTTTTCAAATTTCCCCATAAAACTGCAGCCATTACTGGGTTGGACGAAGAACTAATAAGAAGATTTGCTGTGATTTTACAGGCAATAACTTCCGGGGAAAAAGTAGATATAATTAAATTTAAAGATTATGCCTTCAAAACAGCAGAGAGGTACGTGGAATTATATGACTGGTACTATATGTCATCAACCGTCCACAAATTACTTATACACGGGGCAGACATAATCGAGAAGAATGATGTTGTACCCATAGGAAGTCTCTCGGAAGAAGCATCCGAGTCTCGCAATAAAGATTTTAGGAGGTTTCGGGAACATCATTCGCAGAAAAAGAGCAGGCAAGATTCGAATCATGATATCCTTAATATGTTAGTTGTTTCTTCGGATCCTTTTATAAATGTACAAAGGCCCAAGTTAGATGCCAAGAAAAAGGAGGATTTATTTCCTGAAACCCTCAATTTAATTCAGTTTCAAGAAACTGACTTTGAGTTTCTAGGCAATCTAGATTCTGATTCAGAAATCGACGAGAGTGATAAGGAAAACTAGAAACTTTTTGTGCTTTTAATTATAATTCTATTCAATGTAATTTTTTCATGATCTTTCGTTATTTAGCTTTGGTAAGTAACTATGTTTTGCAATTGATTTATTTTTAAATATTTTATATTACTATTCTTGTACCTATTTATATTTTTGCATACTTTTGTACCTATGTTTTGTTTTATATAAATTTTATCAACTATTAAAAAATACCTTTTTAATTTATTTTTCTTTTTATTTAATGCCTATTATTAGCGTTAATAAAATAACTAACTTATCGATTGATCTTTACTTTGACATTAGTAGAATTTAATGATTTAAAAAAATACCTTCATTTAGACATAATAATAAAATAATTAGACAGTTGTCGAAAATATTTCTTAGAACTCGTAACATGTCTAATTAACTAATTAGTTTACTTATTTACTTACCTGTAAGAATTTAATTAGTGTACTCCGTAGTTACCATTGTGCGATATTGCAAATCACTTAATCTCTTATTCAGAACTCATTAGAAGGCTAATTTAATATTCAGTGGTTTACCTGTGTGCAAAGTTTAGTAATGGTATCCAATTACCTGTTTTAAAACATATATACTATGTTAGGCAAAAATAATTTTCTTGATATTTTAACAAATAACTGGCGAAGATTTAGTATTATATGCATATAACGTGTTGTTTCTTTACTTATACAGCAAAACAAATCGTTTAATGTTAAAAAAATTAATTAAAAATTAGATGATTTTTAAAAAAATTTCTGCAGCAGGTACCGTTATATGAAGTATGTCAAAAAATCACAAATAATTAGTCCTATAACCATCTCTGAGGATATTACGGTTTTCCTTGCAAGTTCAGAGATATTCAGATTTTTCATGCTAGCTCCATACATTTTTTTCGAAAAAACCTTATAATAAATTCATTTCTGTGCGGAGTTAGCTCAGACGACATTGTTATGTGTATAATAGCTAATAGAAGCCATATCTGTCAACAAAACGAACATCTAGCAACTTTCATTTCTATGTCTATGGAGGTCGATTTTCAGCCCACAGTGCGGCGCGACGCTGTACTTGATGCGCGCTTACATGACACGAGACTTAACAGTACCAATGATTTGTATATACTTATTATACATACAGATCCTTTTAAAATCACAAATGTGAAATATGATGAAGGTGTTTGGATGAAGGATGTTTTATTAATCACACGCAATTCTAACTGTCATCCGGGCAGTTAAAATTACTTTTACGTTACTAGTGTAGAGGTTTAAATAGTCACCTTACTATTGCCACGGGGCCAAAAGTTCGATGTTACGAGTCTGAGTGTTATTTGTGTCAGTTATTTGAATGTTTGTAAAGTCCCCGGCGACACAGGAATTATACCTAGTGCGGGAGATATGATATAAAAAACAAGGAAAGAAAATATGTTTCAACCGATCGTAGTCATGTATGGGATAAACACAGGAAACTTGTTATCCTGCTATGCTTTCCTATGGGATTTACGCATACAGAAAGTTGTTCTTTATCATGAATCCTATACATTTTATATAGTAATAATTCACTGAAGTAATCCTTAAATGTTTCTTAATAAGATTATATTTTGTGCTAAGAAGGTGATGAGCACACGAATATTCTACCTGATGCTAATACATAGTTTGTTATATAAACGGCACTTGCATTACCGGGAATAATCCTCGAAAAAGGACTTGTGAGCTACCAGTGCAAGATTCAATTGACTTCACCGCTACCTGTAAGCATCTCAGCAGATACACGCGTGTACGATATAAACATGGTACATTTTCACAGATAAACACTTGAACAAACATACATCTGTTTTGTACACTTTTCGCACTGCGTCGCTAATATGGCTGACCTATTGTATTGCTTAAATCATTGTACTACGTTTTCTGATTACATACAGTACTTCCATATTTCGTCAAAGGTCGGCTTGTTTTAGTAAGGTGTCGGCTCTGTTCGCCCCTTGAGTTTCACACCTGATTAGCTAAGTGTACCTGTTCGCTCCGTGGAATTTTAGATACTCAGTTTCGCCCCCGATTACTAGCCGATGAAAAGTACAATCAGAAACGTTAGCGATCAGCATGTTGGATTTTATTTTTATATGTCGGGTCTCTATTTCACATATAATATTAAACTAAAAGTATAAAGAACAGTAGCTATTAATTAATGGTATTTCGTAAATGAAAAGTGACTTCGTCTATTTGAAATGTTGTAGCGTAGAGAATGAATGTGCGAAGATTTAGGTTAAAAATTTGGGATGTGTATATCTGTATTAAATGAACTACATTTCAATTGAAATTATTATAATTAAATTAATTAAAAACTAGTAGTAACTGTTTATGTTTATTGATTTAGAAAATATTAAATGATCGGTATACATATACGTTAAACACAAACATATTTTTAAACAAAAAACAAAATCTCACTACAACATTTATTTGTATTGAATTTAAACTATATATTATAATTTATAAAACAAACGTAACTATTTCTTACTAAAAATAGTAAAAAAAATATCCGCATATTTATGAATTAAAATATTCACAAATATGCGGTTAATTTTCTAAGCATAAGCTTAGATCCATTTCTCCATTAGTTAATTTATTATTGGAAGGAGCGTCTTGTGCACCCCAGTGCCGGGCACGCCACGATCGTGGCGGTAAGTCCCGTGTTTGAGGAGTGGCTGGAGAGGCGGCATGGCGCCCTCACCTTCCGGCTGACACAGGTATTGACTGGCCACGGTTGTTTTGGCCGGTTCCTGTGTCGTATACGCCGGCAAGAGACGCCCGGTTGTCACCACTGCGGCGACTGCCGTGACGTTGTAGAGGACACGGCGCTGCACACTTTGGCGGTTTGCCCCGCCTGGGCATCGCAGCGCCGTGATTTGATCGCGGCAGTCGGATCGGTTGCCCTCTCGCTCCCGGCCGTAGTTCAGTCTATGGTCCGGAGTGAGAGGTCGTGGAACGCCGTCGCCTCCTTTTGCGAGGAAGTGATTTCCATCAAGGAGGCGGCGGAGCGGGAGAGAGAGCGTTTAAACCCTCTCCCCAACCGCAGAGCCGGGCGCCGGAGGGCGCGCGATGACCTCCAGCCACCCTGAGGTTTGACCTGGGGGTGGCGGGCTTTGTGGGCCTGCCCGCCATCCGTTCAGCACCAGGTCCGAGAGGCGGCGTGCGTGTTCCCACGCGCGCCTCTGTGTCGAGTCCGTCTCGTCCCTCTAGGGGGGAGACAGTAGGGAATTTTTGAGGGAGCCGTTTCATACGGCGGGCAGAAACCTCGGCGGGGTCGCGACCGCATGCGAAAGCGATTCGCGCGGCCCCGCCGATAGTGGTTTTGTCGAGGAACACCGTGGTAGGTTTAGTCGGTATTCCGGGAGGTACATTATTTCTTTTCCATCTTTCTTTTACCCCGGCGAGTCCGACATAATCCCTCCGCCCGCCCCCGCGGAGGGATATGCGTCATTGCATTCCCCCACGTAAAAAAAAAAAAAAAAAAAAAAATTAGTTAATTTATTAATAATAAAATCAAGCCTTTGGTGTCTTTCTATAAATTCCTTTTTCTATTTTTTATTTATTTTTCCGAAAATTTAGCTTCCATTATTTACTTTCTCTGTATAAATCTCCCGTAAATTTTAATATATTTGGTCGGTGTTTACCACTGAGTTTCCTATTTAATCGGGAATGCCAACCTTCGACTTTGTTAGTTATGCGATGCTGTTGACCAAAATAATTCCACATTCCCTTTACCACTTCATTTTCTAACCACTGAGCCACGAAATAGTCTTTTCATAGTATTCTTATCATTCGGACAATCCTCCATTATATAAAGCCACTCATCATCCACCATCGCAGGTGTAAGTAGATTAAGAACTTATACAGATCCACGTGTCTTTTGGAATATCTTGTCTATAAAAGATTTAAATCTTTGGCCTTTTTTCTAATTGCTTAAGCAAAATGAAAGAAGCAACCCATTACTTTACTATGAAGATATACTTATTTTACGGCATTTATCATTGCTGTTTCAAAATCTAAACTAACTTGATCGAGGTACCAATTTTGTATGCAAGATTTTACCATTATACAATATTTTTAATATATTGTTTCTTTTTTGGTGGCACAATATTATTACTTAATGTAGTGTGTACTACCGAAGTCGCCATGTATTGTGAAAAGTTGCATGCATGGCTCGTGCCATCGACAAACACTGTTTTGCACATTTGAAGATGTCTGCATTGTTCAGAAGTAAACACTATGAGACGGTCCGATCCATCATTATAGTAGCAGAGCAGAAATTTTTCATATTTTGTTGGTATTTCTATACTTTGCGCAAAGAAATGCCGAATATTCTTAACTCCATACGCCTTCTTTCTAGAATTGAGCAGGCCATGTCGGACTTAAAATTTAACTAACTAGAATATGTGGAAGTTATTGTAAAAATAATGAACGCTCACCTCAATATAAAATTTTGACTCGTCACAAAATCCTGCAACACTAGGACAGTAAAGATTCTCACTCTAAAGTATAAGTAAAAGAACAGCACACTCACTCTCGAAAGGTAAAGTTTTGACTAATTTGCATTTATTACAAAATGGTTATGTGTTGTTCGATAGAAAGAGAAAGCGTTATATCGTTCTCGCTCTAGTTAGCCCTTTTTGAGGAGTCATTTTAACTATCGCGCCATTGTTCAGGAATTGAAAGAGATTTCTTTTTTTTAAACAGATATAGGAGGTACTTTGTACTTACAAATAACGCGAGTAAAACGATTACAAATTGAGTATTTAAATACTACTTTATCAGTATATTCAATATTACATTATTTTATTTCGGCTGACTGTACTTAGATACTTCAAGTTTCTATAAAAATCTTTTACGGAGCGATCAGCTACACCAAATTAATAATTAAATATTAATGATCGCCCCCTGTTATTTTACCGACGCACAGTTTATTTTTGGCACCCATTCTATCAAAACATGTGAAAATGTAACTACCTGTAGAACAACTCGTTTCTTAACATAGGAAAGGCTTATATGACACAAAATTGGAATTTTTCATTAATTTAGGCCCGTTCTATATACAGAAACGTGTCGTTTTAGCTATAATAATGATATGATTATTTTCATTAAACAGATAAACATTTTTTGTGTAGTGAAGTCACCTAGTAAGCAAATATGGAAGAGCGTAGTCACCTGTCACAGGAATGATAGGTGACTACGCTATTCCATAGCTAATAAAATCTAAAACTTAGCTATGGATTAGTTAATTGGACATATTTTGAGAAGAGGGCCGTACCCAGCAGTGGAGCAGTTTACATACAGTGCTGATATTTTTATACCCTATTATAGGCTAATCAGCACTTATACATACTAATGTGACATCACACTGTTTCGCTTTAAACACGAGTGATATTTAAACCCGGTAGGATTAAACTATCTAATAATAAAAATTCACGTGTACACCAATGCGCAGGCGCACGTTGTAAGCGGACAGCTGCGCAGTGATGACGTAACGATTAAAAGCGTGATAAAGACAGAGTTATTGTACGATAATTTTGGAAGACACAATTATATACTTACTTTTATGTACTTATGTATCTTAATCGTGATATAATAGCATGGAAGAAACTGTGTGCGGTCAAACGTGAACTAATAAGTCTTGTAATATCTCCAAAGGGTAGGCAGAGATGTAAATAGCGAGAGCACGGATGGCGTAGTGATTTCAGTGGTCGCCTCGCCACTGCCCCCGCGCCGAGTGTTGTAGGTTCGATTCCCACAAGGAAGTAAAAATTGTGTGATCCAAAAATAGTTGTTCCAAGTCCGTGTGTTCTTTGCGCCAGTTGTTTAAATGTATGTAAACTCCTTCGCGACATAGACAAGAGCAGAAAATGTTTCAAAAATAATATTTAGTTTTGTTTTTAGGTTCCACGAAATAGGGACTCACTCTTTTGACATCTGACATCAGTAGTCGGCCTGGATGGCGTAATGGTTAGTGTAACCGACTGCCACGCCTGAGGTCACGGGTTCGATTCCCGCACAGGACAAATATTTGTGTGCATGAGCATAGATGTTTGTCTTGGTATGGGTGTTTCTATGTATAATATGTATGTATTTGTAAAAAAAAAAAGTGTATATGTATGTTTATCCGTTGCCTAGTACCCATAGTACAAGCTCTGCTTAGTTTGGGCTAGATGGTGTTGTGTGTATGTGGTAGAATATTATATTATATTATTATTATCTACCAGGCATAGTACCAAACTCCGTAATACTTATTATAATTAAAGATGTATTGACAGAAAATGCCAGTAACATGTAGACAGACATGGAGTATTAATAAAATTTGTTTGACTTATAAAAGTATTTTACAGACCCGGGGATCAATAGCGAGATGGCACAGCAGTCGCTTAAGCAACTAGTCACAAACATAAAAATTGAGTGTAATACCAAATACAATTTTACCTATGAACTTATAAACTACTTCATCGATAAACATAATAATTTTATTTCTAGAACTAACCTCACAGTTCTATCTACATTTTTATATCGCCAGATAATAATTTGGGACACAGATAAAAAATGTGGCAACTACGCATCTGTGCCACGACCATGGGCGATAAAGGAAAACAACCTTTTATAAAAGCTGTTCTTTATAATTCGTGTTGAATTACGTCACTGCTCGGTTTCATTTGATCGTAGCGTGATGTTAATGCTAAACCTTCCTCAATATACGAAATATATTCCAGTAATAATATAAATGCGAATGTGAGTTCGTTTGTCACGCTTTCACGCCTTAACTACTCGATCTATCATCATGAAATTTCGCATATACGGGGTACAGAAAAGGGCATAGAGTACCTTTCATCCAGAAATGTATTGTTCCCGAGCGAGCAGTCCCTGGCAAAATCTAATAATATAATGTCCTTCAGATCGGATCAGATAACAGAGACTGGCCATCTGCACAGGAGACATTATAGTGCAAAAGTGCAGTTTTTTTAACTCTCATAGTATGTTAGGACGGTAATCCGACACGACCGGAGAGATATCAGGCGCAGAAACAAAGGCTTCACGTGCTTTTCCGAAGCACAGAAGTTAATATCTGGCCTGTTATTGAGTATTTTATAAATCAAAACTCAATAAATTTCTGTATAAAGTAGTTTATTTTCAATGTATAATGTTCGCGTAAACGTAATATAATAATACTATTAACTGACTCGACAAACGTTGTTCTGCCATATAAATTATTCCTTAGCGGTATGAAATATACTTTACGACCAATCTGATACCTACTAAATATACATAAAAAAATCATAAATAATTTCTTGACAGAAACTTAATAATGCAGCACGACCTGGGAATCGAACGGGAAGCCTGTACATCGTCGGTACCGTCAGCACATCTGTCGATCGCCATATGGCTTGCCGGCAGGTGAAGCCAAAATAATGCAAAATAAAAAAGAAATCAAGTATATTTTCGCATGGACATCGGATATGGCGTATAGGGTGGACGAACATGGCTTTTTATAAGCCAGCTGGTCATACACAGTGACATGACGTCATAAAATCATAAAGAATAAGTAGTACTGAACTTTCTAGAGCAACCATTCAAAGCAAGAGAGAAATAAAGATGGATACAAAACTGTTGTAAAAATAAATTGTTCAGAAAAGATTTCACATTTTCTAGGCTTACTTATAATATGTAATGGATATGTCTCTAAAATAAAATAATAAATAAGGCATTGCACTTGCAAACGACAGTTAGTGGGTTCAAATCCTCCCTATTGCAATTTAACAAGAATAATAATTGTAGAACCTAATTGAAATAAGTAGTTTGTAATTGTTATTAATGATAAAAAAGAAAACCAATTGCATTACATCCAAACTGCACCATTACTATACAATTCTATAACATCCTTACTAAGCAGACACTGCAATTTAGTTAGCAGGGACCAGTAATGATAGATGCCTGAGCTGGCATCACAAAGGTACACTTCTACCTTTTTCTATCTTGGCACAGTTCACAATGAACAAGTGTATCACTTGTTCATTGTGAATATATCACTTTGAAAGCAGTTATAAACAGATAAATCCACTATAAATTAATCTGTCAAATCTTAGAATACCCAACATAATTTAAAATCTATTGTTACTGGCCACCGGTGTGCCGCTGTGAGACAATAGGTTAAGTAATATTAAAAGAAATCTGTATTGCTATTCAGAATTACGTAAAAATTACCAAGCCTAAACATATAACCAGTACATTACCCTAACATACTGTAACAAATCAGTTACTTTTCCATTGTATTATAACTACAGAATCACACACAGTTCCGTCTCAGCTGTAAACGGCACTCAAGTTCTCAGTGTCCTCTAGATTACACACTGATAAAGTGCAACGTAAATCAAACTGATTATTACGTGCAAAATGTAATAGTATACTGTCGTAAAACACCTACGTCACAATTAGATCTTATACGCTAGTATTGTATTTCTAGGCACGGTTATTGGATATGCAAATATTACCTTAGCAACAAGCAATACAGCGATTTGATTTGCATATGAATAGTTATGCATTATGTATTGATTGTGAACATGCAGTAGTAAGTGCGACCGTTGTGCATATCCTGCATTCAGGCCCAGTTTTGTGGTCAAAAACTCTCAGAACCAGGACTGAGTGCTCCGTAAACAGCAATAAGCTTACCATCTATGTGTTGTACCTAAAATTATGGTTAGGGAAATGTGGTTGTAATACCCCTTTTTAGGGATATACATGTGAGGCTATGTATGTCTAGATTAAAATAATGATTCAGAAGGAAAACAATGGGCACTGATGTAATAATTGAAATAGATTGGCAATACTAGTGTGTGACTAAATTCCCTTTTCATCATTGTCTTATTTTTATGATATTATTAGCTTTCTATGTACATATATAAATAGAGTCATGCCCACATCTCTGAAGGTGTAGGCAGATGCTTATTACACCTAAATTTTGCTAGCTATTGCATAATTTGGCTAGATAGTTTGATATCATTTTGCAGACATTGAGGACAATCTATTTTTATATTTTTAAATTTTGGGAAATATACATTTGTACATTACAAAATATAAGAAAATTGGTACTTATAAAACATCTTATAAAAAGTATAATCAACCACATTTTCCACAAATTACAAATCTAGTCTGGAAACTCTTCAATCTATGGATTATAATAGTTTGCAAGTGGCATTTTAGCCATCTTAGCAGTCATTGGCAAGGTCAAACAATAAAATATATACCATTTCATCCGTGTCCTATTTGGTTATCAAAGAAATTATAAAATAATAATTCTGCTACTGTACTCTGACTACACTCATTTTTTATAAATAGAGATGACGAAAAGAGAATACAGTATATTATAGATATGGATTAGTTGTCTTCCGCTATGCCATATTTAGTTATAAACTAAGGCATGTGAGAAAATTGTCTATTAGAGTATCTGGATTGCATATGACTTAGAATACTTTTACAGAAGATACAGTACTTAATGGGTACACTGGCCAGAGTTGTCATCAATGGCCTAACCCTTCTCGCACTGAGAGGGGTTGAGCCCAGCAATGAGACAGTTTATAAGCATGTCTGATATAATTACTGCAGCACTATAATAGCTACTACATCCAGCTAATTTATTAAATTTTAACATGTCAATTATTGGAATGCCAAAACATAATAGGAAACTAATTATCTGGCCTCCCGATTGCCACTATGACTCATAAGGTAAGGTATAAAGCCGATAGACTCAATATAGACTGTATTAAATACAAAGTACTTGTAAAATCTTAATAATTATAATACAGTCAAAAGGTTAAAAATTGAAGGTAGCTGACTAAAATATATTTTAGATATTATTAATAGTATCATATGTTTCACAATGTGGTGATAAGCTTAACCGTAAATTCGTCTAAATTATCAATTCTTATGCAATATGGATACAATAAAAATAATAACTTTTTATTTAAATTCGTTAAATGTACAATAAATACAATATAGTTACGTAAATCATATAGTATTACAGAACATTCTGGAAGGTCCATAGTTAACACTTTAGAACTATAATATACCTTCAAGTTTAATTTTAAAATAAGGTTGATGTATCAAAATAAAAATTTCGTCGCGGTTATTAATAAAAAGGTGAATATATCGACGCAATTAGAATTTTAAACGCAGGTTCCAACTCAAGGTTAATAAGAACTAAATATATGATCAGATACGTAATGTACCTACCAAACTTTCTAGTTCCGTAACTTCGCTAACACAATAAACTTCGACGATTTCACCTACAAATGCCTATAATACGACGTATATGCAAATAAAACACATGCAAATACGAAATTTCGCCATAAAAGACACTGGTTGACCCAAAAAGTGGCATAGCAACTAAGTGAGGTTATGAATTTAACAAAGGAAATTTTAAACAAAAAGATAGTGTAAAGGTCGCAATTTTTATATAAAATTATGTATAAAGACTCACCCGGATGCTTCCGTGGTGGGTTTTTGTAGAAAAACCACCCTATAAGTGATGATTTTTTTTGTTTCACACCCTTCACGAACTAAGCCAAGAATGCTTGACAGATGACTGATGGTACAAAGATGGCGGCGACGAAACGACAATTACGTCATTCCGCGGGAAAATTGAAATGACCGTTACACTTCCTTTTTGTTAAAATCTTCTTATTTATCCAAAAAGATATCAAAAATTATTTTAACTCACCTCATAAAATGTAGTTTGATGTGATATAAAAGAATATCCAATGGACTTTTGCTAATACATCAGAAAGTTATTCAGTCCGATTCCTCGCCCTGTTGCCAGATCGCTATTGCGTCAGATAATGTATAACGTTCAAATTCACACATTTCAAAACACTGGAGCATTACTTTGTGAATTTATACACAAAACTTATCACAGATATGACTTTAAGATGCTAAATTTGAGTTAAGAATATTTACAAAAATCGATTTCTCCTAATTAAAAAAGTTGTGTGGAAGAACGGCAACGTCGCTGTTAAACACTTTTGGAACAAAGAGTAACTATATTTGTTACCGAATTTTTCAAATAACGCTATAACTAACTGCAAATATTATTGTAGAAACTGAATTATTGTGACTTAACTTAATAATTTGATCACAAAATGGCGATATCAACAGACGCTTATCGTAACAAGGTACAAAAATAACTGACTCGCTTGTTGCTTGACTTGTTTTTGTTTCGTTCGTTCGACCATCGGCGTTGTAAACAATGAGGGTCAGTGTTGCTACAGCGCTAGAAAAAACCTACTAATTCTACTATTACTACCATGGATACAATTCAATTATAATTAAAGCTAATTTGTACATTATATTAGTTATTGTTAAGTATGAGAGATATTTTATCTTTTTTATATCTCACGCTACGAATTCTGTCAATATATTTATACTTTGATTGTATATCAACAACATTTATTTACGTTTTAGCGTTGAACATGAGCTACGTGATCGTTCAAGCGTAAGTACACACGGCTACACATCAAGTTAGACACCCTATATATGTAAAACTACGCTACATACAAAATAGAGAATTGTTGGAAAGGGACAGTGCATAATGGTGTCGATGTAATGGTAAGAATAGAGCGTAACAAAAATATAACGCACTTTCTCGCACGATTCGCAGCGTTCAACTTCTAATAGTTCAAAGTCCAAACAGTCTAGGTTGATGCGTCGCTGTGTGTACCTAAGATTTAATATTTTAATGTGCTTTTTTAGAATAATATATAAATTAAAATAATTGAATTTTTGTTTTAATTTATATATTATTAGAACTTATTATTTATTACTAATCATAAAATTGCATACCATCACGCATTTAATTCAATTATTCCCATAAAACGATTGGGTACGATAGAAGAGAAACAAAAATAGAAAATGCGCAATAAAATTAAATTAAATATCTGTTGTATATCTTTATAGAATAAAATGAGGCATAGTGTAATAATAAAATGCGCAGGGTTGTAAAAATTGATATCAAATTTACCCGGAAACATTAAGTATATTAATCAAACAGTTTTTTTTAACGTGAGGCAATGCTCCTGATGCCTATCCCCTAGCCACAAGGGGAGGCTGGAGGGCAATGTCAGGCTCTCCTGAGACTTCGGCCCTACCGACTAAAACCACCACGGTGTGCATAGACTTGAAAGACATAAGCTAACGTTCAGTATTGTCAAACTTTTCTATTGCAATATTTGAGATGGGCGATCCGAGGGTGCGTGCTGTCTTCTTATTTTAAATATTAAATTAGGATAGATTATCGCCAAATAACGCCTAATTCAATTTTAAACTACACTTTACCATGGTGTTTATTTTATTTAAAACTGTACATATAATATCACCTGTATTCGTTCCACCATGTATTCGTTTATTTTTTAGTAAAGCAGAATAGAATACTCTTTGTAATACATCCTATGACGCGGAGATCTTTGACGGACATAAAGAAGGGATTATTTTTACATAATGTTTTCCCCTTATATACTTTGGCTTATCTAGTATGGCGTATTTCTTTTTCACATAAGTCATAATACTTTGATATAATTGTCTTTGGCATACAGTTTATGTTGATATGATTACCTTAATAACAATCCGAAAAATAGATTCAGGCAACCGCCAACATTTTGTTTTTCCCAACGCATTTTTCGCGCGTAAATATATTTAAGTCAGACAAAAGTATACTATGTTATATTATTATGTGTTAAAATATTATGCAAATTGATAGGGAACCTTTATTTTCATATAAAGATGTGATCATGGAATGATCTGAATAATGAAATACATGTTACGCACGTATATATGTACCTATGTATATTTACGGGTTTGCCACCTGTATGGTGTTCTCTATATTATATACTAGCTGTCCCCCGCGGTTTCACCCATCTTATGATTACTACACCGCTCTCAAGGCTAAAAGCGTGATGTCATACCCAATGCTCCTTTTAGATAAAATACAAAGAACTTTTAAAATATAATTTTATTTTTACAAAAACATACAAATAACATGTTAGTAAGTATAGATAAAAAAATGACGATGTACTTTCTAAATAAAATATAAATGTACTGCATGGATGGGGTAGAAGACTACATAAATATATTTATTTGATTTTAATGGCGAATAATAATTAATTAAAAATTTTATGGTAATAAATAATATATGTGAATCAATTTTTAATATGTATAAAATCCTACTATATTACATACGAACTTTTTAGTTGGCAACACAGTCCGAAATTTCGTTATAGGCTTATATACCTTGACCGCAATTTGCTATTTTACTTCATATAGACAAAATTTATCTGTACTCATGACTCATCGATCAGAAGTATTATCTTTATAGGAACCAAATCAGATACTATATATACATATATATATTATGAGCAATAAAATTGTGATTTACTTGATAAATACTTATTTACGAACAAAACATATGAGCGTTGTTTGAAAATAACTTTTTGCGTGATTATTTCTTTTTGAAGTTATATCTGGTTTAAATGTTAGGTTTGACACAATTTAAAAGTCATTAACAATTAATAACTTGCTGACCGATAGTCGTTGTCTTGTCAATCTATAATTAAATTCAATAGGTACATAACAAAACGTCAATCAATTTTTTCATATAAATATACCATTTAAACTTTCGCTTCTTCTTTTCAAACTTTCGTGAATGGAACAGTCGCAAGGGGAAGACCTAGGCGAACGTTTCTTGATCAGATCGGAGACGTTCTGGATAAAGGCCAGGTTAAGAGCACCTTAAACCGGCGAGCGTGTATGAGGAATGTTATGAAAGTGAATGAAGCCAGAGAAGGGTGTCAGGATCGTAGCAAATGGAAATCCGTAGTCTCTGCCTACCCCTCTGGGAAACAGGCGTGAGTTTATGTATGTATGTATGTATGTAAACTTTCGCTTTTTATACCATTTAAATTTCCCGCAGATACTTGCGAATTTTCGTTCATAGAAGCCTTGTCCTAACAATTACAAACACAACAAAAAAAGAACAGCCAAACGATCGAGCCGTTCGTACCTATACCTACTCCATTTAGTTATGTACATAATTAAAGGTAAACAATCTTTATGTGTCTTTTATCTAAAACTCAGTTTAAAAATAAAATGCTGCTAAAGATCAATGTAAATACAACAGTAACGATTACTAAATCAATTGAACCGTTAGATTAAGCAGTAGTTTATTTGTTTAATATGTGTTTGTGTAAAAGTCTCATGAAGATTGTTTACCTTTAGTTAAGTACCTAACCAAATGGAGTATAAGTGATGCTTCGTCATACAGGTGGCAATTGTTTTATTCATATAAAAATTTCGTATTAGTAGTTCTTGGTTTATGATTAAAATAAATAGGAACATTATTACCGTCAACGTATCGCGATACGAGTTCTTTATAGGTATAATACTTACGAAAGACATCATAAATAATGCATTATTTGGCCTTAATTTGTCTTATGTTTACGCCATTGCTAAACATTTAAAATGTCGCCAGATTTGATATAATACTAGCGATTTTTGACGGTTTCACTCACGTTTATAATTTTACTGCTCCGCTACCGTGGCTCGTAGAGTCGTAGCGTATGTTTCAAAGCATATTATGTTACTTTAGCTTAAAGTAGTTTTTATTGGTAAAACCTTTCAGGGTTTACTTATCGATTTATAACAAATTTTAAGAATCGAATCTTACCTCTTTATTATGTCAGTAAGTATAGTGGATGCCCAATAGTTGAAATTCAACAGTAATTAATACAAACATTAAAGAAGCCACAAATCAAAATCAAAATGTAAAATAAATTTATTCAAGTTAGGTTACAAGGTAACACTTATGAATGTCAAAGTTACAAAAATATATTCCTGTGAATTTACGTTTACTGCCACGTTCAGCAAAGCAAGGGTGTAGGGCTCATGAGAAGAACGGGAAAGAAACTCATGGCCACTATTTTTAATCGCACACATTTTTTATATACCTATGTACTATAAAAGCAATGAAAGTGATACAGCCCAGTTTATTAACTGTCCCACTGCTGGGCATAGGCCTATTCTGAGTATGAGAAGGGTTTATCCATAGTCCACCACGCTGTCACAGTGCAAGTTGGTAGACTTCACATATCTTCGAGAACATTATGTAGAACTCCCAGACATTAAGGTTTCCTCACGATGTTTTCCTTCACCGTTAAAGCGAGCGATAATTAACTATTTCATACAGTTGCAATTTATATGCAGGAGCATATAATATAATAATAATATAATATTCTATCACATGCACACAACACCATCTATCCCAAACTAAGCAGAGCTTGTACTATGGGTACTAGACAATGGATAATCATAGGTACGTATATACTTTTTGTTTGTAAATACATACATATTATACATAGAAACACCCAGACCAAGACAAACATCCATGTTCATGCACACAAATGTTTGACTTGTGCGGGAATCGAACCCGCGACCTCAGGTGTGGCAGTCGCCATCGAGGCCGACCTATCTATGCTAATGATTTAAAAAGGTACAAGGTTTTCTTTTCACATATTAATATATTTCGAAACCTCATGAGATTTCATAATATTGTTATACCTACTAGCGATGCGCCCCGGCTTTGCACGGCTTTTTAAGTGGGTCGGGACCCGTCGGTCCCCTAATATTCGTCCCCCAGAATATAATTCGTAGATTCGGCACCTATATAGGTGCTCATTGGTCCCCTGGTACGTTCGGTTCCAGGGGACGAGTGGGCACCTCAAATATTTGAGGGGACGAATGGGCACAGGGTGTGAATTTCATGGGACCAATGGGTGCCGATCCGTTTAAGTGTTGTTACGTTTTAAAAGAACAAAAGCAGCGGCACCTAGTAAAATTACTAGTTATGTATGAGGATGCAAGGTACCCTATGTCTTTTTTGGACCCCTGACAACGTGTATGCGAAATTTCATGATAACCCGTATCTAGTAGTTATGGCTTGAAAGCTTAACAAACGAACTCTTTCGCATTTATAATAACTAGCGGTCGCCAAAGGGTCGAAATTCGCCCATAATTTATTTAAAATTTAAATTTGGTCGTTATTAACGTTTTATTGTCTATAACTTAATACCCTTATAATTATTTTTATTTAGATCAGGTTCCAATATCCAAGATATGAGTCGTTTTATTTACAGGCAGTTAATTTTGACACATATTTTAAGCAAAATGTGTCAAAATATTACTGTACATAGCTAAAACGATGCGTTTTTTTAAATATAGGAACCGGGCAAATGGCAATGGTCACTCCACAATCTCCACATACATATGTATGTAACCATAGTTACGAAGCATTCTACGAAGTCAACCGAACAATGCCGAAATACTACGAACGCAATTCGACTGTTTGTGTAATATTCATGGTTGTGTGCGTGTAGTGTTTTTTCATTAATTTAATGTATTTCTAATGCATATTTTATAAAAATATTAGAATTCGCTCCTCCTTCTCCATATAAACTTCAACTGTGCCAAATTTCATACTCCTTCGTTCGCGTAATTTTCGTAAAAAGGGGTACAAAGTTTTTGCTTCACGTAATTATATATATATAGATATATAGATAGTTAGTTATATAGATAGTTAAGATTAGTATACATAGACAAGAGATTGAATATCAAGGGTAAATAATAAAAAATCATGAAAGAAACGTCTACACTTCTCCATATTGGAGCAGCGGTAGCCCAGTGGCTAGGCATTGGACTTGCGATCGAGAATTCACGGGTTCTAATCCCACATATTGCACTCCTGACGTGAACTTACTCCTAACACAAGCATTCTAGCTTAGCTACTGTTAAGCAGAATACTAGTAATTGGGACACAAATTGCTAGGTGGTAATCTTTAAAAAACTAGAGCGAAAGTATGCCAAATACGAATCTCCGTGCGCGCAATATGTCTAAAAAGGTACAAGGTTTTCTCTCCACATACTAATATATATCTAGATTTCGAAACCACATGAGATTACTTCATAAATTAATAGATACTAGCGATGCGCGCCGGCTTCGCACGGCTGTATGTCTCGTTACGTAAGTACAAAAAAGAAAACGACAATAGCCCAGTAGATAAAGTATGGGACTAGTGTCACGTGGACTGGTCGTGCTCAGCGGCCGCGTTCGCGCTGAAGTGGGAGCACCTCTTCCTCCCCCCCTCGTGGCCGATATACAGGGTGATTTTGAAATCGTGTAATTCCTTTTAACCACGCATCCTACTGGTGATATAGAATAACTCTGACCATATTTTTCTTTTATAGTAGGTATTAATTTCTTTGAAAAATTAATTTACCGATTTTTTTCGTGATATGGTGTCAGATAGTCATTTGTTAACCACCGAGGCAATTTTAATTTTCTACTAATTAAAATAAAATAACATATCAATAATTAATGTCGTAAATAATAACGGGCGGTCCTTTTTATTGCCCCTTATTATTTACATCAGTTATTGTTTAATTATTTTTTTATATTAGTAAAATATTAAGATTGTTTCGGATGGTTAACATATGACTAACTGAAACCATTTCACGAAAAAAATCGGTACATTAATTTTCCAAAAACATAATTCTAAATAAAAAATATATGTTCAGGGTTACTCTATATCAGTAGTAGAATCGGGCACGCCACGATCGTGGCGGTAAGTCCCGTTTTTGAGGAGTGGCTGGAAAGGCGGCATGGCGCCCTCACCTTCCGGCTGACACAGGTTCTAACTGGCCACGGTTGTTTTGGCCGGTTCCTGTGTCGTATACGCCGGCAAGAGACGCCCGGTTGTCACCACTGCGGCGACTGCCGCGACGTTGTTGAGGACACGGCGCTGCACACTTTGGCGGTTTGCCCCGCCTGGGCATCGCAGCGCCGTGATTTGATCGCGGCAGTCGGATCGGTTGCCCTCTCGCTCCCGGCCGTAGTTCAGTCTATGGTCCGGAGTGAGAGGTCATGGAACGCCGTCGCCTCCTTCTGTGAGGAAGTAATTTCCATCAAGGAGGCGGCGGAGCGGGAGAGGGAGCGTTTAAACCCTCTCCCCAACCGCAGAGCCGGGCGCCGGAGGGCGCGCGATGACCTCCAGCCACCCTGAGGTTTGACCTGGGGGTGGCGGGCTTTGTGGGCCTGCCCGCCATCCGTTCAGCACCAGGTCCGAGAGGCGGCGTGCGTGTTCCCACGCGCGCCTCTGTGTCGAGTCCGTCTCCCCTCTAGGGGACACAGTAGGGTTTTATCTGACGTAGTGCCTATTTTGGGTAGGTCTTTCGTGTAGTGGCCTGCCGTTTCATACGGCGGGCCGTAACCTCGGCGGGGTCGCGACCGCATGCGAAAGCGATTCGCGCGGCCCCGTCGATAGTGGTTTTGTCGAGGAACACCGTGGTAGGTTTAGTCGGTATTCCGGGAGGTACATTGTCTTTTAACATCTTTCTTTTACCCCGGCGAGTCCGACATAATCCCTCCGCCCGCCCCCGCGGAGGGATATGCGTCATAGCATTCCCCCACGTAAAAAAAAAAAAAAAAAAAAAAAAAAAAAAAATATCAGTAGTAGAATGCGTGGTTAAAAGGAATTACACGATTTCAAAATCACTTTGTATAAGCCGCCCCTGGTGCCTTTTTTTTTTTTTTTTTTTACGTGGGGGAATGCTATGACGCATATCCCTCCGCGGGGGCGGGCGGAGGGATTATGTCGGACTCACCAGGGTAAAAGAAAGATGTTGAAAAGATAATGTACCTCCCGGAATACCGACTAAACCTACCACGGTGTTCCTCGACAAAACCACTATCGACGGGGCCACGCTAATCACTTTCGCATACGGACGCGACCCCGCCGAGGTTTCAGCCCGCCGTATGAAACGGCAGGCCCCTACGCAATAAGACCTACCCAAGATAGGTACTACAAAATAAAAGCCCTACTGTCTCCCCCTAAAGGGGGGAGACGGACACGACACAGAGGCGCGCGTGGGAACACCCACGCCGCCTCTCGGACCTGGTGCTGAACGGATGGCGGGCAGGCCCACAAAGCCCGCAACCCCCAGGTCAAACCTCAGGGTGGCTGGAGGTCGTCTCGCGCCCTCCGGCGCCCGGCTCTGCGGTTGGGGAGAGGGTTTAAACGCTCCCTCTCCCGCTCCGCCGCCTCCTTGATGGAAATTACTTCCTCACAGAAGGAGGCGACGGCGTTCCACGACCTCTCACTCCGGACCATAGACTGAACTACGGCCGGGAGCGAGAGGGCAACCGATCCGACTGCCGCGATCAAATCACGGCGCTGCGATGCCCAGGCGGGGCAAACCGCCAAAGTGTGCAGCGCCGTGTCCTCAACAACGTCACGGCAGTCGCCGCAGTGGTAACAACCGGGCGTCTCTTGCCGGCGTATACGACACAGGAACCGGCCAAAACATCCGTGGCCAGTCAGAACCTGTGTCAGCCGGAAGGTGAGGGCGCCATGCCGCCTCTCCAGCCACTCCTCAAACACGGGACTTACCGCCACGATCGTGGCGTGCCCGGCACTGGGGTGCACAAGTCGCTCCTTCCAATTCGCCACTAGGACCTGGCGGAGCTCGGACCTCGCCGCCTTGATAGCGGGAGGATCCGGTCCTTCGCCCCGAGCTAGTGCCTCCTGGCGCCAACGATAGAGCGACGCCAGGAGCGCCGCTTCCAGGTCCCATGGCATCGATCCGGCGAGGAGGCTCGCAGCCTCGAACGAGAGCCCGCCGCCTGCCGCAACACTACAAAACAGATTCATGCGCAAATCTACGGGAGCACCGTGGTTGCGCAACGAAGATCTACACACAGATCTAGAGCTGCCGACCATCAGGCAATTCATGAAGCAGTGCTCACGTAGGTACTTTGACTCGGCTCAGACACACCCCAACCCGCTAATGGTTGCGGCGATAAACTACACTCCATCTAGGATATCTAAAGTTAGGAGACCTAGGCACATATTAGATGAACCAGATGATAGCATTATACTCGCTCAAGATAAAGCATACACGGCTCGCAAAGCCATACAAAGTTGTCCGCGGTTCCGCCCTCGCCGCAGAGATCGGAATACGCGTCGCGTTAAAGTTAACCTCGTGGATCACCTTAGATCCACGTTGCCGACAACGCCCCAAGCCGAAGTCCGTGGTAGTCCGCCCTTGGGGATGAACGTTGTCTAGCTTACTTTATAACGGGTTAGGAGCCTTCTGCGTTCACCCATAGTCCGCGTAAAGTTGTCAAGGCCATCTGAGGCCAACGACAAACACACACAAAAAACTGGACGCTCTGCTGCTGCAGCCGTCTAAGTTAAGTGGTCTTTGGAGCTATTCAGACCACTTCTTTTTAGGGTGTCTTAGCCAAATGGCAAAAACCGGAACCCTTATGGACTCGTCATGTCTGTTCGTCCGTATGTCACAGCCACTTTTCTTTCCGAAACTATAAGAACTATGCTGTTGAAACTTGCTAAGTAGATGTATTCTGTGAACCGCATTAAAATTTTCACACAAAAATAGAAAAATAAACAATTAACTTTGGGGGTACTACTTTAGGTATACTTAGAACTGAAACCCAATTTATTTTTCATTAATGCCATACGTGTGTGGTATCTATGGATAGATCTTCAAAAATGATATTGAGATTTTTAATATCATTTTTTTCTAAACTGAATAGTTTGCGCGAGAGACACTTCCAAAGTGGTAAAATGTGTGTCCGCCCCCTATAACTTCTAAAATAAGAGAATGATAAAACTAAAAAAAAAAGAAAAAACTTGATAGGTGTCAAGGGACACCCGGATGGAACGAAGATCCTTTCGATTAATTAATGAAGGAATTGTAATAAATTTTTTTTAATTAATTAATTTATAAATTTCCGAAAATCTAACAAAATCCATAGAAGATACACACCCTACATGGCGCGTGCATAATAATAAGAAGTCTGTTAGCTCGCAGCTGGCCACAAGGTCACGCGTTTTTTCCATAATGAAGTAATCTGCTGGCGCATGAATGAACAGTGCGAGCGAGATAGCGTAACTACTTACGCACGCCGCACAGCTTACAATAGCTTACTATAGCAAAAAGTGTCGTGACAACTTTTCGTAAGAATTTTTCCGTCTAGCCTCCTTTCACAACGCGCGATAAGGAACTTCGTTCCAATATATGATGTACCATGTAAACTGCCACCGAAAATTGATTTGAACGAGATCTAGTAAGTAGTTTTTTTTTAATACGTCATAAATCGTAAACCGCAATTTACCTTTCATTCAAATTATGTTACTTGCTGCTACGGAACCCTTCATGGGCGAGTCCGACTCGCACTTGGACGCTTTTTTTAACTTGAAGTTGTTATTTACTGCCTAAAAATACTGTTTGTTCTATACTTAGTTGTTTACGGAAATACAAACCTTTTAATTGTGTAGTATAATTTTAATTATCTCCACTAAATAGATTCCCAGGTAAACCGCGCCTCTAAAGCGTGATGGACCAAGCATAACGTTACACTAGTAACCGAGAGGACAGGTCTTGGTTGCGAATCCCACTTATTCCTACACTACCAACGT
Source organism: Catocala nupta (assembly GCA_963675205.1). Lineage (NCBI taxonomy): Eukaryota > Metazoa > Arthropoda > Insecta > Lepidoptera > Erebidae > Catocala > Catocala nupta. Next base: position 8,810,757 of record OY776108.1, on the reverse strand, counting down.
GAACTCAGTCTTTTTAATTGATTTTAGTCTCGAAGTTTGAAGTTGTTCAATTTAAATTTGTATAAAAAAATTTAATACTTGGTTAAAATGTTTATTTCAAATGCGTCTTGAACATTGATGCAGTTTATGAGTCTAATAAACTTTCAGTGTAATAAACTTCCAGAAGCCCTAAAAGAAGAACCTTGAAATATAACATTTACAAAGCTAAAAAAATACTCATTAATAAAGCCTACTATAATATAAAAGAATACATTGATGATAAAGACTTAAAATAAATAAGTAAATACGGATACTATAATAAATATATTATTAAACAATAATAAATAATGATTAAATAACTAATATAACTACATATTTAAATGCATATTACAATATAACATTATTCTAAATATTTAATATAAATAAATATACCTACACAATATAAATTTAATGAATAATATGATAATAACAAAGTTGAAATAGTATACTTAATTTAATTGCTTATATAAATATTACCTAAATGGAGTAAGACTAGAACGTAAATACTACATAAAAGTACATTAAATTAAAAAAAATATAAAGCAAATAGTGCAAATATTTATTTATACAGAGATTTAAGTTATATACTGGGTGTCCGGTAATTAATGGATAACCTTGAAATGTCCTATAGTAGAACTGAAGGCAGTTCAGAACAAATTAGAAAAATAAAAAGGATATATATTAAAAAGTGCAAGCTATAATAGCATAGCATACTTTTGACTGTCTATCTATTAGCATATTTAGTGTTTAATAATAAAACAACAAAAAACCGATGGATTTCATTCATTTATGGTCGTAGTATACAAGATAGTTATACATGGTAATTAAAAAGAAAACACATATCTCAGGTAGTAGTTGAATAGATTTTATTTATACATATATTTTTCTGAACGGCCATCAATTCCACTATAAGACATTTCCAGGTTATCCATTAATTACCTGACACCCTATATAAAACCAGCATCCTCCTCTCTTCTACATTGCCGTGCCCTACAGGGCCCATATTGTACCTACTGTGACTACTACATTAGATATTGAGTATTGAATATCAATATAGATTTTTATCCCATTTTTCGCCATCGCCATCCGTGCATCTTTCAGGTTCAGAATACAGTCTTTACGAAAGCTCTCTTGTCATCTATTTCGCGATTTATTCTACTGCTAGCTGTTACCCGTGACTCCGTCCGCATTGAATTTTAAGTTACCTACTCCTTACAACATCAGCTATCTGCCAGTGAAAGTTCCATCAAAATCGGTTCAGCTGTTTCAGAGATTAACTGGAACAAAAGCGAAAATGTAAAAAAAATTTTTTGCTCTAAATACTTTAGATACTTATCTTCACTAGCTGTGCCCGCGGTTTAATTCGCGTTTATGGTTACTGCGCCGCCCCCGTGGGTCGTAGTGTGATGTTATATAGCCTATAACCTTCCTCGACAAATAGGCTATCCAACACTAAAATCATTTTGCAACTCGAACCAGTAGTTCCTGAGATTAGCGTGTTCAACCAAACAAACAAACTTCAGCTTTATAATATTAGTATAGATATGCATTTAGTAAAGAGATGTTCTTTTGACATTACAAACAGACACTTCAATTTTATTTATTTGTATAGATTTAAGCAGTAACACCATCCGTGTTTTCTATATCTATTTTATTATTCAGGGCGAATAAACTTCCAATCGCTTCCACAATGTAAATGGATTACCTAGTTGCCAATTTATACGTGACTTGAATAATAAGTATCTGTCTACCAATACTTTAAAGGGAAACCGTTGCCACGCAGAGGTCTCGAGTTCGATCCCAAGGCACGCACCTCTGACTTTTTGAAATTGTACATACATACTTCACGCCTGTTTTCCAGAGGGGTAGGCAGAGACTACAGATTTCCATTTGCTACGATCCTGATACACTTCTCTGGCTTCATTCACTTTTATCACATTCCTCATACACGCTCGCCGGTTTAAGGTGCTCTTAACCTGGTCTTTGTCCAAAACGTCTCCGATCTGATCAAGAAACGTTCGCTTAGGTCTGCCTCTTGCGACTGTTCCATTCACACTAGCCTTATAAACTTTCTTAGTCAGTCTTTTCTCGTGCATTCTTTTTACATGCCCAAACCATCTTAACATACACTTTTCTATTCTTGTCACTATATTCACTTTAGTGTGCGTATTAAATAGTTAATTATCGCTCGCTTTAACGGTGAAGGAAAACATCGTGAGGAAACCTGCATGTCTGGGAGTTCTGCATAAAGTTCGGAAAGATACATGAAGTCTGTCAACCCGCACTGGGCCAGCGTGGTGGGCTATGGCCAAACCCTTCTCACGCTGAGAAGAGACCCGTACCCAGCAGTGGGACAGGTTTTATACTGCGCTGATATTATTATAACTAGCAATGATATACATGAGATAATATTATATCACTTTCATAGTAATCGGATCGACTCCATACAATATTGTTATTAAAAACTATAGCTACCTACTTTTATTAAACACATTTTGGCGGGTTTTCCTCGCGTTCATATTTTGACTGCCATGGTCACGACTACATGACAGACTTTTTAACGCTGATAAATCGTACAAGCTGTGTTGTTTTTCTTATTTGTGTTGTTAATTATGTAGCTAGACTCATTCCAATTTATATTAGGTATATGAAATGATCACTATTTATTTCATCCACATTAGCATAAGATCACAAAAACTAGGTATTAAAGAATGAAATCGTATCGCCGAGAGCACGCTTTTGCTTTTTGACATGGCGATCAAAGTATGTCCTTTCCTGTACCCCTGAAAACGAACATGCAAAATTTAATGATGATCGGCCGAGTAGTTAAAGTGTGAAAGCGTAACAAACAAACAAATATACAAACGAACAAACTCTTATTTACGACATTAAGATTGGATGCAAAAAATTACTGGAGCCCGAAATTATCAAAATGTATTGCCCAGCGTAGACTCTCACTCTCAAAATTTAGGCGTAATTCCACCCCAGACAATTTAAACGAATTAGATAATAAAACCAAAATAGCTAGTAAACTGATAAATGAAGCAAAAGCATTAAGCTGGCAAAGTTTTTGCGATTTCATTGATCAGGAAACCTCAGCTCACGAGATGTGGAATAGCATGAAATGGATTAGAGGTTTTAGGCAGACAAGAAACCACGCTCCCTTTGATAAACAAACAGAATTACTTCGTTCTCTTACACCCGATTACGTTCAAACTGCCAAACCTAATTTTAGTTCACAAAATATCAATCTAGAATCCAATTTTAGTAGCACAGAACTTCAAAACTGTCTTAAAAAAAGAGATTCAGCACCGGGCGAGCATGGCATATCATATTCTATGATTTACAATTTGCCGTATAAAGCGAAATTGTTTTTACTAAATATATATAATAACATTCTAAGTTCTGGTACTATTCCACATCAATGGAAAAACATTTTAACTGTCTCAATACCTAAAGTTAGCACTAACAGCTCGGAACAAAAACTTAGACCCATTTCTCTAATTTCTTGCTTGTGTAAAACCTTTCATCTTACATTACTCAAGCGATTAGAATGGCATTCAGAAAATTCCTTCGCCATACATAGTTGGCTTTCGAAAATCACACTAGTATAGACGCAATAACACGTTTAGTTAACTATATTCATATTGGAGTCTCTAAAAACCAACCAACCTTACCATGTTTTGTAGATATTATAAACGCCTATAATAATGTCTTTTTTTTTTTTTTTTTTTTTTTTTTTTGTGTATCACAGGTACATAGGATGTTACACAAATATGTTATAAATCAGCTGTGTTCCGCCACTTAGGCATACAATATCTCAATAGATATAGCTGTTAAAATTGTAGACCAACTTAATATAGGATCCAAGATCTGTGCTTACATTTGGTCGTTCTTTTGTTGACACAGTTGAAAATTAATCTTGACTATAACAGCAATTTATCCATAACAAGACGGACGAGCACAGGCTTAGCGCAAGGTGACCCCCTGTCGCCTTAAATTTTTAATTTAATAACATATAAGATTTGTAGATTGCCAATAAATGTCAAACTGTCGCAATATGCAGATGATTACGTTCTGTACATTAGAGACAGAGAAATAAAATAATGCGAAATGTATATGCAATATGATCTTAATTCGGTAGTAGATTCATTAGACGAACTTGGTTTAGAGTTATCCCCAACTAAATTGAGTTTTTGTGTTTTTAGTAGAGGCCGCAGAAGGATATTACCCACATTAAAAATTAATGGGCAAATCTTAGTATTTGCGGACTGCACAAAATATCTAGGTATGTGGCTGGACCGAAGTCTACGTTGGGGTAAACATATCAATGAAGTAGTAGAAAAATGTTCTAAATTCCTAAATATTTTAAATATTCTAGCTGGTAGCTCATGGGGATTACACACAAAACACATGCGCAGATTATATATTAGCTTAATAAGAAGTCGAACGGATTATGGTTCGTTTCTATATGATTGTAGTGCAAAAACACATACACTAACACAAGACAGGTTGCAAAATCAAACCTTAAGAATAGTAGGACGTTTTATTAGAAGTTCACTGATCCACGTCATGGAAAGTGAGTTGAATGTAATGCCCTTATTTTTGAGGAGACAGTATTTAGGCTACAAATACAGTTTAAAAATTACATCTTGGTGTAACAATGATACTGTTATGATGAGTGCTCTTTCTAATACTAGTTATAGGGCAAACAAAAGGAAGCCATTACTTGTTAAAACTTATAATGAAGTAAGACACTGTAATATTAACTCCTCTGAAATACCTAATGCGTTTAATTTAGACACTTGGACTATAGCTATTGAAACACGAAAATATTTTAATTTGAATCTAAATATTCAATTTGCAGAAATTTGTTATGAACCCAATAACCTTATATAAGCATAGAATTGGGTAATATATAATGGATGACATAAGATTTTTACGGATGGGTCCAAAGGTGTTCATGGTCCGCGCCTCTGACGGCAGAGGTGCATCGATAGCCTATAATATCTTAAAGACAATTATTTTACTAAATAATCAAGGTAAAGATATAAGATTGCAATGGGTTCCAGCACATATAGGCCTAAAAGGAAACGAGGAGGCGGACAGTGTAGCTAAGTTAGCAGCTGTTAAAGGCACCGTTGTAGAGTACAGGCCTGACCGTTGGGAATTTGTACCCACATTCAAGAGAGCGACGTTTAGGGACTGGGTAACCTATTTTAAGGAAAAATCTTGAGATAAAAGCATATGGTATAGAACCATACAAGGAGGGCCCCACAGTTTCCCTGGTTTGACAATACTAGGTTAAGTAGAAATTATGTTAAACTAGCTTTTAGACTTAGATCCGGTCATTATCCATCAGCAAAGTTTGCATTCTTAATGAAAAAAGCTGATACGCCCAATTGTTCGATATGCGATAAAATTGGAGATGTACAACATTTGCTGATGGATTGTGCTCGAAATAGGAGTGAACGTGATTCACTGGTTAAGGAATTAAATTTAAATTTGCTAGATGTACGCCTGATACAAAGTATTTTAAGTCATCCGAAGTCAGAAGCTGCCAAAAAGCTATGTTTTTTGATTAAATAATTCAGCAATGATTATCCTTAGTTCTAATCTCTAGTATCTAATCTATAGTTGTATCTCTAGTTACATATATCTAACAGTGTACTTTTAATTTTAATGTGTGTATGATTATATGATTGACATATCTTTATGGATAAAATCCCAAATAAATAAAAGGAAAAAAAATGAAAAAATAATTGGATGTCATAATTAATTTATATGTATTCGTTGCCAAACTGTTTTAAGGATGCCTTGCTGGAGAAACACGTGTCGACGCATAATGTCCTCCAGACCGATTTTCGGTCACGGCGGCCAATCTTAACGGAGACTGGCCATCTGCGCAGGAGATATTATAGTGCACAAGTATGTGCGCAAACACAAGTGCACTCTCTGTTCCCTTACCCTCATGATCCGATGGGACGGATAATCCGACACGACCGGAGAGAGATCAGGCGCAGGATCAACGGCGTTACGCGCTATCCGAGGCACGGGGGTGTCTAACACCGCCAACTTCCTAACTCCGGGTTCGTATTGAGATTTCTTAACAGAACAACCCAATACCTTTATGTTGGCCCGGCCCGGGATTCGAACCCGAGACCTCATGCACAGCAGTCGCATTCACTACCGCTGCGCCACAGAGGCAGTCGATGTCGACGCATAGTTAGTGTTCGAAGCGGAATACTTCAAGTTGGAGTACCTACGCGCGGCTCCCACGACGCGGCTGTACCAATCCAGAGCAGTTCGGTATTGCCAACCTTTTTCTATTGCAATAGTTGGGGTGGACAATCCGAGGGTGCGTGGCGGATCCTCTCTTCTCCCAATTTTTATTTTATCATACATTTTCGCCAAGTAACGTCTGATGGGGTAATTGGCTCACAGTTTTTAATTTTTAGTCATATAGTTACATTAACAAAACGTTAAAATACAAATAATTTTTGAACGACTTAAAAGATGAATGAGATACAAGTATTTTAAATCTGGTAAGTAGGGGTAATTGTAAAATGACAGAAACAAGATGGACGATACAAACTGTGACGTCATCGCTATTTAAATGCAGCTGTCCGAGGGAGATAGCGAGATATCTTCATTACGGCCCTACTTTTACTTATATCCGAATTTAAAATATTATATACTGCCTTATTTTGCAACCAATTTTGATACTGTTTGCACAGAAAGATTTCTTTTGATTGCTATTTATTATTTGCTCATGCTAACACAAAGGGAGGATCTTCCGACCAGGTTGGGTGATCATGACTGGCGGGCCGCGGCCCGACTTTTAATATTCGGAACTTGTACCTATATATACTTAGTCACTGGGTAAATTACACTTGTGCGATTCAGGATTGTACCAGCCTGGTCGGAGGATCCTCCCTTTGTGTTGAAGGGACATCAGACCACGTTCCTCCACAGTGTTGATCCTGACGTGATTATCCAGCATCCCGACGTCAATGGAAGCAGAGAGAAAGATCAGCAGCAGCAACCATCGTGATCAACTTCACCTCTCTTACGCAGCACTTCTTCAGGTGAGCAGCAATCAACTCGCATCCAACCAGTCAGCATCTTTGGCCTCAACAGGGACCGCCATACGCTTGCAGCAAAACTCGCAACCTGGTCTTCTCTACGGCCACACCAGCGTATTGGCTCTAGACTAAGTCTATATATAAGTTACATATAAGTTCCCCACAACAACAGTCAGGCCGCGGTCCAGGCACGACCAGTCAGCCTGGTCGGAGGATCCTCTCTTTGTATTGGAGCGACATCACAACATGTTCTTACATTTTTTTCATTTGTGAAAACTTATGAACAAAATCAGACGTAGGAAACTATCATGTTAGTTAGTTAGTTAGTTAGTTAGTTGGACGTGTGTTATCTGCACTTAGCTCCGCAATTGGCCATTGTGCGTAAGAAACCGATGCGAAAAATTTATTCGGTTACTCCTACCACCTCAGCTCCGTCCAGAAAGATAATAGGGTATCGGTGAAGCGCAGTACTTCATTTATAGTTTCTGGACTGTTTAGTAGTTTAGCCCGTTGGTTGCTCACGCTTTAACAATGTAGGAGCACGTGAACCGATGTCTCTTCGGTCTCCATGCAGCCCCTACATAAGGAGCTGTCAGTGATACCGATTTTGAAAAGATTGTTGAGTGAGCAGTGCCCTGTTATTATACCCACAAGGTGGCGTAGGTTTTGCTATGTGGTACGTAGGAGTTTGCGTGACAGATGTTTGTCTAAGGATGTAAGTGCTTCCTTCGTTTGTCTACATTCCTTTGTTTCTGTCCACTGATTTTCGTGTAGTTTCGTGGTTCTGTCGCATAATCATGTTTTATCGCATAACCTCTCTCTACGACTGCTCCAGTTTATGATATAGCGTTCCCCTACACCAAGGGTATCGGGACAGCTGGTTCAGGTTCTACCATTTTAGTGTTCGATCCTCTCTTTGCCAGTTGGTCTGCAGCATGATGGCCAGAAGAGTTGCTATGGTCACGTATTAATTGCAACGTTAGGCAACTACAATATTCGATTTAATATAAACGTGTTGGTTATTTTTATGTTTCAATAAAAATATATACTTGGTTATAGTTAGGGAGTTAATGGCAGTTTTATTTTAATTACATATTAAGTTTATCACGCGTCGTCGCCCGCATGAATCTCATAGGAACGAATACTGGAATTATTATATTTTTTATTGTTTTAAGGCAATGCACGCGCTAGGAGTAATACCTGTATTGCGAGGACCTTTACTACCATTTGGCGATAGTATAAATGAGTCGGTTTACCTGCGGCAGGTTTACCTGCTACATCCTTACATCTTCTTTCTAATACTTTTATCTCATACCAGCTGTGCCCGCGGTTTCACTAGCGTTTATGATGACTGCGCCGCTCCCGTAGCTTGTAGCATGATGTTATATAGCCTATAGAGAGCAGCGATAGCTCAGTGGGAAGACCAACAGACTACATACAATACAGAGGGTCTCGGGTTCGAATCTACGCACCTCTGACTTTAGGGAGTTTTATGACTTTTCGAAATAATGTGCGTATTGATTGACAATTATCGCCTGCTCCGTGCCTCGGAAAGCACGTTAAGCCGTCAGTCCCGGCTGCCATGAACATCTATAGCAGTCGTTATTGGGGAAGTCGACACAAAAGTTTTTGGTTACAGCATGAATGGGCCGGCTCGACCGGGGAAGTACTACCCTCTCACAGAAAATCGACGTGAAATAGCAGTGTCTCACTGCTGTGTTTCGTTCGGTGAATGAGAGTGCCGGAGGCCTAAGCATGAGGTGACGATTCTCGCAGCTTACGAGGGACCTGCAGAGTATCCGTAGAGTCATTGTGTGGGTGGCGCGAGTCGACCCGGCGGCCAGGGAGAGCCGTAGAAACGGTGCTCTGCTGGCCGCCCGCGGTATAGTCCAGAGGCCCAACCGAGTCTAACCAACTTGGTTGGCTGCCTCATCATGCCGCGCATAATCTCGAGGTGGCTCGTCGTGCCGGATGGTGACCGGAGGGTGGGTCCCGGCGACCACTTTCGGGAGGGTACGGGGGTCCTTCCGTCCGTCGGATCGGCTATCGCCATACCACACAGTAATATGACGAAACTTGCTCTGCGCCTTGCCCCACTTTGTTGCGAGAATAGCCGCCTCTTTTTTTTTTCACGCTTTCCCTTCCATTCACTCTATGGCAGTACGAACAAAGCATTGTCGTTTAACAGCAGCCAATCGCCGTAACCCCACCGTTGCTTTCTCTTCCGGTGTCGTGGAGTTTATTAACATCAGAGGACTCCACGCTAACCTTAATGCTGTCCATCACCACCTGGAGACGGCTCGGCCGGCAATGCTTTTTCTAACGGAGACACAAATACGCCGTCCTGCAGACACGACCTACCTGCAATATCCCGGCTACGTGCTAGAGGAGTGTTTCCTCGCGAAAGCCGGGGTATGCTTGTTTGTTAGGGCGGATATTTGTTGTCGCCGTCTACACTGCCTAGAGGACCCTTCCTTCTCTGTCCTTTGGGTACACGTAGATCATGGATCTTTCAGCCAAATCTACATGTGCCTCTACCGATCCCATTCAGGAGACGCTGAGACAACTCGACTCTTTGATTACCTGAGTCAGGCGGCAGACGACGCGCAGGAGCAGTTTCCGAATGCTGAGTTGGTGTTCTTGGGAGATTTCAATGCCCACCATGAGACCTGGTTGGGTTCTCCCAAAACAGACCACGCGGGACGAATTGCCCATGCGTTCGCTCTCACGCATGACCTGTCTCAACTGGTACTCCAGCCCACCCGGATACCGGACATTGCAGGTCAGGCGCCCTCTTTGCTCGATCTGCTGCTGAAAAGTAACCCGAACCGGTACAGTGTGTCGATTAGTGCTCCTCTGGGCACCTCAGACCACTGTCTGGTTTGTGCCACAGCTGTTGTTGTTACGCCCCCACGACCCGAGGAGGCAAGACGACGACTGTGGCACTACTCGTCAGCAGACTGGGATGGAATGCGGGAGTACTTCGCATCCATCCTTTGGGCTCAACGCTGCTTTGAGAACAGGGATCCTTCAGAGAGCGCTACTGCTGTCGCTGGTGAAATCATCCTGGGTATGGAATATTATATTCCATACAGTGATGTCACGAGCGGTGGCAGGAAAAGGCCCTGGTTCGGTCGTGAATGCGCTGATGCTGTTGAACGCAAACAGACAGCGTACCGCGCTTGGACCAGGGCTCGCACTCTCCACGACTCTAACGTGGATCACCTGAAGGCAGCGTTCAACCAAGCCACAAAGGTCTGCAAGAGGGCATACTTAAGAGCGGATGCCCAGCGCGTCGCACGGTTCGGCCAGGAGCTCATGGCCCATCCTACGGGCAGTCGTAGCTATTGGCGCCTGGCCAAAGCCGTGCAGTCCAACTTCTGGCAGACCTCGCTGCCCCCTCTGAGATATCCGAATGGATCACTGGCTCATCGGCCGCAAGAGAAAGCAGATCTGCTTGCAAATCTCTTTGCGGCCAACTCCCGAATCGATGACTGCGGTTCGCAGCCGCCTAACATTGCCAACTGCGGCTACACCATGCCTGATATACGTATCAGGCAACGTGACGTTCGTGCGGTACTGCAGTCTCTCGATGTTCGGAAAGCCAGTGGACCTGACGGCATCGCAGCTGTGGTCCTCAAAAAATGTGCAGCGGCGTTGTCTCCCACACTTACGCGCCTATACCGGACGTCTTACGCCGCAGGCATTGTGCCTGAGGCTTGGAAGGAGGCGAACGTTCAACCGATTCCCAAAAAGGGGGACCGTTCCGAGCCAGGCAACTATCGACCCATAGCTATCACCTCAGTGCTCTCCAAGGTGTTCGGGCGGATTATTAACACCCTAATTGTCCGCTACCTGGAGGATCACACGTTGATCAATGATCGCCAATACGGATTTCGGGCTAAACGATCAACGGGTGATCTTCTAGCGTTCGTCACGCACCTCTGGGGTGAGGCTATGGACAAGCACGGCGAGTCTTTGGCTGTCAGCCTAGACATAGCCAAAGCTTTCGATAGAGTCTGGCACCGGTCTCTTCTTTCCAAGCTTCCGGCCTATGGCTTGCCCCCTCAACTGTGCACCTGGATTGCAAATTTCCTGCAGAAGCGTCGTATTCGGGTCCTTTGCGACGGTCGCGCTTCCAAATTTATGCAGGTCAATGCAGGAGTGCCTCAGGGCTCCGTCTTATCCCCTACGCTCTTTCTTCTGCATATCAATGATATGTTGAATATCGGCAACATACATTGCTATGCGGACGACAGTACCGTGCATGGGCGATATCTCGGACGTCCTGGAGCCAAACAGGCTGAGGGTGTGGGGAAAAGGCAGGATCTTGTCGTTGAACTTGACCAGACCTTGAACCGCATCTCTGAATGGGATGCCAAGAACTTGGTCCAGTTCAACGCCAAGAAGACCCAGGCATGCGCGTTCTCAACAAAATAGTCTCCGTTCCTTCCCCTCCCTTCTCTGAAGAACACTCCACTGGTGATACGTGACAGCCTCTCCATCTTAGGTATGGATCTTTGCCGCTCCCTTAATCCCAAAACCTACATCGAGAGCGTCATTAGGCAAGCTTCGCGAAAACTCGGAGTTCTGAACAGGGTGAGGCGGTTCTTCGCGCCTGGGCAGCTGTGCCTATTGTATAAGGCACAAGTGCGCCCTTGCGTGGAGTACTGTTCTCATCTTTGGGATGGCTCCGCGCAGTACTTGCTAGACGCTCTTGACAGGTTACAGCGGCGGGCTGTCCGTATCATCGGAGATCCAGAGGTCACGAGTACGAGAACCTCTGCAACTCCGTAGGGATATTGCCTCTTTGGCATGTTTCTATAGAATATACCACGGGGAGTGCTCTGAAGAGTTATTCCACCTTATCCCGCCCTCCCCTTTCCTATCCAGAACAACGCGTGCTGGGCTCAGATGCCATCCTTACACGGTGGAGTCGACTAGAGTGCGTACCAACAAGTTTGGGTCCTCATACCTCTGCCGAACGATCAAGGCATGGAATTCTCTGCCAAGGCACGTGTTTCCTTCTTCCTTCAATCCTGGGTCCTTTAAGCGGGGCTTGAAAAAGCACTTTCTCAGGCCGTCAAAGTAGAGACCTCAACATCGCCTCGGCTGCTATGAGGACGATGTGGAGGCCACTGCTCTTAGACCACACGACTGCTTACCATCAGGCGGAGTGTGGTCATTTTGACGAGCAAAATAAAAATAATAAAAAAAAAAAAAATGTGTCTCCGGTCTGTACTGACTGGCCCCCACACAAGATAAGATAAGATAAGATATATAGCCTATAACCTTTCTCGATAAATAGGCTATCCAACACTAAAAGATATTAGAGCGTTTTATTAGCGTGTTCAACAAAACAAACAAACTGAACGAATGGCAAGGTCGCAACAGTGCATAATTTTTTTAAAGCAATATAATTAATTTTCTGGCTTTCTTTTCAAAATATTTTAATGTGTTCTATAATATAAGGTTAAAGTATATAATAGATGGAATATAATTATGGTTGTCATCGTTTTACTATGAATATTATGAACCAAATATTTTTGGCTCAATATTTACATTGTATATGTAGTGATAACCGTTTACCTCAAACTATATAGTGTATTAAAACTAAAACAAACGGGCGAGCACTAGTTTTACTTAAAACAAGCTATGGTGTTAGTTGTAACAATGATAAATAGAAAGCAATACATTTAATAGGGTATTACACCAATTTTTAAAAAGTATCTCAATTAGGTTTTATAGTGCTAATGAAGCACTAAAAAATTCACAAAATTTTTATTCTATCGATAAGTGCCATAACAATGCATTTAAATTTTGCATTTTCAAATTTCGCGCGTAATTTGATGGAAACGCTGGACGCAGTGGACGCCTTACTGCTCTGTGGTCATGACGTCAGTTGGCTGTGTAAACAAATGCAGTGATATTTTGTATGTTATGCTATTTGTTAATATTTTAAAACTGAGTTGTTATTCTACTTATCGTTTGTGTGCTGTTCCTGAATGCAAAAATAAAATAATAAGAAGCCTATAGAGATTAAAGGTACGTTGATCAGTTGACACTGTTGACAGTTGACACTTCTTAGTTTACACAGCCGTATGACGTAATAACATGGCGACTATTAATTAATAGTGTTATGAAACAAATTAAAAAACTGAAAACTGAATTGAATTTCAAAATTAATTTTGCTATTTTATGAACTAAAACTAAAGTTTTCCGACTGCTTTTTGCCTAAGCTATCTCAATAATATATATTTAGATTTTTTTCAGAGTAAAATACCCTATTCTAGAGATTAGTGCATTCTAACAAACAGTTTCTTTGACTCTATACTTGCAACTTAAATGCCTACAGCTCTCCGCCTATAAAATAAATTTATTTATTTTTCACAACGTCGCGATAAAGCTATATTAAATGTATCGGCACATACAAATATTTTGTAAGTAAAAATAAGCTTTATACAAATTTATTTGAGAGTTACAGGGTTTTATGGTTTCTGGAGAAGTGATAGCCTAGTAAGAGACCATTGGTCTGCCGTGCAGTGTTCTTGAGTTTGATCCCAAGGTGAGCATACGGTAAAGGAAAACATTGTGACGAAACGGCTTAGTAGTCGTTTCGCACGAATTTGTTCGCACAAATCGTGCGAAAAGACACTTTTTTTTAAATAATTTTTTATTTTTGTCGTTTCGCACACATGGAATATATTTTCGTGCGAATCGTTCCCATCTGAAAACGCAGGTGTCGTTACGCACGTTTTGTATTTTTAATAAGAAAAATATAAAAACACAGTCGTCCACACACTACTTGCATATAATAATAATAGTAAGTAATATTTATATGTTTTCTTAAAATTTTCTCTCAATAAAAGCTCAGTTTTATATGTATATGTATTTTACGCACTGTTTTGTAGGAAAGGTTTATAAGAAATGAAGTTCACTTCAAAAACAAATAAGTACTAAATTAAAACAGACGGATAGATGACTCTCATAACACAGGAATTTCCTAGCATCATAGATCATAGGGTCTTAGATCAAAAAATTAAATATTATTATTATTAATTTTTATTATGTACTGGGCCAGGGTGGTGGACTATGGCGTTACCCTTTTCACACTGAGAAGAGGCCCGTGCACAGCAGAGGGACGGTTTACGAACTGGGCTGATATTATTATTACCAATTATATACAATAGATATATCACTTTCATAGTAATGGACGTTAAAAATCTGATCTATAAAATTTCGTTATTAAAACCTTTACTTATATTAAAAACTAGATTTTGCCTGCTTCAATCGAGATCTTGTCAATAAATTCAACACACAACTTCGAAAAGTTGGAGCTGCGTGCTTTGGGATCGAATTCGAGACCACTACTGCCAGATCTAGACATTTAACTTGTTTATCCTTTCCTGCTTCCTCCAGATTCTCATCATGGAGAATAGGCATGCTGACTAAAAAAAAGATTTTAGTCCGTCTTTATGACTAGTAAAAAATAATGGATACATATTTTTTCTTTTGTCACACAAACTAATAATAACGAAGATACAACGGGTTTGAATTTCGTGTTACGTCACTTGTCGGTACAAATTTTATAGGACAGTGACGTCACAAGCTCCCACTCCCGAACTTTGCGTTATATCTTAGTAAATATGTAATGTATTGTTGATGGACTGATTCGAATCACTTATTCTTAACCCTGTCAACATGCCTATTGTGACATCGATGATCATTGCACGGCGCTCTAATACTAAGAGTAAAATAACGCGTTTTTACAATTGCAGATATAATTACATCACTAACCACATTATTAAGTACAGAAACGGTAACTTTGAGTGCCAAATGGGATTTGCCACTATGTCAGGCTTGCAACAACAACGTGACTACCACGACAGTCAATCCTGACACATATGTGGAACAAGACAATACGGCTTCTAAACACTTCAGAGCTTCCTCATCATCATCTTCAGAATCTACCTCCAGTGAGACCGGTGAGGAAATCAACGTCACGACAGCTGAGGATACAGAGATAATCGTAACTACTGAAAGGTAAAAATACTACCTAATATAAATATTTTCTTACGTTTACACGAATGTTATACATTTAAATTAAACTACTTTATACGAATTAGGTCGTGTTGTTTATTTAAAATACTTTTATTACATAATTTTGAACTTAAATAGTACACACAGCGACACATCAACCTAGACTGTTTGGACTTCGAAATATTAGAAGTTGAACGCTGCGAATCGTGCGAGAGAGTGCGTTATATTTTTGTTACGCTCTATCCTTACTATTACGCATTTTGTATGTAGCGTAGTTATGCGTATATAGGGTGTCTAACTTGATTTGTAGCCATGTGTACTATTTATGAACTTAAATACAATTTAAGCTATTTCAATTCGTTTGCTTTACAGCAACCATGTTCACGGGTAGACGAAAAGTCGGGGAAATGTGTAAACTTAAATATAAATAGTTTTATTTAATTTAAATAGCTTAAATTGTAGAAAAGTTTAATAACAGTAGAATTCTAGTTAAAAATGTTCTAATAATACCATTTTAAAATAAACAACGTGATAAAAAATCCGTATAAAGTAGGTAGTTTAATTTCAAAATACTATGTATAACTCTGTCGGCCTCGATGGCGTAGTGGTTAGTGTAACCGACTGCCACGCCTGAGGTCGCGGGTCCGATTTCCGCA
The DNA here is from genome assembly GCA_963675205.1 of Catocala nupta. Taxonomy (NCBI): domain Eukaryota; kingdom Metazoa; phylum Arthropoda; class Insecta; order Lepidoptera; family Erebidae; genus Catocala; species Catocala nupta. Next base: position 8,794,958 of record OY776108.1, on the reverse strand, counting down.
CAAGTCAAACATTTGTGTGCATTAACATGAATGTTTGTCGTGGTCTAGGTGTTTCTATGTATGATATGTATGTATATATAAAAATAGTATATATGTATGTTTATCCATTGTCTAGTACCCATAGTACAAGCTCTGCTTAGTTTGGGCTAGATGGTGCTGTGTGTATGATAGAATATTATATTATACTAGTGGAATAGTTACTTTGGGCTGCATTTTATTTTTTAGGAAACTTATTTTACAAATAATATACATATAAATGCCGTGGTTTACTGCAAATAACTTATTTTAATACTTCTTTATAATTTTTTATTTTTATTTTCCCATCCATTGCTAAAACATAAAGATTTTACGGGTTTGATACTCGTGAGCACGCCTCATAGAGTTGCCCATGGAAAACAGTTTTTAACCCCTGACGCAAAAACGACGGGGTGTTGTATGGTCCAAGATGGCCGCCGCCACAAAATGGCGGATTACATATTGTTTCACAACTCCCTCAATATAGGTATCAAATGAAAGGGCTTGACTAGTAGAATACTACACACTATGACAAATTTTAAAACCAAGATGGCCACCACCACAGTGACGAAAAAATATTTTTTCCCAACTTACGGGTTTTCACAATAATTACTACTGGTCAAAATTCGACCATAATTGATTTAAATTTTAAGTGAGATCGTTATGGTTTTATTGTCTATAACTATACTCTTTTAATCACATTTCATTTAGATTTCGCTAAGGCTATACAGGTTAATTTAGCTATCTTTTTCAAACAAATAATTATTTACTTAACTATACTCTTTCATTGACGATATTCCTAAGGTTGATTCCTTTTTTATTTATTACATATAAATAAGGTATATGTAACCATAGTTACGAAGAATTGTACGACGTCAGACGAATAATGTCGAAATAATACGAACGCGATTCGACTGCGTGTGTTCAAATATCTGGATCGAGTGCCTAAATACAAAGTCCCAGGGTTTTATCTTCGATAATGACGAATTTCCATGCAAAATATCATCAATTTTTTTTTTTTTTTCGTTTGGGAATGCATTAGCGCATACCCCTCCGCAGGGGCGAGCGGAGGGGTTATGTCGGACTCACCGGGGTAAGAGAAAAATATGTTGAAATGATAATAATGGACCTCCCGGGATACCGACTAAACCTACCACGGTGTTCCTTGACATAACCACAATCGGCGGGGCCGCGCGAATCGTTTTCACATGCAATCGCAACCCCGCCGAGGTTTTGGCCCATCGTATGAAACGGCAGGCCACTACACAAACAGACCTGCCAAAGGTGCCCAATGGGGCACCACTAATTTTATCCCTGCTGGCCCCCTGAGGGGGGGATGGATACACGATGCAGAAGTGCGCGTGTCATCACCTGGTGCTGATCGGATGGTGAGCAGGCCCACAAAGCCCACCACCCCCAGGTCAAAACTCAGGGTGGCTGGAGGTCATCTCGCGCCCTCCGGCGCCCGGCTCTGCGGTTGGGGAGAGGGTTTAAGCGCTCCCTCTCCCGCTTCGCCACCTCCTTGATGGAAATCACTTCCTCACAGAAGGAGGCGACGGCGTTCCACGACCTCTCACTCCGGACCATAGACTGAACTAAGGCCGGGAGTGAGAGGGCAACCAATCCGACTGCCGCGATCAATTCACGGCGCTGCGATGCCCAGGCGGGGCAATTCGCCAAAGTATGCAGCGCCGTGTCCTCAACAACGTCGCGGCAGTCACCGCAGTGGTGACAACCGGGCGTCTCTTGCCGGCCTATACGACACAGGCACCGGCCAAAACAACCATGGCCAGTCATTACCTGTGTCAGCCGGAAAGTGAGGGCGCCATGCCGCCTCTCCAGCCACTACTCAAAAACGGGTCTTAACGCTCGGACCGTGCCGCCTCTAGAGTGGGAGGAGCTGGTCCTTCGCCCCGAGCCAGCGCCTCCTGACGCCAACGGTAGTGCGACGCCAGAAGCACCGCTTCCTGGTCCCAGGGCATCGATCCGGTAAGGAGGCTCGCTGCCTCGAACGAGATCGTGCGGTAGCCTCTAATTAACCTGATGGCCATTGCACGCTGAGGCGCACGAAGTGCTGAGATATTACGGGCCGTCAGGTTATCTCCCCAAACTGGGGCCCCATAAAGGGCCATGGACCGCACGACCCCTTCGTAGAGCCTCCGGCAGGAGGTGCCTGGCCCCCATAGATTGGGCAGCAGACGCGCGAGCGCTCCTGCAGCGCCCAGAAAAGTGGGCTACAAAGTCCCATCGGCTGTCGAGCAAGAGACCCAGATACTTAAGGGTTGGCTCGACCGCAATGCGGACCCCTCCTACCATAATGTGGGACCCTGGAGGTGGCCGGTTCCGAGGACCGTGGAAACATACGGCCTCGGATTTAGACAGGGCCACCTCGAGGCCCAACCGCCGGATACGATTAACGACTTGTGCGACCCCAGCGGTCACCAGTATGGCCGCCGCCCGGTATCCCTTATTTCAACCCCTTCATGCCCTTTTTACAACAAAAGGTAAGCAATGTCCCTTTTGCAAGGTCTAGAATATCTTTGTACCAAATTTAATTAAAATCGGTTGTGGTTTAGGCTCGATAATGACGAATTTCCATGCAAAATTTCATCCCTGATTTCAACCCCTTCATGCACTTTTTCACAACAAAAGGTAAATACTGTCCCTTCGCAAGTTCTACTCTATCTCTGTACCAAATTGCATCAAAATCGGTTCAGTGGTTTAGGCGTGAAAGCGTAACAGATGGACAGACAGTGTTACTTTCACATTTATAACATTAGTAAGGAATAATAATATAAACTAGATTTTACCTGTGACTTGGCTCTTATAAAAGTAGGTTAGTAGCAACACTTTATTCTGGATGAAAGGTATCCTATGTGTATATGGCCGAGATCGTGCAAAACTGGGCGGGATATAATTCCTACAGGTTACTCAATAAAAAACCTGTTTGGATATATCTGAACTGTTTATTCAAGTAAACGACAGAACTATATATCGCTACTCAAAATTGGTCTAAATAAAACAAATAAAACATGTCGAGGTGGTTCAACCTCGGCGAATCTTAACATCGACTTTTAATTATTGACGTCACACGCACAGCGTCATCTAGTGACACCAATCGGAATTACATTGACACTATAATAATATAATAATAATAATAATATATTCTACCACATACACACAACACCATCTAGCCCAAACTAAGCAGAGCTTGTACTATGGGTACTAGACAATGGATAAACATACATATATACCTTTTTTTTTTTTTGTAAATACATACATATTATACATAGAAACACCCAGACCAAGACAAACATCCATGTTCATGCACACAAATGTTTGACTTGTGCGGGAATCGAACCCGCGACCTTAGGCGTGGCAGTCGGTTACACTAACCACTACGCCATCGAGGCCGACATGAACTTAAAGTTACTTGAACACTATGTAATATTCAGTTTGACAATTTGTATGCGTAATTTCTTGATGATAGAATAGTTAAGGCGTGAAGGATCAAAGTCAAAAGTCATTTATTCATTTAGATCACAAAGTAACATTTATAAACGTAAAAATATATAGGTTAGTAAGTTTACTAAGTTACTGAAGCTACGTTTAGGTTAGTTTTTTGTTGCTCCTCAACATGATCACACTTCGCCTGATGGTAAGCAATCACCAGGTTAAAGCAGGCAGCTTGTGACGAGCTGAATGTGAGTGGAGACATTGCGGTCCTAAATGCCTCAGAGAGTTGGTTAGGGTCTCGACCCCGGCTTGCCGTTACTGGTTGACTGGGGTGGAACTTCAAGAGCGCCTGTAGGACTCTCAACTCTCGCTTGTCTTGGTCGGCCGGTCAGACGGAGGCCGCTACAGCTATTTGCTTGGGGGTGGAAGTATCATTTTCAAGGGCATAACTACGGAGAAACCCGATTCGGGTCTCAATACATATTGATGGCGTAGTGGTTAGTGTAACCGGCTGCCACGTCTGAGGTCGCGGGTTCAATTCCCGCACAAGTCAAACATATTTGTGCATGAACATGGATGTTTGTCTTGGTCTGGGTGTGTCTATGTATAATATGTATGTATTTACAACAAAAAGACGTATATATGTATGTATATTTATCCATTGTCTATTACCCATAGTACAAGCTCTGCTTAGTTTGGGCTAGATAGTGTTGTGTGTATGTGGTAGAATATTATTATATTATACTTATTATACATAGAAACACCCAGACCAAGACAAACATCCATGTTCATGCACACAAATGTTTGATTTGTGCGGCAGGCGTGGCAGTCGGTTACACTAATCACTACGCCACCGAGGCTGACATATGATATATACATATGTACACGCTATGTATGTGTTATAGTGTTATTGGGTATTCATGATAAGAAAATCTCAGTAGAAGCACGGAGTCAGAACTGTGCTGGGTAAAATGCAATCGGCTTGTCCCTTATTACGTAGGACCTGAACCCATATCTGGCGAAAAGTGGGTGTAATACACCTCTGCCTACCCCTTCGGGAACATACGCGTCAGACTATGTTTGTACATCTATACTTATATTATAAAGCTAAAGAGTTTGTTTGTTTGGTTGGTTGAAAGCGCTAATCTCAGGAACTACTGGTCTGAATTGAAAAATTATGTTAGTGTTGGATAGCTTATTTATCGAGGAAGGTTATAGGCTATATAACATCGCGCTAGTTCGTTGCGTGATGGTATATAGTACACGGGGTGACGCAGTAACCATAAACGCGAGTGAAACCGCGGGCACATCTAGTATGTAATAAAGCAAATTGGTTGATCTTAAAATGACAGGTCTCTTCCCCGAATTGCAGGATTATATTTCAACTCATTTCTTATTTGCAGTACTACTACTAAACACAAAAGAAGAACAACAAGACAACATAAACAGAATTCAAACGAAAGTCAACATGGTAGTAAAAATGAGAAAAATAAAGAAGAATCTTCTGGTGAAAAGTTAAATAAATCAAGCGAAGAAGAGACTTTGGATATACCGGATAGTACAAGCGATCACGAGTATGAAAACAAAAAATTATTTGTCAATATACGAAATGAGGTAAATGAGAAGAAGAAAGCAACTAAAAAAGAAGTAAGAGACGAACCCAATAAGTTTCACAAACAAGTTCATAAATTGCACGACCAACTTAAGAATATCGATCATAATATTAACGAATACAACCAAGTGCACCAAGAGGTAAAAGAGAAAATTCCACCTAAAGTAGAACGTGCTTCTGAATGGTATATAAATCAAACACACAATAGGCATGATCAGAAGATAATTAAAATACAGAAAGAAGTAGACGATATCATTACTAGTTTCGATAATGAGACAAACGGCAAAAAAGAAGACAGAGATTTGAAGCGAAATAATGGTAAAATCAAGACGCGTAGTAGACATGAGAAAAAGAAAAAAGAATCAACAGAAGAAATTGTGAAGAAGATCAACAAAGTTGTGTTCAGCACAAATAAAAGCACAACTAAACATGAAACTTATTTTGAAACCAAGAATATGAGTAAATCGCCTAAACCAAAATATTTTGACACACCTTTCAAACCTCACAAAATAAAAGACGACGTACAAATCAATGCATTCACAAAACAAATATTTTTAAGAACAATGAGAATATTCGCAGACATAAAGAAGAAAAGTAAAGAATTTCTATGGAAGAAAAAAGTTAAACGTTTAGCTGAAAACTATGAACACAAATTCAAAGAATTCTTAAGAACTACTGCTCAGCAGGATATCAAAACTAAATTAGGTATTCAAAAAGTTGTACTGAATGCTATAGATATGTCTAATACGATTGTGAATAGACTACTTAATATAATGGTAAATGAAATGGACAAAAAAGGACTTCTACGAATGAGTCACACACAAGACATATTTAACTCAGAGTTGAGAAAAGAAGTAGATTCAGAAATTAAACACGCTTGTTCCAAGCTTGGCATATGCACCACTCATAACGGTTTCACGCAGATATTAATAGATGTTTTAAAGACTATGATAACCCTTAACGACAAAAGATTTCGAGAAGCATTCGACTCACTAACCGAAGTGGTAAAATATACAAATTTTGATCACACATTTGGCAAGGATGTAGACATACGATTGAAGAGAAAAATCAAATCTGTTGAAAACGATGAAGTGAAGAATCAAAGAGCAATGATGATTATTATGAAGAATATTTTGTTGAATAGAAATAAGCCGTTGGTTTTGTATTCAGACAGCAATCCTAAACAGAGTAATCTGAAGGGTACTTTAGCGTTTTTGGAAGTGATTGATATTTTGGATAAGGCTGTGCCTATTAACGAAGCAAATATTGAGGAATGGACTGCAGTTAGAGATAATATGATGGGTTGGTCATATGGTGAAGGTATTCAAAGGACTATAACAAAATTTATAAAGCATATAAAGAAAATTATACACGATTTAGATACTAAATCTTTGGATGCCGTGAGGAAAAATGTTAATAAAATGTTCTTGTGATGGTTTGTTTGATTTGGTCTCATCATCATCATTGGCGACAACCAGGGCTTATAGTAATGGTAAAAAAAATAACGTTATCTCCTCTGGTCTGTTAACGTTAACATTAAATTATCGTTAGTAAATGTAACGTTTTTAGCTACGTGTTAACGGTAGTCATATCGTTAAGGTTATGTACTGCGGCCATGGCTTTTGTAAGTTCAGCATAATAGCATATCGCAGGTTCAGCTTGCTGACATTAACATGAGTAAAAATAGTAATCAAGATGAGAGATTATTATTTACATTACAAAATATGAAACATTGTATATTATCAGTCATATTTTTAGTGAAATGTGCATTTAAATACGTCAGCTGCGTCAACGTAGGCCAAAATAGGTATCGTTAAAATTTATGTAATACTGACGTTAATAGATAATAATATCAGCCCTGTTTTAAATTGTCCCACTGCTGAGCACGGGCCTCTACTCACTGTGAAAAGGGATCCTTAGTCCACCACGCTGGCCCAGCGCGGCTTGGCAGACTTCATATCACATATTTTTGAGAACATTATGAAGAACTCCCAGACACGCAGGTTCCCACACGATGTTTTCCTTCACCATTAAAACGAGCGATAATTAACTAATTAATTGAATACGCACATAACTTCGAAAAATAAGAGATGCGCGGCTTGGGATTGATTTCGGGATTCCCACTAGTAACGTTACCCAGTAACGTTATATACCTTGTAACGAGAGCTGGACATTAATTTGAAATAAATGTTAGATAACGTTATTTTTTTATGTTAGTTGGTAACGTTAACAAGCTCTAGCCACATCTGTTGTAGATGTTTGTTGCAGGGCTTGTGGGTTTACGGGTTGCCATATCGCCGTTGATGACTATGTAGCTCTATTGAACTGCCTTCGCAGCGGTAGAGAATGCGACTACTGTGCATTTAAAGGTCTAAGGTGCGTACCTTAGGATTCGTACTCAACGCTTTGGGTGGTGTCAACGGTGAAGAGGCTGCTTACTTGCGTCGTCTGTATAGTTTGGGTCCTGTGTCAGTTGTCAGAATAACATGCTGGGGACTTCGACTGTCCATGAGATCTCTATTTTGAATCCCGGGTTAACAAAAATATTAGAATTTTCTGTTAAGAAATTTCAATACCAGCCCGGTGTTAGACACCTGTCTAACACCGCCAGCTTCCTTCCCGGTCGTGTCGGATTATCGTCCACTCGGATCGTTAAACTGAGGGAACAGAGAGTGCACTGGTGTTTGCGCACACACTTGTGTAGTATAATATTTCCTGCGATGGCCAGTCTCCGTTAAGATTGGCCGCCTTGACCGGGACTTGGAGGACATTATTAGCCCTATTGCAACACGGCATTTTTTGCCGCAGCGAAAGCGTGAGTTTGTAGGAGGTCGTAAAGTACAAAGAAGTCTTGTCTGGCTTGAGTTCATCCAGTCAGTTATCGTAATTTATTTATTTAAAGTTACACCATCGACTCGACTCGACAATCAACACACAACACCAGTTATGGAATGGTGCAAAATAAAATGCCTTAACAGGCGTAAACAACACTTACAATTACAAAAAAAAATACATATTGTACATGATATGATAAAATAGTAAAATAATGTTATTATGTATATAATACTAGTATGTAATGGGTTATTCCCTGAGTACCCCGATCTCCGAGGCCCCGTCCCAGAGAACACCGAATACGATAAATTACGACTTCATTTCTTTTTTCTATTATTTTCAACTTGTACGGTCGACATAAAAGTACTTAAATGTATGTGTTTGCAATGCATAGGACACAATAAGTTTATTTGAAATTTAATTAGTTACAGTTTGAATAAAGTGTATCAAAAATATAAAATAAATGATACGATTTTATCAAATCATACTTAACAAATATATTTTACAATTTATGACATAAATAATTATTTCAAATTTAGGAAGCACAGCACAGAGAAGGGTTGCAAATATTTTACTTGAGTGGGCACCAATCAGTTAAAATAACCAATAGAGTAGGTATATTAGTTTATTATTGAAAAAGGTACTATTTTGATAATAATTATAAACCTGTGATTGCTCTAGGAGTCTCCTCTATACTGTATTCTCTGATTATAATATTTATCTTAACCATTTTCACTGATTCTTAAAGTTAAGTATTTAGACAATTTGTAATTTTAGAAAGTAATAACATTTAACATTATATCTGATGACGATACATTTAAGCTAAACTGACTTTTAATAGCGTTTATCAAGATAAAAATAAATCGGGTTCCTCCGGGAGGAGGGACGATGGGATCGGGGTATTCAGGGAATAACTCCTAGTAATAATCTTTGAGTTGAATATAATTATATTAGTAAGCAAACAGAATGTTCCTAACACACAGTATATATGTTAAGAACATAATAATAATAATAATAATAACCCCTCTGGGACAGTCGTTATCTCATCATGAGACTAACGCGATATCGGAGGGCACAGTATACTAGCTTTAAAACTATCACCTTCGCCTTGTGATATAAACAAAAAATGTATCACCAGGTTAAATTAAAGCGCACAAACCGCAGGGCAGCTTGTAGCGGGCTGAATGTGAGTGGCGACACTGCGGTCCTGAATGCCTCAGAGAGTTGGTTAGGGCCACGTTCCCGGCTTGCCGTTACTGGTTGGCCGGGGTGGAACTTCAAGAGCGCCCGCAGGACTCTCAACTCTGGCTTGCCTTGGTCGGCCGGCCAGAGGGAGGCCGCTAGAGCTATATGCTTGGGGGTGGAAGTGTCCTTTTCAAGGGCATAACTACGGGGAAACCCGCTCTGGGTCTCTGTTGTCACGAGACCCGTGATGGTGAAACCGGCGCCGCACCGCTCGACACCCCTAGCCACTTGCACCGGTGTTGCCCTCTGCTGCTGGCTTGTATGCCTATAGTGGCTTATCAGGGGGCCCATCTAGTCAGTTGGCGAGTCACCGTCTGCCCATTGCATTGATGCTATTAGAGTATTCAGGGCAGTCGCCGTTTTTCATCCATAGTTAGCAATATACCGGTCCACCAAACACCCATACCTATAGCCCATATATTAGAATCCATACGTAGCAATAGTCCTACGCCTGCTGCGGCTAGTGCCGCTGTAGGTGTTCCATAACACCTTTGATTAAAACTCTCGAAGGGCCTCTTCACGTTGGACCCATGTCTCCGTGTAAGCCTCCCAAAGGGCCAGGTATTTTCTAATATAATATGTTAGAAAGTACCTGTGATAAGAGAAACATAACTTTTTTTTTTTTTTCCTTATTTTATTTGGGAGCTTTTAGCCACACACGGCCATGTCAGCTCCATCATACCATAAATGTAATAACTATTCATATTCTACCTTAAGTTAACCTTATCTATTATCTTATAAACTAAAATAGCTGCTTTAGACAGGGGCTTAGCTAAAATACTTATGAAGGCACCAACATCCATCATACGCATTTCATGTAATTGCAGCATAATATTCCTTAACTCCTGGGTTCTGACGCACTCCACCAACAGGTGATGAACAAGTCGTCAAGAGTGCCGCACTCTGTGCAATTCGGGCTGGCACTTTTCCCCATAAGATGTCGAAACCTGTTGAGTGGGGCATGTCCAGAACGAAGTCTATGGGCTATTACTATATATTTCCTATTAAGAGTGGTATTGGCAAACCAAGGTTTATGAGGAGGTTCACTTTGTACAGTTTTGTACCAAATGCCTTTACTTAATGATCTTTCATTAAAGTATTCCTTCCATTCCTTCTTATATTTAATTTTAAATTTCGACAGGAGTTCAAAATGGCTAGCAGCTACATCAATATTATTTCCCTCTGATAGGGCTTTCTTTGCCAACTGATCCACTTCCTCATTACCTGGCAAGCCAATATGCGACGGAACCCATTGCAATATCAATTCAATGTTATTTGTCCTGAAGTCTAAGATTTGTTTTATTATCACATAAGCTATCGATACACCTCTGTAGCCAGAGGCGCATCGAGCTATGTGCTGCAGTGCACATTTGCTATCCACAAATATTACAATACTACTATTATTTGACTTTGTTTCTAAATATTTTAAAGCTTCTGATATTGCAACAAGCTCCGCCGTCATTACACATACATCACAATTTGATATTTTAAACATAAAACGGTTGTCCTCATTCGCATCATAAAAGGCAGAGCCACAAACATCATCTTTTTTAGAACCGTCTGTATAGATCCTTGTCCAATTACAGTATTTACTATTTATTTCATTCAACACAGAGTATTTCAAAAAACTTAAATCATACGAATTTTTACATAGGCTAATATTATCTAACTGATCTCTTAATACATTTTCAGTGTTTATATTTGACATCCAAGTTTCTAACTTAAACATTTCTAAAGGGTAGCTAGTTGACACCGTTTTATATTTAGTGGTGTTGTATATACTTGCAAGTAATGGACTTCTTATTTCTCCAATATCTTCCAGAGGTGGAGTTAGCTAAGCTGTTCAATATGTCTATTGTTACATTATATTTAAAAGACTGTGCCTTTAAGCAATATTTAGTAGCTAGGTATTTCCTTCTAAACGTCAGATTAGGAATACAGAGCTCACATTCCATACTATGTATGGGAGTAGTACGTATAAATCCACCTATAATCCTTAACGCCTGATTCTGAACTTTGTCCAACTTGGCCAAGTGAGTATTCGCACTGTTAGCATACAAAAAGCTCGCATAATCAATCCTACTCCTTATTAGCGCTATATACAGTCTGCGAAGATGTATTGGGTGAATCCCCCATGACGCACCTGCTAACACTTTTAGTAGATTTAAAAATCTTTGTGTTTTCTCCCATGTTTCGTTGATATGTTTGCTCCAGCGTAAGCTTGAGTCCAACCATAGACCGAGATATTTTATGACTTTCGTCGACTGTATTACTGATCTATTTATAGTTAATTTTACCGGTTGTCTTCTATGACCTCTGCTGAATAAACAAAAATTTGACTTATGACTAGATAGTTCTAAGCCTAAGTTATTTAACATTATACTAAAGGTATCTAATGCACTTTGCATTGCTATCACACTATCGTTAACATTATTTTGGCTAGAGTACAATATAAAATCATCAGCATACTGTGAAATCATAACATTTGTAATATTCTGACAGATCTTATGGGTAGTAATATTAAAAATCAGTGGGGATAATGGATCGCCTTGTGCTATACCTTTGCTTGCCCATCTCACCACAAATCTTGTATCTCCATTCTGTACAATTTTGGCTTGGAGATGCCTTTCTGACAAAAATTCCCACATGTATTTACAAATTTTCTGCCCTACATTTATTTCATCTAAACCAGATATAACCTTATCCACACCTATATTGTTATACGCATTTTCTATGTCTAGAAAACACGCTAACGTAGGTACATTATTTGAAAATCCCCACTGTATTTGGCAAACTAACCGAACCAAGCAATCTAGACATGATTGTGATCTTCTAAACCCTACTGTATTCTTTGATAAAATATTGTTTTTTTCTACGTACCATTCAAGACGCTTACATAGTAATGTGTGGAATAACTTGCAAAGGCAGGAAATTAAGGATATGGGTCTCAATTTGACAGGCATATCTGAATCTACAGTAATTTTAGGTATAGACACTATTTGTATATTACGCCATTGACTGGGAACGTATCCGGTTTCTAAGATTGAATTATAAATACGTAATAAATAATCTTTTGCTATCCGTGGAAGATTATATATCATAGAAAATGTAATCTGATCCTGTCCAGGTGCGGTATCTTTCTTTTTAAGACACTTTTCCAGCTCTTGGTACGTAAATTCCGACTCTAAGGTTGTGTTCCTTGATTCCATTGTTGGTACTGGAGGTAAAACAAAATCTAGAGAGAGGCTAGTCAATAAATCCTCAATTTGAGATTGAGAGGCATAGAACCTAACTTTTCTGTGGCCTTTCATCCAGCGCATGCGATTCCACATATCTGACATAGATGTGGTCTCATCAATACTAGAACAAAAATCCTTAAACCCCTGGCTCTTGGCTCGCATGAGCAATCGTTTAGTTTCCGCGATTTGTGTTTTTAAAATATCGAGATTCTGTGGCGTTGGGTTTCGTCTAAATTTGGAAAGCGCTAATCTACGGCGAGCAACAGATTCTGAGAGCTGTGTACACCAATAAGGTTTAGGTTTGAACTTGGCCAAGGGATCTGTACATATTCGAATATATGGAATACTATTATCAGCGGCGGCATTAATATTATTAACTAGAAAGTCATATTGTATTTGAATGTTATCCGAATCAATAGCTGAAACAACAAATGTTTCTTCTAAAGTTTTTTTATACAAAAACCAATTAGCTTTTTTAAAATTTCGCTGCCGTACCAACTGTCGATTTATATTAACATTTTGAGCTTGAAAAACAATTTTTATTATTAAATGATCGCTTCCCAATGACTCATTCATTGTTTTCCAATCAAAATTAATTGCTATATCAGAGGACACAAATGTAACATCAGGAGAAGACTCTTGTAAAATTCCATTTACTAACCTGACTCTAGTCGAATTGCCTTTATTTAATGATATAAAACCATTATCTAATGTTGAATCCATTAATTGCATGCCTCTTGTGTCGTTTTTGTATGACCAATTGGTGTGGTGGCCATTAAAGTCCCCTGCTATTAACGATTTAAGATTATACGTACTAAAGAGAGTATCCCAATCCGACGGAGTAGTTCTTACATTGGAAGGACAATATATACTTATTAAGTTTTCTAAATAAGAGCAATTAAGTAGTTTTACATGCAATATTTCTATACCTGTATTGTTAAGTCTAAAGGAAGAGGCCTGAGCCCTTAGTGAATTATGAATGATTATTGCTACGCCACCGTAAGAATCGTACCTATCCTTTCGAAAAACGGTATAACCACTAATGCGAATAAGAGACTCTGGTTCTAACCAAGTTTCGCTTATAATAGCCACATGGACTTTTTCTTGCTGCAATAAACACTCAAATTCCACCAACTTGGGTTTCAAACTCTGTGAGTTCCATTGTACAATATTTAAAGGTGGTGCTAGTGGTGAAGAACTACCCATAAAATAAATTTAATAGCAATTTTATCCACTCACTCTTACATCCTGATTCCATAAGAAGATATTTAATTGCCTCGAGTACTATTTTCACAATATCAGTAATTTTCTCCTCTAAAGACTTATCTGAAAACATTTTATCTTTAATTCTTTTCACAATTTCCCAAAAAGAGTAACTGCACCGTCTATTTCTCTGTGCGGCGGAATCACCCTCTGCGTTATTCTGAACTTGATTACTTTCAGTATCGCTACTTTGTTCTTCAACTTCCATAGTATTTTTCGATGTTTCTATTCTAGTTTCTTTATTCTTTTTCTTTGATTTCATCACATTATTTTCTAGATGTTTTTTATGGTTTGGTTTCTTGACGCTTTCTACCAGAATATCCCTATAGGAACGGTTTTGCTCTGTTTTATTGTCATGATTATTATCACCCATATTGTTTACAAAGGACTCATTTTCATCTTCGTGATTATCTGTATTATATATTACTTTATTTTCCTGATATTGGTAATCCATGAGATAAATCTTTAATGCTTTCTTAAAAGTGCAATTTCCTAATGACATAATTCTACGTATTTCTTTTTCTTTTAAAAAAACTGGGCAGGTCTTATTGAACGCCATATGTTCACCTTTACAATTGATACAACGATACTGGGTAATATCACAATTGGCATGAGATCCACCGCATTTTGGACATACAGGATTTCTGACTGTACATTGACGTAATAGATGTCCGAATCTCCAGCAGTTAGAGCATTGTGTCACAGGAAACGTGTACATCTCCACTTTAAATTTGCACCCAAAAGCTTCGACATAAGACGGGACAGTTGAACCTTTAAAACAAATTCGAACAGATTCGCTGTCTACCCACTTTCCTAAATCTGTAAACCTCTTTAATCTCTTTACAGAAATTATCTCATATCCGCAAGTAAATATGTCATTTAATTCACTCTCCGTAACCTCCAATTCAACATTTTTAACTATTCCATAAGACAGGTTTACTTCTTCAGATAATTGGCATCGATATCCTGATTCTTTAAACTTTTCACAAGTTAGTAGTTGTTCTGCAAATTCTCTTGTTTCAAATTGAATGCGCACCCTGTATGGGTTCTTATACCTTATCTGTGTTATGCCTTGTATACCTTCCGCTTTGAAGAGTTTTGCTAAACCCATTTGTTTAGGTAGTGCGTTTTTTGATTAAATATAGACTTCATATTTATTCTCTGTTTCCATCTCTCTAGACTCTGACCCACGGCTATTACCGAAATTCCTTGAGGAACTACGGTTTAACCGCTTAGGATTTCTTCTCACTGTTATAAATTCGTCTTCTTTTGAATACTCTTCACTTTCCGCTCTCATTCTCCTTCCTCCACTTGCACTCGTATGTAATAACATATTAGTTTCATTCTGTATCCTGACTTCTTGAATCACATTATTTACTTGTTGCTCACTATTCATTATATCTTTACTTTTTAAACTCGGTAAACATAGTTCATCTGAATCACTCATATTTAATCAACAAAATAAAAATGGGGGTATATATAAAAAATGTTGACATTGCAACAACAATTAATAACCACGTCCGCTCACAACAAAGCGTGACGCGCGACTCGAGAAACATAATAATAAATATTATTTATTTTCTTTCACAAAGGTTAAATACTTATACTAGGTATATGTTATTATGACATTAATTACCAAAATGTACCTTTGTGAGAGACTGGTATCTGAACTAGGAAAATCCTGTCAGACAGATTACCAGGCTCCCTACATACATCGAATCACAGATAGTGGAAACTATGTGAACTATAAAGTGATTGAAACTAATACCAAGTAAAATAGAAAGTGACGTAAAACAAATTTAAGTTACAAATATTTATGTGTGTTTGCGTGTGTGTGTATGTGTGTGTCTGTGTGTGCGCTCGCGCGCGCATGCATGCTTGCGTGTTATGTAAGAGAGAGTGTGTGTGTTGTGAGTGTATGAGTGCGTACGAGAATGCGTGCTTGTGCATAGATGTATAATATGTCTATATCAATGTTTTCAGAACATGGTACTTGAACACAGTGAGTTCTACACTTAAATACTAATTAATATTGATAAATAATTATAAAAATAATAGTTTATAAGGTTAGTGTGAATAGAACAGTCGCCAGATGAAGACCTAGGCGAACGTTTCTCGATCAGATCGGAGGCGTTCTGGACAAAGGCAAGGTGCTCCTACACCTTAAACCGGCGAGCGTGTATGAGGAATGTGATGAAAGTGAATGAAT
Source organism: Catocala nupta (assembly GCA_963675205.1). Taxonomy (NCBI): domain Eukaryota; kingdom Metazoa; phylum Arthropoda; class Insecta; order Lepidoptera; family Erebidae; genus Catocala; species Catocala nupta. The sequence continues at coordinate 8,779,087 of OY776108.1, read as the reverse complement.
CCAGAGATGTGTGTCAGGATCGTAGCATATGGAAATCCGTAGTCTCTGCCTACCCCTCTGGGAAACAGGCGTGAATCTATGTACCTATGTACGTATGTAAAATAATAAAAAAAAATATTTTAAATATATTATAAAACAGCAATAAAAATGGTAAAGAAAATTAAAACCATCTAATATGCGTCATAGAATGGCAACTAACTAATTAGTTTATAATTATCTTTAACAAAGCCAGTTTTATTAACTTATTGAGTCGCAGCGGCACACCAGCGGCTAGACACAATCGATTTTCAATTATATCTGGCATTATAAGACTTGTCGACTTGATATTACGAGAATAATAAATAATAGTTTAAAACTAATAAAACACGCTTTATTTAAAAACCAAACTAAAAAGTAGAAAATATATTTTTAATAATTCAAAATGATAATGGCTTTTTGATTTGAAAGAATTTGAATTTAAAAATTATTTTCTACCTTTTAGTTTGGTTTTTTAAATAAAGCGTGTTTCTTTTTTAGTTTTTTTATACTATTATTTATTTTCTATTTTTTATCTCCCGCTCTCACGCAAAGGATCTGTGAGAAAATCATTAATCCTGACGATCCTAATCAGGATAATGAGATAATCTTATCAAATTATTGTGTTGTCATCGGTCCTCGATAAGACTACAACGTTTAAATGAAATCTGACCGTTTAAAGTGGGTCAAAATCAAGTCCAAAGGAGTCGGTTACAAACAAACTAACGAACCAACAAACATACAGTTGAAGCTAACAAAAGTGTGTTAAAAACGATATTATTCACGAGTTTTTACTTTAAAAGTTACTTACTATTTTTAAATTCCTAACATGTCTGACATACTGTCATAGTCGGCCTCAATAGCGTAGTGATTAGTGTAACCGACTGCCACGCCTGAGGTCGCGGGTTCGATTCCCGCACAAGTCAAACATTTGTGTGCATGAACATGGATGTTTGTCTTGGTCTGGGTGTTTCTATGTATAATATGTACGTATTTACAAAAAAAATGTATATATGTATGTTTATCCATTGTCTAGTACTCATAGTACAAGCTCTGCTTAGTTTGGGCTAGATGGTGTTGTGTGTATGTGATAGAATATTACTAATATTACTGAACTATACTTTTGAACTAAAATTAAATTATCTTTCAAAAATGTCACTCAAAACTACCAGTGACCGTGTGGCAGGGAAGAGGGGCTAATTCCATTTTTCTCCACCAGGGGACAGTTAGTACGGACTGTACGGATGTAGAGGTTTAAGTGGTCTCCTCCCCACTGCCAATGCGCCGAGTGTTGTGGGTTCGAATCCCACACGGGCCAAAACTTTGTGTGATCCACAAATGGTTGTGCCGCATCTGGGTGTTCTTTGTGTCCGTTGTCCGCGACATAGGAATTATTCCTTGTATCTGTACTGTTCATATAGTCTTCATTATTATTTTCTTTATTATATTTGTTTTTATTATTTTCAATACACATTTAAGTCTATAAATATAAGTATTATATAATTACCAATATTATTATTTAATATAAAATTACTTTTGCCATCTATGATCACCTTCTGCCTATCTTCTTCTTCCTAGCGATTATTAATCCCAGGTTAAGCTGGTATAAGCTGGACTACTGGATACACTAGAAATAAACAGACCTTGGGGTCCGCTTACTTCTAGGCTAACGAGATTTAGCTGAATATCAGTTTTTACACGGAGCGATTGCCATCTGACCTCCGTAACCAAGAAGGATAACATCGTTCTATGGTTAGACCAGTCGTCAGGATATTTGAGGGCGCTGACTTTTCAATAACGACTGCCATAGATGTTCATGACAGCTGGGACCCACTGTTTAACGTGCTTTCCGACGCACGGTAGTGAAACACCGCCAACTTCCTAACTCCGGGCTAATTATTAAGAACTTCTTGACAGAAATTCTTAATAAATTGCTACTAAGAAATTCTTGACGGAAAATCTTAGTAACGTTTTCCAAGCCCAACCCAGTAATCGAACCCGAGACCTCATGATCCGCCTAATTTATATAAATTGTTGTTTTGTTTTTTTTATTGAGTTATGTATGTATGTGACTGCCTACTTGCACTGGATACATGCATGCTCTGCGAGAATACCAGCGTTTTGGTTACACTGCAACATTGCTGCCGCAAGACCTAATTTGTTCTTTTTATACTTTTAGTTATGTTTCCTGTTACCTTATGAGTGTGGAACAATTATTTACTTTCTTTCTTTTCTATTAGCGTTTCTTATGCCACAGCCGCAAAACGTCACTTTAAATATATTTTAAATATTTTATGAGCTAATAAAACACTTTTTTTATTCTTATGTAAAAAAACAGAGTCGCTTTTACGTAATATTGTTTGATATGAAACATTTATTTACATGTTACTCCTCGACAATGTGCTGTGTGATGCATGGATTTATACATATTTTATGTAAGTTTTTATTTGCTTTGTTTGTGTATATAAGAGTACAAGTAAGTATCAATAGCCTTTCCAAAGCGCGCTACTCCAACTAATCAAAGTTATGTGCATATTAAACAGTTGCTTATCGCTCGCTTTAACGGCGAAGGAAAACATCGTGAGGAAACCTGCATTCGTGAGAGTTCTACATAATGTTCTCGAAGATATGTGAAGTCTGCCAACCCGCACTAGACCAGCGTGGAGGCCTATGGTTATGAGAAGGGTTATCCCATAATTAAAAGAGAGCAGTGCCCAGCAGTGGGACATTTTATATACATGACTGATATTATATAATAATAATGTCCTTCGAACCGAATTTCGACCATGGCGGCCAGTCTTAATGGAGACTGGCCATCTGCGCAGGAGATGTTATAGTGCACAAGTATGTGCGCAAACACAAGGGCACTCTCTGTTCCCTAACTCTCATGATCCGATGGGACGGATAATCCGACACGACCGGAGAGAGATCAGGCGCAGGACCAACTGCTTTACGTGCTTTCCGAGGCACGGGGGTGTCTAACACCGCCAACTTCCTAACTACGGGCTCGTATTGAGATTTCTTAACAGAAAAACCCAATAACTTTTTGTTGGCCCGACCCGGGATTCGAACCCGAGACTTCATGCACAGCAGTCGCATTCACTACCGCTGCGCTACGGAGGCCGTTATTAATATCTTAACTTATATTATAAATATGAAAGTGAATTTGTTTGGTACGCTTTCACGCCTCAACTGCTCGACCGATCATAATGAAATTTCGCATACACGTTGTCAGAGGAACAGAAAAGGACATAGGGTACCTTTGACCCGGAAATATGTACTGTTACTAATCATGTGCATCGATCTAGCGGGGCCCCTCGAGCTAGACCGAAAAAGCTAGTGGCAATGCTTTGTTTGTTCAATGTACCTCACGAAGTTATTAACAAGATCCAATGTACCTCAATTATTATGATAGAAATTCCAATAAATCGCCTCATCTAACCAGCGGCGCCCGCGGTTGTATTACGCTCGGAATACATAAAAATAATACTGATCGTAGCTTGTTGTGGGATAATTATTGTACATTAAAATATCATTTATAGATATTACTAAAGGTGTGCTAAGAAACTTATTCATAATTTCTATTTAAAAAGATGTTTTGACGTCTAACTAGTCAAAGTGTAATAGATAAGAAGTTGCCATTAAAAAGTCATGATAATAAATCGATTAACAATATAATTACAATCATATATTGTTAATCGGTTTAATATTTTCTCTATTGATAACGATTTGATTAGTAACTAGCAAAAACTTACTTGGCCATTAGACACATTAACATTGTTTTTTTTTGAGGTTATAAAAGTATTTGTAATAAAATTATGAACGTGGCAGACCTCTAATTAATCTAAGATTATTAGTTAGGCACTCATTTATCTAATACAATAACAACTAGTACAGTTTATGACTGTCCAGTTCTAGGCCGGTGACATTATGAAGGGTGGGCATTGTTCTTTGGCATACACCTTGTCTGAAGTATAGAAAAGGACAAAATCGAATAATTAATAATATTTACTGTGTTTTCAGATTTATTGACTACAGTCAGCACGTTAACTGTGAGAAAAATCGAACAAGTTGACCTTTCTTCTATATTGAATCCTACATTAATTAGAGCTCTGAGTGATGAGACCTCTGATAGTTCATCCAAACACAGCCTTAGACACAAATACACGGCTGCGTCGATTAGCAAGGATGATTTAGTGATGGATCAAAGTTCAGAGGAAACGACAAGAGCAACAAGAAGGTGAATTTGTTATGGCCAGAAGTCTGAGTGTTATGGGTTCGATGAAAACAATTATTATAATTGTTCTTATCCCATTATTGACCCCATTATTTGTGTCCTGTTTGTTTTGCACGATGAGTACAGTTTGGGCGTCTTTGACTCGCGAGTCATTGACCACATCGACGCTTATCATTAGGTGAGATCGTGGTCAAACGCAAGTCTTAGTCTTCTTAATAAAAAATATACTTACTACAGACAGAGATAGTCGTCTTTGTTAGGGCATAGTCCACTTAACTTGCTCAGAGCATACTTTAACATCTTAAAGAATTTTAGAGATCTCTCAGATACGCAGGTTTCGTAACGATGTTTTACTTTACCGTTAAAGCGAAGAAATTACCAATGCTCTCAACCAATGCAATTATCAAAAATAGGTAAATGCACAAAAGATGTTAAAACAAAAATAGGCCCGCTCATAAAAAAAATACTTTAAAGAGCTTGAGAGATACGCACATTGCTTCCAAAGGTCAGAGATGCGTGCCTCAGGATCAAAGTTGAACCTTGTACGTGGCAGTTCAATGGTTGCATCTTCTTAGCGTCCACTATAAGCTCTCAAACATAACCACACTTATTTACAGCAACTCATTTACAGAACCACACAAAGACACCACACAAGAAGACGAAAAACAACAACCAAAACAACGCCATTTACAACCAAATACGAGAGGGGAACAACTAAAGAACTCAAGCGAAATTACTTGAGGGAACGTCGGAAACATCACTATAAAAAAGGGCACACTGTTCCAAAACGAACAACCAGACATATTAAAGATCAGAAAGACCTAAAACATAACATTGGCAGGAGCGGTGAATACGTCTACACATTTGTAAACAACACTGTCAACAAACACGGAATAAAAACACAAAGAATTATTATCTACAATAATACTCATTACCTTAACTATAAAGGTGATGTTATACCAAAAGACTTCGTTCATCTGTACAAGCTGTGGATGGAAGTGAAAGGAGCCAAGGAGTTTGATGACACGTTCAAACCTCCTTGGGGGATGGAGTGGCATGATCCACCTGTCGCCATCGCCAACGATACTTGGGACATGTGGAACCAACCAGGGATGCTGCCTGAAAAGAAGTTCTCCTCCTTCGATTTAACGAAATGGTTGTCTGAACTGTGGAGCAAAGTTAAGTTGGAGAATATACAAGTCAGTTCTTGGAAGAAACAAACGCCATCTTTTAGGATGAAAGCGCCACATAATGTTTTAGATGTGCCGTCTGAACTCTTAATGAAGGTTAAGCAGTTTTGGAATACATTTAAAAAGGGTGATACAAGTTCTAGAAGCTTCCAGCTGCCGGTCAAACAACACGTAAGCCGGACTAAAGAGAAGAAAAAAAGGTCATCAAGGCCCCATGTAATCAAGGATAATAAAGAAATCAAATCATTTACCAAATACATACTAAATAGTACTTTAATATTTTTCGATAACGTCAAAGGTAGGAGCGAAGAATACCATTGGAAGAAAGGAATCAAAAGCTTAGCTAATCTATACAAGGAGAAATTCAAAGAATTCCTCAAAGATACACAAGAGCAGAAGATTAAATCTGATTATGGTACTCATAAAGTGATTATAAATGCTATCGATGTGTCCAATCGTATTGTGACAAGGTTACTTAACATTATGATGTCTCATTTGGATAAATTAGGACTGTTACGTTACACTCATACCGCTGAATTCTTCCGTAGAGAACTTAAAATGGAAAAACAAAGACAACTAAATAGCGCCTGCTCAGTACTCAAAATCTGTAGATCAGGCAACGGTATAATCCAATTATTACTCGACGTTCTGCGTGTAATGTTGTCACTGGACAATATCAAATTTAAACAAGCATTTGATTCACTAACCGAAGCAGCAAAAAACACAAATTTCACGAGGGCTTTCAGTGAAACAGGTAATACAGGGTTAAAGAGAATGATAAAACGATACGAATCTTCAACCGTAGTAGTACAAAAAATGATGATAATGGTGCTTAAGAATATTATTGATAAAAGAAACACACCGTTGACAGTTCCAACGGACATAGATTCTCCTGACAGCAAAGTTAGTACCACGTTAGCTTTTCAAGAGATTCTTAATAAGGTGGATGAGAAAGTGCCAAATACTTTTGAGAATTTGGGGATATGGAACGGTTTACAGAATGATATGGAATCGTGGTCAATTCGCAACACTCCCGATGTTCAAGGTATAATGGAACGATTAATAACACACATTAAAAATGTCGTGGAAAATTTAGATGAGGAATCCCATAAATTAATTATGCAGAATGTGAATACAATGGTTAACTGATCTGAAAGGTTTTATTTAAGAGCGATCTTGATTTAAGCAAAGCTTTTGACACAAATTACATTCAAATATCGTATCTTCTTTTACATTAAGATTTTAAGAGTACTTTTTTTGATGAAAGATTCCCTATGTCCTTTTCTGTATTTCTGACAACGTGTATGCGAAATTTCGATCGGTTGAGTAGTTACGGCGTGACAGTATAAAAAACAGCTTAACAAACTCAAATTCACATTATATATATAATAAGAAAATAATCTTGGTATAATATTACAATGGTTCTCAAAACTATGTTATACAGTTGGTCTGTGAACTTAGTTAGGTCTCATTTACTATTTATTATATTCATACACGGCAGTCGCACTGTCTATCTATACTAATATTATAAAGAGTTCGTTTGTTTGTTATATATATACTAGTGCGTTTATTTTAGTGACATAATTAAATAATTAGCATGATATATACATAAAATTATTTGTAAAAAAATAACACTTCAAAATTAAAAAGCGACATAATATTCCTCTGCATCGTCGTCAATTGGCAACGTGCCCAAAAGACTGGCAGCATTGCCACGTTGAATGGCAATACTTATTCTATGTCCAAAGAAAATATCAGCCCTCTGGTCACGCGAAGTGTCGTTGAGCCGCTTAGCTAGGTCTCTATAAACAGTCCTAGCACTTGGACCCCATGGCCCCAGCGCTTCAACACCAAACGGCTCAAATATGTACTCACCAATAAGGTTTTGATATTTACGCCGTTTGAGCGTCTCTGCTGATGCAGCAGCAGCACTAACACAACCCGCTGTGCTATAAACATGTGGTGGCACAAGGATGTCGACACAAGTTGCGTCCCACACCAAAGGCCTACCCATTTTCCATGGCAGTAATGACATGTTCTTGTTTATTTATTTGTTTGTTTGGTTGAACGCGCTAATCTCAGGAACTACTAGTTCGAATCGAAAAATTATTTTAATGTTGAATGGCCCATTTTTCGAGGAAGGCTATATAGGCTATACAAAATCACGCTACGAACAATAGGAGCGAAGCATCAATGAACAATGTTGCAAATATGGGTAAAAATCTCTTATGTAAAGCAGACAAAGTTACGCTGGTCAGCTAGTCAATATAATATCTATACTATACTGTCCCACTACTGGGCAACGGGCCTGTACTCACTGTGATAAGAATTAGGTAATAGTCCACCACGCTGGCCCAGTGCGGGCAGACTTCACATACTTTCGAAACATTACGCAGAACTGTCGGACATGCAGGTTTCCTTCACCGTTAAAACAAGCCATATTTAACTAAATACGTTTATAACTTCTAAAAGTCAGAGATACGCCTTGGGGTCGGACTCGAGGCCTCTGCGTGGCAGTCCAACGGTTTTCCAGTAGGCTATCGCTGCGTGTTGCTATCAAATTATTAAAAACTAACAATATTTTTATCGTCCCAATTAGTTTTAAAAGTTGTTAACGAGAGGTAAGCCAATCATTTATTATTTAATATCGAATGCGACCAGTATGCGGAAAAATTTGTTTATATTAATATTCTATTATATTTTTTCTGTTATAGTTGAAGTAAAATGTGGATATCCGCCAGTAAGTATGCTTTTTATCTAAACCATAGGAATAGGTTTATCATTTTGTGAGATGAGAGATGCTTAGCTCAGATTTTTGTCCCGTGTGGGACTCGAACCCACTACTCTCGGTGCAGTGGCAGTGACGACGCGACCACTTAAGTCACTAGTACTTCAACAGGTCAACTAAAAGTCGCAGCGCCTGAAGCGCCATCACACGGGTGGAAAAAGAAGAAGTACAAAGACAGACATATTTTAGAATTTTTTATTATGAAGTAACTGAAAGCTTCTATTGAGAGGGTGGATTTGAATTTGGAAACCTCTTCATGTTTTCTGTTAAAATGAAATAGAATATACAGACAGAGCACGTCATGTTCTAGAATTTTCTATTATGTATAGAAGCTTCTATTGAGCGGTTGTAAAGAATTTGAATTTGGTAACCTCTTCATGTTTTCTGTTAAAAAGAAGTAGAATATACAGACAGAGCACGTCATGTTCTAGAATGTTCTATTATGTATAGAAGCTTCTATTGAGAGCTTGTAAAAGATTTGAATTTGGAAACCTCTTCATGTTTTCTGTTAAAAAGAAGTAGAATATACAGATAGACCACGTCATGTTCTAGAATTTTCTATTATGTATAGAAGCTTCTATTGAGAGGTTGTAAAGGATTTGAATTTGGAAACCTCTTCACGTTTTCTGTTAAAAAGTAGTAGAATATACAGATATAGCACGTCATGTTCTAGAATGTTCTATTATGTATAGAAGCTTCTATTGAGAGCTTGTAAAAGATTTGAATTTGGAAACCTCTTCATGTTTTCTGTTAAAAAGAAGTAGAATATACAGATAGACCACGTCATGTTCTAGAATTTTCTATTATGTATAGAAACTTCTATTGAGAGGTTGTAAAGGATTTGAATTTGGAAACCTCTTAAGCCATGTGCAACGCCATCCGTGTTGTGAAAATATATTTTATTGGTTTATATATTTTCAAAGGCGACCATAATTCGACATTTATGTATTTATTTCACAGATAGGAGATGAGGTTCAAGCTGGGAGTGTGCTACTCCCAGCATCCCGCAGAGGGAGATATCTCGCTAACATCGTGAGGAGGCAGGCAGTGGTAAGTTTGACGTTTGATAACAGCGACTGAAAAGAGTGGCCATGAGTTTTTTGCCTGAACTAGTTTTTAAAGCTACATTTATTTTCTTTTATATTTTTACTACAATTTTTTTTTCACAATTTCACATAGTTATTTACTTTTTTATTCTTATAAAAAACCTAAACTAAATAAATATGCAAACGCAATTCTAAAGAAGTCTTAGTTTTAAGAATTGTAATGTAGACACGGCTACACATCAAGTTAAACACCCTATACACGCATAACTACACTACATACAAAATAGTCGGAAATGTAGTAATTGTCGGAAAGGGACAGTGCATTGTAGTGTCGATGTTATGATAAGGATAGAGCGTAACAAAAATATAACGCACTCTCTCGCACGATTCGCAGCGTTCAACTTCTAATAGATCAAAGTCCAAACAGTCTAGGTTGATGTGTCGCTGTGTACATGCATGCTCTTTATGTATATTTGATTTTAAGGGTTATTTTTGGCAAAATATAGAATTTTGGTTTTAAATAACTATTAAGGAAAACGTCGTGAGGAAACCTGCATGTCTGAGAGTTCTACATAGTAATAGTTTATTAGCAACAAAAAGGGTTCAGAGATACATCATCATATTTAAATAAATGAAATAGGTCGGGTAGATCTGATGTATACAATGTGAGCAATGTCCCTCGAGCTAGGAAATTCCTGTGTTACGGTGTACATCCCTCCATCCTGTGTAATGTCATGAAAGTACAAAAATAATTTTGATTATATACAGAGTTGTTGATGCAAATGCGAGTACAATGCCGTGCTTAGTAAACTGATCTCAAAACAAAATTAATGTAGACGAATTTATAGGAATTAAAAGGTAAAAATAACAAATGTAATAAAGGAAATGATGAGCCATCTTCCTCCTCAGTATTTTATTTTTGTGTTTTGTTCTATGTACGAGTGTGTATGTGTGTTGTGCGTGTGTTGTGTGTATGTGTATGTGTGTATGTGTATATGCCTGCGTAAGTACATATGTGTTATATAAAAGTGTTTGTAGGATGTGTGTATGCGTGTTTCAGGCTACGTGTAGGGACGTTTTAGTAATTTTTCTGTGTCGTCATAATTTTGGATAATGTTCTCGAAGATATGTGAAGTCTGTCCGTACTGAGCCAGCGTGGTGGACTATTGCCTAATTCTTATCACAGTGTGTACAGGCCCGATCCCAAGAACTAACCCTTGACACACTGAGAAGAAGCCTGTGCCCAACACTGGGACAGTTTGTGTACAGGGCTGATATTATTATTAATATTTCAGGATGGCACCGGCATCAAATTCAACAAGGATGCTGATAGAGTAAGTCGGCCATTTTATATTTTTATAAAATAATCAATATTTGTTTTTGCCCGCTACATCGCTCGCGTAATGTAGGTTAGGTTAGATTAGTAATAGTACCATTTCTGGATGAAATATACCCTATCTCCTTTTCTGTTCCCCTGACAACGTGTATGGGAAATTTTATGATGATCAGTCGAGTAGTTCAAGCGTGAAAGCGTATTTGTAGCGTTAAGCATTGGTTTCCTAGGATAGCGGTGCCGTCATATAGCGGCCGTAATACAGCGGTGAATGATATCACTAGAACGTTCTGTATGTAAACAAAATGGCGCGGTTTCCTGAGAGCGGTATTTGACACCGCAACGTCAAAAAGCGGTGCCGCCATTTGCATGACGGCCGTCTTGACGGCGTCGGATGGTTCGTGAACGTTTTTCTCGATAGCGGTGAAGCCTTTTTTATAAAATATTGTATTGTTTTGACCAGACGACGAACAAAATGAGTACTTGAAGCAGCGAGGACGACGAAATTTTAATAGATTTCGTACGTAACCATGAAGCTATTTATAATATAAAAAGTAAAGAGTACAGAAAAACTCAATTGAAACAGAATTGGTGGCGTGAAATTGGAGAAATTTTAAATAAAACAAGTTAGAAAGGTTTTTAATTATCTATTTTCATCTCATATTACAGTAAGTATGTTATACTTAATTAATTAGCTACATTTATCTTATTAATTTACGAACACCCTAATGTTGTGTCGCATAATTATGTTGCCACTCAATAGCCCCTGGTCCATTGAAGTAATTTTTCAATGTTTCCCGTATTTGTAAAGGATTCATTTGGGCTCGAACATTGCGATTTGCCAGAGGTATTAAATTTTCAGTAGGTAAGGAAAGTGGGTCATCAACATGTTGTTGACCAGGTGCCAGTACTTTTGCTTCCCGTAATATGTTATATAAAATACTACGCGCTCACTACTAGTTTGTCTGTCACAGCTGGGGCAGTAGCAATAGGTACGAAAAATAATCTGAAGTAACCACATAAAATTCCAAATGTATTTTCTGTAGTTCTTCGAGCTCGTGATAATCGGTAATTATATACGGCTTTTGATAAATCATGGATTGATTGCTGTCTTGGATAGGGTTTCATCAAGTTTTCGTGGAGAGCAAAAGCTTCGTCTCCCACTAATACATGTGGTATCACATCATTTGTTCCAGGTAGGGCCTTCGGTTCTGGTATATTAAATGTTTGATTTCTTATATTTTGCCCTATTTTGCTTTTTAAGTAAATACCAGCATCTCCTTCTCTTCCATAAGAACCAACATCAATGGCAATAAATTTACAATCCGCATCGACGATTGCTAGCAATACAATTGAATGATACTCCTTATAATTGTAATATAATGATCCACTATTGATGGGAGCCCTTATTCTTATGTGTTTTCCATCAATTGCTCCCACGAAGTTTGGAAAATACCACTTTAATAAATACTGGTCACTGATTCTTTTGAGTTGATGATCTTTTGGCAATTATATAACTAACTGGAGCACAGTTTTGACAATGGCAGTACTAATTTCTTTTATTATAGCGCTTATCCAGCTATGGCTTACTCGATACTGAAAGGCAAGCGAACGATAAGACTCTCCTGTGGCCAAGTGCCTGAAATAAAAAATAAATAAATAATGAATGTAATATATTAAGATAGTTTGTTTAAGGATATCACTATATAATATATTCTTTGGTATAGTTAGAAATAAAATTTTTTTTTGCAGATGCCGATTGATCCAAGAGATGGTGTTATATACGAGATTATTATATTCGACGTACAGGAAAACCAGGTACTGGTTCCAGCGGAGAAGCGGCAAAGAAAAGATCTGATCTCCTGTCATTCTTGGACAGCCTTCCTTCGCCCCAAAGAAGCAGTATTACTAACGTGGTAGATGAAAACCCAGGAGATAATAATGTGATAATGGAAAACAATCATGATAACAGCGAACGAACACAAACCCCACGAGACGGAACTATAATAATGGAAAATACTCACAACAACGAAGAAACACTATCAAACACTCTGGAAATAGAAAATGTTATATGTGATAATAATGATCATAAAAAGGATAATAGAGCTAAGAGCGATAAACGGAAACATAATGCACACAGTCAAGAACGTCTAAACCTACTTAAGCAAATTGCTAATCGGAATTCTACTCAAAATGGATTAGATGAAAATGATCTCTTTTTTGGTTCAATGGCAAAAATAGTAAAGAAGATGCCACCCTACGAACAAGTACAGTTAAGGTTGCAAATAGGATAATTAGTTGGTAATGCTGAATTACGCCATATTTCAAACAATTCACCTCAAGGCAGTGCCTTATCTCCAAGACCCAGTACTTGCAATAGTGATTATTATGAAAACCTGGTTCCTTCGCCAATATCTACCACAACTACTACGAGTAGTACTAGTGCTTCAGTAATTGTAGCTCCTACTCCACGAGGCACTTCATTAATAACAGTAGATGAACAAGGACAAATATATTTAGTTTCGCAAACAGATGATTAAACATAATATTATAAATAATTAATAATGTTAAATAAATACAGGATTAAATAAAATGTTTTTTTATTGACTTACCTAAGAAGTATACACAGTTTTTGTTCTGGGCTTATTAGTTTTGGGTGTCTGTTGCATGGTTTGTTAATCAAACCATCTCTTATGTGGTTAAGTACGTAATCAAATAACTGTGGTGTAAGACGAAATTATTTTCTGAATTTCTCTTCATTGCTCAGTAAACGGTGACGTACTAAAATCTCAAATGCATCTTCTGTACCACGAGATTTGAATAAATCGTTTGCCGCCATACGACTATTTTCCTCTTTGATAGTTCATCCTCCAAGTAGATTATTAAAGCTAAATCAAGGTCGTCCATTTTCTTTGCTGGATACGTTTCGTTTGACGTTTGTTTAAAAAGACGGTGTGTTAATACGGCCGTGGAACTTTCCACATGTCGTCACCGTATGTACGGCCGTCTTTTTGCATCCGCAATATTACGGCCGCTATATGACGGCGCTGCTATCCTAGGAAACCAAAACTTTACCGAGTTATTTCTTATTAGCGGTCGTCAAGTAGTCGAAATTCGACCATAAATTGATTTAAATTTTATGTTTGATAGTTATAAGGTTTTATTGCCTATAACTTTAACCATAGATACGACATAATCACATTTCATTTACTCCACATCCACATGTAACCATAGTTACGAAGAATTCTACGTCATCAGCCGAACAATGCCGAAATAATACGAACGCGATTCGACTGCTTGTGTCAAATGCGTGTAGTGTTTTCCCATTAATTTAATGTATTTCTAACGCATATTTTATAAAAATATTAGGATTCGCCACTCCTTCTCCATATAAACTTTAACTGTGCCAAATTTTATACACCTCCGACCGCGCAATTTTCGTAAAAAGGGCACAAAGTTTTTGCTCTACGCATAAATATATAGATGTAGTGTTATGACTGCTGTGTATGAGTTCCCGGGTTGTAATCTTGAGTCAGGGCACCATAAAGTTATTGGGTTTTTTGGACGAGAAATTCTCAGTAGCAGTCAGGAGCTGAGAAGATTTTACGCGTGATATTCACAAACTTTTAAAATTATAATATTACTAGCTTTTGCCCGTGGCTTTGCTCGGGTAGTATAGTATTTTTCTAGCTAAAAGGTACACAAAGTCCTTTTGTGTACCCCTGACAACGTGTATACAAAATGTCATGATAATCGGTCGAGTAGTTAAGTCATAATAATAATAATGTCCTCCTGACCGAATTTCGGTCACGGTGGCCAATCTTAACGGAGACTGGCCATCGGCGCAGGAGATATTATAGTGCACAAGTGTGTTCGCAAACAGAAGTGCACTCTCTGTTCCCTAACTCTCATGATCCGATGGGACGAATAATCCGACACGACCGGAGAGAGATCAGGCGCAGGACCAACGGCATTACGTGCTTTCCGAGGCACGGGGGTGTCTAACACCGCCAACTTTCTAACTCCGGGCTCGTACTGAGATTTCTTAACAGAAAATTCCAATAACTTTTTGTTGGCCCGACCTGGGATTCGAAACCGAGACCTCATGCACAGCAGTCACATTCACTACCGCTGCGCCACGAAGGCAGTAGTTGTCATAAAAGCGCAACAAATAAATAAACTAACTTATATTCGCATTTCTAGTATTAGTTTTGATTAGATTCAAAATTCTAGCTGTTCCCCCGTGGTTTCACCCCAACATACACAGTACTGCTCCACTCCCGTAGCACATAGCGCTATATTTTATTGCTAAGTTACATCTTCATAAAGCAGCTCAGTACTGACGTAAGAATGTTTTAAATCAATCCATAAATTTTTGGGTTTATTACTTACAAAAAAAAACCTGTTTATAATATCAATAAAGAAGCACTTACCTTCTAGATGAACGCAGAAGCTAAGAAGAAAGTAGATGTTCTATCTGAAGAACTTCTACCATACATCATAGCAGAACAAGAGAGAAGAACTACTCTATACAAGAGAGTCATGACTGCTATCCAGAATGGAGAAAAAGGAGTCACCATAGCTGAAATCAGAAATAAACCGCCCGCTATTATTAGAAAAGGTACCGTGTAGACTTACGTCTGACAATTGATGCGACTCGGATCCAATTTTATTCGAGTGACTTGAATTACTACGGTAAACACAGTATTCGAATTAAACAATACCGAATCGAATTTACTCTATAGTACCCATAGACTTAGAATATATTCGCTACGCTATAGTATTATTTCTAAAGTTTGACTTGACAGAAGGTGACTCGAATTGGCCAAGTGTTCGAGTGATATAAGAACTACCAGAGTGACGCGGCACTCGAGTGAAACCGTAAAATGGCTCGATAAACTCGAGTGGTACAATTGGACTCGAGTCGCAACACTACATCTGACCTTAGGGGTCTTAAAACCGAAAAGCCGGACAGTTATACCGGCTTTTTGGGTAAAACGGCCTTTAACTTTTTAGTCTTACAATGCTCTTCCGCTCGCTTGCGATATAGCGATACCAGAAAGAAAGAAAGAAAAGTAATTTATTAGACACACCAATAAAAACTCAACATACTAACATGGTAACAATACAATTGTTTACTATTTCTAATAATTACTATAATTAAAACAAAAAAAAATCAAGAAGAACAACAAACAAAAATAAAAAATTTGAAAATGTTATCAGTGTGTCCAAAAGGTTCCAGCTCAGCCTTTGCTACGAATGACCGCAGCGCTGTTTTTCAGCTGAAACCCAAGGGCTAGTCACGGACGATTATTCGGCATACAGTTTATAAACATACTTAATAGTTAGAGTTCCAATCTCACTTTATTTAAACTATTAAAACTATTTATATTCATATTTACAAACGTATTAAAAAAGATAACATAATTACAAAAACACAAATAATTATAATACTAAATATTTACAAAAATGGTTTAGGCATCGTAGAATTCTTCAGCATCGCTGTCAACTGGTAACGTGCCCAGAAGACTGGCAGCATTGCCACGTTGAATTGCCATTGCTGATTCTTTGGGCCAAGAGTAAATATAATATAATGTACAATAGACAGGCAATTACATTATGTGTAGAACTGGATATCATATTAAAAACATGGAGAAAATTTGTATATACATAGATATAAAATAAACATAAATATACTTAATTTAATGTTAGACAACGGATCTTACTCGCGATAAGACCCGTTGTCTAACATTATATTAAGTATGTGTACAAATCGCGATAGCCTGAAAACTTTTATTGCAAACATATATATAACCAGAATCACAATATAAACAATTATGTGCTGGATTTTTGTTCAGCTAAATATAATTTCTTTAGATGAATTTAACTAGAAAGAAAGAAAGAAAGAAAGAAAGAAAAGTAATTTATTAGACACACAAACACAACATATCAACATGGTAACAGTACAATCGTTTACTATATCTAATTATTACTAAAATTAAAAAACAAAATTAGCAATGGAGGCAAATTATTACAGCACTTGGTAGCGTTATACCGGAATCCACCTCTGAATGCAGTAGTTCTGTGCCTGGGTATGCGCGATGGTTACTTAGTCCTTTACTTGTGTATTTTTTATTTTCGGCCGTAGCACAGTGGGGTATCCAACATACTGCAATGCAGAGGGTCTCGGATTCGAACCTACGTCGCGCACCTCTGACTTACGGAAGTCATATGACTTTTCGAAATTATGTGCGTATTAATTGACAATTATCGCCTGCTCCGTGCCTCGGAGAGTACGTTAAGCCATCGGTCCCAGCTGCCATGAACATCTATGGCAGTCGTTATTGGGAATTCAGTGCCCTTAAATATCCTGACACTGGTCTAGCCTTAAGGTTTCGTTAGCCTTCGGGTTGCGGAGGTCAGGTGGCAGCCGCTCCGTGTAAAAACTGATATCCAGTCAAATCCGGTTAGACCAGAAAAGCTGACCTCAAGTGACTTGGGAATAAGGCTAGGGAGAAGAAGGCCGTCCATTCCAATTTGTCATAGAGATACTCTGGTTTTTTGTCTTTGACAGTTCCAAACATAAGAGTTGCCAAGTGAATATCCTGGTGAGGCGGTGCGAAAATTAACATAATACGACAAATGTAAAAAAATGGTTGTATTTAAAAACCGTAACAAAAGCCAGACCGGCCTTACACCGTCTAAATTGACCACACACGCAACCAAAAAGCCTAACTGTTCGGCTTTATCCGTAAGCCTGGCAACGCTACCCCTAAGGGTAGTAAGTTATCTTATCTTGTGTGTGGGGGCCAGTCAGTACAGACCGGTGACACTTCGACCCATTGGGATCTTTTGTGTCACCCCAAGATTTATCCCTTAGCTATCTCCCTATGAATGTACTGTATCAGCCGCAGCGTACACTTCAGAGGGAGAAGCCTGAAGTCCTCAGGGTGTGGATATGCCAATCCCATCAGACCCATCCTCAATCCAGCCGACGCGTCGCATTCACATAGTAGGTGCGATATAGACTCGTCCTGTTTACCACAGGCTTTGCAGATCGAATTGTGTGCCAATCTCAATCTGCACAGGAAGTCGTTGGTGCCAAAATGGCCAGTGAACGCTCCTGTGAGCAGGCGTATTTGGCTCTTGTTATACCCGCAAAAGCCTGTGGCTCTGTTTGCAATGAATTTCTTGGAGTGTTCCAGACCCTAAGGGCCATCTACTCTAATCTGTGTTTATCATTGCCATGTGCATTCAAAGCTGCCTTGACGGTGCCCTCAGAGAGTCCCACGAATGGCTCGGGGCCCACAAAGAGTTGCTCCGAGCCCTTTCTGGCTCATTCATCAGCCTCCTCATTGCCTTGCACCCCTGCATGCCCCGGAACCCACACCAGTCTGACTGTATTCTTCCTGCCAAGTTTGTTTAGGGCCTTAACACAGTTCAGGACCAGTCTGGAGTCTACCCTACATGAGTCTAAGGCCTTGAGAGCAGCTTGACTGTCACTGAGAATATACACAGTCCTGTCAGTGACATTACTGTTGATATTCTCCTGAGTAGTAGGGTAGTAAGTTACAACTCTGGTTGACTTTAATCATATTTCGTTATCTGTATGTAATTCTGAACGGAAACATGGGGTTCAGTAATCGCCGCGCCATTGCTACTGCGCCAAAGGACGTGGGTAGGACGGGCAAAGGAAAAAAATTAATTGTGGGATTCACAAATAGGTGTGCCGGGTCTGTGCGTTCGTAAGTGGTATTCAAGCGTCGATTCAACACTCGACGTGTAGTGGCGGTATGAAAGGCAAAAGATTGGTCGCCATGACCGAAATTCGGTCTGTAAGACATTATGAGTCCACCAGACAAGGCGACCACCTTTTTTTCTCTCTCCCCCAGGTCTGATGTACCGCTGTCCCACCAACCGCGCCCCTAAAGAGCCCGACGGGTCAGGAGTGATCATGTGTGAGGACAACATCGAACCTACACCTATTATGTACGAGTCCTGCTTATCTGCTGAGGATAAGGAGTTATATGTTGCCGAGAATAAGTACTTCTTCTGCAATCGTAAGTAATTTTATTATTAACCGATTTAAGAGAAGCGGACGCGTTTTCAATTGGACTATATGTTTTTTGTATGTTTGTTACGAGATTACGCCGCTAATTATGAATTGATCTTTATTATTTGATGGTAGATTTTAATTTAGAGGTGGTGTGAAATCAGATGTGTCGTTGTGGTTATTCAAATAAAATGCTTCATTGTATTTGAGTTTGTTTGTTTATTTCAGAGTTTCCAAGACATTTTTTCTCATAGACCACTTTCAAAATTTAGCTGGTTCCGGTGGACCCCCTGCAGCTACATTGCTACCATATTCATTAGCTATAATTAAAAAGACAGGGCAGACAATTATTTTATTTTTTAATTCTCGGTACCTACTGGCTTTTTTTTTAATTCCCGGGCTGAACCTACCATGGTAGGCGGGCTGACCTTATTTTTTTGTAGAAATTCTCGGTTCTTCATCGAGTGGTATTCCTCAAAATAATTTTCGAGGACCCCGCTTACGAATTGTGAACCCCCATTTTTTTGTCACGCCAACGTAGTCCCCTGTCGAGTCTCCCGTAAACCCCTGGGGGTCCACCTGGACCACTTTGGGAACTAATGATTTATTTGTTTGTTTGTTCGGTTGAACGTGCTAATCTCAGGAACTACTGGTTCGAATTGAAAAATTATTTTAGTGTCGGATACCCCATTTATCAAGGAAGGCTATTCGCTATATAACATTACGCTACAACAAATAGAAGCAGAACATCAATGAAAAATGTTGCAAAAACGGGGAAAATTCTCTTATCTGAAGCAGACGAAGTTGCGCGGTTATAAATATAATAAATATAAAAAAATTATATTGAACTTAACTCTGAGTAGTTGCAGGAGACGACTGCCGCGCGGCACTACTGCATACTTGCGCCTGACTATATAAAATTAAGGCATCGGCAGTGTCGCTACAATCAACAAATACCAAATCGCTGGCTTAGAGTGAAAACCTCGGGTATGCTATTTTAGGTTAATTTATTTTATTATATTTCTGGAAAGAAAACTTCTTAACGCACAATCTTGTTTCACGCAAGATTTGATTCGATACTTGTAGCGTCAGCTATGGTCTTGAATGCGTACCTTGTAACTACTCGCTCGAGTCAGTTTGGTGCGATAACCTCGCGACGGCGCATCAAAACTTGTCCAAAAATTCAAAAGCAATATCTTTAATTAATAATTTTAAATATTTGAATAAAAAACGTTGAAGCACATTTAAATTACATGATAATAAAGGTCTAATTTGGTTTATGGAATAAAATTTCACAGGGCGCAGTTTTTTGTGCCTCCTGAAAAGTTACGTATTTCGCAGTTACGAGGTTTTCACTATAAGCCATCGAAATATAAAATACACAAAAATTCATAAACATCGTTTAGGTACTTTGTGGTTCCCTTTATCAAAAGTTCTGATGAAAACTTTCAATCTCTGTATTAATTACAATATTGTGATAGATTTATTACATTTTAAGTTCAGTTTGTACATGTAGGTATAGAAAGCAATAAGAAAAAAGGAAAGAAAGAAATCTTTATTGCTATTATACAACTTTCAGTTGGGTACAAGGCGCATTAAAAAAAAATACAGTAACATAAAATATTTAAACCTTTTGAGACACATGCGTCCCACAGCTGCAGCGATCAGGACTCCAGTTCAGCATTTGCCTGGTCCCAAGATTGCCAGCATTGAAGTTTGTAATAACTTTTTTCTAAAATAACTTTATTATCCAACGAAACAGTTTAAGTATACATACATAAGCCAGTTCACGTTTTAGACAGTGAAAGGAAATATAATGATAAGATGGTAGTACTAGATATTGCCCGTGGCTTCTTCTAAATTTGTATCCCACGGAGGCAGTTCTTTTTCTAGATTAAATATACCCTATGTCCTTCTCTGTACCCCTGACAACTTGTATGCGAAATTTTATGATGATCGGTTCAGTAGTTAAGGCGTGAAAGCGTAACAAACAAA